>CM048744.1:148917433-150174634 GCA_026315105.1 Locusta migratoria
GCTTCCATTTCAACGCAACAATATGGTTAGTGGACTGATGAAGAAAAATGGATGTTTCGGCCACTTCTTTGCATATCCTTTCGCCTCCCCTCCCTCTGCCAGTTTAGGAAGGCGTGTTCATTCTATACAGAAATTTTACATTTACCTGTTTGTCAAGTACAATATAAAGTGTGTCACCAGTCAAATCTAAGACTGACATCAGCAGATAAAAGCTGCATGGTACACAAGAACTACACTATAAACAAAAACTCTTGAAATCTCTTGCCCCAGAAAGCCAAATCATCTACGACTAAGCATTACAGTACTGACACACTACTTATGTCCTAAAAAGGAAGTTTGTTTATTGCATACATAATGGTTACATTATTTACCCACAACAGTTTCCTTCCTTCACTCTTTAACCATTTTGTGATCTCTACAGCTCTTCAAAACTCTTGTGTGGCTTACACAGTGACAACATTCTCTGAATGACAAATGTATTCCACAATTTTCTTTAGTATATATGCACAATATGTACATATCAAATAATCATTTAATGTTCATTGCTTGGCTACTATTCAGATATTGGCAAGCCTTGGAAACATTGTTACGTACTACATAGGGGAACATGCGGCAGAATTGAAGTTTCGCCTTTAGTCTTATTCATTAGATCATGGTTGTTTAAAAGTATAGTGCTTGTCCAGTAAGCAGGAGGTCCCGGGTTTGAATCCTGACCATTGCACAAATTTTAATGAAATGCCTCTCCTTCAGTTAAATATTTGTTTATCTGTGAGAAAGAATACCAATTCCACTTTAGCTAAAGGGCACGAGTGAAGGATCCATTGCAGAGGATAGAAAGCATGCAAAAATATTTGGGAAAAATAAATGTTGAAACAGACACATAGGGGGGGGGGGGGGGGCATATGAAGTCAAACCTATAGAGTTTGAAAGGCGAGTAGTATGGTCAATTTTACATGTGTATTTCTTGAAGCTTTGACATATTTATTACAAAAATAACAGAAAAGTGATGGCGACTTGAAAACTAAGTAAATGTGTGTGCTGTAGGAGGCAGAGGGGGAAAAAAATTAATGATTGGAGATCTATCCATTTATTTACTAAAATATTAAGAAAGTGTAAAAAAAATCACAATTTATCTGGTAATACTGTTAAAGTCTAAGTAATTCAACAAAAAACCATTTCGTAAAATACATAATCAGGAAACACTCTGAATACGCTATTTCGTTACAATGGTAAAAAACAATAAAAACAAAGGAATTATCATACATTTATTCACGTCTTTTCAATAGTGAAATGTACCTGGATACCCCAATGATCACTTGGGTAAGACTGAGTTCCAGTGACTTTTTCAATTCCAACAAGGCCAAAAAACTCTGGCACAATAGATTTTTTGTGAGAATTACGTAGGTACAATCTATCAAAACGGTAGCGAGGCTTATATCTCCCAGCAAACTCAACATTTGTATTACGTAACATGTCCCAGGTATACTGACACGTCTTTCGCGATCCACAAGACACCCAAAGATCCTCAACACCAGGTGGCAAACCTCCAGCTGCTGTCACCTGAAACAGAAGACAAACATATGAAAATTGAGTTTAAAGAAAGTGTGTATGTGTTCGGTGTGTGTGTGTGTGTGTGTGTGTGTGTGTGTGTGTGTGTGTGTGTGTGTAGGGAAGGGCACTATGAATAGCTAAAGCAGCCTGGAAGGATGGAAGACAGAGTTTAATGTCCCATTGACCCTTTGGTCATTCAAGAGTTATCACATGCTCACCCTGAATTTTGGAAAGGGGGGGGGGAGGAAATATACTGTGTCCTTTCAAAGAAACCATCCCATTAGGATGGTTAGAAGGGGGGAGGGGAGGAGAATTGACCCACCATCCTCCTGAATTTGAGTCCATTGTACACCACCTCACTTTGTCAAAGCAACCAGAGATTGCAGTCATCTGTGCTATATGCCCACTTGCATTTCTGTGCTACCTTATACAATACCAACTGATGTTTCATTCCATCTCTGTGTGTAGGTATTTTACAGCATATGTGTGGGTGACCTGTAAAGATTACTTTTCATTATTACTGCTGTTTTACATTAAGGCTTAACTGGTAACAAGGGTGTCATCCTCTTTAGTTGTTTTGTTGGTTTCTTAAAACCAATATGGCAAGACTTAAAACTCTCAATGAGGAACAGCAGGCTGCTAGAAACCATACTTTCTTGGCAAGCTTTCATACATCAGTATATCCACTGTTCTTTACATCTTACCACTATACAACTGAAGAAGACTGAGAAGCAACTTTGGCTATGGTTCCTCACTTTTGGCATCCCAGAGGACAATGTCTTAAGACTTTGTTCTTGAATTTCCCTTCAGATTTATTCTTATTAGTGGCAGGTGGCAACATTTCAGGAAACAACAAGGCTTTCTTTGTACGGAAAGTGTATATTGTTAAACTATTACTGAAGATGTACATGTCATTTTGCTTGTGTTGAGGTCCACCTTTGTTAGAAAAAACCATGGTCTTACCGGACTTAGGTGGCAGACTTACATAGCCTTTGTCACAAGTATCTTACTGACTCCTATGGTGATACTATGCTTGGTGATGACATCATTCTGTTGACTAGACAAGGAGATGAGTTAACGCGCACTTCAATATGAACACCCATATCAGACTGAAGTATTAAACATTGCTCAATCTACTGACGTACCTTGTGCTATGGACAATCAACATTGTCACAATAGCAACGGTTTCCACTCGTAAGGCACCCATCACTTTGGCTATGCCATCATCCCTTCAACCTCCAAATGTTTTTTTTTTCTTTCTTTCTTTTTTTTTTTTTTTTTTTTTTTTTTTTTTTTTTTTTTTTCAAGCCACAAGTAAATGAAATGCTCCCAACAACTGCTGCTGCTGCTGGCACCACCACCACCACCACCACCACCACCACCACCACCACCCCCCACAGCAATGGTAGTGGGCCACACAAATTATCCCTTGTCGTTTAGTTTAACACAATAAATCTGCCTGCACTAAATGCTGGGCTACTTGCAACTAGTGTAAATAAAATAAAAAAATATGTATTGAATCTCCATGTCACAATTAATTGCTATTTACAGATATGGACCAAAATTTCTGTTACCAGTACTAATAGTTCCTTGAAGTGTGGACACTTGCAAAAAGTGGTCTAGTTACAAGAGAATACAGTTACACCAGTGACCTTACTGAACTTGCAAACCCACGTGGACTTTGGTTCTCTTGTATTGTCTTTGGTTAATCATCATTTGCTGAAATACAACAACCAAGATATTCCAATTTTAAAGTAGATTTTAACTCTCACTGTGTAGTGGAAAATAAAAACACCAAAAATATTAGTCTAGATACCTTTAATACCATTGAGAAAGAAAGGAAGATAGATTAGGGTTTAATATCCCATCACTGATGAGTGATAGAAATGGGGCATAAGCTTGCAATAATGGATGGTGAAGGAAATTAACCATGCTATTTCAAAGGAACTAACACAGCATTTGTTTTGAGCAGTTAATGGAAATCATGTGAAACAAATGTTTTTAGGTGATAATCTACAGTTGAGATGTACTGTAAAAAATAATTCTTGCACTTAGATTTATAAAACAGTTTTATTTGCTATGCTCTACCAGTTTCAGCAATTGGTGCCACCAACAGGAGATAACCAAACTAAATGTAAGGAAAATATTGGGTGATCAAAAAGTCAGTATAAATTTGAAAACTCAATAAGTCAGGGAATAATGTAGATAGACGTAAAAATTGACACACATGCTTGGAATGACTAGGAGTTTTATTAGACCAACAAAAAAAGTTCAAAAATGTCCAACAGATGGCGCTTGATCTGATCAGAAAAGCAATAATTAGCGTAACAAATTAAGACAAGGCAAAGATGTTATTTACAGGAAATACTGAATATGTTCACCATCATTCCTCAACAATAGCTGTAGTCTATGAATAATGTTGTGAACAGCACTGTAAAGCATGTCCGGGTTTATGGTGAGGCATCCCTAGAGATGTCGGTCGATCACAATATACTTGCGACTTCAAGTAACCCCAAAGCCAATAATCGCACAGACTGAGGTCTGAAAACCTGGCAGGCCAAGTATAATGAAAGTGGCAGTTGAGCACACAATCATCACCAAACGACGCACGCAAGAAATCTTCCACACATCTAACAATATGGACTGGAGCACCATCCTGCATGAAAATCGTACATTCCAGCAGGTGTTTATCAGCTGGGGATGATGGGATTTTGTAATATATCGGCGTACCTCTCACCCGTCACGGTAGCAGTCACTGACATTTGCTGTCCACCGCCATCTGTTGGACATTTTTTGAACTGTTCGTTCTCTCTCTCTCTCTCTCTCTCTCTCTCTCTCTCTCTCTCTCTCTCTCTCCCCCCTTCTTCTTCTTCTTCTTCTTCTTCTTCTTCTTCATTCTAATGAAACCCCATGTGTGTCAATTTTTACCCCTCTATCTATGTTTCATGATTTATTAAGTTTTCAAATTTATACTGTCTTTTTGGTCACCCGGTACATTACAGTTACAATCACACAATCTGCAGTCAAATATAAAAATTATTGAAAACATTGTTAATAACATATTTAATATCAACAACAAGATACCAGTTTTTTTAATATGAAAACTTAAAATTTACAGTTATTATTGCAACTGTTTCTACAAAACTGCCCATTTTACATAATGTATTCCTTCATTTGATCCCTAACTATTAGCAATGAGGTGATTATTTCATCAGATATTCTAACAAGATACACAGGTGACATTGGAACAGATGAATGTTTACCAAAGAACATCAGGTTCTCATTCTATTTTATCAATACACTGATTCTACAATCTTTGGTGGCAACTTTATCATTCGAAATGGTATCTATGCAGATGGAGCATGAAGGTATAATACATGTAAAGTCATTACATAAAAACAGAGGAACGATTGTTTTAGAAATTTCAATCAGTAGGAAATTTATCAAATTTGCAAATGTTTGCAGAGCTAATGGGATTTAATTACGGGGTCATCAGTCCCTAAACTTACAAACTACTTATGAACTAGCTAATACTAAGGATGGCACAAATATCCATGCCCGAGTGGGGGATTCGAACCCCCAACCGTTAATGGCCGTGCAGACAGAAAATTTATCAAATGTGATAAAGTATCTTGTAATTATTAAAATTCCGATTTGAAACATAACCATCAATTAAAAGCATTAGTAAATAGTACAGTCATTCATATGAATCTTATATGTTGTCATTAAGTGTGATTCAACTTGGACCTTATATCACTTACGGCCCAGTATAGGTGATCACTTCCGTACATCAAAAGCACGCACGCATGCACGCACACACAATGTAAGACGACAACTACAACATATAAGATTCATATTAATGACTGTCTATTTACTAATGTTTTTAATTGAATCAGAATTTTAATGATTACAACATACTTCATCACATTTGATAAATTTCCAACTGAATTTGACAGTGAATGTATTTTCATATATACGATCCCAATGACAATCAGTGACAAATACCTGATAAAATATTTTAAACAATTATTCTCAATTTTTATGTAATGACTTTACATGTATTATACCTTCATGCTCCACCTGCATAGATGCCATTTCAAATGATAAAGATGCCACCAAAGATTGTAGAATCAGTATTGATAAAAAAGAATTAAAACCTTATCTTTAGTAAATATTTATCTGCACCAATAACGTCACCTGTGTATCTTGTTAGAATCTATGATGAAATAATAAGCTCATTAGTAATAGTTAAGGATCAAATGAAGGAATACTTTCAAAATGATGCAAAATGGACAGTTACAACAATTTGAATTATCACCCTCCAAAATGTTAGTTCAGTGTTCTAACCAGTGGACCACTTTGCCCAGTGTTACTAGTTTTGATCTTCCATTTTGGTATGTTGTGTACCTTATCTCCGATCAGGTTCCTAAACAACACACACACAATATTTAGTTCTTGTCTCTTTTTCAGAAGGTTTAGGCTGAGCCATTAACTTTTCAGCCCACATTAGCTGTAAGTACACATCAAGACCCCTTTTCATTTATTTGGTTACTTACTTACTTATTGAGTACTTTGTATTTTTTGTTTCTCTGCATTATAACACTAAAATAGGATTAGACTTACGCTGCACTATCAAACCTACTACATCAAGTGGGTTGGTCTAGTTAGTCTTGTCTGCTCCCACTGCGACAATGGTAGTGGTGCTAGCAGTAGTAGTGGTAGTAGTATAATCTGGCATCTAATGGCTACTTTAAAGTTTCTATTAATATTCAATCTATAACTTACACATATCTGTTGCCCCATCCTGACAAGTTGTTGCGTAAACTCACTGAGAGCAAATATATTATCCAAAATTTGTCTGATGTATATTTACCATATATTTCTGCAGATCAGATAGGGTACTAATTTTCCATCAAAATTTTATAGTTTAAGCATATATCTCGCCCAGAAGACGACCCCCGAGTTACCCTATTTACCCGAATGCAAGTGGCACTTTTTCCAGTTTCTGGGATCAAAAATACACCTGCAACAGATTCGGAGGTAAAGCTTCATGAAGTTACAAAAAATGCCATTAGAAGCCGCCATAAGTAGTTTTTGTGATTGGTACACCTGGATTTCACGCTTTGTTGCAGTGCTTGTGGCCTGCTTTTGAACTTCTGTGCGTTTATTGCTACATTGTACACACACACACACACACACACACACACACACACACACACACACACACACACACAGTTTAAGAAAAAAGTAATTTCTTCTGCCGTGACGACGACATTTAATTGTGGCGCTGCACGTATTATGTGGGTGCAAACACACGAAACTGCCCGAGAACAAAATATTTTGAAGGAAGTCACAATTGTTGCGTATAGTAGCACCAAAATATTTTAACCCTTTCACTGCTCCATATGTAAATATACACTAATCGGTTCAGTGCCACTCTGGATATATTGAGGAATTATTTTTGACAAGCGACATTGTAATATCAAGCTGCATTGGAAATAATTCTATTCCTGCTTTATGGCATATAGGTTATTGTATATATTAAGTTACTGAGTGGTCAAGGATAAAGTTCGAAAAGTGAATATTTAAAAAAAATTGTGCAAATCTTTGTCTTCTTAAATCTTTCCTCCAGGAGCTGTTCTGATATTTGTGCATCATATGCACCACAGGGCCTACCAAACCTGTGGGACAGATTCAGCGTACATCACGACTGCCAACAACAACTGAAATGATGGTCTTGTGAAACAGTGCAGTGCCACTTTAGAAGCGCATTCAGATCAGTGTATAGGCAACCCAGTGGAACTGCGAGTCTATGCTGTATCAGCCAGGCAGCTAATTGACATTAGCAGATTCCAGCATAACATCTGCAGCAACTGGCTGTTGCAGAAACCACAGCTGCAAGATGTACTGTATGTACCTGAATATAAGTCCAAATTTTCTTTCCATTTTCAGGATACAAAAACCAGCCTATAGCTTAGAATCATATATGAATTTCATATATCAAAAATAAATTTTGTTATATCCATACCATCAAGGCACAAGGTTTTAGAAATTTCGCACAGGTTGGTAGCTGTGAAAGTCAAGTTTCAAAAATGTAATCATTTAGGAAGTTTGCAACGCAACTTTAAAATATTCTGTTGTGTTTCAAAGTATTTTATGTAACCAATGAGGAATGAGAGAAGATTATAGCATCTAAGCTGAAGCGATTGTTTTCTCAGCAGAGAGTATTTATTGTCTTAATTCCTTGCGATTATGGGGATAATACAAGAAACTGATCCCCTGACGGTCTACCTATAATTTAATAATTGCCCATAATTCAATAACAAAACACTATTCCTTTGAAATACTAATCAGAAATTAAGTTTAATGGATATTGTGTTGTGCCAAAGGAAACTTTTTTTGTGAATTATCAAAATATCTAATCGCATTGTTCTTCACAATACGGTATGTCTCCTGTCTCTTTCCGAACATAAAACACCCGACAATTTCATATAATTGCTTCTCATTAAAATATTTTAAGTGTTTCTATGAATATTTGATGATTTTTCAAGTTCCGGTGGTTGTGACGTTAAGTCAGCGCCACACACCAAATTTAAGACAATTATCGGGGAGAAGGCAGCGATTGACCAAAAGCCAATCACAAGCACGCACCGCGCGTCCTGGAGGGAGTAACTGCAGATGCACACCCTCTACAAGTGGCTATATATAAGCCAACATACGTCTGGACGCCTGTCAATTACTATTCAGGACTCAGGGCAGTTACTAGGTCTCAGCGCAGCTAGTTATCATACGCATGATAATGCGAGGAGAGATAAGAAACAGACATATGTTCTAAAGATGAGTATTGTAAATTTCAGTCAATAAATATCTTGCAATACCAACTATATCAATGTTATAGATGTTGAAGGATCCTGCACCAACACCTTTATTGACAGCCAGACCGGGACGAGGAAACATCAAAAGGCAACGAGGTCACAACAGTGGTTAAGCTAAGCATAATAGCATAGAGAAAGTAAGACACCTTAGCTCATTGGGAGTGTCACTGACTGCCGATGCAAGGGGCACAGGTTTGATTCCCGGCAAGTGTTTGTCCTCATCACTTTCATCACCATTATCACCAAGTTGGTGAAACGGCATCTAAAGACTTGCAGTAGGTGGCCAAACCCCTCTGGGAATGTCCCGGCCAAGAAAAGCCATATGATTATCCCATTACCACTTCATTCAGAAAGACTCAACATTTTGCAACGGCACAAAATTGGCTGCACATGTTTCCCCATGATCCATCATGTCAACAACCACCAACAACAACATCTAAAGTTTATTTTATCAAAATAACCTTGGTTTAGCTTGACTGCTAAGCTTACCACTCGAAGCCACCTACTATAGGTTTAACTTCACCCATCCTACCTAATTTTTAACTAATGTTAAAACACACACACACACACACACACACACACACACACACACACACACACACACACGGCGAGATAAAATGTTTTTAACTTTTATTTACGTGAGAACACGATAGAGGCAGATTATGTAATTTGTATTTAAAAATAATTACTGCAGTTAAGTAACTCAATGATTTTACCTTCTTAGTACTTAAGTATTTTAATGTAATAAAGACAGTTGAAATTTCACAATGACAGAACTAAAATTGGGTGAAAATCTCTGCTGCTTGCTGAATTTAACCAACAGCTGTTTGAGCTTACACAACATGCCAGACTAATGTTATTTAGTTTTTTTTTTTTTTTTTTTTTGTTTTTTTTTTTTTGTTTTTTTTTTTTTTTTTTTTTTACAACTCCTACTTGTTTCAATCCAAATCTATCTTAATACTGGTGTGTTTCTGTTCACCCTACCCTATAAAGGTGCTGTTCTGATACCTGTTAACCATTGGAATTTTACTCATGACAGTGTCCCCCCAGTCCCTGAAAGGTTCTGCTATTAGTCTAACCAGTTTACCCTTTCGTTTGCAGTTAAGGTTAAGGCAATAACCAATACAATTCCCACTACTAAATCCAGAAAAGCAACACTACTGTGTCAGCCTGCACCAGGAGGGGCAAGGTTTTTAACAAGTTCAAATGAGGTTGGCATGGAGTGTCAGAACAAGTTGCAAACAACTTCATTACGACTCAGTGCTGATGATCCAATCTATATTTCACCAACTTTATTTCTCATCACTACTGCCCAAGCCAACCTCTCATAACTGTCTCTTCCTTGGTGAAGTCTTTGATGTGATTCTTAATCCTGATATCTACTACAGATCATCAAAATTAAATTAAAAAAAATTTGAAACAATTACACATTCCGATTCCAGTACATCATAAAGTTTGTCTAAGCCTTTAGTGTGAGAACTGCATAACAGCAAAACTTACTTTCCCATTACAGTTTTTCCAACATGTTTAGTTTTCAATTTACTGCTGAAATTCTGTTGAGCCCTGTCTCCACCAACATTGGCCTGGGTCACATCTGTTTTTAACTGAAACGACAGGTCAAACTTTTTTATTGCATTAACCACAAATATCTTTGTGCCAGTTCTAAACCTGTTCCTTCTGCTCCATGTTTTTACTTACAACCTATCTTTACCCCTTCTCCTTACTTAAACTGTTCAGATAGACCCTAAACTTGTCTAATGCAGGCTGAAAAGCAGCAATTCCACCCTCCTGTTCTTTCACCTTTCAATGTCTACTACATATTCTATAAAATCACTGAAGAACATTTTAATATTAATGTGCTAGGTAACTCACTGTAATGATGATTTTTGAGTTGCAGAAAGCTATGTAAAAACAGAACAACCAGATGCAGACAGCTTTATATTTTTGACCAGGTATAATCAAAGAGATAACATACAATTCCACAATCATTCGTGCACACAAGATAGCCATCACAGGCAGAAATGGTGCTTATGTGTGCATGAATGTTGCCCGTCTGAGTGTATATTTGTTCTTTTTCTGATGAATGCTGTGGTCAAACACTAAGTGTGAATCTGTATGTCTTCTTTTATATGGCTGTCTGATCTCTTCTCTTACTACGATCCAAATAATTAATTTTTATCACAGCACAAAGTCTCCCATGTCTTGTCCAGCGCAGTACCACAAACAATCTGAAGTACTTCCCATCACATATACTTTAAAAATCTTTCACAAATTAAAATAAAAAAGTACCAAATGATAAATTTGTAACTTTTATAATACTTACATCCCTCTCCCTCACATTCAAATCTCCACCACAAACAACAACCTTTTCTTCAGGGCATGTCAACATTTCCTGAAATATCCTCTTCAACTGATTTACTCTTTCAGCTTCATGGTCTGCTGTGCTCTCCAAGTGTGTGTTAATGAGCAGTAAATTTAAGGGTCCAATATGAGCCTGCAAAAATTTTTGAACATACATTTGTAAATTACTCACAAACTCAACTCTTGTACAGAAATTCAGGAATGAGTTGCTTTAAAGTAGAACATATTTCCTACAATCTGCATACTTTGACTTCAAAACGGACACAAAACTCATCAAAAATTAACATTTTTATGGCAAATCTTAACTATGTCTAAAAATTATGGAACTGTACTAACTTATCTTTCAGTACAGCTAAGCGTCATTCCCCTTCCACCCAAAGTATAGTTCTCACTGAAGCAGGTTATTTGTCAGAAAATGTATTTGGCAGTATGAAGGAATGACTTTATATTTTTATGGGAAGTTTTGGTCCAAGGCTACATTTTCCGATTGTTAGCTGCACCTGACTGCACATCGGTGTTTCATCTTTACAGAGAGTACCAGTGTATCCTATCACCATGTTACTGATATTACAATCTAGACTGTTTTTTTAAGCTACATTACCAATACACAGAATTTATAAAATGCAATTTCACTGTTCCTATCTCCACTACTGTTGCCAGTTCAATCACACTGAATTTGGTTGGTTCATTTTTCTTTCCCTCCAAGGGCTATTAGTGTGCTGAAAAAATTTTGGTTGTCTCTCAATAAAAATGGAGAATGACCATTGAGGTCTTGAGCTTTCGCCTTCTGAATTTCGAGTATCTACTGCTGTAACATCAACATTCCAGACATATTTTCCACTATACAGCAGAGTGTGTATTGATACGAAACTTCCTGGTGGATTAAAACTGTATGCTGTAACCAGGATTCACACCTGGGACCTTTGCCTTATGGCTTACCCTTATGGCTAAGCCCAAGCCCCCTGAAAACACAGGGATCACACTGCTGGTATCAGAGCTGTGACCTCCCCATGCAGGCCAAGGAGTCGATACCCATCCTCCTGGAGTATCGGGACCCCCAGCAATGGCCATTGTGACAGGTGTCCTTTGCTGTGGCTGGGTGGCCTCCTAATCAGATTAAGTGGTACCAGGGTGGACATTTCGCACAATGAAACATGTGAAATTGGAAAATGGTCATACTATGGCCGTCTCTGTAGGCAGGAACAGTGAATTTAATGTGGCTAATTATGACAAGAGGACCTTCCCTTCCCTGTCTACCTCATGGGAGGAAGGGCAGGCTCTTTAGATAGGGGTGAAACCCTTTCAATGTTACTTGGTGTGCATCAGGACAAACAGAGGGGCATTCACCATCACCAAACCATTGCCTTAGATGTTTCCGACAAAAAACAAGTTTGGGAAAGTCTAAACAATGAGAAAGATCCAGTCTTGAGTCCTGCTCATTAAAACAGTCTCTGTTGCCCATTATGCAGCTCTTAAGTGACTGCAACATCTTGGTGACATCCCACTGTTATCAGTTGTTAAAACAAGGTTCAGGCAGTTGTTTTCCTTCGCAATCACCCTAAAGTAGTGTATGGAGGGTTAAGAATAGCGTGATGTAGTAGCACAACAACAGGCTGAGGCAAACAACCTTTTTATCCAATGATAGTACTGAACTACCAGCAATTACATCAATCAATAATACACAAAGAATGTGTGCAACCCTGATACTACAAACAACAAACAAATACTGTGTCAAAAATGGAGTATGGATAACTACTGACAGGAAAGAGGCTTGCTGAGCTGCTGACAGGCACAAAAAATAAACACATTCACACAACTTAAATTTTCAGCCAAGGCCTTCATCAGACAAAGAAACACACACACACACACACACACACACACACACACACACACACACACACACACAATCACTCATGCATTTCTTTGATGAAGGCCATGGCCAAAAACTTAAGTTGTGTGAATGTGATTGTCTATTTTTCGTGCCTGTCAGCAACTCGGCGAGCCTTACTAATACGAGTTGTTATCTATCCACTATTTTCGACATTCCAATCGGAGTTTCCATTGTTAAAATCCTGTGTCAAATTTATGCAACTGGCCGATGGATTATTCTACTCTGCATGAGATATAGGTTCAAGAAAAAACTGATCACAGCTCATAAGCACGTTGGATGCTGGTATGGTGATCAGAGTCAATACCAAAATGTTGAGTGTCCTTAACTGCTGCCATAAAGAGGTGTTCCAGGAAGACCTTCCTCTAGTTGACAAACATGATATTCCTAGCCTTAATACAAGCATCATTGTCCACCTAATGGAATATGCCATTTTGCTTGAAGAAAATCCCTGAGCGAGACGACGATGGAAGTAGGAAACCATCTTAAGTACTCATTAACAGCAGCAAAATGGAACCGATGGATAAAAACCATTGAAGGTCTACATGCGATGAGACACAACCATAAATCAGGGAGATTGCTAAAAGTCCCTGAAAATAACCCAATAAACACCACACAACACTCCAAAGATCACTGAAAACCACATAGCACTAGTTACTTCTTAATGGGAAGGCAACCAATGAAATCCAAAACCTCGAAGTACCAAAAGAATTGGAGAATAAAGTAGTGACTTCAGTATGTTTGAACTAAACAAGTTAATTTTGAAAATGCTAAAAATCAACAAGCCTAGATGACTTCCCAGCAGAGTGTGTATGTGTGCACCTCAAGTGGTATCTCTGTCAAACTTCTTTGCTTTCTACAATTGTCTGCCTAGGCGTGTTTGTGTACATGTATGTGTGTGTGTGTGTGTGTGTGTGTGTGTGTATTTGTTTACCCTCCTACCCCCCTCCCCCCAAGGTAAATCTTTCCTCTCCCAGCATTAAAATGGCTCCTTACCCACTCCCTTAAAACCCTCATTTCCTTTTCCCTCTCCTTCCCTTCTGCTTCCCTTCTGCAGCTAGTGTTTTTGTTTTGTGTGTGTGTGTGTGTGTGTGTGTGTGTGTGTGTGTGTGTGTGTGTGTGTGTGTGCGCGCGCGCGCTTTTTATTTGTGACTATCACTACCTGTGCTCCTTCACCCTGTAAGTATTCATCTACTTTTATATATATCTTCGTGGCAAAAGAGACTGCTCCAGTCCCGAATCCCTGAACCAGTACACCAATAACCTAATAACAGCTTTCACATCCCGCAGCTACCTCCTGATCTGGTTCAGAAGCAAATTGCTAGAGCCACCTCCTCATCCCCCCAAATCCAGAACCTTCCACCGAAGAATCCGAGAAGTGCCCCTCTTGTCACTGGATAATTACCAGGACTGGAGCGGACTCTGAATGTGGCTCTCCAGCAAGGATACGACTTCCTTAAATACTGCCCAAAAATGAGATCCATCCTTAATGACATCCTTCCCACTCCACCAAGAGTGTCTTTCCGCTGCCCACCTAACCTTCGTAACCTCTTAGTCCATCCCTATGAAATCCCCAAACCACGTTCCTTACCCTCTGGTTCCTACCCATATAACCTCCCCCATTGTAAAACCTGCCCTATGCACCCTTCCACCACCACTTACTCCAGTCCTGTAACCCGGAAGGTGTACACAATCAAGGGCAGAGCCACTTGCGATAGCACCCACGTGATTTACCAACTGACGCCTGCACTGTGAAGCGTTCTATGTGGGAATGACCAGCAACAAACTGTCCATTTGCATTAACAGTCACAGGCAGACGGTGTTTGTTAGTAATGAAGATCACCCTGTGGCTAAACATGCCTTGGTGCACAGCCAGCACATATTGGCGCAGTGTTACACCGTCCGGGTTATCAGGATACTTCCCTCCAACCTTTCAGAACTCCGGAGATGGGAACTTGCCCTTCAGCTTGTTCTCTCCTCCTGTTGCCCACCTGGTCTCAACCTTCATTAAATTCAAATTCCCACCCACCATTTTTAGCATCTTTGCTTCGGTTCTGTGGGCAGAGCCTCTGCCTCAAGTGGTATCTCTGTCCAACTTCTTTGCTTTTTACAAATGTCTTTCTAGGCGTGTTTGCGTTTGGATGTGTGTGAGTGTGGGTGTATTTGTTTACCTTCCTTTTTTCCCCTAAGGTAAGTCCTTTCACTCCTGGGATTGGAATGACTCCTTTTCCACTTCCTTAAACCCCATATCTTTCCCTTTCTCCTCTCCTTTCTTCGTCTTTTCCTGAAGAAGCAATCAACGGTTGCGAAAGTTTGTGTTTTTCCTGCTAGGAGTTTTTCCTCTATAACATTCGTATCATATATACATAAACACACAAATTTAGGCCTTCAGTTATTAAATAACGCTGTGAAAAGATTTCAGATGGCAAAGACATGATGAAAGAGCAGAACAGCTACCTTTCTCAAAAATAATAAGGAAAGAAATGATCCCAGAGATTTAAGACGTATTACTCTTTTATACCAAATGTATAAATGATATGTATCACATTCTGTCCTTTCCCCATTCCACAATATGCTGGATTTTGTTATTGTAAGAGAGACACTGAACAACTACACACCTTACACAATTCATAAATGACAACTTTGAAGAGAAAGGTGACACATGGTGTTTGTATTTTGACTGCACTGTGTGACGTCATCAACCAACTTTGGGTATAGAAAGACTAATCTGACCAAAGACATAAAAGTAACAGAACTGTATCAACTCTTCAGAATCTCAGATTCTTTGTAAGCTTCCCATCAAATCTGGAAGCTATTGCTGTTGATCCCTAGTCTAGGGTTCCTACACCTCTGCCAGTACGCAGTGCTCACTCAACCTGTGTGTGGATGTGCTCCACAATTTTATGATGTAGACATTGTTTTAAATTTTACTTTTTATTCTATTGACATGGAGTCAGCCACATTTTGTTTAACAACTCCTTTAATGTGAGCATTACGTAATTCATCTGAAGAAGGCAAAATTACTTTTGTGGAAACCTAGGTCAAGGTTTATGCATGAAAACCATTTTTATGCAACTGGTTGGCTGAAACTGTGTTGACTTTGGGATCGTGTTCCACCATTGCTGAACTGCAGCCATGTTTAAAATTTTGAGATTATAAGTATAATCATCGTCATGTTTATATAACAGAAATAAAATAAGTAACTAGTGTCAGTTTTTAATGATGTAACCAATGGAAATTAATGCAAAACAGACTACAATTGATGAATATTCCCAAGGTAGAAAGAAAATGTTTTTACAATGATAATTTTATTCTGAAATATTTATATCAGATTTACTGAGAAAATAACGCCCAGTATAAAATCAAAATTTAAGCGTATGAAACGTATCAATTAGAGTGAATGAAGGTGAACAGGGCTGGTGTGCAGTGTAAATGATTAAACATGACAAATAGAATAATGGCAAACAAACAACGAAGTAAAGAGAATATTAAAATTAAGTAAGATTATTCCTCAACTTCACTGCAATGAATTTCCACCACATCGTTAGATAGTATTAGTATCTTTATTTCATTACATTAAAACATTTTCAATTGACAAAAAGTGTAAGACTTTCAGCTCAAGTGACATAACTAGGGGAATATTCTCTTTTAACTTATACGAATCAGAAAGCTTGAAAGTCAACAAAATGCAATTACTCCAATCACATTAAAATGCGCTGTTATAGGACAACACCACCTTAATGCAATTAAACTTACATTTCAGCTTCACATCATATTCCACAGGTCTTTTTTAAAAGACTATCAGGTTTTGTAAAAGCTAAATAGTATGCGACCTATGCAGCTACAACTTAGTGATTTATTGACAAACCTCTGTAGCAATGTAGTTCCTCATCATTAGTGAACTTGGAAATTCAACAACCCTGTGTGAATCATAGTACACTGTAAACCTTCTCAAGAAGGTGACCACAAAGTATCCTTCGGTATTGCCAGCAAGACACACATATTCAGGCAATTTGTCTTTGATGTAACGCAATGTTTCTGGAATTACCTCTTGGAAAAATACAATGTCTGGTTTTTCACTGAAATTAAAGGAGAACAATTACAAGAATCGATTTTTTTAATTAACACATTAAGCATAAGTTCAGGAAGTTCAAATATCTTTACTCACAGCTGAATTGTTTTGCAGACAGCTTTGGTTCTAATTTTAAGATTATGGAGATTTAGTCCATCTAAATTCCAAGAAAACACTTTGAACTTCGATGGGGGCTCTGTCGTCATCATACCAAGGTTTGTAACCATTTTCTTGCTGCAGAACAAGCAGATAACTAGTTATGAGGAAAAATATCAGAAATAATTCCACAGCCATTAGAAGTTTAAGCAAAACTCTCAAAATTAAATTACTTAAAAGGCTCTAGTGTGAGTGGAAACAACACTAATTTGTGTGTGTGTGTGTGTGTGTGTGTGTGTGTGTGTGTGTGTGTGTGTGTGTGTACCTTCCTCCCCCCCCCCCCAAGATAAGTCCTTTGGAATGACCCCTCATCCACTCCCTTAAAACCCGCATCCTTTCTTTTTTTCCACTCCCTCCTTCCTCTTTTCCTGACAAAGCAACCAATAGTAGCGAAAGCTTGAAGGGAAAAGGAAATGATGAGGGTTTTAAGGGAGTGGGTAAGCAGCCATTCTAATCCCGGGAGAGGAAAGACTTACCTTGGGGGGGGGGGGGGGGAAGGGAAAGGAGGGTAAACAAATACACACACACCCTCACATATACACAAACGCAAACACAAACACAACTAGGGAGACATACTGTAGAAAGTCAAATTACCAAACAAACACTGCCTGCCAGTGACCGTTCATGCGAATGGACAGTTTGTTGCTGGTCATTCCCACATAGAACGCTTCACAGTGCAGGCATGTCAGTTGGTAAATCACGTGGGTGCTATCGCAAGTGGCTCTGCCCTTGATTATGTACACCCTCCGGGTAACGGGACTGGAGTAAGTGGTGATGGAAGGGTGCATAGGGCAGGTTTTACAATGGGGGCGGTTACATGGGTAGGAGCCAGAGGGTAGGGAAGGTGGTTTGAGGATTTCATAGGTATGGACTAGGAGGTTACGGAGGTTAGGTGGGCGGCGGAAAGACACTCTTGGTGGAGTGGGAAGGATGTCATTAAGGATGGATCTCATTTCGGGGCAGTATTTAAGGAAGACGTATCCTTGCTGGAGAGCCACATTTAGAGTCCGCTCCAGTCCCGGAAAGTATTCGGTGACAAGAGGGACACTTCTGGAGTTCTTCTGTGGAAGGTTCAGAATTTTGGGGATGAGGAAGTGGCTCTGGCAATTTGCTTCTGTACCAGATCAGGAGGATAGCTGCAGGATGTGAAAGCTGTTATTAGGTTATTGGTGTACTGGTTCACGGATTCGGGACTGGAGCAGACTCGTTTGCCACGAAGAACTAAGCTGTAGGGAAGGGAACGTTTGATGTGGAATGGATGGCAGCTGTCATAATGGAGGTACTGTTGTTTATTGGTTGGTTTCATGTGGACGGATGTGTGAAGTTGGCCGTTAGACGGAGGTTGACATCGAGGAAAGTGGCATGGGATTTGGAATAGGACCAGGTGAATTTGATGGGACCAAAGGAGCTGAGGTTGGAGAGGAAATTCTGGAGTTCTTCTTCACTGTGAGTCCAGATCATGAAGATGTCATCAATGAATCTATACCAAACTTTGGGTTGACAGGCTCGGGTATCCAGGAAAACTTCCTCTAAGCGTCCCATAAACAAGTTTGCATAGAAGGAAGCCATCCTGGTTCCCATGGCTGTTCCCTTTAGTTGTTGGTATGTCTGGCCCTCAAAAGTGAAGAAGTTGGGGTTAGGATGAAGCTGGATAGGGTATTGAGGAAAGGTTTTAGGTAGGGTTGCAGGTGGTCGGCGTGAAAGGAAATACTCCATCGCAGCGAGACCCTGGGCGTGTGGGACATTTGTGTATAAGGAAGTGGCATCAATAATTACAAGGATGGTTTCTGGAGGTAACAGGCTGGGTAAGGATTTCAGGTGATCAAGGAAGTGGTTGGTGTCTGATGAAGGATGGGAGACTGCACATGATGGGTTGTAGGTGTTTGTCTATGTAAGCAGAGATTCGTTCGGTAGGGGTTTGGTAACCGGCCACAATTGGGTGGCCGGGATGATTGGGTTTGTGTATCTTCGGAAGTAGGTAGAAAGTGGGGAGGGGGGGGGGGGTGTTGGTGGGGTCTTGAGATTAATGGAGTCAGGTGAAAGGTTTTGCTGGGTGCCTAAGGTTTTGAGGATTCGTTGAAGCTCTGCCTGGTGCCTGGATATCAGGGATAGGCTTGTCTTGGCAAACTTTATAGGTAGTGTTGTCTGAAAGCTGACGCAGTCCGTCAGCCACATACTCTCGCCGATCAAGTACCACAGTTGCGGATCCCTTGTCGGCTGGGAGAATGATGGAATGGCCAGCCTTCAGATCAGCTGTGGTGATGTTGGGAGTAGGATTAAGGTTTCTCAGGAAAGAGAGGCAAGGTTGGAAGTAAGGAATTCCTGGAAGGTTTGAAGAAGGTGATTTTGAGAAAGAGCGGGTAGGTCTTGTTGTGACTGAGGACAGAACTGTTCCAGACAAGGTACTATTTGAGTGATGTCTTGGGGAGTTGGATCATTAGGAGTAGGATTATTTTTCTTCGTGGCAAAGTAACCATCTACAGCCAAGACTGAGTATAGGAAAGTAAATCTTTGACAAGGGCTGTTGAATTTGTGAGTAGGGCTAAAGGTGAGGCCTTTGGATAGGACAGAGGTTTCAGATTGGGAGAGAGGTTTAGAGGAGAAGTTGACTACTGAATTGGAATGTTGTGGTTCCAGATTGTGTGGAGAGGATTTAAAGGTTTGGGGGTGAGGAGTTGGAAGTGGAGATTGAGTAGGTGGGAGATGCTGGGTGTCTGTGCAACCTCAAAAAACGATCCAAACTCCTTGTCACCCAACTCCGAAAAGGCAATACACTCTCCCTTAACACGCACTCCCTCAACTTCTCCAATAAACCTTAAGCTCCTCTTATTGCACAGAAACCAACAGCAAGCCTTCCTGGATACACAAGCCTGTCAACCCAAAATATGGTATAGATTCATTGATGACATCTTTATGATCTGGACTAAAGTGAAGAAGAACTCCAGAATTTCCTCTCAAACCTCAACTCCTTTGGCCTCATCAAATTCACCTGGTCCTATTCCAAACCCCATGCAACTTTCCTCGATGTCGACTTCCATCTGTCCTACAGCCAACTTCACACACCCGTCCACATCAGACCAACCAATAAACAACAGTACCTCCATTATGACAGCTGCCATCCATTCCACATCAAACGTTCCCTTCCCTACAGCTTAGTTCTTCGTGGCAAACGAGTCTGCTCCAGTCCCGAATCCCTGTACCAGTACACCAATAACCTAGTAACAGTTTTCACATCCCGCAGCTATCCTCCTGATATGGTACAGAAGCAAATTGCCAGAGCCACTTCCTCATCCCCAAAATTCAGAACCTTCCACAGAAGTTCCCCCCCCCCCTTGTCACCAAATACTTTCCGGGACTGGAGCGGACTCTGAATGTCGCTCTCCAGCAAGGATACGACTTCCTTAAATCCTGCCCTGAAATGAGATCCGTCCTTCATGACATCCTTCCTACTCCACCGAGAATGTCTTTCCGCCGCCCACCTAACCTTCGTAACCTCCTAGTCCATCCCTATGAAATCCCCAAACCACTTTCCCTACCCTCTGGCTCCTATCCATGTAACCGCCCCCGTTGTAAAACCTGCCCTACGCAACCTTCCACCACCACTTACTCCAGTCCTGTAACCCGGAAGGTGTACACGATCAAGGGCAGAGCCACTTGCGATAGCACCCACGTGATTTACCTACTGACATGCCTGCACTGTGTAGGGTTCTATGTGGGAATGACCAGCAACAAACTGTCCATTCACATGAACGATCACAGACAGTGTTTGTTGGTAACGAGGATCACCCTGTGGCTGAACACGCCGTGGTGCACGGCCAGCACATCTTGGCACAGTGTTATACCGTCCGGGTTATCTGCGTACTTCCCTCAAATCTTTCAAAACTCCGGAGATGGGAATTGGCCCTTCAACATATTCTCTCCTCACGTTGCCCACCTGGTCTCAACCTCCGCTAAATTCAAGTTCCCGCACACCATCTTTAACATCTTTGCCTCGGTTCTATGGACAGAGCCTCTGCTTCAAGTAGTATCTCTGTCCAACTTTTGCTTTTTACAAATTTCTGTCTAGGCGTGTTTGCGTTTGGATGTGTGTGTGTGTGGGTGTGCGTGTGTGTGTGCGCGCGCGCATTTGTTTATCTTGGTATCAAAATACATCAATACAATAACTTTCTACAATATTTTAATCACAAAATTACCCGAAGAGATGAAAGAGGGAGAAATAGTATATTATGAAGGATGAAAGGAGAAGGAAAATCTTTCTAGCGTATACAAAAGGTTAAAAAAAAAAAGTAGTGAACCAAATAAAACTTACTTTAATAGAATGAAGTCATAACAACATATAGAGTTCAGTTCCACATTTAAATGATTTCATTTAGTAGCACTTTGGCTTCTTACCCAAGTAGTTACAAGGTTGCAGGAACAACATATTGACTTAAGAGTTTCTGTTATCTTTAATTTATGAAAGAAGAAGGTTTCCAATATTCTCAATGTCAACAGCACAAATGAAAGAATATTTTAACATGGGGGGGGGGGAGGAATAGAGCAGACACTTTATAGTTTGAAGTAATTTATAATAGTTCTGAATACAGAACACATGGAGGAAGAAAAGAACTATGATCATGCAACACATCTCAACCTAGAAGAAGAGTTTCACAATAAGGTTCACTAATCACATGCAGCTCTTTTTACCTTGTAGTGTGACTCTTGCAAAAAAGTATATACACAAATGAAATACAAAACAAATAAACAACATTCACACTTATTTCAATAAAGGAAGGAAGCTTAGTGTGGAATGTCAAATAATTAAGATTAACCTCCTTGCTTCACTCCACAACTATCCACATCCCTTGGGTCAATTTGGCAATGCAAACCTTTTAAAAACTGATCAAGTAAAAGCACTTGGTGGGCAGTCACATACATAGATAACAAGATGAATATGCTTTTCTTTGTGAAATAATATTTTTAAGCAAACTTGGGGTTGTTGCTGCTGACTTTCAAAGTGCAGCAGCTGGAGGTGATGGTTGTACGACTGTGTTGTGTGCCTGTGTGATTGCACGAGTGTTCTATTTTCTGAAGAAGGCCACGACTGATAGCTGAAAGTGTTGTATGTGTGTGTCTTTTGTATGTGCCTGTCACAGCTCGTTGCCATGTCTTTGCGGTGAGTTGTAAACTGTCGTTACTATATTCTTAATTCCAACCTAGACTTTCCATTATTATTACGAAATATTAAATTTATTTGATGAAAGGAGAAGACAAACGCAGTAAATGAGGCATGTTAAAGGAGTACAGACAACTGGATTCATCTAGGACAAGGCCGGGCAAAGGTTACATGCGGCACATATGCACTTTATGTCGTACGCGTGCCGCACATGACTGGGGCAGTGGTGGCAACTCGCAGGTTGTGGCAGTGTGACAACAGGTATGGCTGTGGACGAGGATGCCAAGTGACCACTACGTAGCGAACGTTACATTTCAAGCATCAGAAAAAGAAGACTGAATCGAAGAAACAGAGCAGTGGGAATTTGTCGTCTTTTAAAAAGGAATGGGAGTATCAGGATTTCTTTTTGGAGAAAGGCGAAAATGCAAAGTGTTTAATATGTGTGGAGGTATTCTTGCTGGTCAATGAAAATTTCCTGTTGAATGCCATTACAAAATATTTCACAAGGAAGAGTATAGCTTATTTTCGGATTCTGAGTGGATGGGGAAATTGACTGAACTGAAAAAGAGCGATCACACGACACTAGATGAATCCATCTACATCTACATACATACTCCGCAATTCACCGTAAGGTGCGTGGCGGAGGATACACTGTACCACTACTACGCATTTCCTTTCCTATTCCACTCCCAAATTGAACGAGGAAAGAAAGAATGCCTATATACCTCTGTACGAGCCCTAATTTCTCTTATCTTGTCTTTGTGATCTTTACGCGAAATGTAAGTAGGCGGCAGCAAGATCGTACTACAATCAGCTTCAAATTCCGGCCCTCTAAATTTACTCAACAGAATTTCACGAAAAGAATGTCGTCTTTCTTCCAGCGATCCCCAACTGAGTTGCCGGAGCATTTCCGTGACACTCGCACACTGGTCGAACCTACCGGTAACAAATCTAGCTGCTCGTCTCTGAACCGCCTCTATGTCTTCCTTTAAACGGATCTGCTGCGGGTCCCAAACACTTGAGCAATACTCAAGACGTGGTTGTACAAGCGTTTTATATGCAGTCTCCTTTACAGTTGAAGTACATCTTCCCAAAATTCTCCCAATAAACCAAAGTCGGCTGTCCGCCTTACTCACAACTGTCCTTACATGTTTGTTCCATTTCATATCGCTCTGCAATGGTATGCCTAGATATTTGAACGACACGACAGCATCAAGAAGCTCACTACTAATGCTGTATTCGAACATTATGGGATTGTTTTTCTACTCATGCGCATCACCTTACATTTTTCCACATTGAGAGCTAGCTGCCAATCTTCACACCAACTAGAAATTTTGTCTAAGTCAACCTGTATGCTATTACAGTCAGTTACAGACGACACCCTCCCATACACCACAGCATCATCAGCAAACAGCCGCAAATTACAACTTACTCTGTCCATCAGATTATTTATATAGATAGAAAATAATAGCGTTCCTATCACACTCCCCTGGGGCACGCCTGACGATACACTCATCTCTGATGAACACTCGCTGTCGAGAACAACGTACAGCATTCTATTACTTAGGAAGTCTTCCAGCCAATCACAAATCTGTGAACCTATTCCATAAGCTCGTATCTTCGTTAGCAGTCAGCAGTGTGGCACAGCGTCGAATGCCTTTTTGAAGTCGAGAAAAACACAATCCGCCTGTTGCCCTTCGTCCATGGCTCGCAAGATGTCATGTGAGAAAAGGGCAAGCTGAGTTTCACATGAACGATGTTTCCTAAACCCATGCTGATTCATGGAAAGAAGCTTTTCCGTTTCAAGGAAATTTACTATATTCGAACTGAGAATATGCTCTAAAATTCTACATGAAACTGATGTCAACGATATTGGCCTGTAATTGTATGGGTCAGTTCTCTTTCCTTTCTTATACACGGGAGTCACTTGCGCTTTTTTCCAATCACTAGGAACTTTACCCTGAATTAAAGATTCGCGACAAATGCAAGCTAAGTAGGGGGCCAGCGCCGCAGAATAGTCTTTGTAAAACCGAACTGGTATTCCATCCGGACCAGCAGACTTTTTCATATTTAGCTCTCTCAGCTGCTTCTCTACACCGGAAATACCTATTGCTATGTCCCCCATTTTGGAATTAGTATGTTGATCAAATGATGGTACATTTGTGCAGTCCTCCTGTGTGAAAGATTTCTTAAAGGTTAAATTTAGAACTTCAGCTTTCCGTTTCCTTTCTTCTATTACTGCCCCGGATCAACGAGTGACTGGACAGTGGGCTTTGACCTGCTTATTGATTTTACATTAGGACCAGAATTTTTTCAGGTTCTCGGAAAGATCTTTTGGTAAGGTATAGCTTTTGCCTGTCATTTGCGTGTTCTTTTTTGAATCTAGAGTGCAACAGCCTTTGCTTTCTCAGCAGCTTCCTAACATTATTATTATACCAAGGTGGATCTTTTCCAGCCTTAATCGTCTTTACTAGAACATATTTCTCTAACCCTTTATTAACAATGCACTTAAATTTAGTCCACAATTCATCTACATCCATAGCCCCGGAATTAAATGATGCCCATTCATTTTCGAAGGGTGATCCTAACATTTGCTTATCGACTCTTCCCAACAAAAACACGCTCCTAGCCTTCTTGATTGGTTTATGAACTTTTGTCATCATCGGCACTATGACGATATCACGATCATTAATTCCTGTCTCTACACAGTCATCGTTAATAAGGTCAGGCCTGTTTGTGGCTAAAAGGTCTAGAATATTTCCATTTCCATTAACTGCTCAAGACAGTTTTCGGAGAATGTGTCCAAAAGTAGCTCGCAAGACTGCTTGTCTGTACCGCCTGAAATGTAACTAGCGAGGTCCCAATCTATACTCTTAAGGTTGAAGTCTCCGACTATTATTACATGGCCCGGATACCTATGCACGCAACCTGGTGTAGACTTTCTTTGAATGATTCTAAAACTGCTATAGCAGCACTGCGGGTGGGGGAGCGGGGCGGTAAAAACAGCCAACTATTAACTTTACTTCTTTTAGACCTGTTATACGTGCCCAGATAACTTCACAGTTACTTTCAACATCGATCTCAGTAGAAACAATAGCTTTATCCACAGCGATGAACACTCTTCCTCCAGTTGCTTTTGTTTTGAGAGGCTACAACTTTATTTTGTCACTTCTTCCATGTAACCAATCTATTATTTTATATTTTTTGGGACAACAGCAATGATAACCCAGTGTTTTTTTTTTTCTGTTTTTGTTTTTGGGTGCAAAAATACTTAGGTCATTAGTGCCCAACACTGCCCATAATAAAATCGAACCAGGGTTGGAACTTAAATGGCTTTCACCATATTTGCACGATGTAAAAAAGTAAAACTGTCAGTATAATGCGGATCATCAACTAAAATATCAGACATTTCAAATGGTAAACATGGATCATGACGTAGACGATTAAAAAACGGACATTGCACTAAAAGGTGGTACACAGTAAAAGGTTAATCACAGTACATAAGGGAACAGGATCAACACATAGTAAATACTGGTGGCTATAATGGCAGTGGCCAATACGAAGCCAGGCCAGAACAATCAACTCTCGGCGAGAGGGTCAAGATGACATTGACCAGAGATCAGGCACAGGTTTAATGGCTCACAATTTGTTCCCTGACAGGGATGACCATTATAAAAACCAACGCGAGATGATACGCCGGGATACGTGAGCATGAAGGTCATCAGAGGTAGTAGAAAAGGTAGACAGCCAATGGAGGAGAACTGCCTCCTTGGCAGCCGTTTCCACAAACTCGTTCCCCAATACTCCCACGTGGCCAGTGACCCACAGAAAAGTCACAGTAATTCCGCTTGCTGAAAGAGAGGTAAGACAATTGTGGATGCTTTGTACCAGGGGATGGACAAGATATAGTATGTAGAGGCTCAAAAGAGCAAATGACACTCTTATTGAGTGAGTTTCGCCGGACGTATTGGGTGGCTTCATATACTGCATACAGCTTAACTGTAAAATTGGAACTCTACTCAGGGAGACGATATTTAAACGAAGCGTTGCCAAGCACAAAGACAACCCAACACCCTGGTCTGTCTTTGAACCATCAGTGTAGATGAACAAATTGTCATCAAATTTGAACCGGAGTGTAAGAAATTCTCTCCAGTAAACGAAACTAGGTGTGGAGTCCTTTGGAAGAGAATGAAGGTCAAAGTTAACATGGACTTCGGGGCTTAGCCATGGTGGAGAATTGCTCTCTCCAGTCGAGAAAGTAGCAGGCATTGTAACGCCTAGCTAGCCAAGTAACGAACGCAAGCAAACTCCCGGTGGTAGCAGAGCAGACGGGTGCACGGCAAAGAGACCGTCAAGTGAGTCATTAAAGACAACAGCATATGCAGGGTGTCCCCGCATGGATGACAAACGGCTAGCATAATGGCCAAGCAGGAGTTCTCGACAATAAGAAAGAGGTAGTTCGGCAGCCTTGGCACAGAGGCTCTCAACGGGACTAGTGCGTAACGCTCCCATCGCCAGACGGATCCCTTGGTGGTGGATTGTGTTAAGAATAAACAATGCTTCCATAGTCCAGTTTGGACCGAACTATGGTGTGGTACAGATGGAGGAGAGCAGACCTATCAGCTCCCCATGAGTTGCCACTTAACACCGGCAGCACATTGAGAGAACGGGTACAGCGAGTTGCCAAACGAGATATGTAGGGAGACCAACATAGCTTCCTGCCGAAAACAAGTCCCAAGAATGTCATGGTCTCCACAAATGGAGGTACTATGGGGGCCAGGCGAAGGGACGGGGGAAGAAACTCCTTCCGCCGCCAGAAGTTCATGCAGACTGTCTTGTTAGCCGAGAATCTAAAGCCAGTGTCCATACTCCACGTGTGGAGAGTGTCTAGGCACTGCTGAAGGTGCCGCTCCAGGAGACCCATTTGCTCAGAGCTGCTGTAGATCCCGAAGTCATCGACGAAGAGGGACCCCGATGGATTGAAGCTTACATGTGCAAAATTTCATAAACATTGGATGGTCAATCCAAATGAAGTGGTACAATAAAAATTAAGTTGGTTGCTTGACCATTTTTAAATATTTTAATTTTTTATATTTAATTGCCCTATATTTGAGAAGTCCAAAACAGTTTTTTAAAGTAATTTATTTTGCACCTTTACTATATGGCGGCCATTTTTATTTAACAGCGCGTGCCGATTTTTCAGTCTGGAGACATTGGCGAAAATTTGAATATCTCGGCACTGGGTTAAGTTACAACATTGCAATTGACATGATTGTCTTTAGAAAAGTGTCCTCTACAACATTGTCTGTTACACAAAATACCCTAAATTCAAAAATAACCAGTCAAAATGACCTCCAAAGTTTGGTATCCAAATTTTCAAAAATCCACTTTTTTGGCCCAAAAATAACATAAAAGGAGTGACTTATGAGAGTCTTTTTTTCCTGTAGTTAGATATCATACACTACTAGCCTCATATAAAGCAAGAACACTTACAAATGTTTCCTTAATTTTTTATGATTTTTTGAATTTTGAAAATTTTCATTTTTTTGTAAAGTTTGAGGGTAGTTATCTCAGATGGGACTGAATATAAAAATATGATTTTTGCACAGTTTGTACACCTATATGATAGCAACATGCTGTAAAAATTTCAACATTGATATCTGAGTGTAAACAAAGATATGAATTTTTGAAAATGAGGAAATAATTCACATTACTATACAACTGATCTTATGGCTGTTACCTATTCATGTGTGATATTGGTGGAATATAATCTATTATTGGACCAAGGTACTGAATTATATACAAAAAGTGGAAATATCACTGAAATTAACATTTATTTTATTTTGACATACAGTATTTAAAATTAATTGAGAAATTAACATCCTTCGAGATGTGACTATTCCTGAACCTGGCAGTGAATGTTAAGAACACTTATTTCTTCTGACAGCTTCTGTGATGTAGAATAAGACCTCCCAGTTGCTGTGATAAGTTCAAGCACTGGAAGTTTCCTTAACACATTTTTCATTGGTATCCAAACTTTGTCACTATTAGATTTCTTGAATGATGTTCTTGGGCCAGCAGGGTGGTAAAAATGCACAAAAACATAATTGTTTTCCAAACTTATTGTTTCAACCTCGGAAGCCACCACTGTCCATCATACACACATGCTACTATGTCATTTAACGTTAAAGAGAGAGATGTAATTTTACTGACACAATGATCCTCATAAATTTCCGTTTCTGATGTTACATAGCATTTTTTTCAAGTTTTTTGTAACTGAACCATAAACTATTTTGTGACACACTTCACTTGTTATCTGTCCAACAGAGCACTGTTCATCCTTGTTATTGCATTCCAGTTAATCTCTCAAAATTAATTACAAATTACACACAAAACAAAGCACGTAACACATTCTACACTCTCAATGAAGTATTTACATCCACTCTAACAGAGGTTTCAGAACAGACTAACTACAACAATTCCACAACCAGCAGTAATGTACTTCTACAATGCCACACCCAGCAATAATGTAATTCTTTATTGTCAATAAACCTAAACATAAATGGGCATTTTTATTACAATAGAACACAACCGAAAGCTCCTGTTGTTTAATATTGTATTATTAAAAACAAACTAAGTAAATATTGTGTGATATATTTAGTTAACACTATGTCACAATTAAATTTTATTACAATGAAACAATAAACCATTTAAATAGGCAACAGTCATAATAACTGTTGTAGTGTCATATGAATTATTTCCTCATTTTCAAAAATTCATTTCTTTGTTCACACTTTGATATCAATGTTGAAATTTTTTACAGTACATTGCTATCATATAGGTGTACAAACTGTGCAAAAATCATTTTTATATTCAGTCCCATCCGAAATAACTAGCCTCAAACTTTACAAAAAATAAAAATTTTCAAAGGGGGGGGGGGGGGGGGGAATCATTTAAACATGATGTGAAAATGAATGTGTTAACATCTCGTAAACATTGTGTTCCGTCATTCATCACAGCATACACAGCTACTGTTGCTAACACTGCCACTTCACGTCACGTAAATACATTAGGCCATGACGGTCATCGAGACTTACCTGCAAACCCTGGGATTAGTTTTGAATAATTCATTAGTGTAGATGACGATGTTGCCATATGTGCTTCTGTGGAATCTGATGTACCAAAAGCTGTGAACGAGGTGCAAGAAGGGCCATCAGAAGAAAGTGAAGAGGGAGAGAATACAGAGACCATTCGATCTACCCGTCAGGAGATATTTACAGCTGTTGACTGTTTAGAACGGTTCGCTTCAACATCCGACATCACTGCTGGGTTTACAAGCTACCACTACAATTGGTTGTGAAATTACAAAATATTATCGTTCCATGAACGTCAGCGAACCATGACTGAATTTTTTCCAAGAAAGTGACGTACATAATTTGTGAGTACTTGTAATTTTACAGTCACTTTATAGTGTTATACATCTACAATAACCTGATTGATAGTGTAGTGTATTACATATTATTATTGTACTGCTGTACATGTATACTTATTAAAATCTGTGTTTTTCACTTAACATGAACGCCTGATTTTTTGGTCCCTTCAGATTTGTGTAAACAGAGTGTTACTGTATATAAAGATTACATACTAAAAAATCAAAATGTTTAAAAATGGTCAAGCAAGCTTTATTGGACCACTTCGTTTGGCTTGACTCACTAGTGCCATACCAACTCTGTAGCAATTTTTACGCATTGCTTTAGCTGGGGCATGACAACAAAGAAACTGTCAATTGAAACCAATCATCCCCAAACTAAGGCCAAAAACAGAGTTGGCCACCCTGTGGCAGAGCACATAGCATGTTGATTTAAATTGGTGCTTTATGACTCTTGCACATGTGAATTATCCTTAAAATATGTGCTTTATACCCACAGCATGTGGCCGGAGTGATTTAGGCTATTGCCAAAAACCAAAATCTGCATATAGTAAGCCACGGTAAAGGTTTCATATACGTAGTCATAATTTCTCAGTACTTAATTACGACATACCTTACCTTAAAATACGCGTTTTGCAAATGTCTTTCAAGCGGCGTAACATTTAGGCTGCCAGCTTTTGTAATATTGAGGTATGAATAAAAAATCCACCAAATACGGCACATTTGCTTCCGATCGCCTGAATTAGAGGATGCGCAACGCGATGTTCATTTGTTGTAGACTACGTGATTATGTGGCTAGCGAATCACAGCACAAAGAAGAGTATCGTCGTCGGCCAATGGTAACCAAACCTCACCGCCGCGCAACATGCGAATAAGAATTTTTGACGTTGAAAATTAAATATGCGGTAATGTTTTTATATAAGAAACCGCACAATGGTTACAGGATGTGAAAATTGACGTCTTAAGATGAATTTTCAATTATTTCATTTTCGAAATCCCTTGATTACACTTTCAGACAGACGATAAAATAAATAAAACAAGCTATACCTGCTCTATGGTTGACAGGTTCTTGTATGTATCCTTGTCCGGACAGTAACAGTAATTGGCCTCGTAAAATGAGGATTTAGAATTACTTGATCACTGTTTCGTACAGATCATAGGGTAAATAAAACATGCTATACCTACTCTATGGTTGACAGGTTCTTGTATGTACCCTTGTCCGGACAGTAACAGTAATTGGCCTCGTAAAATGAAGATTTAGAATTACTTGATCACTGTTTCGTACAGATCATAGGGTAAATAAAACATGCTATACCTACTCTATGGTTGACAGGTTCTTGTATGTACCCTTGTCCGGTCAGTAACAGTTAATGGCCACGGAAAATGAAGATTTAGAATCACTTTATCCTCTCAACTACAAAGTACTGTAGCACGTTTTACTTATTTTATATGTACGAAACAGTCGCCAACTAATTCCAAATCTTCATTTTCCAAGGCCATTAACTGTTACTGACCGGACAAGGGTACATACAAGAACCTGTCAACCAAAGAGCAGGTATAGCTTGTTTTATTTATTTTATCGTCTGTCTAAAAGTGTAATCAAGGGATTTCGAAAATGAAATAATTGAAAATTCATGTTAAGACGTTAATTTTCACATCCTGTAACCATTGTGCGGTTTCATATATAAAAACATTACCGCATATTTAATTTCCAACGTCAAAAATTCTTATTCGCATGTTGCGCGGCGGTGAGGTTTGGTTACCATTGGCCGACGACGATACTCTTCTTTGTGCTGTGATTCGCTAGCCACATAATCACGTGGTCTACAACAAATGAACATCGCGTTGTGCACCCTCAATTCAGGCGATCGGTAGCAAATGTGCCGTATTTGGTGGATTTTTTATTCATACTTCAATATTACAAAAGCCGGAAGCCTAAATGTTACGCCGCTTGAAAGACATTTGCAAAACGCGTATTTTAAGGTAAGGTATGTCGTAATTAAGTACTGAGAAATTATGCCTACGTATATGAAACCTTTTCCTAAGCCACTGCCATCCGAACAAGAGTCCATGTGCTAGTTTTTGTGCCACCTTCTTCATTTATCAGAAACTGATTGCTGAATATGATTTGAAAGGCAATCACAGCACTCATTTCAAAGGGTGGTGGGGGAGGGGGGGTGGGTAGTCTCTGTATTAGTCTTAATTTAAGTGATACAATAGAAAATATTGTTTTGAAGTAACATTTGTAGCCAAGTCTTGCCAGTGTAGTAAACACTATATGGAGTTAAACAGCCTACAAATACCAATCCTGCAACACATGCCAATCAAGCTGCCCAACAAATGACTCACTACAATCCAACTATAAAAAAGCTACAGTTATTCTCATGAAGTGACAACTTAGCTGGTTAGTCCGACGAACAACTGAACTGCTGCACTGAATTGCTGCACTGAACAATCTAGCTAGCCCTAAAGCTACACTAACTACAGATCAGAAGGTGATGGCAATTAAGATTTCCTATTCCGATTTGCTACTTCATTCATGTTACCATTAAACCTAACCTGGAGCAATCTCGTACCAGAATCTACACTCCAAAACATAATACCAACAGAAAAAAATTAAAAATAAACCACTTTAAGTGTTCTGTTATTCTGTTCATGAGCATACATAATTACATGTGAGAATGTATTTGCATCATGGGTCGAAACTTGCATTGAGGACAAGGAAGGTGAACTGAAATTTTATGGTTTATGAGCATAATGGACCAGCCAAATCACAAAATGTATGTTGTTTACAGTTAAATGAAGCAGTCCCAACTGTGATACCATACTGATCCTTCATGCGATAAACATGTTGTGCACTATTCCTTTTACTTTGTATTCTGAACTTAATTACTAAAGACTAAACAAATATAAAAACTTTACAACACCACACAGAAATGAGGTATAGCTATGTTAAGGCGGCCAACCATTCTGGACCCTGCGGGACAGTCACTCATTTCGATAATCACTGAAAATCTCCCGCAAAATGGCAAAAGTGCCCTGCATTCTAGTAATTTTAAAATTGTTGGTCTAAGATTACAAACCAAAACTATTTGTATATGGCACACTATATCATACATACAAGTCAGCTACACAACGCATAATCTATAAATAAATAACAGTCTTCTTACATTGAAGATAGGCCATCATCTGACTATTTCAAAATGAAATTCATTAACAGTGGAAGCTGTATTTGTTTTAAGCTGGTAGCCTACAGTACTGCATTTGGTGATAAGATCACTTATTAAAAAATTCTCTTTTGGCATATTTTCTGTGCCGTCTGACATTTCCAATAAGTGGAATGGAATATTGTTGAGTGTTCATGGTGGCAAACTATGCAATATTACCACAGACTGTAAATTCTGACATGCAAATACAATATCAGCATTTATCTTAATTCTTTCAGGAATAAAATGGTGAAAAAATTTTGAAAATGCAACAACGAAAGTGAGTGAGCATTGCATGTCTTAAGGCACAATTAAACTCAGCACTTAGAAGTTATATAATAGAATAGTTCTTAAAACATAATTCTTTGGGCAGAGTAAGCTACTTATCTATATGTGTGGAACACTATGCTCTAAGAGCTGGAACAAATAATCTTACAAACAACAAATGTGATCAGGAAAAATGTGATGGAAAAAGAATATGTAAAAATGATCAAATTCTAAATTCAAAATTGGCGTATGAGAAATTATTTATAAACTGTAAATAGGATTGAAATTTAATAATAAAATGTCCCTCACATTAGATATGTTACTTTAAAAGTAAATGAGTAAGCCTACTCTGCTCGCCTAAATTTATTTCCTAGTAACTGGTACGATGGGTCACGTGAACTTAGTCCTGCTTACACGCTAGAAGTGTCTTGCATTGAGTTTTGAAAAAGTTGGCCGCCTTAACATATCTCCATGAAGAGTATGGTCTCATTAAAGAGAACATACACCCACTTTCATTTAATACGTGGCACTGTCACACAGGAAAATCATGAACAGAAGTGCACACAAAAGTTTGGCATAATTGATCCGTTTTCGATCAGCAGTTAAAACAGTATAAGTCATCTGAATAAACTATTCTCTATTACATACTCACTCAACGTTTATGACGATTTCCGGAGTGTCACCATCAGTGGTGAAATTAATCCCACCTTTCTGTGTGGATTCGAAAAAGGCGTTTACCGAACGCTGAAAATAGAAGCTGGCATCATAATTTGAATAACACTTTACATTTTGCACGTGGTTAAAAACACTTCCATATACGATGTGATTAAAATGAATTGGTTATATCCACCTAAAGTTTATTTTTTCCACAAGGTTAATCACTGACATACCAAAACTTAAAAACTGCGATTCATGCATCATAGTCTGGTGTTTAATTATAAAAATAGTATTTATTTGTGATATACCGCAGAAATAAGCATAGTTCTCACCTGTAAGTCCCATTTCCTGTCCTGCAAATAAAACTGGGCACATGCGACGTCTGTTCCTGTTATTTCCGCAAATTGTTCAGTGAGTTTTTGACAAGTTTCCCTGTCGGGAATGTCTTCATCTTCACTGTTGCTCATGATTTTCGTTAGCTGTAAACGATGTAAAACTTATTTTTATGTTCTTACTTACAAATGACAATCATTTTATTGAGCGTAACAATATCAAACATGGTGTTTTTAGATAAAATAAGTTATGACAACTACTCTACTACGAGTAACAACATTACTACCTTCACGAACTATACTTGTAGCACCTTTTTCAAACCAGTTCCCGCGTAGCAAAGACGATTCTATACAGCTTGTTACTGTTCCAGGATTTTGCAACATTAAAATCGAAGTTATTATTACAAACCTACATGAAGCAACAACTAAATATATAAAGAGTGCTATATATAAATGCGAGGCGGCTCTGGTACTGGCCTTTAATTGCAGGATTAAAAAACATAATTTACCTGCAGTCGAACACTCGCAGACGATGCATACAATGACTAGACTATCAAGTACTTTATCTTTGCTATAATCAAAAACCATCTTTGCCAAGGTCGTTTGTGAGTGCATTCTACATTGATTGAGAGCGTGTTTTGCCTTGTGTTTGTTTAAAACTTTGTTCTGTTTAAGTATCGCAACACGTCATTGATTTTCAGGTGCTTTGAAGGGGTTAGATAAGTTTGTTTTGGTCTATAACTTGCGTCATTTTGAACTGTATTCACAGCGTTTGAGAAAATGGCTGCAGAGACTGCAATGCAGGACGATTCGAAGGACCGAGCTTCATGCGGTAAAGAAGCATTAGTTATGAAAGGTTAGTTAATTATTATTAGTAGTAATAGTAGTTCAACGATTCCGTTTGTATAACTGGTTGTCGCTTTATCTAACGTAGTCAACGTGAAATAACAAGATGCGGCACACTAATACTTTTCGGTAGCGTCGTGCTGCAGTGCATCAGAAACTGCCGCAGCGTCCGTATGAGGAAGATAAGATCAGATAATGTTTGGCAGTGTAAATATTAGTTACGTCTGGTTTGTAAAATCGTGTGAAAAATTTTGTGGACTTGATGAATTTTAGGCACAGAAATGTGCGACAATTGAAATTTGTAGGCGGTTGTCTCGCTTCTATGAGTGTGGAACTCTTGTTATTTGATACTCTTATGAAAATAAATTTCATGGAAAATCTTACTTAAGTTTAGTATCATTAGTGAAAAGGCACATTTCAGCACTATTAGTCATTAACTGCATCGATGTTCGAAGCTCTAAGGTTGCATTATAGTACTTTTACCAGTAGCAACAAAAGTCGTCTTTAACAATGCCGACTACTATTGGCGGGTGGGAAAGGTGTGCTTATGCACACGAAAAAATTAGAGTTAAGTGTATATCGCAACAACTGATTTGTAAATATGGTATACACCCTGAAAATATTAAGATTTGCACAACAATATTTCCAAAATATTAGTTTCATTAATTGTTGTTTATGTTTACTTAAAATATAGACTATTTTTTTAAGACTTAGTGACATGTAAATACAATCCTGACCTTAAAAATCCCCTGCGGTAATTGGTTAACCCTAACTTGTGATGTAGGCCTACTTGGATATTGTTAAGGTGAGGTGAAGTTTTTATTCTCAAATATGTTGAAATGACTATGTAGGTCCCGTATGCGTTACACATGCTTTTAATTCAGCTTATGAATTAAAATTGCCCAAATTGAATTTGTTGTCCGTACATAAATTGTAAATGGATTAATAAAACTATAAAATAATTGATAGCATCTTTTGTTTATGATGGGGTACAATTGAACCATTAACATTGTTTTAATTTAGTCCGTTTTCTGCATTTTACTCTGTTGATAGTATTTGTCACCTATCGTGTTTCGTAATTTGTGTATCTGAATTGTCGCATACTTCCATAAAGGCGTGTCCTTACTCTCCTTACTCTTGTCATTTAGCCACGATTGCACGGTACTGAAGCCCACGCATGGGCTTACATCCACTTGAAAATCGTCGCTTGTGAAGTACAGTACATAAAGACTGACAGCGCGTGATGCTGATGATGATACCAATGATGATGCTACGGTTCGCATTCAATAACAGCTGGAAATAAACCGAAACCTCAACAATGCCCAATGACATTATTGCTTCAGTTAAAAGTGGAGTCCGCAAACACATAGGTAACGCAGTAGTAAAATAAAAATCAGTCCGGGAGGCACAACTCACGAAAGAGCTGTAGTTCCCATTCTTTTTTTAAATGTGACCCACAATATTTCTAGAATAATTATTAGAATCCAGTAGACCTGTAGAAATATATCACCTTATAGCTTTGCTGGTAAAATCCAGAACGTGATTTAAAGTGGTGGTTCGACTTGAAGCAACAGTACTATTTTATAGGGGGAAAAGGCCCAAGGATTACTGAACTTAAGCTCAAAAACACTACAGATGCAACCCAAATTTGATTTTCTAAATAATACCGTGTTTTTCCTTCATTAAAATGTTATTGAATATTTCTCTTCGGGTTTAACGAATATGTAAAACGTTTATCCATCTTGTACCTTGCTTCCCCTACTCACAACACACAAACTGAAACCGGTACATGTTGCCAGTTCAGATTTTTTTTTGCCGGAAGATAAAATATAAAGCCCAGTAATTTATTTCGGAACTAGGACAGTGAAAAAGAAGACACGCTCTTTTAATCAATTCAATCTTCATTTTTCACACTCAGTGTATGTTAGGTAAGCTAGTCTGACAGTTTGCGTTGCACGACGCGTCTCCTTGACTCGGAGCAGCGCTTTTACTGATGTTTGTGGCTCTTGCGCCCAAACAGTACTATAGTAGCGTAGTGGTAACCATTGGCACTGCAAAGTTTCGTTGTGATCGAACCAGTGGGGCAGCCAGGCCAGGGGACGGGTTTGTGGGGTTCCAGCCTCCCCCCGCGCCCTCCACCAGCAGAAAAGTCTTCTTAATCCGATGTTATACGAAATTGATATTCACTTCTTACTTCTTTAGAGAGAGAGAGAAGTAGTCATCTGTTATATGATATCAGTTTTCAGTACTTCCACCATTTCTTTTTAAGAAAGCAGGTTCTGTTTGGGGCGTGAAGACCCTCAGCCCACTCCTCCTCCCTGACCAAAATCCTGGCTTCGCTATTGGATCGAATTGATATGGTATTTGTTATGTAGTAGCATATACTACAAGTGTATGAAGTTTCAGAAAACTTAAAAAGATATACCTGAAATTTCAGGAAGATTTAGAGAATTTCGGAAAATTCACTAAGATTTTCGTAATTTCTGGAATAATCAAAAAAAAAAAAAAAAAAAAAACTGAATATCTATGTTTCGGAGGGCCTGGAACACTGCCATGGTTAGTAAAAGGTTTGGCGTCGTTGAATTAAATGTCAATTCTAAGCCTCTCCTGTTCATTTGTGTGAGATATATTGTATAGTGTGTCTCACGAAAGACGTCTGCCAGGCGTCCGCGTATTGTGCGGTACGGCTCCCGGCCGCCGCCACCGCATCCGCCGGCCACGGCAGCGCCCTATTCTCGGACTCTATTATGCCGCGGGCGCTTACACTGAGTTAAAGTCTAAAAAAAACATTGTCATCTGAGTAACCTAAGCTTATCTTTATTTACAGTAGATGTTCAAAAATTATGTCCTTCTGTGGACATCTCTGAACACATTTGCGAACACTCGACGAATTTCGGCTGCCGAAATCTGGGAAATGACTAGTCGAACCTTTTTTACGAAACAAATTCTGACAGGCATATGAACAATATCTTGCATCCATTTTTTTTTTTAAAGAACTTTCGCCCAACGAAAAGCTGTAGGTTATTTCATGCAGGACAATGCAAGACCACACATTTCCAATGCTTCTGTGGCAGCAATACAAAGTGTTTTTGATGATAGGATAGTTGACTGGCCGCCTCGTTCTCCAGCTCTAAATCCCTCTGACTTTTACCTTTGGGGAATGTTAAGACAAGGTGCATGCAAGCAATCCCCATACACTCGAAGAGTTGGAAGACAGGATTCGACTAGAAATTTCCCAGATTTCGGCAGCCGACATTTGTTGTGTTCGCAAATGTGATAAAGAGATGTTAGGCCGCTATTTCCATAGGACATCATTTTGAACATCTACTGTAAATAAAGCTAAGCTTAGGTTAATCTGATGGCAGTGTTTTTTAGACTTTAACTCAGTGTTTGCGCCCGCGGCACAATCATTGCGTTTACATGGCAACACATCTTCTGGAAGACTAAAACCGATTTTCGTAAACAGGTTTTCGCTGTCGTGTTTACATGTCACAGCCTGAACTGGTTTTCGTAGTCCACTGAAAAACAGCTGATTCAGTCAACTCAATCGCTATTTTTCTTTACTTAAATACACAGTTTCATGTTCACTCTATTATTTCCCCCCAGGGGGCCCACAGTTCTTTTGTGGGTACGTGTGTGGCGCGCACGGGGCCCCGAGCCGGAGCAGCCTTTCTTCTGCCCCAGGCTGCTTCACTGTCCCTCCCGGTTTATGCCTTCGCCCGGAGACGGGCATATTTCGTGAGCTACTGTGGTTCTTGTTGTGGTTTTTCTTCCTTCGTTCCTTCCTTTCTTACCCTTTGTTTTCTGTCTTTCTCTCCTTGTACTCTCCTAGCTTTCTTCTCCTCATTAGTCTCCGCTTCGGCGTTTGAGACGCTTCTTCCTTCTTTCTCTTCATTTCCTATCCTCTTCTTCTTTCCTCCCTGTGCGTGTCTGAAGGCCGACCCACGCATTATCGTGCGTAGCAGGTGACGGGGTAACGCGTAATTCCCCGCCCCGGGTAGACAAGTAGGGCACGTACGTACCCCCTGGTAAAGGCCAGGCCCAGGGAGGGGTGATTACCCGAGCTGGTACCTTCCGAACGTGCCGATTGGTCCCTCCGTCAGTTCTCGGGAGGTGTGACCTGAGGTGTGAACAATCACCTAAGGCGGGTAAGCCCTCGGAGAGGGCCCCCACTAGGAAGGAGCGCGCCATCGGAGACGCCGGTAATCACGGGGGACACTTCCGCGATGACTTCCTTATCTTCTTTCGTGACGTTGACCCATAAACGTAAGTTAGACTCGCCTCAGCCTAAAAAGACTCTGCCTAATGTGCCTAAATTTCTGGTTGTCTCTCGCACCGACGGAAAGGATTTCAATTCTGTCAATCCTTTCGTTATACAGAAAGGTGTAGATGCAATTGCTGGCCCTGTTAAAACCTGTTCACGTCAGCGCAATGGCACATTGTTGCTGGAAATGGACAGTGCCTTCCAAGCCCAAAAACTTATACGTACTACGTTGATGCACACGTTTCCCGTTAAGGTAGAAGCACACCGCACACTCAACTCGTCAAGGGGGGTAGTTTTTACGAGATCCCTTGACGGGCTGTCTGATGAAGACATCCAATCGTATATGTCCGATCAGGGTGTGACAGCCGTCCACAGGGTCATGAAAAAGGTCGATACCCAATTGACACCGACTCGTACTGTGTTTTTGACGTTCGACAGAGTTGACCTCCCGTCGAAGGTCAAAGCAGGGTATGAAGTCATCTCTGTCCGACCTTATGTGCCTAACCCAACGCGCTGTTTTCAATGCCACAGGTACAATCATACCCGTGAACATTGCCCAAATGCAGCAAAGTGTGTCACTTGTGGTAGGGACGCCCATGAGGGGGATTGCCCACCTCCGTCCCCTCACTGCCTAAACTGCAACGGTGACCATGCGGCTTCCTCTCGCGACTGTCCTGTATACAAGGATGAGAAGGTAATCCAGCAAATCCGGGTTACGGAGAAGGTATCAACATCTGCCGCTCGTAAGTTGTTGGCGAGTCGAAAGCCCACTGTCCTCCCAGCGGGTACATACAGTAAGGTACTCACCTCACCTCGACCTACCAAAGATTCCAGTACCCAGACATGTGATTTCACTTTCGCTGACACAGTTGTGCGATCCGCCAGCCCGAAGATTGCCCGTTCCACGTCCCCGCTTCCTCCTGCTGCTTCTAAGGTACAGTCTTCGTCAACATCTAGTAAACCGCGGGCACCTAAACAAGATGCCCGGACCTTGAAAAAGGAACCCGTCCGTGAGGATTTTCTGCGTTCTCAGGCTTCCCAACCGTCAACTGCCTCTTCCCGCCGTCACTCTTCCAGAAGAGCTGACAAGAAAAAGAGTTCCTCTCCTTCCCCGCCGAGGCGTGACCCATCTGTCGCGCCGTCCAACAGTTGCCGGCCTCGGCCGTCTTCTGTTTCACCGGGACGCTCCGTTTGCCGGGCGCCCGGCCCTTTACCGGCGGTGGAAACTGCCCCTCCTGATCAACTCAGGGAGGTGGCAGGCGCGTCGGTCGAACCTATGGACCACGACCCTTTGCCCCTGGACAGCGATAGCAGTGCTCCCTCGAAATCCGGTCCTCAGCGGCCGTCGAGGTGACCCCGCTCGCTACTTGGTTTTTATCCTTATTTCTTCTCTCATTTTTATCGTGGCGCTCCTTCAATGGAACATTCGCGGCATCCGTTCTAATCGGGAGGAGTTAAAATTACTCCTTCGATTGCACTGCCCGCTTCTAGTCTGCCTCCAGGAAACTAAGTTGCGTCCACGTGATCGTGCAGACTTTCCACACTACACCTCTGTGCGGTTCGACCTGCCACCCGTGGAAGGTGTCCCGGCCCATGGAGGGGTTCTGATGCTCCTTCGAGACGACGTCTATTTCCATCCCATTTCCTTGCACACTCACCTACAGGCAGTTGCCGTCCGCATCACCTTATCCACATTTACCTTCTCCCTCTGTAATATATATTCGCCATCGTCATCTGCCCTTACTAGGGCAGATTTGCTAAACCTTGTTGACCAGCTCCCTTCACCTTTCGTGTTGGTAGGCGACTTTAATGCCCACCACCCCCTATGGGGCTCTCCGGCACCTTGTCCGAGAGGCTCCCTTTTGGTGGACATTCTCCACCACCTCGATCTTGTCTGCCTCAACACCGGTGCACCGACCTTCCTTTCTGACACAACACACACTTATTCCCATATAGACCTCGCAATATGCACTCCTCAGCTTGCCGGTCGGTTTGAGTGGTATGCACTTTCTGACACGTACTCGAGTGACCATTTCCCTTGTATCATCCACTTCCTACATCATTCCCCATCTCCACGTCCCACCAGTTGGAACATTTCTAAAGCCGACTGGGGGCTTTATTCTTCCATGGCTGTTTTTCACAATCAGAATTTTCCCAACTGCGACAGTCAGGTCGAATACCTCACAGAGGTTATCCTCACTGCTGCTGAACGTTCCATACCTCGTACATCCTCTTCTCCACGTCGTGTCCAGGTCCCTTGGTGGACTGCAGCCTGCCGCGACGCGCTTCGAGCCCGGCGCCGTGCTTTACGCACCTTCCGCCGCCACCCAACTTTGGAGAATTGCATCAATTACAAACGTATGAGAGCGCAGTGCCGTCGTATCATAAACGACAGCAAGAAAGCTTGCTGGACAGCTTTTACTAGTTCTTTTAACCGTTTTACTCCCTCCACGGTTGTCTGGGGTGGCCTACGCCGTTTGTCCGGCATCAAGGTCCACTCCCCGATTCCTGGCCTGACCGTGGAGAACGCGGTCCTCGTGGACCCAGCTGATGTTTCAAACGCATTGGGTCGTTTCTTTGCGGAGGTTTCGAGCTCTGCCCATTACCACCCTGCCTTTCTCCCTCGCAAACAGGTAGAGGAGGCACGGCCGCCTTCTTTCCGTTCTTTTAATCGGGAAAATTATAACGTCGCCTTCACCATGCAGGAGCTAGATCGTGCTCTCGCCCTGTCCCGGTCTTCTGCTCCCGGGCCCGATTCCATTCACATTGAAATGCTGAAGAACCTCTCTCCTGCGAGCAAGTGCTTTCTTCTTAGTACCTACAATCGCATATGGACTGAAGGTCATGTTCCCACAAGTTGGCGTGAAGCCATTGTTGTCCCCATCCCCAAACCAGGGAAGGACAAACACCTTCCTTCCAGTTATCGTCCTATTTCTCTGACGAGCTGCGTCTGTAAGGTGATGGAACGCATGGTTAACGCTCGGTTGGTCTGGCTCCTCGAATCTCGCCGCCTCCTGACTAATATCCAATGCGGTTTTCGTCGACACCGCTCTGCTGCTGACCACCTCGTTACGTTGTCGACCTTCATTATGAACAACTTTCTGAAGAAGCGTCAAACAGTAGCCGTGTTCTTCGACTTGGAGAAGGCATACGATACCTGTTGGAGAGCGGGCATTCTCCGCACATTGCACACATGGGGCCTTCGGGGCCGCCTTCCTCTTTTCATTCAAGCGTTTTTGGCGGATCGCAAGTTCCGGGTACGGGTGGGCTCTGTTTTGTCAGATACCTTTTGCCAGGAGAATGGGGTACCACAGGGCTCCGTCTTGAGTGTGGCGCTCTTTGCCATTGCAATCAATCCAATCGTGGACTGCCTTTCAGCCGACGTCTCCGGATCTCTTTTTGTTGACGATTTCGCAATTTATTGTAGCGCCCAGCGGACGTGTCTCTTGGAGCGTTCTCTCCAACGCTGTCTTGACCGTCTGTATTCCTGGAGCATCGCAAACGGCTTCCGATTCTCCACTGAGAAAACTGTGTGTATCAATTTCTGGAGATACAAGGAATTTCTTCCACCTTCTCTACATCTCGGCCCTGTTGCTCTCCCTTTCGTGGAGACTACGAAATTCTTGGGACTCATGTTGGATCGGAAACTTTGCTGGTCCACACACGTGTCCTACCTGGCTGCCCGTTGTGCCCGATCCCTTAACGTTCTTCGTGTCCTCAGTGGCACGTCATGGGGAGCGGATCGTACCGTCCTGCTTCACCTTTACCAGGCCATTGTTCAGTCGAAGCTCGACTATGGAAGCCTTGTATACTCTTCAGCACGGCCGTCGATTCTCCGCCGTCTCAACTCTATCCACCATCGTGGATTACGTCTGGCGACCGGTGCATTTTATACCAGCCCTGTTGAAAGTCTGTATGCCGAGGCTGCTGTATTACCCTTGACCAATCGACGTGACATACTCTTGTGTCGGTACGCATGCCGCCTACGGTCGATGCCCAACCATCCATCTTACAGATTATTTTTTGACGACTCACTCGATCGCCAATATCAGTTGTCTGCGATTGCCTTGCTTCCACCGGGAGTTCGGTTTCGCCGCCTGCTACAGCGGCTCGATTTTACCCTTCCTTCCACCCTTCGGTTGAGCGAAAGCCCATTGCCACCGTGGCATCAGGCCCAGGTTCACACACACCTCGAACTTAGTTCGCTCCCCAAGGAGAGCACTCCGGATTTGGTATTCCGCTCGAGGCTTGTCGAACTCCGTTCGCGGTTCGATAATGCCGTATTTATTTACACTGATGGTTCCAAGAGCACTGCCGGTGTCGGATCTGCCTTCGTCGTCGGGGACAACCGTTTCCAATACAAGCTCCCTGACCGGTGCTCAAACTTCACGGCTGAGCTTTTCGCCCTCCACCAGGCCGTTTTGTATACCTGCCGCCACCGCCACCCTTTCTATGCCATATGTTCTGACTCCCTTAGTGCCCTGCAGAGTCTTAAGGACCCTTTTTCGAACCATCCTCTCGTGTATCGGATCCAACGCTCCCTCCAGTTGCTGGCTGATGACAGCTGTCACGTTTCTTTCCTGTGGGTTCCTGGCCATGTGGGTGTGCCCGGGAATGAGGCCGCCGACACAGCAGCCAAGGCAGCAGCTCTTTTGCCTCGCATGGCTACCTTTTGCGTCCCATCGGACGATGTTCAACGGGCTCTTCGCCGGAGTATCGTGTCGCAATGGCACAGTGTGTGGCTTTCACTGTACAATAATAAATTGCGAACTGTCAAACCGATCCCGACCGCTTGGAGGACATCCTCACGCCCCTCTCGGCGGGAGGAGGTCATCCTGGCTCGGTTGCGGATCGGTCATTGCCGTTTCAGCCACCGTCACTTGCTGTCCGCCGAACCTGCACCGCTATGCTCCTGCGGTGAACTGCTGACAGTGCGACATGTTTTACTGACTTGTGTTAATTTTAATCATCTCCGTGTAGCCCTTCACTTTCCGTCTACTCTGGAGGCAATTTTAGCTGATGACACACGAGCAGCTGCTCGAGTTTTGCGTTTTATCAACTTGGCCAACTTATCCAAGGATATTTAACCCTTTTAATTGTCTTTTATCTTTCGTTTTTAGCCTCTTCTGGAAGTTCTGACAGTCCCCATTTTTTTTTAGGCCATAGCGAATCTATGTTTTTGACTGGGCGCTAATGACCATAGTAGTTGTGCGCCCTAAAACCACAAAAAAAAAACCTCTATTATTTATTTTACATTAGAAAATATTACTCTTTCAATATGTGCCGAAAATTCTTAACAAGAAAACACGAACTGGCAAGCCAAGAACACTTCAAAAACGGTTGCGTTTACATGGACACGAAAATCGAATGTGAAACTGGAAAACCACAGAAGTGGATTTCCAGAATCGATTTTGGACTGTTTACATGACCAACCAAATGCGGATTTGGGAAATCCGTTTACGAAATCCGGTTTTGGGGAGCCCATGTGAATGGGGTGAATAAGAGTGAGAATCGGGCGCTGTCGTGGCAGGCGTCTTTCGTGAGACACCCTGTATTTTAAACTCTTGGTGTTAATTACGCTTTCTGTGTGTGGGTTGAAGCCTCCTACTTTTAAGCGTAATTCATTTACCACGCAGAGAGAGCTTCGATTTTTTTCCCTGCAAAGTAGACTATAAAATTCCCGCTCGTATAAGTATGTAATAGTTAATAGCATTCATCTGATATTTTGGCTCCTTGTGAAATATACGATGTGAGGTGCTCTTTTTTGGCTATCAATTAAAGTAATCCCTATGAAGTTGTTGTATTTGGTTTAATGTATTCATCAGAAGTAGTTTGTGTTACCACCGATTTTTACTTAAAAATTCACGTATTTTGTTCTGGAAATAATCGGCATGTTTGTGTCTTCTGCGTGTTTTCTTTAAGAGTGTCTTTCTAGTTTTAAGGATTTGATACTTTCATTATCAGCTAATTGAAAACACGCTGAGGAAGCGGCTCGTCTTTGTACCATAAAACAAACGAATATTTAAAATGGTCTGCATGGTTTTTAAGAGAGCCTTCTTCTGAAATGAATGCAGATTGGTAAATTCAGTAACATCTTCATATGAAACACTGGTACCGGTTGTGCAATTTCCAGCTGAATTAGATTATAAATGCAGAAAAATGTGAAACAAATCGCAACTAGGCCTATAAACGCGGATACACGCCGCCATACGCAACTAGAGAACGATATTCGACATTCAGAGTAAGACTCAACCAGCGGGCCCAAATATATGGGGGGAAAGCTGTATTCATAATTTGTTCGCGTTCAAAATCAGACTTCCAATTCATGCCCAAACAAAAATCACATCCTACGACTTTACTACACAAGCTTACTGTGACGCCTGGTAACAAATAAGGAACTGCTCAGTGCCTAGCAAACACTTTGTTGCCTTTGTGCTCCCTTGTTGAATTATGAAAAATGTGAATCCAAAATATTTTTCAAAAGAGATATTGGCTGGTTAGTAATCAACTCAGTACCACCGATTGTTGCACAAAAGACGAAAATGTCCACGTTATTTTCGTTATTTTTGTGAGACTATCGGCCTAGTGAGCCCAAGTACGGGCCAGTCTCTCTCTCTCTCTCTCTCTCTCTCTCTCTCAAATTGCAGTTTCTAATTTCACTGGAGAATTTCCGTCAGAAAAATTCGAATCCTATCGACGATGGAAGATTTGATTTCGAAAGACTAATTCAAAATATCAGGGAGATCGGAAAATTTCACCATATAATTAAATGAAACTGGAAGACCTTAAAAATTCGTAGCTTCTGCCAACACTGCAGTCAACTAAAGTTACTCGTCTGACACTTGTAGCGAATACAGTTTGACTTCTCCTGTCTGCAGCAGTGAACACCTTCTACCGTATTCAACAACTACTGAGCCATGACGTGTGGCAGCATTTGAAATGTGGACGATATGTCACCCGGCGCTTAAGGCCGATAATTACACTATCACATAAAAAAAAGTTTGTCAAAGGAAATAGGACAGTGTAATATGGAACTTTTGTCAAATTTGCATTTCGTCAAAAAATCTTTACTAAAATCTAGCTACTCACCTTCGGTTTGATCAGAGATACCGTTCGTCTTTTGTTAACTGGGTGAGAAATGTGGCCGCTAGAAGTAGTTCATCGCAGTACGAGTGACACTGGACAGACCAAAACTTTTGACTCCAGCCAATGAGAACTCGTAGCTCTCAGCCAATGAGATGCTGCGTGTGTTGTCAGCCAATGAGATGATGCGTGTTTCTTAACCGGAGATTCGGGCGCTACGCGCCCTAACGTACAGAAAAAGAAAAAAGAAAAATCTTGTTTAATCTATACGTAACCTTATTCAGGTGTAGGTTATACAGAAATTTTTTTTCCTCGAATCTCCGCTTAAGAAACGCGTAGCATCTCTTTAGGTTCGTTCGAAGAGTTGCCAGAAAGCTACTTGGAGAGCCAGCAAACGCGCTACTACGCATGCGCGGCAATGGAGACGTCATGTGTCCGTGCTTGATGTTTGGGCTCTTCGAACACCTATCGCGTTTTATTTAGCCTTTTTGCCACCGCTTAGTGTAGCGTGAAAAGACAGCAGAAAGAACAGCAACGGCGCGAATGTTATTTACATCACATTTGATTTGTGTATTCACCACTTACGTTTTGCAGATAGTTAAATGAAAGATGACCACGATAACTTCACGATTCGCGCGGTGGCTGCTGGGACGTTGTCTTGCACGAACGGAAGGCAGCATCGGCTGCTTGCTGCAGTGATGGAACCGTTACCCTAACAATGTGTACATTAATTCTTCGCGTCAAGGACCATTGTAAGGTTGGCAGCACATGTAAATAAAAGAATAACTTTCAGCTGGTGTCGATTTTCTCCGCTTGTGGCAGCACCAACAAAATCGTCAAGTTATCGTGGCCAAATAGTACAATATAGCACAGTATAGGCCTCCTACTTAGAAAGGAAAGTTGTTGGTACTTTTTCTCAGATTATATTTTCTTTAAATATTTTCGCCAGATAATAACATTTTGTAAGGAGAAACATTTTGACAACTTATTGTACAATAATACTGTCCTGAGTTCTGACTTTGTGTTTTCTTGTCAGGTCCAGGTGCTTCCAAATTCGTGTATTATGGTTACTATAGAGCTGTTTCTCCCACACAGGAGCCACTCGTGTTACGCACACAGGAAATGTTGTGGTATAGAAACTCTACATTGGCTTTTAATAGTTTTGCAAGAAGCTCAGCGAGACATTTAAACGGAAACAGCAATTGCTGGGCGATAGGGTGCCTTATTTGAAAGAAAATTGTGGAAAAGCATTCACCGCAGTATAGTGCGAGAACAAATGTAGATGACTGTAAAGGGCAAACAAAACATTATCACTAATAAGTCCTTTTTTTGAGAGAACAACGTTTAATTTATACTGTCTCGCTGTGATTAACGCCCAACGAGGTCAACAATTGCCTCAGACCGGGATAAGCACTGTCACCCAAAATATAAAACCTTGGCACTTTTCTTCAGTAGTTTCCACAGCGTACTCGTTCTGAATACTCTGATCTCGTGGACCGATCGAGAAGAGGTCTCTAATATTTATTAAATCATGGGTTCCATCTATTGCACCTGGCATTCCTTTATTGCGCAAATGCGACTCTATCATCTCTTTCCTCTTTATAGCGTCCCCTCCCAGGCTACTAATAAATTTCGCATTTTCCCCCTCCAAACACAACGAGCCAACAAACGTTGAACCTGCCTGTTACGTTACGGAAACCTGCAGCTCATGGGCAGCAAACTCCAAAATGAATCAGATTATGTTCTAATAGGAGTATCTCCCCCATTACCGCGTCCTGGTACTTAAAAGAAACCAAATCTCTAAATTGTTCTGCCAGAATCCGCCGCACCCACAAATGTTAGACGAATTCCATATCTGAGAAACGTGGAGTTAAAAAAATTCTGATCTCTGCCTTTTATTTCGACGCAACAACATTGCGTAGAAGTCTACGTCACTGGATACGAAATCTGAATCTCTACATTTGGAACAAGTGTAATTTTGAATTCTGTCACCTTCAATAGGTGATATTATAAGAATAAATAAGACCGTACAATTACAGAAGAAACACGGTAGATATGTATCCACATCTAAGATAACTCTTCGAACAGCTGGCGATTTCAAGTACCCAGATTCGCGGCCGGGCGCTCTTCAAACGCGAACTTTCGTACTGAGCATGCGCGGTAGCCAGAAAGCAACTCTTCTAATGAAGTCGTCGTCTGACAGCTAGCGAGTTTTCATTGGCCGGAGCCAAACGTTTTGGTCTGTCCATACTCGCTTGTCATCGCAGTAGCAGTTTATGACGTACTGTTTTAAAATATGACCGCATAATTCTCATGGTGTGTGGCTGCAATAACAAAATTGTATGTGAAGGTGTTTATAAAAACCGAGCCGAAAGCTAGAAGGCATTTGCGGAGGCCTTTAGCGGTAGTGATGATTGGTGGCGCGGCAGACGATGTAAAAAGAAAATTGCGTTAGTACCAGTTATGAAGCAGAGAAAGCAAAAGTAAATATTGACATTGTTTCATTCACTACATAAATTTATACTATTTACCGAAATATATTTCCATATATTTACACAAAATACAAATATCTTAAATGATTTTGTTCACTGCAGACTCGGAAGAGTACTAGCAAAAGGGGAAACTGCACAGGCACGTTATCAGCCACAAATGTACTGGTTCCACCTTTTGAAATTTTTAGAGCAGAATCCCACTGCAGACGCAAACTTCACCAATGTTGGCAGTCTTCCAAAGTCTAGCCGTTGCAACTACTGTACATGCAACCATAGAATATTAAAAGATATTTATACTCTATGTAACCAACAGTTGAGGTTAATAACAAGTATTCGTCCGCAATTTACGATGCGCTTTTAAAGATTCTTTCTCAAAGAAAATAGTGTAATGACCCTAGGTTTCCACCACAATAAAGATTATCGAAGAATATTAGTCAAACAGTTTGGTCAAAGAAAATTATATAGAGTAATATCGGCTACACATCCAAGCTGATAGGTTTGGTTTACTTTCACTGTGCGACTGTTGACATACAAATAGCGGCCCTGTTGCATCCTTTTGCCATATGCGTCCCATCGGCACGTCGGGATATGCCTGGCCTGGCCTTTAGTATGTTAGCCATATTGCTTTGTTAGAACGAATTTTATACATTTTTTCAGATTATAAAACATTGCCCTTAAAAAAGAAAAAATTACATTTTATCCAGTAGGCACGATATTTTGCTTAGATATTTCTAAAGTCGTCAGACGACTGACATGAATAGATGCCGCGATCCACGGTTTGGGAACCAGTGGAGTGATTTGCTTTCGTTTTGCCAACCCGCGATCGCCTGCGCTTATCGTTGGCACTCCAGTGTTCGTGTTGCAGTTTTGTAAGGTAAGTACCGGTACTTCCCATAAAAAATGGGGTTACAGGCCAACTCTTTTACCCAAACACGCCCTCTTCCTCGGACCCTTTATAGGTTTTTAGCAAAATAGGTTAGTGTGTGTGTGGTTTTTTTTATCTTTACACCTGCTTCAACTTGAAAGTGAGAAAATAGAATTTACTCTTGAACGCTCTAATCGCATATAAAGTAGGCTGGGTTGGGAAACCGTTCTAACTGGCGGACCCACTTTTCATGCTGAAATTCCCAACGAACTCCTTTCTGCACGACAAATAGCGCGTTTGAAGGTGCTTGGAAAGTAACGATATTCCCATTTGTCTGAATTCCCAATGCATTCAGATACTTACTATTTTTTTTTTCAACACTAAAACGTTCGGAGGATGTCATATTAATTTTCGAAAACTATCAATACCATTAGAATTTAATTCACTGTTAAGTTAATCATAGAAAACACACAATACGTACGAAAATTATACTCCGGGGATGTCTGCTGTTCTTCGAGAAAGCAAAATGCGCCCTTCTTTACTAGACATGAGTCTATAGGAATAATAAAGGAATCTTGATGTGAATGTCGGAGAAGCTTTTGTTAACAGTTTAGAAAAGCAGGATTCAGTATTTAACAAGTGGAGACGGATATCTGGTTCAGCATCTAGACAGCTTCGGTTGTCGGTTTTGTTGCGGCATAGATCTAGAATTCATATTCGTTGTGACACATGGAAGTAGAAACACATATTTTTTTTAACAAGATGGTAGACTTTTTTTCAGACGTATCGAAGAGAGTAACCATCACTATAGAAAGTAAATGTGGAGGTTGAGTCTGTGGCAATTTTTATGTAACTCAAGTCATTCGACGATAGAATGTTCGGCTTTTTGGTTATAGCGATTGGGTTGATAAACACCCTTTGGTATTCCTGCAGCTTCTCGCCTTACGCTGTAGGGGCAAAAAATTCTTCAACGACGTCGTCAAGATTCGAAGATTAACTTAGAGGATTTCGTGAAACAAAATTGTTTCAAGTACCAATGTCTTGCCTTTTAGAAGACTGTAAAGACGAGGAAATTCTCAAAATTGACTCCCCCCCCCCCACCTGACACACAGCACAAACATTGATTTACCTCTTGAACGCAATATGTGCAACACTGGGACCGCTTTAGCTCGTGAATTTAACATTGATGTATACAAAAATTTAATTTCACTAGTTGTAATATGTTACAATTTAGTACGGTGACAATTGCAACGACGACAGTGACATCTAATTTTATGAACTGAGATCATCTGACGATAGCAGACTGCTAAAACGTGTTATGAAATAAATTGTTTCAATGTGAGCGGTCTTTGCAGTTAATATAACAAATCACCCCAGATTGCCTCAACAGAATTTGTAACTTATATGATGCACATAACACTTCCTTGAAAGAAGCAGGCATGGGTTTCGCAGCTAAAGGATGTCTGTGAAGAGCTCAGGTGAAGAAGTAAATTATCATAGATTACGTGATTCGGGTCAGCCAATGCCCTGCGCAAGCCCCCACAATTCCAAAAGCGGCCGAATGCGAACAGCGAACAAATTGAAGAGCGCATTGGCGGCCGTTATAGTGGCAACCTTCTGCGCGCACTTTACATGTGCGTAAGGCTCATTAGTTTAGTTTGAATTCGAGTTACGTCGCGAAAACTGTCTTATTTTAAAATATGACTCTTTGAATATACAGCAACTATCGGTTGTGTGTAAATTTATTAGACATACGGTGTAGAAATCGGCTAACAGAGTTTCTTCTTCCTAACTAAACCGAATTATAACATTTAGTTTTTTAGCATTCTAAGTGCAGCATCTGAACGGACTTCAATGTCAGATTCGGTTTTTTGGCACTTTGTCAGTATATTCTACGATGGTGAACTTTTGTACAAACATTAATATCGGAAGAGTTTCACAATCCTTTACGTCTTTCTTTGAGTGCCTGCTGTATTCTTAAATATTTAGATATTTGATACTATCAAAAAATGACACAGGTCTGTCTGAAACAGCTAATAATAAAAATCGACTGTGAAATTGAAATATCCCATCGGATTCATAACTGTAAAGTAGCCTCTTACCCTGTGAATACAGCAACCAGCCACTACCAAATTCTTTATGAACATGAAGTATATCAGAACTTTTAACTACACGCATCTGACATAGCATTAGAGTATCTAGCATGAATATTAGCATTTTTAATACTTTAAGCCAAATACCTTACTGTAGTTTGAAATGCTCAAAAGTCAGCAACAATAGACATTGGGTTCAATTTCACAATGTGCATCCAGTGTGGCTATGTGTCATTCATACATTGAACTATACACAGGTCTGCAAACCCCTGTAAGTTGTTATACCTACTTGTAAAGCCGATGACCTTTAAATTTTGTGTTATAAGTTACTAATATTTTGTGAACAAAAATTCGAACTGCGGTGAGGCAACTGATGTGCCCCAATAGTTATTTTACACATCATAAAATGAAACTTTTTGAACTTTATCTCTGTATATAGGTAACCCAAGAGTATTCTGGATCCGGCCGATTTTAACGTGCTTCTGCCCCTTCGTGGTAATTTATTGCAGGGGATTTCAGTGCTAAGCACGGGGAATGGAATTCCAGAATTACGAACACGAGCGGTGGCCGCCTACTTGCGGCAGTCCGACGGCACAACGCGGTGGCCCTGGGGCCCTTCGACCCCACGCACTTTCCTAATAATGACGAGGGGTGCGGACGCCTCATCTCTGCAACTACGCCGTGTGCCCTCTCTTCAAACTACCTCCCTGATATTTTCAACGTGGGATGGAAGGCGAAGAGGTCACACCATGGAGAAAGCCATTAGGTAGGGTGACCTGGGATCAGTACAAGACTCCCTGTAAAATATCCCTGACCCGGATGATGTCGGTGTTGACGAAGCACTTCGTCAATTCACTGAAATGACCTAAGCGGTGGAGGACGTCTCGCCAAACATACAACCGCTACCTCGCGACAGATCACGGCAATTGCCACAAGACACACTGGACGCGGTAGCACATAAAAACTGAGTATTTCGCGAGTGGCAACTAGCACGAAATACAGCCACCAAACGCCACTTAAATCAACTGCGGCGTGAAACAAAAGCGGCAGTTGAGCACCACCATAACGGAGAGTGGGATGCAAAGGTTGCAAATAGATGATGGCACGGCCTAGCAAACCACTAAACAATTACTCCGAAAAGGGCAACGTATTCTCCCCCACCCCCTCTAAACGTTGCAGACCAAATTGTGTGCTAGCCAGACGCCAAGGCAAATGTTGCCTGGCAATTTCCGATCAGTAGAGGAGGTGTTTGATGGTGCACACACGTAAACTGTGCATCAGAGGCAACCGATTTTCCTCGCCCAGGCTGACCCAGGCGACGTAATCGATGAAATCACTTAAGATGGGGTCGCACAAGTTTCAAAACCTCAATCCTAAAAGGGCTGGCGGCTGCGATCGAGTGGAGGCAGTAGCGCCCATGACGCTCCCTCCTGCCGCCATCAGGCCTCTCACACGTTCCTTCAACCACATTCCCCCCAGGGGGCCCACAGTTCTTTTTGTGGGTACGTGTGTGGCGCGCACGGGGCCCCGAGCCGGAGCAGCCTTTCTTCTGCCCCAGGCTGCTTCACTGTCCCTCCCGGTTTATGCCTTCGCCCGGAGACGGGCATATTTCGTGAGCTACTGTGGTTCTTGTTGTGGTTTTTCTTCCTTCGTTCCTTCCCTTCTTACCCTTTGTTTTCTGTCTTTCTCTCCTTGTACTCTCCTGGCTTTCTTCTCCTCATTCGTCTCCGCTTCGGCGTTTGAGACACTTCTTCCTTCTTTCTCTTCATTTCCTATCCTCTTCTTCTTTCCTCCCTGTGCGTGTCTGAAGGCCGACCCACGCATTATCGTGCGTAGCAGGTGACGGGGGTAACGCGTAATTCCCCGCCCCGGGTAGACAAGTAGGGCACGTACGTACCCCCTGGTAAAGGCCAGGCCCAGGGAGGGGTGATTACCCGAGCTGGTACCTTCCGAACGTGCCGATTGGTCCCTCCGTCAGTTCTCGGGAGGTGTGACCTGAGGTGTGAACAATCACCTAAGGCGGGTAAGCCCTCGGAGAGGGCCCCCACTAGGAAGGAGCGCGCCATCGGAGACGCCGGTAATCACGGGGGACACTTCCGCGATGACTTCCTTATCTTCTTTCGTGACGTTGACTCACAAACGTAAGTTAGACTCGCCTCAGCCTAAAAAGACTCTGCCTAATGTGCCTAAATTTCTGGTTGTCTCTCGCACCGACGGAAAGGATTTCAATTCTGTCAATCCTTTCGTTATACAGAAAGGTGTAGATGCAATTGCTGGCCCTGTTAAAACCTGTTCACGTCAGCGCAATGGCACATTGTTGCTGGAAGTGGACAGTGCCTTCCAAGCCCAAAAACTTATACGTACTACGTTGTTGCACACGTTTCCCGTTAAGGTAGAAGCACACCGCACACTCAACTCGTCAAGGGGGGTAGTTTTTACGAGATCCCTTGACGGGCTGTCTGACGAAGACATCCAATCGTATATGTCCGATCAGGGTGTGACAGCCGTCCACAGGGTGATGAAAAAGGTCGATACCCAATTGACACCGACTCGTACTGTGTTTTTGACGTTCGACAGAGTTGACCTCCCGTCGAAGGTCAAAGCAGGGTATGAAGTCATCTCTGTCCGACCTTATGTGCCTAACCCAACGCGCTGTTTTCAATGCCACAGGTACAATCATACCCGTGAACATTGCCCAAATGCAGCAAAGTGTGTCACTTGTGGTAGGGACGCCCATGAGGGGGATTGCCCACCTCCGTCCCCTCACTGCCTAAACTGCAACGGTGACCATGCGGCTTCCTCTCGCGACTGTCCTGTATACAAGGATGAGAAGGTAATCCAGCAAATCCGGGTTACGGAGAAGGTATCAACATCTGCCGCTCGTAAGTTGTTGGCGAGTCGAAAGCCCACTGTCCTCCCAGCGGGTACATACAGTAAGGTACTCACCTCACCTCGACCTACCAAAGATTCCAGTACCCAGACATGTGATTTCACTTTCGCTGACACAGTTGTGCGATCCGCCAGCCCGAAGATTGCCCGTTCCACGTCCCCGCTTCCTCCTGCTGCTTCTAAGGTACAGTCTTCGTCAACATCTAGTAAACCGCGGGCACCTAAACAAGATGCCCGGACCTTGAAAAAGGAACCCGTCCGCGAGGATTTTCTGCGTTCTCAGGCTTCCCAACCGTCAACTGCCTCTTCCCGCCGTCACTCTTCCAGAAGAGCTGACAAGAAAAAGAGTTCCTCTCCTTCCCCGCCGAGGCGTGACCCATCTGTCGCGCCGTCCAACAGTTGCCGGCCTCGGCCGTCTTCTGTTTCACCGGGACGCTCCGTTTGCCGGGCGCCCGGCCCTTTACCGGCGGTGGAAACTGCCCCTCCTGATCAACTCAGGGAGGTGGCAGGCGCGTCGGTCGAACCTATGGACCACGACCCTTTGCCCCTGGACAGCGATAGCAGTGCTCCCTCGAAATCCGGTCCTCAGCGGCCGTCGAGGTGACCCCGCTCGCTACTTGGTTTTTATCCTTATTTCTTCTCTCATTTTTATCATGGCGCTCCTTCAATGGAACATTCGCGGCATTCGTTCTAATCGGGAGGAGTTAAAATTACTCCTTCGATTGCACTGCCCGCTTCTAGTCTGCCTCCAGGAAACTAAGTTGCGTCCACGTGATCGTGCAGACTTTCCACACTACACCTCTGTGCGGTTCGACCTGCCACCTGTGGAAGGTGTCCCAGCCCATGGAGGGGTTCTGATGCTCCTTCGAGACGACGTCTATTTCCATCCCATTTCCTTGCACACTCACCTACAGGCAGTTGCCGTCCGCATCACCTTATCCACATTTACCTTCTCCCTCTGTAATATATATTCGCCATCGTCATCTGCCCTTACTAGGGCAGAAGTGCTAAATCTTGTTGACCAGCTCCCTTCACCTTTCGTGTTGGTAGGCGACTTTAATGCCCACCACCCCCTATGGGGCTCTCCGGCACCTTGTCCGAGAGGCTCCCTTTTGGTGGACATTCTCCACCACCTCGATCTTGTCTGCCTCAACACCGGTGCACCGACCTTCCTTTCTGACACAACACACACTTATTCCCATATAGACCTCGCAATATGCACTCCTCAGCTTGCCGGTCGGTTTGAGTGGTATGCACTTTCTGACACGTACTCGAGTGACCATTTCCCTTGTATCATCCACTTCCTACATCATTCCCCATCTCCACGTCCCACCAGTTGGAACATTTCTAAAGCCGACTGGGGGCTTTATTCTTCCATGGCTGTTTTTAACAATCAGAATTTTCCCAACTGTGACAGTCAGGTCGAATACCTCACAGAGGTTATCCTCACTGCTGCTGAACGTTCCATACCTCGTACATCCTCTTCTCCACGTCGTGTCCAGGTCCCTTGGTGGACTGCAGCCTGCCGCGACGCGCTTCGAGCCCGGCGCCGTGCTTTACGCACCTTCCGCCGCCACCCAACTTTGGAGAATTGCATCAATTACAAACGTATGAGAGCGCAGTGTCGTCGTATCATAAACGACAGCAAGAAAGCTTGCTGGACAGCTTTTACTAGTTCTTTTAACCGTTTTACTCCCTCCACGGTTGTCTGGGGTGGCCTACGCCGTTTGTCCGGCATCAAGGTCCACTCCCCGATTCCTGGCCTGACCGTGGAGAACGCGGTCCTCGTGGACCCAGCTGATGTTTCAAACGCATTGGGTCGTTTCTTTGCGGAGGTTTCGAGCTCTGCCCATTACCACCCTGCCTTTCTCCCTCGCAAACAGGTAGAGGAGGCACGGCCGCCTTCTTTCCGTTCTTTTAATCGGGAAAATTATAACGTCGCCTTCACCATGCAGGAGCTAGATCGTGCTCTCGCCCTGTCCCGGTCTTCTGCTCCCGGGCCCGATTCCATTCACATTGAAATGCTGAAGAACCTCTCTCCTGCGAGCAAGTGCTTTCTTCTTAGTACCTACAATCGCATATGGACTGAAGGTCATGTTCCCACAAGTTGGCGTGAAGCCATTGTTGTCCCCATCCCCAAACCAGGGAAGGACAAACACCTTCCTTCCAGTTATCGTCCTATTTCTCTGACGAGCTGCGTCTGTAAGGTGATGGAACGCATGGTTAACGCTCGGTTGGTCTGGCTCCTCGAATCTCGCCGCCTTCTGACTAATATCCAATGCGGTTTTCGTCGACACCGCTCTGCTGCTGACCACCTCGTTACGTTGTCGACCTTCATTATGAACAACTTTCTGAAGAAGCGTCAAACAGTAGCCGTGTTCTTCGACTTGGAGAAGGCATACGATACCTGTTGGAGAGCGGGCATTCTCCGCACGTTGCACACATGGGGCTTTCGGGGCCGCCTTCCTCTTTTCATTCAAGCGTTTTTGGCGGATCGCAAGTTCCGGGTGCGGGTGGGCTCTGTTTTGTCAGATACCTTTTGCCAGGAGAATGGGGTACCACAGGGCTCCGTCTTGAGTGTGGCGCTCTTTGCCATTGCAATCAATCCAATCGTGGACTGCCTTTCAGCCGACGTCTCCGGATCTCTTTTTGTTGACGATTTCGCAATTTATTGTAGCGCCCAGCGGACGTGTCTCTTGGAGCGTTCTCTCCAACGCTGTCTTGACCGTCTGTATTCCTGGAGCATCGCAAACGGCTTCCGATTCTCCACTGAGAAAACTGTGTGTATCAATTTCTGGAGATACAAGGAATTTCTTCCACCTTCTCTACGTCTCGGCCCTGTTGCTCTCCCTTTCGTGGAGACTACAAAATTCTTGGGACTCATGTTGGATCGGAAACTTTGCTGGTCCACACACGTGTCCTACCTGGCTGCCCGTTGTGCCCGATCCCTTAACGTTCTTCGTGTCCTCAGTGGCACGTCATGGGGAGCGGATCGTACCGTCCTGCTTCACCTTTACCAGGCCATTGTTCAGTCGAAGCTCGACTATGGAAGCCTTGTATACTCTTCAGCACGGCCGTCTATTCTCCGCCGTCTCAACTCTATCCACCATCGTGGATTACGTTTGGCGACCGGTGCATTTTATACCAGCCCTGTTGAAAGTCTGTATGCCGAGGCTGCTGTATTACCCTTGACCAATCGACGTGACATACTCTTGTGTCGGTACGCATGCCGCCTACGGTCGATGCCCAACCATCCATCTTACAGATTATTTTTTGACGACTCACTCGATCGCCAATATCAGTTGTCTGCGATTGCCTTGCTTCCACCGGGAGTTCGGTTTCGCCGCCTGCTACAGCGGCTCGATTTTACCCTTCCTTCCACCCTTCGGTTGAGCGAAAGCCCATTGCCACCGTGGCATCAGGCCCAGGTTCACACACACCTCGAACTTAGTTCGCTCCCCAAGGAGAGCACTCCGGATTTGGTATTCCGCTCGAGGCTTGTCGAACTCCGTTCGCGGTTCGATAATGCCGTATTTATTTACACTGATGGTTCCAAGAGCACTGCCGGTGTCGGATCTGCCTTCGTCGTCGGGGACAACCGTTTCCAATACAAGCTCCCTGACCGGTGCTCAAACTTCACGGCTGAGCTTTTCGCCCTCCACCAGGCCGTTTTGTATACCTGCCGCCACCGCCACCCTTTCTATGCCATATGTTCTGACTCCCTAAGTGCCCTGCAGAGTCTTAAGGACCCTTTCTCGAACCATCCTCTCGTGTATCGGATCCAACGCTCCCTCCAGTTGCTGGCTGATGACAGCTGTCACGTTTCTTTCCTGTGGGTTCCTGGCCATGTGGGTGTGCCCGGGAATGAGTCCGCCGACACAGCAGCCAAGGCAGCAGCTTTTTTGCCTCGCATGGCTACCTTTTGCGTCCCATCGGACGATGTTCAACGGGCTCTTCGCCGGAGTATCGTGTCGCAATGGCACAGTGTGTGGCTTTCACTGTACAATAATAAATTGCGAACTGTCAAACCGATCCCGACCGCTTGGAGGACATCCTCACGCCCCTCTCGGCGGGAGGAGGTCATCCTGGCTCGGTTGCGGATCGGTCATTGCCGTTTCAGCCACCGTCACTTGCTGTCCGCCGAACCTGCACCGCTATGCTCCTGCGGTGAACTGCTGACAGTGCGACATGTTTTACTGACTTGTGTTAATTTTAATCATCTCCGTGTAGCCCTTCACTTTCCGTCTACTCTGGAGGCAATTTTAGCTGATGACACACGAGCAGCTGCTCGAGTTTTGCGTTTTATCAACTTGGCCAACTTATCCAAGGATATTTAACCCTTTTAATTGTCTTTTATCTTTCGTTTTTAGCCTCTTCTGGAAGTTCTGACAGTCCCCGTTTTTTTTTTAGGCCATAGCGAATCTATGTTTTTGACTGGGCGCTAATGACCATAGAAGTTGTGCGCCCTAAAACCACAAAAAAAAAAAAAAAAAAAAAAAAAAAAAAAAAAAAAAAAACTTCAACCACATTCTGAGGACTGGCAACTGCCCTACTGTGTGGAAACACGCAGAAATTAAAAAAAAGTTCAAATGTTTGTAGAACTGATGGGACTTAACTACGGGATCTTCAGTCCCTAAGCTTACAAACTACTTATGAACTAGCTAAGACTAAGGACGGCACAAATATCCATGCCCGAGGGGGGATTCGAACCCCCGACCGTAGTGGCCGTGCAGACCGTGACTGGAGCGCCTGAGTCCCCTCGGCCACTGCGGCCGGCTTGCAGAAATAGTTGCCATTCCCAAACAAGGGAAGGACCGAGACAACCACAGAACTACAGGCCGATAAGTCTCCTCCCTATAATTTCTAAAGTCTTTGATGTCTCTACGTCAAACAACTCATACGGTATGTAAACGATGACGAAGTACTACCAGACGAACAGTTCTGCTTCAGGCGCGGACACGGTACTCCACAACAACTTCTTCGGGTTGTAGAAGAAGGTATGGCAGCCTTGCAGCGTCGGCAATACACTGGGGCGGTTTCCTAGAAGTCTCTCGAGGGCTTTTGATCACGTCTGGCACGAGAGCGTCCTGTACAAACTATTTGTGCAGGGGTACCGACGTCGCACGTAATACTGATTGCATCCTACCTCAGTAATCGTACCTTCGACGTCCGTGCAGAGAACGGTATTTCTACCCATAGGTCTACACTGGCGGAAGTGCCTCAGGGGTCGGTCCTCGGCCCTCTACTGTACAGCCGACGTCCCCAAGACCCCTCAGGTGTCACTGGCACTTTACGCTGATGATAAAGCACTCTATAACCGCTGTTTCCGTCTTGACACCTTAAGGAGTCGTTTGCAAGCGGCCTGCAACGAGCTCGAAACTTGGGCAACTAAGTGGCGACTTAAATTTAATGCCACAAAGAGTCAAGCGATTCTCATTACGAGAAGAAGAGTGCCGAGGGACATACGACAGTTACGGATCATGGGACGGTCCCTACCTGGTCTAACACTGCCAAGTATCTAGGTGTTACACTAGATAGGCGCCTAACGTGGAAACATCACTAAACGATGTCAGGGGAAAAGCACTCGGCCGCATGAGGGCGCTCTACCCCATCCTCAACCCGCAATCGTCCTTGTCCCCAGGCTGCGGCCTCGCCGTATATCTGGCACTCATCCGACCAGTGCTGGAATACGCGGCCGTAGTGTGGGGCTACACAGCTGACTGTCACATTCGTCGGTTGCAAAGCCTGTAGAACAGGCTCTAAGACTGGCCATGCATCTGCCCCGCGATTTCCCGAGTAGGGAATTGCATGAAATGACAGGAGGCCCACTCCTAAAGAATCGTTTTAAGGCAACTGCACGCAAATTTTATGAAATGGCGCCCAGTTTCACAAATAGGCTAATTGCCAGCCTAGGCAATAAAATAAACAGAAGGGCTACAACAAGGGGGCCTGATCTGCTCCAGTCCCGGAGCAGTTAAGACATACAGCCAGGTTAGAATAAGTGAGGAAATGCAGGAATAATCTCCTAGATTTAGCCTGCAGAACCGCTCAACAGTAAGGACTGTTGTTAGGTTAAGGAGCGAGCGAGCTGTGGAGAAACCTCTGAACACGTTTTTCTAAGAAATTTGTTCCGGTAACCTGCTGTTTTTTCTTTTCCTCGTGTATATTACTACGTTACTTCACAGAAATCCAAATTCATTGAATTACTGAGAGTGAATAGCCGAGGGGACTGAGGCGCTCCAGTCACGGTCTGCACGGCCACTACGGTCGGGGGTTCGAATCCCCCCTCGGGCTTGGATATTTGTGCCGTCCTTAGGATTAGCTTGTTCCTAAGTAGTTTGTAAGTTTAGGGACTGATGACCCCGTAGTTAAGTCCCATAAGCTATACAAACATTTGAACATTTGAGAATGAATAACCCACTTCCAAAAATCAAGTAGAACATCGTCGAATTTAGAGCTCATATTGTCGGTAGCTTAGTCTACCTTCTACCATTTTCGTGGCGTCATTGCTCAACCGTTCGGAAACGGAAGAAGAAAAGATTTGAGATTGGTGAAGGAGAAACTACTGTTGTACCAGGGTCGTATGTCTTTTCACCGTAATGGAAGTAAAACCAGAGTCGAACATATGAGTCGCGAAACTCCCAGTGATTTTCTGCAACTTCGCGACTGCAGCGCTGCCAAGCGGCTGGGTCGTAAAAGCATACCGCGAAACGATTTAGTAATGAATGTGTATTTGGACTGAAACAGCATTTTCAAAATAACTTCGTATTCACGAGTTTTTATGGCGCTATAAATTGTAGCAACTGTCAAAAATATAATTCGGAAATCTCTCATTTGCAAAAGATGCTCTAAAGTAACAGAATGCTATGAAAACAGGTGTTCGTTTACTGTGGTGCACAAACTTCTGCTGTTAATGACACTCTCAAATACTTGAGCACTATTTCACAATATTACTGCTGAATGAAAGTAATGTATGAATGACTGCTTAGGTTCGTACTTCAGCTACACAAAAGTGATAACCCTGTATACTAACATATTTTGTCGGTTACCTACTAGTTTGATAAAGTGAATACGTTGCTTCAAATAAATATTATGCCAATAGTAAGCTGTTAATGTTAGCACGTCACACTCTTGACGATATTCTGTTTGATACCTGCCAAGTAGCTAAAACTTATGATAGGTACACGAAAGGCACAGAAGCAAGTACGAGGTGAAAAGATGGTTTAAACGACGATACAGAATCTAGTCCCCTACAAAGTAAAAATTATGTGTACTTTTGAAAATATTACAATGTCCGAAATTCGCTAACACAAAACTCGTGCAACATGTCAATACGCGCCGAGAATGCGAACATAATCATAATCAGTTCCTTTTATATCCTTCAGCACAAAGGTTGTAATACATTTCTGCTTTCAAAAGGTTTCAGACGATATTAATATGATCGGGTATTGACAGTATGAATTACACTGCACTGAAAGTTTGTTAAATTATAGACTGCCATTAACAGAAGCAGTGATATTACTTTAATGATTTGTATTAGAAAGTTCACAGCAACATTTAGTGACCAGGAAATATGAAAGTAACAGCATTAAAAACGGCACCTTCTCAGCTTGTATCATGCCATTCTACTGTTCTTCCCTACTGGCCGCTTGGAGAGCTAGTATCGCTTTAGCTGCAATTTTTTTCCTGCAGAGTTTCGCGACTGTCTGTGATAGACTGTGGTAAAACTCCATAGAGCGCCTTCCTGTTGTTTGCTGCAAATAATTTTTTCGGAACGCTGTAGCTTTGTCGCCAGAAGTGTACTGAATATTGGATCGCTATTTGATTCATCAGAACGTGTCCTACCGTAAACTTGTCTGGTGGAACTATACTCCAACGAGAACGCAACGCTTTTCGGCTTGGAAGTGGCAGCGAAAAACGACGCTGTTTCATTAAGGGGGCACAAGAGTGTCGTATTGAGAAAACGGCCGAGGGTGCAGCCGTGGCTGGAGTTCCAGTGTTGCCGCACTGATTAAACTTTTCTTTCATTTACGGGACCCATTCAACACGAGTACCGGGTGCCTCGGGCGAGTCCTCCCCAACAGGGTGGTAGTTTTCATTTGTCATCTAGGCACGGAAAGGTATTAAATTCTATCTCACATTTTTTATTTCTAACTTTTGGGTATCGAGGTATTGAGGTGCCATCGTTTATACTGGTTACAATTAAGTTTTTGGCGTATACTACTGACATGTGAGATTTCTAGCCCATTCCAGTGTTGAATCGACGTTTTCTAGGTTACGAAGACATGCTTGCTCTCTGCCAAGAGTAGACATAACAGCAGCAAACGACTAGTATCTCGGACAGATTGCTTCGACGAACCTTAAAATTTACCAATGTTCATTGGAGACTTGTACGAATGTTCATATAAAATTTTAACAAAATCTGCGATGGTCGAGCAGGGACTGCTAGGTGAATTGACATGGATGACCCTCCCACCTAATTGGAAACTTAAAAACTTTTAATGTATTTCTGTTATGGGACATTATTTTGTAAGGGGCATATACGTGGTACAGTTCAAAAATGTTCAAATGTTTGTAAAGCTTATGGGACTTAACTACGGGGTCATGAGTCCCTAAACTTACAAACTACTTATGAACTACTTTCGAACTAGGACGGCACAAATATCCATGCCCAAGGGGGGATTCGAACCACCGACCGTAGTGGCCGTGCAGACCGTGACTGAAGCGCCTCAGTCTCCTCGGCCACCGCGGCCGGCCGTGGTACAGTCAATAGGTTTTGAGACAGGCCTCTGTGATGCGGAATAGCGCATAGGTGGGTGGCTCAGTCACAGTCTCTCATACCTGGAAGAGATAGTTGAGTGCATGCACTGGGAGCGGACCTACGGTCGTTGTTGTGACGGTGAGTTGGTTGCTTCAGTCGGACCTTGACATATAACATTTTAACAACAAACAAAAATCAAGTTATGTCAGATATTAGGCAAAATCTCTCCCGAAACGTTTGAAATGATGCAGCAGGTGAACAGTGAGGACACTTTACTTTTTTAAGTCTGGCACAAAATTCTGAAGGACGACCTCAAACATGTCTCGTGTTACCCAGCACAGTGTGCTATGAATTCTTTCGCAAGACCAACTTGATGATCGCGTCGCGATTTATGGTGACGCTATCAATAATGTGCGGACGATGATACTAATTTCTCAACCGTATAACAACTGAAGACAACACTTAACGCAAATGAAACGACAATCAGCCATCTGGATTGAGGCAGCTTTTGCAACAGTATCGTGTGGGTGCCTATCCTTTGGGCGTCAAGCCTCAGATCTTATTGACGGTACCATATATACAAAATAATTGAAATGATTGTGTGTGTGTGTGTGTGTGTGTGTGTGTGTGTGTGTGTGTGTTTAAGTGCAGACAATATACACCGCAAGTCGTACACGCTTGCTTTCATTGGTTGAAAAATTTTGTTCTCCCTTTCCTCCGAATTTCAAATTAAAGCGGGTTGCAACTTAAGCAATGTGACTACAGCTCGTTAACCCTCTCGGTACCGTAAAATGTGTGTGTGTGGGGGGGGGGGGGGGGGAGATGGACTTTTTGTACACCTCCTGAAACTGTTAAGATATTTTAAAATATAAAATTTGTCGTATTTAGTAAATGTGACTTTCCAGATTGAATGTTATATTCAATATTTTTAGCTTAAAGACCCATTTACATATCAGTTTGTTGAAGTAAATATCAGTAAAATGAATTATAGTTGGAATTAAAAAAAAAATGGGGTGGTAAGACTGTACTCCCATCTTTTTGAGACAGTCAAGTCACATATTTGTAAATTTAAGTCCCTTAACTACTGTGGTTATCAGTATCTATGCTTACAAACTACTTAAACGAACTTATGCTAAGGACACACACACACACACACACACACACACACACACACAGGGCCGAGGAGAAGGGGGGGGGCGGTGGAGTAGCCGAGCGGTCTAAAGCGTCTCGCTGCGGAGCGCGCGGTTGCTCGCCGTGGAGGCTCGAGTCCTCCCTGGGGCATGGGGGTGTGTGTTGTCCTTAAGTTAGTTTACCTAGGTTTAAGTAGTTTGTAAGCTACGTACTGATGACCACGAAGTTTATTCCGATAGATTTACAAACATTTGATTTTTTGAGAGGGGGGGACAAAATACCCGGGCCTTGAGGGGACCCCGTGCCTTGTGAGGGCCCAGGCTTCTGAACTGGCGAATATCAGATAGCTGTAGTAAAATAAATTTTTTAACTTATTGAGTTTTAGAATATCTTCGCAGATGGGAGCATTTATCATTTATTTATAAATGACAAGTGTCTATGTTGTGAAGTAAGCAATATTATATTTACCCCCACTAACATAAAGTTCCACGTGACAGTTCAGTTTTACATTGACCGTTCCACGAACGAACAAAACAACATGTGCACTGAACGGACCGTCCAACTGCGTGAACGCTAGAAAGTGACAGATACGGTATTAGCGCGATAATGCTCACTGTTTCTAGCGTCATGTGACTATTGCTCGGAGGTGTTGCTAAAGGGACACAGCTTTTTGCGGTCAGCAGCTCATCCGTATATCGGGTTCTTCTCGGACATAAAACTAATCTCACTTTGAAATAGTCAAAGACTGATCTCGAAAGGACAAAAATCAATTGGATCATATGTTGAAGCGGCAACTGTTTTCGTATATATATATATATATATATGATATGGCAAGTTCAGTAAAAAAATTTAAAACTGCCATCATATGTCTATCACTCTCAAGTGATGGTCACTGAACTTTTCTGGTTACTGATTAAGAATTGATGGGTTTGGTGCAAGAAGAAGGCAGCTCAATGTCTTGCTTGTATTGAGTTGATTATCCTATCACATACAGAAAAAATATCCGCCTCATTTTGGTGAAAGTAGGAGACAGTTCCACTCGCTAGTACCAGAGAAATCCATAAGATGAGGAGCTGCCTGTACTCTGAATTTGTGTGAAAACGGAGGCAGCCCCGAGAGCAGCCTCTTTCTCCAAACGATAGCAGGTAGAGGAAGGTCATGTAACGTGGTGTTCAGCAGACCGGTGTAAACATTACGCGTTTTCTGCGAAGGATATTTTTCATCGGGTTTACTATCTGATTTGTGCTGTCATCGTCTTTTGATTTCACGGTTTCTGTCAATGTGAGTTAATCAGAAGGGGAAGGACTGTTTAATTGTGACACCCTATAAAACTACGAACCAGGTCAATATGACACGTCTACTGATCCAGAAGAAGATCAAGAAGCAGAGACACAATTGTTGAGCCACTGAAGAGAAAAACAGGATCGCACAAGGAGCAATGGGAGTTGAACAGAAGAAATAAGCAGAACGTCGACGGAAAGCAATACAAGAGCATGAATGGGAAAAAAATATGCCTCGCCGGCTGTGAACAGCCACACATCAGTAAAGGAATTATTGAATGCAGTGCGACTATAGAAACGACTGTCTTCAATAACACGCAAATTTGCAACCAAGGAGTCTCATAAAAAGTGACTACCTTCATCTAGCTTATGATTGTTTCCTCCCCATCAAAGATCAGTAGTTTAAAGTTAAAAACCGGAAGAGAAAGTATGTTGGGCAAAACGAAATGTGGTTTTACGACCAGTTTCGAAGTAATGCTTCAAACAATCCTGGGGAAACTGAAGGGGAGTTATAAAACTGAAGAAAAACTAAACTGACGTATTATGCCAATAATGCTGTACTTTCTTTATTAATAAATGTTTTCCAATTGAAATGTAATTAATTATGGAAAAAATGGTCCTACAAAGGCTTTTTCATTCACTTTGATGCAAAAAGAACGGAGCTCCAAAATTCAAAACTCCATTCCACGTATTTGGGTGCATGCATATGTGTGTATTCTGGTCGGTATTATTATTAGATACCCAATACCCTAACGCAACGATGACTATTTCTTGGATTCGGTAGAAAATGAATTCTTAAAACGTTTAATTTGTCACAAACTGGAAAAATGTGGAGCTACCTCCTTCTTGCACCAAACCTTGCAATTATATTGCAGCAAGGAACAAAACTTTCAAACTGGATGAAGTGAAAGTACTTCTCGTGGAAGCAGCCACTGAATTAACGCTGGATGAGTGGCAAAAATATGCACAGCACGTTCAGAAAACGGAAAAATCAATGTGGGAACTGGATAACACTGCGGAAGCTCACAAATATAGTCTTGTTATTAACGACAATATTAGTATCAGACGTTCATCTGACTTATGGCGGATAATTGTTCAACTTGTGAGGGGTGGGGAGGGGGCGAATAACAAGCTCGCAAAAACGCCAATCACAAACACAATCTGACAATGAAGTATGTTAGCACCAAAGATGACTGGAAATTTCCGTACTTTCTGCATTTTATTTTCTCTCTTGGATCTGCCTATAAAGAAGCCTATGTGCCTGATGATGTACTTTACATAAACATTATTTCCGTGTCCACTGAAAGTTTTATCTACTTCATCACATTTAAAAGTAAATCGCAACACCTAACAAAACAAAATATTTTCAGATTGAAAATTTCATATGTATTTAGCTTTATCTCATAGAGAATGAACACAAACTCGGCTCTTTCTTCGCAACACGAGCCAGATAAATGAGGCTCGTTGTACAAGTACAGTCAGCGTTCAGTTAATGGCAGAGCACGTCACATGCACTGGGCTCGTTCGTGTAGAATCTGGTTCGGTCGGCACTGGCTCTCGAACATACTTATTCTTTCACATTTAAAGTTTACAACAGTATGATGCGAATTTGCTACAAACGGAAATAAAAGGTTAAAATCAACGTAAAACCTTGGGGGCGCGCGCACACACACACACACACACACACACACACACACACACACACACACACAGGGAAGGGCTCGAACCACCGATGGCGAGTAACAGCGCGCTCCGCAGCAAGGTACCTTAGAGCGCTCGGCCTCTTCACCGCGGCCGACATGTTTTTATAGTGCATTATGATTGGTACGAGTGTGCGAAAATATACAGATGAGTAAGGAGGTAAGGTACCTGCTTTGAGTGGAGGTATGCTGCTGATACTGAACAATACTTCCATTAATAATATGCACCTTTCTTAACCGTTTGCGAGTAAACCAATGAAAACAACTATGAATCGGAAAAGCGTAGCGTCGTCTTTCCTGTGTCAGTACGCAGTTGATTGCGTCAGAGCTTATCTTAGTGCATGGTACTAGTATTGTTACGTGAACAAACAATGCTGTTCACTGTAGTGAAAGTACCACGAACCTTAACACATGCAGAATAAGCTGACAGGTTTGTCCAGTGGGATTTCCAGAGATGCTGTGCGAGATTTGAGGTCTGCATCGGGCGGGTGCGCCGATAGTTGGGCAACCCGCAGCGTCTGGGCACTGTGATAGCAGTGCGCCTTGTGGCGGCCGCAGAGTCGAGTGTGTCTGGTACCAGCGTGTACCGTCGGGACCAACGAGCTTAAATTGGTCGGGACCGAGTGCTCCTGTCGCGTCCGCTTCTCGGCTACTCGGATATCTCGGGAATTTGGATGTCTGCAACGGATCACACTACCATACAAAAACATTTTTTTGACGTGCTTCAAAATTGACAGTTCTTGAACTTTAAAGAAATTCCACTGACGTTACATTCGATGATCACATTAGTCCCATTTTCTCGCCTCACAACAAAGGGAAATTACAAGTGGAAGGAATTAAAATACACGCTCTGATCCATAATCAGTTGTAGCCTGCAGCCCTCGGTATGGTGGTTTGCCCCGGCTTTATCGTCAGGTATCGAGGTATTCGGCTCCACCAGGTATCGAGGTATTCGGCTCTATTCAAAAGGTTCTTTCGATATTCACTCTAGCTGTGTAAGATGTTGATGCTGCTACGTACGATTTTTATACTCTTTGTTGTTTCGTGATAAATATCATTCGAGAAACGCCTGGTTCACTTGAAGCATAAAAGTAAAAATCAAAAGAATAATTGAAGTACTATAATTTACAAGTTTGTCATTTTAAGTTAATTTTTTGGCTTCACGTTAAAGGCAATAGGAAAACATCTATCTGTTCCCCGAATTCTTAACAACACTAAGTGAATAATTATTTATAATAAATAAACAGCTGATCTTTAGTGGGGAGTATAATATAACCTATCGAAAACTGCATTGGAATCTGTGGCAGAAAGCAAGATAGGGTTAAAGTTCCTGCTAATTCTAGATCATCCGCGTGGTATAAGGCGTCATGCTACGGACTGGGCGGCCGTTCCCGCCGGATTCGTGTGTGTGTGTGTGTGTGTGTGTGTGTGTGTGTTTCCTTAGGGTAAGTTAGTTTGTAAGTCTAGGGATTAATGATCGTAGCAATTTTTCCAATAGGTTTAAAAACATTCGTATATTTATAATTGCAATGCTTAGTCTTTTTGACTGTTTTCACATGCAGATGGCTAATTTTTATTAGTTAGCGCAGGGGAGTATAACTTCAACAGTTAAGAAAAGTATAAAGGAAAGTTCTTTTAGTAAAATACTAGTAGGAGGCACCCTTCCATTTCCGGTATGTAAATCTTGCTGAAAAAATGTCCCTTTTCCTTCCACAAAACACAGAATGATACTATGCTCGTAGACAAACAATGAAAGGCGTACATTTAACTAAGGAATCCGCAGGGAATAAGGTCCGTAGAATGTTCTTTGGCTATTTTACTGTCGACGAGTATGGGATACTTCGATTGTGATGTCTATGTAGTCGATGTGTGAGTGCAAACTACTTATTACAGATACATCCTGCAATATGTGTTTTGGTCCAAGTGGAGCATTGTCTTTACAGAACAAAGGATTTGATATTACATTACACATAGTTAATCATTTAAAGAGGTATGCGTACATGTTTTACAGTAAACATTCTGTCATATCAAGTTAGGCAAAGCAATCATCACTCGTAAGCCTGGTTTGAACAGCCAGTACTTTACCAGCGAGGTCTTGATTGAGGAGATCAGCCGTTTCCACTTCCGACCTTTGTACTCTATAACTGAGTCACTTGTTGGAGGACCTACAGTTAAATGCTGATACCTAAGCGACATGTTACTTGGCGTTTTTTACGTTAAAAATTCTTTCAGAAATTAAAGGCGTCTTAATTGAGAGATAAAAAACCTAGGAATGACCAAAGATCGAACCAAAAACTTTTACATTTGTAGTTGGACACTTTGCCAGTGAACTACGAAAGCGCTGCCGAACATTATTTTATTCTTTGTATTCATTCTCTTCGACAAACGAATGAAATTAGTACCACTGCTGTGATTGGAAATACTAGATTAACAGACATCAAAATGGACTTTTATACGTTCATTTCTGATTCTCCTGGATATAGAGCCTACCGCACTACTATACCTGCCGGCCGCGGTGGCCGAGGGGACTAAGGCGCTCCAGTCACGGTCTTCACGGCCACTACGGTCGGGGGTCGAATCCCCCCTCGGGTCTTCACGGCCACTACGGTCGGGGGTCGAATCCCCCCTCGGGCATGGATATTTGTGCCGTCCTAGTTCGTAAGTAGTTCATAAGTAGTTTGTAAGTTTAGGGACTGATGACCCCGTAGTTAAGTCCCATAGACTATACAAACATTTGCACATTTTTGAACTACTATACCTGGCTTCATGTAAGAAGGCGCTTCCGCGCATAGAGGCGAAGCCAGAAGCTACGGCCGAGCGCCCAATAGGGGAGCCTACGGGAGAAACATGGAGTAACTCGCGGCCAGCCACGCGCCTACAGAATGAACATTATTGGCTCTCATTACGGTAATGGAGGGGGGGGGGATTCGCAGAACGACTGAAAACTGGACCTACTTCGTAACTAACGCAGACTATAAAGCAGAAACGTTGGTGAACTGCCAGCAGCACAAGGGTGCCACGCGACTGTGTTGCGCTGCACCTGTCTCGTAGGCGCAGGCGCTGCCCCATCAGACTGCTGCTGACAGCTGCAGTAGCAGCTAGCGGACAGGGTACTTGTCTGGTCTGGTGGCAGGTTCGCGCACCTCCCTCCCCTCCCCCCTCCCCCCTATTTGCTGCGAGGGCCTTGCCTGTCGTAGTTTTGATAGAGATTTCGGAGGAGAGCCGAGTGTTCCAAGGCGCCAAGCTGCGGAGCGTGGCGCTTCTGGCCGTGAAGATTCGACCCCTTCCTCGGGCATAGGTGTATTAGTTGTCCTTAGCGTAAGTCAGCTGGCGGCCGCTAGCTGTGACGTAGGCACGGCCTCTTGTAGATGGCCGTGTCTTAGCCACGTATGGCCAATACGCAAGTCACAGCGGATGACAGTCCCTCCTTGCCTGGACTGCCCCCTTCAACACCGCATAGAAGAAAATGCCTACGTCACACCAAGAGGCCGCGGCTGTCAACTGACTGGCTGGCCGCTGGGGCACGCCCACCGTCTCATAGCGGCCGGCCAATCAGCTAGTGTTCGCGGGCTCTGGGTGTATAAGTTGTCCTTAGGCCGGTATTACACTGTCAAATTTTTGATCAAATCTTTGACATAAAAATATCATCAAAAGTTCTTAATATTTTTTTTATGTAAATCTTGGACGTGACGCTAAAAAGGGGTATTACACTGTCGTCATATTTTTTATCATATTTCAAGATGGCTGTCAGTAAACACATGTTATCACGCGCTGTCTTTACTACTACGAAAACTGCATTTGAAGAAAAAAGAGGGGCTTACTTCGGCGAAACTGGTAATCATTTCGTGTTGCGGGAGCTGCAAGAGAAGAGCGCCAAGGCATATATTAATTACTGGAGAATGGCTGACACATCGTATCGGTATTTACTCAGTAAAGTGGCTCCACACATTAAAAATCAGTATACGCACATGAGAAGAATATATCGGCAGAAGTTTTACAGTGACACAGCAATTTCTTACTACTGGTGTTAAATTTTACTTACGGTGCGGCGGAGTAACGTGCTCATGTTGGCAACGAAATGGATTAACGAGAAGGATTAACTTACTGGACGGACAAGAGCGCATACAAGAACCTGTCAACAACAGAGCAGGAACAGCATAGATTATTATTAGATTGAGAAGAGTGGAGATCTTATAAAAATCTACTTCATGCATTTCTATTAATTTTTTTGGTTGATGTAACACACTGCCATTAATCTTCTCAATATTCTCGGCTGCACACCCAGGCCTTTCAGCATTGAGTACCTCTGCCATTCTCTTGTAACTTTCGAGTCTCTTTAATCTGTTCTTATTCAGGGTGTCTGTGATTATACAATGCTTCGTCTGCTTCAGAAAGATTAATTTTGTCGGCATTGCACACACCTAATAAACTTCGACGTCATGTTTTGAAACAAGGATGTGTTTTCAAATAAGCGAGGTCCAAGAGCTACAGCGATGCTAGCGCTCCAAGTGAACAGTAGACAAACGACTTTTATTATCAAATCTACTGCGAGGCACAATTTTTTTTTTATTTTACGAAAGCAGATATATGTCAAAGTTCCCTATTACATTATCAATTTTTTATATTGTAAATATATGATGTAAATTTTTTACAAAGAAATATGACTGTGTAATACCGGCCTTAGCGTAAGTTTATTTGTAAGCCTAGGGACTGATGACCAGAGTAATTATGTCCCATTGATTTACAAACATTTGAATTCGATCGCAAAGTTTGCTTGCGTAATTGTCGCGAGATTACACTTGCTATATTTCAGTAGTTTTGCCTTGGTCTCTAATAAGAAGTAATGGCTGCGAGAGATGAAAAATTTCACAAAAACCTAAACACAATTACAGATTTCGTCGAAGTCTGTAGATAAAGTAACCCCCGCCATGCACCACACGAAATTATATGTAGACAGGTAACTTCCTTTTGCTTCGTAAGTCAAGCGTGCGAATTTTCGTGAAGATTGGTACAAAACTGTAGGCTTGTATGCACATACCCAATTCAAATCATTCGGTACCCGTCCATACCATCCGGTTGCCGAGAATACCAGCAACGACTTCCGAATCGCAGTGTGCCAGATAGCAGTGCGTTTCAGGGATTGGGTGAGCGTGGCATGCTTCGCAGTGTAAAATATTCTCTCAAAACATCCCTTACAACAAGTTCTTAATTAAAGTTCGTAAAGTACTGGAATGTAACCCAGCGAGTAGCTCTAGAATAATTGCTGGCCAATTTTTGTTTGTGGGCCGCGGCCGAGCGCATTGAGCCGCTACGCTACGATGCGCGAGGCCTTTCCCCGTCGGGGGTTCGAATCCCCCCTGAATGTTTGTGTCGTATTTAGTATAAGGTACTTCATAAGTAGTTTGTAAGTTTAGGGACTGATGATCCCGCATTTAAGTCCCTTAAGCTTAACAAACATTTGAACACTTTCATTCGAGTCCCTACCTCTCCCTTCCGCTTTCTCTTGCCAATCCCATACCCCTCCTTCATTCATCTCTCGATTGCAGCTCCACCCGCAATTGTCACTGATCCAAAGGCGTCAGTTTTACCACGAACACCCCGTCGCTAGTTTTTGGTCATACTACTATTTGCAATGAATAGCCGCAGCGGAGTGGCCGAGCGCATTGAGGTGCTATGCTCCGATGCAAGAGGCCGTTCCCCGTCCGGGTTTCGAATCCCCCCTCGGACATGGATGTTTGTGTCCTCTGTAGTATAAGGTATTTCATAACTAGTTTGTAAGTTTAGGTACTGATGACCCCACAGTTAAGTCCCTTATGCTTAACAAACATTTGAACATTTTTACTAGACACGTTCCATGACGCAGAAGTCTTATACTGATGGCTCCTTGAGAGATGGCAGAGTTGGATACATCTATGTTCACGGAGACCACACTGAATAACGCTTCATGCAACCTGGCTTTACCATAGATAGAGCTGATCTTCGTTTGGACCCAGGACTACATTGGCATCCCAGGAAATGAACGTTTTATCAGCCGAACAAACAGGCCAGCTACGTCCCGGCCCCTGGACATCAGTATCCTAGAAAGAGATAACCGATTATGATTGCAGCGCAGGACCCTTGTGGCCCGGAATTCAGAATGGCCAGCGTTGAGCACGCGGATCAAGCTATGTGTGATCAAGCCTTCTATGGCAGCGTGGAAGCCTTCCCTGCCATCTACCAAGGCGCCATCAGCATATGTGACTTTTGCGTCATGGGATGTGTCTAGTATGGCCAAAAACTGGCGACGGGGTGATTGCGGTGAAACTGGCGCCTTTGGATCGCAGGAGGAAAGTACGGGCAGCACAAACACAAATTAGGCAGCAATTATTCCGGAGCTGCTCGTTTTGTTTCGTTCCACTACTTTACGAACTTGAATTAAGAATTTGTTATTACGGGATGTTATGAGAGAATATTTACGCTGAGAAGCATACCACGCTCATCCAATCACTGAAACACACTGCTTTCTGGCACTCTGCGATTCGGAAATCGTTGCTGGTATTCTCGCAGTCTGCAACTGGTGGGTATGGACGGGTACCGAATGATTTGAGTCGAGTATGTGCATACAAACCTACAGTTTTGTTCCAATTTTCATGAAATTTTGCACACTTTCAAAGCAAAAGGAAGTTACCTGTCTACATATAATTTCGTGTGGTACATGGTGGAGAGTACTTTATCTACAGACTTCGACAAAATCTGTAATTGTGTTTCGGTTTTTGTGAAATTTTGCATCACACGCAGCCATTATTTATTAGAGACCGAGGTAAAACTATTGATATATAGTTAGTACCATCTCGCGACAATAACGCAAGCAAACTTTGCGATCGAATTCAAATGTTTGTAAATCAATGGGACTTAATTAAGCTGGTCATCAGTCCCCAGGCTTACAAACTAACTTACGTAAGGACAACTAATACACCGAGAGGCCTCGAATGCTAGTTTGGTTGGCCGTTGGGGCAAGCCCACCGCCTCATAGCGGCCGGCCAATCGGCTAGCGTTCGCGGCTGAAACGTAGGCACGGCCAGTCGTGAGACCTTGTCTCCTAGGTGGTGTTGCCTCTTTTAGCCGCTTCGCGGCAGTCCTTCGTCTGCCTGCTGCACTCGATTTTATCTTCTGAGGTGACGACACTATGGCTGATAGTGTTTTTAAGTTTTATTCGCGCAGCTGGTTTTTATCATTTGATTTAATGATGCTTACGTAAGCCTGATCTTTCAGGCATCCGTCACTCAAACAGTTTTTATCCGTTGTTACCGTCGGCCGCGGTGGCCGAGGGGATTGAGGCGCTTCAGTCACGGTCTGCACGGTCACTACGGTCGGGGGTTCGAATCCCCCCTCGGGCATGGATATTTGTGCCGTCCCAGTTCGTAAGTAGTTGATAAGTAGTTTGTAAGTTTAGGGACTGATGATCCCGTTGTTAAGTCCCATAGACTTTACAAACATTTGAACATTGTTTTTTCTGTTGTTACTTTCGTGTTGTCTGGTCTGCTTTTAATTGGAGATTTTAGGATGTGCAGAGTGGCTGAATCATTCTTTATTATCCCCATCATCAGCCAGCCACGGTATCCTGCTGTAAGATTTTAGCTTTTTTAAACACTTAGTTTTTCCCTTTCGTGTTCTCTTATTTGTGTTACCATTGGGCCCAATCCATCTCCAGACAGGCAGGGTAAGCTGGTTCATCGTCACCGATTTTCCTCAAATTTTGATATGTTATTCTAGGAGCCAAATTAACAGACACGTATTTTTTCATTTTGCCCAAAACATTTTTGGGCAGAGTTACAGGGGGTCAAAGTTTCGTCTAAGTCACACATAATTTACCCCGCAGCACACTCAAAATTATTATAAAGTGCAATATTTTGGGAACTAATAGGAATATTTCAGATCTGTTTTCAGTTTCTGAAAGGTAAAAATGTCAGTAATCTATTGGATTAAAGATTGTTGTTCTATTAGTGACAGGTGTCTTCCTAAAAAAATAATTTCAAAATCTCGAAATTTAACTTTAAAAGTCATTTTTATCAAAAACTACAGCATTAAAAATTCTGAAATTTTGTAGCAAGGAGGAGACATACATAGAGTATAAAAGCTCCAAAGGATTTTTTTCATTTTATTACATTTTACTGTTCGGCGCATTTTCTTAGAAATATATGGATAGGAATTTTGAATTTTCATTCTGGTAATTTTTTTCTCTTATTTTCAAGCAACAATATTGTTTACCAGACAACTATTAGGAAAGAGTGTTTGACCATTGTAGGACTTGACTGTGAAAATAGTTGAGTCTACTTTTTGGCATGCGACTAGAAGATTTTCAAGCCAGTGCAGTTGTAGATATTTAGTCACTTGCAGACAGGAAAAAGCAGTGTATAATGGCTAGTTTTTCTGGTGACAGAATTAGGTGTGCAGATTACCTAAAACGGCATAAGAAAGTTCAATATCAGAAAAAAGGAAGTGGTTCACCATTTGTTAAAGTTGGTGTTTTAGCTGCACACCTGGAACAGCAATATGAAAATGTGTCGCAGGAACATTTTTTGTGCAAAAAGTGTCACACTGAACATTTAAGGAAATGTAAAGAAGCTGCATCTCAGCATCAGCATCAACATGTTCAAGTACCCCCAGACAATGATGCAGGTAATGGTGATAATGCTGAAGAGGAATTTGTGGAAAGCGAAACTGAATTAAGTGAAATAAATAAAAGTGCAGAGCAGCTGAATGTCACTCCTATTAAAAAACCATACAATGTGAAAGTTCATCACCAAACAAAGTATTTGCTACCAAAACGGAAAGAATTACAGAAAGCAACAGGAATATGTAAGTGCAAAGTTGGCAAAAACTTATAAAGTTCCTGTTGCAGTACTACAAACAAATTCATCACCTGATGACAGTGGTTGTGGGATGTGCGAACAGTTTTCAGACAACATACAGACAGCTCTTACAAGTGTTAAGTGTTATAATGAAAAGGTGAGACTTCCAACTCTTCTGCCTGGAACTATGTCAAGGAGCGAAATCCTGTCAACTTTTCCTTCTGTAACAAAGCATATGGTTGATAAAGCAAGGAGTACTATAAAAGAAAAGGGCGTGTATAGTGAACCAGATCCCTATGCAGGCCATCCACTTAGTCCACACGCTGTAAGATGTACTTTGGCTTTCTACCTTGAAGATGAGCTGGATTGTTCAAGGCAAAGTGCCAACAAGGATGCCAAAACTGTAATTGAAAATAATGAGAAAGTTGTTAAAGTGAAGCGTTATTTGACAAGAAGCATTCAAGAAATATACAGAATTTTTACAGAGAAATATCCACATATGAAACTTGGAAGAACCTCATTCTATGCTCTACGGCCTCCATGGGTGATACCTTATCCCCCCCCCCCCAAAAAAAAAAAAAAAAAAAAAAAAAAAAAAAAAAACAGCTGCCTTTGTATTTACTGTGAAAACTTTCAGTTATGCATCACTGCAATAAAGCATGCCAGGCATGATACCATTAGTGTGGAAAACGTGATGCTGCTCTTCTACAGGCTTACACCCGGTTGGTGCCCTCTTCTACCGTCAATATAGAAGAATGGACACAGACATTTGTACTGCTGAAGAACGAGTCATCAGTTCTGCTGATGATGGAGAAGAAAATACCTTACAATCATCTTCTGAAGAGGAACATCAAGACGTCACACCGCCAACTCGCGCTGAAGTTGCATCTGCATTTGCCGTTCTCCAGAGATTTGCTGCCACTTCTGATGTCTCAGTATTTCACGCTGATCTCGATTTGCTTTCTTCAGAGTCTGCCAAAATATTACGACCAACAGTTAGGCAAACAACAATTTATCTTTTTTATTTTTCAAATTAACATACAGAAGCAAAATGTATACTGGATAAAATTGAAAGTAAGACATGAGTTCTAATTAAATCTTAGTGTATTAAAGTGTTTAAGATTGTTGTTTGTTGTATTAAATGACGTACTAACTGAATGGGGGACATATATGTTATTATATTGTATGAAAAAATAATAAAAAAGATGCCGACGCAGCGTAGCAACGTGGTCTATAGGTGCCATGTTACGGCCTGCGCGGCTGCTCCCGTTGGAAGTTGGCGGCGCGCGTATGTGTGTGTCTGTTGTCCTCAGAATAACTAAGTTTAAATTGTGTGTAAGTCTAGGGAGCATGATGTCAGCAATTTGGTCCCTTAAGAACTCTCAGACATTTGAACACTTTTTTTTGGGAGTGCGGGGAGGAGGTGGCAAGTTTTTGACAGTATGACGATACAGTATACTGCACTTTCTCAACTAAACAAATAACAGAAATACTGTTGTACATACGCAGTCTAGTTACCGGTACTGTATTTTTGTTTTCTGTTCAAGGTCATGATGGCAGAGCACCCTCATTCGTTGAGGACCAAAATGAGAGAAAAAGTGAACTAAACAGCCTTAAATTTTTACAAAAAAAAAAAAAGCTCGTTAGCTTATACTTCGTTAAACCTAATTGGCTATTTTTCGTTCCCTTGAAATTCGATTAGACGAGGGTGTACGTATTCACTTTCTTTCTAGTAATGGAGATACGTTTGTGTTGCCTTCCATGAATTTGTATTAAAGTTTATTTTCTACCAGTTGTATTCATGTGTACTTTCTTTGGGTAGCTATAAAATGATACAATCCAGAAATACGTTTCGAATACTTATATCGATCTCTGTATATCCTGGAAAGCACGAATAGCGGCCACAATGCCGGGTGCTTGGGGACGGCGGTGACATTCTTCTGTAACAGTACGATCCCTTGACGAGGACGAAGCGGCTGTCTTTCCTTGAGAACAAACGAATGAATTCGGCAATCACATGGACGAAAATTCTGTCTTTGCGCATCGCCAACGGTACCCTGCAAAGTCTCTACATAATTGCAACTAGAAAATTTTAATACCTAACCACAACTCGTTACTATAGGACTTTCGGTTTCTGGTACACTCAGTGCTTTAGTTGGGCCGGTACGGGACAGTACGGCGTACCGCGTAAAATTCAAACTCGCTATTAGCTTACCGGCTAAAATTCTTTCTTAAATCTGTAAGAAGTGGTCCCACTGTAATTCGGAAAGAAAAATTGGAAAGTTTTAGGTTCGTAGGAGTTGCGATCATAACCGTCGAAGCGTTCGAATTAGCCGATTCCGACTAGTCAGAACCGAGACAGAGGAAATGCTTCAAAAATGTTTGTAAATCTATCGGACCAAATTGTGTGGTCATCAGTCCGTAGCTTACAAACTACTTAAACCTAGGTAAACTAACCTAAGGACAACACACACACCACACACACACACACACACACACACACACACACACACACACACACACACACCCCAGGGAGGACTCGAACCTCCACGGCGAGCAACCGCGCGCTCCGCAGCGAGACGCTTTAGACCGCTCGGCTACTCCACCGTGGCGGAAATGCTTCTTACCGACTCCAAAGCGTTTAAGAACCTTGCTCCAAAGAGCAACATTTTGACGTAATTTCCATTGGTCAAATCATGAAACACTGCACAAGTTAAGTATGTTTTCACGCTTATCACGACACGTTTTGAAAACGACTCACTGTCAAGATAAAATATTTACCGTAAATATTATGTTTACTTAAGTCTTTTCGAACTGTAGACAGTTTAAGATTATAAAATAGTGTGTCGTAGCACTAGTAGGAACTAAAATAGTGGCCAATTTTAATGTATTTGACCAATGCCTTTTCAACTGACTGGATGTGTAAATGTTCAACTTTTGGTAACGCTGCCAATTGAGCTTCTTCCGGTAGTAAACGCTTGGTTCCGTCTTAAAAAGTTCCCCCCAGTTCCATTGTCCGAATTTTGTAATGGTTTGCGTGTGATATAAGTCTGATTTCAATTTCCGGCAGCAACACAAGCTCTTATTGCTTTCTGGAACGCCACTCCTGCTACGTTAAGATGTCGTCCAAAGCTGATGGGTGGTATCCTCATACAGTAAACCCTTGAATACATTTAAAATGAGTTTCGAATCTGTAAATTATAGCTATATTTCGTTAGTGTATTCCTGTACCTAAATCTTTACTGTCTTGAGTTTCAAAAAAATGTCGCTGCGGCGGATTAGCCGTGCACATCGGGCGCCGTGTTGCAGTGCGCGCGGCCGTTCGCCGTTGGGGATTTGAGTCCCACGTCGGGCATGGGTGTTTGTGTTTGTCAGCTACGGACTAATGACCAAGCAGTTAATAATAATAATAATAATAATTTCGTGTGGCTCATTGGCCTGGTGCAAGTCTTCCAACCGGGGAAGCAGTTGAGTCCTATTGATTTACAAATATTTGATTTTCTAAAAATGTCCCTTTGCCTCATTTCATGTGGTATGAGCACAGTACCGCCTAATTTTTTTTCCGCCGAGCAGAATACTGTCTAAATTTTGTTCCAACTAAAGCACTGGATATACTACCGTGATTTTAAGTACAGTACTGCAATCTTGTCTCCACAATAACTTACAGAAATAATCCGTAAAGCGAATCAGTATATTAAGTTCTGAAGGATTATGTACAGATACCGGAAAAAACTAAGATTGTAGTTTGGTTAAAATTTCAGAGGAAAAGGCGTTTTGTTGTCTCCCAGTTATCTTAAATATAAGGAACTATTTGACAGTCTAAGCCATGACCGGCCACAAAATTGGTCCGTTGGCATCAGGGCCATCCCTTCTCGCTCGACCGCACAGTTGCCCCACCTCCGCTGTGGTCTAAAGCGGGAAGTTTGGAGTAGCGATGGAACTGAGGCGCGGCGACTTGACCGCACCGTGAATTTCTCGAGCTGTCTGTGCTCTAGCGGTTCTCCAGAAGCTCACGAGAATCGGGGCAGCACACGATGTTACTTGAACTGGCCGCTGACTCTGGCAGACAACATTCGTAGCTCGCTGTGATTTTGATTGAAATATGGGTACACGAAAACAGAAGTCACCGACTTGGCAGTACTTTACGGAGGACGCAGCATACGCCTTAAAAAGTTCTGTAATGTAGCAAAAAATACGAGAAGACACACAAAATTACAAATATCTAGCAGTCAGAGATCCGTCCGCGGATACAGAAGTGCATTCTATTAATGCAAGTCAAATACCCAATTACGATGTATGGTATCCATTCAAACTACAGTAAAAAGAAAGTCTGTATAAAGGTTAGATAGTGTCTGAAACAGCCCCCCAGCATCGGAAAACTTGAATTTTTTATTTGCCTCCGAACAACATACAACAAGCAACAAAATTAACAATATCCAAACTTTTGAAGAGTGAGGATAGAACAACCAACATTCAGTATAGTCGTAAATTGTGCTGCGTTCAGGATGTACCAGAGCTTTGTGGAAAAACCATAAGGACGGAAGCTGAAATCTTTGTAAGTATGTAGAGCTGGCTAAACAGAAGATACTGAAAGCTCTGGCTATTTTTTTCCTCTTTTTCTACTACTTTCTTTTGTAAGAATAATATTTTATTTCGCGTAAGATACATGTTTTAATTAATAAAATACCATTTTTCTTCTTCCGCGAAACATTCTATAGCTACTACTAATTCAGTACAAACAAACACAAAACGTATACTTGACAGCAATGTATAAAGTACGAAATCTTTCTAGCACATACGGAAGACCACGATTACGACTCCTCTGTCTCAATGCTTCCTTGTAGAGTCGTTAAGCTTTCATAGCTCATCGCTAGTTTGCCCATCTTTTGGAACTTACACAAAGTAACACAAAGAGGAAAAATTGTTCAAAAAACCCATCAGTGCAGCAGAACAACTCGCAGTGACGCTAAGGTAAGTGTAGTTTTCTTATGTACAATTATGGCACTGGGATCAAGACCATTGTTCATGGTAACATAAGCGGGTTGATGATGCAGCTTGTATCTTTTTTGTCGCAAACTTTTTTCAGTTTAATTGATGTGAGCTGAACGTCGGTCTTTTCAGTCCCAATGTGTGAAAACGTACAGTCGGTCTTTCTCCAAAAAAAAGAGCTAAATCTAGTAGACACCTCTCGGACAAAATATTTTTTATAGCAGTTTTAAAGGAAATGCATGAGATTTTGCTGCAATGTTTTCATTTAATTCCGATCCGCTTCCGCCCCAAAACATTTTCCGGGGAGAAATAGAAAAGAATACGTACATTTATCCCAAGTCAGCTATATAGTACATAAGATGCATCTAAATTGTAAACCATTTATCTTTGTTCATATGAACTAAGATAATTTTTATGGCGCACCACAAAACGGATATGATTAGTATGAATGAAAATAATACATCAACCGTCATGCGTTTCCTTACGTATGGTCATGGTCAGCTAAACAAGATAGATAAATAACCACCGGCCCCATTTATTATTCCCGACACCAAAGAAGTGTGGCTCGGTAGCATAGTGCCAGATTTGAATCTAAAGGTCGCGGATTCGATCCACGCCAGATCCTAGAATTTTTATGTCACTTTTCATTTCTTCCACCTCTGGAAATGTTGCTGATGTGAAAAATATCGACTAGCATCATTGGTCAGAACCCACGTTAAACTGTAGGTCCCCCTATAACTGACTGGGTAAGTCAGTTCAAAGATCAGAGGTAGGCAACGACATACCACCTGCGAAGAGGACCAGGCCTAGTAAATCACTATGGTGTTCAAACCCATCTTCGGATTGTTGACTGCTATACCCGTTTTACTTTTATGGTCAGCTAAACAAAAGAAATCAATAAGCACCAGCCACATTTATTATTCCCAACGCCAAAGAAGCACCTTTCCAGCCTTTCTTTCTCCGATTGCATATTTCACTAGAATTTAATGAAAACTATTCACTTATTGGAGGAGACAGATTCAGCATCGTCTCACAGTGCCCCGCAATAGTGACTGATTTATACTCATATATATGAGAGAGAGAGAGAGAGAGAGAGAGAGAGAGAGAGAGAGAGAGAGAGAGAGAGAGAGAGACTTTCACACACATAAGAGTTGCCCCAAACATGGATGAACTTTTGCAGCTAATAGTTTTAACGGAATGTAATTTGTCTTTTAATCGGGAATTAAATTATAAATCGATAAGCACAATCTGGAGGACAGGTCATCCCCTCTAATGACTACGCTGTCGCCGGGCCGTTAAACACTAATCTTACTTTTTCTTTCTTTTTCCAAATAAACACGGTACTTTCAATTGATACAACATGTGGTCTTGATAAAGTCTCAAAAAGAGATGCGACTTTGACAGTATCCTGAAAAAGATTTCAATAAAATTCCTGTATTTTTTCCGAAACTGAACATAGTTTTAACATATTTTCATTCCCTGTAATATAGAGGCCTCAGGGAAATGGCCGCTGGCAATAGTAAGAATACTGCACCATAAGACGGAATAGTCACATCGCACTGCAACATGGAACGTTGCACCGAAACGAGTATTACCGAGATATGACGAGTGTCATTCGGCCCGCCATGATCAGGAGAGCATGTGACGTGTCTCACCGATTTCGATCATATTTTGCATGGCCGTTCTATATTGTAATATAAAGAGAGACGTTTTTCTGCTTTTTGCTAGATATTCAATAGTTTTGGAAAAGAAATCAAGGTCAAAGTTGATGATGGACACTCGCGTTTTCAATGCTGTACCTCGAAATATCGTCTAAAGATAAGCACTGTTTACTGAATATATATATAGGATCGACAGTCAATGACGTTCGCGTAATTAACGTTCTTTTTTTCGTCCTGTAGCTTGGGTATTCGTAACCTGAAATTCTTTTTTCAGAGCTGTGATTGTGTCACTGAACTGATCTGCCTATGCCCTCTCCTCTCCTAGCATTCAGCAGGCTATCAGCCCACAACATTGTTGCAGGCGTGTCTTTATTACTTTTGTTTATATAACGGTGAAGGGATCCCAATGACCCAGCTGTACCTTTACTAAAAGATGTTTCGTGGCACTTTTTTCTTCTTCTTCTTCTTCTTCTTCTTCTTCTTCAGTACCTTCGATTTATGGTCCACTGCTCTCTGAAAGGTGAAAAAGGAAGATATTATAGATTCTTTGAACGAGCCACTGGCCTATGGCAGTCATCTACTCTAGGCTAATTAATGAAGGTGTAATAGCTTTTGTTTTGCACCATGGAAAGGAGATACTACAGGGAATTCCTCATTGGGCTAGGGACACAACTTATATGTGATTGGATGAGAAGATATCAATAATTCCATTTGTGTTATTCTAGGCATGACTCCCTCCAGTCATCAGGTGCATTCCAAGTTCACAGTGAAGTTTGTGCTACTAACTAAATCAAAGGGAAAATGCTCAGTGTGTCCATCTAAGAAAGAGAGGAAAGCATTATGGAGTGTGCTGATGAGGAACACCATTGTTTGGATGAATAAATAACTGAAATGGACTGGTAAGGGCGCTGAATAATTAAATACTAAAATTTTGTCGTAATTCCTGCTGTTGTGTACTGTTTCCAAAAATCACATAGTCATTCGGGTGAAAATGTTATATTAAAATCTTTCCAAAAAGCTGTGTCTGCAGAAATTCCTATATTCCTTTTGAACTTGTGTTTGCAGTTGTGATAATAGGCTATTCCTTGTTTCAATGTGAAGTTTGAGTTGTGTAGCTTATTATTTGTAACTGATGTGTTTGACCTTTCGGAAAATATGTGTCCACATTTCGTAGTTTATGCACTTCAGAATTTCTTGATTCACTCTTCAACCAAATGATCGCTGAAAAACAATTTCCACGCGTATGGACGACTAGCATAACAGTTCCAATCTGGAAAGGAAAAGGAGACGTTGCTCGACTTAGCGTCCTATTGGACTCCTCTGTCACACTTTAAAAATATTTGAACATGGACTCAGAAGTATTGTCTGTGTAACACCAAACCAATGCGGATTTGTTAAGGGATGCAGTTCTATCGATGCTATCCATGCCACACGCTTTTTGATGGAAAAGCACAGAGAGAGACAAAAGAGTATACACATGGTATTTGTAGACCTAGAAAAGGCTTTTGACCGTATGCCACACGATCTTATCTGAGGAGCTCTTCGTTGTCATCCTCTGCTTGGATTCGGCAATAGCTGACATACAGACTTACCATCCGTGGACCTTTCTTTATGCCGATGATGTGGCACTTGCTGAACAAACCCGCCCAGAATTCCAACACCAGGTTCAAACGTGGAAGGACAGACTGGCTGAAAATGGACTGCACCTCAGTGTCCAGAAGACTGAGTACTTAGAATTCGACGCCCAAACCAGAGGCACCGTAAATATCGGGGAAAAAGACATGCAAAAGAACATGCATTTTAAGTACCTGGGGTTCGTTGTCACCTCAGACTGTGACACAACTCTCGATACTCGGACGAGAGTGAATGCAGCTTGGGTCAAGTGAAGAGAGATCACTGGAGTCCTCTGCTATAAAAAGATGCCTCAACGTCTAAAGGCAAAAGTTTACAAAACCATGGAACATCCAGTAGCAATTTATGGGGCTGAGTGTCGCTCTATGACAAAAGGAGCAAATGCACGACCGAAAGGAATGTAGGGGACGCAGCAAAGTAGCAGATCCTCCATGTCGGGATTAATGCTTGGAAAGAGAGACATTTTTAACGTCTCTTAGATATGACCATAAACGAGGAATGTTGTGTTGAAACAATGGTAATATTTAAATTTCTCATATTTTAACCTGAACATACTCGAATCTTATGTGGGTTCTGAAGACCCAGGTGTTACGCGTTACAACTTTTAGGTGCACCAATTAGGAGGTTAAACACGAGGGGACTTTCCGAGCGCCGTTGCCGGTCGAGCGGTCCAGGGGCTATCGAACCGTGGATCCAAATCCGAACCTCCATCATGGTAATTTGTTAGATTTTTCTATGTATTTGATAATATTCTCATATTTTCAATACCGTTTCATGCCTTATTTTGAAGTAGAGCATCGGGAAGTGTGATTAATATTCAGTTAAGTGTATTATCTGTTTATAGCTGTTTTATTTGTGATACACAATGCAAAAATAATACAAATTCATTATAGAGCATATGCTATTAAGATTCATGCATTTGTCGATAATCAGTTGACCGCGGCTTTCTTTCAAGATATGATTTTACATTGTAGGTACGCATCGAAATCAGTACCTGATAAAGCTGTCTTCAGCGATATAAATAAAGTATGTTCTCCACGATCGATATCTCTGACAACATGTGGCAATCAAGGAGATCAGAATGAAGGGCGTTACCTATGCTGAGAACAGGCATTGATTGAAGCCAGAGGGGCCATGCTTTTGTGCCCAAAGCAGAGATTTCTCGCTAAAAATGCTTTATGAAAAGCCACTAAATTGTTCTAGTCACATTGGAGTATTTACTTAGACATGACACACATTTCAACGACTAGAACTACTTTACCACACAGTATGACCAATGTTTTGGGCACAAACATATGCCGGAATGCGCATTTTGCTGGCTTCATTTTTTCAGTGTTAGGTCATCTCTAGAGATCTAACCTCACTGGTGGCAATATGTCGTTTGTTTTGCCTGGTGTGAGAAATATTTGTGTTTTGGTTGTTTTATGATAAGATTCACCCCACTGGCTGTGAGAACGCTGACGAATAAAAAATGTTTGTAAATCTAGGGACTTGGATTATCAGTCCCTAGAACTAAGTACTAACTTAAAGTAACCCACGCCAAGGACTACACAAACATCCGTGCCCGAGGGAGAATTCGAACCCCCGATGGCGAACGACCGCACCGCAGCAGGGCGCCTTAGTCCGCACGGCCATTCTGCCGCGGCGCTGACGAATAGATAGTAACTGGAATTACGTAATAATATACTTTGGATGTTATTTCTTATTTGTGATACAGAGAACAAAAACAAAACTAACAGGTGTAAACAGGTAATACACTTAACTGAATACTCATCACACTTCCCTATGTTCTACTTCAAAATAATACAAGAAAAGGTATTACAAATATGATAATATTATCAAATACATCGAAAAATCTAACATTTTTATGGCGGAGATTCTAACCCGGATCTACGGTTTAATAGTTAAAGTCCTGGACCGCTGTACCGGCGACGGCACTCGGACGTGTTTACAAGTACCCAAGCTACAGTAAGAGTTCCTCGAACTTCATTAACTTTATAGCCCATATATTTAGTAAAAATTGTTCATCTTTAGGCGATATCAAATAACTACTGTCTATCAAAAACCCGAAACACGTATGTCTTTATATTCAATATACAACGTCCTTGCAAAATTCGATCGAAAACGGTGACCCGAATGTCAGACCCTCTCTTTGTAAGCAGTTTCTGAATCCTTGTCATTTGGCTTTAAGTTGTGCAGCTGAATTAGTACGTTTGGAATTTCAAGTTACTGAAATGAATATTATTTACGGAAATTATTTAAATTGTTGGTGCTTATTTTATTTACTTTCTTGCTCTCCAAAAAATGTTCAAATGTTTGTATAGTCTATGGGACTTAACTACGGGGTCATCAGTCCCTAAACTTACAAACTACTTACGAACTAGGACGGCACAAATATCCATGCCTGAGGGGGGGATTCGAACCCCCGACCGTAGTAGCCGCGCAGACCGTGACTGGAGCGCCTGTCTCCTCGGCCACCGCGGCCGGCTCTTGCTCTCCGTTCTACAACTTAATCTGCAAGGATTTGTGGTGCCACGTAACTGTGTACCTAGTGAAGAGCAAGATATTAGTATCACGAACAACGCATGGAATAATCAAGAGGCCTTTATCCGGTAGTGGACATAGAATGTTTGGAGTTATTGTGATCAGTTGCTGCAGCTCTAGATTAGGCTCTGTTATGAAGGACTTAGAATGTGCGAACTCAGCTTTGCACTGCAAGAGCCAGTACATGGGTACCTTTGTAGTAAGAAGGGATGGGTGTTTCATTTTGCGTACTTTACATCATCGTAAAAGAATCCTATTACGAAGACAAACGAGATCCTGAGTATACCATTGTAAAGGGTGTGTTACGCATTTCACCTGAAAAGTAGTACAAGAAATACGGATCTAAGACGACCTGGGCACACTGCACGCTAATTAGTTCTGAAAGTTGCCGCTCGGTTTACTTTTTCATGTCTTACTTTGTCTGGCTGTTTCCTCATAAAAAAAAATGGCATGAGATGTACTAAATGCTTAGATATGCAAATGATTAGCATTTTAGCGCACCCGCTCAAATTAGAAAGTAGATGGATTGATTTCAGAAGCCCGCTGAGGCGTCCTTCTGCGGTGGTCGCGGCCGTTCGTCTTCGGAGGTTCGAGTCCCCCCTCGGCGGCGAACGCGTGCACGTGTGTGTGTGTGTGTGTGTGTGTGTGTGTGTGTGTGTGTGTGTTTGTTGTTCTTAGTTAAAGTAGTTTGTAAGTTTAGGGACAGATGACCACTGCAGTTAGGTCCCATGACGAAGGACATCGAAAGAGTCCAAAGAAGGGCAGCTCGTTTTATATTGTCACGAGACAGGGGAGACAGCGTTACGTTAATGATGCAGGATCTGGGATGGGAATCACTACAACAACGGCGCTTATCGCTGCGGCGAGGGCTACTTACGAAACTCCAATCGCTAACATTCTCCGAATTCGAAAAGATATTGTTGATTGCCACTTACATATGTAGAAAAGTTCATCAGAATAAAATTCGAGAAATCTAGAGCTCGAAAGGAGAGATTCAGGTGTTCTTTATCCCGCGCGCTATTCGAGAATGGAATGGGAGATAAATAGTATAATGGTGGTTAGATGAACCCTCTGCCAAGAACTTACATGTGATTTGTAGAGTATCCCATGTAGATGTTACAACCATTTTCTTTAATTTCAGAAGATGCGTTTGATTGCTTTTGAGATCGTGCTACGCTTCACGCCTCGTGTGAGAAGAAACATTTTACTGCCAATGTTAAAATTCTACCTCACCTGGATGGTGTTATGTGGAGACTGCTGATTATAGGTTTCCCCTTTACTGTCGCATGAAAATTGATTCTATATATTCCGGTAGGCCATACAAGGAGAGGACGCCTAGTCGTCATCGCCGAATTCGTGGTGAGATATGAAAGTGCACCAAGTGACAACTCCAGATGGCTAAGCGTTTAGGAAATAAAAGGAATTTTGATACGGATCTATCAACATATGCACCTTACCAACTGCCCCTGAGAGTCTGTTTAGAAAGCGGTGTTTGGCTCAGAGGTAAGAGATCGGATTTTTATTGAAAGATTCGCGGGTTCGATTCCGCCCGGCGGCAAATTTTTTTTTTTTTTTTTTTTTTTTTTTTTTTTTTTTTTTTTTTTTGCTCCTTGACAATGCGTACACTACTGACTTCACAATTAACCGCAACATCATATATGTTGTTTTGTATTTAAATGTACACAACATCAGCATGGGCCGTCATTATTTAAAACAAGCATGTTTTCTTGCAAACTTGGGGGGTTGTGAACGGTCCATAAGGATTGCAAACATGCAGTATCAAAGGAATCCCCCCCTCCCCCCAAATGTCCGCCACTAGTGTTTGTTACCGTGGGATTTATATTTTTATCGTCAGGTAAGAAATGTAATAAAAATTTCAATACTGCACTTACCTCCTCGAGAAAGAAGAAGAAATTACTTCCCGAGAAGCTTGCATCAACCCTATATTCCATTATACTTCACCAGCTGTCCTCGCAAGTATTTAGCGACATGCTGTGTTAGGTGTAGTTCGTTGCTGGACTGTGCGATGAAAGAAGCTGTTTTCAAGATGCGACCAAAATTATTGCTTTCCTTGTTTCTTCGATGAATTTCACCCCGGTACATGTAATTAATTGCAAAAGAATGGAAGTATCGATTTACATACACGACGTCCCCAAGTACGCGTTAACCACAGTCTCTTTTTATATGTTTTTAGTCCCGAAATTCATCCAGTGCCTTTTTTTTTTTTCCTTATATAAATTAATAAAATAACCTATATGATGTTGCGGTTAATTGTGACGTCAGTATACATCTTCATCTATACTCTGCAAACCACTGTGAACAGCATGGCAGAGGGTACGTCCCACTGTTTACCACTTACTAGGGGTTTTTCCCATTCCATTCACATATTGAGCGTGGGAAGCATGATTGTTTAAATGCCTCCATGCGCGCTGTAATTAATCTTGTCCTCACGATCCCTACGGGAAGAATACGTAGGTGTACGCATTGCCAAGGAGTAGAAAAATATTGCCACCGGGAGTTGAACCGGCGACCTTCTCAATACGAATCCGACCTTTTGCCGCTGAGCCAAACACCGCTTCCTAAACATGCTGTCACAGGGATAGTTGATAAGATGCATATGGTGATAGATCCGTATCATTTCGTCCGTAACATTTCGTAAAAGCTTGGCTGTCTGGAGTTCCCACATGGTGCACTTTCGTGTTTCGCCACCATAAATTTGGACGAATTCGGCGATGACGAGTAGGCGTCCTCTCCTTGCCAGTCCACGTAGAATCTCAATGCTCCCATGCAACTTGCACGCGGCAGGTCATACGTACTGTTCACTCGGCCGTGCTAGAAGTTAGTGACGGCCCATACCTTAAATAAGGAAACAGACATGTTGACAAGACAAGGTTCTCATTACCCCCCCCCCTCCAAGGATAACACTATTTGAGAGTGGAATCGTTTCTTCTTTTCGGACTCTTTCGATTATGCATACAGCTTCATGATGAAGGTAAGCTTATGTGGAGGCTCAGAGAACAAAAACATGAATAGATGGTATTCGTCACCGTTTGAGGAACACGTTGCCAGACCCGACGATGCAGGGTACGTCTGTGTTCAGAATGAAATCAACTCTGGCCCATGTAAACTGTAATTTTGGGTAACAACATTTACATTTATAAAGTGTGAAGGGCTCTTTGTCCTATCTTTAAGATATGTTTCGTTATCTTTGAACAAGATAATGCAAGCACGCTACTCTCAATTTCTTGCCCAATCTCAATGTATAAAGTGTTAGTGTCATTGCCAAAACGATCAACAGCCATGGACTGCCAAGAGACTCTTTACTCCATTTGTCGCCAGCCATTACGACTGATGAGCTGTGATAAACCCCTGTGCCATCGCAGCTCAATTTGATTCGACGGTCAACCGGTCTTGAAAGCACTATCGCTGTTGGTTGAATCTGGGTACTAAATTTTGCACCATACTCAGACATTTGACTATCCATTTCCCACGTTAATCACAGTATATTCACAACGCTTCCATGTTTCTAGACATTAGACCTGCTTAAGATAAGATACGTTTTGATCAATATTTTTCAGCCAACTTCTATTGTTTCACTTAATATTTCTTAGGATGTCATTTATTATATTGTCACGTATTTTATCAATGTCAGGAATTTACACCACAACTTGAATTATATTTCCCGCAGGTTAGTTACAAACCAAAATACTAGTCTCCTTTAAAAGTTGTATATCTAGCAAGTTAAGATCTTTGAAACTTAAACTTATAATGTTTACCCGATAATGGCGTAACAGCCGAAAACCGGTTCGTAAACCAATAAATTTGCAGAATATCTCACAGTTATCTTGTGTATTTCATTCATAACAGTATACAAAACTTTAGTTGCTACTGCTCCTTGTTTTCGCGGCCTTCATATAGTTTCGAAGCTTAGAAGAGGAAGGAATATTAAGTTTTACGTTCGAAACGTCGTTATTAGAGATAACTTAGGAGACTAGATTGCTGGAATAGACGACTAACGTATCTAGTGTCAGTCCTGAGAGTTACATTGAAGTTTTTAGGAAAACATACACCTGTCAACTAGAATATTATGACCACCAGTAATTATATTAACCCGTCCAGGCGATAGCAGCCTCATGTAATGAATACCTGTTAGGCACATTGTGCATGTATAGTGTATATAGACCCCGGGAAATACTCGGTAATGTCTTAGAATTTCGGGAATTTTCATAGATTTAATTATCATTTAAGATTTTGTAATTTTGACGGTAAGAATATTGAAACATAAGAGAGGAAAAGTCTAACTAAAACTTCAATTGCACTTTGCCGACACAAGATGTGTCGAGGGCAAAAGGCTTTAGACGAAGACTACGCAAAATGTAATACTTCGTTGTTGATGCTGCTTTAGGGCTCTCAACATAATACTTCGTAACAACTAGCTGCGTTTGATAAGCGTAACAACAAACTGCTTTCGATGAAAACGACGCCACAACTTTTCATATTTCTAACAGCGCTCGGAAAATTTTTGCAATTAGTCATTTGACATGATTAGTTACTCGTCAAAAAATCCAATGAGGAATAAGATATACACATAATTTTATATGTAACCCTCAGACTGCGTATGCTACTTAGACTTGAACAATATTTTTCCCATGTGTGTTCCGGTTTTGGTGAAATGTGTATCTTCCATTGCAAAACGATCTACACTTAGCAGTATGTCAAATACTATCTTATTCAATTTTTTCGTGTTTTTCAAACATTCAGGTAATTTGTCCTCACTCCGCGATCATAAATTGTCTAGCAGTAGTTACTTCTTTTTTTGGTGGGCGTTCATTGATTCTATCACGGTTAAGATTTCAACAAATGAGCGAAGTGAATGGTTTAACACATACTACAGTTTATGAATTCAGATAGTTATTCGCTTTTGGCTGATTTTTCCCTCTTGGTAACGTTATTTTTAACTATCTTTAGACCATATTAGAAGCCAGTGTTTGACACCGCTTCGCTTAAGACCGACATGACCATTCTCGACCCTATCATTAGGGTTGTAAAGCAATGGAGTACCCAAACAACTGCAAAAACTGTAGATGAGGTAAACGAGCGCTACTTTCCTTCCGTCATATAAGAAGGGAATCTGACGTCTTAATGAAATTATTAAACTTTCAAATTCTATCTTAGCAGGGAGCTTTATATTATGATGACCACCACTTCAAAAATTATATACGTGAAAAGTAATCATGAAATATACTTTGTGATGATTTGTTTACCCCGCTGAAATCGTGATTAAAGGTTGAAATACGGATCTCGGCGAGCTGTAGACACTTTTACTTCCCACTAATATTTGATTATAGTTATCACACGAAACTGTCCCCCCTCGTAATATAGGAGAAATACTATATTATCTATTTGTACCTTTATATAAGTGGCAATGAAATGGAAAAAGAGACGTACGAAAGACAATAAACTGGTTATTGTTTCAAAACTTAATACACTGCTAGACAATTGCTAAGGAACAGACACATTGCAGAACAGAAATAATTAGCGGCAATGATGGACGAAGTGAACCATAACACAATCGCTATAAAGGTGAAGTGCTATATTTATAACGAAAAACCTAGAGATTTTACCAAATGGGAACGAAGAATAACAAACGTAAGTAACTTTCATGTTTTGACTTATTGTCTGACCCTGTGACGAATATGCTCTCCTCTGGCACTAATACACATTTTGCACCTGGACTACCAAGCTCTTTTGGAGTCCATGGGGGATATTATGTCATTCGTGTCTCCAGGCAGTTTTCAGTTTTTGCATGCTTTAGCTATAAAGCGTTCGTTGAGAAACAAGCTTTCCAAATAATCACTATAGCTGGAGAAGGGGAAGGAGGGAGAAAGAGAAGTCGTAAATAAATAAATAGACACGTGAAAAAATACGGTGTTAACATAAAAGATGCGTGTTCTGAGGCATACGTTATGGCGTGTCGGGGAAACGGGGATGGGGTGGGAGGATGAGATCATATAGCTGCATTACTCCATAGACGAGGCGGCCCGCGGCCGACGAAAGGTTTAAACAATTTTGGTGGGTGAAATAAGCATGTCACTTCATACATCAATGCCTCCACTTCAAAGTATGTCGGACACAGCGGTATGGTGTGGGCGGGTGTCACAATCTGTAAATAGGAAGTCGCTACTTACCGCACTCCTGAACATACGGACATAACCTAGAATGATTTCTCTGCAATGCAGTTGTGCTATGACTGTTCCTCGGGTTAAATTTTACTTACTGCAGCGGCGCCTAGTATGCTGATGTTGGCACGAAATATTCGTTTCATTAGAATAATTCCTTTACTGGACGTACAAGGATACATAGAACAGAAACATAATTATGTATTACATTGACAATACAAAATTGTTGTGATAATCAATTAAAAATGTTTATTATTATTATTTTAAAGTACTGTGCTACTGTCTTATGTTTTGTCCACTTTGCAGTTGTCTATGCTTTGGCATAATAGTTCTTTGCAAAGAGTAAATGCATATACAGACTTTTAGTAGATTTACTGCTCTTTGTCTCTTGCCTAATGGTTGTGTGCCTCTTGAGTTAAAGATAACTGTAGCAGTTTTTCTTGTTAATAAAACTTGTCATTATCCTTTTGTGAGAATCAGTGGTATTATATTTAGCCTTTCAACAGGTTATGGGCCCAGTAATCACTGAGTGACAAGTTTTGAACTGACAAAAGTAAAACTGAATAGTGGGTGCATTATTGTAGTATTAAACTTGTGTGAGCAAAAGTTTTAAGGTTATTTCTGCTGTGTTAAAATGATGGAAAACGAAATTTCTAGAATTACAAAACTCAAAGGCATTGAAAATTGGTCTGCCTGGAAATTTCAAGTTCGTGTTACTTTAAGTGCTATGGGAGCTTGGGACATTGTCACAGGTGAAGTAATTAAACCAGAGTGTAATGACAACATGAATACTGAAGCAAGGCTGAAGTATGAAAAAGATCTTGTAAGATGGAATAAGTTGGACAATGCAGCTCAGAAAGTTATTGGAACATCAATTGAAGACAAGCCATTGCTACATATCATTAACTGTGAATCTTCAGCTGCTATGTGGATCAAATTACTTTCAGTTTATGAACAGAAAAACAGTGTAAGCATACATTTACTCCAGCAGCAATGGTATAACCTAAAAAAGGATATTTCAAATGATATGGCTACATATATTTCACAATTAGAAGACCTGGTACATCGGTTAAGGAATCAAGGTGAAAATATTTCAGATTCTATGGTGATCACAAAACTGTTAATGACACTACCAAAAAGTTATAACCATTTTCTGAGTGCATGGGAATCAACACATCCGGATCAACAGACATTAGCAAATTTGACATCAAGATTATTGATGGAGGAAAAACGCCTTAATCTTCAGGAAGATGTGAAGGGGGAAGCATTTGCAGCAGGTACACAAGGAAGAAATAATCATTTTAAGAATAATCCCTGTCCTACAAATAAAAATTCAAGAAAACAAGGTAAGTGCTTCAAATGTAATAAACCTGGTCATTGGGCTAAAGATTGCAAAACCATTTGTTTCAAGTGTAATAAACCCGGTCATTGTGCAAAAGAATGCAGAAGTACTGTATCAAAGCATCAAGGTCAGAATCAGTGTGAACTAAGAGGGGATGCTTTGATAAGCAAAATTTTTGCAGCCAATCATGTAAATAAAAATGCATGGTTTTTAGATTCTGGTGCTACTGATCACATGTGTAATGAAATTGAATGGTTTGTAAATTACAGTCCATTTGAGAGTGAAGTCCAAATCTGTATTGGTGATGGTAGTTATATTACTTCATATGGGAAAGGCGACATAAACATTCTAGCCTTTGATGGTAAACGGTGGAATGAAAAGTATTTGTCAAATGTTTTATATGTGCCAGATATTCGGTTTAATTTATTTTCACTTGGAGCAGCATTAGACAAGGGCATACAATTTAAATCTGACAAGGCAACATGCAGACTTTTCAAGGGAGAGAATGTTGTTGCAGTGGGAGTTCGTGAAGAAAGGTTGTATAGGATGAAATTTAAGATTTCACTTAGTGAAAATGACAGTGTTCAAGCAAATGTGGCTACCAAGGAAGATCTTAAAATTTGGCACAAAAGACTTGCTCATCAAAATTTTCCCCATGTGAAAAAGTTTCTGAAGGATAGGCAGATTCAATTTAAAGAAGAAGATAAAAGTTTGTGTGAAGATTGTGTCGTTGGGAAAATTCATAAATTACCTTTCCACAAAAGTGATTCAAAGTCAAAAAGGGCAGGTGAACTGATTCACTGTGATTTGTGTGGCCCTATGCAAGTTGATTCTATTGGTGGTTCAAGGTACTTTCTTTTGTTAAAAGATGATTATTCACATTGGAGAACTGTGTATTTTCTAAGACATAAATCTGAAGTTGCGGAACACTTGGAATCTTTCATAAAAACTACTGAAAAACAAATTGAAAATGGCATTAAAGTGATCAGAACTGATAATGGACTAGAATTCATTAACCATGAAGTGCGAAAAATAATGCAGAATTATGGGATAACACATCAAAAATCAGTAACTTATTGTCCTCAACAGAATGGTGCAGCCGAACGTGAGAACAGAACTTTGGTGGAGACTGCAAGAACAATGATTCATGCAAGTGGGCTGCCAATACGACTGTGGGCTGAAGCCATTAATACAGCAACTTATATTTTGAATAGAACAGGTACAAGCAGTGTCAATGGCAAATCACCTCACAAAATGTGGAATGGATTGGATTATGATGTGACCAAACTCAGGATATTTGGAGAGATGGTTTATACACACATTCCAAAGGAGAGACGGCAGAAATGGGATTCCAAAGGTGAAAAAGGTTTTCTAGTTGGCTACGATACAGAAGTAAAGGGGTATCGTGTTTGGTTTTCTCATAAAGATCAAGTTAAAATATATCGTGACATTGTTTTCATGGGCAAATTATATAAGGACTGTCAATCAGAGAAAACTTTCAATACTGAATGTGTACCTTTCCTGATATCTGAGACAACTGATGACAAGCAGACTACTCAAGAGGAAATCCTGAATCAAACAGGAGAAGAAATTAGAATCTTTGAAGAAGAATCAAATACTGAAGCCAACTGTAGATCTTCTATGCAAAATGACAATCAAGAGGTCATCAAATCTGAGAATAAAATTAGAAGCAGCCTACGAGACAGGTCAAAAATCAAAAAGCCTGTCAGATATGCCAACTATACTACTGTAAATTCTACCTGCATAACGAAGTGCTATGAACCCATCTCATATCAAGATGCAATGGAATGTGACAATGCAGAAAATTGGAAACAGGCTATGCAAGAAGAAATGTATTCTCTTAATCTTAATGAAACTTGGATCTTGACTGAGCCCCCAGAAAACCAAGAAATACTTGACAATAGGTGGGTGTTCAAAGTGAAGAGGAGAACTGATGGAACTGTGGATAGATTTAAAGCTCGACTTGTTGCTAGAGGATTTCGACAGAAATTAGGCATGAACTATACTGAAACCTTTAGTCCAGTGGTTAGATTTGATTCCATAAGAATAATCTTGTCCATTGCAGCATCCAAAGCAATGCATATGAGGCAGTTTGATGTGAAAACTGCATTTTTATACAGTGAAATAGATACTGAAATATATATGAAACAGCCAGAAGGGTTTGAGGATGGTACCAAAAAGGTATGCAAGCTGAAGAAAAGTATCTATGGGCTTAAACAAGCTTCTAGACTATGGAATAAACGATTCACCAGTGTGTTGAACAAATTTGGACTGACAGAAACAAGTGCAGACCCCTGTGTTTTTGTCAATAATAAGGGTGAATTCTTGACCATTCTAGCCATTCACGTTGATGACGGACTAATCATATCAGAATCTATGGAAGTAATTAATTTACTAATGAGTGATTTGGAACAAGAATTTGAGATAACAACCAGCAGTGTTAATCATTATCTCGGTTTGCAGATAGAGCAGTTCAAGGATGGCTCCATCTTCTTAAACCAAGAGGCATATGCAAGAGCTGTACTGGAACGGTACAACATGGAAAATACCAATGCTGTAGCTATTCCTGCTGATCGTGGACAAATGTACTCTGAGATGGGGAATGACTCAAAAATTATCAATGCTCCATACCGTCAGGCTGTTGGAAGTTTACTATATTTGTCTGTGGCAACCAGACCTGACATCACTTTCTCAGTACATAATGCTAGTCAGCATCTTGAAAAACCAGAAAAGATGCACTGGAATGCTGTGAAGAGAATCTTAAAGTACCCAAAGGGAACTATTTCTTATGGCTTGTATTATCCAAGGAATGAGGATATTCGTTTGTCTGTTTTTTGTGATTCAGATTATGCAGGAGATGTTCTTACTCGAAGATCGACCACAGGTTTTGTTGTTAAGTTTGGTGAAGCTACTATAGCTTGGAGCTCTCAGAGGCAAAAAGTGGTGGCATTATCAACAACTGAAGCAGAATATTTAGCTTCTTGTCAGGCTGTAAAAGAAATTGTATGGATACAGTCAATTTTACAAAATATTATTAATCAGAAAGAAATTACTACCACCTTGTATATGGACAGTCAAAGTGCCATCCGGTTGATCAAGAACCCTGAGTATCACAAACGAACAAAACACGTAGACGTGAAGTATCATTTCATACGAGAAAAATTTAAGTTGGGAATCTTCAACCTTGAACATGTAAGCTCTACAGATCAGCAAGCAGATATTCTTACCAAACCACTCACTAGAAGCAATTTTGAAAAAAATAAGACAGCTACTTTATGTTGGTGATGCTAAAGTTCTTGCTGACAGAAGACTACAGAAGTGTTAAACATTTGTTAATTGAAGTGGGAGTGTTGTGATAATCAATTAAAAATGTTTATTATTATTATTTTAAAGTACTGTGCTACTGTCTTATGTTTTGTCCACTTTGCAGTTGTCTATGCTTTGGCATAATAGTTCTTTGCAAAGAGTAAATGCATATACAGACTTTTAGTATATTTACTGCTCTTTGTCTCTTGCCTAATGGTTGTGTGCCTCTTGAGTTAAAGATAACTGTAGCAGTTTTTCTTGTTAATAAAACTTGTCATTATCCTTTTGTGAGAATCAGTGGTATTATATTTAGCCTTTCAACAAAAATATTTTTCCCCCGCAATCAATGTAATTGAGATGTCAAAGAGCATCCAACCGTCGTTGCCAACATCAGCAGGCCGACGCTGCTCTAAGTAAAATTTTACCGCAATTCGTGATATGCAGCAGTGTCCAACCATCGTGCGTGTCCATACCAAAATGTCTAAGTCATACTGAGGGCGTACTTGCACATTCTGTGGTGTGTTAAGTGTCCCCCTCCCCCCCCATCCCCACCACACTCACAGACACACTAATTAGTGACCAGAATCACTTGCCACAGGGAAGTGGGATTCTGCACTAACAGCTTCTGAACTGCCGTGTATCGCGAGATTTCTTAAATTCAACTAGATTATAGTCTGAGCATAATAAAATTTATAGCCCATTTTTTGTAGTAGCACAATTGCGATTCGTATGTGTTGCAGGAACTTCACGTTATTGCGTTTTGAATCTAGGAGAAAATAACATGAGGGGTTCGAACATACTTTGGTGTAGCCCAAAGGAGAGGGGGTGAAAGAAAAACAACTTTAGAAACGCTGCACTTGTTCACTGTTGCTTACGCACTTGCTCACGATATCGACGAACTCGTAGCGTGGTTGAAGTGGGATACGTTGTAATGTTTCCGAGCATAGCGTTTCCACTTTCTGTGACCTTGTTTACTCACGAGATAACGTGTATACACTCATCCCGGCCACAGTAATGACACTCGGGCCGGCTTCGTGCCGTCAAACTGTTGTCCACGACCGTAAACATTCAAATGGTTGCTTTCAAACACGTTGCCTTACCATAAGTCAAGAATTTGGCACTGAATGGGGACACTTATTTTAGGGTTATTTTGGATGTAAATGTATGTATGTAGTTAATTTTTGTCATTACATGATCAAAAGTTTTTATATTGGGCCAGTGCACCATAGACAGCAGTCACATGGTCACATACAATAACGCTTTGTTCGGCAAAAGTGCCCGTGTACTCCTGCAAAAGCAGGCTTATTTACTAAATAAGTAATGTTTACATCACAGACCATTTTATTCTTGCAAACGTTTTAATCGTGGCATCGTGCCTACTGTGCCGTCTCCGGCAAAGAACGGTGCCGATGCCTTCCTTATATCACTATCATAGTTGTAGCTATAGCCAGTTTTTCGTTTGTAGATTGCAAGTGGTGTACATTTGCCCCACTGTGAGACAAGATAGCCAATGCCTTATAATGTTTGCGAAAGTTTTTTCTGCTCTGCTTGCAGGAGTTGGCTGGGGATCCCTTACACATCCTACATACAATCCCGCTCTTCCCCCAAGCAATTTCCATGTTCTTGGAGCACAGGACGGAGGAGGTGTCCTCCTGGGTACATTCCAGAGTCCAAATATATTAAGATGTTTTTAATTCTATGGGACTTAACTACTTACAAAATACTTTAACTTGTGCCAAGGACAACAAATACACCCAGGACCGAAAGTGGACTCTAACCTCCGACGGCGCTCGCAGCTAGGCGCCTTGGAACGCTCGGCCGCTCTACCGCGGCACAGAGTTTCTGTTTCACAGTGGAGTAAATTTATTTTGAAATAATACAGGTTACTCGCTTTTTTCCGTCGTCGTTTTCATTTGAGTGCCCATCATAAACTCTTACTAAATTCAACTTAATGTTTAGACTTGAGACTTGTCAAGTTGAAATCTGGACTCAGTGCCCGGCACCCAGTAGAGCCTTTTCAGTGAAATGTATTAGAATTGCTGACGAAAAAGTAGGCTAAACAGTGGTTCTCTGTAGGGTTTGATGTTATTGGTTTTGTAGTTTTATATATCATGGTGGCATTTGCGGTGACTAGCTGGGAATAACTAGACGAGAAGTGGTTACGACAGCCATTTAGAACAGAGTCAAGGTTAGGCGCGAAATGACATAACGCACTACATTTTTACTACTTTCAATTCAGAAACGAAGAGGTCATGATTTCCGCAGTTATGACGTGTGTATGGAGGTGGAGACGGCAAACAGGCGTGCATTACAGTTCTCTTAGAGAATACGTTCGAGCGAAAGACGAATTAGTTGGACACAGGGCAGTCAGTTTTAGCAGACATAGCTATAAATGTGAAATAAAATGCTCAGTTACCTTTTCATGAGGTCTGTAATACGGACTTCTGTGCAATAAAAGCAGCTTAACTTATTCGGGTGACGAAGATCTTATTCCCGTAGATCAAATCAAATGTTCAAATGTTTGTATAGTCTATGGGACGTAACTACGGGGTCATCAGTCCCTAAACTTACAAACTACTTATGAACTACTTACGAACTAGGACGGCACAAATATCCATGCCCGAGGGGGGATTCGAACCCCCGACCGTAGTGGCCGTGCAGACCGTGACTGGAGCGCCTTAGTCCCCTCGGCCACCACGGCCGGCTCCCGTAGATCCTAGAGGATTTTTAGTGAAGAGGAACCTTGAGTAACACATGATGTCACACTGCAACCGCCCCGTCGGATCCGCGTATATTTTCGTGCGTCCTTAGTACCATTCAATGACTCGTGCACGAGTGAACACCTGGTGTATAGTAAGCAGACGGATGTCTTCCTCCATTGAATGACCCGTGGACCCGTGTGTGGTGGAATGACTTGCATGCCTGAACGCTATCGATCAGTGGCTGTATCTGAGGTGCAACCACATGGGAATGGCAGAGGCATTACCCCCCCCCCCCCCTCCGCTCTCGTCCCGTGACAGCCATAGCTTTGGCTGCGGATGCCTTGCATGCCTCAGCGATACACACATCTGTTTTGGAGATGTAACTGTGTGGGAGGGGTAACTGTGGTGAGGATAGACTTACGGCTGTTAAAAAGTTGCACAGACTGCAGTGTGGATGGTAGACTGACTTGGACTTCCAGCATTAGCTGCATTAGTATTGCAGCAGAACTGAAACTAAGGGAGAACTACAGGCGTTTTGTTTATCTAGGATATTCAGCTGCTGGTACGGGTTCATGACACTGTCATCCTCTTGGCTTAATTTTTACGAAGATAGAATAGGCCCTCATTCTGATGTCCTGTTGACGATACTCGGATGAATGTTGTGCCCACAAACATATATTACTAGACTGGCAATGCCATATACAATATCATTGGTGTCAGTGAAGTCTCGCCCCCATATTTCTATACTATAAACGTGTAAACAGTTGTTTGCGTTATTACGGAAAACAACTGAACAATAACGATGAACTGACGTAACTACGCTGTCTTTACACTTTTGACATATGGGAAATTCGTGTGTGGCTATAATTTTATCAGCTGGAATAAGTTTTGACACATGCCGTAGGGTAATGAGCTGTATTGCTTTGCTGTTATTAGTAGTCTGTATAAATTTCATTCAACTTCGGAGTTTCTTTCAGTAGTATGGTCGTCAGAAAGTGTTGTTTATTGTGGATAACACGATTTTCTTCTTCTTTTGAGAGTTCTTACGAAATCTACAGTCTGCTTTGACACACACACTACAGTAATGAGTCGCATTTCCTGTTTTTATTAATCTGTTACTAGTTTCGATCAACTTCGGTTTTTAAATAGTATGGCCGTTATAAATGTGATATTTGTCGTGGATAACACACATCTTTATTCTTCTGAGTGTTTTTAAGATAACTACAGTATGCTTTAACTGTACGTAACAGCAAAATTTTACTTACCGTCCCAGTGGCCTCACATGATTATGTTGGCAACATCAACAAAACGTTACAAAGCCCTCACCAAGAAAGTTAATATTCTTAGAAATCCATACAGACTAACTTGATTAGTGTTTTGTACAGACTATGACGTAAGTAAATAATGCTTTTTCTGCTCTATGGTTCACAAGTTTTTGTATGTACCCTCGTTCACTCAGTAAAACTAATTGCTCTCGTAAACAGAGACTTCATGACAAAACATTTGCGTTGTTATCAAATTGGCTAATGCCAACATCACATGATTGACAACATAATCACTCGAGGCCGCCAGGGCGCTAAGTAAAATTTAACCGTACGTAACATATTCTTCTTACAACAAGATTCGACAGTGTACGCCTATGTGTTAAACTAAATTATTGCGGAAGTATTAGCCCAAACGCAAATCATGTTCAAACCAATTAGTAAAGCTTACAAAGTCACATCGTATCAGATCATAGTATTATCGTACGAAAGCTTTTTGACGTGAGGTGAGGCAAAATGGCGGCGTCAGGCTTCAGTTACAGATGGATGTTTGCCAGTCTAGTAATGTATGTCTGTGGTTGTGCCTAATTAACTGTATCTTGGGTTCTGTCAGTGGGCGTAATACATACTTTACGTTTGGATAAGTCGTAAAATTTGAAGAGACAAATGAATAGGCCGTGGCAATCAGCGAAGAGCAGTGGTAAGAAAGGCAACGTTTCTGGCCATGTGAAAACAGTAAAATATGAGTGCAGCAGCAATGTTTTGAATAATAAACAAGAGGAGATCGATCCGCCACAGTAGTACAAATAAATACTTAATGAGACGCGTTCCTCTACTCTGTGGCCTGGTACAGCAAGAGTATTTTCGTTTCAATTAAAACAAAAACTTGCGTTTATGTTGCAGTTAATATAATTTTAATTCTCAATGACGCGTTTCACTCTCGTGTCGCAACTTCACATTTGATCTGTAAATGATATACAATTATATACATGTGGCGTCTGTTCCAAAGAAAAGACGTCACTTCTGATCCTGCAGTTGTTATTCTTTCATATTCACAGAATATATGACCTGAACTGCGATTGGGCAAAGCTGAAAATGTGTACCCAGCCGGGATTCGAACCCGTGTCTCCTGTTTCCTAGACATTTGCGTTGACCCCTACACCACTGGGGACACAGTGACCACCGCACCTGCAAGGACTACCTAAGCACGCCTCCCGCGAGATACAAATTCCCAGCTTCACCCTGCCAATAGTACTCAAACTCGTAGTTATGAAACTAATTCCTGTAATAGTAAGACCTACAAACTGGCGGAAGGCGTGCTTAGGTGCTACCAATTGTATGTCATTTACAGATCCAATCGGAAGATGCGACTCGACCGTGAAACGGGCTATTGAAGAATATAATTTTATTAATGGCAAGAGAGATGCATTTTTTTATACATTGAAATACTTAAGAGCCAAATCACCAACTATTATTACCGTATTGGCACGTATTTGGTGTACGCAGTAAGCAGCGATACAGCGTGTTAGAAATTCGCACATACGTTTGCTAGTACGTGACTCCCCATGTCCACACAAAGGTCTCGTAATCCCGTAAACCAAATCACTAGGTGCTCATTAGAGTCCGAACAGCGTGCGTAGGACAGGTAGCGTTAATGAAATTGCTAGGAAGTACGAATTGGCACGGGAGAAATGGCTAGATAGTAATTAACTAGCTGTAAAATAAAGCCACAAGACGGAAAAGAAATTCAAATGTCATAGTGGCATTGAAAACATAGCAACTCAATTTATAATATATAAGCGAAACCATTTGTTAACATTAGTAATAGCTGCAGCATGTGCAGCTACAGTGGTACGAGTTCTGAGAGCCCAAATGCTTATCACAAACACATTGGAGGTTTATCAAACAAATAGTTAATTGGCTTTCGGCCTGTACCGCTGACAGCTTACGGTTTCGTCTTGAGCCGCTACCGACGTTTCGCGATACTCTCATGAGTGAGCATGAAAAGACACACGAAGATACAAGTGCTGCCAGACTACCTTCTGTAATAGCGTTAACTCTTCCTCCCCCCCTCCCCCCCCCCCCCCACACACACACAAATAAACACAATACAGACTTTTGAAATATTTTTCTTCAGGCATTGCACGAAATTATCCCAGAAGGGTCATTCCATGTCAACTCACCTTGCACTCCCTGCTCAACCATCGAGGATTTCGATAAATATTTTAGTGAACATTCGCACATGTACCCAGTGAACATTGGTAAATTTTGAGGCTCGTCGAAGCGATACTGTCAGAGATAATAGTCAGTTGTTTGACACCACGACACGCGCGACTTTGCGCAGGGTGAGCGTGAATTTTTGAAGACTGAGTAGTTATAACTCGGGCAATATTTCTTTGAAAGAAATTACTTTTGTCCATCTTGTACAACTGTATGCGTTCTCTTGGGAATAATTTTGAAACTAATTTTACGTGCCATATATAGCCAGAAAAATCCAGCCAAAGTTGCTCAAAAAATCAGCGCCCAAAGAAACTTCAAAGTTTGGCGTCGTATACTCGGGGACTAAAGCTACGACAAAGATAAAACTTGGCATGTGGTAACCTAACAATACAAGGTTGTCAAACACAAAGTTTCGTTTAGTTACTGCTTTGCAATACTGAATTAAACTGCATAATTGAAGATCTTAAAAAAAGATTAAAAAACGGTATTTTTGCAAGAAACTGTTCCATAAAACTTTTCAAACTAGGCTGACTAGAAAGATTTATTTTAACTCCATAAAAAAAAGTGTATTTCATCATCCAACGCGAGCTAACAATGCTAGATAATTTGAATCAAAGTTGAACGCGTAATTCACGGTACGAAAAAAGTGTTAAACTTTGGATTCTTATATCTGCTAAACTAAATGCATGCTGGGTATTAAACCCATGTGTCTGTCTGTGGTTCCTTAAAACATGTTGATTCATATTAGACTGATTTCGAAGCTTTACTTGAAACCGGCATTTGTAAAAGAAATGTCGAATACACCCTATTTTCACCTTCTCACAAAAATCGTCATTTTTACAATTTTTAGAATATTGGAAAATAGTAGGAGGCTGAATATTTTACGCTACACCAATGTGCTGCCAATCTATTAAGCACTAACTTTCATGTTCAGCATACATTTACTTTCGCAGATATAAGAATCCAACGTTTAACCCTTTTTTGTAGTGATTTACGCGTTCAATTTTGATTCGAATTATCTAGCATTGTTAGCCCGCGTTGAATGATCAAATGAACTTTTTATGCAGTTAAAATAACGGTCTTTCTAGTCAGGCCAGTTTGAAAAGTTTTATAGAACATAGTTTCTTGCAAAAATACCGTACATTTTATCTGTTTCAAAAATCAAATTTGCAGTTAATTAATTCAATATCGGAAAGCGATACGTAAACGAAACTTTGTTTGAGAACCTTGTATTGTTAGGTCACCTCATGCCAAGTATCATGTTCGCCATAGCTTTAGTCTCCGAGATATAGGACGCCAAACTTTGAATGTTATTTTATTTTATTTTTTTAAGCAACTTTGGATGTATTTTTCTGACTATATATGACACGTAAAATTATTTTCGTTATTATGCATACAGTTGTACAAGAAGGCCAAATGTCATTTCTTTTAACGAAATATTGCCCAAGTTATGACAACTCAGTCTTCAAAAATTCACGCTCGCCCTGCGCAAAGTTGCGCATGGTGTCAAACAACTGACTATATCTCGGACGGTATTGCTTCGACGAGCCTTAAAATTTACCACTGTTCATTGGGGACAGGTGCGAATGTTCCCTAAAACTGTTACCGAAATTCGTGATGGTCGAACAGGAAAATTTTCCGAAATTAGGCGATTTGACATGGAATGACCCAGAAGTAAATTAATCACAGATGTAATCCTATGGTTCAAAGTAATATATTTAAGAGCATTCCATGGTTTTCAGATGATTTGTGGGACTATCAGTTCCCTGCCAAATATTCCCAGTTGAAAAATGCATTTTCACTCTGAGAAAACTGAAACTTCACAAATCGGACAAAGTATTCAATCCAGTGTCTTTTAGTGCATTTCATTAGCAACCATGCGAACGCCATAGGTTAAACTACTCGAATCGTAATTTTTATATTCACATTACTACTTTTGATAGATATAATTGTTACTGCTACGTAGTCTTCAGGGCCACAGTTCTCTCTCTCGGAAGCAATGTTTAACGCGAATTTGTCGCGACAGCTTTAAATTTCATCCAGACTGTATTTCTATTCTGACGTGTTCCGAAACCATAATTCATAAGGGGGGAAATCAAATATTTGTAAATCTAAGGGCCGGTTCGTCCATTTCTCGTTAATTTTCTCGTTAGTAAATGAGAAGATGCCTTTAACGCCCAGTTAAATGTGCTCGTTAAGTACATTGCGCTTGTCATTGCCAGATACACCTTTCGTTTGCTAACCTGGAGAAAATGAGAAGGTACGATATATTTCGACTATGTTCTCAACAGAAACAAATGAAAGCGCCGTTTGAATAAACAGCTGTTAGCCGTATTTGACTATCGGGGAAGAGGTTAGCAGACAGTTGTTGTTTGGCGCTATGGCAAACAAACGTGAAAGAAGATCGAATTTTCAAGAGGATAGTGTGAGTCATGTGTCCTTAATGGAAAAATATAAAGACACATTGGAATGTAAAAAAGCCGATGCAACGACATGGAAGGAAAAGGAAGCGACATTGTGCAAATGAATTCAGTGCTGTCCATGGAACATGTAGGGCAGCAAAAGTGCTTAGGGCCTAGTACAATAACATATTGCCAAGTGCGTAGTACCATAGTGCAAGTAATAACTTGCAAATAGGCGAAACTGCACTGTTCTTGTAGATCGCAGGAAGAAATCACTTTTTAGACCTTACACTAGGCGCAACAAGCATAAGTAAATACTGAATTAATAAAATTGCAGACATAATGTATTATGTTTTCTTTTACGACAGATAACTTACAAAATACGTAATTATCTGTTGGACTCTTCAGATGGCCGTGGAGTTTTTCATGCAGCGTTTCCAAAGTGGCTTTTCGAAGACGAAATCGCGTAACAAATTCTGCATCATCCCAGCATTCAAAATGATTTGGACGAACATAAATACGTCTAGGACGCCTTACAGGAGCAATGACTTCTAGATTGTCCAAAATATTGACATTGTCGTAGTTGTCGAGCAAATATCTTATTCCAGGCATTTTCATCGTACCGATTCTCACTTAACTAGTCGTTACCGGAGGACTCTAACGTCCGACGGCGAGCAACCCCGTCCTCGCCCTCCGCAGCATGGCGTCTTAGAGCGCTCGGCCACTCCAGCGCGACTCGTAACAAGTGAGCTCTGTAGATCTTCAATTATAAGTAATTAGTGTATAATATACAGTCACTCCTAATGTAAAACAAAGATAATGCTGCGCAACTAGCTTTGATTGAATGTAAACTTTACACCGAAAAGAAATCCCAGCTAAATCCGAACAGACATAACTGCTGGGGGGGGGGGGGGGGCGGGCAGACGTCACAGCCGGCATCAATGGCTTGCCCGCGCAGACACTTCCCTATTCAGGGGCTCGTAAGGCGCGCCTTAAAGGAGCAAACGCCGGTTATAACAGGAGACAGGGGAGCAGTAGCGAGTGTTGTGTGCCTTGCAGTATTAATGGAATAAGTCAGCCTGGAGGAGGGCGCAGCGCACAAAAGCCAGCTGCGAGGCGTGAGCGCAGTGAAGGGGTACCGTCTGCTGCTGCGTTCCGTCAGCCTGATGCACCGAAGTGAGTCGCTATACTGTAGGTTATTTGAAACAGTCAGCAAATGTGTTACGATGGAAATTTGGGAATCTCTTCAGAAATTCTGGGAGATAAAACGTGCGTAAGTGATGAGCAAATCAAACAACTGGACGTTTAATGTAGTAGACGCTTTGTAGCTAGTTGTTTTCACCTCCCTTGGATCGAGCTGTGAGACAACTGTAGACGAAGGAAGGCATGTAACAGCGACATGACAGAGATTGTCCCAGACCTTGACTCCAGAAGGAGACTGAACAGCGTGGGAGAGGAAGAGCAAGGTAATATAAAAGTTTTTTAACTTCTGTTAACAACGCGTGGAAAGTCTTGCATTTGGCGAAATAAAGCACTCCGTCTTTGTTACTTTGTTAAAGTGGAATTGGCAGTCGTGACTCGAAGAAACGCAAATTAACCTTTTAACCCTTTCGTTCCCTGTGTTGTTCCTGGACAACAATATATTAAAACTTGAATTATACCGTATTTTGTGCATCTTCCCTTAAAGTTGCATTTTTGTTGATGAACAAGATGCTTCTATGTACATTTTGGCGCTTGGTACGGCTTTTAGCCATTTGAGGCATTAATCTGTCCATCTTGGAGGTTGTATTGCGTTGCCCTCTGTGCGTGGCTCAGGGTGTGAGCGTGAGTGTGGTTCTTTTTATTTTATTCCAGTAGTGAATTCTCTTGTCTATGGTGGTGTGGCGAAGATTTTGCTAGCATTGTTGATGTGGCAGTGTTAACTATCAACAAAATAACGTCCAAGTAATAAAATACCTCGATACAAACGTCTGTCGTGTGCATGAAATACATGATATAAAAAGTCAATAGTTTAACAAAAAATTTGGAAAAACATTTTGATGTTTAGTGCTCTGTATTAATACAGAAAACACTGAATTTTAATTGATAATGTGGGACTGAAAGGGTTAAGCAGTTGCCATAATGCACCGAAAATTTATGGTAATGTATGTCATTTGCCTCTGATATTGTTATGGCATAAACATTTGTGATCGGTTCACGTATTATTAAATTTCGTTGAGTTTCTACTGCATTGTACAGCTACTTTTCCTTTTTTTTAGGTTGTAGGATCTAGACACTTTTTTGTAACCTTCAGTAAAGTCTTGGTCTTTCTTTAAATGTTTACCCCCCCCCCCCCCCCCCCACACACACACACACATAATATATATATTGATTTAGGTTCTCCTTGATTTCCCTAAATCACTCCGTGATTGTTCCTTTCCAGTGGCACGGCCGATATACTTCCCCACGACTTTAAACCATAATCTTCCATTCTTTCAATTATCTCTCATTACCAGATTTACTGGGCTGCACATCGATTCAACACATTCGGACTGGGAAGTGGCCACCTTTTATGATAAAAAAAAAATAAGAACAAAAAACTTGAGCGATTATCTCATCAATGAAATTTGAAATGTTATGCTACATCCGCTGCCTTCGATGCGAATGATCTCGATTCGATTCGCGAATCCTATTGAGATTTGTTTATGCGCTAGAGAGGTGGCATAGTGCGGAGTCTATTCAGCATCGTTATATAGCTGTTTGAATGTACATCCCTCTAGCTGAATATCGGGCTAGTACCCACGTTTCGCCTCAGTTACACGATTCGCAAACATGTCACACATATAACACTATACGCAGACATTTTAGGGTACAAATTTCTTCCCCCGGGGGAGGGGGGGGGGCATGGGGCGGCGACAGGGAGGGCATCCGGCCACCCCGTAAATACTAACACGCCAAATCCGGATTTAACAAAGCCGACGCTGCAGGTACTCGAGTTATAATTACATACCCGGTTGCATACACGATATTCTAAAAATCGTAAATCGTGAGGACAATCTTACGCTTTTAAGAGTAATGGTGTGAGATTAAAGGTTATACATTGTTTGACTAAAGGAATTCTGTGACGATGGTCGCTTCGACCAAAAAACTAAAGTATAATTCGTGCAGCTGAAGGCTAAAATGCATTTCATGCTGTAGCTAGTCACCTCACTCAAATTTTACGGCAACCAAAATAAAAATGATCAGAGTTTAAGACTGTTGGCTGGAAAGTTGTTTCGTCCTCATTCCGACTTCTCCCCAAAAAATGTGGCATGCCCTCATTTATTACACAATATTGAGAAACATTGTAGCTAGTTTCTCTTTGAAGAGAGTGTCTGCATATAAAGCATCTCACCGTCGACTTAAGTCTCTCTCTCTCTCTCTCTCTCTCTCTCTCTCTCTCTCTCTCTCTCTCTCTCTCTCTCTCTCTGCTGTTCTTAGAGTTCAGCACAAAAAGCGCATATGTTCCCTGACGAAGGTGAAATGATAACTGAGACAGCTGATGCACCACTTTCGCAAAATCTTTTGAACAGGCACATATATATTTACCTCTTTCATGCTGCGTCATGAGATTGGGACACACTTTTATGTATAGCATGTGTGAATTAACGAAGGGGGGAAAAATTAAAATTACACCAGTCCTTCGTGGAGCGAAATTAGACTGCGATGTGCAAAAATCAAAATTTTTCCTCGACTAGTTTTTTATTTAATTTCATGTTTCAGTGTCATGCCCTTAATATTATGTTTGTGTCGGGTGTCGCAAAGACTAGAAAACAGGGTTACAAAAATCATTTAAGATGCATGATTGGAAAGCTTCTGCTAGCAGCTAGGCGGACGTGACCGGTCGTAGGTTCTGTGTAATGTTTAGTCTACAAACACGAGCGGACAGTGCCGCATCACGAGGCCGCAACCCTTGGACCTAGCAAACATAGCGGAGACAGCCTGTTCGTCACTTAGGCATCACGTGCACGCAATGCTCTGGAGTACTGGAACCTTCTAGAACAAGTGGTGCCGGGTGCTCTACCGCCTATAAAGAGGCTAGCCCCCATGGGGTCATGTTGGTCAGTTATCACAGATGTTGTAGCTCAGGGATGTCCAAGTAAATTTCGACGCGGGCCAAATTACCAACTTTTATCACTGTGGCGGGCCAGACAAAAGAAAATTGGAAACGAATCAATTACTAAACCAGTGGAAATAAAACACCGTTTTTCTAGGTAGGCAGGTAGGATAAATTTCAAAGAAAAATTATGTTAATGAAAAAAGAAAATTAATGAGACAAATAACATTCTTCATTCGTGAAGACAGCTGTTCACAGATATACCGGTATGTGCTTCCGAACAAGTACACCTGTTGAAGTGACAACTTTCTAGGTTGGGATACTGATCGGGTTTGACATATTTTTTTATAAAACTCCATCAGTCCATTCTGCAGGCAGTTGTGGTAGACTGTATTCAGATTTTCATTGGTTTGAAGTTCAGTCAACTCCATCTGCAGGTGTAACACGGCGTCTTCAGACTTAATTAATTAAATAATTAATCTTAATTCCGAGCAATCCCGGAAATGTTGATAAAATAAGCCCAGCAATTCTGCATCTACATGGGATACTCTGCAAATCACATTTAAGTGCCTTTCAGAGAGTTCACGAACCACCGTTATACTATTTATCTCCCATTCCATTCTCGAATAGCACGCGGGAAGAAAGAACACCTGAATCTCTCTCTTCGAGCTCTGATTTCTCGTATTTTATTCTGATGATCATTTCCACCTATGTAAGTGGGAGTCAACAATACCTTTTCGCCTCCGGAGGAGAATGTTGGCGATTGGAGTTTCGTAAGTAGCCCACGCCGCAGCGATAAGCGCCGTTGTTGTAATGATTCCCATCCCATATCCTGTATCATTTCCGTAACGCTGTCTCCCCTGCATCGTGACAATACGAAACGAGCTGCCCTTCTTTGGACTCTTTCGATGTCCTCCGTCAAACCCACCTGATAAGGATCCCACACTGGGCAGCAATACTCCAAAAAAGGACGGACAAGCGTAGTGTATGCAGCCTCTTTAGTAGTTCTGTAACAAGTTTTTAAGGTTTCTGTCAATAAAACGCAGTCTCTGGTTCGCCTCTCCCACGACATTATCTACGTGTTCTTTCCAGTTTAAGTCTGAAGAATAGTAATTCCTAGGTATTTTGTGAAGTTAACGGCCTTCAGTTTTGATTGATTTATCTTGTAAACAAAGTTTAACGGATTTCTTTTCGTACTCACGTGCACGACTGCACACTTCTCATTATTTAGACTCAATTGCCAATTTTTACATCATACTGATATCTTATTCAGATCGTTCTGCAGTTGGTTTTGATCTTCAGATGATTTTACTAGACGGTAAATGACGGCGTCATCTGCAAACAACCTAAGAGAGCTACTTAGATTTTCCCCTAAATCTTTTATGTAAATAAGGAACAGCAGAGGACCAATAACACTTCCCTGCGGAACGCACTATATAACCTCTTGTTTTAGTCGATGCATTAGCATCGATTACTACGACCTGTGTCGTCTCTGACAAGAAATCCCCTATCCAGTCGCAAATCTGGGGCGATATACCATAACCATTTGATTAAAAGCCGTTTGGGAGGTACGGTGTCAAGCGCCTTCTGGAAATCAAGAAATACGGAATCGATTTACGAACTCTTGTCGATAGCACTCATCACTTCGTGTGAGTAAAGAGCTAGTTGTGTTTCGAATGAACGATATTTTCTAAATACGTGTTGATCTTGGGTCAATAGAGCGTTCTGTTCGAGATAATTCATAACATTTGAATACAGAATATGTTCTAAAACCCTGCTGCAAATTAACGTCAATGAAATAGACCTGTAATTTAGTGGGTTACTCCTACTGCCTTTTTTGAATATAGGTGTAACCTGTGCAACTTTCCAATCTGTTGGTACAGATCCTTCTTTGAGAGACCGGTTGTATATGGCTGTTAAGTAAGGACCTATCGCTTCAGCATAATCAGATAGAAATCTAATGGATATACAGTCCGGACCAGAAGAATTGTTCTTAAGTGATTTTAGTTTCTTCACTACTCCGATGATATCTACTTCTACGTTACTCATTAAGGCCTTTTTTCGTAATTCGCAATCTGGATTATTGGTTTCGTCTTCTTTGGTGAATGAGTTTCTAAAAATTATGTTTAGTAACTCTGCTTTAGTAGCGCTGTCATCACCAGGACCGCCATACTATGACGTAGTGAGGGTATTGTTTGTGTTTTGCCCCGAGTATATTTAACATATGACCAAAATCTTTTAGGGTTTTCAGTCAGATTCCGAGAAAGAGTTTCGTTGTGATAAGTATTGTAGGCATCTCGCATTGAAGTTCTCGTTAAATTTCGAGCTTCTGTGTAGGATCGCCAATCCTGGGGATTTTGTGTTCGTTTAAATTCAGCATGCCTTTTCCGTTGCTTTTGCATCAGTGTCCTGACCTGATTCTTGTACCAAGGGGGTCACCACCCACCTTCTTTTAATAACTGACTAGCTAAATCTCCGCTGCTTCACACGCGTAGACTGGATGGTCTGCATTGGTTGTTTCTACTTCTAAATGTAAAGTTTCATAGCTTTAGCTTCAAAAATGCTTTCCTAATCAACTATTTTGATAAAACTCTCCACTCCCCATTGCACCATTGTTGGCAGAATTCAAAACATCCCGAAACGCATTTTTTAAATTATAACCATGGTTCCAAGCCCAAATTTTCACATTTCTAGTATCAAAATAGTCTTGGTAGCACCCTTAAAAGATTTTCCCTTGTTTCATCCGCTTAATGGTTGAATTTCCAAAAATATCGAAACATGTGTTTTTAAAATTTCAACCAAAAATATAAATACGAAGTTTTGTATTTGTTCTTCAAAATTGCCTTAATAGCAACGTATTTTCAAACAGACGTTAATCCTCTATTTCACTCCCTTAGGGATGGGAATATCGATAAATCGATGATGCCTACTGTGTAAGATAAACGTCTACAAATTTAAAGTTTCTATCGTCTGTAGAATCACTTTTTAGCACCGTTTTCTGTCTTCCAGAAACGGATCGAGAACGCGATATTCCTTTTTTGCGCTTTGGTATCTTTCATGGTAGTTTTACTTTTCAAACTGCAATATGCACTTATTTTTCTTTATTCGTACGCTTGCTGCAGAAAAAAAACTGAAGAATGTGCTTTACGTTTCGCTGTATATAACCTCTTTGCTATTATGGTGTCAAAAGTCATTGCCGGTCTTCAGTGCGATTTTATATAAGTCGGCCGGCTAAACAGACAGAATTCCGCTCGTGTACAACCCCACTGTAAGTAGATACACATTACAGTGGGTCGAAACAAAAATTTAACCATATGTAACATTTTTCTGTGCAACTGTTCGCCCGTTTTCGTAGAACAAAAAATCCAAACCTACTTCAAATTGATTGAACTGGTGTGAGTTGGTATGAAGTAAATTGAATCGTGGTGTAAACACTCCATAACGTGCCTTCCCCCACTCATGAGATGGTAGTACAACTAACATTGGATGGAGGAATGCTGTCGCCACGGCGGAGCGGCCGAGCGCATTTGAGGCGCAATGCTCCGATGCGTGAGTCCGTTCCCCGTTCGAATCCCCCCTCGGGCATGGATGTTTGTGTCGTCTTTAGTGTAAGCTAGTTCATCCAGAATAACTGAGAACCCATCAGAGTTCCATACTCCCCTACAGCAAGTGTGCAGAAGGCAGTCCACGACTACGAGATCTCCTGCCAAGTGAGGCTGCACCTACATTGCATCCGGAAGTCGTCCGATCAGAACCTGTCCGGTAATGAGTGATCCGGCGTCGTCATGTGTTGAGTGGCTACACTGGGCCCGGGCCGATTAGGCAATGGCGCGCAGCTGACGCACGCGGCACGCTGGCTGCGGACTGCCCTCACGTAAACAATGGAAGAATTACACGGACAGTGAGCGTCAGCCCAGTGCACTGACGACAGTCATCGGTTTCCGCACTGCACTCAGTTACTCGCTGTAGACCAGCAGTTGCAGCTGTTGAGAAGCTATCACGAGTGATGTTTTGTGTTGGCTGCAGCTAGACAAGAACGTTTGCCATAAAAAACGTAGGAAAGAGAGTTTGGTGCATCGTTTCAATGAAGACAGATCTTCAGGGGAATTTTTTACAACTGCCAGTCACTGCGAAATTTTCCAGACGAGTTCAAAGACAACTATCGTATGTCTATAGAAACGTTTGACTATATACTTGAAGGCATAAGAGACGATATAAATGGCCAAATAATATTAGAAGATTATAAATAAATTCTGGCATCAGTTATAGTAGAATATATTTGTTAACATACATATCTGTTAACGTTTCTTCACCCGAATGTAATATCAAATGAGCAACTGTTCATAGGTACCTATATATGACTTGAAAATTACAATGAAACAACTCTTTGGTTCAAGACTGACAAATATGAGCACTGAATGTGATGAGGAAAATTGTGGAACATAAACGTTAGGTTATACATAAAGATATATTAGCAATACATTAGGAATAGTCCATTAAAATGAGTTCCCATCAGGTTGTTGGGCAGTAGGACTCATTTTAACTACCCTCACGAAGAAAGACGAATCGTTGGAATAATTAGATGCTCCTGGTGATGCATATCCTTTGAAAACTTATGAAACCTTATTTCACACAAAATCAACCCATGGGTTCCAGTTTTCTCCATCGAAAACCCGGGTTATGCACTTCTGCCGCCGTCGAGCTGTCCATTTGGACCCAGAGCTATACTTATATGATGAAGTTCTTCGTGTCGAAGAGACTCACAGATATCTTGGCATGCTCTTCAACAGCCGGCTCACTTGGGTGCCCCATCTTCGCCAGCTTAAGCAGAAGTGCGTGCGGTACCTCAATATTCTACGCTGCCTCAGCCACAGCTGCCCGTACGAGTCTTTTGCAGCTCTACAGAGCACTAATTCAATCACGCTTAGACTACGGGAGCTTTGTGTATGGTTCGGCAGTCCCATCTGCATTACAGGTCTTGGACCCAGTACTCCACAGTGACGTCCGTTTAGCGACAGGGGCCTTTCGGACAAGTCCAGTGGCAAGCCTACTTGCTGAAGCGGGAGTCCTTCCCCCGCGATTTCGCCGGCAGCAGCTGTTATCCTCCTATGCTGCCCATGTTCATGCAATACCGCACCATCCGAATCGCAGGCTTCTTTTTCCAGCTGCTGCACTCCCATCTCCACAACGACCGAGGTCGGGTCTTCCGACGCGGTGCGTGTTCGTTCCGTCCTGTCGTCTCTTGAGTCCCTTCCTATCCCTCCTGCTTTTCACTGGCCTTACCGTACCGCTCCTTGGTCTCTTTCACGTCCACAGCTTCGGCTGGACTTGGCGGATGTCTCGAAAGCCTCTGTAGCGCCACTGAGTCTCCGTCGCCAGTTTCAGGCGGTTTTAGAGTCGTTCTGTGGCGCGGAAGTCGTGTACACGGATGGTTCTGTGGACGACGGCTGTACTGGCTATGCATACGTCCATGGTGAGCATATCGAAACAGCATTCACTGCCCTGTGGAAGTAGCGTGTTCACTGCAGAACTGGTTGCCATCTATCGGGCACTTGAACATCTCAGAGAGTGCCCTGGGGAGTCTCTGGTCATCTGTTCTGACTCTCTGAGTGGCCTACAAGTCCTCGCCAAACTTTTCCCGAAACATCCTTTGGTACAATCCATACATGAGTCTGTTTCCAGGCTTGTTCGGTCTGGTCGCTCTGTGGTCTTTGTTTGGACCCCAGGCCACACCGGCATTCCTGGAAACGAACGTGTGGATCAGCTGGGTAAGCAGGCTACTTCCTCCAGTCCATTGGCTATTGGTCTTCCGGAGAGCGATATCCGACTGGAGTTCCATCGGAGGATCCTTGGCCTGTGGGATTCCGAGTGGGCTAACTCTACTCAACCCAACAAGCTTTGTGCAGTGAAGCTTTCTACGGTTGTATGGAAGTCCTCACTGCGATCGTCTCGTAGGGAATCTGTTGTTCTCTGTCGCCTACGAATCGGCCACACATGGCTGACGCATGGCCACCTTCTTCGGCGGGAGGACGCACCACAGTGTGACAGTGGCGCCCCCTAGACAGTGGTACACATTCTGGTGGACTGTCCACTTTTAGTTGCCTTGCGACAATCTTTTAATCTACCAGATGCGCTTTCTTTTGTGTTAGAAGACGAAGCTGCTATGGTCGAACGGAACGTGTTTTAGATTTTATTAGCGCTGCTGGTTTTTATCATGTGATTTAATAGTGGGTCCCTAAACCTGATATTTCAGGCACCCGCCATTTAACCGGTTTTAATCTGTTTTTACTTTCATCCTTTCAGTCCCGTCTATGACTTGCATTTTAGTGTGGCAGAATGGCTGGCTTATCCTATATTATCTTTGTGATCAGCCAGCCACAATCTTCTGCTGTGCTCTTTTAGTGTTATTGTCTCTTTGATCCACTGTTTTAGTGATTTTTTCCTTTAAATGTTGTTGTCTTAGCACGTATTCTCACCTTGAACGTCTCATGCATTAGGCGTGGCATACTTCTTACGTTCTCACTAACAGATGTTCTCTCTTGGCTAGGAACATGGGACTGATAACCTAGCCGTTTAGCCCCCTTTAAAAAACCCAACAATAACAATCACACGAAATCGCCGTTGCCGAGCGCCATGCTACGATGCGCGATGCCGTTCCCCGTCGGAGGTTCGAATCCCCGTCGGACATGGATGTTTGTGCCGTCTTTATTATAAGCTAGTTCATACATAGTTTGTAAGTTTAGGGACTGATGACCCCGTAGTTCAGTCATTTAAGCTCTACGAACATTTTTTTGAAACGAAATCTTTCACACGACGAAAAAGTTTTCAATTACAGGCTATCGGGATCTAGAAGATGTGTGGAATGTGCCTTTGGAATCATGACTGCCAAGTGGCGTTTACTGGGCAAATGTATTGAAACCGAACCTGGCAAAGCGGAGAGGATAGTGAAATGTAACTGCTTACTGCACAACATGGTTATTGACCGTGAAGGTGGTGACTTCTTCAACTCTGCAAACGTAGAACAAGACTTGAGTGTACCACCACGTCAAGAAGGTTCATCAAGAACGTTCAACAGACCGTCACAACAGGCTAAAATAATCAGAGACAAATTCAAGTCATACTTGAATGGGTTTGGCGCCGTTGCATGGCAAAACGAACGCATCGTGTAGTGTCCTTTTCTTTTTGACAGTTTGATTCAAAAATTATATGTCAAAATTAATATGACTGAAATTAGCAGTAATTTGTAGTAACATGTAGTGATATGAAAGAAAGTATTAAAACTATTACAACATAATTTCGATATTTACCTTTGACTGATAATTGCTCCTCAATAGATCGCCACATTTCTCGCTTAATATCCCGGTTATGGTAGCCTTTAATACGCTGGTCCCACAAGCGAGGCTCATTCCTCATAAATTCCTCGTCGATCGGCCCACTCACGGCGCTCCGCCGGACGGCACTGTCGGACTGGAAACAAACATGTTTGGTCGGCCAATCCATTGCCGGACGCCGTCGTACGGCGCTTCTGCCTCCAATGTAGGCGCGCTCATTAGACAACTGGGGTTTGTTTTTTTTGGTCCGGTGACAGCCGGCGCCGGATCGGATCGGAACGGACGACATCCGGATCCAATGTAGGTGCAGCCTAAGTCCTTCACGCGCTTTGTTGCAGACCTTCCACTGCCTCTCAGGACTCGTCAGTAGGACACGACACGAGAATGCGAATAATGCATCGCCCGTAATATGACGTTCATTGCGTCTTAGCGAAACAGCTGCACCCGGAGTATTACGGGCAGCCCTCCATCTTCTTGCTTCTGTGCTGATCCGATTAAAATTACTTGCAAGTTGACGGCTGCCGGCTGAGAGCTGGCGCTCTGTACAGGCGGCACTGCGCCGAGTACTGCTAGCGATTTGCACACGTTCAGTACCGCTAGTTGTTGACGATACTACCTAGTCGAGCTTTAAATGTACTGGATGACCTTCACAGTTAAATATTGTCCACATCAATAATACTGTTAACATTCACCGTTGACAATGCGATTTTACAAGACTGTGATGTCGAACTCCAAAAAAGAAAGCGTGTACTGCAATTATTTTCGCTGTAACGAATACAACGTTAAAGACGGAATACTTCTGAGAATGGATGAAAAAAAAAAAAAAAGTCTGTGAATGGATGTAAAAGAACAGAGTTGTTTTGTGTTATTTACTGACTAAAATGTTGATGTGATATACTAAAGATAAACAAAATTCGTTAATAGGATGAGCGATAAACAAAAATCTTTAATAGGATGAGAGATTACGTGTAGATTATTGGCGACAGGCAGTTTAGTGCTGCAATATCAGCCAATACAGTTAGCAAAACTGTTATTAAAACCAGTGAAGTAATTATAGTTGGGCTGCAACGATAGTCAGGTAACAAACGTAAAATATATATTTTTACATTTTCTCGTAATCTGACAACGCTGATTCATAATTAGCAGTCACTGAATATTTACATATATACTGCAGGAACTTCCATGTTTCCAAATTAACAAAGATATGCCATAGTGAATACGCCGTTCACAGCTGTAAATTATTAATACGACCACTGTTCTATAACTTTATTAAAACAGTACAGAATTAAAAGGCCCCTTGAAAAACTGAATTTGACAGTCGTCATACTTAGAGATTAAGTGAAATAGTGAACACACTAACGCTGTGTGGCTGGTTCATGAAGCTTTGTCAACATCTGAATGTAGAATGCTGTCACCATGTCAGTACTAGACGATTAAAACTAACATCTACGAGCAAATTCGAAACAGAAGTCAATTCTAAAAACAAACTATAATTTCTCGCCTTAATTAGTTAATGGAACTGTCCTCAATGAGCTGACGCGTTACAGCTTATGGGCAACACAGTCACGACACATACATTGCAAAACGAAGCTCGCCGTTTAAAATTAAGGAAATTTTCTGTGTGTACATACCTTCACCGACTGCTAACTGCAAGCTGTTGCATCATCGGAAAGTGGGTAGATACCACTCATTTCCGAATCACTAAAAGTTTCCGAGGTGGATGAACCGTTGAAAGTAATAAGTTTCGTCATATTGTCTTCCAGAAGACCTTCATTTTTCCAATCTTCATCTATTAATCGCTTTGTATGCATCACAGCAGTCCTCCAGTCCATTTCAGTGACACTCTCCAGGCCCTGAATAGTTTGTTTTTCGACTTCACTCACAGTAAACTTTTTATTTTCACGAGCAACATATCCTTTCACTTGAGCGCAAGTAAGTTTAATCGCATTAAAGTGGCGGAAGTCTTATCACTGTGTCCATATTTATAAGCCACTTCATCGATAATGTAAGTTGAAAATTGTGGTTTATTACGTGATACGAGTTCCATCAATTTTAGTTTTTTCAGTGTATCGTCGACAGTAACTTTGTTGTTTTAACCACTGAATAATGTCTTCCTTTCGAGATGACATGTTTGGAGCATTATCCTTCAAAACTGAATGGTATGAAGCATTATCAAGAATAATTACTGAGGGATTTTCTAAACTTGCTAGCAATGTATTTTCGAACCAATTAAGAAATGTTTCATGATTCATTTCTTCATGGAACCCAGATATTTTCTTTGATCTGAATAACAGTTGACAGCCGGGAATAAAACCACGGCACCTACCAGCATGCAAAAGATTTATTCTTTCGCCTTTGCCGGTGGGGAGTGCTATAACCTTCCCCTTTGTCATCACTCCAACCTTTCGTAACTGTTTGACATGCATTCACCCATGTCTCATCTATCCACACAATGTCCTCAAAATTGTCTTTCACTTCACACAAAAATCTGCACCGCCATGCGGCTCTGTCTTCACGTTCCAACAACAGTTTGCGACCTGAAATATTCTTGTATTTGAAACAGAGATTCTGCAGAACTATTCGCAACGTTCGGCCTCACGCAATGTAGTTTAAAGCCTATCTAATGTATGCCGATGTCTGTTATGGTAATAGCTGTAAATGTGAAGACGAATAGCTTCTTGTGCGAAAGGATCTAAATTTGTTACACGTTTTTGAAAATGTCTCTTCCTCCCTGGCGTATCAAGGCAAGAGGCCCCTGCTTCACTTATTTCTTTTTCATACTTTATCAATGCGCATTGCAGTAGCTTCTCTAATCTTATCGCAGCTGCGGTTCGCGCGACTACTGTGGAGAACTGAGAGAGATGTCCCCCATTGACCGCCTCCCTCTCAAAGTATTCTTGCACATTGCACACGAGTTGTCGCGATTGTCCTTTAAACTCAATTCCTTGCCCGCTTTTCTTAGCTGATATCTTTTCATCTCGGAGTCTGGGCCTGCCCCTCTTCTTCCGCGCATCACCAGATATAACAACACGCACAACGACAGCAAGGAAAACGGTTCTTAACCTACGACACACGCTTCTACACAGCACTAGCCAAACAATGCACGCGAGCTGTCCACCTGTTGCGGCAGCTTGGCAACAGGGAGCAACCTGGGCGGTCTGATTGGAGGAAGGTAGCTCCAGCCCCTCAACTAGCAAGTACTTTTAATCAGAATATAGTCCGGCAGTTTCCAGAATACACACCACCACTTGCAGAACCCATTTCTGCCACTTGAACGCTTTCGTTTTTTCTAAAGTAGGGTTTTATGTGCAAGGTTTCCACAAGTGCAGCCCGTTCATCATATGAACTCAAATTTATGCGAACTTTTTCATATTAATAGTATACAAAACATTTTTCCTCTCCGAAAACAGCGTATTTAATTTAATATTCACGGAATGTAGACATTAATTGCGAATCGCTAATGTTAAAAATGTGTTCTCAGCGGGATTCAATCTCCGGTCTCCTGCGAATCATCACACCTGCGTGGACTATCAAGCGGGCCTCCCGTCAGATACAATTCTCAAATTTGCCCTGCCCACTTTCACTCACTGGAGGCTTTTTCAAAAAGATTCCCGTAAGAATAAGAGCCTAGAAGTGTCTTCGCAATGAAGAAAGGATCATTGCCCGTCATCGGCATATACCGGGTGATCAAAAAGTTAGTATAAATTTTAAAACTTGATAAATCACGGAATAATGTAGATAGAGAGGTAAAAATTGACTCACATGTTTGGAATGACATGGAGTTTTATTAAAAAAATAAAGCTCAAAAAATGTCAGACAGATGGCGCGTGATTCTGGTTTTGTAACTGCCACCGTGTCGGGTGAGAGGTACGCCGATATGTTACAGAATCGCATCATTACCAGCCTGGCTGATAAACACCTGCTGGAACGTACGATTTTTATGCAGGATGGCGCTCACCCCATATTGCTAGACGGGTGAAAGATCTCTTGCGCACGTCGTTTGGTGATGATCGTGTGCTCAGCCGCCACTTTCGTCATGCTTGGTTTCCCAGGTCCCCAGACCTCAGTCCGTACGATTATTGGATTTAGGGTTACCTGAAGCAACGCCACCTAATACAGGGCCTGTGCGCTGCCTGCCAAGTGTAGTCATAACAAAAACGAACTATTTGTCTTATGAAGCTTTGTGATGGGTTTGGGAATACGAGCACATCGCACACTGTGTTTCAGATGTTTTTCGTGTTATTTACGTGATTCTCCGTGCAGATTTTTGCTGGTATGAGACTAAATGCATAATATGAATTGTCCGATTCCAATGTCGGTAAGATATCTTACTAATAGTTCATAACTATCTTACACCAAAACAAATTTGTTTGTGAATCACATAAATAACATTAAGGACATTCTGAAACATAGTGTGCAACTTGGTACGTATTCCCAAACTCAGCACATCGCTACGCAAGACAAATAGTTTGCTTGTGTTATGACTACTCTTGGCAGGCAGTGCAGCACAGGCCTTGTATCTAGGTGGCGTTGCCTGAAGTCGCAAGTGTATCGTGATCGACCGACATCTCTAGGGATGTTGAAATCAACATCCGACGCCAATGCCTCACCATAACTCCGGACATGCTTTACAGTGCTGTTCACATTATTCTTAGATTTCAGCTATTGTTGAGGAATGATGGTGAACATATTGAGCATTTCTTGTAAAGTACGTCATCTTTGCTTTGTCTTAATTTGTTACGCTAATCATTGCTTTTCTGACCAGATGAAGTGCCATCTGTCGGACATTTTTTGAACTTCGTTTTGTTTTGTTCCAATAAAACCCCATGTCTTTCCAAGCATATGTGTCAATTTTTACCTTTACATTACTCCGTGATTTATTAAGTTTGAAATTTATACTGACTTTTTGATCACCCTGTATGTATTGTGATGATGAAAGGTTACAATACTGTGCACTATAAATGATTGCATTTTTTGTTTGTTCCGTTTCTACATAAACATTAAGATCAGATGATTTACCGACTTCGGAACATGCAAAGTATTATTACACATTACAAAACTAGACACTCGTATTCTATAGTCTGTTAATCTCTGGTGCCTCTCGCGTCTAACCATCGCCTATGTCAATCCTTTCCTTCCCTTTCTTCTGTCATCACTTTCTCCTACTTCCGCACTGCCCATCTCTTTTTCACGTCTTATCTCCTCCCCGTCGTATAGTCTCCAATCTGTCCTACCCACTTTACCCGTCCCTCTTCTGTTTTTTACCGTCCCTTGCCACTCTTCACTCATCATCCCCGTCTTTCAGCCAACTTTTGCATCCCCCTTCTGAGTCCGTCACTCTTCATCAGCAACACCTGACAGTAATTCTCTCCAGATAGTAATCAATAAGTGTACACAAGGTTGGTAGAAATGTATGTGGGGGCTTAGATGATGATGATGATGATGATGATGATGCTTGTGGTGAGACGATGATATGCGTATGTGACACGTACTTGAGGATCTATGCGTCTGGATTCTTTGCTGGTTTGCACCTTATAAAGAGACTAGCTGAGAACCCGGCGTTGCCCGGGTATTTATTTATTCCTGCTCTTTTTCAGGTATATATTCATTTGTATAAAGGCTGTATGTCTGTAAAATCTCTTGGGAATACAATTAGTAGTAAGGAAACTTGGTGCTTAATGGGGGCGCTTTTCTACGAACGTTACTGTTTATGTACTCTTATATCATGAACTGCGTGTCGTACTGTGATAAAATTTAGAAGGTACATTCAATTATATGTGTGTATACTGTCTGTAAAATTTCCTGCGGCTACAATTTCCTTATTCGTGTGCTTATCCTTACAGAGAAAGAGCTGAAAACATTTCAGTATGCATAGACCACAGATATCGTCTGTGGCATCACTTTTCGCTGTATGTAACCTTCTTGCTATAGAGTCGCAAACGTCAACGCTAGCCTTCAGTCCGAATTTTTTATAATTTGACGACTTTCAACCACCATATCTTCCACCCCCTTATAGCTATCGGCATGGAACTGCTGTGTTGTACAACGGGAGACTTCGGACAACAATTACACACAGATCATTCGTTTGCATTCTGCAGTTTTCGCTGCAAAGCTAAATATTCACACACACACACACACACACACACACACACACACACACACACACACACATAGAATTTTATATACACCGATAACTTTCCATCTCAATATACTCCACCCTTTTATCATTATCAACCCTCAAGCAACAATGCAACCAATAAAATCATTTTCAAAGAGTAAATATAATGTTCAGATTTCCACATTTCGCGTTATATTCTTCAAATTACTAAATATCCCCTACACAGCTGTATATGAAGAGGTTACATTATATGAAATTGGATCAGAAAATAGTCGCTAAAGCCTGCCATAATAATGATTACATATTGTATTAATTGTTTTGGCCGGTGAAGAAAAAAAAAAGGTGGGGGGGGGGGGGACCCACACGAAGAAACGGATACACTTTCATGGAAGGCAACAGACGGAATCTGCCACGCCAAAACAAAGGCATCGTTACGGAGATTTAAGCTATTCACTAATCTAGAATTGTAGTAACTAAAGAGAAATAAGTATGATATGAACGCTAATTATGTTATGGCTACAGATATATTCCATCCAAAATTACTTGTAAGGTTGTGGGGTAGTTACAAATATACGAAACATGTTCTTTATCTGGCACTTCATTCAGCTAGCTCGAACTGGTATACAGTTGATTGTTACGAGGCGTAACAAGAATTAGCGTGTTAAAGAAGGCTGCATTATTGTTTTTAATGAGATCTTTAAGAGGGTGTATGCATTTCATGATGACTTCCATGAAATTAAGTACTGGACATTGAGTGCTTATATGAGAACAAGACTGGCATACGTAAATTTTCTTTTGTAGTAACAGATTTATAGTTAACCTGATAGGTTTTTTGGTATACCTTCTTATTTCTACCACAATACATATAAAATTAAAATTATCAGCTCATTTAGTGGCATAGGTGAAATACTGAAAAGTACAGTGCCTATTGTTATGCCAGAAATTAAAATGACAATGTTGGTATCTTTGTACTTACCATTCATCCGGAGATCTGGTTTTAGGCAGCTCTCTCTCCGCATTATTTATTTCTTACACTCCCCTGGATTATCTATCTGACGATACCTCCGTGCCTTAGGATTGTCGTCAGAATCGCTGACTTTGTTATTCCAAGTTGTCACAATTTTTTCTTCCCAATTCTATTCCGTATCTCCATATTGGTTACATATTCTACCCATATGATCTTCAACGTCCTGCACCAGCACCACATTTCAAGTTCACGCCTCCGTTTATCGTTCATGTTTCGTTTCCTGAAAAACCAACAACTCTCGGTAATAAAATTTCTTCGCTGAAGCTCTGATTGTGAAGACTTGGATAATGATTTCAACTGCCTTTAGAAACAACCAATACCTTCAGTGATCAGATTATATATTGTGAATACGATGTTTCATACTAAAATAACAGAGATATCTCATTCTCAGCAAATAAATGTGTTGTAATCCAGTATCTGAAGACCTTATTTGGACGTTCTACCTTTGATGGTTCTTCAGCGTACGTGTTGTCAAACAGTTTTCCCCTATCTGTGCAAAAGGTCTTTCCTTCCGTTTTTAAAGTTGCGTTAGTTGTGTCTGTCACCTTACTAACCGAGAAATGTCACCATTACATATATTTATTCGAAGTACGTACGTAACAAGCACTTCTTTATACCGGTTCCTCTTTGACGGTTGTCTCCAAGCCAAATTAATGACGACCCTTTCCACTTTAGATTTCGAACGTATTTGATTCTGACATTTTATAAAACAATCTTACAAAGTCGTACACACAGCTAAGGATCACGACAGACAAGAAACTGCCTTAAACCGGAGCATGATGCTAGTTGGAAGCGAAGTAATCGTGGGCGGGAGGTCAGCGGCGCGATTGCTGTTGCCAGGAGAGCCGTAGGCGGGGCTCCGAACCACTGCTCCTCCCCACCCCCTCCCATTCCTACTCTCGTCGTTATCAATCCTACCATAATTTATCATCACGTTTGCTATTAACAGTTCGCTTCTGAATGGAAACTGGGCCCGCTACATTTGAAACTACGTATTTATTCTGAGGAGCACAGATTAGTAGGTGCATCTTAGAGTATATGTCATCCGACGACAATTTGACACTGTAACGTTTTTCCACTTTTTAGGTCGGGCCGTTCAACACATCGGCACCAAATTTTACAGATATAATTGTTAGCCGCCAGTGACCAGAACCACACGTTTTCAAATATTTCGGACAAAAAATAGGTTGGTAACACTAAAAATAGGCCATTAGTGATGGCCTTTTGACAGCAGGAAATTTAATTGTAAATAAACGCCTTAACCCTTCATCTGAGATGAAAATTGAATAAACGTTCTTTTCCTCTTATGTTATTTCCATAACTCGCTCCGTTTCATAGATATTGGCAAAAATAACGGCGATCTGAAACTGCCCCTTGATTTTACGTAAACCAGTACAGGGAAAGAAACTTGAAAAAGAGGACAAACTGCTACGGCAAGGCTGGTGGTGATATTTTAACCGAAGAAGATAATGAAAATATGGAAGAGATATTAAAATAATAGTTTTAAAAGGTAAAAGTTAAAAAATGTATTACATGTTGAGTTCATAGATATCACAATAGTAGAGTTGTAATCGTATCGTCCATAATGTTTTATAATTTATATTTTTATTATTTTTGTCCGGAATGTTTGCAAAAATCATAAAACTACATGAAAACTTAGTGGTCCGTAAAACACGCAAATACGATTTTTTAATAGGAAAAAGATTCGATGATGCATTTTCCATGATTTGCATTTGATACTTTTTGTCTGTACTAGATGTCATTACGATAATGATGCAGTCAAGTTGCATGTTTGCTATGCGTTCTTGGTTCTATTATTTAGTCAAACACATATTGCTTTGAGCTCATATTTCGTTTAGATCGAATGACAAACGTCGATTTGTTGTAGCTTACCAGGATCGTGAAAATTTTTATTCGTATTTGCTGTACGAATATTTAATTTTGGTTGAAACGGAAATGACAAACTGGTTTCTAAGAGTAAGTTTTGCCGAGTGTCATGTTTCAGGAGTCATAGAAGCACGTCAAGTGCATTTAAACCCGGGAAAGTTAAGGAATGAAGTTTTACAGCTGCAGGTGAAATGTGTTGCCATTTAGCAAGGAAAACGTATTTTCACTGGGGAAAAAGTAATTTACCATGAAAAAGTCTATTTTTATACGTGAGATCGTGTTTTTTTCCTCGCGTATGCACTCTGAATAAAAAAAGGTATAACCAGAACATTAGCTGGAAATAAGAAAATAATCATTACTAAACTAATGATCTGTTACATCCAGCAGTTAATTATTGTGCTGGTCACCGCGGATTTTCCGTAGGTGGGGATTTCGCACATCAGTCAATATCTTCGAATTGATGCGGTTGGTCAGGACACGCGAGATTTATCCGGTAATGTCTCCGTTGAAGTGTAGGGCTTCGGCAATGTTTGTTAGATACATGAGTATTAGAAATGCGGAGGAGATGGTAATAGCAAATATGCTTCTATATTTTGATCACATGGGGAATAAAATATCCAAATTCACAAATGTGACTTAGCTTAAGCCTGTCCTTCTTGTGGAGGGTTTTGTCATGGTATTTAAAATGTTAAAATTCAATAGAACGGTTCGTAGCCCCGGGAATATTGTTAGCTTTGACGTGGAAAGCAGGATTTTTAATATAGTTAAATGTGGAAAGTAGGATTTTTAATGTGTAAGATAGAAGTTAAATGTACAATTAAGACGCGCTCAGTGTTTGGCAGAATATATGCAACGTAAGTCACGCGACTCCAGTGAAGGTATGTAAGTACCGACATGTAGGCAAGGATATCGTATAATTGAAAGAGGAAAATGAAAGATTGTCACAATCAAAGACATACATTAACTTCGGCGTCTTACTGAAACAAGCATCAAGACGTTTGTACATGGTACGAAAAATTACAAACTACTTAAATTAACCTAAGGACAAAACACACATACATGCATACGCGCGTCGCGCGCTATGAAACAACCCTCCGACGCGGAGCAACCGAGCGCTCCGTAGCTACGCGCCGCCTTGCGCACGGATATCCCACAGCAGCTATGTCTATGGTCTCAGTGCACAGTAGCTCAATTACTTACGTGAACAATGGTCTGAATGGCAGAGAGAAGTCTTAAGCCATGGAGAGATAAGGTGATATGTCACTAAAGACTTAATGCTGTATGTTGTTTTGAAGCCCTAAACGCCATCTTTAGTGTCCCGAAACAGTAGCAGACAACAGCTTCCTGTTGTTGATTTATGTAATGACTAGACAAAAACTGATGTCAATATTAAATATTACAGTGCTTGCGGATATAACAGTGTCGGAAAACAGAGTTCTTTCTGATACTGAATGCTTATTTGGTCCAGTGATACTACACATTTAGCGTCGTTAATGTGACTGGTTTTTGTTTATACTTTTCACTACCATCGTCTGTCGTGTTGCGGGATCAAATGCAATTAAAGATGTGAAAAAGAACTTGCCTTCATGATACAATGTTTTTGCTGTAAGCACTGTGATACTTAGTATTTTAAATAGCTGTTGTGTACGCACGACAGAAATTAAGAACAAAAACTAGAAGTAATCGGTAAATTGCTATTGTTTTTGGCTCAACAGGATGGCGGATGTTGGCTTCAAGTTCGCGACGTCATCTCGGCCCCCCTCACAATACCTCCATATATTAAGCTAATGAGGTAATTGTGAGATATATATGAGAGAACGTACCGATTTCACTTATTTTGTCATACTGTCAATTTTGTGAATGGGGCAAACTCTTTAAGTAATGAGTTCCGTGAATTATGCGATGTTTGTGTACTGTGTGTCAAGTTCAGAAGGAAATATACTGATTTTGAAGGTAACTATGAATCTGAAGGGCTATTTCAATGCTAGTATATCATTCATTTACTCTGGATCCGAACCTAGCGGTATGGTCAACGACCAAATATTGCGAAAAGTGAACAACACAGCTGTGTAGAAACGCTAAAGCTACTCTAAGCAAATAAAGCCAATAATAATTTTATTTACAAACACTGAGTGTGATTCAAGTGTTTAAAACAAAACCTATTACCCAGTTCTTCGTTCCTGTAAGGCTTTTCATCCTCCACAATTGTACAAATTATTTATTATACAGTGTTAGTATGGCGTTCATGTCTTTTCCTATGCATGTTTAGGTAAATGCTGAATCGTGAGCGACGGTATTACCAAATACGTCCAGACACGACCAAAGTGCTATTACTTTTTACCTGCTAGCCTAAGGTCAGACACTAGCAGACTTACATAGGAGAATGAAGCACATGTATAGGGCAGCTTGTGTGTCGAAAACCACCGCTGACGTCAACATCAGGATAACGTGCTCCTATCGTGACTAACACAAGTTACTCCAATCCAAGTGAGAAATTCTCGAGCAGTCAATCCTATAATTCCGATTACTCCTCTGGCTATTATCGCGCCTCGGTCCATTCCTTTCTAACGGAATGTAACGCAGACATTGCGCAGCAACACAGTCATATCCAGTGGGTGTCTTTAGCGTGGGATGATAGCCTCAGTGCTCACGGCGTTTTTGCCATAACGAGCATTAAATGTAGGGCCTTCAAACTGAAACCTTTTAATCGCCCCTTCTTTATTAGGAGAGAGAAAATACCGGCATCAGCCTTGCCGTAACTCAGACGTTCTCGTCAGGCCAATGAGCCGCACGAAATTATTATTATTATTATTATTTACGAATTTGAAATAATCAAACATCTGGACCGTTGCAGGACCTACTACGAGGGTAGTGCTTCCTCCCTCCCTCCTATCCTTCCGGCCCAGCACAAATTTTAAACTTCGCGATTGAACTTACTTCAGTGTCCTGCAGTGGTCGAGATGTTTGACTATTTACAATTCGCAAATTTTTGGCCGTTGATTTCAACCAAATAATAGTCATTTCCACACAGAGGATCAACCAGTTTCTCATCTTTTTAAAACAATTACTGTAAATTGTTTGCACCCTAAAATCGTTGCCCGATGTGAAAAAAAGCTCTTAAGTCGTGAAACCGATGGAGGGTCAAACCGCTAACCTTTTCAATGAATCTCTAGCACGCGAGCTAACCCGTTTTTTGAGAGAATCTGTCACACCAAAAATTAATAATAATAATAATAATAATGATGATAATAAATATGTAAATAAAAATGACGTAATTCACTTTGTTTGCAGGTACACGCCTGCATCCTAGTACACATTGAAATAAAGCTCTGTGGCAGCATGTGGTTACAGGAAACGAAACAAAATGCCACACTTGATAACGTTGACTCTCGTAAGATATTAGTTTCCGGCGGCAGCGGAAATGTAGTAGCTGGGGCACTCCAGATTACTATTGTGTGGCGTTGACTAAGCTGCGAGCAACATTTTTGCTATTTCATAAAACAAATTACCGCAACCTCCAGCACGAAGATCGCTACGTTTTACGTGTTTTAACCGTTTTGATGTAAGCATTGATACTGACCACACATTGGTCGAAACCTAGATCTGAATGAAATAAATATTTACGACTGATTGCTGAAAAGTTTTCTATAAATCTTAATGGAGAGCTGCTCGACTATGCCGCGCAATCATATTATCAGTTGTATTGTTGGTAGCACTTGCTTTATCATGAGTGATTCCTCCCGCTGATTTTATGCTATTTTCTTACAACTCCCCTTCTTAATGATTGACGTCCGCTGTACGTTTCTGTATGAGGTCTTCGTTTAGCAGACGTTTCACCTTCGCTTTTCCACTTCACCATCAGCTGACTTGGCTAGCTTTAGTTTAAAACGACTGAAATGTCCGTGATGGATTTGTTACTCAGGCGACACCCAGTGAATGAATTAGCCCACGTTGGAAGTCATAGAGCTCACTTGACCGACCCATTCTGCTGTTATTGCTAATGCAATGGGAACACATTACTCTCCGCATTGTTTTGTCCATCTTTAGGTTTCGGTAGTAAGGGACTTTGAGGTAGCCTATCTGACAAGAAAATTGAATAAACGAATTTGTAGAGTAGAAAGTTCTAAACAACCGTGCTCTCTTATGTTATTTCCATACTCGCACCGTTGCAGAGATATTTGCAAAAATAACGGCGATTTCCACTGCCACCAGGCTTTCGGAAATATCACGTGACATTTCTTGCCCGGAACTCTCTTGCATACGGCATCTTTGCTTTCGGTATTATATCATTTTCTTATTATATCTCACGCGTTGCGCATTGTCATTTCAAAGCAATTGCGCACTGAGGAATTACGTCGTTCATAGTACGATAAATTATAATGTAGTATTGAAAAATGCCATATTAGCAGTTAACACCTGCCACCAAGAGTAGGAAAAATTAGGTACACTTTCATACTTGTTCGTCGTAGTGAAGTGGGCAGTGTGTTAGATTGTGATGCATAATGTCGGTATTGGGTCATTCCATGCCAAGTGGTCTTAGAAGCCAGTCATAGGTTGCTTAGATTGTTTCCTCTAACCTATTTTAATTTATGATATGCTACATTAATTTTCTGATGAATATCGAGAGGAATGGTGTATTGCCGGCCAGACAAATTTACTGATGGAGCTAGAATAACTGCATCATCTGAAAAACAGAGCTTGTTGTCCTAATAGATTTTTGAAAAAATTATTCTTTTATTATTCGTGATGCTGTGCAAGGCTTCTACTGGGGAGCAACAATTCATCCATTTGTTATCTACTTTCGTCAAAATGAGAAAGTGGAATATTTAGGTTTCTGCATTATCAGTGATTGAGGCATGACGCTGTTTCACCGTCAAAGACCTTGTAAAAATAACTAGACTCCCTGACGGCGCTGCTGTCGCGGGATAATTTGAACCTTTGCCCGGCCGCCATGGTAGTGGAAGACTCAGATAAATACTCTTGTAGTTAGCAGGTAAATTGTGTATTAAATAGCTACTGCGGGATATATACACAATTGATAGTCAGTCTGTATTGTTTGACTATTGCAGTGTACATGAAGCACGACGGTGAAGAGCTGCTCAGCGTTTAAATACTTAAATCAATTTAAGAAATGAATAAAAAGATCGAATATTGTATTCCCATTTATATTTCTCAGGAATACAAGCAGCCCTACTAGCTGTTACTCTTGCTTAACAGACTGTTAGTCAAGACAATATAGGATTGAATGAAATAAAGCACAGGTTTTTATGATACTGGTAGCTCTTAAAAAGGAGCTACATTAGGCATTACTGGAAGTTCAAAAAGTTTCATTTTGTGATTGTATAAAATAACTATTGGGGTTACGAAATTAGTTCCCTCGCTGCAGTTCGAATTCTTGTTTATGAAATTCATATTAGGCACTTGTAACGCAGAACTTAAAGTTAATCTGCTTTGCATATAGGTATAACAACTGAAAGGGGTTTGCAGACCTGTGTCTAGTTTCATATATGAACGGCACATAGTGGATGCACATTGTGAAGTTCAACACTGTGTCTTTTGAGCAGTTCACTCTATTAGGTATTTGGCTTACAGAATTCCGCTTACGCGATTGTGAGAGCTTGGTTACAGTTCACGTTTTTATCAAGGAGGTCATCAAATATATAAAAGCAAGCTTTGCACAGATATCCACATTCATTATTTCAGTGATTGCTCCAGTCCTCAGTATAAAAATTTCCCTAAATTTGTGCTATCATAAGAGTGATTTTGAATTACAGCAGAATGTAATTTTTTTGCAACTAGTCACTGGAAATCACCTTGCGATGGGATTGGGGGTACAACGAAGCAGTTAGCAGCTGGAGCAAGCTTGCAATGGCCACTTAATGGACAAGTTCTTACTCCCCTAGATCTGTTTCACTTCTGCTCTGAAAACAATAATGGAATTAAATTTTACTCAGTAAAGATGAAATTGAAAAAAGTATTGTCACAAGAAGAGAGGTTTAAACTTGGACAAACTGTAGCAGGCACTACAGAAATTCATCACGTTTTACCTATTGATGAAACAATAATTCAGGTCAACACAGTTTCAAATGATAGTTCATCCATTCTAGCTACAATAGGTCAAAGAACTGAAGAAGGCATATTAAGGTCTGCTCTCCAACCAAGACAATATGTTGCATGCATCTAAGAAAATGTGTGGGAATATCTGTGAGACTTCTACTGAGCAAAGGGATGCATTAATAAACTTTATGCACCCACATGTTAAGCTTAACAAACATTTGAACATTTTTTTCATCAGTAAATTCGTCTGGCCGGCAATGGCGTGTTCACAAAATAGAACAAATGAATTTTTCAGAGTAAGCGCTGTTACCTTGAACAACTCGGAATCTTGCAGATTATAGTTGTGTTTAGAAATAAAGGTAAAAAAAATTGTCAGTGACGGTTTTCGGTCGTTTGTTCATGTTCGTTTTGGGTTGTTCGTTGAGAATTTGGCTCAGTTTTTTATTACAGATGGCGTTGATCCCTCTAATATTTTTTCCTCCCTTTTCATTGGTTCTTCAGTTTGATCAGTCCGTGGCGGGCGTTGGTTCGTTTTGCTTTATTTTGATCGTTTCATTGTTGACTCGATTTCTTCAGTTACGTTGTGTGTTTAGCCCTCTAACCGAGTACGTTGAGCTACCACACAAATAACCCTCTGACCAAGTGCTCTGAGCCACCGCGCCTGGCAAGTTTCGAACCACCATCTAACATGTTCATACATTAGAAACTAATGCGCCACACATTACTCTATGACGAACAGCTGCGAGAGTGAGCCATAATTCTCGCACCATCGATGGCAGGTGTTAACTGCTAACATAGCATTTTTAGACATAATTCATTGTACTATAAACAACACGTTTTTTTGTAGTTTCCAGTGTGCCATTGCTTTGAAATCACAACGTTTGAATAGTCATTCGTAACCAGTACAGACAAAGAAATTAAATTTAGAACAAACTATCAAGGCAACACAGCTGTGATAATTAACGAAAAATAATTAAAATGTGAAAGAAATACTAAAATGATAATTTAAAGAGGTAAAAGGTTAAAAAAGTGTCTGTTTGTCAAAGATAAACTCAAATATCCAATTTTTATTTTGTCAAAATATGGTCAGAGTATATTACGTGTTGAGTGCTTAGATAATATCACAATAGTAGAGTCATAATCATATCGTCCGTAACTTTTTATTATTTATATTTTTGTCCGAATTGTGAAAAAAATCAAAACTACATGCAAATCCAAAGCGGGCCATAAAACACGCCAGCACGATTTATTTTTATTTTAGTTTCACAATCCGTCTCTTTTTCGTGCAGGTAAACCTCGAATTGTCATCAGACTTTTCAATTTCCAGGCTTCTCCATCATATTGTGTCCAACAGAAATTTAGCGCGTGTCATTTTGCCGCCGAAGAGGTTAGTAAAAACCGACATGAATGATTCCCAAGCCTCCATCGTGCCATAGGTGTTTTGAGGGTGAAATCCAATGAATTCTTCACAACATAAGAATTATTTCAATTAAGCTTCTAACCGATGAGTCATACAGAAAAACTTGAAATATTCTCCATTTTTGCAAAACTTTCATTTAGGCCATTAGTAGTTTGGGAATGTGAGATTAATTTTTCTGAGAAACCGTGCAGAAAGGAGATCCAAATAGCTTATCATGAGAATTACCACAAATGGCGGTTGGGAACATTTATATGTGAAACTTGGTTTGCATAAAGTTTAATTGACAAGTTATTTTAAAAGATATCAGAATAATTCAAAAACCTCTGTGTTCAGGAAGAAATGAACACGCATACATTTTAACGTCTTTCATCGTGCTAGGCAGTCAGTCAAAATGTCTCTGTAGAACACGGAAAAAAATTAAAATTGTTACTTTTCAAGACTATAAATTCCTATGAAGTATAAGATAATACGTTGTTTCTTTGTTTAATACTTACATAACTATCTGCAGTATAAGTTTTAGTCCTGAGAATGCACTCCTGTTTTTCCTAGAGCTTTCCAAACATAGCCGAAAGCCTTTGAACGTCAATTTTTGCAGGTCAATATCTAAAAAGGAACTGAATGAAAACATTTGAAAATTTACAGAATGTTCTTTATACTCGTAGGAATACCTCACAAAAAATGACTGGCTCAACTACATTTAGAGTAATATAGCAGTGAATTTCCGTAAAAACGCTATCATTCTACACTCTCCTGTAGTGGTAAGTTAGCAAAAAAAGTGCTTGAAATTATTGCAGTTGACATTAGTTGAATGTAGTGTAAATCATTATATCCAATATTTCTGCTTTTAAATAACAATCCGCAGTGATGTAAGAGTTCACATGCATATAGTATAGGAGTACATACAATATTTCTCTAGATTTAAAACTTCAATTGTATCTACTTGCCAGCTGCAATTTTCATTAGTTAAACATGACATTTCATTACACAGTTTATCAGTTACGTTGTGAGTTCTACCAGAGACTGTTTTGAGTTTCAGTGGACTCACTTTTTATACAATTTTCTTTGTGGGCGCCCAAGTAGTGTCATTTTTGGAATGTTGAAAGGCAGTTTTCGGTCTAGAAGAGTGAAAGAAATTCACCAGAACATCATTGTTATCTTCACATTTGTCTTCAGTTTTCCCAAGTCTCAACTTATCGTATGTACAAACAAGTCATTGTTTGTAAAATATGGTAAGTTTGTAAAAATTATTGAACTTTGATGATTGACAAAGTCCGTTCCTTTGGAAGTAACAAAATACCTTATTTGTCACTTATAGGGATGTATCTATGATAGCTTCTCGTTCCTTTCACTCATAAACAACAATCAAATCTTTGTCAGTTTTGTTTTGATTTGTTCAATGTCAGACGAAGAAACAAATATGTAATTAATTCCAGTAATTGAACATGTGTTACGGAGTCAGGATCTGATTTGTGTTAGATCTTTGAAGGGAAGCTCTCATCTTGTTGTTCTGCCTATCCCACTGCAAGTATTCTTTCCATGTTAAAAAAAAACTCTGGTAGTAAACAAAAATCATTTTTGTATTGGCTGCTTGTGCCATTGCAAAAGCAAATCAGCAATTCGACACTGCATTTTATATTCTTAATTTCTTTGGTGAGGTTATGCTGGAAGGTATACACAGCCTTGGTATTGTGGTCAATATGGTCACTAATTATATAATTGGATTTGTAACATAGTCTTCATTCTTAAAGTAGAGGACAAACGGATGCAAAGTCACTTGTGTATTAGTCCAGTGAAAACTTTGAATTACTTAATCAGGCAAGATGTAAAGTTCGTTAGACAACTACCGTATTTGGTCCAGGACATTCTGCAAAGTTGTCAAGAATACATTACAATTGATAAACTTATCATGTGTCTGCTGTATGCAAGCTTAGTGGAACAAATATATTGATTTGTTGTAGTATTGATTTAAACATCCTTTAAACAATTTTAATTGTTACCATTTCAAGCTCTTGTTTGCAAATTTGGCACCACACGACGGTGTAGTATGGTAATGTTTTTACGGAAATGGACTGCTGTATTACTGTAGTTTAGTCTGTCATTTTTTGAGAGGTATTCCTGTTGGTATACTGAACATAATGTAAAATTTTCACTTGTTTTCATTCAGTTCCTTTTTAGATACTGAGCTTCAAAAACTGATATTAATAGGCTTTTGGCCAGTTTTGAAAAGGCCTAGAAAATACAGGAGTGCATTCTCAGGACTAAAACTTGTACTGCAAGTACTTACGTAAATAAAAAAAAACAGAAACAATATATTATTAGTAAGTCTCTCTTCCTTCATAGGAATTATGGCCTTAAAAAGTATCGATTTTAAATTTTTTCCGTGTCTCTACAGCGAGATTTTGACTGACTGCCTAGCACGATAAAAAGTTTAAAAAGTATGCGTGAACTTCAGTTTCTTGCTGAACGCACTGGTTTTTGAGTTGTTCTGATATCTCTGAAAATAACTTGGCAATCAATCTTTCCGGAAATCACGATTTCAGGAAAATGTTTCCAACCTCCATTGTAAAATGGCTGCCAGAAGAAACCTACGGCTTACAATACCTTTCCCATGTAATTTTGTGTACGTATACCAAAAATTTCACGGTATTTGGCTGTCTGGATCTTGAGTTATAAAGAGGACAGACAGACATACCAAATGCGTCTTATAAGTTTATAGATATATTCCAAATGGTGTTTCTTGACTGTCTACCTATGAACACATGAAGATAACATCAGTAAAAAAAAAAAAAAAAAAAAAAAAAAAAACTTGAGCAACATTGCCTGAGACATTAGAAATTGATTGACCCTTACTTAAAAATTGTAAATACTTTTCGTACCCTAAGTAACTGTAGTAATTTCGGCCAACACTGTTGTAACACTTCTATAGCTTCTGCTTACTCCTGAATGACATCCGAACAGTAGTCAGTAATAGAGCGTTTTCTATACAAAATCTTGGAATTTAATACTTTTTAAGCTTTAATTACATAAACACAAGAGAAGCTTTTCGAGAATATTAACCGAAAATCCTATTGAATGTTATAATCATTCAGAATAACAATTCTAACTATATTTTTAACATAGATGGTAGAACATTACTTTGTCAGGTAAAGATGCAAGTTTGTCTGGCTTCGACATGTCCTTTTAATCTGTTATGAAGTCAGCCAGGAAATACTGCGCCTTTGTTACTCTGTTCAAATGTCCCGCTGCTTGGAAAGGGGAAATGGTTCAGGGCAGATAGCATATCAAGCAGAACTCTGACTTGTGCTGCTGTATTGCCACGCCACACTAGTTTGTTCGCCTTAGCCGAGCCTCAAAAACCTCTTGTGCACACCTACATACACAGATTGTCAGTAAAACTTATTATTTGTGGCAATAAAAACAGGACTTTTCTACGTTACTTGGTACAGCTTTTCTTTTAATAGAGGCTATGTTGTCCCTTGTACTACCGTTGCTTGAGGATCCTCTTAAAACAAATGTTCATTGGCAAAGGACATTTGGAAGTGGTGAGTGCTACGTCACTTAAATTCGATTTTTGCTTGATAATCACGTATTTACTTTAGAATTAACCTTGCCGTTCAGAAAATACTCCTCGCTTCTCTGGTGCTCGTGGTTGAATTTATTGCTACAAGTGGTTAAATACACTGTAAGTTTCTGCTTTCTTTAAATTAAAAGAAAGTCCGTATCAAAATTTTCGAGCATAGCGGTGAACCAGTGAAAAGTGCATTGGTCATGTTTAAATCAGTATCCATTTATGCCAGAAGCATCATAGATCATTAAGATTTATTTTAATGGGAGTGCAATTGAAAATGTTCATCTTGGATTAGTATAAACTCAGAGCCATATATATTCTTAACATCTGAGATGATGCGAACAGGAATACTTCGTTTAAGCAATGTTACATGGGTGCATCAGGCAGTGCTGATTCGTCAAATTGTGTGTGGTAGCTCTTGCTGCTTGTCGTACTACGGTTCTGAAGTATTATTAAAGTAATGATTATGATAATGCGACCTCCAGTTCTGTATGTCTTTGAACCTATTTTACTTCAAACGATTGGTTGTTGTTTAAAGTGGAGACGGAGTAGTTGAGTGGTCCAAAATAAAGATAAAAGTTGGCAACGGTATTCAAACTACACATTTCATTCCATTCCATTATGGCAGTTGACACAACAGAAGTAATAAGTTTTGTTCCAATTTGTAATTGTTTACTATCTCCAAATGCGCGGTTAACGCATCATCAAACTGCAAAATAATGAAATTATTATACATAAAGTACGTGATAGTGGGCAGCGGGCGGTAATGGGGGTAAATACTTAAAATATTGAAACTTCTTTGGTTAAATTATGCAGATGTATGAACCAGGTAAGTTTAAACTTTTTCAAATTTGCCCATCTTAGCGCTACTATATGCTTCCTGATAGGTTCACGTACTGTAGCTTTAATATTTTGATTATTTTTCCCGTCTGAAGAGGAACTAAACGCGCGAAACACATATTGGACATAATAGAAAATTATTGCAAATTGTAAGAGAGATTGCTGATTATTTGAAATATTCAAACTATCTGTATGTTAAATCGTAGGAAACGCAAATCTCATGTAACGGGAGGGAAAAACATTAGTAGACCGACAAAGAAAATATTTGCGTACCATCTCAAAAACATATTGAATTCAAAGATATCACAGGCCATGTTGACGCCTTTGGTGGAAATCTTACCGTGATCGTAAGGTAAGCTCGAATCAAGCAAGACTGGCGACAGATAATCGGGCGTGGTCTTTTCAAAAGAATCAAATCAAAGTGTTCATTTTAAGCGGTTTGAAGAGATCTCATTAAACAGACAAGTGGATGGCCATACGGAATTCTAAACATTTTCCTTTTCGCTTTCTTGCGAACCTACGAGGATAAACTGCAGGGAATGGAACGATATTTCTGCTAAAGCGCGTGTATTTAGACCTGAACCAGTAAACGCCGCTGCGCTGCCGATCACAGCGAAGATTGCAATTGCTGTGCTTGTTTAAGTTACTCAGGGGAGAAATCTGGATCAGATTAAGAGGTGAAAGATTGATTAGTTCGTCGAGAGATATACGGTATAGGGAGTACGATCATAACCCAGGGCAGAAACCGTGTGAATTAACTTGGAAATATAATCAGCTACAAAGACTCACACAGAGTACTAAATAGAGTCCGACCGAAACAATTTGGAGCCGAAAATGTAACCGAATATTCGGCTGCTAAACAGTTAAAATTTCGGAAAATTTACGCTATGCCATAAATTACTAGTTCTCGCACAATTTGCAAGATCCAGTCCCTGTATTAAGTGTAGATAAGTCCGTAGAAGGTGGCATCGGAGGCGTACAGATTTACTGGCCTAAACTTCCCATGCGGAAGTTGCAAATATTAAGCGAAATTCTTTAATACATCGTACCGGTTATTAGTGAAGCTATGTCGTTTTCTCTCGCAGTTCTCGTAGCGCTTTGCATTTCTAAAGAAAGTGCAAAGCAAAATAGCTAAATATATACTAACTTGTTGCGAGTAGGTTATTGCTGATGACGCTGTACTACAGAAATAACATTTACCCTAATATTCATATGTAAACAAAAAAATAATTGTGGAGCACCGTCATTGCATGACGTTCAGATTAGGTCCTGTTGTCGACAGGCTTGAAGCTCGCGCAGCTAACACTTCGCAAAAGTAAGTGAAATTTCGTTAGAGTTCGTATCACTTGGTAACATCATTTCTCCTTTGTTTTAGTAATTAGATTTAAGTAAAGTAAAAGTTTTGTTATATAATGTTGATGATTCCTGTCAGTGAATGAACTTCAATCAGTATCGCAGAAAGTATTTAGAAAACTAACGTCACAATTCTAAGATGGTCGATGTAATTTTACGCAAACACAATAGGAAAAGCTGTGTACTAGATGACCAATGTTTCCTAAACCCATATTGCATTTTTTTAAATGCTCCTCGCTTTCAAGGAAATATATTACTAAAACTTTAAAGAGTAACAATGTGATAAGCCATTACATAAAGTACAATTATGAATAAATAGTTGCATAACACTGTATAAGTATATGACTATAAGATTTCGTTATGTTGTGATTAACAACTCACTTTTTACGCGCTAGGAAAGACTCCTAGTAGCAAAACAGCGCGCCGTCAACTGAGGTAAGGCGTTATTGTTCAGATTCCATCCCGACTTCATCCTTAAGTCACGAAAAATAGTTTCTGTCAAGCCGAAGATTCGGCTCTGTCGGTCCTTAATAAATATAAATGTAAATATGTCTAAATTCTGAAGGTCTATGAATAGAAGTGAATACGTAGGTTTTTTAAGGGTGATTCTTTAATATTGAAACAACGGATGTCATTCGACTGCGATGCGTGCTGACACCTTAAAACGTTAAAACATATAGTCGGGAGTTGGAACAGTATATAACAGTGAAAAGTGTAAGATTCGTGCCACATGTCTGTAGTTACAAATTTTCTAAAGAATTAAGTGATAAAAGGTGACGTCTATGTTGCGCCTGATGGTACCTACAACTTAACGGCAGAGTCAGTATCGCATATTGGAGCCTTCTGCCGCTACATACCAAACTACAATGCATTAAGAATGGAAAAAGTCGCACTGGCGTGTTGTACGGCTCGCTTTAGATTTACAAACAATTCGGACACGATTGAGACTACTATTGTGATACTATCTATGCACCCAACACCTAATTTTCTTTCTGGCAGTATTTTAAGAAACAGCCAAAATTATTTGATATTTGAGTTTAGCTTTGACAAATATACTCTTTTGTGAACTTTTACCCCCATTTTCATGATCAATTTACTAATCTTAGGAAACGATCTTATTGTATAAATAGGATAGATGCCAAGATGGCAATTTTTATTTTATTTATTCAAGACGACCGGTTTCGACACACAGTTTTAATCATCTGGTCTCATTAACATAGTGCTCCACATAAAATCTGGTAAGTGTACTGGATGATAGTTATATAGAAAATCATGTGCTGGTGGATGGTTGGTCAAAATTAAAACAATAAAATGTACATCAAATAATAACCACCATAGTGCATTTGTCTGGTTAGTTTTATGGAGGACCTCAACTTAGGCGTTCGGAAATAAGTCACATGACATCCCTCACCCGAAACCTTGCCCGAAATTCTCGTTTGTATACGCCATCTTATTATCTGTATTTGATTATTTTCTTATTATAACTCTTGCGCCACATCAAAGCAATGGTGCACTGAAAATGATCAAAAACACGTGATTGTTAGGACAATGAATTACAATTTAATGTCTAAAAACACTGTGTTAGCAGATAACACCTGCCATTTATGGTACGAGAATTATGTACTACTTTCGCAGCTGTTCGACGTAACGTAATGGTAAACAAATTAGTTTTTGATGCGTGAACATTTAGACGTTGGTTCGAAACTTGCCGGGCGCGGTGGTTCAGAGCTCTCGGTAAGAGTTGCCGGCGTGGTAGCTCAGCGTGCTCGGCTAGTCTCTGTAACGCAAAAACTGAGACAACGACAAAACTATCAAAATTGAAATAAACCAACGTCCACAAAGGACCGACCAAACCGAAGAACCAAGGAAAAGGCAGAAAGAGGACTCAACGCCATCTGTAATAAAAAACTGAGTGAACTTTTCAACGATTATGACCATGCCTAGTAAAGCACTGTGGTGTTCAAACCAATCTTCGGATTGATGACTGCTTTACCTTTTTTTTATGAACAATCAACCGCAAAGCTCGATTTACCTAAAGAAAAAAAGACACTGGCATGGTTTTTCATCTTGTTTCCTGAAAGGTTTTCGCACACTCTTCTTCATGGAACACAACTATATTCTGCAACATTCTGAATTGTTGAAAGGCAACAGCGCTTTCTCTGAAAAGTGCATTTATTTTATTTTGTGAACATATAATGAAATACATACCAACGAATTGCAAACATAGAGTTATTATCATATGTACACAAACTGGAGAGATAATTTTACAATGAGTGTTGTAAATGTCGTAATGATAATAGTAACTTTGTATACAGATTAAGTACTAGAGCTTTGTGGCATTCGGTATTACCGCACTTATTCAGTTTATCTTGGCCGTTAAAGAAAACGTAGTCAACGTCACATTTGCTCTTTATTTTAGCGCAGAACAAAGTAACATGAACAAAGTGAAATCTGAACTACAGAAAAGGTAATACAGTATACGTTAAAGCGTCCATAGTAACCATGCCAAAGATACATTTTAGTACACGCATTAATTCTAATTAATGACTTTCAACATATTACATTAAGTGAATAATTGCGTAGGAAAAGCCGGCCGCAGTGGCCGAGCGGTCTGCGGCGCGCCAGTCACAGTCTACGGCCTCTACGGTCGGGGTTTCGAATCCCTCCTCGGGCATGCGTGTTTGTGTCGTCTTTAGTGTAAGGTAGTTCATAAGTAGTTTGTACGTTTAAGGACAGATGACCCCGCAGTTAAGTCCCTTAAGCTTAACAAACTTTTTGAACAATTGTTTAGAAAAAAGGGGGTAATTTATTGCAATGTATACGCTTCCCTTCCGTTTCATTAAGGAACGACAGTTGCCACAGAAATCTAGGACTCGATTTATATATATGAAACTACCAGTATCTGCACGCTGTTTAGCATATTCATTATAACCGTATCCTTCCCGTTGTGCAAATGTTTCAGAAGACCGGTGTTCAATTCGTTACGTATTTCACGGAATTTTCGCGAAATAGAACAAGCGCACATTTTAATGAGAGCATTCTTACATCTGCACCACTCTAACCATTGCAGACGATAGCTCTATTTAATGAACGGTTTGTATACAGTTACAATTAAATTACAAACGACTCTTTTTAGTGTCGCTGGCGTATTTTTGTCCGAAAATTTTGAAAAAGTGGGTTTCTGGTCTCTGGCGGCCAACTACCGTTTGTAAAATTTGGTGCCGATCGGTTGAACTGTTTGACCTGCAAAGAGGAACACTTTACGTTACGGACATTTTCATGTTTTCGCGGCGCAATGACTGTTCAAAGAAATTTCGGGCGTTTAGCCGCATAAAGTTGATTTCATCTAATATTTCGGCTGAGAACCGTTCCGCCATCTTCAGAGACAGTCGAAGACTGACGCTCCAGCAAGCACTTCGATCTTAAAGACGCGCGGACCGCGCTACTGCGCATGCGGCCACCGATACAACAAGGTGCCAGAGACGTTACTCGACGGCAAGAAAGTACACTTGTGTGTATATCATGTCTGTGGTTGCATGGTCGATTATTGCGGAGAAATCTGTGTGTTATGATCTGTGCTGGAGCGTCAGTCTTCGACTGTCTCTGAAGGTGGCTGGACGGTTCTCTGCCGAAATATTAGATGAAATCAACTTTATGCGGCTGCACGCCCGAAATTTCCTTGAACGTTACGGACATCATAAAATCCCCGTTATTTTTGCAAATATCTCTGAAATTATGCAAGATATGAAAAAAAAAATGAAAAAAAATTCCCTGAGAGCAGAGTTGCGGGTAAATTTCTCGTCTACGAATTTGTTTATTCAGTTTTCGTGTCAGATGTACAGTTAAGCCGTTATTTTCATTCTAATTTCGAGCCGACAAAACGCGTTCGTAAAGCCCCGCTTTTAGTGTTACTAAAATGAGCCAATACCAAACAACGTAACAATAATCTGCACTAAGCCCTAAATTTGAGTGAATCACATGAATGTCTTAGATGTATACTGATAATGGAGCATGAAATAATTGGAGAACGGACCGCACGCCTGGTTCAAAGGACATGTGAGAACATTCTCCAGCGTTTATTCCGTCATTGGCTGGTACCTTATAGATTCTTTTTAGTACACGGTGTCCATGCGCTTCGAACCTCGCTAATGGATTTGATGCCAGTCACTGGAAGTATTACACATCTGCAAGCGAAAACAGGTGTGCAATTTTTAGTATGTACTGCCCACTGGCAATAGAACGACCTATTGACCCATAATCAACACGCATTCAGATAGTATCGTTCTTTTGAAACACAGCTTGATCCTTACTCAGAAGATGTAATGAGTGCTATCGACAAGGGCTATCAGATTGCGTACTTATAGATTTTCGGAAGGCATTTTGACACTATCTCACAAGCGTCTTCTAATGAAATTGCGTGCTTATGGACTATCGCCACAGTTCTGCGTCTGGATTCGCGATTTCCCGTCAGAAAGGACACAGTACGTTGTAATTAACGGGAAGTCATCGAGTAGTGCAGAAGTGATATCTGGCGTTCCCCAGGGACTTTTTCCAGGGCCCCTACTGTTTCTTATTTTTATAAAAGATTTAGGAGACAATCTGAGTAGCTGTCTGAGACTGTTCGCGGATGATGCTGTCATTTATCGGTTTAGAAAGTCACCAGAAGATCAGAAGCAACTGCAAAATGATTTAGATATCTGCAGGGTGCATAAATTGGTAATTGACCCTTAATAATGAGAAGTTTGAAGTCATGCGTATGACCACTGAAAGAGATCTGTTAAACTTTTCATTTACACGATGAAGAAGTCAAATCTACAGGCCGTAAATTGAACTAAACACCTAGGAATAGCCATTTAAATTGGAAAGAACGCACAGGAAAATATTGTAGGGAGAGCGAACCAAAGAATACGTTTCGTTGGCACAACACTTGGAAGATTGAAACAGTTCGACTAAGGAAACTGCGTACACTACACTCATACGTCGTATTTTGGAGTACTGTTGCGCATTTTGGGATCCTTACCAAGTGGGGCTGAGAGACGATTTAGCGAAAGTTCAGAGAAGGGTAGCTCGTTTAGTAATATCGCGATGTACGAGAGTGAGTGTCACGGAAATGATGCACGAGTTGGGGTGGAAATCATTACAAGAAAGGCGTTAAGCGTTGCGACGGGATCTATTTGCGAAATTTCTTTCACCAACTTTCTCTTCCGAATGCAAACATGTTTTGTTAGCATCCACCTACATAGGGAGACATCATCCTCATCATCATCATCATCATAACATATCAGATCGAAAAAAAAAATTAGGTGTTCCTTTAAAAGTGGTTGGATGAACCCTCTGCCATGCACTTTGTGACTTCCAGAGTATCTATGTAGGTAACCCTCTCACGTCCACTCCGGAATAGGAAGCTACTGCTCAAGTGCCACTAAATGTTAGCTTTAGCAACCAAGTAGAACCAACAAATCAGACAAGTCTGAAGCAGTGATATTTCGTGCTTACTACAAACCGTCGTCTCTCTTTACAGTAATTCTGGTTAATTCTCTCTCAAACTCTTCTTCAGATAAGAGAGGAGCGTCAACTTACGTATGACGACCTTATGTTTTACATCAAGGTTAATTAAAATATCTTTCTAGGCTGTGTGTGAAGTCGTTTCCACCCCATAATTGTTTAGAATAATGTGTGCCGTAGTGTGATTCTTAGATCATCAGTGAGTTACAAAAAGTCATTTTCTTCAAATCGGTGTTTTAATTTGCATTCCCATTTTTAAATCGTGGTAGCTGATGACTTCAACTTGTTCACATAGTTTCATTCCTGTAATAGCATAACAGGAAAAAGATGTAACTGTAAATGACTCAGGCGAACTAACCTCAAATATGTGTAAAGTGTAATTTATACTCACCATGCTGGTACCAACTGGATCTTCGTTATTATTGCTTTCTGTTTGTATGAAAACAAAGGCATGATGTCTCTATTACGTGTTAAATGGGGCAGTTATTTGCAGAAAGATCTCGAAATGATCACGAGCTGGTGTGCACTCATCTTTGCCCTTGCGGTCCCTGTAATGAAATGCCAGAAGGTTATCAGTAAGTGACGCGAAAGCTTGACGCAGTGGCTTATAAATAGATGCGTATACAACAGAAACAGACAATACATGAAACTGAAGTACTTTTCGTAATGACAGTACGATAGATGATCTATTTCAAGTGAAGAGATGACGGGAAATCAATGACACTCAGATACTATCAGGGAACGGATATGACAATTTTAATGGCAACAAGTTTCGAGACCGGCAGAAATGATAGCAAATAAGTAAATGTACTTACATTGCATGCGGTATTACCCGCAATTGATGTTAATAATTGCATAAAGTGGATGCCTGAAGTCGTCATTCAGGCCTATGCATCGTCTTCCTGTGGCGTGATCTATTTGCGGCTCAGTAAATCGCGGAAAAAAGTATCAATTTTTCGAGACGACAAATAAAGTTGATAGGAATCATGTCTCTAGCAACTCCACAGAAAACATGTTTAAGCTACTGAGTTGCGAATTATAAAAAGTGCCACACACGAGTGTAACAGATATCACGACTGTTTACTGCTCTTGGCCAATCTCCTCCATGTTGATCTCCCCCTATCCACATCTGCCCCCCTCCCAAATTAACAAATCATACATGATGTCTTTCTCCCATTAGCCCATTCCCCCCCTCCCCCACATCTCTGTTCACCTGTCCCCTCCTCTTTGTCCACGCCCTTCTGCCCCCACCCGTCCTATTCCCCTCCCTGTCCACGCCCTCCTAGGTATCAGTTAGGTTTCTGTCCAGCTTTTCGTCAACCCGGCAGCTATGGGAGGGGAGCAACTTCCCTTGGGCTATGCTACACTGGCATTGTTGAAACGGTCGTTAATTCGCGAGGAACTTCTTATTTTAAATCTACCTATCATGAAATATGTCTGATATTAATGAACAGTGCCTTGAAAATAGCTGTGTCGTCAATGTCGTGAGTTTAAAAAATCATTGGGAAGACGCGAGACTAACCATATCCTTTCTATGGAATTAGCAAGTGAAGAAAGTCAATTTGGCTTCAGGAACAGCTTTGCTGTTCACTAGTTTCTATTCCCACTTGATACTCTGTGCCCTGTGAAACGGTTACGAACGACATATAAAAGCTCATGCAATTTCCAGCCATCTGGAACATCCAGCAAACGTCATCTCTACTTGTCCCTCAAGCATTGTCACTTATGTGACAACAAACTACATTGCCACAAATTTTAACAAGTATAATTGCAGTTTTTTTAGTTAAAAATTCAAGAAATAGCATTTACTTTACGAAATTATATCTGCTGTATTATACCGTTTTCAAATAACATTTTAAAGAGTTGCGGCAAAAACAAAAATATTTCCTACGGAATGTCATGGTATTTTTTTTCTTATAACTGAACTTTTCGAATCTGTATTGGACGCCCCTCTCTTCCCGTTGGTGGTTGACGATGCTCTTGTCACCGCCTACAGATAAATATAACGGTGAACTTCCCAATTGTCATGTTAACAAGAACGTCTCTTCGCATTTTATCGAGGCTTTGGATTGGCTATGCACGTAGTACATAGTAATGTTTAAATGATTCTCTTTCACTTTTTCTTTTTTTTTTTTTTTTTTTTTTTTAATTATTGAACATTGCAGTAGCAAATTGTTGACCTTTTTTCATACGTTATCGGTAGTGATTTCATATTAGATTTTTTGTGAAAACGCTAGAGAACACTTTTAAAATCTCCATATTCTTCATAAATTTTTATAATTCCTTTCAAGCTTTTGAGAAGCGTACCTTTCTTTCTTTTTCGAAGAGGCAAGCCAATGGAATCTCTCTTTATTTCAAAAATAGCATTTAGTTCCTCTTCTTTCAGCTTTTGAGTAAAAAGTACTCATTTGAATGTTTTGAGTTTAGTTTTCTACGCCAACCTTCGTCATCATTCGTCGTTCTGTGCCGTTGCTTAAAATTGTTCCACATTTCAATACGTATACTAGTATTTTCGATCAACTGACAACCATGTAGTCTGAAAACACTCTGATATTCTCTCCATTGGGCATTTGTTCTATTATGAAAAGCCACGCTTCGACAATGTTCTGTGGAATATATGCCAATGAAGCACACATGCGAAAAAACAATAAGACTTCTTCCCCAGGCGCTATGCTAAGATGCGCGAGGCCGTTCCCCGTCTGGGGTTCGAATCCCCCCCTCGGGCATGGATGTTTGTGCCATCTTTAGTATAAGGTACCGGTAGTTCATAAGTCGTTTGTAAGTTAAGGGACCGATGACCCCGCAGTTAAGTCCCTTAAGCTCTACAAACATTTGAACTTCTCCCCCATCCCTGAAGTCTTCTGTTAATCCCAGTTTTTGTTTCCTTTTCCATAGACATTGGTTGAATTGGAAAATACATCCGGAAATTGGTTTCAAGGAACATTATATTCACTGCTTTAATTTGCAGCCATTTCATAATCTAGAACGGCTTTTTTTTATGACCACCCAGGCATCTTACTTTTTAATACAGAAAAAGACTGACTTGTCGGGCAGCAAAGCAAATACACCAGGAAATATCTTCGTTGCCTTTTCTAGACTTTAGATGACTTCATTGATTGTGTAAAGTTGTTTCAAACAGGTGTAACATGCCCATCCATAAGCACAATTCCATTTTCGCAAAGGATTTTCTCTGCTTGTTCACAAGCAAACACCAGAACTCTCTGGCCTGGAACAGACTCATCATCGATCTTCAGTATCTCCACATCGGTTTTGTCATATGAACAAGAATGTTGCTGTTAATCAGCGATTTCGCCTCTGCTATACTATGTTTGGAGTTCATGCATCTTCAGCTTCTATAATCTTCATTTTTTTAGTCGATATGACCGTCTGAAGTAGACCAACAGTGGAGTTTGTCTAGAAGTTCCACGTTGCGGAAGTGGTTCCAACGCGCCCGCCTCCCTGTACATGCTCTCCGGCCCCCGTCCTACCTGTGTGTGATCCCTCTCCCCCCCCCCCCCCCCCCCATTTTCACATGTATTGAGAATATTACATTAACTTTGTAGGTGATTATGAGAGACTTGGTGTGAAACGTAGTACAGAGAGCTGCCATCTCATACCTGGCTAGGCATATAGTCCGAGTTCGAAGAAAGAAATGGATACGTTGTTCACTGCTGCTTCATCTCCGTCTTCATGGTGTTGGGTATGGCTTTCCTGACTCAATTGATCCGACTGGTGTCAGAGTCGTTGAATAGCGACCACCAACGCAAGTAGAAAATCGCCCATCGTTGAACGGTAACGCTGGTAAGACACGATCTTGACACTATCAGATTCCGACATGTGTTGCTAGACGCTCTCTCACATTGTAACAGTAGTTAAAATGCTGTTCCCGCCAATAGTTACATTGCGGTTTATTACATTTCACCAATTGTTTGGGTACTTCACAATTCATGAAGGCCTTGAGAATTTAGCGTAACGTGAAAAAATAATTCGGTTCAGAAGAAAATTCAAGTGCCCTGAAAAGCAGCATGTATTAGTGAGAAACTGGAGGAAGAACAGAATGAATAGGGGGTAGAATTGAAAGAATTGTTTCACAGTTTGATGACAACGAGTAATAAAAAGTAATAGTAATACAAATAAAAATACAATTGTGTAGTACACCCCCCCCCCCCCACACACACACAGATATATACATACATGGTCGAATTTCAGTGCCTTAATATGGAAGACGTAAATAACTGTTAAATCAGATTTTGAGTATTTGTCTTAAATTCTCTGTAGTTTTTTGAACAAGACATAATAGACTTAGTGGAAAATGTACCAAAGAAAGTCCCCAAAATTAGTGGAACTAAAAAGTGACTGTACAGTGTCGATTTCCCCCAGTTGACTAAAAACAGAATTTTGTCACTTGTTTGTTTCTTATGACTTTAGTCTCAAATGTTGGCTAATATTCAGAATCTGTTAGTACAAATTGAAAATTTTGATAGAGTAAAATTAGCTGGTGGTAAGTGTATTAGTGAATATGGTTAGTTCAGTTCAGACATACATTACACACGAAGAAATTGAGATGTTGATATTATAGATATGCCGTAAGGTACAGTGGAAAAGGCAGTAGGAGCTCCTTCTTTCAGAAAATGCCAACAGATATCCGTTTCATGCATCTCCACCTGGCAATCAGAGGACTATTACTCAAGTCAAGAGCTACGGCCATAAACTTTATATGGCATGTGCTATACCTGTATATGGGGATCATAGTGACACATAGTTAATACATGGTAGGACTCTAAATTCAAATGACATCTTTCACCGCCTGCGAAATAGGTACAAATGAGAACGACTTGTTACAGAGTAACGAGTGGTTTTATTCGAATGAGTAAATTAAAAGTACAAATTATATTTCCTAAAATGTATTGATTACAAGGAAAAATTACCTGAAATTTAATCGCTACATGTAATTCAATTACTTTCACTTAATTTCTTACCATTACTGGTTATAACATGATACGTATTACATGGACTAAACAACTCTTATTCTTCTATTTTGAAAATTTGTAAGTAATCCTTGTAAACCAAGAATAGCTCTCTATTTCTACTTATTCACGACTACTTGGCACTTGGTTTCCCCAGGAAGGCTGACTACTCTGTCGTGACTACGTGTGGGGCAAGCATGCGGCATACGTATGGTGTACTTCTGCATCACCTGTTCCCTTCCGTCCCTGTCCTCGCTCCTTCCCCTACCTCCCCCCCCTTTTTTTTACCTCGTTGATTCTGGGACTAGCAGTTAAATATTTCCGTGCCAACACTGATTTCTCTTGTTTAATTGTTTTATTATTATTCTGGTTTTTTATTTCCTTCCAAGAGATCTCGCCGGATAGAAAGATGCCTTTCAAACTTCCTGGGAGATTAATATTGTGTGCCGGAACCGGGACTCGAACCTGGGACCTTTGCCTTTCGCGGGCAAGCGCTCTACCGACTGAGCTATCCCGACACGACTCACGACGCCAGTACTGGCGGAAGTAAAGTTGTGAGGCGGCGTCGTGAGTCGTGTCGGGATAGCTCAGTCGGTAGAGCGCTTGCCCGCGAAAGGCAAAGGTCCCAGGTTCGAGTCCCGGTTCCGGCACACAATTTTAATCTGCCAGGAAGTTTCATATCAGCGCACACTCCGCTGCAGAGTGAAAGTTTCATTCTAAAGATGCCCTTGTTTCAGTGATTGCCACACGAACTACAACTAAAAATCAACCCTGTTGGACAATATAAAACTGTTTTTTGAACTTAACCTAAGTCCTACATTGATTCTATCGAGGAAGGAAACCAGAATACTCTAGCAGAGGACATACGATCGTGTTGTTGGCTGACTACCTGTGACACACGGATTATAACAAACGAGAAAAAAATGGGAAAGGTTAATACAATATTGCCAATATGTATAAACTTTCTTAGTAATTTGGACATAGAGGCACTTTGCATATGGTCTGTATCTTGTGAAACGTCTGTTCGAAATCCCACACACCCGCCATATTTATAATTCTTTGGGTGAAAAATTGACGCCTAGCGGTTCAGTTTGCGGCATCTTTCGGTAGGACCCACTGAAGTGAACTTCATGCGTTTACTAGTTATAAAACTACCTCAGACGCACAGATATCAATCCAGTGTTCGCAATACACTACAGGATTAATGGATTTGTTGCATCTTTGTAAATGAACTGTCAATAACAACAGTCTTTCGTTCGCCTTCTCTACTGAATTATCAATGTGATGCGGTAAAAATTTGAATCACTGTCGAGCACGATATTAATATTATATGTTATAAAACGGCGCGCGCGGAAATTCAAGGACCCGGAAGTCAGGTTCTGTCAGTCACAGAGATAAGGGGTAAAAGTGTTTGGATAGACCTTGGCCTAGCTATAATTTTTTAAACCTAACAGAAGAATGGGCATATTTTGATATTCTGCAGTACAGGGTCTAAATTTAAACTTTCTGAGCAAATCGGTTTGTATTTGTAGATTTCATGTGGTCTAGGGTACACTTCATACAGTTTATAAAAGTTGTTTTTGGGAAAACCACGAACCTAGAGTTTTGCGCACCAAAATTTACGAATTGCGGGATGACTACTTTTATGCTTCCTATTCATTGCAAAAACGTTCAAATGTTTGTAAAGCTTATGGGAGTTAATTCCAGGTACTCAGTCCCTACACTTACAAACTACTTATGAACTAACTTATACTAAAGACAGCACAAACATCCCCTGCCCGAGGGGGGATTTTAACCCCCGACGAGGAACGGCCTCGCGCATCGGAGCATAGAGCCTCAATGCGCTCGGCCGCCCCGCCGCGGCTATTCATTGCAAGTAGTCGAAATTGTTACCATGTGTTCTTAAGATTATATTCTCAAACTGTTCCCCCGCCCCGATATTTTTGTGTGTTGTCGAGATCCAGAAGTACAAAGATACCGTACTTCCGCACAGAATTATAAAGGCCTCCTTTAACCGTTTTTAGAATGAGGATCGCAAACTATACCCCTTAAAAAGGCTTAAACTTTTTTTTTTTTTTTTACAAATCCCCAAGTCATACACAATAAGAAGTGATAGGAATTATTCTAGTAAACTTCTCTATATAAGTTTTCATAGATGTCCCAGCAATGAAAACTACTTTGTTTCAGATTCAGACTTTCCATACCTACAAAGCAAAAAAAGTAACTGTGTGTGACCACTTCGAAAAATGGCCGCAGATGTAATTATCACCGCAAAATTACAACATGGGCCATTCTTATAAAAACATGTAATATCAATAAGGTTACTGTTGTGAGCATATACTTCTCCTATTTTGTATGCTTTTCCATAGCCTTTACATACATATTCTTATTTCTGATGCCAAAGTTAAATATTCGTGGAAACTGCCATGTGGTGTGTTGTTTAGTGGAGGGGAGGAAGAAATGAAAGATACGAGCTTTTTCATAAAAATGTCATAGTCGTGTTTCACAAATGTGAAGTACATCTTTCAGCATCTTGCAGTGCTTCTGCGCGCGTTTATTCTCATGGGGAAAATTTATGAAAACAACTTCAGAAAAGTTTACTGCTATCCAATAAAACAAGTGGTCAGATTGTTAAAGAGATGTAGAACAACTGAAGAGAAATGAATGTGACAAATTCGGTAGTACAGACTGCAGCTTCGCAATTGTCCACCGTGGCTTAGTTTCTGAGATAGGACACTTATTGAGGAACTCTGTATGACATCCATTTTTCATACTCATATCTTGCAGTAAAATCCAATCAGGAAACGCAGTATTACCACAGCAATAAAACATTTGTCTTAGAAAGTTACCTTCTGTTGTCCATTCGCGGAGACGAGACAGAGGTAATTAGTCTGGATCACGTTCAAATAACGTCACATTAGATTTGTGGTAAATCAGCCTTATCAAGACATCTTGTTTTGTTTTTAAAACAAAACATGTTTCGACACGTAATTGTGCCATCTTCCGTGGGTTTTTCCTTTTATTTTCTAGAATAACATATTATAGATTTTGGTAATACAGTGATTTGGGCGAGTTGTTTGATTTGCCAATGTTGTTAGATGTATTAGGCCTAATTTATTTACGATACTTACATTATGTCATTCGCAGGATTTGCATCTGCATTAATTAATTGAGGAATGACAAGTTTTCACAGCCTGTCATCTGCAAACAACAAGATTTTTTTGTTTATTTACCAAAAACTGATTGTTGTATTTAAATTCGCCTGTGTTGAATTGGTAAAATGAATGTGAGAACATACAATTTTGAATTTACCTTACGTAGACGAACACTGTCAGAACAGACGTGAAGAAATTGAGTGTCCATTCCATTTTTTGCAGCACACGAGTATGTTTTCTTGTTTTTCCACTTTATTTCATCATAGTAATTCGTAGTATTGCTGATTTTCAGTTTACCTTTCCTATAACTGTGACAACAGTACACACGCTGACCCATTTCGCGCGGGAACGTAAACTTCGGCGCCTTCTTTTCACGCCTCCTGAGGCGAACGTTTCGTCTTCGTGACGTAATGCAGACGTGAAAAAGCTACCATCGACTATAGAAGTATGTGTTTCGACTTTTTTAACCGTACCGCTAATAGTAAAGATAAATGTAAATATGTGATGAAATAAAATGTCGGAAGTTCAGCAATGTGGATGTTACTGTACGTTTAATTAACATAACGAAAGGCGGAAGGCAGCAACCATAAGTAAAGTAAAAACTGGCGGCTTCGCTGTCCATTATAACGATGGCTGCCGAAATATCATCAAGCAAGCGATGTCTGAGATATTAACTCGCGTATCATACTTAGCTGTACTGTAATAAAACTTGTATTATGCCATTGCAACGCATTTAAAACTTGCAGGAAAATTTTATCCTCAAGCCAGCACTTTTATAACGAATTTACAAAAAAATTAGCTCAGGCGAATAACGTCAGTTGTGTAATGGGTAGCGTAATAACTACGGAACAAAAGGTAGTGGGAAAAATGATTCCGACCTTGACTAAACTTTTTTCTGACCGTTTTAAAACATTCTCGGGCCTTTCTTGTAATAAGTGTATCCAACAACAGTCTGTGAATATTTACATTTGATTAGAAATCAAGGTTTTGAAGTAAATATTATTTGGCTGTTTACTACGTCTATGTAGTGATTTTTCGATTTGTCTTTAGGTTACACAATAAACGGCAATAAATAGTATAGTATTCTACATTTCTCTGTACATTAGAGAGTTGAACACTTCTGTATTTCAGATATGATGAAAAACATTTCTAATTGGTTTCAAGGATGTACTTGACCACGAATCTAAGAGTACAGCTGAAATTGTCACCTACATTCTAGATAGTTTATTTACTTTATAAATACATAAGGATTTTATAGGATTTTGCCGCATGCTGAACAATAACCGAGCTGAACTCGCTTGAAAGGTAGACCAAACCTTTCCTAAGTACTTCGATTGGCATTGCGTGAAAAGACTACGAGGCCTATCAGTAACGAGTAATCGATTCTGCCCTTCGACAGTCATCCTATATTTCAAGCAAAATTTCTTAGCAGTTATTTGGATTCCAGGAGATACCATATACCATAAATACCATATTTTATTATCTATAACTGTGTGTAGCTACATTATAGGCTAGAAAAGTCAATGAATTTATCACCATTATTATTTACGCCGATTATACTATTCATTCAGTCTAGTAAATCAGGATATTTTTCATGAAAATTACAAGAAAATGTAAGCTCTTTCAAAGTTTAAAATGAAAGTTTCTTGCTTCTGTGTAAATTATTGTTTCACTCGTAAATAAAGCTCAAGCTATTATATTAATCTGTTACCTCAAACTGGGAGCTATCAAGAGCAGAGTCCCACAGGGCTCTATTTTGGGCTCTTTTCTATTCTTAATATATTTGTGACTTGCCATTCTACATTCATGAAGGTGCAAAGCTAGTACTTTGAGCTGATAATACAAGTATTGTAATCACACCTTGCAGACAAAAATCAACTAATGAAACTGTAAATAATGCCTTTCAGACAATCATCGAGTGGTTCTCTGCAAATGGACTCTTGATAAATCAAACATAGTGCTTACAGTTCTGTACGCTAATTGGCATGACACCATCAATAAACATTAGACTTCAGACGGAAGTTGTAGCTAAGGTAGAATACTCTAAAATTTTAGGTTTCTGCGTTGATGAGAGATTGAATTACGAAACACACACTTATATGATCTATTGAAACGATCAAGTTCAGATACTTATACTGTTAGCATTAATGCTAATTTTGGCGATATAAATCTTATTAAATTAGCCTATTATGCCTATTTTCATTCGCTGCCTTTTTTGGTTTTGTTGTAACCTACGCTGCTGCCATAGGTGAGGGGTCCTTCTGGTGGATGATAAAGCTTGTGTAGAGTGGCAGTTGATGACCGGACATAATCCCAATCAAGAATGTCTAGGATGCACTTGGGAGATGCATTGCAGCCAGACCGGCACCTCCCACAATGTTTGAATTCATGGAAGAATGGCCAAATATCCCTCAAGAGCTGATAATAACGTTGTACTGTCCATACCACCCAGGTGTACAACTGTAATGGCTAACCAGTGTGATCACACACCATATTAGAGTATAACAAGAATGCCTTATTTCCTATTATGGCAGCCCCATGGTGCCTAGCTCTAAGCAAATGCCATGTAAACCTCAAGTAAAATGAGACAACAAAATGTCATATTCCATCACACACAAATTAGAATGTTAACCAATATCTGAATAAAATACATTGTATATTGTGTATTATATCTTACTTGATCCCCTAGTTGAGTAGTGTATCACTGTAAATGCACACTATTGTTGCTCATATTAGTATAAACTAATTAACTTAGAGTGAGAGATCACATCCTGATGAATGGGTGGTCTCCAAAATTTCATTATAACAGGGAGAAGCATCCAAACAATAAGTTCCATAAAAACGGAAGATGAAATAATAAAAGTATTACAAAGTGGTATTGTGTTTCCCAAAAGAGAACTGAAATCGCCAAAAGGAGAAAATGCAATACTAAAAAGGGAATCAACGAACTGTGTATGTGGAAATACAAGAAAAGGGTGTGTGTGTGGGGGGGGGGGGGGGGGGGGAGCGACAGTCGTGAAAGCAGGTCAAGAGAACAGATCAACAAAAGTTAATTCTTTGTTATTGGTGATTCCATATTGAAGAATGTAGTAGTACCAAGCTGTAAATTGATGTTTGCTCTGGCATTCAAACACATCAAATTGCCAAATACTTAAAGAAATAACTTTATAAACATAGAAATGCCCCTCAAAAGTACTAGTGACAATTATAAATCAAATTTTAAAGCAAATTGGTACAAAATCTATTCAAAGCAGCAGCTAGGAACAAATCATATATGATACTTGCAATGTAATTCACTTGGCCAAAGGTTTGTACACAAGATCAAGACTTGTGGTCAGTGGTATTCCGTAAAGAAGATCGGTAACAAAATAAACATTGGAATTAAGGAACAGTGCGACAAACTTGGTGTTGTATTTGTTAATCCAAACAAATTTCTGAGTGACAAATGTTAGGGCAGGGATGGCTTGCACCTAAACAAACAATGATCTTTAGTAAAATGGTTGTGGGCGTGTGTAAAATAATTAAAAATAAGGGAAACTAATGCGTTCTGGTGGGGGTGATTATCCAAGTATATCGTGTGAAAATAAAAAATAAGAATGTGATCAAAATGTTGAAGCAATTAAACTAACTCATAGTGAAAACAAAGCAGTGAAAAGAGAAAATTCGAAATGTAGTGGTAGTAATAATTTAACAGTTGTTCATCAAAATATCCAGTCTCTAACAAATGTTGAGCTGGAGCTCTGTCGTTTGCATAACAGAACATTGGTGTAAAGAGGCAGAAATAAATAAAAGTAGTCTTATAATTGTACAATTTAGTATGTGCATACTGTATAATGTGTATGAATTGTGGTGGATGTTGTATTTATGTAAAACAAAATTATCAGTATAAGCACAGAAATGATTTATGTGCAATCAGTGAAGAGAAACATTTGAACTGACAGCAATTGAAATAAAGGACCAATACAAATGTAAAATTGATTATTTTATGTGTACACAGATTTCCCATTGGAGATTTCAACATTTTCCTGTCGAAACTAAGTTATGTTCTTGATATGATCACCACTCCAAAGAGCAACATTCTCATATATGGAGACATAAATGTAGTTAAACTGAATCCTGATGTTACATGGGAATCATTGCAAAGCCAGTCAAATCATATATATAAAAGTGGATCCAGAAAAAGCAAAGAAAATCTTTATTGAGGTGTTTGTGCCTATATTTCACTCTGCAGCCAAAACTACACATTGCAAATGAATAGTGTTTGTATGTGGTAGCAGGTATCAGTCTCCCATTGTCCACTATAGTGGTAGAGGGTTGATAATGATAAGGGGCTGGAAGATGTGTCAATCTTTTGCTCTTCAGCAAAAACTACACAATGGAGATAAACAATATCTCTGTGGTGTTGTTGTACAAAGTCTCTTCATGTCGTTAGCTATAAGAGGGTGGAAGATATAGTGGTTGAAAGTCCTCAGCTCGTATAAAATTCAGACTGAAGACCAGTAATGACTTTTGACAGTATAACAGCAAAGAGGTTATATACAGCAAAATGTGATGCGCATTCTTCACTTGTTTTTCTGAAACAAGTGTACGAATAAAGGAAAATAAGTGCTTATTGCAGTTTGTAAAGTAAAACTAACAAGAAAGATGCCAAAGTGTAAGAAAGAAATTTCACATTCTTGATCCGTTTCTAAAAGACAGAAAACAGCGCCGAAAATTGAATCTACAGACGATAGAAACTTGAAATTTGAAGACGTTTATCTTACACTGTAGGCACTGTAGGCATCGGCGATTTTTCGATATTCCCATCCCTGAGGGGTTAAATAGATTGGATTTAGACTTTTGATTGGGATTTTAAAAACCACTTGTTTCGATACTGTTGGATATTCAACCATTTTAAGTTGGTGAAATAAGGGAAAAGCTTTTAAGAGTGCTAGTAAGACTATTATGATGCTAGAAATGCGAAAATTTAGTTAGGATAAAAAAAAATTGCATTTCAGGATGTTTTGAATTCTGGCACCAATGGTGCAATAAGGGGTGGCAAATTGTATCAAAATACTTGATTAGGAAAGCATTTTTAATGCTACATCTATGAAAATTTAGTAGTAGAAACAACCAATGCAGACCATCCAGACTATGCATGCGAAGCAACGGGAATTAAGCTAGTACATGAATACAGACAAATATTTTATATATAAGAGAGGCAGAAGTTTGCCAAACAAATAGTAGGCCAAACACGGGACTAGGTATACTAGGAGGTAGATGCAAATGAAAAATTCCAAAACTTCATTACACTATTGAAACTAAAATTTGAAGAAACCTTTTCTAACGTATTATGTCGAATAACAACAGAAAGGGGGGGGGGGGGGACAACACACATACGCATGAAAATATTACATGCAGCAAAGAGGGGTCATTAATCCAGACTGGTACTCACAGCTGAAAACAAAAGGAAGGCATTCTGGAAGATTGTACAGCAGGAAACTGGTAACAGAAAAATGAAACCCTCAGACATAAAAATCAAAGACAAAGGGGCTCTAATAAAAACATCAAAAATGTTTGGCAAACTATATAAACAATTATTTTAGCAGCATAGGAACAAAATTACAGGAAAAATTTTCAGCAGTCTCTCAGGTCAGAAAGCTAAAAACAACAAAGGAAGTAGTCTACAAAGTAGCTTGTAAACTGAACAATAAAAACTTGGCTGGTTTGGATGAAGTCCCCATTTGTCTAATAGGACTTCACTGTCCTGTGCTAAACTACTGCCTCTCTTCAAAAAAGGTGAGGCTGGGAACAGAAAATTATAGGCCAGTCTCACTACTTTTGTGCTTTACTAAAAGAAAGACAGATTCGTGAACTATTTAAATAAACACAACCTCCTGTCTGTTGACGAATTTGGTTTTCGATCAGGGAAAGGCACTGAATCAGCAACAGTTTACCTCACAAACTATATCCTTGAAGCACTGGATAAAGTGAAGTACACAACAGACATATTTCTTTATCCCACTAAAGATTTTGATACTATGGACCACAGTATATTGTTAAATAAGCTAGGTAAATGGGAAAGCAGTCAACAATCCGAAGATTGGTTTGAATACCATAGTGCTTTACTAGGCATGGTCCTGTTTGGAGGAGATGAACTGGGAATAAGGGCAGTAGAGAAAAAGTGGTTCCAGTCATATCTAGAAATTAGAATACAGATAATGAAATCACACATACCTCAAACTGCTCAAACTATATCATAAAATATACTTCAAACCCAAAAAAAAAAAATTAACATAAGTGTGGCACAGGATAGTGTCCTCGGCCCAATACTCTTCCTAGTTTACATTAATGACTTTCCACAGAGCATCAAGCATGGCCTAACAATTAAATGTTTTAATTGCTGATGAATCTTCAGAAATATTAAAAGAAAAAGCCGAAGAAAAACCAAATGGTGTATGTGATTGGACATCCAATAATAAACTCATACTTAATTAAAAATATTAATAACAATTCAAAAAATCCGTGAACTATGTAAATTAAATGATGAATCTGTAGAATGTGTGGAGAACACAAAATTTCTGGGTATGCTTGTCAATAGTTAGCTAAAGTGGGAAGAAAATGTTAGAATGCTGACTACAGTGTGTGATGTTTCATGTGCGGACCTGTGTATTTTTCTTATATTCACTCTGTTATTAGTTATGGGATTATAATTTGGGGAGTGAAAAACAATTTTCAAATTGCAGAAAAGAGCAGTACACATATAACAAAGAGTTGTTGGGCTGACTGTCTTGATCATTTTCAAATGCCGGGAATCTTAACTGTCCCATGTGAATATTTTTCAAAAGTATTATGTATGTTAGAAAAAAAAAATTGACTATTATGAAATGAACGTTTCAGTACATACTTATGAGTCCAAATGGAAAGTCAAAACTCAGTAGTGTGTGTTGTACAATGCTGTTGAATTATATAATAAATTACCCCAAAATATAAAAGACATTGCTGCCATCAGTTAGTTCCAAACAAAACTCAAAAACTAATTACACAATAAAAGTTATTACCAGTAATGGAATGCCTGAATTAAATGTTACTCTGTGAAGTAGCCTGTATTGTACATACAAGACATAATGAAGATAATTCCAAAATCAGAAAACATAATTATATACATTATATAAAGACACAAATTTTTATTTTTGTGAAATATGAATTACTAGCTGCTCCCCGTGGTGTTACCTGCGGTTCAATAGTCAGACAGTGCTAAGAAAGGGCATAAATAACTACATGACTGTTTGCGACATTGTTAGCATGGAATATATAATTGTCTTGGAACGGATGGAGAGTCCTGTAAACGACGTTTTGGGATTTCTAGTTCTCAGAGTATATGTATAGATTTCTAGCTCTCGATAACACAGGAGCAGCCTACGTAGAGCTGTCAGTGCGAGAAACATGGGGTGGCCAGATGAATACCTGCCACTTTTAATGTTTGTCCTTGACTCTTGTTTATAGTAATCGAGAAGGCCACTTTCAGTGGGAACTGTAACCATTTAATCTGGAATGGCAAGTTTGTTGGGATGATGGGAATTCGTGGTATTAATACAGACTCTCCCTTGGCTCCACCGGTGATGATGGTGGCCTGCACGATATGTCTTCACAGGTCCGTGATGCGTAACCTGGTGCCATTGGATTTATTTATTTATTCGTGTCAGAAGCAACTTGTACAAACATAACATGAAACACACAAAAAAAAAAAAAAAAAAGATCAATGAATGTAAATACAAATTAGCCATTAATAGTACACATATTTACAAGTAACAGTGATAACAGTTCAAAAGGTCTTTTCCCCAGGATTAAACATTAAACTATGCTAGCCCAAAATCTGTCTACATTGCATGCATCACGGGTAGCACCAGTCAGGTCCTGCATGGTACAGCAGGCTGGACAAAGCTCACACTGTAGCAGATGCTCCATGGTTTGTTCTTTTCCACACTCACACATGACAGATGCATCAGAGAGGCCCCACCTTCTCATGTTGACTTTGGATTTTGTTACGTTGGTCTGCAGTCTATTGAGGGACTTCCACGTCATCCAGTCCTCCTCATAGCCAGGTGGGAGTGCTTCTTGTGGGGTCATCCAGCCACCAAGGTCCCCGATCTTTGCTCTCCACATCTCCAGCCTGGTCAGTTGTGGTGATTTGTCGAGCTCCGTCGTTGCACGCAGAAAGCTTTTCCTCGTTTTGAGTCTGCTATGGGCTGGCTGATAATAAAAAAGGGGATGGGTTGATAATTTCGATGCCTTTGTTCGTTCAATTCTGGCTGTGACTTCCCTTCTAATCCCAGGTGGCGCTATACCAGCCAGGCAGTATAGTTTTTCAACTGGCGTTGGCCTTGGACATCCCGTGACGATGCAGCAGGTTTCGTTTAGAGCCACATCCACTTGTTTAGCGTGGCATGAGTTGTACCATACTGGGCACGCATATTCTGCAGCTGAGCAACACAGGGACAGGGCTGTGGTTCTTAATGTATTGGGTTGTGCACCCCAGTTTGAGCCTGCGAGCTTGCAAACAATATTATTCCTAGCAGCTACTTTGCATTTGGTGTTCATGCAATGCTCTTTGTACGTAAGCGTTCGGTCAAGAGTCACACCCAGATATTTAGGGGTAGCGTTGTGTTTTAGTGAAATACCTTCCCAATTTATCTGTAGGGGCCTTGACGCCTCCTTGTTCTTTAGATGAAAAGCACAGGTTTGAGTCTTTTGAAGGATTGGGTTTGAGTTGGTTTTTCCTATAATATCCTATGAGCTCTTGTAGGGCTCGTGATAGCTTTTCTTCTACACTCTCAAAATTGTCTGCTTGGGCGGTGATAGCACGGTCGTCTGCATATATGAAGTTCTGGGTATCTCGAGGAAGGGGTTGGTCATTGGTGTATATATTGAAGAGCATAGGGGCCAGAACGCTACCCTGTGGAAGACCTCGTTTTTTTATTTCTCCATCGGCTTTTCTGTCCCTGGAACTCCACGAAAAATCTCCGGTTTTGGAGAAGATTGCCTATCATACATGTTAGGTTGTAGTCCTTGCAAATGTCATATAGTTTGGTTAACAGTCGCCGGTGATTGACTGTGTCGTAGGCTGCTGATAGGTCTATGAAGACTGCTCCTGTTATCAGTTTGTTCTCAAAACCATCTTCAATATGTTGCGTCAGTCTCAGCACTTGTGCTGTGCAGCTCTTCCCTGGTCGGAAGCCAGCTTGTTGGTGCTATTGGATAATCGTGGTGCATCCAAGTTACGCATCAATAAAACAGGCACACCCACCTTCAGCTCCAACTTGTGGGATGGCACCCCTGACAGCTCTAATGAGTTTAGGAACTCTACAGGGTATGAAGTTGCGTCATCTGTTGTCATCACGGTATCGATTGACATGTAAGTAGTCACCAGGTACTTGAGCAATAATTTTGTTATTGATATTTCTCACCGATTCATTCTTAGGTGCAAAGATAACTTTTTCACATAACCATTCCTCATTGCTCAAGTTGTCATGTAAACTTGGAGAAACCTCATTAATTAGGTTATCTTCCGAGCTTACAACAGTGCAGAAGTGGTTTTCAAATTTTACTGGGCCTTCTGTGTCCGTTGCGATGTGGACCTCACCGATGTCGAGGAGGTATTGAGCAAAGAGCCCAGATCCTTGATCGTTGTAGAGTTGGGCTCTCATATTATTTTTCAGCTGCAAACTTTCTACGTGTGCCCACAGAGGCGAGGATTTCAGGCACGCATTGTCTCGCCTGCTGCAGTTCCTCGCTCTATGACCAGCAGCGTCTGTTGGAAGTCGCCTGCGAGCAAGACGACGACTCCACCCTTCAACAACCCATTACCACGGATGTCTTGCAAGCTTTTGTTGAGCGCCTCCATCGCATGCTTGTGTGACATAGAGCATTCATCCCACACAATTAATTTGCACTGTTGCAACAGAGCGGCGCGACCACTGGTTTTGCTTATATTGCAAGCAGGCGTTTCCTCACTCAAAAACAAATGCCAAGTAGAGGAACAAAATAAACAGCAAACCTAACGGAGAAAAGTAACGAAATAAAAAAGAAATCTAATGGAAAAACAAACTGTTGAGATCCTACAAATGCAAAGCGAACCGACAAATGTAACAAATAAAGAAACTTTCCTGATCCTATAAATACGAACTACACGAATGAAAGAAACAATAAATATAACAGGGAAACAAACAAACGAAGTCTTACAAACCAACGAAATCACCAGAGAAAGATTGAATCAGTGAAATCTAACCAGCAAAGTCACGTCAATGCACTAAAAGCAAACGTTAGAATGCATAAATAATCGAAATCACCAAAGAAACTATTATTCAAATCCAAAGAGAATACAATTTTAAAGAATTTCGATAACATCACAATGTTCAAACATCTATAGTTGAAGGTGACAGTCCAATACACGTCATCGAAAACCAAGGAGAAATCAATATTTAAGAATCTGGATAATATCACAATTGAATACACATTATACGTCCTGAGAAATATTTTCATGAGTATTATACTGCCTGCCAACGTTAACCCTCGCAGCTAAACATGACATACACTACAGAGCACCTCTACTGTTGTATTAGAAGCTTCTTACAACCGTTACGTATTTCTATGAATATATTTCAAATAAATAACTTGTAATAAACATTTTGAAAAGTAGCCTATGTCCTAATCCAAGACATAAGAAATTTCTATATGAAATGTCATCTAAATCAGTGCTGCAGTTTTAGCGTGATGCGGTAACAAACATACAAACTTTTGCATTTATAATATGTATAGGATTATTTGTGTTAACTGTTGACGAAATCCATACAATGTAAATTGTTACTTGCATTAATAATGAAGGCAATCTTTCTATTCTTGTAAAAGTAATTCATAAGTTATTTTTTAATGGGCTGAAATGATTTCTACTTTGTGTTGCAGGAAATGATATTACTCCTGAAGGAAATGCTTCTAATGACGTGACCGTATTGAATGAAAATGTAAGTTTCTTTTTTCTACTTCTTTGTATGAGAGGGGGCCTGCGTTTGATTACCTTGCACTGGTTAATTATTTACCTGTACTCTGCTTTCATTGCATGTTTTATTCTCTCTGGGTAGTTATGTTCTGTTAAATTAAGCAATACTTTTGTAAGCTTCCACAGTAGTTAACTAAAGTTGAAAATAAATATCAATTTTTCTAAATAGCAAGTCAGTTGAGTTTAATCTGTAGCTTTGGATCTGACATTAATGTAAGGAGCAGCAAGAGTTGTGGATTTATGGGTAAATGCAGATGGCACATTTTCTGCATCCCCACCTTGACACACACACACACACACACACACACACACACACACACACAGTCCTAGGTAGTTGCCTGTGTCTTGTCTTGTTTTTTGAATTGTTGTAATCAAATAAAGAACTTTCTTGGTCTGTCTATCATTCATTCGCCTCAGATGTGTGGCCTGAGAAACAAAGCTAGATTTTAACCTGTGCTCATATACTGAACAGAATATGGCATTGCTACAGCATTCGCTACTCTACATCTGAATACTGGTAATTTTATAGTTTAAACAGGTTGTTAACAAGATGATGCCGTATCCAAATAGTCCTCAGTATTTGTTGAAGTAATTTTTAGGTCCTCAAATTGATATAAACAAAATAGGTTTAATGGTTCAAATTCCCATCTATCTACTCACGTTTTGTAAAAAGCACACTTAACAACTTTATGTATATTACAGAAATAAAGTTAACGGGAAAATGTGTGTGGGAAGAGAATTTCGTACCTGAAATGTATCTATAAAAACCTTTTATTCTGATTGAAATAAAATGTTACCTGGTTGGTTATAAAAGTTATATCCATAGTTGCAACTGGAAACATGCCAAACACAGGAGCTGAAAATCAAATTGTGAAAGTAGTTTACCATCTGTTGGTGTTGGTAATGCTGAATATAATGCTAGAGACATAGATTTTCAGAATGAAACATGTTCAGAAATTGAGAGTTTATTGAGGTGAAGGGAAGAGATGGATTCCGCAAATTTGAAAAATGGATCAAGCAAGTACTATGTCAATTATACATGTGCACTTTCGACGGCCAAGCCAACTCCCAATGTCGGGAGTCATACACACACATGGATATATGTATCCGCACGGGTGTATGCCCGTCCTCCTCGCTGATTAGCACTCACAAACCATCTTGTCACAGCTGCATCCTCGTTTATACAACTAATAGTACACTTCTGTGGCTGCTGTGATTTTAGAATCAGCGCTGAGATGGTTATCTTGTCTCTCGATTTGTTGAGCTGGGAATTTCCACCAAAGACATTATTGAGAAAATTGTGCTGTTCTGATATTCCATATTGTGACCTGTTCTGAGACATTGCTCAGCCATTGCTGATTTTTCTGGCTGGTCTAGGTGCGTGTATCACCAATGTTCTGTGCATCAGTCTTCCTCGTTGTGACAATTTTGTCTGATGCATGATGTCCTGCAGCTACAGGGTGTATGATGGATACCAGGCTTCCTTAAACCAAGGTTGTCCTTCACTGAGCCTAAAACAGGTTCCTTGTTTTCATTGGTGGTCGGAAGATGCGTTTAACTTATGATTTTTCAATAATCTTCCTATCTTTAATGAAACACCACCAATGTACAGCAAGGTGACCTTTTTGTTTTGTACTTCACTATCCTCCAGTTACTCACTTTGGCTAGTATGTGGTGGCTGTAAGGCCCAGTTAATCTCCCATTCTGTTCTTTGAAAAAAACGGTGTGTAGCTCTTCATGGGGAAGCATCTCAGCACCACTTGGGATCTAGCACTGGCCATTCTAAAATCACAGCGACCACAGAAGTGTAGTATTGGTCTTACAAGTGAGGACACTGCAGTGACAAAAATAGTCTTTGTTTGCTAATAGGCGAGGATGGGCATTCGCCCATGTGGGTAAATATACATGTGTGTGGCTCCCGACACTGGGCGTTGGCACAGCCATCGACAGCACACCTGTGTAATTGACGTGCATTCTACATCCAAATGACATACCTGACTCGGTTTCTAAGTATGACATCTGCGTTACTGGTATTGATATGTCATGGTCACGCCTGTGTGGATCTGTCTTGGACTGATTTAAGTAAGACACTTCCATCACTAAGGCAGTTGTGCTGATGAAATATAGTGTGACTTCAGCAATGGAATCGGTCATCTTACTCGAAAGCCTGATTTGCAATTTATCTGTCAGGAAAGGCTAAAGCATCACATGTTCTTCTGTTTTATACAATTTTGTCCATTTCGTTTGTCTGTGTGTGCTGACAAGTGTTTCCTATGTGTTTATTACTTTTGGCTGAGCCAACATATTGTAGCGCTTTAGTTTTATTTTGGTCATAGACATTGCTTGTTGTACTTAGCCCAGCTTTGTTTTTCAGTCTTCATCAGTTTGTTTTTTCATACTCTTAAGAAAGTAAGTTAAAGATGTTGTCCTGAACTGAGACTATTGTGGAACATTAATGTCACAATGTCAGAAGAAAGTGGTACACAGTGTGTGATTGAAATTGTGCCAGAACTGGAAACTTACTCCAAAGTTGAAGTATGTGGGGCAGAAAGATTCTTGTAGAGAAAAGGTAATGTAACATACAGCCACAGTAAAATGGGGCTAACAATTTGACCAGTTGTGAGTGATAGTGAATAGGAAGTTTGCATTTTGCACCATGCAGTTTCCATATTTTCAGCAAGCTGCAAGCAGAGTGGTCTGCAGCGTGCGAGTCACAGTCTGCACGGCCTCTGTGGTCGGGTGTTCGAATCCCCCCCCAGGCATGGGTGTTTGTGCCGTCTTTAGTATAAGCTAGTTTGTAAGTTTAGGGACTGATGACCCCATAGTTAAGTCCCATAAGCTCTACAAACATTTGAACATTTGCAAGCTGCAGGAACATTAAGGGATCAAGACATGATGGGAATGTTCACACTGTGGTTCTCAAATGGTTCTGTGGCTTTTGTCATTGAGGAACTGAACAGTTGGTAGAATGATCTGACCTAATGCCTATGTTGAACGTCAGGCAGCCTGAGTCACTTTGGAGTGTGGTGCACACTCAGTAAATGTTAGTTGTCCTGCCATAACTACCTACAGCTTACTGTTTGACGTACGCTCAGTAGAGATAGTAAATCACCTGGGTAGCCACACGTTTCAATGCCTTATATGCAATTTTAGAAGGTGCATTGTTCCAGATGGCTTCCCCCTCCCCCTTTTTAGTAGATTAATGAGGTGGTCTTGTGTGTTGGATTGCCTAGACATGATTTTTAAGTAGTTTTCTCCAATCCAGCACAATGATTACTGGGCTGGGCTATGTTTATTGTCAGTTACACAATCTGCAAACACTTATTAAATATTCTCTCATGCACATGGATAACAGTATACCCGGACAGATGAGGTACACAAATTATTACTTCAGTTAACTACATATGAGAACTAATTGACCTGACATGTACTGGAGTTGTTCTTTCTGTGTGATACTGCCAAAACTCCCAGAGTTAATTGCTAGATTAATACTCGAAGAATAAAGGATCTGTCATTACTATACCATGACCTAAGCCTTTCTCTATTGACTTTTGTGATGCAGTGCACATATAAATTCTGCTATTTAAGCTGTTTGCTTGCTTATTTTTTATTTATTTATTCAATTATAGTTTGTCACATCCAATAAAAATATACTTCAGAAATATTCCAGAAGTTAATTGTAGTAACTGTAATCACATTGTTTTCAGTTATTGTATGTATGAAGTCTTGATTTGATGTTCAGTACTCTGCTGTCTTAATTAGCTGTGTAACATACTAAATATCTCCATTAGGTACTTCACCCAGCCATCAAGCGTGAATTACCTGAAGATTTCTCTGATGGTGAGTAGATGTTGGATACATCAGGATTTATCATGAACAAATAATTAAGATACCTTGTTTTGTTAATCAGGTATGTGAACATGTGTAAGACTGCTAACTAATTTGCTTTATTGAGAAGTTACAGTGATGTTTTTAAAGTAATGAATATGGAATAATTACAATATTACTCAGTTTTAAAATTTAGTCAAACTAGGTTAACTGTCAGATACATCTTTTCTTTATATAATTTTGATTCTCTATATTTTTAAATGAAAGGAAGAAAGAAGAAGAGAAAAGTGTGACAGAACCTGTATTCCACATGGCTGGAGGGGGGGGGGGGGGGAATTGAGGTTTCACATCTGCTGCCAGCAGGTTTCGTGTGTCTCAAACAAATCTTTTACTTCAGTTTTCTTAAGTTCTATCAGATTTCAAGTTACCTTTAGAATAAATGTTGTTGTATGTTTTTATCTACTTCTGAACAGGTTCACCTGCTAAGAAGAAAAGGAAAAAGAGTGTTACATTATCTCAGCCAAAAAATGCAGTATGTGCCTTAAATGAATTGCGGCCAGGATTGGTTTATACAACCGTTAATATGATAGGACCAGTTCATGCACCTACTTTCACAGTACAAGTTCAGGTATGTATATAAGTGGTTCCGCTGAATTTTATTACTAAACAGGAAATACAAAACATTTAAATTTGTTGGTTTTTTATTGTTTTTTCTTAGAATGTTTTAATTAATGGTGTAGGAGCTGACACTGAACTAGTATCAGGAGGAACAGTTTTTATATAAGTAACACCTATGCTTCTTCCAGTCCACAGTTTTGTTAAATAAGTTCAGGAAAATTTTGAGAGTTTTCATAAACTTTCCATGCTGAATTCCTTCCCGTATTTTACTCCAACTAAACAAGACTCTTTTCCTAATGATATTGTCAAGATTTATAAACTGTAATATTCTTTCTTTACCTTGAACTCGCATCATGCCTCATTCAAAGGTTGCCCAGAAGGTAATAGACTGCATTATTTTTCTCAGCTAAAAACAACGTTGTGAATGCAAAACATTAGGTATGAATTATTTCAAGTTTCCTTCGTGAGAGTGCAAAATTTCTGCCTCTTCCGACAGAATAGCTGAAGTATCATTTTAAAATGGCATCTGTAACATATGCTACAGGCATTGTGCCATCATTGATTTATTGCGGTAGAGAATATTCACGAATTTTTGTACAGACTATGGAGCATACACTGTAAATAGGAGTGCAGTTAGTCGTTGGACAGAGATTTGCACCAAAAATGTCGTCATACCCAAGATCTTGCAGTGAGTTGATGTTTGTGACAATGTGACTCGGCAGTTGGAATTGAATTCATCACTCGGGAGGTGTGGATGCAGTTATCTGCACTACTCTCATATCCTCAGTAGTCTGTGCATGATAGGTCCTGCAGTGTCTAATAGTGGAGCACAAATGTCACAGAAGAAAAACATGTGACACACAAAGGAATTTATGACTTTAGCTGACAGTGGGTACTAAAATTAATCAGTGGGGAAAGTTGAAAATTTGTGCCCAGCCATGATTTGAACCTAGGTCACCATGCTTACTAGTCAGTTGCACTGACCACACAATGAGACAGAATGACACCAACAAATGAGCAGGCATCCACAGTGATTATGTGTTTCTTGTCAGTTGTTTCAAGCATGCATACTACGAATTAAGTGATAATGGAGAGATGCACTACATTAATAATGTAGATAATTTGAGATGTTGATGTGACAGGAGGTGCGCTGGGGTAGCCCATGCCCTGTGGTAATCACTGTATCCCCAAAGTAGTAGTGTAACTGCCTTGAAAGCAGGATAATAGAGTTTAAAATCTTGGCTGGGCACAAATTTTTCACTTTGCCATTAATTTATTCCAATGGCCATTGACAGATAATGTCCTAAATTCCTTTGTATGTTGATTAGATAATGGTTGCAGGATCACAAATGGTGTCGGTTGGTCCAAATGAACAGACAGTACATTGGGGGTGGGGGGGGGGATTGTTGCAACATTTTGAAGCTGAAGGGGAAACCTCCCCGTCCTGGATGATGAGAGATGATGAAACGTAGGCCAACCATTTTGAGCCTGAAATGAAATTATTATTGATGGAATGGCATTTTCATGGGGGAATGCAGCAACTGCATCCATTTGTAATGTCATGTGTGATTTGGGACTTTGAGGGGGTGGTTCTCATTGATGAGATGCCAAGAGGCAGTGTGATTAATTTTAGATGCATTTGTCAACATATTAACAAAAATGGTGAAGCCCTACAGTGTCTTCGGTGCCATAACCTAAGAGATATTTTAAATCAACGCTATAACTTTGGGTCCCACAAAAATCTGAGGACAGCTGAAGACATCACGAAACAGTAATGGACTTTCAGCCCTGACTTAGCCCCTCAGACTTTGGACATATAATGCTGCAGATATTAGGGTGTATAGATGAAACATTGGTCTTTGGTATGTGCAATAGATAAAGTTGTGCATTACTTTCTTGGGCATCCCTAATTACTGGAAAGAGTAAGCTATGGGGAAAATTTACAATGCCTTCATTTACCTCAAACATTGCCTCAGTATTTCTTCATTTCAGACACAAAGGAAATTTACGTTAGCCACCATTAGGCATTGAATTATATCAATGGGGAAAGGTGAAAATTTGTGTTGAGCCAGGTCTCTTGCTTTCTTGCATTAGCACTGACCAGTAAGCTATTCAGATACAGTGATCGCCAGAACTACATGGACTACCTTCGCACGTCTCCCACCAGATTCATATTTGCAACTTCCATAGACTATTAATGCAGTCAGTTTGCCAATTCCCATAAGTGTTTGTGCTTGGTGTAGATCAAAGGTGTGAGAGAGCGTGCGCGTGTGTGTGTGTGTGTGTGTGTGTGTGTGTGTGTGTGTTAGAGAGAGGGAGAGAATGTGTTTTTATTTCTGAAGAAGCCCAGAACAGTAAGTAAACTTGTAACTTTTTGTGTGTGCCTTTCTGCGAATCATCAAGACTTCTCTGTGGTGAGTAGCAACCAATCCTTTAGAAAATATTCTTGCAACTTTCCTCTATGGTAATATAGTAACCAGTAGTGCTTTGACTTTACCAATTTTCATTGGAGACTTGTTTACATAATATACCATGTAAGTCCGTTATAATTAAGCATGAAATGGTTCCAACTTATGCCATTTGACGCGGACTGGCCTGTTTAAGTCGTCCTTGTACTCAGATTGTTATTACTAGATAATTGATTCTGTTTTGTATGTAATATTTTCTTCATAATATCCTCTGTCAGTGACATCTTCAGTAATATTCTTTGCATTTAAATAGTGTAAACTGAATATTATTGTATCTATGTGGTGTTTAAGATTTAATTAGAGAAGTAGTTTTTCTTGTTATCAGCAAAATGATGAAACGGCAAACCGACCTGCCTCATTCCTTATGTGATATATGGTGGCACTCGAAAGTTTCTTCTTGCATTAATTGCACCATGTACAATATTTTGGATTTTGGAAAAGGGGTTATTTCAACATGTAGCCAATGACAAATTAAGAAAATTAGGTGTGACAGGTTAACACTCTAACACATACACAGTAAAACGGCCCATCATTATCTAGTAAATTTTCACATTAGTTGTTTTCCTTTAAATTTTTGTTCTAAAGAGAAGAGTCTGGCTGGTAGCCTGTTAATGTCCAGCGTATCTAATAATAAATCAATACTTAAATTTACAGCACTAAAACTCCTAAGTATAGTTTCAATGTGAAGTTGATATTTTTATAGGCAGATATATCAATATATTTTCTTTTTATATATATCTGTACTTTTACCTGATATGTCGAGGGCCAATATTCAATGTTTTTTATAAGTGTTGATCTATTGAATTCTCGATATTTTTAAAACTCACAATTTCACAATAACTGGTGTAGATGGTAATTAAAAAATGTTAGCATAAGATTTGGTTATCCGAACATCCGCAAGCAAGAAATTATTATTGTGGAAAGCCAGTAAAGGTTTTGGGAAATTATAGTGCCATCTTCAGGTGAAAAATTTAACTGTCATTAACTGTGCCATTCAGCCCAAAAGACGAATGCCTTTGCACTGAGCGAGGTGTATAATAAATCCACATTGAGGTGGACTGCGGCTTAAATCCACCACTGGCCATCCAGGTTTCGGTTGATTTATGTTGAGGAACAGTTTAGATTGCAGAAGGTTATTTCATTTAAGTGTTTTTGGCCTTCCTTTGATATCTTCAGAAACATATAAAATGTGTGTCTTAAAATGTTTGTTGAGTGGTCTCAGAAAATATAGGCAACAAGAGCTACAAACAAAATACCTTTACTGGCATTCAAAGTAATCGCCATTCGCTACAATACAGTTCTGACACTGGTTGTACAGCTAAATTGGAAACTGTTGGTAAACATTTGTTTTGGAATTGCTCGAAGCACTGAGGTAACGCGTTAGTGTATCTCCAGAACCATTGCAAATCTTAAGCCTTTTGGGGCTAATTTAAGGCAGGGAAACAAAGAAGCCTGCCGGTGCTAAATCTGGAGAATAAGGAGGGCATGGAAGCACACTGACCTTGTGCCTAGCGAGAAAGTTGAGAACGCGGATCGTAGTATGTGGAAGGGCATTGTCATGCAGGAGATTCCCCTGTCCACTCCGGTACATTTCTGCTCAAACCTGCCGGAAGCGTCGCAGCTGCCATTTCAAAACTCCCTCATAAACTTTGAATTGACAGTATGACCCTCAGGTACAAATTGATGATGGATCAAGCCCTTTGCACTCAATGTTGCAATGACATGATACATACACTATTAGCTGTGTCTCGGCATGTACCACCACTTCACTACAGTGCTTTGCACAAAAGGGGGAGCTTGTTAACATGTCTCGCAATGGACATCTCATCCTTGTCAGCTCAGTTTGTAAAACGTTGCTCCGTATGTTGGACACTTCTGAAGATCCTGAGAGCAAACACCTACCAGCTGAGTACCGAAGGTCAGCCAACCTACCAACTCAGTTTTGCAACAGAAACATGACTGATAAAAGATTCTTATTACTCACACTACTGGCGCTGTTAAAGCAGAAACAACTGACACTAGTGGTTACCATGAAGAACAGTAAGCATGAAATTCTGCCTCAGTTTCTTACCAAGCGTGATTGAGAAGTCGGATCAGCTGTTTTTTACTTTACATGTAACACTAACATCTTTTGTACCAAAGCCAAATAAATCTGTGCTTGTTTTGTCTAGAATGCATCATACCCATGTGTTGATTCAAATACGAAGAACCTGGAAATGATTAATTTTATGACAACACAAAGGGAGGCATTGTCATGATAGATCAGAAATGTGCTGTCTGCTCCATGTCTAGACAATCTGAGTGCTGGCCACTGACAATATTTTTGTAAAATCCTTGACATATGTTCAAGAAACATGTAGATTTTAGTAACGTGAACAAAGCACAAGCAAAGGTACCACACATGACTTTCATTAAAAAAAAGAAAAGTTGGCATAAGACTTTAAAGAGCCTCACTTGAAACATCATGTGCAGAGTTTTGGTCTGCCAAGAGTACTTCAGTGCAGTGTATGTCGAATTCTAAAAATGGAACGAATACCCAGTACCTCATCCACCGAAACTTCAGAGAAACATGAAAAAAGAAAAAAGAGTTCGACTTGTTGTTCCAAAGAGAAAAGTAAATCAGCGTATTTATGTTTTGCATATATAAAACCTATTTGCATTGAATGCAGTCAAAATATGCGTGTTGAATGTTTCCACAATTTGTGAGTGTTTGTGCCTTGCAGTTATGAAAAATTATGTTATAACAATAATTTCACGTGGCACATTGGCCTGGTGCAAGTCTTTCAATTGGACTCCACTTCGGCAACTTGCATGTACCTAGCCTACCCTACCTACAGCTTAATGTGGAGTTAGAACCACCGGTTGTTTCTGGTGACTCCTCACATTGTTTAAAGGTGAAGGATGGCTTAAAGTGCAGACTGAAAAATTCATAGGTCTGACCGGGTTTCGAACCTAGACCCTTCGCTTCCCAGTCGTGCGCTTTACTCAAAGACCACCAGGCTTAATATGGGCAAAAAAATTACTTGTATGTTATAGATAATATATAATACGCTTGATAAATATGTACCAGTAAGAATATTGGTAGTATGAGAATTTGTACTACCAGATCTAAAAAACTTAAAGCCTGTAAATTTCACCTAAAATGGGTACGCATTTGTTTATACATTATAAGTAAGCTTTTTTGCATTTGAAAGTTGCATTATAAATAATATGAAAACAAAGATATAAAATTAAAAAAATGCAACCGGTCTCTGTGACCGCTGTCAGGTGGTAGTGTATCTGAAATACGTGTCAGGGGCTAAAGGTTAAGATATTCGATTAATGATGAAAATTCTCCTCAGAGATGTTAAATATTATTGAAACGAGATAGAATGGCTGGCCAGTACTTACCTTTGTGCTGTACTGCCGATAGTGACACAAATGAAGAAACAGAAAAAAAGAGGACAAAAAGGACAAGCTTTCGGAACACAGTTCCTTCATCAGGTGGGAGAGAAGGGAAGAAGAAAGGATGGGAACGGAAGGGAAAGGTAATTCATGACCTAGGTCATGAAGGTGGTGTTTCGGGAGTGTGGACGTCTGAGATACTGCATGTATGTACTGAGCCAAGCCAGAGAGGATATATATAACCAAAGAGGAAAGATCAAGTAGTGAAGAGAAGAGGAGTGAACTGAATGATGCTGAGGGGTGTAGGAGGGGCGGGGTGTCATCTAAAACGTTTTTCATTAACAGGGAAAGATGAATGGACACACAAAACACACACACACACACACACACACACACACACACACACGCACGCACACGGAGAGGGAGAGAGAGAGAGAGAGAGAGAGGTAAGGAAGGGATAATGAATAGGTGAGCTGAGGATGGAGGAAGGGGAGGGGTTAGCGTAGATTTAGGCCAGGAGGGTGGCGGGAGGAGAGGATATGTTGGAGGGCAAGTTCCCACCTCCGTAGCTCTGAGGGACTTTTGTTGGTACTATCCAAATGGCACATGTGGTGTAACCGTGCCCAGGTCCCTGGAGTTATGCTGGAGGGCATGTTCTGCCGCAGGATATTGGGTGTCCCCCAGGCGAACAGTCCGTCTGTGCCATTCATCCGCTCAGCCAATTTGTTGGTAGTCATACCAACATAAAAGGCTGAAAGATATGTGTAATTGTATTTTTTTTTTTTTTTTTTTTTTTTTTTTTTTTTTTTTTTTTTTGACAAAATTTGTCTCTTCTGTTTGTTCATAAGTTTCAATATTTTTTAAAGGTTTTGGTTTAAAAAAAATTATAGCAAATTGCTATTAATTGATTACAGTTGCCTTTGCTGACTTACTTAAAAGTTTTGCAGTATTGCTCCAAAAATGTAATTTGTGATGTTTATTTATTTAATGGAAATCTGTCATTTATTTGTAAATCAATAATAAAAAAAATGTGCATTTTCATTGAAAATTTTCTATTAGAATTGTGTTATTTACCATATACAGGGTGTCCCAGCTATCTTGTCCACCCAAAATATCTCTGGAACAATACCAGCTATTGGAAAACGACTTTCATCGGTATCAATGTACGGCTGGGGCCCATGAATGTACATATTTGGAAACATTCTAAAACGAAAGCAAATGTGTTTTTTAACACAAACTTATGTTTTTTTTTTTAAATGGAGACCCTATATTTTTTCTTCAGCAATCCATAGCATGACAAATCACATAAACAATGGCGTTGATTGCATCGCAATATTCCAATTACATCCCAAGATATTGCGAAGCGAAGTTGACGCTTGAAATACGCGAAATGCGCTGCTAGCGCACATCCTGAGCAGCATGGGGTTCTCACCTGAGTCTCAGGACATGCACTAGCCGCGTGTTTTGCATATTTCAAGCGTCAACTTCGCATTGCAATATCTCGGGATGTAATTGGAATATTGCGATGCAATCAACGCCATTGTTTATGTGATTTGTCATGCTATGGATTGCTGACAAATAAATATAGGGTGTCGATTAAAAAAAAAGTTTGTTAAAAAACACATTTGCTTTCGTTTTAGAATGTTTCCAAATATGTAAATTCATGGGCCCCAACAGTACATTGATACCGGTGAAAGTTGTTTTCCAATAGCTGTTATTGTTCCAGAGATATTTTGGGTGGACATGATAGCTGGAACACCCTGTATATGACGAATTTTATATTTTTGAGTTGTAGGTATTTGGATAGAACCGGAGGGGCTGAAGGAAGTATGATGTGATTCATGCTGACTGTAGGAAACTGTCATATTTTGATATAATTTTGAAGGTACATTCAGTGATGAATGTGCCTAGTGTCTGCAAAATACTACGAAATCCATATCTGATTGGGTGGTTTATCATTAACGTAATCGTTTATGACCTCGTACCTCATGAACTATGTATATTTCAGTGATATAATTTCGAAGTTAGTGATTCATGTGTATACTGTCAATAAGTGTCTCGGGTATAAAGTTAAAGGAAATAAAGGAATTTCATATTTGAATTTGTTGAGAAATTTTGAAATTTGCATCAAATGGCTTTGACTGAGTGCTATTTAAGTTTTGAACTTCTCATATCCCCAGTAATACCCCCTGTATTAGTTAAAATGACATCTTAGGTTGGTGAGCCAGGTGCTTTTTCCTCTATGGCCGTGAAGTCTGAAATACATTTAGCATCATACTTCATTTAAAAACGACCCATTGAGAAGCAAAATACTGTCTTCATGGTGTCTGTTGACCCTGGGTGACATTGTTTTCCTCATCAATACATTTAGCATTCATGGTGGCAGCTAGTATGAGAGCCATTTAAGTTAAAAGTGAAGCATTGAATTAAAATTTGTGATGCGACTGGGAATCGTACCCGGACCTCCATGCTCACTAGGCAGATGTATTAACCATAAGACCACCGCACCACTAGCGATTAAGACACCTCAATATAGTCTAAGTACAGCTTCCCTCCAGGTCACAAACTCTAATTCAGCTTCTGTGTTCCATGAAATATTACCAAGGCTCAAGGCTCTAATTCATCAGAATAGCACATCGGCAATTTACATAACAGAACTTACACTTATAAATTTACAAACCTTTGCCTAAGGTAAAAGGCAGGAAAGTTCAGATATGTCTGTTGCCGAGGTGCTATTCCGATGCATGGAGAGCATTGGCAATTGTGGCAATATTTAATGGAACACAGAAGCTGAATTAGAGTTTTTGACATGGAGGGAAATCGTTCTTAGACTATTATGAGGCACCTTAATCACTAGTGATGTGGTGGTCTAGTGTTTAAGATGGCTGCCTAGTGAGCAAGGATGTCTGGATTCAATTTCCAGCTGCATTATAAATTTTAATTCAATGTTTCACCTTTAATGTCTTTGACAATTTTGAGATGCAAATCAGTCTCAGGGTTCGTAAATTTACAATTATAGTATGAAAGCACCTGGCAGTGAGGTGGACACAGTAGAACTTGCGCATGCATGCCTACATCAGGTGTTCCTCTGTAACAGGTAGAAATACAACTGCCAGCTCACTGCAGGCCAGGTGTGTGATGTACCCAGGTACAGACTGCAAACCCAAGACCACCTGGAGAGGCCCAGGATTTGGATGTCAGCCTGGAAGAGACATCGGATGGATGGCACCAGTTTAGATTCTGGCGGCGGCAGCAGGTCACAGCTTATTTCATAAACCAGGAACTAGCAGAGGCAGGGACAATTGTAGACATGGCTGGATCCCACTTTTGTTTAGACTGGGGATTGCCTCGTATAGCAAGGCCTGGGTAGCACTGTGTTATGAAATGGCATGCCATTACTTTCATTGTCATAAAGATGTGCGGTGTTGTTTACCATGCTCCATAGTATGTTTGTATTACATTAAAACATTCAGGTTTAACTACAATACATAACATAGATCCAAAGATTTTAGTAATCACAATCTCTTCAAACTAAAATAGTAATTCGGACAGTTTCCAGCTCACCGCATAGACGTGTCAACGAGCTGCTACAGGCACATACAAAAGACACACACATACAACACTTTCAGCTATGTGCCTGTTGCAGCTCGTCACCATGTCTTTGCAGCGAGTTGTAAACTGTCCTTATTATTATATTATTAATTCCAACCTGGACTTTTCATTATAAAATAATAACTTGGTCTCCTTAGACTTTTCTTTTAGGACTTTGACGGATTCATTAGGATTATTTGCATAAATGGGGAATTTGAATTGAAGGCCTATGTTTTGGTAGTTTAATCTGATTCTGTACACAATATAGTATCCTCTTATTTTCATCTGGCATTCTCCTCTAGGTGTTTGATTATGAATGACTTGGATGCTTTGAGTTAAAACCTTGATATTCTCCTTTGGGTTGTTCCATACCCTGAATATTTCTCAAATATTTGTTTGGTGCTTCTGAATGTTTTCTCTCTTTTACTTTAGGTCAAAGAATTTCTCTCTAGTTGAGTTCCCATTTTCTGAAGCTCCAAAACGTATTCTTGAGCATCTTCAGTCATCGTTCCACCATGAGTAATTTTTTCTTTTAGCTAGAAATATTGTTTTGTTGCATTTTGGGGGATTTATCATATTTGTGTGTATGGAATTTTGCTCTCCCCTGTAATGAGTTAGCTACATCATTATTCTATTGCCAGTTCTTCTTTTGTTGTTGTTGTTGTTGTTTGAGACACTGTACTTCCTGTGTTCAAGTGTAAAAAGAAATTCTAGGAGCACTGTTACGATATCGAGTAAAACAAATTATTTAAAATACATGGTTCGGTTCAATTAATTAAAATACATATGCTACATATTCAGCACAAGGTGTCCATGGGTTGAATTGGTGAACTCGTGCATCATTAAAATGTAGATCGTGCCAAAATACAGTTTACAGTTTTTTGTACTTAGTGTGGCTACAGGAGTGTGTGATGTATTGCTGAAGGTCTACTTTGCGTTCTTGCATATGCCTTCAGGGGATTGGACTTTACATTTTTATTTATTATCCTTCACAGTGAGACATGGAATTCTATCAACCTGGATGCTATTTTGCATTATTTTAGAAGTTATAACCAAGATTCATTCATTGCAGTCTATTAGGTGAAAACATATTTAAATTAACATAGGATATGTATTTCAGAACAATGTCTGTAGTCTTACATAATTAGTAGTAATATCATTATTTGACTGAGCTTAGTATATTTGATATGCTTTCAGGTGAACGGTCAAAGTTTTCAAGGTCAAGGCCGGTCTAAAAAATTGGCAAAACATGCTGCCGCAGAAGCTGCACTTCGCTCATTTGTACAGTTCAAAAATGCTCCAGAAGCTCAACAGGCAATGAATGTCCATATTTCCGAATTTGATTATACAAGTGATGTTATGGAAAATGAACTATCGTTGTTTAATACATTCAATCCTGCGGAAGGAACTGCTCCAGCCAAGAATTCTGATGGTACCGACAAGTTACCAAATGACCTCGTAGAAAAAGCACAAAATGGTTGTATCCCTCCAAAATCCCCTTCTCAGGCTATAATACGGCGGAATTTACCTCCTATTCCATGTGATAAGAGTCCTGTAATGTTGCTGAATGAACTCCGTTCAGGCATTAAATTTGAATGTGTATCTGAGAGTGGTGAACAATATGCTAAGTTTACAATGGTTGTCGATATTGATGGTGAACGATTTGAGGGAACAGGTTTGTATATGTTGATTTTAGTAAATGTTTTACAGAATTGGATTTAATCGTGTCTCATATTTTCTCCCTACTTTCAACAGGTCCTAGCAAAAAACTTGGGAAGGCTGCAGCAGCAAAGGCAGCCCTTGCAAAACTGTACAATATGACATTCACGCCATTTCCCAATTCTCTGAAGCAATCAAGATCTCTGTTGACAAGTGGGACAGCCAATGCCTCCCTGGAGCAGATGACATTGCCACAAGTGCTGGCAGATCACATATCTAGGTGATTGAGCTTAATGAAACATGCCTTTTGTTGAAAGCTGTCATTTGGAGACCGTAGCTGTGAGCAGGTTAATCCTTTAATCAGCCACTGTTAATAATGCTATCAGTCAACAAAGTTTCATCCTAACCATTCATGCAGATAAGAACATAGAGTAGAAAGCAGTTGAAAATATGTTGCAGGTCCGATTGATCATAAATAGCGTATAAAACAAGCAGGCTGTTTAAAAATACAAACCCAAACATCGGCTTTGTAGAAACAACAGATCTTGGTTGTTAACCATTCATAACTGAAGAAAAATAGGTTGTACTACTTATGAGAAACTGTGAAAAGTTTCAAGATAAAACTCAGAGAGTATTGAAATGGTATAAATTTGTAAAATACATCAAAATAGTTAAATCTACATTTGCAATGACAACATACAACACACTGTGAGTGAAAAGCATTCAGATCGTGAAAATTCTTTCTTCTCCTTTCTGTGCATTCCAATTTGGAACATAAATATTTCTCACTTTGACCAAAATGACATGCATTCAGAAATGTGACAAAAATAACACACAAATATACATAAATTACTACACTCAAATATTGCAGTCTGCTTAGTCATATTTTAGTAAAAAAAAAGTTACATTTTTACTGTCTATTATGTACATTTCTCATTATTTATTTTGTTTCATATTCTCTTCACTATTTTGTGAATACAGGCAGCTAAATTTGCAGATAACCCAAAACTAAAAAGATTTGTTTACACTGTGTTCAATGGTAAGTAGTTTTACACTTATAGAGACCATTTCACACACTGTGCTTTTCTGGAAGGCAACACCACCCCAAGGCACTGTCAGTGAAAGGGGGAATATAGAACCGAAAACATTCCCAATTTGTATCTAAATGAGAACAGCCATTTATTCAAAACAGCTACTTCTATAAATAAATAGCATTATTAGCAGTTGCTAGTTCATTTTCTTCTTTGCCATAATTAATTATTAAATTATTCAAACATGGGACCTCCTGTTTACTAGGCAGTTGCGTCATCCACTGAGTCACTGTGGCATTGTGGATAATATCAAACTATAATTAACATCTAGAAACATATATTGTCTCAATGTATCAAGGGTATTGAATAGAAGGTGAGACATTGAATGAAAGTATGTGTCAAAGGGTTGTTCCCATTTACATTCAATGGCGGTGTGCTATTCCCCTGTTGAGAGGGTTGGCAATGTTGGTACGAGTTGTAGTATTATAGACTTAACTACATTTTCTTATTCGACTTGAGTTAATCAAGGCGTTAATTTGCGTCTGAGCGGCATAGCAATGCAGTGTCTACCGCGAGTATCTGACTTTGATGCAGATATGTCAAACGGTCGGCATTGCAAAGTGGATTGTAAGAGAAGAGGGCAGAAGAGAATCATGGAGTAAACAATATAGAAACTCGGTGTTTATATATGAACTCCATGTGTGAAAGCTTTAGTTTTAATTCTTCTGGTTTTTGACTCTGTTGAGATTGGATATAATGTGCAAAAGAGATATGTGTACTTATTCTGGCATTGTATGTAATTGCCAATAAAAGTGTCGTAATTAATCAGAACAAATGATGTGTTGTTCATCAGTTATTTTATGCAAAGGTGTAAATTTACGAATGTCTTAGAAGTGTAATAATTTGAAGGAATTTAGAGGCACATCATAGCTGGACCACTTTTTATTGTTAATCACCTTCAAAGATAAAGAGGAAGTTGCAAATTCGGACTTGAAGGGAACTTTACGCCATATAATCCATAACTGAAATTAAAGTAACAATGCAGAGTCACATAGGGGAACATTGAGGTACAATGGAAGTTTGTTTCGTGGAGGGAAAAGGGGTTGAAATATTCCATGCATTTCTGTTACCCACAATGCCATGGTGGCCGAGTGGATAAAGCAGCTACCTAGTTTTAGGTTTGTATCCCATCTGTAGCACAAATTTTAATTAAACACCTCTCCATCTGTTCACTATCTTTGATACATTGAGACAACACGTTGTTTGATACTCTTTCCACAAATGGGCAATGTAATGTTCAGCTTTGGCTCAATACTCAACAGATAGAAATCTGTTGGATTTATGGACCACTGAAGTTGGTGAAGTATGCAGTGTCTATATTATGCACACCCAGTTGATAAATGCACCAGATGTGTTCTTTTGTGACATCATGTCTGTCAAATGAAGCTTCACAAGCATCACAGTTTTCGATGAAACCAAACTATCTTCTTCACGCAGGGAATGAATAGAGAATTTGAGTAATACTTTCCGCATACTTTTCCAGTCTTCAATTACTGATGGAAATTCTCCTAGCTTTCAGAATTGTGTTCCTTTGTCACGTAGGAGAGGAAGGAAGAAAAAGGGAACAAAGCCATGAGATGATGATGTGTGGAAGTCAATTTTGAAACTAGATTGACTTACTCCCACCTGATTAATTTACTCCAGCTCCTATAAACAAACCCAATGGCAAGAACAATTTTTGTTAGTAAATCTGAACTATAGTCCTGTGGAAATTTAAAAAAAAAAAAAAAAAAATAATAATAATAATAATAATAATAATAATTAAAAAAACTGAAGTATTTGCACACATACTGTAAGAGTTGCTATGAAACATTACTTTTGATTATTTTCATAAAATCAGTTTAGTTGTTCAAATTAGCCTCCCCCCTGAATCATTCCACAATTTAAATAATTGTTTTCAAAAGTCCATACAGTTTCTCGTTCTTCTGTAATAAAATTTAGTTGCGCAGTAAAATTTTCTTGTATGTCCAGCATTGTTCCATAATGGTATCCTTTCATTCCTAACTTCAATTTGGAGACTAATCACAAGTCGTCTGGGATCAAATCCATTGTATTTGATGACCGATTCTGAAGTGTGTTAGATTTCCTGGTCAAAATCCTGCCATGATCTTCACTTCGTATGCTGGAGCATAGTATTGGAGGAGAAATGAAGAACCTGCTCATTGACATTTGGGCTGAATTTGACAAATTTTTGTCCAGGAATTATGGATTATGCTGAAATTATACTGTTACTGGTTCCTTCTTGGTATAAAAATCTTGTGAATGGGTCATTCAGAATCAAAGAAAATGGTTAGCATTGTCTTCATACAACTCTGCTGCAAGCACACTTTCCTTGACTCAAACATGCTTCATTCTGCCACTGTGTAAGAGGCACATATCAGACGTGCCATGTCCGATCACTGGTTGCAATTGAATTTGTGAAATCGGTATCATTTTAGGTTGCGGGTGTTTGCAGTGTTGAACTTAACCATGTTTTTCATCGGCTGCAAGTGTTCGTAGCAAAAATGCAACAGTACTTTTCCTCTTCTCGGTGATCTCTATACTCCCTGCATAGCCTGCCTAGTTCTAATTTGGCAAATTAATTTCCATCAGTCTTTGCATGACAAATAATTGTTTGTTTACTTCTTGTTTTCAAACATTATGTGATGCAATGCACTGGTGTGGGAGTGTAATTGAAAAATGTGTTAGTGGCATCTGTACCAGCCGTGTTGTAATTCGGCAAGAAACTAAATATGAACTTCCCCTGTCATAACAGCTGAAGTTTAACATCAGGTGGTCTAGAGATCACTGCCTTTGTCCAATTTCCAGGTCATAATTCTGGAAACTAATTTTAATATAACAGCTTCTCCTTATGGGTTCTGCAGATACTCATCTGTCCATGCAATGACTTTAGAGTATATTTGCACACTTTCGACCGTGTGCTCATTGGTAGCATTGATGCTCGTGGGGCATCCCCTTATGTCTTCTGCACCACCATGAAAAACAGCATATAACCAAAAAATTGCAACTACAAACCACAGTAAAACCCCATTCTTACACTTTTGAAGGGACGTAATGATAATGGTGTAAAATGTGGGAAATAATGATTTAAATGGTAAAATTTGCTTACTGGATCACCCTTTCCGTGTCATAGGTTGTGATAATGTACATAATACGCATCAAAATACTAACAAGGAGGTTTATTTCTTATGTAATAAAGGTTATCTGAATTTTGTATTATTTTAAGCACCAGGTGGAACTGTAACCGGTAACTTTATAGGAAGTAGAAATTTTTTACTTAATTTCATTCACCATAATCTTCTTTGTAAGCAAGCCTTTTAATGGCATTCATTATTTACATAGTGAAAGTGCAGAAGTACTGTACTTTTTGTATTTTTTGATGTTTCACACAACAATATTAGAGAATTTATTCATGTTCTCGAGTGCAAATATATGCATAAGTATTTCTGCGACATCAGCGAATTGTCGGTATCTCACACTATAATCACGTTTCTGAGGTTATAATAAACCATTTCCTTCATTGTGCAGGAAAATGTACACAAGAAAATAATCATTCTCACCGTTTATAAAACTTCACAAAAAATACTTAGAGAAATATTTGCATTTCACAATAACAATAAATTCTCGAATCACATCGTGCAAAGCATGAAAAACTACCATTTGCAAAAACCAAGGAGGCATAAACAAAGCTAAGCCGACAATCGGTGCGTTGGCTGATGCGATCCCATCAGCCTCTGTGTCTTGAGTCAACTACTGGTGTTTATTGGAAACAATGTAATTTGAAATATATGTTTGAATAAATGCAAAGTGTTGAGAAACTTGACTGCGTAACATTACACTTAAAATGCAAAAGCCATTGCCAGCATCAAATAATCTCAATTATGTCAAATTTTTCTTCATGAACATGGTTTCAGAAATGTAAAATGTGGGAAAAATGTAAATTTGTTAACGCAGAAATGGGGACGAATTAACAATGAGAATATAGGAAATATGATGGGACCAACAAAAAATGGTGTAAATGGCAGGAAAACGTATAATCCGGTAACGTAAAAGCAGGGTTTTACTTTATCGCTACAAAGGTACAGGCTGACTTGCCCAATTTCCCATAAAATTTGACATTTCCTCAATGCTGCACTGCCATTTTTGTGTGTTTATGATAGATGATGCTGGTGTATAACAGATGATTTGAAGGCAGGAGGCTTTCTGCAGAGTTAGCGCATAGATTTGTGACTGTTGTTAGAAATTAGAGGACTATAACATAGTAAATTGTTTAATATTATGCATCGTATTTGACACAGATACTTGGGATCCCATTCCACCCAGAATTGTGCTCCACCTGCCAAAATGTACAAACTATCGACTTAATTTCAATCTCTTGTTTGCGTGCACTCCTCTTTGCTTCTTGTCAATTAAGTTAATGACTTTAGCAGCAAGCCATCTCAGCCTCCATCAAAGACAGTTTCCATTCATTGCTTACCATGTTTGAACTGCACTCTTGAGAGAACTATATGTTCTACTTCAAACTGGAGAGTGGCTTGGCGTAATCAGGCGACAGTTGCTATTACAACTAAGAATTCATTTCACTATTTCAATTAATAAACTACTTTTTATATTTGTGTATTATTTATCTTTTAATTACAACAATATAATATGGATAGCCTGCAACTCACCGCAAAGTCATTGCATCGATGCCTGTCACGGTTCAATGAATCTCTCTCCATGAGTTGCAAGCTATCCTCATTATGTTGTTAAATGCCATCCGGTACTTTCCATTGTAACATGTAGTAGTAAAGGAGCTGAGCATAGAGCAACTTGGGTTAAGAAAAGAAATAAGCTTGACTGACCTGATATTTTCTGTCCTCCGACTGATGATGAAAAAGGGCGAGGGATTGGGAGTATAACAGAAGGGTGAAGGGTGGTAACAGTATTCATAGACACGGAAAATGCATATGACTCGGTTAACAGCAAATTAATCTGGGAAGAAGTGAAGGTAGGCTGGATACATGAATATAACAAAGACAATGTAGACAGGACACAATTGAGGAATAACACCACCACTGGGAATGTGGAATTGTTTTAAATGAGGCAATTATCTCATGCAGTATGTAATGTGGTGGTTGAGGGAATGAAGAGCAGTAAAATAGATTGTAAAAGAAACAAACAAAAGGATGCTTTTGCAGATGATGTGCTAATATTGTGTGACGGAGGTAATGTGCAAGTACAACTTGATGTGTGGAAGGAAATAATGAAAAGGTGTGGATTACATACAAATAATAAAATAAGAGTGAAGTCATGATATTTGGAAGAGTCAGAAGGAGAAAAGGGAATATTACTTTCAATGGAGACTCCCACAAAGAGATAATTAATTTCACTTATTTAATGAGTGAAATATTGACTGATGCTAAGATTACCGAGGGAAGGAAATTTTTATCAAACATCTGGTTTGGAATAATGAAGTATCCCCTCCCCCACACCTAGGGGGGGGGGGCGGGAACACAGACACACACACGCACACAAAACCCATATATCCTTATGTACAAGAGTTATTACTTTTCTATTGGGTCATTCCATATCAAGTCAACCAGAAGTCCCCACCTGACCATTTACAATTTTGTTAAAACTTTCACCTTAGCTGCAGGTATGTATCAAAGGAAGTGTTGTCAAGTTTCAGCTACATAAGTGCTGTAAATTTGGCTGTAGGGCCATCAGCTTAGAGGTTGTTCAGCTGACTAGCAGAATTTTGCGAAAAGAACTGCACGTTTGACAGCTCTTTACAGCAGGCCACCCCATTCTCAATTGTTGATACCTCTGGTCTATAATATTTTTACTCCACAATATTTGATTATCAAGAAAATTCACATTAGATTTTTAAATGTTTCTTGTCATCATGGATCTGCAGTTGTGTACTATTTCACGATTTACATATTGAAATGTTCTCGTCGCTGTTTAAAATCTTATTCAAACAGCAAGAACAAACATTTCATATTAAAAGTCTCTCTCAGCTGGGTTAAGCACATAACTTTAACGTAGCTGTGAAAAGTTTAGTTAAGAGATCCAGCCTCAGCTGTGCCTCTGTCATTACTAGAACGTGTAACCATAATGAATAAACTTATTCTTGATACTCGGTATTTTTTATTTATTTATTTATTATTTTTCTTTTCTTTTGAGAGAAACTTCTTAAATCAATTTATTCGCCTTATGGACGAACATTGGACATCAGTCAAACCATGAAGGAATCATATTACAATAGTGCCAAGAACAATAAGTCATTTTTTCCCCCCCAGTTTTATTCCTAAATCGTGGAGAAATGTCTTCGTATTATGTCATCTGTGATTACCGTGTGCTGGCCTTCGCCCCCAGAATCTGCAACAAACATAGATTCTGGCAGCAGTTTTTATTCTGGTCCAGCCTAATAACAATTAGTATATAGATACCTCAAGTCGACGTAAAAGAAGGTAGTAGTGTTCAGTGTAACGCTGCAACCTCACATTAAATTTCAAGCTGTTTCGATACTGAGATCTGTGGCCTAGTCTGGGTGTTTTAAATTTAATTGTCAAATTTGACCAATATTTGGGGTCAAACATCACAAAATGTGGTCTACTGATTTTTTAACTAGTCTCATTAAAAAGAGTTGGGTTTTATCTTCTGTGTACTTGTTTTTGTTTGTTTGTATCCTTTGTTTTTGAGGGTTAATACTTCAGATTCAAAGTTAAGCAACTTTGTCACAATGGATGCAAATCTGATGGAAGTGAACTTTTCTCATAGTAGGTGCTGAACTCTAATGGACAGTTCTTAAAAATATAATGTATCCACCGACAGCGAAGCATTTAGAATTCCATTGTTGAGCTGGACAGTGTGTTTGGAAGTTGTGAATTTTATAGTGAAGTTTAAAGTGTTTGTGACGTCAATGATAAGTAAATATTTTCACCCACGGTTGAGTAAATATTGTGATGTAGTTAATCAGCTTCATTAGAAAGCGCAGTTATTGTGCATTCTTAGTTTTACTAGAAACTAAGAAATGAATGAAATTCTGCCACTGCTCTCATTCAATTGGACTAGCTAGTGATCCAACTAAATGTTATTTAAAAGTGGTTTTTTCCCCTCTCAGGGCCAAATCAGTTAAGTCTATTAGTGCATTTCTTGCAGAAGAATTGAACTGATAAAATACCACTCTGGAGTAAAGTGTGATAAAGGCACAAAAATTTGCTTTTATCATGAAGCCGTATAACAAGGTGTGAATGTAAGCAAAGAATCTGCTGCAACCCATTTTAAATAAGAACCACAATATAAAGAAAAGCCTTCGTCCAAAGTATGATCCCAGTGCGAAGAAGCTTGAGGAATTGACTAAGGAGTGTGTGAAACGGAGGCAGAAGCTTTGTACAGTATACAGAATTGAAGCAAATGGTAAATTGAAACTACAAACATCTGAATGATATTATGATGAAGGTATGGAATCAGCTGAAGTTGTGAATGCAAGATTGACAGATCTTGGTGCCTCTCCCCTCAAGTTTCAGAAAGTTTACAGCAGAGATTCATGTGGCTATACAAAGTGGAAGATCATTGAAACCCAGGCTCTCGTCAGTACCAAAATTACCGATGCTGGTGGTTTTGCTCTAGATGAAGTGATACAACCAAGAACAAAACATGAATACAACCAATAACAAACCATGAATGCAAAAGCTGTAGCGAGTTTCACTATATGATAGGAGACTGAAAGAAAGTTGCATGCGTCAAATTGAGATGAACAGCTACAAATTTTGATACTAGAACCACAGAGCTGGACAATGGGGAAAAAAAAACAGCATCCATATTTAAGGTCCCTGTAAATTTGTTGAATACTGCCAGAAAGCTAAAAAAGGAATCTTTACTCTGCCGTAAAGGAAGCTTGGAAAAGAGATTTTGGACCAAATAGTCAAAGTGCCCTGGGATGAAGGATTCTGTTCGGATTGAAAAACAGTAAATCATGAAACAGAAATGGCTCTTATTTTGCAACCTGAAAGAATGATTAGTCACCTATCAAGACTGTAATGGACATGAAATTGGGTTCTCTAAATTCTGTGAATTACATTCAGAATGGTGTGTGCTTGTCGGTTCTTTTGGAACACTCTGTGTTTATGCAATTAATCAGAATGTCAAGATAATGATAGATGCAAGTACACTAAAAAAAGATATTTAATGACTACTTGAAAAAAGTGTCTGTAGCTTATAATCCAAAGACTGCATGCTCCATCATTGTGACAAGTGCCCTGGGAAATAAGCATTAGAATTATTTTTGACAGAGTATGCTTTCAAAAGTAGTGACTTTGAGTATATCATTGACTTTAAGCACTGGGTTCACACTGACTGACTTATGGACACCAGATACCAAACAGCTGTTTTTAAGACTATTTCAGAAATAACAGGAAAAATATGAAACCTTTCATGTCATCAGTAAATTGCTAAGCATCAAAACTGATATTTGAAGAAGATGAAAGAGAATTTGAAAATGGGAGAAATTATTGATTTAATGGATTTTGCAGAACATTTTCATTTGTGGTGCAAGATGCTGTGCAATCATGTTACTGGGAAAATTGCCAGGCCACAGTACATCTATTTGTAGTTTATTACAGAGGTGTTGAATATATAAAAAATATTAATCTTGGTGTAGTCAGTGATTCCCTCAGACAGAACACTCTTGCTGTGTGTGTTGATTTGAAAAGGTTGATCGAGCACTTAAAGAATACTATTGGGGAAGTCAATTATTGCTATTATTTCAGTGATGGTTCAGCTGCCCAATACAAAATTTTTATCAACTTACGTAATCACGAAAATAATTTTTGAGGCAAGGCCGAATGGAATTTCTTGGGAAAAGCCATAGTAAATCTGTCCCATAGTAAATCACCATTTGATGGAAGAGCAAAATGGCTTGCAGCACATGTAGGCCTTCAGTAGCCTAAAAAAAAGCAAATTTTGACACCACTTGACATGTTCACATTTTGTGACGAGAATTTGCAAGGGATGAAATTGTTCTTCATTAAAAAGGTCGAAGTTGAAACTGAAAGAATGTGCATGAAAACAGACTTAAAAATGTCCAAACTATTTCTGGGACAAGGGATATCATCAGTTTGTGCTGACTGATTGATTAAAAACAAATTCATATCGGCAAAGTTTCAAATGATCATCTTTTGTCGCTAACGTAGACCAGTCTGTCACAAGTACATTTGCAGAAAATATTTTACATCTCCAGCCTGGATAGTACATAGCCTGTATCCGCTGCAATAAATGGTTTATTGGGAATATCTACGATGCATCACTTGAACAGAACGATATGCTAATAGACTTAATGATCCCGAGGGACCTGCGTTTTCATTTTACTGGTCTGATTGAAAAGACTCCTGTTCCAGTGCAGCACATTATTGCCAACGTTCCTGGTCCATCGACAACACTGATGGGGTGCCAGTACAAATTCTCTGAGCTAAGTTTGTTGAGTATTGACAAAAAATTCAAATCCAGTCAATAGTAAATAGCAACCAAGGCTTGATAATCTGAGCATAAATCCTGAAAGAGATGTAGTAACCAAGCGAAACATCCAAATTTAGCCTTGAGATCCTTCATGATGTGGCTGGTTTTGCATGGCTAATAAGGTGTGGCCCCTTGGCAATGGGGTTGCCATTTTTTAAAATAGGTAATAACACTGCTACTACAAATTTTTATAAATGGCCCAACACAAGATTGCTGATAAATAGTCTTAAAAATATATTGTCACGCATCTGTTTCCAGATTCGGTTTACTGTGAGAAAGTTCCCTTTGAAGCTAACAAGGAGACCACTTGGGTATCGGATTTTAGAATTTCTTTATATTTATGGTACTTGAAATTCAGTACATAAATAACAATCAGCCAAAGTCATTTGATGCAACTTTCAATACTCAAGAAAATAGATTCTGAAGTTTTGCAATCATATTTAAGTACTAATTATTAAAAGAAATGCAGCGTATGTCGGTGTAGCTTGGGTAGTAGTGATATGGACTCCCAATCATAGAATCAATGGTTTGAATCTCACTAAGACTTATGTTTTTGTTGTTTTCGAATACTTACGCCATTTTAATACCCAATGATAATTTTTATGTACAATACACATATTTTTGTTAATTTTTATAAAAAACAATACACATATTTTTGTTAATTTTTATAAAAGGTTATCAATACCGATGATTTAAATTAAAAAATTGCAAATTCCATATTTATGGCAATGCTGAAAAATAATCATTTTGATGTAGTCTCACTCATGCCAGGGTGGTAAGCATAGTAAAAATATGGAAAACAACTATTTTCATGACATTGTGCACATCGTACGAAGACTGCATTTTTAAAAACATAATTTTTCTTTGATATACAGGGTGTCTCACCTAAGAGTCGTTGTGTAGATTTTCTCTGGTGTTTGATCAGATATTTGCAATTTCTTTTTTTCAATGTGTAGCTGGACTCTGCCAAACAAATTCTGCTCCTCATGCCATTCCTGTGAGGCCCAGTGTGGATATTAAGCGTCGGTTTGTTCGCCGTCACAAACAAAAATATTTTTAAAGTGACATTTTTTTGTGCTCAATTGATAGAGCAGTCCCAAATTAGTCTAGTGTGACATTCAGTTTATCAAAATGTATTAGCAGAGACAATAAAACACGACAATTAACCAGTATTCCAGAAGCGGCTGTATAGTGCTTCCATAAGGCAGTAGCAGACAGCGAGGTGTGGCGGCACACTCAACGGGGCAACTCGGGCAAGGAAAGCGGTGAGAACAAGTTTACCGATACAAGTGCTGTACTATAGTGTACCTTCAGCGGACACATCTCAGTATTCTTTCGGCCACACCAAATTGCAAAATACAACATGTACACACCTTCAGAGGTAACAGACATGACTTTTGGTAATGGGTAAGTGCTGCTAGCATTAACTTGTAGAAGCACCTTTTTTAATTGTTCTTACTGTAATATACAGTATCTTTCTGACGTGCATTTTGGGGATATGTGATGAAGTCGCCAGAGGGACAGCTCGGATGTACGCTGTAAAGTATCTGGAACGAGAAGGAAGACATCCCTGTGCAGATAAGTTATGGGCTGTAGTAAAATGAGCTCGAGATACTGGGGATTTGCGCCCGGTGAAACGCCAGCGAAGCAGGCATATGCTAAATCATAACAATGCTATTACATTGGATATGATACACGCAAATCCACACAACGGTACAAGGACACTCCGTAGGCAGTTACAAATCTCGTGCTGTACGGTGCATCGCATTTTGAAATACACAAAAATGCACCCATACTGCTGGCATGTGCGCCGAAGGCTTTCATTGGATGACAAGGCCAACAGGCTAATGTTTTGTTAATGCTCATTAAACCAACCACCTGAGTTTATTAAACAGACTCTATGCATTGACGAGTCAGCATTTTGCAGCACAGGCTTGCCAAGCAGAACTGCCCATCACTTTTGGGCCTCCATGAATCCATATTGGTTGTGTGAGGCAGCTCATCAACACTGATGGACCGTCAATTGCAGGGGTGATATAATCAGTAAGCATGTTGTTAGGCCTCATTTCTTTTAAGGCAGGCTGAACGGGGCAGTGTACACCAATTTCCTTCAGAACGAACTGCCTTTTCTGCTCAACGATAATGATTTAAAAATGAGGCAAATGATGTGTGTGCAACAGGATGGTGCACCCAATCATTCCACTGCTTCTGTGCACCAAACTGCACGGTATCTTTTTCTCAAGACAATAGGCAGAAATAAGGCTGTACAGTGGTCAGCAGCTAGGTCACCCGATCTGTCGGTCCTCGACTTCTATTTCTGGGGTACAATAAAAGATATGGTGTACACAGAAGAAAGCAGTGATGAGATGAAAAAGCGTGTCAGGCAGGCATTCTCTGTACTTGATGGGTCATATAATATACTGTGTGCTACAGCTAGCATTCATTCTAGACGAATGATGTAGAGAACAAGATGATGGTTTGTTCAAACACCTGCATTAAGGTATGGCCCCAATGAAATAGTGATAAAGTTTTGATTTATCTTTCTCTGTTTCCCTTTGTTGTGCTCTAAGCATTTGAAGGCTACTTTACTTTGAACCGGTTTTATGATTTTATTTATTGTATGTGGACTGTTAATGGATTTTGTCCACAATGAAGAATCAATAGGATCTATGTTAATTATGGAATTCAAACCAGTTACAAGAAATTGATTTGATAGCGACTATTCAGTTGCTTGGGAATTGCTTCGTAAATGTACAGTATAGTCTTGTCACTAATAAGTGCAGTAACTAAGCTAAATTAAAACATATTTGTCTACTTTGTTCTGTGTTTTACTAATCTCAGTGCTTCATAACATTTGATAGATATTATGGTGTTAGGTATACAGAAGCTAAAACGCGTGGCAGTTACATAAAATTGTCTTGAAAATACATTAAATCGTCTTGAAAATGATACTGTACTGTGCTGCATTACTGTTGTGGCTACGAGCATTGCTCCCAGTCAGTGTCCAATGCGTCAGATACCCACAACAGACGCAGACATATCGCTACACATATGCTCGCCACTTTGTCCTCACCAAACGTGTCCCATCTCATGTGTCACGACACGTCATCTGCTACTGACTTATGGAAGCGCTACACAGCCACTTCCGGAGTACTGGTTCATTGCCGTGTTTGACTGTCTCTGTTAATACATTTCAATAAAATGAATATGACACTAGACTAATTTGGAACTTCTCTATTGATTCAGCACAAAAAAATTCGCTTTAAAAATCTTTTTGTTCCTGACGGGAAACTAATCAACACTTTACATCCACATACAGGAATAGCATGAGGAGCAGAATTTTTTTGGGCCGATTCCAGCTACTCATTGCAAAAACGAAATTACAAATATCTGCTCAAGCTCCAGTGAAAATGCACCTGACGACTCGTAGGTGAGACAAGTTGTATATGAACTGGAAAGCAAACTTCGTTTACATAGATGAAGATTTATCTTGTATCACACAGGTTAGAAGCGAACCACGCATACCTCATCATTTTACTGAAGATTGGAGAGGGCAGATGGTGATGAATAATTGATGGAAGTTTGATGCAATCTGCTGTGTGAGTAATTTCTTGTCCTTGTTCGATCAGGTAGGCGTACTTTTGCAGGCACTTTATGAAATTTTGTACTAATAGTTGAAATTAAAGTCACAAGGCTGCACCAATGGTGTACGTTTTGGCGGAATTTCTTGCACCGTGCAGGTAGGCAGACACCTGTCGTTGGAAAAACTTTATTACACATAGCGTGATCAGTTTGTCCACTCCAAGAATCAATCAGTAAAAGAAACATGTTGCTTTCTAATGTATGGAATTAACAAGATTTATTAAAAAGCCTTCATAAACTTTCCAGATTTTGATGATGTGACAGCTGTTTGAAAAGTCATTAGTAGCTATGAAGATTACTTTCCAAAAACAGCATCACAAACTAAACAATCAAAGACCACGTCAACAAATAATACTGAAGCCAATAGAAGAAAAAAAATGTCACTTATTATTATTTTTTTTAATGAAACCATAATTATTAACAACCTTTTATAAAATACAGAAAATTACAAATAAAAAAAAACATGCTTTTTTCATAAAAATTACCATTGGATATTAAAATTGTGTAACTATTCGAACACAATTGGGAGGGGGGGGGGTCATGGCGAGACTCGAACCACAAACCCTATGGTTGTAATGCCAGAATGTTGCCACCTGACATACACCATTAGACGATGCAACTGATTCAATTATTGGTACTTACATGTACTTGCAAACCTTCAAAGTCATTTATCTCAAGAATTTTTGAGAGTTGCGTCGAATGGCTTTGGCTGCTTGTTATTTATATATTTATATATATATATATATATATATATATATATATATATATATATATATATATATATCGATTATTAAGACGAAAAATTCCTAGCAGGAAAAATAAAATATAAAAAATAGACGAAGATTACTCACCAGGCGAAGGAGCACAGGTGTGACAGCATCACAAATAAATAAATGAATACACACACACACACACACACAATCGCAAGCTTTCGCAACCCAGTTGCGTCTTCAGGCAGTAGGGAAGGAGAGGGAAAAGGAAATGATGAGGGTTTTAAGGAAGGGGGTAAGGAGCCATTCCAATCCCGGGAGAGGAAAGACTTACCTTGGGGGAAAAAATGGAGGGTAAACAAATGCACACATGCCCACACATTCACACAGACACAAGTACACCTAGGCAGACATACTGTAGAAAGCAAAGAAGTTAAGTTATATTTTATATATATTTTATATTTTATATATATATATATATATATATATATATATATATATATATCCCAATACCCATGTGGTCTCATTGTAAGTATTATCCCTTAAACAAAAGATACGAACAAACAAGTGTCTGAAGATAAAATTCAGCTGTTTCTAATGAGACCAATTAGTAAAAAAAAAAAATCGGTTGACCACCATTTTGAGATATTTGACCCCAAATATTGGTCTAATTTGATGATTGCATTTAAAATATCCAGTCTAGGTCCACATATCTCAGTAACTAAATAAACTAGAAAGTTGATATTTAATGTGAGTTCTAAAACATCAATGTTCTTGATAACCAAATAAAGTATTGTAATGTAAATTTGTTATAGACCAGAGGTATCAGCAATTGAAAATGGGTTGGTGCACCTGCTGTAAGGTGTGTTCTCAGTTTGAGTAGCAGTTGTGTAAAATGTGCTTCCTCACTGACTTTTTCCATGTTAAATTTTAACTTAGCGCAAGAAGTTGAGACAAAAAACCGATTTGCAAATTTATCAGCACAATAGTCAGTTTATTAAGAACTGTCAAATATGAGGTTCTTCTTGCAAAATTATGCTCATCGACCGAACTTCTAAGCTGATGGCCCTACAGCCAAAAATACAGCATCTAGCTGAAACTTGATGAAACTTCCTTTGACATGTACCTGCAGCTACAGTGAAAGTTTTAACAAAACTGTAGACGGACAGGTGGCGACCATTTCTGAAATTGGCTGGTTTTACTTGGGGAGCAATTAACATCATGATAACTATAAGGCACTGGAGCTGACTGCAAGCACAGGAAATGGAATTTTCCATATTAACTATTTATAAAATGCGGATATTAGTAAAGAACTAAACCATGAGTGGATGAGAAAGGAAATGTGCAAAATGAAATTACAATGCTATGGACATGTTAAGAGGATGTGCATTCACAGATTCCCGTAAATAATGGAAGACCTAAAGAGGGATGGAATAAGGCTTAGAAGGTGCACAGTGGAGTAGGAGAGTGAGGTAGAAGAGGAATGAACTAGCAACACCCGAAACGTGGTGGGAAGACATAATTAAATGGAGAAGAGTTGTAAACACCCATACACAGAAACATCTGGGCCGCGATCCTGATACTCGTGTACTTATTTCATCTACTTTTCTTGATGTTCCTCCTGCAACTCATCTGTTCCACCATCAGCTCGTGCACATAGTGTTGATAAATTGTTAAACATAGGGTTTGCTTTTTGTGGCTTAATGTTTTAGAGTTCAGATGAAAACTATATGGCAACAAATAAGTGTTATCAATTCATCTTATTTTCAGATTGGTAATAAACAAGTTTACATCTTTAATAGAACGACAACCTAACCATGCTCGACGAAAGGTACTGGCAGGAATTGTGATGACCACAGGTCCTCAGATGGAGGATGCAAAAGTGATTTGTGTAACAACTGGAACCAAATGTGTAAATGGTGAACATATGAGTGTAAATGGTGCGGCACTTAATGATACACATGCTGAAATTGTGGCACGTCGCTGTCTTTGCGACTTCCTCTTTGCACAACTGGAATTACACGCCAACGAAAGTATGTAGCATCAATAAATTATTGGTGATAAAGAGTTAAATGTTCTGCTTTATACAGTGCAGTGTTAACAAACTTTTGTCACTGAAATGTGTCCTTTGTGATTCAAGGCACAGCACAGGATTCCATCTTCATTTTTAATCCGGAGGGATATTACCAACTGAAGGAAAATATAAAATTTCATTTGTATATTAGTACAGCTCCCTGTGGCGATGCAAGGTATGTATAAGAAACTGATATATAAGAAACTGATATTTCTGTAAATAATTATAATGCAAAACATGCAAATAAAAGTAACTTTCCATGCTTTCTTATTGTTATAAGTAACCATCACTGGTAATGTTAAATACAAAAAGGATTTTTCAGATGTCATTTTGAATTAGATAAATCTGTTTAATTTTCTTAGGATTCTAGTTACACATTAAATGAAAAAGAAATATGATTGTAATGTCAGTAATAGAGAGTTAGACAATAATTCACTATAAAGACATTCGCTGAGTTGCAGACCATTCCTGTCAGCGACTCAACAGACGTCTTTATGATGAGTTGTTATCTATTCTCTATTATTGACATGTAAATAAAAAGAAAACTTACAAGCCACACGAGTATCAGAATTTTTTGTAATTTCTGATATTTATGGTGAAGTTCAGGCTTCAAACAATAATCGGCCAAAGTAATTTGACACAACTCTCAAAAATTCTCGAGACAATTTAAATTTTTCACACACATTTAAATACGTGTTATGATGCCAGTTATTCTCTGTTGTCAGTGTAGCTTTGTTGGTAGCATTGTAAATTATTGTTAAAGGTAATGTAAGTTTGTGGTGAGAATCCCGCCGTTATTTATTTCACAGTCTTGGAATATTTCAACCATTAAATTATAAAATTAATCAAATATATGGTAATTAACACATATTTAAACATATTTTTGTGAAAATGCACATACTCCTGTTTATTCCTTATTTTTCTATTTTTTTTTTTTTGACGAGTTGTTAATAATTGTTTCAATTCAAGATAAATTAAAAATCACAAATTACATTTTTACAGTACCTGTTGGCTTTACTATTAGTGTGAGGTGGTTGCCATTGCATGCTCACTTTTTGTAGAGTTAAGATGTTGTTTTTGGAAAGTACTCTACATAGCCACTAATGGATTTCCAGTGCAAACCACCTACATACACATAAACAAAAGCTGACACAAGACATGCAGTTAGAGATAACAAAATATTTGTTTATTTAACTGAATTTCATATAGTGCATATTTGTTTATATCCGCCATGAAGATACTCCTTACACAAGAGCTAGATATGTGTTAATTACTATATGTTTTGTTAATATTACATTTAAATGGTTGTTGTATTCAAACACAATGAGGATGATAATACTATTAAATGATGTATGCTGACACACCTTTGATATCATGAATATTCCCCCCAGGGGACCCACAGCTCTTTTGTGGGTATATGTGTGGTGCGCACGGGGCCTTGTCCTATAGTAGCTTTCCTTCTCTCCTGGATCTCGGGCTGCTTCACTGCCCCCCCCCTCCTCCCCCCTTTCCACAAGTTTATGTATTTGCCCGGACACGGGTGTTCTAAGCATTCTGTTTTTACTGGTTCTTAAGATGCCCACGAGGGTGACTGACAAGCTCGGTCTCCTCACTGCATCAATTGCGTAGGCTACCGTGCTGCTTCTTTAGTGGACTGCCCTGTCTACAAAGACAAGTGGGTTATCCAGGAGATTCGTGTCAAAGAAAAAGTGTTAACATATGCTGCTTGGCAGTTATTGGCTGGTAGGAAGCCCACTGTGCTCCCACTGGGGAAATACAACATTGTTCTTACCACTCCCCAGCTTACTAAGGAGGCAGGCTCGCAGACCTGTGATTTTACTTTCAGTGGCACAGTTGTAAGATTGGCAAGCCCAAGGATTGCCCATTCAGCCACTCCACTCTCTTCTACTCCCACTGAAATCCAGTCATCAGCTTCTCATAAATCGCAGGCGTCTAAGCCGAATGCCAAGAATTCCAAAAATGAGACTGTCCGTGAATATTTCTTACAAACTCATCTTTCACAACCATCAACCTCTCATGTCTCCCCATAATGCTTACAGGAAGTCTAACAAGAAAAATAGTTAATCTCCTTCCCCACCTCTGCTCTGCTCATCCATCTCGCCACCCAGCAGTAACCACTCAGGCCGTTCTTTTGTCTCGCCAGGTCGCACTAATGCTAACCTATCAGCCAGCCTTTCACTGAGGGAAATTGATAACTGAAATCAACAGTTGTTTTTGTTGGCAGTGAAAATGATCTCATTTGACACTGGTTCCTTTTATTTATTAACAATCTTGTAGAAGTGGTAGCAACATCTACTTTGAACCTCTAAAACTGTGCTTCTCCAAATAGTTCACAGTTTGGTTTGGTACCTAATCCATCATCTTTCGGGAGTGCACCCGGGGCAGCGACAATTCTTCTTCCGATATTTCGGCTGCAAACCTTACAGCCATCTTCAAGGCGAGTCCAAGACTGAGTTCTCAGCGTCTGTGCGTGCCTATTTCTACGGTAAATCACGTGATCCAAGCTACTGAGGATTAGACTGCGCATGCTCGAAGATATCACATTCGTAACTGCTGCGCTAGTCATAGATAAATATATACTTCAAAGATAATCTGTGAGCAGTGAGTGCAAACATAAACAGAGCTGTTACGTATTCACAGTGCTTACAAATGAAAAATTAATCATTAAAAGGGGTAACATCAATCGGAATAGAGGACGCAGACATTCTTTCAGAATGAAGGCGTGATATAAGTGGCTTCCATGCATTGTCGAGATGAAATCCGTCGTCACGATTTAGCAGGTGGTCCGCCAGTTGTATATGTATAGCTTCCTTTACAACAGAGTCCCAGAAAGTGGAAGCTGTGGTTAAAATCTTTACTCCTTTGTAATTCATGGAGTGCCCAGTGGAAATACAGTGTTCGGCTACTGCAGACTTGTTGGACTGAAGAAGGCGTGTATACCGTTGGTGCTCAACGCATCGTTCCTGCACAGTGCGCGTGGTTTGACCTATATAACGTTTTCCACACTCACAAGGGATTTCATAAACTCCCGCTTTTCGCAATAACAAATCATCTTTGACAGATCCCAGAAGAGCTGAGGTCTTAGGTGGTGGGCGAAAGATCACATCCACTTTATGTTTGTTCACGATTCTCGCTATTTTTGAAGACACATTACCCACGTATGGGAGAAAGCCTGTAGATTTATCTGGTGTTTTTATTTGTAAGGTTTTTTTAATCTGATGTTTCGAATAGCCATTTTTCTTGAAAACCGCCTCCAGGTGCAGGTGGTTTGGTACCTGTCTGGAGAAAGCATCTTGCCGTTCAAGAAGATTAGAATATTTTCTTTGGTACTATTATGGTGTACTACAAACTTATGCATTTTTATAAGTTTATGAATGTGATATTTTGTAAGATATTCAAACTTTATCATCTACTAAGACACTTGAAATAATACCATTAAAATGATTTGGCTCTCAAAACATTGAATGGTCTCTTAATTCTTCAAGTGAAATACACTGTGTTTAATAAAGTTGCTCTTAGGATAAAGGCCCACCATCCCCTATGGTGTTCTCCAGCATCTTGCCAGAGACACTCCCTTTTTGTGGAGCTTTTCAACCATCTTAATCTTATCTGCCTAAGCACTGGAGCACCAACTTTTCTTTCAGATGCAATACATACCTACACCCACTTGGACCTCGTGATATGTACCTCTTAGCTTGGGCGTCAGTTTGAGTGGCATGCTCTGATACGTACTCGAGAGACCATTTCCCCTGTCTAAACCATCTGCTTCATCATACCCCATCTACATTTTCCTCCAGCTGGAACATCTCCAAAACTAACTGGGTGCTTTACTCTTCCATGGTGGTTTTCCATTATCAGAATTTCCCCAGCTGTGACAGTCAGTTTAAATACCTCACAGAAGACCCAATCTCCCATCTCTCCATCTCTATGCTTGATGATGCTGATAACTCTTGTTTTTTTAATAATATAGATATATTATCCCAGAATCAGGTCATTTGCCTGGAAACTTGTCGTTCATGACCTGCACAGGAAAGAAACTTTAGAATCACACTTAGAAATTAGTTTATACCGTTTATAGGCAACCCACAAGATCAGGACTTCAGGCAACACTGTCTGCACTGTTGCAGCGATCAGTGATGGATTGTATTGGTCTAGATCACAAGAATCTTCATTTAACAATTTTTGACCTTCGTATTAAGTGTCCTTAGAAATTTATTGCCCATCTGACTAGTGCTGTGCAGGTAGGCCATAATTTTCAGAGGGTGACCACTACATAGGTCAAAACTGGTAAAATAAATATTATGTCTTGCTATCTAGACTATTATTTAATCCAACGCGAAAAGGCCAACCCTAAAATCACTGTACCACTACACTAGCACTTCGTTTTTTGTAGAAAAACTTCTTGATGAAAGAAACGACCACGGCAGCTTCTTCTGTTTCACAATTATCTTAAAATGTTGGTCTACACTGTATTTACTGGCTCCTGTAATTGTTATAGTATTTGATGAAATCCTTATATCAATTTTGACTGCATCTGGTATTGAAATGAATCCATGAATGAAATGTGAAAATTTGTGCCTAATTGTGAGTAATCACCTTATCCTCTGATTATCTAGACACTTCTCCTTGTCCAACCTAATTCCCATGTGTCTCCATTTTCCCTGTTGCTTGTATGTATGATTCCTATAGGCAGACAATATTCATTGTGCATCTAGCACAGACTGATGTCATCGTATTGCCTGTTGAGGCTTGTATACCTTATATACTGAAATGGTGTTAGTTCTTGTGAACTTGTCCATCCCTGTTCAAAAAATCTGAGCCAGGGCTTCCTCTCCTGAGGATTTGAACAGGGGAAGAAAGTTCATACTAGAACTTTAGCACAGTCACAATCGGCTTCTGCCACTTCCTGCCACTAATCAATACTATTTCTTTTGCCTTCCCCAACTCTTTACTAGAGGTTACTTAGAACCACAGACACACAGTATTGGACAAAATAATATGAACACTATGCATTATATTATACATCATCTTGTTGCAATTTGACACCACTCTATACATGTTTAACACTGATGTGACCATGGTGCAAAGACAAGATAAGAAATGTTAGACATTACCTAACACTATCTTAAATGCTTTATTGGTTAATGCAAATGATGATTGTTTCACTAGTGACAGTATCCTCAGCAACAATAGGGTGCAACATTTGCAAAGAGGAATAGTATGCAAAACCCAAAATTAATTAATAATGACCGGTTAGAATTAAAGACGACTATGGCCAGACAACATAAAATCACTGGGTGGAAAGGGACTGTAAAACTCGACCCACACTTCAGTAATACTGTTTCAATTAAAACTGTGCGAGCTCAACATTCAAGGAAGAGCTGCAAATTTCTAAACCCTTAATAATGGAAGTCAGCAGAAAGCCGTGAAGTAAGTGGAGCCACAATCGTAAATCCTGGGCACTTGTTGATCGATGTATGTAGTATGGTCTGATAAATTATCATTTACAGTACTTCCTAAGTATTAAAAACCCCCAAACAGAGCTGATAATACAGCATGCCCAATGGTTCCAACTTTTAACAATGGCAAATATAATAACTATTATTTTCTTCCTCAGAACCAAACATCTTAGATTTTGTGATTTCCTGATTAATATATACATAAAAGAATCTACTGATCAAAAATCGCACACAAACACAACGTAAAATCAACTTACAGGAGGGGTCAACAACACATCGATCGCGATCTGTTGGTATATCACGATTGGTTATGTGTTAGATCGCAGAAGAAAAATTGTTGACTAAAATTAACAATTATTTTTGTTGATAGTGAAAAATGCACGCTCGTTCGACACAGGTTTGTTTATTTTTAACCCTCCAGCAGGCGCGTCAACTTTCATAACGCCACTAGTCGCGATGTATCTCCTGGATACATGAGATGATATTTGTGGTTGTGCCTTTGTTCACAGCTTTTTTCTTTTGTTTTTGTTTTAAATTGCAGTTACCTTTATTGTTACAGATTTGACAAATGCATATGTGAACATTAGGCTCATTACACTTTCAAAATAACAGAAATATTTAACACATTGTAATGGAGAAGTACATGAAATTCTTTTACAATGTGACTTCATTATAGATACAAATAAATTATTGAACTAATCATAGAATGTCTCTGTGTATCGATCGCTCTCTACAGAAAGATATTGTTCACAAATTATTTTTGCGTGCTTTTGCAAACAAAGATGTGTACCTCATTTTTCACGGGCATACTTGATGAAGCAAATCTTTTTTGTTTCCCTGTAACATTAACTGGCATCTTTTTCTTTTCTTATTTCCTGAATGCAACGATAGTTCAGCGTTTTCTTGTTCTTTCCCTTGAGGTTTGTACTTTAGCAGCATTGACTTTATATCATCTGGTAGAGTCATAATAAGAGCTCTTCTTTTCTGAGGATCTTGCAGTAGAGTCAGAGTCAAAGTTTTGAGGTACTCGTGGCTATTTGAGTAGTTATTCTTATTGCCCAAGAAAATTACTCTTGATTTGATGCCTGCAATGTTTATTATTATTACAAATAAATGTATTTTTAGTGTCTTTTTTACTCACAAAAATAGTAATGTTCATCACTTTCTTGCTCTTCATTATTTTCCTCTTCATCAAAATCATGATTGGTGTCAGAGTCCACAGATCTTGTTTAGAGTATATCTTCGGTTTCTGAATCAGTTTCTACGAGATCTTCAATTGATACCTCATTGTCAAAAAGAAGGCGATGTATTTCTTCCAAATCCTTAGGATTTTCTAAATCATATCGTTTTAGTACCTTTTGAAATAGAGTACATGTAGCTACAACGAAACGTTGCTTCATCTAGAAGGCGGCGACAACGCAATTGAAAACTTGAGTATGCTCCAATCAATGCTATGGCTGCAGACAATAGTGGCGACAATGTGTTACGCGAGTAGGCACGCTGTTTCTGACAGATACAGAAAATGCACATGCTCAAGTCTGTGTCATTTATGATTTTGTCAGTATCAGGATAAGGCTGAAACTCCTGTGAAGCAATAAGAAAGGTATGACACAAGATGTCATGGGCCAGCAAGCCATTATATTAGAGAAAAAGTAGGTCATGTAACTCACAGATACACACACGACTGTCGAAGGGTTAACAATATTATGGAACTGAACCTCTAAAACTGTGCTTCTCCAAATAGTTCAGAATTCAGTACCTGTATGCAGAAATCAGTGTTTTTTGTCCCGTTCAAGATTAGATTAATACTTGTTTCATTGATTGTATATAAAACACTTCGTAATGATGTGAAACGTGTCAGTTTAGTAAATGCTGTCTATACATGACAGTATTTTAAGGATTTTTTAATTTTCATTTTTTATTTCATTTATTTATGTTTTTAAGTTTTATCAAAAAATTCATTTAAAGTGTAGGTGGAGTTGCAGTTCAGAAATACCTTTAATTTCTTTCAAAATACCAGTTGGCTATCTGTCAGATTTTTGACGCTACTTGGTAAGTGAGCAAAGACTTGTGTAGCAGCATAATTCACCCCCTTTCTGTGCCCCAGTTAGATTTAAGCTTGAATAGTGTTGTAGCTGTGCACACTGCTATTCCTCTTGAATTGGGTCAGATTGTTAATAACAAATATAATGAGTGAATGTGTATTTTGTGAAGCTACAGTGAAGATCCCTAGATCTTCAAATATATATCTGCAGTTTGATCTTTGGTGGGCTCCAGCAATTATTATGATTACACAATTTTGTGCTATGAATACTTTTTTACTCAATGTTGAATGGCCCCAAAGTATAATCCCATATGAAAGCAGTGGTTGAAAGTAGGCATAGTAAGCAAATTTACTGAGATATATATCACCAAATTTTACAATGACCTTAATACCATAAGTAGCGAAACTGAAACGTTCAGCAGATCTTCAATGTGTTTCTTCCAATTCAATCCCTTGTCAATGCAAACACCTAAAATTTTTGAATTTTCTACCTTAGCTACAGATTTGTGTTCAAAGTCTTATTAATGGTGTCGTGCCATTTACTGTATGAAGCTGTATATACTAGGTTTTATCAAATTTTAATGGGAGTCCATTTGTAGAGAACCACTGAATAATTTTCTGAAAGACATCATTTACAATTTCATCAGTTAATTCCTGTTTGTCAGGCATGATAGCTATACTTGTATCATCAGCAAAAAGAAGTAGCTTTAAGAACAGCAAAGCACACAAGACCAAACCTTATTTGACATCATTTTTTATAACTCCACAGTCAGAGGAATTAATTGTTAGGTTAGAATATTTTCTTTGGTACCATTACGGTGAACTATGGACATATGCATTTTTATAGTTTGTGAACATGATATTTTGTAAGATATTCAAACTTTATCTTTACTAAGAACTAGAAATAATACCATTAGAATGATTTGGCTTTAAAAATGTTGCATAACTGAAAACTGCTTGTCTCTAATTCCTCAAGAAAAACACACTGTATTTAATAATGTTGCACTTAGAATAAACACCTTGTTTCTTCTACTTAGCTGTGCAAATCATTGTGTTCAAATGTCAATTTTATGAAAAGTTATTCTCAAAAACATGGACTCTTGTATTTGATTCAGTGTATACACCAGATATCAAGGAAAATGTCACATTAAATGTAAGATGATAATTCCAAAATATTATGAAATAAAATGTTTATGTTTGGATCAAATACTTATGATATAAACATTTACTTGTTAAATATAGTTGTTTTACAGAATTAAAAATTAAAAATGTAGGAATTGCCATATTCTGTAAAGAAGTAGATCACTTCAATATGGTGGTAAGAAATAATAGATCGCCAATGCTTTGTGGTTTCATACCCCTGATTTACAGTAAGAGTGCAGCTTAAAGATATTTTGGTGGGATGCGGGTTTATAATTTTGATATCTACATCTTCTTCCAGCTTACAACTAGGCCTAATGAAATGATTTTCCCTATTTTTTTGGCTCATTTCTGAAAGTTCCTTCCACTAGGTGGAAGGGACAGAACCTGAAGTGATGGTGGAGCTCTTAAAATTTTACAACCTAGTCGCTTTCTTGGCATCACTCAACTGCTTTTTGTCCACCAGTAATGAACTCAATGAAGTGCTAAGAGTTCACCAGAATTCTATTTAAGTACAATTTTGAAAACTCTCTCAGTGGCAGCATTGCTTTGGGCCACCAACAGAGTTGTCATAATCACTTTGGACAATCCTGCAAAATGTGATTTGCCCGAGGAATCCTCCAACTGAAGATGTTATACCATATGATATCTGCTCATTCATGAAATACATCTTCTGAAGGATAAAACTGAAAAATACTAAACTCTTCTTCTAGTCCTTCAATCTCGCTAGAAGAAACGTCACTTGGAAACTGAGGATGCGAAGTTCTTCATCTTCGTTTTGGATATATCAATTGTCACCCATCACACCCACAAATTGCTGTATTAGTAGATACAACTCAATAAAAAACAAAACTAACACAACTTCAACTTCCCAACACAAATTAACAAACTAGGATATATGGTGGAATGTTGTTTATTATTGCCCACCCACTTAACAATTTTTCCTGTAAGGCCACAGCTACGAGTCAAGTGACATGCCACATTTTCATTGGTTGCTGCTAGACTCAACATTGGTGCGCCTTTGTGATTTCATCCTGTATTCTTTATTAAGCATTTTCCAAGTTCATAGAAGTTACTGTCAATACTGGTGATTCCCAAAAGAACATTCTAGAAGGGGCTGCTCATGACTTTTTTGTTTGTCGACGACATCCCGCAAACGAACCCGAATGGAACAGAGTGTTGCCAACGGAAATTAAATTATACCGATTTGTGTAACTCGAGAATCAGAAATTGAAACACTCAAACCATAAAGTCATAATTTTAAACAATTTCGTAAAAATTATAATTAAATCGTAGTGGTGGGAACCTCTGCATGCCTGCTTCCTACAGTCAAGCACAGGGCAAGGTCTGTAATGATATGGCCGTGCATATTGTGATTACATCAGTTTCTATCATTACCCCCACTGGTCAGATAACTGTAAAAGAAAATCTCACCATCGTCAACAACAAACTACAGCTACGCCTAAAATATTGTTAATAAACACCTCTTATTCCATAAGGATGATTTGCCCACACACACAAAAAACATAGACACTTTACAAATCAGTTCCTCAGAGATTTATGGCTGTTCTCAAAGCCAAAGGCGGGCCAACTCGTTAATAAGCAGTAGTTATTGTACGTATGTTAGGTCTTCAATCTGTTTTATCCACCCTCTGTACATTGAGTAGACTAACACTGTCACAGATATTATTGCCATTACCAATATAAATGGTAGGATATTTGTATCGTGTTTGATAAAAGTATAGCCAAACATGAGACTTATTGCGCATTACGCCTAAACACTAATAGTTTTATTACTTGAAAACCTGGTGTTGCCCGGGGATTTATTTTTTCCTGCCATTTTTCAGGTATTTGTATAAGGGCTGTATGTCTAAAATCTCTTGGTAATACAATTAGTAGTAACTTAGTGATTGTTGGGGTGGTTTTCCATGAACGTTATTGTTTATGTGCTCATATCTCATGAACTACATGTCATACTGTGAAACAATTTATAAGGTACACTCAACAATTTGTAGTGTAGAAATTATAAATTATAACATCATTCCGAAAGCCATAGTTTTATTCCATAAACATTGGAAAAGTAGTAAGTGAGAAACTTTTTTTCCTTTCATTCTGCTATGGTGTTCGGCGAGAAAAACTTTAAACATAATATCAAACCTGTATTAAAGTTTGTTGCAAGTCGCTAAGTACTCTCATTCTCATATAGCGTGCTTATAAAGTTTCGCCATCTTCTTTTTGTTTATGACATCATATCTTCTGAACCATGTGTCTTATGTGATTGTTAACCCTGCAGCAATTGTTACCTTCCTACAAAATTTGGTTGAAATCAGTCCAATGTCCAGTGGTTTAGGAGAAAATGAGCAGCATTGTCGCTAAATGCAGCAGTTTTTCACGCATCTTATTGTTTATGACGTCATATCTTGTGAAGTGTGTGTTGTACATGATTCTTACATTTACGACGACCATCCTCATGGATTGAAGCGCTTCTGTGTACAAAATTTCAGAAAGATTGGAACAAAACTGTCGATTTGCATGCAACACGTACAAACAAACACACGGTGTGGCGTGACCGTGTAAAATTTTAGTAATGATCACCACATAATCATTTTGTAGGTTGGTTCAAACTTTTGGAATATAACTTTTTTTGTATAGGCCCAGTAACACTGTTCCTCTAAAACAGTTTCTTCTTGTATTTGATTGGACAATCCTCACAGAAGGTATCTAATGGATAATAATGAAGGAGACTTTTAACTAAATATTAATCATTTCACCATTAAATCAAAACTCTTCAAGAACTTTACACTGAACAAAACATAAGGGTTTATTTCCACCCAACTCGTACATTACATCAATATTAAACAGTCTTAACAGTTCTCATTCAAGCTCTATACATTACATAAGTTCTGAGTCCATAGCTCATAGCAGTCCAATAATCAATAACAAACAACAATCTTTGTCTTAAGTTCATGGAACACATATGACTCAACCATATTTCTTCTTAGGCTTCACAGTTATTCTGGATCCTGAGAGCTTTTACAATATCACTGGGACTTGTGGTTTAACTGCCTGGATGTCCACCTGGACAAACAAAATATCCAGGGCTGTACACATTCTTCCAATTATTTGGTCGTCTTGGATCAATCAGTAGGAATGTAGTGTAATTTGCTACACTACAAAAGGCACTCTGCCTTATATATTATATTCCTTTTTATATGCACACAAGCTGTAATATGGCAGCCATCAACTGCATATGAAAGAAATGATTTTATATTCTGTCACCCTGGTGCTTGTCAGAAAAGACCACCTCAAAAACAATTGTGCATGTCTTCTTAATGACAACTTCTAACTAAGAAGTGAAAATTCACATACATCACAAAAAAGGAATTTTATTCTCTACCTTGCTGCTGGCGGCGTTCTTAATCAATTATTAATTAACAGTTTTACTTTAAATGTGTAAGCTTTCTTCCAAAATTGTTTCTCGCATGTAATTTCTTTTGAGGGACTTGCTCAATTATTAATGCCTGGTGAAGCTACTAATTCAACCTGAGTCTAAATTATTCTTTTAAAATTCTTGTGCCCTCGAGAGTTGTTTATGCAATAATCAACAGTATGAATGTGGGTTCAAAAATGCATTATAGTAGAGTGTGATGCAACTTCTTAATTTCAAAGTAGGAAAGGCCTACAAATTATTCAATAGACAAAGAAGATTGTGCCAAAAGCTTGTTTCTTTCTTATGTGTACTTATAAATTAAAAATTGTCTTGTAGACGATTGATGATGAAAATTCTCCTCAGAGATGATAAATTATTGTTCAAACGAGATAGATTGGCTGGCCAGTACTTACCTTTGTGCTGTACTGCCAATAGTCACACAAATTAAGAAACAGAAAAAAGGGACAAAAAGGACAAGCTTTCTGAAAACAGTTCCTTCATAAGGTTGGAGAGAAGGGAAGAAGAAAGGATGGGAACGGAAGGGAAAGGTAATTCACGACCTAGGTCATGAAGGTGGTGTTTCATTTAAAAATTTCAGAATAGTAGGGTATAACATATACCGAGTATGTCGTGTGTTGTCTTTTACTTTCTGACATAGCACACGTTCTCAAATTTCTTATCACTTCCCGACTGAGAGTTTTAAAATAATAAAATTTATTCATGTGCCTAATACCTTCATGGATATACCAAATTAAGTCTTTCTGTACCATGTTTTGTATTTGGATCTTTTCACCAAAATAATGCCCCATCTATAATTTTATAATGGATCTCATTTCCTTTCCCACTTTCATCTCTTATCTCTATACGGATCCTTTTGGCTAACACTTGTACCTTGTTGTCGGCATAACTAACATTCAAAAAATTAATCCCAAACAATATTCTATTACTTTTGGTAATTGCTAAGTTTGGAATCAAATAATTGGTTGTTGTATAATTCTTTTTGTGTACGTTTAAACACAGACTAGCGAAAACTATCGGTTTTATGTTCGCCTATTTTAGGATCCCAGGATCCTTGAAAAAGTTCCGTAGCAATGCCATACAAGGAGGCATCCATTGCAAGTTTAAAAGGGACACACATTCTCCAATCTGACGGCCACTTGATGTTATTTTTTAATTCTTCTTCGTAGCAGAAGTAACCATTTTAATGTTGTTACCTATCACTGGTTAGTATTTTACGTTTTATTTTGCGGTTGCTTTGGGCAACGACCAAGTTTCCCTCAGAAATTCTTTTCAGGAAATTTCCCTATTTGAGATTTTTTTTATTTATTTATTTATTATTATTATTATTTTTTTTTTTAATTTCAAGTTTTTCTCGCGATTTCTTCTTCTTCTCCTCCTCCTCTCTCTCTCTCTCTCTCTCTCTCTCTCTCTCTCTCTCTCTCTCTCCTCTCTCTCTCTCTCTCCCGGTCGTCCAGCCTTTCTCGGTTCGAGTCCTTTAGACCCACCATATAATTTCTGTAGAATTCGTTCGATGCACTTCCAAGACAATAGTTCATATACCAGATGATCAGCTATGCTGTTCCTCCAAACGTCGATGTACTCTTTTTGAGTGTACAGTCAGTCTTCTTCTCCTTACTAAAGTTACTATATAAAAAGAGAGTGAACTGTTTCTTAATCTGTAGGCATTAACCATTAACTACTAAATAACTGTAGTCCACAAGTTCAGTTGAATGCAATACAATGGGATTTATTCCCCAAAAGTACAGTTAGAAACTTCGTACATCTGTCTTAGTATGAACTTCTACAGTAATGACAAAAGCCATCAACTTAACAGTCCATAATTATTTTTCTTCTATATACATCATCTATGATTCAAATACAAACGCTGCCACTTGCTACTGATAGGCTGCCCAATACCTAAACAGAAATGAGATCTGGGTCAGCATTTTACATCTCACCTGCTATTTAACTTTTGGTCATCTGGCATCGATACAGGCAGATATGTAGTGTAAATGGTTACACTATACTATTTCTTCCTCTAGATGCATGTAACTTCTGTCAATTATTTTGTCAAGAGTTTAGGGAGCATTTGTGGTCTAAGAATACTGATTACAACTTCCTATTTACATCTTCTTCTTATGAACGTGTATGCTATACATGTATTTTCCTTTTTCTCAATCCTTTGTAACTGTCACATTCCGACTTCTGAGCCAACAATCCTGCCAGCTTTCAACAGAGGGCTTTATAACCTCGCCGATTGTTGATGCATCTTATTTCTCCCCCCTCCAGTTATTCTAAATTTAGGGATGGGTCTAACCCCAATTTTACCGAATCGAATCCGAATACCGAATCTGAAATAAAACATGTGCCGAATACCGAACCCGAATCGAATCTTCCGAATCTCAAACCCAAATAATCTGTCAACTCAAGTACATGTATTCAAAAAGTATTACTTACTACTCTATCACAGCCAGTGATGAAGATAACGCCTCTGGGGTGAATCCCAAATGACAATATTAACAGTAAAATTTAAGAAATTAAAATTTCACTTTGATTTTTATTTTCAAACTTAAGGATTTTTAAAAGAAATTTGAATGAAACATTTCGATATATATCTTGGTCTAAAAGAAAATAAGAAACTTTCTTAACTCTGTTACAAAATGTTTCATATTGTGAAATAAACAATGAAATGAAAGGATTAGGGTGGTTTTTTTTTTTTTTTTTTTTTTTTACAAAGGCGAAGTCTCACAAATAAAACCTGAGAAGATGAGTAATATATTTTGGAAGTTAATAGATTCTTAAAAAATACGATATGCAAACGTTGAAAAATTTGATAGTGACATATAAGGCATTCCATGAGTGACAGGCAGGACATTCAGACACTGAGAAATCCGCGTTTATTCGACGTGTGTGTACTTGTCATTGCCACGAAGACATTTCAGAACTGTTAAAAGTATCTTGCAGATTGCGCATTCCGGAAGGTTAAGCAAGGGTATTTTTTAGATTCATTTTTTCTTTCAAAAATTTAAGATCACGTAACTTGTCTGCGCAGAATTTTTATTCGTAGAAGATTTAAAAATCAGTACTAGAAGTCAGATGCCATGCTTCATTTCTAATTATTCCCATTCAGCATAAGAATAATACAAACGTAAACATTAACGTGATACTTATTCTTCTGCGTTCACAGTTGTCTTTCGTGTTTGTTAGGCGGACGGAATTTAAATGTTGTAACAGGTAACACGGAAGATTACATGGCATAATGTTTATATTTGTACTATTCTTATGGCGAAAAGAGTCCGGAATTCACGAATCACGATTCATAGGAACAATCCCTTTCCCCTAATAGAAAAACACATAACTTGTAGCACGAAGGCAGAGGTTGTAGCGTAAGGCATGTTGATGCAACACAGGCTTGCCAGTCGGCTTTACGTAGTGGCTTTTAGATAATAATTCAAATGTACGGCTATTGTATGAAACTAAATGCGGAAATGTAAAACAATTTTATTTGTCTTATAATACAAATTTTACGAAAAGTTTATAATAGCAACTAGATACCGGTATGGTTAATTCTGAATCACTATTATTTGATTCCTTGTTACACAGTTCCTTCGTGCTACAGATCATCATCCCTGGTATAATCTAGTGCATTCGTTCTCGAACATTATTAAAAACCTGTTACGCAATCTGATTTGGAATCCAGTTCCACTTATTATCATTCCATTGGCACACTTGCGCGTTTTACACGACCCAATGGTATCAGTTGTCTGTCACTTTTTGAAAGGCAGTAGGTGTACATGTGTTTAAGCTTGACCTTAAACGATTTATTGAAACAAACGTCAAGTGGTTGTTGAATTGACGTCATTCCGCCTGGATGGTGCACCATTATAACTTTATTTCCACATAAAAAAATAACTTTCTTCTTGAAAGCCTAATGCTTCATTACAGTTCACATATCCCAGCATTTAACAAAATTCGACGAAACAATACTTGAAATCTAAATGAGGCAAGAATCCTAAAACTTATGTATTGTTGGTATTTATGTGAAGAAATTAATTTTTGTTACTACTTATAACTGAAAGGATTCTCATATATGTAAGCGGAAAAGGTTTAGCCAGTATTTGTATTTTCGCCTGCTAAACAAGCCTGTGTCGCCTGTGTAGACGGGAATAGTTACTTGTGGCGGCTCCTAGCGCCATTTATCAGAACTATTCAAAGTGAGGTCGCTTCATTTAGTGAAATCGCCTCTTTCTGCGGGTCTATGGAAAATAAAATAAATAACGCAGACAAAAGTGCACTGTTATGCAAAGTAAACTCCAACATTCGAAACTAAAGGTTTCCATATGACACTTTGGATTCGGAATTCGGTAGTATTCGGCCATTATGCGCCGAATCTCGAATCGGAAGCCAGTGTGCTAGATTCGGCTAATAATGGATTCGGCTGAACCACTCGGACACAACCCTAATTCTAATACACCTTTCCTTACTCTCCCTCTTGTTTTTTCACGTAGTTTTGGTCATCTGTATATACATTTTATTTTTTCACACTTTAAATCATTTATTAACGAGCCAACAATTCCAAAACCTGTTTTGTTTGAACTAACGGGCCAGCCTACGGATTTGCACATGTAATTATTATCCCTATTCCCTTATATTCTTCTCCTCTGGCACTATAATATGGGAATTATGTAAATTTAAATTACTGTGTCTTGTGGTTTCTGTTCTAGAAGCTCCATTATAGTCTTTGTTCTGCATTTCTTCGTACAAATTTCCGTACTTCCGCGTTGTTTATGTTTTTATACACATTTTTTAGGTGAGCTGCTTGCTCATGTGTGAGATCTCCCGTTCTAGTGCGTGATATTGCTTTCTGGTGCATGATTTTATGCATGATTGTGCAGTTTTTTTTTTTCTGTCATTTTGCGTGCCTGAGCGTGAATCTGCGTGCTTGGGTGTGTATCAGTGTACTTGTGTGGGCGAATTTCCGAACTTTTGCGTGCCTGTTGTGGTATTTTGCGTGTTGAGGAACCTCTTCCCAGGCCTCAGGCTCATCATAATCCACTCTCTCTCCCATCATTCCTCATTTTCGAGTTTCCCTGCACCATCCCTGCCCCAATGGACCATTGCTCCCAGTTCAGGGAAAGTATCCTTTTCCCCGGCCAAAACCCAATTCCACATCCTATTCCTAAAATGCTGCCTAAGTCCTGTTATCCCTTCCAATGGCCTAACCTTAAAAATTCCATTGTCTGGATCTCACCCCTCCTTCCACAATGACCTGCACCTTTTCAGATTCTGCCAGTCCTTATCCCTCACGAACCTAGTCCTACAAAATCACCTCCCCATGGCTTAAAATCCCTTAGCTACCTTCTCTTCCTCCATAAAATATTACTATTGTGTAAACAAAACTACCTACATCCCATATCCCAGATTGAATCCTTTGCTCTCCAGCAACTGGAAGAGCATTCCAAACACCACCTCCACAAATTGTCCAGCCTGCTGACATCATATTGCCGCCTTGGAGAACCCATATCCAATCCTTATCTGACCCACAGTGTTCCTCCTCGTGAACCCCTCATAGCTCCCAGACCATGCTTAGCTGACCTCTTGAACCTACCTCATCCCTCCAAACTCCCTACCACCACTCCACAACATCCAATACCAAAACAACCCCAGGAAACTGTGGTTAACCTATCCACAAAAAAACTAAACCCCCACTGAAGTTTCTATTTTATGTAAAGGTCTTATCTTTAGTCCTACACCCCAGTTCAATCATGTTGGTCTTGTCAAAGACCTAATCTCCTATGATGGAAACACTACTTTGCCACCAATCCCTCTGACCCTAACCTACCTAATCCCAATATTGAACCCTGCCTGCCCCAATTCATACCACCATCCAACAAAGATCCCCCTGCACTCCCACCTGACAACACTCTTGTTACCCTCCAAGAGTTTCTCACCTCCAACTTGTCTTCACCATCCTTTCCTTAGTCCCTTCCCAAGAACTCAAACCTTTCAGCAGAAGAAGGAAGAGCCATCCAAAACCTTAAAACTAATCCTGACAATAATCTTCCCTGCAGATAAAGGTTCCACCACTGTAGTTATGGATCACAGTGACTACCTGGCAGAAGGGCTCCGCCAACTCTCTGACTCCTCCACCTACAACTTGTGCCGGATTGACCCCATCCCCAAAGTCCAACAAGATCTCCAATCACTACTGAAATCCTATGGCCCCTCCCAGAAACTCACCCCTAAATCAATCTCCCTCCTCACCACAGCAGCACCCCACACACCCACCTTCTACGTGCTCTCCAAAATCCTCAAACCTAATAATCCTAGACGCCCTATTGTGGCTGGTTACTGTGCTCCTACCGAACTAATTGCAGCCCTAGTTCACAAACACCTCCAACCAATTGTCCAAAATCTATATTCCCACATCAAGGATACCAACCACTTCCTTCACCGACTCTCCACCATTCCCACCCCTTTGTCTGTCTCACAAAGGCCTTCACAGAAAGAAATTACACCACAGACCTAGTCCACAAACAGATCTCCCGTGCCATGTCCTCACACATCCCAAATCCTCCTCCTAATACCAGTAACCATCCACAAAAGAATGCTCCCCTTGTCACCCATTACTACCCTGGATTTGAACAACTAAATTACATCCTTCGCCTAGGTTTTCATTTTCTATCCTCGTGCCCAGAAATGAGACATCCTGCCCAAGATCCTTCCCACCCCCTTCTAAAGTGGTGTTCCGTCGCCCTCCCAACCTCCACAACATCCTAGTTCATCCTTATGCCACCCCGAAACCCATCTCACTGCCACAAGGATCATCTCCTTGTGGAAGACCCTGCTGCAAGACCTGTCCAATCCACCCACCCAGCACTTCCTATTCCAGTCCTGTCACAGGCTTATCCTACCCTATCAGAGACCGGGCCACCTGTGAAAGCAGCCACGTAATTTACCAACTGTGCTACAAACACTGTACAGCTTTCTATATTGGTATGACCACCAATCAGCTATCCATTAGAATGAATGGCCATTGACAAACTGTGGCCAAAAACAAGGTGGACCCACCCTGCGACACAACATGCAGCGGAGCACATGCTTGATTTCAATGGCTGCTTCCCAACCCGGGCCATCTGGATCCTCCCATCCACCACCAGCTTTTCTGAACTGCACAGATGGGAGTTATCCCTACAATACATTCTCCGATCCCGAAATCAACCAGGCCTCAACCTATGATAACTTCCCTATATTTTGTTCCCTATACCTTACAGTTCCTACTCTCTATCCCAAACCTCACCTATTTTGAGTGGTGTGTGAATGTGCGATCATGTGTTTTGTATCCCATCCTCGTCGCCACTTTTGTGTCCCAGCTTCGTCACCGCTTTTGTGTCTCGTTTCCGTCATAGTTGTCGGTGGCCGAGTAAGAAGACCGACAAAGGAATAAAGGTAGCACGCTTGTGCAGGTACGGAGGGGAGCAGCCAGTGGGACAGCATAAACTAGAAACACTAGAGTAAATTAGAACGAGATATATATTGCACAGAATTTGTACAATACTTCACTTTTACATACATCCGATAGCCAAGTCTTCACTGGTGCCTATCTGATTCCGAAGGTCTTAACTGGTTCCTATCTCAGTCCCAAGTGAACGATACCGTTCAGTGGTGGCCATGAGCGAAGTTGTAGCAGAGGGCGCTCGTGGCTGACGTCGTAAGAACGCCGCGCCGTGCGTGCATGGCAGCACGCGGCGAAAGTAGGTGGCGCGCACTTTGGACTTGTGCGATACCACACCCCTCCCCCCCCCCCAAACCGCCGCGCCGTCGTGGCGTAGGGCTGAGGGCCACGGCGACGGCACTGGGAGAAGGGCCTGGGCGGGGGAATTACTGGTGGGACGCGCGTCGTAGCTGAGGCTGGGATCGAGGCGCCGTCTGCGCCCCGGTATCCACCTTGCGATCCCCCGGAAAACCCGCCAAAATGAGGGGAAGGGCGCACCCCTCCGCCCAGATGGAGCAGGTCATCTTCTTCTGAGGTGCGTGGCCCTGGCGGTGGGGGCACGCACGGTCCCGGAGTCCTTCTTGGTGACGCTGTCAGCTGCAGCGGCGACGGAGGCGGAGATGCGGACTGCGTATGTGGCGCGTCCACCTCCATGGGTACGATCTCGTAGTCCGAGGACGTTGGACCCGTCGGCGAACGATGTGGCTGTGCTCCCTGGCGGTGAACTGGGTCTGGAATCAAGAAACCGGAGACAGGATTCGCAGCCTGTGCAAGCGCAATTGGTTTGCGTAGCGCCGCAGCTCCGACCCTGTGGAAGAACGTACAACATACATATTGCGACCGAGCACGCGCTGAATGGTGCCCGGCGTCCATCTTGTCTTGTTGCCATCAAACACCCTGTACAGCACCGGCGTAGATACCTGAAAACGCGTAGCGCCATACGAACTGACTCGGTGCGTGGGAGGCTGCAGCAGGTGAAGGAGATTGCGGTGATGGCGGCCGTGTAGCAGCTCGGCAGGAGACGGGCCGTCACGTGGCATGCATCGATACGTAGACAGGAAAATTTGTAGAGCTTGCTGCCTGGAGTGCTGACCTTTCATCTTTTCCATGTGAGACTTGAATGTTCGAACGAAACGTTCTGCTTCACCATTGGACTGAGGGTGAAAAGGTGCGGTAGTGATATGCTGAATGCCATTCACACGACAAAACCATTGAAATTCCGCACTAACAAACTGAGGTCCATTGTCACTGACAATAGTTTCAGGCAAGCCTTCGATGCAAAACACCGATGTTAAGGCACTGATTGTACTAGCCGCTGTCGTTGAGTTCATGGCAATCACGAAAGGAAACTTGCTGAAAGCGTCTACAACAATTAACCAGCGCGTATTCCAGAAAGGTCCGGCAAAGTCAATGTGTAAATGTTGCCATGGTCCCTTGGGGCGTGGCCAGTCTGAGAAACGCTGCGGAGGAGCCGCCTGATGCTCCGCACAACTGTACACTGTGATGTCATGCTCTCTATCTGAGCGTCCATACCAACCCAGGTACAATGACGTCTGGCCAGTTGCTTTGTCCTAACAATACCCCAATGTCCTTGATGCAGGAGGCGTAACACTTCTCGTTGCATGGAACGAGGAACAATCACTCTTGTTTAGTCATTGTCCATATGTAACAACAGAACACCCTGATTTAAAGACAATGCATGGCGTTGTGCAAAATAACGTCGAACCAGAGGCCGATCAATGTCTTTGGCTCTGGCAGGCCAACCAAAGCGAACAAAACGTGCTACCACACTTAGGTCTGCATCCGCCGCTGTTTCCTGTGCAACTCGACGAGAGTTCAAAGGGAAGTCTGCGACAGCGGAAGCATCTCTGGAGTCTATCTGACAACATGCTATTTCCGAAGAATCAAATGACACATCCTAGCCAACTGGAAGTCGGGAAGTGTGTCCGCGTTGGCATGTTTAGTGGTAGGTCGGTACAGAATCTCATACTGATAATTAGACAGTATTAAGGACCATCTCTGAAGCATTTGTGCCGTTCGTGGCGGAATTGGCTTTGTGGGTGAGAACAACGACGTGAGAGGCTTGTGGTCTGTCAACAAATAGAATTTTCTGCCATAGAGATAATGATGAAACTTTGTGACGCCGTAAATGATTGCTAAGGCCTCCTTTTCTATCTGACTGTAATTCTGTTGCGTCGGCGTCAGTAGCTTGGATGCAAAGGCAATAGGACGATCGTGAGAACCAATACGATGTGAGATTACTGCACCCAGACCATACGACGAGGCATCCACTGCTAGTACTACAGGCTTCTGTGGGTCAAAGGGAATCAAACATGTATCACTAAGTAGTGCAGACTTTAATTTCTCAAAGGCAACCTGACAATCTTTAGACCATACAAAAGGAACATTCTTCCTACGTAAGTGATGCAGTGGAGCTGCAATCTGAGAGGCATTGGGAATAAATCTGAAATAGTAGTTAAGCTTTCCCATTATTGCTTGCAATTCATGCACATTCTTAGGAGGAAGCAAGTCTTTGATTGCTCTAAGATGTGACTGTAAGGGATGGATTCCTTGGGCATTAATCACATGGCCTAGGTACTCTATTTCAGTTTGAAAAAACGAACACTTTGCTTTATTACAACGTAGACCTGCTGCAGTCAAAACTTTGAAAAGGCACTCCAGGTTTGCTAAATGTTCTTCAACTGTACGTCCGGATACCACAATATCATCTAAATAGTTCGAGCAACACTGTCAGCTGTTCCAAAAAGTGCTGAAAAATAGCGGGGGCGGAAGAACTGCCAAAGGGTAGGCGTTGAAATTGAAAAAGGCCCATGTGAGTATTAATGAAGAAAAATTTTTTTGACTCGTCATCAAGCGGAATTTGTAAGTATGCCTCGGCTAAATCAATCTTAGAAAAGAAGCGAGACTGTCCTAATTTGTCCATCAGTTCCTCTGGTCTGGGCAGGGGATAAGTGTCTACAATTGTTTGACTGTTCACTGTTGATTTGAAGTCCGCACAGAGACGAAGTTTTCCTGACGGCTTGGATATAATTACTATAGGCGGGGCCTACTGACTCGCAGAAACAGGAGAAATCACCCCACTATCTTGCCAACGTTTAAGTTCTGCAGCAACATCATCACGAATTGCGATAGGCACTGGTCTAGCTTTACGAAATGTTGGCATTGCAGATACTTTTAAAGTTACATGTGCCACGAAGTCTTTTGCACAACCTAGTTTCGGCGAAAACAAGTCACTGTATTTTTCACACAATGCATTTATTTTGTCCTGAGGCACTACTGACTGAATTTGAAACACATCTCTTTGAATTGATAAACCAAACAAGTCAAAAGCATCTAGTCCAAAAATGTTCTGTGTAGATTTGGCCTGAAGAACTACAAAAGAAACTGTTTTTGTTACAGCTTGAAAAGAGGCGGGCAGGCTACACGTTCCTAGCACGGGAATATTTTGACCTGTATAAGCTGTTAACACTTGCTGTGACGGCGACAATTTTGGCGAACCCAGAAGTTCATGTGTGTCTTTATTCATTAAAGTGACAGCGGAGCCAGTATCAAGCTGAAATTTCACAGTGTTACTGTTAATGTAAAGAGTCACAAAAAGTTTTTGCTTGCGGCGCTCGACAGGTGCCCGAATGTGGGCAACGTCAAATACCGCTTGTTTGCTGCGCATGCGCAGGCCGCGTAGTGAAGTAAGCGGCGCAGACTCGGCACGCAGCGGATTAACAACACTATCACTAGATGGCACTACCGCCGGATCGGCGTCCGCGCTTTGCGAGGTTACTATAGATTAACTAACTACTGCACTAAACTTTTGAGTAGCTACGTCAAGTCTACAGTCACTAGCTACACAGTACTGGGCACTATCACAAGGAGAAGTTGTAGAAGGCACTAGGTTCACTATAGGATTGCACTGTACATAGTCATTTTGCTTGTCCCGAACCCTTTTCCGTTGCACAGATTTACGTGCTCGTCGGCGCTTGCTATGTGGCTCACTACATAGTTTTGCAGTAGGCGCAGAAGAACTTTCTTGCAATTGAGAACCAAGTAAAGCACTGTTCAACTCCACAGCGTCTACGACATTTACAGCATGAACTGGTCTTGCACTCTGCGAAGCACTGTTCCTAACGTTACCGTTCCTGGAATGTTTGCCTTGCATACACACTGTCTGTACATGTCCCGATTTGCCACATTGATAACAAATAGCGTTCCGACTTGGGCACTGAGCACGTTTGTGGGGAGATACACACTGGGGCAAAGACTTACGAACATTTTTCTGAAATGAGCGTTGGGGCCTGTTATTCAAGTTACTGTTTCTAACACAACGGGGCGACCTTTGTGTCGCACTTTTACACTGGCTACTGTTCACTGTCTGTTCAGCATGGCCAGTAGTATTTAAAGAATCACTAGTGCTATACTGAGAAGTACGGCTAGGAAAGCGTCCGTTGCGGCGCACTGAATTTACACTGTGGCTTTGCATTTCTACATCTGCTAAGTCAAAGGTATCATGTGCTTCAATAAGCTGCAGTACACTGTCTAATGAGGGGTCAGACTGTTTTAGAATTGCTGCCCTAATTCTGGGGTTCTGAATGTTCTGCGTAATCGCATCTCTCAACATAACGTCACTATAAGAAAGTCCACAGGAGCAAGTAAATTTACATTTGCGGGTTAAGCCCTTCAACTCCGTAATCCACTGCTGGTGCGACTGTTCTGGTAATTTTTTTAGTCTGAAAAATCGGTACCGTGCAGCGGCTACGAGAACTTTTCTCTCATAATGAGCATTCAGTGCATCTACAATTTGTTCAAAGTCTACATCACGAGGAGATGCGTGCGGGAAAAGTTTCTGCAGTAACCCAAAGGTGTTGGGACCCACAATCGATAAGAAAAGGTTCTTCACTCTCTGACCTGTAAGTTGATGAGCCGCGACGAGTTCTTGAAACTGTGCGAAGTAGTCACTCCATTCTTCCTCATGTTCGTTGTACTGGCGGAACGTAGGAAGCGTTGCGGCGGCAGATGTGGGCTGCTGAAGCGGCGGCTGTTGTTGTTGGTTAGCTGCTTGCGCCGTTACCTGGGACACCGCTTGGAGTAGCTGGGTGATTTGCGCCATCTGTAACTGAATAATTTCCATTAAGTTTGGATTCGGGTTAGCGGCCATGCTGACCGATTAGGTGCCGCGCATACAAGTAAATTATAACAAAATACAAATGCAATATGAAAGAGGACGCTCTGCAACAAAAAGGTCCACAAAACACGTAACAGAATATGTTCCCCAAAAATGTTATAATGAGGGTGGGTGGGCGGGAGCAATTTCTGCGTGCTACAACAGCTGCTGTCTGGCTGCTGCAAGCGGGCTGGTCCAAGGTTCTTCTATCACTCCTCGTCGCCACTTTTGTGTCCCAGCTTCGTCGCCGCTTTTGTGTCTTGTTTCCGTCGTAGGTGTCGGTGGCCGAGTAAGAAGATCGACACAGGAATAAAGGTAGCACGCTTGTGCAGGTATGGAGGGGAGCAGCCAGTGGCACAGCAGAAACTAGAAACTCTAGAGTAAATTAGAACGAGATATATATTGCACAGAATTTATACAATACTTAACTTTTACATAGTTCTGTACTGCAGAATGCTGACACATAGTTGAGCTAGAGGCCTGCCTAGTGCCTGTCCGTTAGCCAAGTCTTCACTGGTGCCTATCTGATTCTGAAGGTCTTAACTGGTTCCTATCTCAGTCCCAAGTGAACGATACCGTTCAGTGGTGGCCACGAGCGAAGTTGTAGAGGAGGGCGCTCGTGGCTGACGTCGTAAGAACGCCGCACCGTGCGTGCATGGCGGCGCGCGGCGAAAGTAGGTGGCGCGCACTTTGGACTTGTGCGACACCACAGTGTCTGTGTGTGTGTGTGTGTGTGTGTGTGTGTGTGTGTGTGCGAGCGCGCGCGCGTACGTGCGTGCGTGCGTGTGGTCTTGTGTTCTTACAGTGTGTACACATTTTGTATATTTATTTTATTTTTCTCCCCTCACCTGTCTCCCCACTCCATTCCTAAGCTACATGTAGTTATTCCCATCTAACCCATCCCCACCATCGTGACGTAACCATACTATCGCCTCCCCTCCCCTCCCATCTCTGATTCGCCGCAGAGCGTGATTCGAAGTGCGGCAGCTGGAGGTGATGGTTGTTTGACTGTGTTGTCTGCCTGTGTGATTGTGTGAGTATTCTATTTTCTGAAAAGGGCCATGGCTGATGGCTGAAAGTGTTGTTTGTGTGTGTCTTTTTGTATGTGCCTGTCACAGCTCGTCACCATATCTTTGCGGTGAGTTGTAAACTGTCCTTACTATATAATTAATTAGAACCTGGACTTTCCATTATTATATACATGTAGTTTGTGCATTTATGATATATTTTTTATCTCTGTTAATATGTCTTCTCTTTTACTTTGAAGGATATTTTCTCCTCATGAAGCAGCATCTCAAGATGACTCCCTGGATAAACATCCCAACAGAAGAGCCCGTGGTCAGCTTAGGACGAAAATAGAGTCTGGAGAAGGTACTATACCTGTTAAATCAAGTGATGGTATTCAGACTTGGGATGGTGTCTTGCAGGTAACATACCTCTCATGTAATTGTTATGTGCCATAAAATACAATTAATGAGAATCTTGTTAACTTGTCTCCTAATGATTTGTTTTATGATACATATATAAATGTGAATTAAATGGCTTTTGTAGCTCTTTATGCTAGTCACTTTGTTCGAGAGTAGTTTCATAATAAATGATACAATTAATAGCTCTGCCACAGAAACTGAGAGTTGTTGAAACACATATATTGTTTAAAATGTTATTCACACAACTTCATTCAAAATGATGTTCATTATCCCCATGCTCCATGGAAATTTTGATGACACACTCAGTTTGAAATAACTGAGGAATGCTGTGTTACGAAGAAATTCACAGCATTTTCTGTTGTCACAAATACTTCATTATGAGGTTTATGCCTCAGATTAATTATATAATAGAATCTTAGTGGTATTTGTTGTTTCTGTTCTTCTTCATCTTCTTCTTGTTGTCGTTGTTAAATCCAATGTTTCATTAGAAAAATAACAAAATTTGCTGTTGAATGTGTGAGCAATCAATTCTGAAAGTAATGTTTATCAGTTAATATTGTATAGGCAGGATACCACACAACTAAAACTGGAAAATATCAGGAAATTTTGGAGTTCCAAAAAAAAATTTGGGGCATTAGAATGTTTGTGGAATTTTAGTTAGAGGTTTAAAAACCATGCTCCTTCAGAAATCGTGTGGTCTCACTTAATTTCCCGTTGACACGATTGCGAAGACAACGAGTAACAGCGAACGAGAATTTGCTCTGGTGTAAATGCTATTCACGTATTGTTCGGTTACGTTCACAGGTGTTAGCTTGTGATCAGCTGGTCGTTGGTTTCATGTGAAACTATCAAAAGAAAGTTTGTCTCCATTCCGCTTGAGCACTAGTTTTTTTGATAACCTGAATGCACTTGCTTTGCTACAGTACACTGTTTTTAGTGCACACATTATTGGTTGTTGTTATTGTGTAATGATTATTATTCTCATGTTAAGGGAGTAGCTAGATGAGACTACTTAAGTTGATAGAAAAATACAAATCCCATAGATGCTTTTGGGATCATGTAGATCCCAATCCCAAAAAAATAAAGTAAGAAGATTATGGTTGGCAAGATAAATTACAGATAATGAGGTGAACTGTCATTCTCGTTTCATTTTCGTTTTGTCTTTCATTTACTTTTTTCAGGAAATTGATTCTAGAGAAATAAATGTCTACAAACAGCATGCTTGCAATACTAAATATATTTGTGTATTTGTGTTGCACATTCACATTGTACACAACTACATTCACAGGGTGGCTAGCAATCCTTGAAAAACCAGGAATTAGCCTGGAATTTTGCGCAACCTTGAAAAACCGGGAAAAAGCCATGAAATTCAAATGAAGTTCACAGTTCACACACGTGGCCTGGTGCGCATTACGAGGAAGCGACACAAGCCCCAACCTGGACTCCGATATTTGTGATCTTTGCCATGGACAGTTTCGAAACGGTCATATTTCATCCTGCTCTTTTCAGATCACATTCTCGACCAATACTGAAACTGTTTCTTCCTGTCGTTTTCACTGTTTCAAAACAATGCTGTTTCAGACTGAATACCTAATTCAGTGAGGCGGAACCGGCAAAGTGTACAGTATCGAAATAGTGGTGTTTCATTCTGCTGAACGTTGGCACAGATTCACATTTAACTTACTACTATACGAACAGTTTTTAAGAATGTCAAAAACTAATTGATAGCCGTGAGTGAGTCTGCAGCTCAAGATTACTGAAGTAAAGATTCATTTCTAAAATGACTGTTGTATTCCGAAATGACAATGTTTGCTTTATAAGTACAAGTTACAAAAAACAATGCCCACCAGTTGCAGTGATCTAGTAAAATTTTAGGTTTTTCTGTCCATTTACGATAATCATATTAAAGACATACGTTGTGATGTTTCTTAGTTTGTTGGGGGGTATTATTGTATGATTTGACAGTCTTCCAACGCCATATACATATAAAAAATTCTCTTCTTGTCTAGTCAGGTTAAATTTTTAGTTGAGGTCCTGGTTAACCAGTGCCTCTATTATTCACTGTTCCAATAGTAGTCAAGACCATTACATTTTGTCACAAGTAATGAAGTTATGTTGAGAAGTAGTTACCCCAGAAGATAAATTGCCACTACTGAAATGAAAACTCTTCACAGTACATTTCTTATAAACACATCAGGGTTTTATTTGACCCATAACTACAGAATATTTGAGTCCAGAATCTGGTTTACACATGGTACATCCAGATGTCTACAATTTTTAACGTGTTAGCTCAGTCAGAACTAATGAACAACTATAACAACTGAATGATAATTCCGTGATGCTTGATTTATTCTGAGGTTCACCAAAGTCTTATTGAAGAAATGAAATGTCTCTTTGGAACCTCTTATGACAAAGGGAAGGTTTATTTTCAACAATTATCCTGTAAAAGATAACTTAGGACAGTAATAGACTGCAAGAAACTTCCTACAACATATAAAAATAATTCATTTGGACATCTTGTCCATCCAATGTGATCATGTAGTGTGTGAGACACTACAACGTCTAGACCTACAACATCGTGTTTTTAAATGAAATAAGATAAAATCTAACAATGTGCCGCATATGACGTTTTTCATTTTTATATTTGCCTATTATGTAAGTTTGGAAAGTAAGTTTGGAAACTGTGAATTATTTATAAAACTTGAATTTTAAACTAAGGTTTGTTTAGTAAGGTATTCAGCAGTGCGATAACAATATAATATTTTTCTATTTAGAAAAATGTAACCGTTTCCAAAATGTTAGCTCAATAAATTTAATGTTATAATATGCCTTTTCAATATGACACGTAGGTTAGCACACACATCACACTAGACACTAGAATAGAGGAAAACCACTGTATTAGACACACAAACATCAATCCTCAGCTAATGGGTTAACAGGAACGTCACTTATTGCGAAAACAGTGTATTTGGTACATGAGTAAAATTTTGCCTACCATCCCCGCAGTTTCGTATGATTAAGTTGTCAACATCAACATAACGACAGAAAATCTTCGCCAAGATTTTAATATTCTTAGAAATCCACACAGAATTATTTGAATGTTGTTTCATATGTACAATTAAGTAATAAATAATTGACAGGTTTTTATATGTATCCTTATCCACTTAGTAAAAATATTGTCCTCATAAAATGAAGTTTCTATAGCAAAACAGTTGCGTTTTCATGTGATTGACTAATGCCAACGTCACATGATAGCCAACATCATCACTCGAGGCTGCCAGGAAGTACGTAAAATTTAACCGGAAATATAAAACTGCCGTGGCATCTAAATAAAAGTTTAATTTTTGCTCTGACAGTTGATGGTCTCGTACTATTTTTGTGGTTCTGTAGCAATACTTATACAGTGCACATTGACGATTGTACAATAAACAGGCACATAATATTACTAAACACATACTGTTTCAAAACCTCACACTGTTCGGTGTCAGTTGAGGAAATCGTCAGATGTTTAAGTTTTCCCATCTTTATTACGTAAATGACAGTCCGGGACTTTCAATGGCTCGGCTATATAACATTTTTCTCTATTTTTATGTTATTGATAAATAATAGACAATATTTTTCGCATTAAATAAGAATATTTTTTCCTTTGGTGTTTTTCTTATTTTGTCACAACACGACAGAACAAGCCTATTAACTTCCTTCCACAGGAAGGGAAAATCCCACCCATTCACCTGCACACACATTTTTCTTTGTCGGATTTTTCCAGTTGACAAACGTGGTTTATTGTGCTGGAGACTTGGAGTAGTGAGCATATTTCTACCGCTTGCTGCCTTGTATCATAGCACTGTAATGTAGTACGTTAGGTATGGTAATTGGCATACAGTACGACTTGTTATTACTCCAATTTATGCTAAAAAGTGTGTGTGTTGTCCTTAGGTTAGTTTACCTTAGTTCAAGTAGTTAGTGAGCTACGGACTGATGACAATGCAGTTTGGTCTGATAGATTTACAACCATTTGAACATTTATGCTAAAAAGTGAATAATTTTTGCACTGCCATAACGAGAAAACTAAAGGGTGCAACTGTATATCAGTCTACTTATGGATTAAGTTTCCGAACGTAACCTGCATATTAAAAAGAGTAATGTTGCATTTTTTTTAAATAGTGTGAAGTCAGTCCATTATGGTTATATTAAATAAGTATTGGCAGAATGTTCAGTTTCAGTCAGAATATTAATTTAGGCCAAAACTCAGCTGTATCTTTGGCTTTGCCGAAACTAGCTTTCTTGAACTTGCTGATGAAGACAATTCGTGTTCTGGATGGATTCATCAACAATAATATTTTACCTCAGTTGATGGTGCGCCATTTAACTGCTATGAGTCCCTCCTCTCAAGTAAGAATTGTGGGTATTTTGTTGTTAACCACAATACAGGGTGTTTCGAAAGGGACTTCACATGTTTGAAAATTAATATTAATTTACTAAAAAGATTTGCTAAAACTAAAAGTGTTCTTTGTGGCTTCTGTTGGTTATGCTGCAGACATCCCATCGGTAACTGATTTCTTCCAAAACTCACATGCAATTGGTGCAGCATGGCCAATCCATTTACCTAGAAAACGGTCATTGAGAAAATCCCGGATAGTGTGGTGGTGCGCCATCTTGCATGAAGTAAACATGTCGTTCTTCGGCTTCATCGATCTGTGGTATCAAAGTGTTGCAACATATCCAGGTACACTATCCTGTTGATGGTTTGTTCTTGTAAAAATAAAAAGGGTCTGTATATTTTCTTCTTGCTCAACGCACAAAAAAAAATTTTCACCTTAGGGCTATCACGAGCATGTTGCAATGTTTCATGTGGATTTTCATTGCCCCAAATCCTACAGTTGTGGGTTTTAACCTTGCCACTTAAGTGAAAAGTTGACTTGTCAGAAAAGATTATGTTGTCCAAGAAATGTGTATCATCATCCACCCGGTCTAACATATCCACACAGAAGTTCTTCCAGGCAATCTTATCAGTGTCTTTTAATTTCTTGTAAAAGCGACAATCTGTACGGTTTCGAATGCAAATGTTCTCTCAACACACGCCAAACTGTTGTATGTGGTAGTTGCAGTTCACGAGATGCATGCTGGGTCGATTTCATAGGGCTGTTGACAAAACACTCTCACTTGCTCAACGACTTCGTCAGATGTGCTTGGACGACCTGGCCACTCATAAATTGTAGGGCTACAAGGAGGATCTTTGGCATACTTGGTACGAAATTTACACTGACCTGTTGTCACTGACTTTGATTCTTCAAACCAAAACACACAGCTAGCACCCTTGGGTCCAGTCAAGGCAGCCATCTTTAACGTAACTGGTGCTAGCGCTTGTTGCGCCATGATTCTGCACTAACGAACTATGCAAGTCAAAACTTGATGTGTTTTCCTTTGAAACAACACTAAAACCATCTCTGTACCTCTTTTTAATAAATACATATTAATTTTCAAAGTTGTAAAGTCCCTTTTGAAACACCCTGTATAACCCAATTGCATTTTATGGTAATATTCTTAAACTATGTTAGTAACTACGTTAGTAACATATGTAATGGAATGGATTATCATACTGTTATGGTGAAACGTTTCATTAATGTGTTACCTTGAAAGCGAGGAGTTTTTAAATAGCTGTGTTCAGGAAATAGACCTATTGATCATGTGGTACAGAGCTTTACCTGTTCAGCTTGCATAAATGTACCTTGACAACAATCACAGTGTTAGTCGGAACTGTGACCTTAGTTTTTGAAATACTTTCTGCAGCACTGATTGAAATGGATTTACTGACTGTAACTTACATGCATTATGTATTTAGGAATGCCAAGAAGAAGATACCGGTATGTAAAGTTGTTTATCGATTTAAAAAATGTAAGTGAAGATGGCAATAGAAAGCTAGCGCTCTGAAGAAACAGTTTGTAAAGAAGCTTCTTATGAAGCAAACAAGTTATTACTTGTTATTCTGGTAATCATGTCCAGGCTTTAACATTTCGTAATATCTACTTGGCATGCCTGTTGTGTACCTAAAGAGTATTTTCCTACAAGGAGGACTATTGAATGTTTTTTAATTGCTAAACAGTAGAGTCTCGTTAATTCAAAGTGAACAGGACCAGTACCACCTTTGTCGAAATTTATGTGCAAAAAAGAAATAAATCGACCTTGAGAAGAATACATGTGTGAAAAAAAAGAAATTTTGTTTAAAAGTGTTTAAGTAGGCTTTTATATTGGTAGCCTAAAGGTTTTAAAGACTTTTAACTATTAACTTCACAATATAATGGAGTGGCTTTTTTGGTGAAGACAATATACACACAGATTTTGTTTTATGATGTTCTGATTCATGGGAAACTCGTAGTTCCAAGAATCAAAATATCAAGTCATCTCTAACTCACTTCAATTTTGTTGATAGGAAATGTCTCAATGAGGAGAATAGAATCCAATTTGGAAGTACTTTAATAAAAGTACCATCAATTTGTCTAACCCTGTTCACCTCCCATGTTTTCTTCTACTGGCTCCCGATTAGGCTTAACACACACTAAAGAAGGCTTAATACAGGCAAGAGAAAATCTAATGATTTGTGGCATAATGTAAATTTACCAAAATTTAACTTAATTACGCAAGTTTTGGTTACAGTTTCTGTTTTTGTGGGACTCTAATTTTAAATTTCGGGACTGCTAGCCAAGATTCAAAATACTTAACTGTGAGAAGGATGTGCTCATATCTAAATCAACATCTGTACATTCAGATTTTGTGTTCAAATCAACAATCGATATGTTTTTCTTAGATTACACCAGTACCTTTTATTATTATTATTATTATTATTATTATTATTATTATTATTATTATTATTATTATTATTGCTGCAGTTTTTATGTAGGTAAGATTGCAAAATGTTACTGAAACAAAGGTTCCTGAGGTCACCTGGTATTATAACCCGGAAAAGCTAAAATTGATCCTTGAAAACCTGAAAAAATGCTTGAATTTTAATTTATGACTCTGCTAGCCTCCCTGATTTAGCACCAGTGTAAATGCATATTGGCAGGTACAAGTCAATTTCTAGCGAATGTGCATTCATTTTGTATTTGCTACGGGACCTAAAAAGATGCTACAGTAAAACCCCACTTTTATGTTCCTGGATTTTACGTTTTCCCACCATTTACACCATTCTTTGTTGGTCCCGTAAAATTTCCTATTTTCACAATCTTAATTCGCCCCCATTTTTGCATTAACATATTTACTCTTTTACCGCATTTTATGTTTTTGAAATGTTACGCTGTCAAGTTTCTTGACACTTTGCATTTATTCAAAAATATATTTTGTGTTTCGTTGTTAGCAGTACGCGCCTAGTTCGCTTAGACTCGTGACGTGGAGGCTGATTTCCATCAGCTGTGCGTGAAGTGTTTAGAGAATTTATTCTTATTGAGAAATGCAAATATGTATCTAAGTTTTTGTGACATTTTATAAGCGGTGCTACTTCTTTTGACAGCCACAGACAGTGTTTAATCCCTGAAAACTCCCTGAAGTTCACACCTTATTTTACAAGATTAGACTGAAATATAAATCCGTAGTCCTTGGTGAACAAGGCGTCCTGCTACTCAGCACCCCTTATTACAGATAATGTCCGAACTTGACGACTTACTACTGTTTGCAGATTCTGTTCATCTATTTATGTTTGGTGAAATATCTTGTCATTTTTCGAACTACTGAATAAAAACTTTCTTCACTGTTTCAGTAACTTTGAGGTTTATTATAACCCCGAACAGATTACATTTGACAAAAGTATCATAATAAATGTCTGAGCTGTTCCTAGTTTATATTAACAGTGTCATTTTTCTCTTCATAAAATACTAATTTCTTGCTTATTCATGGTGCAGCAAAGAGAATTGTTCCAACAACTGTGTTCTCATTTATAATCTGTGAGTCTTCTGATGTCCAGGAACCTGCACAGACGTAAGGTTCTGGAGCCAGTAAAAGTCCTTAACTCAGAATATACAAAAAGAAAAATAAATAAGGGTCTTATTGATTTTTCTCGAGTCATCACAGATAAACCTGTTGTGTAATATGTTACACCACAGACGGATGTTATGCTTGTATATATTTTTCTGCACATTGAAGGGGCATGGTACATTACAACCTCAAAAATGCTATTATAGTGTGAGATGTGGACCTTGTGCAAATGTCACAAAATTCTTATGCATATATTTGCTCTCAAGTATGCACATAAATTCTCGAATATCATTGTACAAAATGTCAAAAAATACAAAAAGTTAGGAACTTGTGCAGTTTCACTACATAATCAATGCAAGTTAAAGGCTTGCTGACGAAGTCGATTATGATAGATGCAATTGCGTCAGATATTTCTATTTCTTATGAAGTTACCAATTCCAGTTCTACCTGGCACTTAAAATGGTACAAATTATGGATAATCTTTATTACATAATAAACAAACTTCCTTGCCAGTATTTTGATGTGTATTATGCGCATATATCACAAAGTATCTACAAATATCCAAGGGTGATCCTGTGAGCATATTTTACCATTTAAAACATTATTTCCTGCATTTTACAATTTCCTGATTTTACACAATTTTCATTAAGTCCCTTGAAAAGTGTAAAAATGGGGTTCCACTGTATTATGTTTAACCCGCAATCGCTTGCACTATGTGCATTTTGAACATACTAATTTTGAAACAATTGCAATTTTGTCATTTACAAGAGAACACATTTTACTATTTAAAAAAAAAACACCAAAAATACTTACATACGTATGTATACTTGAAGCTGTTTGTAGTGTGTTAGAAAAATGCTATACATGCAACCAATTAGGCCTTGAGGGTTGAAGTACACTACTGTATAGTATTAGTTGGAAACGAAATTGTTAAATTTCTTCACATCCCCGCGTCACATGTTCCAATTTGTTTTAGTTAACACTTCTCTGATGCATGTTCTAAATCTCTGTAGTTTAAAGCTGTGAGTATGAGACACAATTCTAGTATATATTAAGCATCTTATGAGAGTTCTTCACAGCTGGTGTTTACACTGTGGAAGATCATTCTAAAAAAAAAGCAGATGTAAGAAAATGGGTTCATAGCATTGCATAAATCTCGCTTCTGAAATCATTAAAGCTGAAAGTTTCAAGGATTGCAGAATAAAAAATAATTTTCTTCCCTCAGGAACAGGGGGGGGGGGGGGGAGTAGAATCACGTCTGGCAGGGTTGAAACATTGTGGCAAGTGCTGAAATTTTTCCACATAAACAATAAAAATGGAGAATGCCACTTTTTCACTGTGTTCCACATGCTTATTTCACGATGCAACATTGTAGAACATAGGAAAGAAAGAAAGAAAAATTCTGATGCTCAACAGCAGGTTTTTGATACTGTTAAATCATCTAGAGGGGTGGCAAATGTTGAAATAACAAAACAATTTATACATGCCGTGAAAAATGGCCATTCACATTATGTGGAGTCACTGGAAAAGGAGAAGAATGAGGAGGAGGAAAAAGCACTACGGCAAAAGAGGGCTACTGAAGAAATCAAAACTTCTAAAAATGAAAAAGTTTGAAATTTTAGTTGATACTCAAAGTAAAGTTTCACTTATTGATGGAAAAATAATGGAAGATTTAATGTGATGAGTACATTGATCTATGGTTAATTCAGTTATATAACAATAAATATAAGGACAAACAATTTTTCACGTCATCACATGTAAAATTCATTTTATTAACTACCAATTCACATATTGCCTTACAAAAAGTGAGAAATATTGGATTTGCAATAAACTGTGATTATTTTGCAGGTACTTTTTATTTCAGTGGGAAATCATTAGTTAAAAATTTTATGTACATTTCAGTTTTGTGGTCAAATCTGTTAATCTTACATTAGGGATTGATTTAAAATGAGTGTACTTTGTATCCAGAGTATTTATTGTTTAGGCCTACATGTTGTGCTGTATGCAGTGTATTGTAGTTCACTTTGCTATTTGGAGATACAGTAAAATATCAGTTTGCCCAGAATTTGAGATGTTATCAATTAAAATGTTAACATATAAATGCATTAATTTAGAAAAAGCAATGAAAATATTGTTTACTTAAAGCACAATAAAAATTAAGTTTTCACCCCTAAAAAGACTATTTGGAAAAAATATAGTACAACTCTGGGGAAGTCCTGGAAAAATCAGGAAAATTTAATCGCCATGAGAGTGGTCACCCTGCTGTCGGAGTCACTCGTAAAGTAAATGATATAGTTTTTCAAATGACATTATGTTGAAATAGTCCATTGAAAGAGACAGTCCAGCTTTTACAAACTATTTCCACTGGATGGTTGTTGGAAAGTGTATATTTTATTTCACATAGATTAGACCTTGTTTAATTTGCAGCTGAAATACTTTCGTGAAGCCTGACGTCAGTTGGTATTTACAATTATTCTCTTTTTGTAATTGCAGGGGCAGAGGCTTTTAACTATGTCTTGTTCAGACAAAATTGCAAGGTGGAATGTTGTTGGTGTTCAAGGGGCTTTGCTATCCCATTTCATCGAACCTGTTTACCTAGAAAGTATTGTGCTTGGAAGCCTTTTTCACCCAAGCCACATGTATAGGTAATGTATAATGAAATATTTGTGTTACATAAGAAATTTTTACTTCTTTATTAACTGTTTTCCTCTGCACACAGGGCTATTTGTGGAAGAATTGAAAGTACTATACAAGGGTTGCCACCTCCATATAGATTAAACAAACCTCTAATGAGTCTTATAACATCTCCCGAAGTTCGACAGCCTGGAAAAGCTCCAAATTATAGTGTTAACTGGACTGTAGGTACGCATATTTATTCCTTTAAATTTGGCGCTAGTTTTAGAGCGCTCTTTTTCCACCTTAAAAAGTGCAGATTAGACACACAACAGTTATTACATTACTGGTAACTTGATGAGGAAGTGTAACATGTCTCGTTGTTATTAAGGTACTGTAGGTATACTTGATAATCCAAAATTTATCAGCCTGCACGAATAATTAGCACAATTGTTTTGTTTCTTCAGCAAACATGATGGAAAAAGTGATTGTTATTGTGTTGTGACTTTTTTTTTTTTTTTTTCAGCCATCTCCTATAAATCATTTCACTATTTAATGAAATGCTCAGTGTCATTGATGTGGTTACTTCATGAACATTTATCCCCCCCCCCCCTCTCTCTCTCTCTCTCTCTCTCTCTCTGTCTGTGTGTGTGTGTGAGAGAGAGAGAGGGGGGGGGGGGTGCGCTTAAAGGAAGGCAAGAGGAATGTTTCATTTTGCAGAAATTTCAGCTTTCAGTAAATGATTTATCTGAACAGAAAATTATAAAATCTTCAGCATATTGTGAGGGTAATAATCAAAATCTTGATGCACCACAATTTATTACTCCAATCAGAAAGAAAATTAATAACAATGTGCAATTGATTCTGTGATTGGCAGTATCCTAAATGAGGTAGTTCAGGACTCTCTCTCGGTATATTACAAAATGGCTGGTCAAAGCATCTGACACCTATAACTACATCATTAAATATCAACATATACAAATGTTTGAAACATGTATGGGGTGTCTTTGTTCAAAAATGCTAGTTCTTACAGTGAAGCGCTGTTTTATGTGCAAAAAAACTCCTTGGTAAAATAATCATTTGGATAAATTTCACTATAAAATTTTGCACTTTGTGGCAGAGTTATCCAGCTGTGCTTCTTTCCCAGGCCCTATGAAATGGGAATTATATTGTAGGAATTGTTATTACAGTGCTTATATACATAAATACACTCCATCAAATAATATGCACACCATAATGTTAAGAAAGGTAATAATAAATCTCTTTAATATATTGTAATTTCATGCAAAAAATTTATTTTGAAGTGATGAAAATTTACTGTTTTCCCTTGAAGTTATTTTGCTTTGAAAGTCTAATCCATTATGTCTGAAAAAATTTGATAACTAATCCCAACTAGCCATGAAAATGTTGCCAATGTTTTGAGTTGCTACATTTCAATAATCACTGTGCATCCATATTGTCATTTCTCATCTGCATGCTGCAGAACCTTTGTTTATGAGGTGCACATCCTTAGCTCTTCAACCACAAAATGTCCAGCAATTGTCTCCCATTTCTTGAAGCTGCTTTTTCCCCTCCCCCTTGCTAGTTAAGAATGTAACATCTGCTCACATTATGTGTTTTTCTCATTGCATGGTGTCAGATATTTTGTGCTTCTTTGGTAACTGTTTTTCCTTTAGGTGTGTACAAGCGCTTGGTTAGTAATTCATTTCTAACATCCTGCACATTATAGATTTAAGCCACAACACTACTTCAGTAGTGAGATCTGTTGTTCTTAAATTAGGGAATATATGCACATATTATTTGTGTATCTACAATACATGTTGCCTTTGCACAGTAAATAGTAAAATTTGAACTATTCCTAAAAGCTATTTTGACATAACTGGAAAATTTACAGTATAAAGTACAAGTTTTTAAATTCATATTTTAACAGGGCAACTGCTATAAATCATTATTGTTCTTTTGCATTATTGCTTACGTATTTTGTGAATAAGACAAATACACTGCCCTGTACTTTGCAAAATCAAGAATCTCTTACTGACAGCACAATAGTTCATTTAAAAAATGAATTAATTGAAAGAACTCTTCGAAAGAAATATTCAGATTCTTCTATCCTTATAGTGTGGGTGTCATTGTGGCTTCTTAATTTTATTTTTGTGTTTGATTTATTTGTTTTCCTTTTTCTTCCCCTGAGTAAAAGAGCAGTGTATGCACCTGTTGGTATTGTTACTTTGACAGTGTGGTAGATAGGAGTTGAATCATTATGTTCTAAATCAGTTTTATCTTATGTGGAATTTGTGTATCTTCCATGATTTGTGGTTTTCTGTCAGCATGAACTAATTTTAAAATGTAAGTAAAAAGTATGATAGTTCAAATGTATCAAGAATTTCTAAAGCCTTGAATAGTCAAAAATGCGGGAAGTCACTTGAAGTTACTTACCAAGGAAAATGAACGACGACCTGTGTGTGTCGTGTGCTTTAAAACCCTATCTACTGGAAACATGCTTCCTAATAAAATTAGTCAGCAAATCATCACAGTATGGAAATGCAGAATTGATATTTGTGGGATTGTGAGGTTTGGGGGTGTGGGGAGAAGAGTCTTGATGCATGGCACTTATTTGAACCAGGACCATGGGGAAAATTTCGAATATGGCAGATTATGCATCTAATTTTGTAATGTGTAGTTCACAAGTGATGGCAAATTTAATGAAGATCATCTTCTCTCGCTAAAAAAAAAAAAAAAAAAAAAAAAAAAAAAAAAAATTGGCACAAAAGTATATGACATTTCTGAAATACAACTCTTTTATAGCATAAAATCATAGTTATTGGGAAAATTGTGTAGGCATGTATACAGAGGAGGCTTGTAGTATGTCAGATTGCAAACTCTGTTCCATAAAAAGCCTACAAATGCTATTTATACATTGCTATATTCAATGGAAAGCACAGGCATAAAAAAAGCATGCACCATTTACTTCATGGGATTCTTTAATCAGTGATCAGTGTATTGAAAATAATTGAAATTCAGCAACTTCAGGCATAATGTTTTATCAATTGTATGCTAGACTGAGGATTCAACACATTTCCTAAATTTTTAAAGTAACTTACTGGCTTCCCTGCAGGAATATTTAAAGGATATAGGAACTTAGAAATAAGCTTTGTTCATGCCTTGTTCTAGTGAAATTTTCATGGGCAGTGACTTCGTCTTGAACCTGGCATCTTTCTATAACAAAATTTTAAAAAGTCAGATCGACTCTATCCTTTCAAGGCAGTGAGACAAAATTTTAGTCTTAAAAAAGAAAGCAATATTGTGAAAGAAAAAGTTGGATGTTAAGGTATATATTACATTTCTCGGGCATTCACATGATTTTAAGATAATTACTTTCAGGTGAGTGAGGAATTGAATTCTGTGTTTGTGGATTATGTAACTGAACTCCTTGATTACTTTTGAAAGTATGTTCCGAACAAGTTGATCAGTAGAATTTAATTTCTTGTATCTGCTACCTCTGCCTCATTGGGGTGTGTGGTTATGTACTCAAGAAAATCAATAGCAGACAGACCAAAATCATATTGATGGTGTTGAACTGCAATCTTGCGTGTCAATTTGTTCATGTAAGAACAATTTGAAAATTTTTATATAATTTATTGCTTGAAACTTATTTTCCAGTATGTTTTCATGGAATATTTTATTAGTGAAATAATTTATAGTGATGATTGTTTTTTATTTATTTGCTATCGGGATAACTGTAAAATAATAATGCTTATATCACTATCCTGTAAAACTGATATTTATTATTATTATTATTATTATTTTTATTTATTTATTTATTTATTTTTTTATTTTTTTTACATACGAGGTTGCTGTTCACTGCCTTCGATATATTTATTGAAAACCAAACATTGACAATAAACCTAACTGACAGGGACAGTAATAGAAAGAAAACCCAATATGGTGACTGGAGTCTGAGGAGGTGGACCAACCATTAAGTGGTCTTGCATTGAGAACAAGTGGTGGGGTTTTGAGGAACCACAGGCAGTATTTGAGCCTAGTGCCAACTTATATACCCACATGTGACAAAGTACTTCCGCACTTCATAATACCTTCTATCCAAATTAAAGCACCACCAGATGGTGAAGATCACACTAGTAGTAACAGTATCCTGCATGTCTGTAAACTATGCAGTGAGTGGACATTGTGGACCTATGTCTGAGGGTAGAACACTTATATATATATATATATATATATATATATATATATATATATAAGAGCGGAATGTCTGTAAAATCACTTGGGAATACATTAGTAGTAAAGAAGTAATAGATTAAAACTTGGTGTGTGATGTGGCAGTTTTCTGTAAATGTTACTGTTTATGTGCTCATATCTCTTGAACTACGTGTCATACTGTGATACAATTTAGAAGGTACATTCAATTATATATGTGTATAGTGTCCAAAATTTCCTGCACCTACCATTTGTAATGTACAAATTATAAATTGTAATGTCTTACTGAATGCCTTAGTTTTACTTCATAAACAGCAAAAAAGTAGTTAGCGAGAAAATTTTTTCCTTTCGTCATTCTGCTATGGTTGTCAGTGAGAAAAACGTTTAATAAAGGTTTAAAATTATGTTTAAAGCTTGTTGTAAGTCGCTAAGTACTCTCATTCTCATATAGCGTATTTATGAAGTCTTGCTGCATTATGTGGCAGTTTTTTGTGATTCCAATTATTTATGATGTCATATATTGTGTCATGTGTGATTCTTAACACTGCAGCAATTGTCACCTCACAGTAAGGAATGTGTGTACCACATTTTGTTGAAATTGATTTAGGAGAAAATGAGCAGCATTGTTGCTGAATGCAGCAGTTTTTCACACATCTCATTGTTTATGTCGTCATATCTTGTGAACTGTGTGTTACACATGATTCTTACACTTACCGTCCTCATGGATTGATGCTTATGTGTACAAAATTTCATAAAGATTGGAACAAAACATATGGATACTCTGCTTTATGTATTAGATGAAGAATGTACTTTATTCTCAGAATTTAGGACAATATTATCAGATTCGCATGAATAAAGAGAGTTAGATGTGTTTCACCTTAGAATGTACTCAGCTTTAGTAAAAGGATGGGAGAACTTTATCAATGCAAAAAACTTTCTCAGATTGCATATGAATAAAACTAGAGAAGTTTCTCTTCAGCAAAGAACATTCTTTGTTTCCTCAAGTCAGTTCTGTAACATATTTCGAACTGAGGAACTTATATTGGGGTTAAGTTTTACCGTGGTTGATATAAATAGTAAAAATTTTCGTAGCTCAGAATTTAAAAAAAATCCTTTATACATATACTGAAAAAATATGGAAGGAACAAAATATCTACATCTACATACATACTCCGTAATTCACCGTAAGGTGCGTGACGGAGGGTACACTGTACCACTACTAGGTATTTCCTTTTCTATTCCACTCCCAAATTGAACTTGGAAAAAAAGAATGCCTATATGCCTCCGTACGAGCCCTAATTTCTCTTATCTTGTCTTTGTGATCTTTATGCGAAATGTAAGTAGGCGGCAGCAAGATCGTACTACACTCAGCTTCAAATTCCGGCCCTCTAAATTTACTTAACAGAATTTCACGAAAAGTACGTCGTCTTTCTTCCAGCGATCCCCAATTGAGTGGCCAGAGCATTTCCGTGACACTCGCGCATTGGTCGAACCTACCGGTAACAAATCTAGCTGCTCGCCTCTGAACCGCCTCTATGTCTTCCTTCAAACCGATCTGCTGCGGGTCCCAAATACTTGAGCAATACTCAAGACGTGGTCGTACAAGCGTTTTATACGCGGTCTCCTTTACAGTTGAAGTACATCTTCCCAAAATTCTCCCAATAAACCGAAGTCGGCTGTCTGCCACACTCACAACTGTCCTTACATGCTCGTTCCATTTCATATCGCTCTGCAATGTTACGCCTAGATATTTGAACGACGCGACAGCATCAAGACGCTCACTACTAATGCTGCATTCGAACATTATGGGATTGTTTTTTCTACTCATGCGCATCACCTTACATTTTTCTACATTGAGAGCTAGCTGCCATTCTTCGCACCAACTAGAAATTTTGTCTAAGTCAACCTGTATGCTATTACAGTCAGTTACAGACGACACCCTCCCATACACTACAGCATCATCAGCAAACAGCCGCAAATTACAACTTACTCTATCCATCAGATCATTTATATAGATAGAAAATAATAGCGGTCCTATCACACTCCCCTGGGGCACGCCTGACGATACACTCATCTCTGATGAACACTCGCCGTCGAGAACAACGTACTGCGTTCTATTACTTAGGAAGTCTTCCAGCCAGTCACAAATCTGTGAACCTATTCCATAAGCTCGTATCTTCGTTAGCAGTCTGCAGTGTGGCACCGCGTCGAACGCCTTTTTGAAGTCGAGAAAAACACAATCCGCCTGTTGCCCTTCATCCATGGCTCGCAAGATGTCATGTGAGAAAAGGGCAAGCTGAGTTTCACATGAACAATGTTTCCTAAACCCATGCTGATTCATGGAAAGAAGCTTTTCCATTTCAAGGAAATTTACTATATTCGAACTGAGAATATGCTCCAAAATTCTACATGAAACCGATGTCAACGATATTGGCCTGTAATTGTATGGGTCAGTTCTCTTTCCTTTCTTATACACGGGAGTCACCTGCGCTTTTTTCCAATCACTAGGAACTTCACGCTGAATTAAAGATTCGCTATAAATGCAAGCTAAGTAGGGGGCCAATGCCGCAGAATAGTCTTTGTAAAACCGAACTGGTATTCCATCTGGACCAGCAGACTTTTTCGCATTTAGCTCTCTCAGCTGCTTCCAAGTAAAAAAATAAAAACGATATTATGCTGGCGAGCCTATTCCTTAACAAAAGTCATTACTGTGACACTTCAGGCATTTTACATAGTGACGAGAGGTGTCGGAAAAGTTTTTTCATTACCAACATAGAAACAAAAAACAAGTGGGTTCAGCTGTGTGTTTTACCCATATTGTTTGGAATGCATATTTACAGTTACAAACAACAAAATTGTATTTGTATGATTTTAAAAATGGTCTGTTAATAAGGCCTTATGATGTTAAAAACACAAAGTGCATCTCAGGACTTTACAGTCTGTATCACAAAATAAATATTGCTACAATAATGGAGTATTGTTTTTTAAACTTGTCCTGTTCAAACAGGTTGGCTTATTTAAGATAAGTTTTCTGACTTCCTAATCTTAATTTGTGTTATGTTAGAAGTAAGCAGACATGACAGGAAAATTAATAACTGATAAATTACAAACCTAGCTGTCTGTTTCTTGTAACAAAACTGCAAGATCTATTGCTTATGGGAAGACAAATGAGTGTCATTTGTCAGAAAGTATTTCGTGTTAGAAAACGTTGACAGCGTTCCAGGTTAGATGAAAATGTAATGCATTCTTAGAATTTCGTATGCATATTGTGCTAACCCAATTTCAATAACAAAAAAGTGTTTCGCATGATGAAAATTTGGCAATGCCGATAGAAAAATGCATTCTTGTAAACAGTTGATGTTTAGTTTTAATAATTTGCTGCTTCACAACAAACTAAACATAGTACAGGTGTCCCTGAACACAAAGGTGCCTACTCCTATTTGTACACTGAATAATTTGGCTGATTAAGCTAGTTGAAAGAAATAAATGATTAAACAGCTGTTCTTGCCGTGCATGAAACACTGAGAACTTGTTCAAGAACAAGGGGAGGTAGCGAGAATGAACTTTCTGCTCAGAGCAGTTGCATCAAATTTTTATTCACACGAAATTCAGAGCTTACTCAGAGAATGTTTTTTTGCCTCGTGAATCTTCTACAGATCCTATACTCTTTCTAATTAATACGGGGCATTAGCACACGAATTAATGGGCACGGTGGCAGCGGTGGTCATGGCAGCATCACATGCCTGTTTTGTTCTCTGCGTTCCCCGGCTCTGCAGAAGTGTGGCACAGCATGGCATGACCCTCGAGTGAAGGCGTCAATGTTCAGTGTCTACAAAGGCGGGAGCTGTAGGCATGTCTTCACGCTTTTCCGGCATAGGATCAAGTTCCCCTTGGTTTCTCACCAAGTCCCTTCACTCTCCAACTACAGCTTCTCCTTGAATTTTGTGTCTCTTTGGCTGTGTGACTGGTGGGTTGGTTTCGCAATGTCATCCAAAACCTGATCGCCATTTTCACCACACCTCTCAGTCCGTGGTGGAAATTTTCTGTGGGCTGACATGAGACTTGCAAACTGGTGTCTTTCCCACGTTTCAAGTGTGTTTGCCTTTATCTTCTGCATTCGTTCTTGGCTCAAAAAACTGTTCTTCGTGGGAGCTGTCTGTGTTAGACCTCTTTCGTATGCCATTTGTCAGGGTCTTTCTCCATGACAGAAACATGGTTTTGGTAGGACCAATTTATCTATACTGCAAGCCAGGCTCTCGCCCATACCCACGCGTGTGCTCTGAAGGGGTTTGGTTGTCTTCTTCCTGTCTGCAGGGGTCCACAGATTATCTGTGATTCCATCACTTTTTTAGAAACCACTCCTCTGGTATCTGCAGACAAGGCTTTTTCTGCACATTTTTACGCATTTTGAAACCATGTGTGAGGAAAAAATGATGTAATTTATATTAATTGATGCTGGTGTAGCTTTCACCTTCAAGTATAGTGTTTATAAACATTACACAGTGAAGTTTCTTCACACTTGTGTGTTTATTAAAACGTATATTTCGCCTTTTGTTGTTTGCAGCTATGCTTCTAGTTGACTTAAGACGTGGAGGCTGATGGGAGTATCCCATCAGGCACTGCGCCAATTATCAGCTTAGCTTTGTTTACGCAACCAATAGTTTTTTTATCCTTTGCTTGACGTGTTTTGACAATTTAGGGTTAATGTGAAGTTTTATAAGCAGTGAGACTCATGGTTTGCTTGTGTTTTTCTTCACATTGAAGGGCACACGGAATATTATACCTTCAAAAAATGTGATTATAGAGAGAGATGCCGACCTTGTGCAAATATCACAAAAATACTTATGCATATATTTGCAAATAAATTATTGAATATCTTTGTGCGAAGCATCAAAAAGGATGCGACCTGTGCAATTTCACTACCTAAATAATGAATAACAGTCAAAGGCTTGCTGACAAAGTCTATTATGATGAATGAAATTAAATAAAACTTTTCTACATTACCAGTTCTGGTTTCGGCACTTATAATAGTACAACATTTGAATAACCTTTATTACATAAGAAATAAACTTCCTTGCGAGTATTTCGATGCCTATTATGTACGTAGGCCTATATCGCAAATAAACTACAGCAAGCAAGAGCGATACAAGAAGCATATTTTACCGTTTAAAATATTATTTCCCTCATTTTACACCGTTTTTATTAATTCCCTTGAAAAGTGTAAAAATGGGGCTGTATGTCCTGTATATATTTTGTTGGGACCGTGGGAACATCGCCAAGATAGCGATGATACCGTTAGATATTGGACATCTGGTCACCCTATAGTAGATGGCATACAAAGGAATCCATTCACTTCTTTTATTTTAATACAGAAAAGTTGCCTAAATCCTGCTACTATTGCTTTCTCTCATATGGTGAAATATGAGAGAGGAATAGTAGCAGGCTTTTTTTTAGCCTTACTATAAAATATTTTTGAACTCTTTGTCCCTCTATTAAATATAGGCTTGAAATGAAAATAGTTTTCTTATATATGGTAAATTTGTAATACTACAAAGAATTATGTCTTTTATTACTCATTGTCATCACATCCTCTTGTTGTTGTTGTTAATTTAGGTATGGAAGGTCCAGAAATAATAAATTCAGTTACCGGAAAGGATGAAAGTGGTGCAGCATCAAGGCTTTGCAAGCAATCTTTTTTTACTAGATTCCTGAATCTAGGTAGACAAATGAAAAACAAAACAAAAATGCACAGTATCAAGCTCCCAGCATTATATTCTGATGCAAAGCTTGCTGTACATGAATATCAGGTATGTTCCTATTTTCAAATTCATTAGTGCAAGAGAATGACAGTTGACACTGCTCTCAACATGTAATAATGGAAAGTCCGCATCGGAATTCAACTATATGATAATAGTTTATAACTCACTGCCAAGTCATACATCGAGCTGCGACAGGGATGGACACACACACACACACACACACACACACACACACACACACACACACACACACCCCTCATCTTCGGCTGCTGAACTGTTACTAAGACCTTGTCCTTATCCATTTAATTTTACTATTCCCAGAACAGAAGATGGCGCTAGGCAGAACTTTTCAGTCGTAATCAGTGTTAAAATTACTGACGCTAAGTGACCATCAAAATGGTGGTGAACCACAATCTTTCATCCACATATATCTATGACTTAGTAAACCACCATAGTGCACAATGTGAAACTAGAGGTGTGTAAATGGAATGAGGCCTCATTTGAAAACTGAATGATGTAAGCAGCCATTACATCATCATGTGCATGGGAGTAACCTGGAGTCTTGCATTGTGCATATGGTGGTTGGCTTAGTCAGATATATATGTGGATGAAAGGTTATGGTTCATCACTATTTCTATAGTCACTTATGGTCAGTAATTTAATACTGCTTATGACTGAAAAGTTCTGCCTAGCGCATATCATTCTGGTCAGCTGCTGTAACTTAGATTTGACATAGTATAAAATACATTTTTGATTAAAAGTTGCAAAATTATATATTATACTTTAGTAGCAAGGCATATAACAATTTCTTGCTTAATGTCTTCACAATGGGAATATAGCAAGACAAGTGGTATTTGGCAGTTTGCATACCACAATCTGATGATCACACACACACACACACACACACACACACACACACACACACAGTGTATCCCAAATATCTGAAGACAGCATGCGCAGCACACGAGATGCTGTGAGGCGAGCGCTTCGTTGCCCAGTGATACAGATACTGCTGCGTCCATCTACTGCCACCGCAGTACTAAATTTAAGATATGTCCAAGTAAATTTTGTACTCACCCACGTCATGCAAGGAGATGTTGGAACTGTTTGCCATTGTTTTTGATGTTTTTCTGGCATCTACTCAATAAATGTTAATCACACATTGTGATTCTCTTTGAGAAATTGAATTTATAGACTTGCGGATGCCATCCTTCATTTCCTGTAACATATGCAGATTTGTTGTGTATACTTTCTCCTTTAGTGCTCCCCACATATAGAAAGCACACGGGGTTAAACTTGGACTTGGAGCGGGCCAGATATTGTTGCTGAGGACATTGTTATGGAACACTTCACAAATGGGATGCAAAGAAACATTGGCTGTATGAGTCCTTGCTGAATCTTGTTGAAACAATGCAAAGCTTTGTTCTCTTTCACTAATTTCAATCAAAATGGTTGCAAGTATTTTTCACTGTTAATTGTGTCATTAAAAAAATTGGATCTATTATTCTTTGACCACTAACTGCACACTACACTTCTGTTTCTGGTCTTAAAAGGTTTCCACATGAAACTGAATGTGTCTTTCGGCACACAAATATCGCGAGTTTTTGATAATCATTATACCCTTTTAAATGGAACCAGGCCTCATCTGAAAACAGAATGAGGTAATGATGCATTTCACCATCGTGCACTTTTTAAAGCCATTCACAAAATCTAACGCTGTACACGTTATCACTAGGTTTAAGTTCTTGTAATACTGTTACTTTATACAGCCTTAGGCCAAGTAACTTAGTAGCTCTTTGTACAGAGCTGCGAGAATTTAGTTTGCTGTGTAAGACTTCTAAGAGACTTTTTGGGGTTTTGCAGGCAGGTAGGCAATATTATAGGGGTGAGGTTCTGGGAGCACTGTACGTCATCATTTACACTTCTTGTCATAAACACTTTCTTTTTCATGAAATTTATTCACTAATTGGTGAATTGCATCACACCTCTGAATTCTTACACCTGGAAATTTCTGTTCAAACAATTTGTGAACATTACGAGGCGACTCTGTATGCACATATGAATTGTAAATAAACACTCGTGCCATGGAATATGCCTTGCCATCGTTGTGTTCGCTGACGTTACTGTAACTCTCACTGTTGCTTCACTAGGTGGAAAGGTGCACAGTGCGGGAAGGGCACTAAAGGTTGCCAGCTAGACTCTAAGGGCATTAGCAGGGAAACAATGAACCCATTTGACCGGCCAGCGTGGCTGTAGATGGGCACCGCGGCATCTAAATCACCAGGCAATGGAGCGCTCACCTACTGGCATCTAGTGCACCGCTTGTGTGGTCTTCAGATAAATAGGATGCTCTGTGTGTGTGTGTGTGTGTGTGTGTGTGTGTGTGTGTGTGTTGATTATAACAACTTGTTGATATAGCACCACTAATAGCCATACAAATATGCAACTCTCATTTTCACTAGTTTTCTTATTGTCAATTTCATTTTTATGTGTGGCCTGTTATATTGTAATTGCAGACAAACTTAACTGCCTCCATCACCTTCCTGTCTCTCATAAGACATTAGTTTCTTCCGTATCTGTGCCGTTAAATGTGCCTTTTTTGTGATAGTAAATTTGAAGTTTTCATCTTTGCAATAATACTTATTTTGATTTTCAGATGGCAAAAGAGCAGTTAGTCCTTGCATTTGTCAAGGCTGGTTTGGGAACATGGCTTAAAAAGCCAATTGAACAAGATCAGTTTGAAGTGAGTGGGAGTATAGAACAAAGTAATGAATGACTAATAAATATATTTCATGGAGTCTGCATTACAGAATAGAGCAATCATTCAGCCCCCCATTCCAATTCAACAAGAGTTACTCATTGTAAGAGGTTACTTGACGTCAGTAAAGGGCAGAGGCAGGAACACTGAGATACAATTACTCTTGTGCACTTGACAAAAATTGTGCAGCAAAACCTGTGTTTTTTAACCATTAGAAACCCATGTCACTGAACATTTCATGTAAATACTGTAATATTATCAAAAGTATCAAAAAAACTATCTGTAATTTTAATTTTTTGCAATTTGTAACTATAAATTTATTTTCATTTAAAAAGACAGTTGAATTAAATGTAAAGGTACAAAACTGTGTTCATGAATGTTGTAAGTGGCTGTGGTTATTAGTATTATTTTGTGTTATTGTTCCTATAATTGCATGAATGATAACTATTTGAAGAATTTTATCTTGACATTGTATATTTCAATTCTTTTTTTATTTTATTTCATTTCTAAAGAAATGCAGTAATGTATATATACACATTCAATATTTTGGTTTTAAGTACATTTCAGCTTACTTACAATGTCTTTTGTCAAGAACACCCACATTGTCATTCTGCTTCTATTACCCTCAGCACGTGCTTCAGTAGGTCTCTTACACTAACTGCTGATTACTGCCTAATACTCAAAGTTATTGTATTAGTATTATTTAGTTCTGTGATATTTCAGTATAGAAGTGGTAGGTAATACAGATGCCTTAAGTGTTAACTGTGCTTCTGTAAAATACAGTCTACCAAAGGTTCTTAAATTACACTCAATTGATTGATATCCCCTTCTACAATTTCAAAACTTGTACCTTTTGTGTACATTGAAAGAATGTCCACTACAACATATAATTTGGTTTTGTGATATATATCCCCCCTCTCTCTCTCTCTCTCACACACACACACACACACACACACACACACACACACACACACACACCACACACACACTGCTGCATAATTTGAGTTTATCTTGTAAAATACGTCTTACTTAAAGTTTTTGTGTTCTTTATTTGACTATGGTATTGTGATATGTGCCATTTTTGCACTAATGTCAATCTCGATTTTATTGATAAGAAGTTTAGCTGTATAGTGCCATTTATTATTCCCTAAACATATGATACATGTGTCATCGCAGTGATTGTGTGGAATTCACATTTTTTAAAATCCTTTTAGAAATGTAATTTTGTACTTTGTAAGAATGATGATGGATGCATGTATGCATATCACCATAAGACTGAGTTTCACTTCTAAAAACACCTGCCATTGCTTTACTTTACATGTGAAGTGTTCATAAAGTAGTGAAATTGTGCCCATACATAGTTTTTGTTGCTGTCCTATTTCTCAAGATGTGCATATATACACATTTTGTGTAGGAAGAAAAACACTGACATTTCTTACTAACATTTTATAATTCACCATATAAACATTAAGGATTATATGTCAGTGATCTTAAGATGGCTGTGATGAATTTCAATATTTAAGAATACTTTCAAAGGAGTGAAGCCTATCTCCGTATTCCTAGTCCTGCCCCTCACTATGATCAAGTTTTAGTGGAACGGTGGGCTGAATGTGTGCTCTATTCTGCAATACACAGACTTTGTGGAAATATGGACAAATGTTACTTGTCTTGGTCTTACAGTTTTTAATTTCATGTATTTGGCAAGTAGAAAATGGGCCTGACAAATAATATGGTGTACCATTAAAGTTTCTGTTTCACTTCTGAATTTCAAAAAGTATCTGGTTTATGACCATTCGGTAGATGACATGTTTAGAAGAATGCTAATGGAGTAGCTGTTCTCTGTACAGGAATCTACCCAGTTGGAAGAAAAATGCTTTTTAGAGTGTTTTATACTAGGTCAACACGAGACATTCATTGTCGCACATTTCTAAATATTGTTAAAATTAGACGAGATGGCCTGTTTTCACTAGTGGTGGTTAAATTTGAAAACTTTCTTCCTAGTTTATTTAGTATTCTCTATTACATTAGAAGATAATGTGAGTTAATTTCATCATTTTCGTAATTTTTATCCTTTTCCATTAAGTAATTGCTGGTGCTTCAAAATTTAACATTGTACATTACAGTTCCGGAAGTATCTGAACTAAGAAATTGTTGAAATTCTGTGAGTGATTCTGTTAAAACTGTAAGATGTTTGGTGTAAAATTTTAGTCTAACTCACACAAAGTTGTAGTGAAAGTACTATTGTTGGGAAGATTGTCAATGTGATTTGAAGATTCCAAGTAATTTCCCAACAGGTAAATGTTCTAAAGATCAGTATTGGATAACTATTGATTGAGGAAGTTATACAACTTTCCTTATAATGGTAGTAATGACTGTTACTGTATCAAACATGATTTGATTAAGAAAACAATAGTGCGAAAGCCTTCAAATTTTTTAACAAATTAAACTTGTCAGTGTGTGAAATTCAGGTATTCTTCACAGCAGTTACCAGTCTGGCAATATATGTTTCAACTTTGTTTTTATATATGTTTACTTTTGTTACATTCCAGTGGTGAATGTAAATTTAATATTTACTGATTTGTTCAGTTTTGATGTTAAAATGTATGTGAAAAGTACATGTTCTTTTTTATTTATATAAAAAAATTATTATAAATTGCAGTTAGTTGGGAATAAATGTTCAACTACATACAGTCTAGTTTGGTTTCCAGTTTTCCTACTTCTGTTACCTTCCACACTAGATGTAGTGATCACATCTTTTCATTTCCAGTCTCTCTTCATCTCCATATATATCTCCCTTTTGTTTCACAGAAGTACAATCAAAATGTCACTGTACTTGTTTTCAAATTGGATAGTTAAAATATGTTTAATATAAGGCAGATTAATGCTTAAGATAGAAGTTATAATAAAAATATGAGTTACGGCTATCTTCATTGTGAGACATTAAAATTGTGTATTGGGATATGCATGTCACAAATGCACAATTCAGTGATTGGCACTGTTGTTGACAAATGAAGCAGAATTAGCACGGAATACAAGTAATCATTGTTGACAGATAGGTGACTAATTTTATGTACGATGAATGTAATTCTGTGTAGAATTTTTGTTCTTGAAATATTTCGGCACTGTTGGTAAAGTAATAGGTTGCATATTTTTGTTCATAATTTAGGAATCTAAGAAGACTGTACTTAAAAGTAGAAAATGTAACAACTTTAAGAAATCAAAATAAAATCAAACTTTTAATAAATACTCTTCAAGGATTGTGAATTACATTCAGTAAGGAACACCATTATTAATGACAGTTAGGTCTTACAGCTATTGTTGCCAATTCTGATGATGACACCAGTTTTCTTAAGTGCTAAAAATCAGTCTCCATAAAAATGATTGCTGAAGTGTTGACAGACACGGAAAATGGGGTTCGAGAGGGATACACTTCCACAATGGCTAAAATGGTAAAATTTCACTTAGTTAACAATGACATGTCTATTGTGGTGGATCATTTAATGGTGCAGTTTGATCATCATCCTACTATAGTGTGTCATGTCGACCACCTCATGAATCAAGTAAAGGGACAAATTTTATTCTGCTGCACATCGGGTTTCACAATGTGGTACACGTACAGTAGAACCCCTATTTAACATTTTTTCTAGGGACTGGAATTTTTTAACCTTAAATGGGGGTTTACCTTAAATTGATGTTTTGATAGAAAGCAAACATTTTTCAGTACTGTTTCCCTGTATTGACGTGAATATGTATTGTGCGAATATAGGGTGCACTTAAACTTTCGACACTTTTTATAGTAAAAATATAAATTTAGAATATAGGCCGCACTAATACATTTTCGTGAAAGTTTAATTATAGAATGGCTTCTATTAATTGGCAGCGAATAAACTGTCTGCTAAAATCGTAGTTTGTCGTACTACTGCTAGGTGTCAGGCCATCTACACTTAAACACAAAGTTATACACTTTTTGCGGCACTACTGGGATTTGTTCAGTGTATCGAGAGATCTGGTGGTAGAAGAAAATATCTTTATCAGCAACAAGGAGAGCATCGCGGTGCTTGTACCATGCTTAGGTTGGCAACATACTTACTACGTTTCGTGTTGCCAAGGACGTGCCACTTTGATGGGGCCAATGAGAAGTGAGAAATGCTTAAATGTGTTCATAGCACCAGATATAAAGCTACAGTCTGATTTGTTTTGTTCGTTAGGTATTGTTGCGAGTGATTATGGCAGGACATGCCATTAAATAGACTAAGTTGACCGAATATAATATACTCCACCATGATGTCACTAAATGGTGAAACCTTAACTTTTCCAGGCGTAATGAATGTTCAAACAATTTATGGGTATGCTGTCAGGTGACATCGTCTACAACCGCCTTGAGAATGGCAGGGTGTCCTCCTGCTGAAATATCGGCGGTTGTTGATGACGTCACACGGCAGCATACCCGGGGTTGTTTGATCATTGAATGGTGTTTGTCCATGGGCATTTGTTTTGTTATGAATGTGTTGTTATTTTTTACAGTACCATGTGATCCATTTACGATCAACAATCCATCTAGTGAACCACATGATTTAATTTAAAGACACTAATAATTTCAAACAATGATGATTTGCAATTTTTGTAAAGTATGCGTCTTTACTTTTCACAATACAAACTGAACCATTTACACAATACAAACTGAACCATTTACATTCACGCATTCATTTACTGAGACACATGATTTAATTAGAAGAGACTAATCATTTAAAACATTGATAATTTGCAACGGAAATTACAGTGTGATAGAAATTTAATTTCATATTTTTCGTCGGAACACGGGTGTATCACTTCACGTGAAGTGTCTTGCATATACACAAGAACACTGGCAGCAGCAACAGATTTCTGCAAGTAATGGAATGTTGCACAATAAACAAATGTATAACTTTAACCCGCGAGGACTCGCACATGAGCATTTTGCTCACAGTAATTTTAAAACAATTGACATTTTACCAATTTTAAATAGTCAAATATTTGTGTTTTCTTATAACACAACTAGAAATACGTATTTAGGCATATTAATTACATTACAAACTTTTCTTTGACTATCAGGAAAATGCTATACATGCGACCGATTGTGTAACTATTAAAGGCGCGAGTCCCCGCAGGTTAACCATAGAAAATCCAATTGGAATGTCAATTGACAATGTATAACTTCATTTACACTACCAACTGCAACATGTTTTCTTCTCATCACTGTGTGTCAATGTAGCTTTTACATTGCTATGATAGTCATATTCTATTTGGTCTGTGGTTATGATGAAATCTGTCATAGGTTGCAATCAGGCTTTGATCTGTTATTAAAAGAGCATGATAGATGAAAGTGATTTTCAGATGATGTCACTTCTTTGCTGGAAACCTATTTGGTGACATATTGCCCATGTTGATGACGATGATGCAGTGAAATGAAAATCTCTCTCATTTATATGCAATATCGCCCATTGCTGGATAGTTAGTTCTTTACTTGTCTTCTGACTTAACAGATCTGTCAGACATCAATTTATCAATTCTCTCTCTTATTTTCCACTTCTTCAATTAAATCATTTCTCATTAACCTTGATGTTTGCCTCTTGGTGAAGTTTACATTGAAATCCAATGGTACTTGCACCCACACCTTAGCTTAGGGCGGTCTTCCCAAAGTGTAGTCCGCAGACAATTTAGGGGTCAGCTGGATGTTTCAAGGGGATCAGTGGTCACCTTTCATCAAAACTTGTGAAAGAATGGCTGTCATTACTAATTAAAAGACTGTGAAAATTGAATTCACCTCTCGACTCTTCACTTGAAAAATACGTTTATATGTACATCAGATCGTGTTCCCAAGTGAGGACGTGTACGCATCTGCGCTACAGCACTCAATGTGCGGTAGAGTTTTGCGCAGAGTATTCCAAAAATCAGAGCACTCGCTTGCACATATGTGGTCCGAGACATCATACACTGTTAAACTTCCTAACTTCATAAGTACACTACTTCATTCTTCATTTGCTTTTTCAACGGTAAATTACTTCCCACATGTATTGATGGCTGAAGTCATGATAACTGCGAGCAGTTTCTCCATTGTATTCACTGCAAGGGAAGCTTCCGGTGGAAGTTAATGAGGGCTGATGGCCAAATGAAGAACTAGTACATGGATTTATATAAAAGACTCTGAAAATGTAAGTACAATTAAAGATATTTAGAAATCGAGACGGATAAAGGTGAAGATTAGTATGTAATTTGCACACGACTACTTCCTAACAGTTCGATGGTTCCGTTTAAATTGCACCATCATTCTGAGGATACTCGCTAATTGTGGGCTGGCGCATGGGTCTATGTACAAGAAGTGCTCCACCTACATCGCAATGCGCAAAACCCTCTATAACAACAAGAACAGCTCCAACCCCCCCCCCCCTCCCGACTAGTGAGGAATGGAATATCCTTCGCTGCCACGGTAAACAGACGGGGGAGGGCAGTGGATACTCATGGCCCTAAAGACATACAACAAACACCCCCCTGAGACAGAAACAGTGCCAGAAGAGCCAACACCTGAAACTTCCCACACAATGCAAACAAACAATGCTGCCTGCCCCCCAGCAGCAGACACAGAGGCCAGCCAAAACCAATACTAACTCAAATACAAGCGGCCACCATCTCACCGAATACCACTCAGCCCGACATACCCAACACTGAAACAACACCGGGAGGATTTATGCATTCAGAATTTCCCCCAACACATGACTCCACAGGTCTTTATGAAGATATTGGAAGCTGTCACTACACTCATCACGTAGCTCATGTCTGCCAAAACTGACCAGTACTGGGCTGTCAAACAAACTACAATCACAAACCTTTTCTCACCAATTCATGGATAACACACCACACCCGCCCCCCTCACATAAACAGCCTAACACTATCAGAGATCCTGTTCTGGAATGCAGATGGGATCAACAACAAAAGAGCAGAATTTCCCGCACTCCTTGAGGTAAAGGGGATACTGATTGCCCTCGTGAGCGAGACTAAACTCAAAACTCACAATAGGCTAAACCTCACTGGCTGTTGTGTCTATCGTACCGACCAAGTGAACGACAGAAGAGGAGGTGGAATGGCAATCATTATACACAAAGACATTGAATAGACAAATATCCAGCTCTCTGCACTTGAAAGATTAGAGGCTACAGAAGTCACAGTCAAGTTCAACGTAGCATAACACTGCACTGGTGTCACTTTACAACCCTCCTGGTAACATTGTAACGCGCAATATCAGAACAGTTCTCAACATCGCACCGCGCGTCATCGCTGCTGGAGATCTGAACGCAAAACACTGCGACTAGAACTCGAACAGAATGACAATGGCAAAAAACTGTACGAACACTCACTAGGCAGAAACTACATCTCACTTGCACCAGTTGAACCGACTTATATTTCCTTACCAAAGGAATCAGAGGGCAGATGAGATAGACATGGCCCTCATCAAGGGCATCACAGTTACTCTCAACCTTGAGGTTGTGAACAATCTGCCCTCAAACCACACACCTGTAATACTACATGGAAGAAACACTGCAGCACAGTGAACCATGCGGGATACTGAATTACAAGCTCATGAATTGGACTCTGTTCAAGGAAACGCTTGATAGTCATATTCCTGATACAAGATTACGCAAACAGAACAATTTGTGAAGCTGTTGAAGTGCTTACCACTGCTGTCCAAACACAATAGCCGAATCCATCCCATTACGTGCCCCACAACACTACTCAGCGGCCCTGGCTCTTATCTCAATGAGGAATCAACTCTGGAGATACTGGCAGTGTAGCAGTCAACAGGTTACAGGATATCGTACAGAGAAAAATAAAACATTGAAAACGACACACAATGGGATCAGAAACTTGCTGGAATGGACACCACATGTTCTGGTGTGTGGGCTCAGGCCAGACACTTCACCAAGGAAAAAATCTACACGCCTACTCTACAGGGACCAAATGGCCTAGCATGCTCAGCGGAAGACAAAGCTGATTTAATGGCCCAAACACAAGCAGTGTCATTCACACCGACTCTGGTTCCATCAGACCCAATGTTCACATTTGAAACGGACAGGCGCACACGCTTTATGGCTCAGCCTCCGCACAATGAAATCAGACGCACTAGCATACGTGAAATGACATGGGTCATCAAGCGTACCACAGCCAGAAAAGCGCCTGGCTCTGATGGCATTCAAAACCGTGTACTACAGGAGTTCACAGATAGAGCTACAGAGTGCCTTACACACATCACGAATGCCATCCTGCAAAACCAACACTTCCCTGCCTTTTGGAAGGTGGCCAAGGTCCTGATGTTCAGGAAGCCAGGGAAAGACAACTACCTCCTACAAAATTACCGACCAACAGTCTGCTGAGCTTGCTCAGTAAGATAGTTGAGAAGGTAATTCTTAAACTTCTCACTCAGCACTGCATCACCAACACTGCCCTAATACCCGAGCAATTCTGATTTAGGAATCACCACTCTACAACACAACAATTCCTCCGCATAGTTGAACATATAACAGACGTCTACAACAAAAACAAAGCCAAAGGGGTCGTGTTCCTAGACATTGAGAAAGCTTTCGATCATTTCTGGCTCAACGGCCTTATACACAAACTTAATGACGCCATGTTTCCCGATGGACTTGTGCATCTCATACACTCATATCTCATCGACAGAAGCTTGAACACTGGTGTTCAGGGCATACAGTCTGCATGAAACGGTATTAAAGCCGGAGGTACCCCAAGGCGGCATCCTGGGGCCCCTCTTGTTTAACCTCTACATTAATGATCTTCCATCATGCAGATGACACTGCCATCATGGCGCAAGATTCGAAGCCATCAAACATTAATTCACACCTATAGACTGCACTCAGAACTGCAGAACCTTGGTTGGAGAAATGACATATTAAAGTAAACGTTGAAAAGTGTGAGGCAGTTCTGTTCAAACAGAGACCGAAATTACTGCACAAACACTACATACAAATTACTCTATACGCATGCCCAGTATGTTTCTGTGAGAAAGTCAAATACCTCAGTGTCTGGCTGGCCCGGAAACTCACATGGGGGGACCACATACAACACATGACCACCCAAGCAAACGCAAGGCTCAAACAACTCTACTCAATGCTCAAAAGGCAAAGCAAACTAAATAGACAGGTGTCGAGGAACATGTACACGACATATATTAGACCTCTGATGACATACGGTTCTCCATGCTGGGCATACATGGCTACGCCGCCTACAGCTCATACAGAACAAGGTACTACGCATCATAAGCAACGCTCCACGATACACACACACACCACGGATCTTCACAATGAATACCGCCTAGAGCGACTCTCGGTGGTATTCAAGAAACTTGTCTCATGATTATACAAAAACTTGACTCGTACAATCCCTTCATACTACGCTTGGAGAACTACGATCACTACCATAGGTGGAAACATAAGTGTCCAAAAACACTACTCCTCAAAGACTATCTCCCTACTGCCATAGGGACCCTGTTAAAAAAGCGTTAGAGAAACATGTGCCAGTAAAGACAATTAAGGATGGAAAAGATCCACTGTGGTATAATAATAATGTTAGAAAGCTGCTGAGAAAGCAAAGGAATGTTGCACTCTTGATTAAAAAAAGAACACGCAAAAGATCGATACGCGAAGCATACAATAATTACCACAGCCATATCTTAACAAAAGGTCTTTCCGAGAACCCGAAAAAATTCTGGTCCCATGTAAAATCGATAAGCGGGTCAAGCCCACTGTCCGGTCACTAGTTGATCATTCCGGGGCAGTAATAGAAGAAAGCAAACGGAAAGCTGAAATTCTAAATTTAACCTTTAAGAAATCTTTCACGCAGGAGGACCGCACAAATGTACCATCATTTGATCAACATACTAATTCCGAAATGGGGGGACATAGCAATAGGTATTTCCAGTGTAGAGAAGCAGTTGAGAGAGCTAAATATGAACAAGTCTGTTGGTCCAGATGGAATACCAGTTCGGTTTTACAAAGACTATTCAGCGGCATTGGCCCCCTACTTAGCTTGCATTTATCACAAATCTTTAATTCAGCGCAAAGTTTCTAGTGATTGGAAAAAAGCGCAGGTGACTTCCGTTTATAAGAAAGGAAAGAGAACTGACCCATACAATTACAGGCCAATATCGTTGACATCAGTTTCATGTAGAATTTTAGAGCATATTCTCAGTTCGAATATAGTAAATTTCCTTGAAACGAAAAAGCTTCTTTCCATGAATCAGCACGGGTTTAGGAAACATTGTTCGTGTGATACTCAGCTTGCCCTTTTCTCACATGACATTTTACGAGCCATGGACGAAGGGCAACAGGCGGATTGCGTTTTTCTCAACTTCAAAAAGGCGTTCGACGCGGTGCCACACTGCAGACTGCTAACGAAGATACGAGCTTATGGAATAGGTTCACAGATTTGTGACTGGCTGGAAGACTTCCTAAGTAATAGAACACAGTACGTTGTCCTCGACGGCAAGTGTTCATCAGAGACGAGTGTATCGTCAGGCGTGCCCCAGGGGAGTGTGATAGGACTGCTATTATTTTCTGTGCATACAAATGATCTGCCTTGGTTGCACAGTGGTAGAGTGCCAGACTACAAATCCAAAGGTTGCGGGTTCGATCCCCGCCTGGTACTAGGATTTTTATCTGTCACTTTCCACTTCTTTCACCTCTGGCAGTATTGCTCATGTGAAAAATACCGAGTAGCACCGTTGATTCGGAACCCACGTTAAACTGTAGGTCCCCCTATAACTGGCTGGGTAAGTGAGTTCGAAGGTCGGAGGAAGGCAACAGCATACCACCTCCAAACAGGACCATGCCTAATAAAGCACTGTGGTGTTCAAACCGATCTTCGGATTGTTGACTGCTTTACCTTAAATGATCTGATGGACAGAGTAAGTTGTAATTTGTGGTTGTTTGCTGATGATGCTGTGGTGTATGGGAGGGTGTCGTCTGTAACTGACTGTAATAGCATACAGGATGACTTAGACAAAATTTCCAGTTGGTGCGAAGAATGGCAGCTAGCTCTCAATGTATAAAAATGCAAGGTGATGCGCATTAGTAGAAAAAGCAATCCCATAATGTTCGAATACAGCATTAGTAGTGAATTTCTTGATGCTGTCGCGTCGTTCAAATATCTAGGTGTAACATTTCAGAGCAATATGAAATGGAACAAGCATGTAAGGACAGTTGTGAGTAAGGCGGACAGCCGACTTTGGTTTATTGGGAGAATTTTGGGAAGATGTACTTCACCTGTAAAGGAGACCGCGTATAAAACGCTTGTACAACACGTCTTGAGTATTGCTCAAGTGTTTGGGACCCGCAGCAAATCATTTTAAAGGAAGACATAGAGGCGGTTCAGAGGCGAGCAGCTAGATTTGTTACCGGTAGATTCGACCAATTCAATTGGGGATCGCTGGAAGAAAGACTAAGTTCTTTTTGTGATATTCTGTTAAGTAAATTTAGAGGGCCGGAATTTGAAGCTGAGTGTAGTACGATCTTGCTGCCGCCTACTTACATTTCGCGTAAAGATCACAAAGACAAGATAAGAGAAATTAGGGCTTGTACGGAGGCATATAAGCATTCCTTTTTTTCCTCGTTCAATTTGGGAGTGGAATAGGAAAGAAAATACCTAGTAGTGGTACAGTGTACCCTCCGCCACGCACCTTACGGTGAATTGCGCAGTATGTATGTAGATGTCGAACTCAAAAACATGATGAATATGGCGAACTCTTGCATTGTTGACATGTCAAATCTTGCACCCAACACAATTCATTTCCTCCCAAATCAGATGAATCTACTGACATTGGGAGATTAGTGAATTTAGTGGCTTTCGTCTGTTGTGAATACTCTCCTGATGTTTCACATAGGATCTCTTATTGTGCAGGCCACTACCATATTTATCCAAATGCAAGCTGCACCCCAGAAATTAGACTGAAAACAAATATGGATATCGTAATGGATAGAGTTGCCCTTCCTTTGCTATTTGCACACTTGAATTAATATTACATTGCTTACAGCAACACCAGTGAGAAGTAACGATGTCTATTAACCGTTCACTCTCGGCACTGCCTCTAATGTGCCCATAATTGTTGGGGAATTCTGCAGGTGAGACTCACATTGTGTCTGTCTTTGTGTGTATGTACGCATGACTAGCAGACCATAGTTATTTAGACGAAAATAAAATGCAAAATTTTTAATCTTTGGAGAGAACATCGTATATATATGTCTTATGCACTGAAATGATTAGCATATATTTACATATGGAGCAGTGAAAGAGTGAAAATATTTCGAAGCTATATGCAGGAATACAATTGCAGCTTCCTTTGAAATCCTTTTATCATTTGTCCTCGGGGGGGGGGGGGGGAATTTCATGTGTTTTCACCCATATAATATGTGCACCTGCACAATTTAATGTTGTCTCGGCTAAAGAAATCACTTTCTTTTAAACTTCTCGGTGTAAGAAAAACCCATGCTCCATCTCGATTGAATACAAAGTCACGCTTCACACAAGAAAGTTCAAAAGCAGACTGCATCAAAGTGTGAAATACAAATGTACCATTTACGAAACCTACTTATGGCGGCTTCTAGTGGATTTTTCAGAACTTCTGAATCTAAGCTGGAGGCGTATTTTTAAATCCCAAAAACTGGAAAAAAAAGGGAGGCTTGCATTCAGGTAAATACGATGCCTGCCAATACAACAGATCCTCAAATATTCTGTTTATCAGACAATATTTTAAAGACCAACAAAATTTCATGGTCTAATTGTATCAATGTGTGCACAGACGGTGCAAATGCTATGACTGGCCCAACAGTTTGAAGCGATCATAAAAATAAAACTCGAATAACTGCAGCAGTAGTCACTGCACTGTCCATAGGTGTGCTTTGGATACGAAGCAAATGCCTACTTCCTTCAGAAAGGTTTTAGATGAGTCCGTCCAAATTACAAGTAATCATGGCTGTTGAAGTCGAGACTTTTCTCAATGCTGTGTGAAGATATGAAAAAACACTAAATTAATGTCCTTCACTTCACACAACTATATGAATTGTCATGTGGCTTTCTTCTTGTTGGAACAGTATTTTACAGGGAAAACACTTTTGTGTTTAAAACAGAGAGTCTTCAGAATTAGTCACAGTGAAGATTTGTTGGCTTCAAAAGTTTGGCCATACACAGTCATACAAAGCTTATCTATTGTTGGCAATTTTTGTTCTGATAACTGTATTTGTGTCGTCATAGTCTTTTGCTGTGACTTTCTTCAAAAAAATCTCAGTGCAGAAGCCACCACAAGTTGAATACATTTCCCAAGCTTTCGATGACAAACTCTGCCATCATCATCAGGAGTACATCACTGACTCCTGGTGCTGGCACAGTGTCCTGCTTATAGAGCTGCAAAGCTGCGTCTGGAACGTTACGCAGTGGGGAAGGAAAAACTGGCTGTTCGTCTTGCCGTGGTACCGTGGGAATTAAAGTGGTGCTAAATCGCATCCTGTGTAAAAGTATAAAATTTTTTTCGTGTTTTAGGACAGTTTCTTTCATACCCGGCATATCAAGACAAGAGGGTCTTTCTGCAGTTATATTCCATAGGACTCACAGCGTATTAAAGGTCAGCAAGTGACATAGTGATAACAATTAACCAAAATGCTGCTATTTAATAATATTTATTTGAACATGATGGTCCCGTATAAGCTTACATTGCCATTTTCAAGTGACGGTTATGTCTATAGCCTGACATACATAAGACATCTAGGTGTAGATTTCACAGGCTATTTGCTAAGCTTAATCGCGTCAGCGGTTGTTAATACTGCTTTACAAACCTGTAAGAGAACCTCTCGTTTTCTGCCTCCCTGTCAAACTATGAGCAGACAATGCACACGAGTTTTAGCGATTGTCCTTAAAACGTAATTTCTTGCCCAATTTTCTTTCCTGGTGTGTTTACATCCTATTTTTCGTATTTCACAAGATATGACAGTGAAATGGAAAAACAAAACACACACACACAATATATGCTTTCTTCTTATACAGCACTGGCCAAACAATTAAAGTGTACTGAGCGTCTGTTACAATACCTTGTCAGCAGTGGACAGTTAAGGCTAGACTATGATCATTCTTATTAGAGGAAGGCCGCTCTAACGTGTGAACTGTCAACTAAAAAATTTTATTATGCTATAATGTGTTGTAAAATCGGAGTAAACCCAACAGTGAAGTATCTGAATATACTGGGCATTCAGAAAAATGTGAATGTCACTGATTTCAAGTTGTTTCCATTTATCTACGAGCCATAGACTCCTGATTATTCGTGGATTTAGTGGAGAAATCGCACTTGCATTGATAAGTATCCAATTCCCATGGGTTTTGCATTCAATTCAACAGTTAATATGCACGCAACTTACATGGGGTCTGCGATGGTCTTTTGTCTGAAAAAAGGGGTCCACCAGCTAAAAAGATTGGAAAGCCCTGGCTTAGGGTTTAATGTCCGATTGACAGCATAGTTATTAGAGACAGAGTTCACACTCTGAATTTTGGGTATGAATAGGGGAGGAAATCGACCATGCTCTTTGAAAGGAACCAACGTGGTATTTATCTGGAGTGATTTAGGAAAATCACAAAAAAACCTAAATCTGGATGGACGGAGGTGGAAGTGAACCACAGTCCTCCAGAATGCGAGTCCGGTGTGTTATCACTGCACCACTCTGCTTTTTTTTTTTTTTTTTTTTTTTTTTTTTTTTTTTTTTTTTTTTTTTTTTTTTTTTTTTTTTTTTTTTGCTCTTGTCAGTGCATAATCAGAAACCACCAATACAATCATTGTACATTGAGATCTTCCTGAATTCTGTGTTGTGACTGTGTGTGTGTGTATAAATGTGATGTTCTTTCTTGATGATGGCTGTGGCTAAATGTGAAGTTGTGTGTGTGATATTGTCTTTTTCTGTATGTCTGTCTATGGCTCAGCAATCATCTTTGTGGCAAGTCACACTGTGTATTGCTGATTAATCGTAGATACTGATGGAGACTTGAAGCAATCAACCTTGTCTGTCAGTACAGTGAGAACAGCAGAAAATACTCACTGCCTTTAGTCAGCATTCAGGAGTGTGAAGAAAAGCACGCAAATCAAAGTATCTGATGATATGTGAGGTCTGCCTGATACACAAATTTCCCTGCATGTCTCCCCCGCCCTCCCCCCTCACAGGTTTCAGTACTTCTGTATCATCATAATTGGGTTTTTATTTGTAATTCTTGAGTTTCTCCCAGCGTATTTGATAATCAAAATATCCACGGGTGTACTGCCGGTCTATAGTGTCCAACAGGCACAATATTTCAGCGATCATACATGTCGCCATCATCAGGTGAACTGACGGACTGAGCTCCTGGAAACACGACGGCACGGAGATCCGCACGCTACGGCGGCTCGAAGGGAACTAGGTTCTAGCAGGTGATTTAAATACCCTCGGCCCGCGGTGCGACCGCTCCGTGGTCTGCGCCCCGCGCCGTGGTCGTGCAGTGCAATGGATTGCGCCAGCGTCTGAGATGACGTCGATGTGAGGGCTCTGTCCGCCGTGGTCGTCACTTAGTTAAGTTTGCTAGATTTACTCTTAATTAATCCAGTCGCTGGTTCCCAAGCTTTGCTAAGATTATAGCCACAGTCACGGTTTATGAGGTCGTCACTTGTGCGAATTTCAATGGGCTCTCTGACGCAGTCCCAGTATCTCGACGTCTGTACCAGAACCCTACTGCGTTCATACTCCATCACGTGATTCTCCAACAAACAATGTTCAGCGACCGCTGACTAACTTGGATATATCAATAGTGTGTGCCTCTGGTGTTCAACGCATCGATCCTCGACGGTACGCATCATCTGTCCAATATATGACTTGCCACACTGACACGGAATCTGGTACACGCCGGCCTTCCTCAAACTGAGATCATCTTTGCCACTCCCCACCAGTGCATGAATTTTATTCGGCAGACAAAAGACAGTTCCAACCTGGTGTTTTTTCAAACTGCCCGCATCAGAACATCTCGGAGCACTAAAAAGTCACAGTTCCCATAGCACATTTGCAGACCACCTAATAGCTCACAACCATTACCCAACCAAAATAGAAGCAGACTTAAAAATACTAAAATCAAGCCATAACCTATGCCAAAAACTAACAATAGAAGAAAACTATCACAAAAAGAAATAGCAGAAGGAAAGTCAGTCATGAATGAGTACACCACACTATGCAAAAATACATTATTTAACCCATTAAATGAGCTGTACAGAAAATATGATACAGACAGCTAAAAAACATCACACAGAGACAAAACAAACACTATTCAAACCCACCACCATTCAACTGGAGAACAACGGAAAGTCAACCAAAACATACGCATATCAACACAGTATACACATGCGAATTTCTAAAGTGAGAAGTGATTGTGACGAAAAAATCCGCAGATTGTTTATTACATGTGCATGTGTGCTATCTACAAAAATGCATAAGAGAAAGTACATGCCAAAAGAAACTGTAAGTAATAGACAGTAGGCAATCAAAATTTTACATTTTAACACTATAAGTAGCGTTTTTTTTTTTTTTTTTTTTTTTTTTTTTTTTTTTTTTTTTTTTTTTTTTAATCCTCACAAGGTTCAAAGAGATAATTTGTGGTTGCAGATGACTAACGCTACCACTACATAAATATGTAGAAAGTGTCCCACGTGACCACAGAATGTAAAATAAGGTAAAAACCAAAGAAGACCGACTTTTTAGGCCTAAATTTATGCTAGTACAATAGTAATCTGTTTTCATAGCATTAAATAAATGGAAAACCAACTGATGATGGGACAGAGGTGCTGAAACTAGTTTGGGCATGTAATAAATCAGTGTTTTGCATATCAGGCGGACCTCATACCCAGAAAATTTTTACTGCAAACACGGCAAGAACAAGAGCTGCAAATTGATAAAATGATGAAGAAATAAATGTTAATTTATGACCAATCCTGAAATTTCTTTAGATAGTTAACATTCAATGGGCATGGTGTGCACCGCTCCTAATGGAGTCTCGTTCCAAAAGGTATGTATTTGTATGATCTCCCTCCATAAAGGAAAACACTGTATGTTATAGATTCAATTTCAGAGGCTATCTGGTGAAACCCACTGTGAGATCAAGGCTAGTCATATATGTTGTGTCTTAAATATTTTTGTAACAGCTTGTCTATATTTTCTGGATGGTCGTCTCTCAAGTAATTTGTTAAAATGTCTTGAATCCAATACTATTGTAATCACATGACAACCAATGGTTTATTGTACTGACTGACACTTCTGAGTGAGGTGTCGCATTGGTAAGACACTGGACTCATATTTTGGAGGACAGTGGTTCAAATCCACCTTTGATGATCCTGATTTAGGTTTTCCGTGACTTCCTTATATCACTCCAGGCAATTGCCGGGATGGTTCCTTTGAAAGGGCATAGCCAATTTCTGTACACATCCTTACCCAAACGCTCCAAGTAAGCTCCGTCTCTAATGACGCAATGCCATTGGATAGATGGAGGTCAACATCGAGGAAAGTCCCCCCAGGGGGCCCACAGCTCTTTTGTGGGTACGTGTCTGGTACGCACGGGCCCCGAGCTGAAGCAGCCTTCCTTCACGCCCCAGGCTGCTTCAATTCTCCTCCCGGTTCATGCCTTAGCCCAGAGACTGGTGTCCATTGCGAGTCTAGGTTGTCTCCTCTAATAGATTTTCTCTTTGATTGGTTCTTTCTTTGCCTAACCTTTGCTTCTATTCTTTCATTCCTTGCTGTAGTCTTATAGCCTTCCTCTCCTCCTCTGTATTGAATCCTTCTCTTCACTTCCTCTATTTTTTTTTTTTGTTCCCTGTGTGTGTCTGAAGGCCGACATGTGTAATTCTTCGCCCCGGGTAGACAAGTAGGGCACGTACGTACCCCCTGGAAAAGGCCAGGTCCAGAGAGGGGTGATTACCCAAGCTGGTAGCTTCCGAACATGCCGATTGGTCCCTCTGTCCATTCTCGGACGGTGTGACCTGAGGTGTGAACAATCACATAGGGCGGGCAAGCCCTCAGTGAGGGCTCCCACTAGGAAGGAGCGCACCATCGGATACTCCGGTAATCATGGGGAACATTTCCGTAATGACTTCCTTCTCTTCTACTCTGACTACGACCCAAAAAAGATAGATTCACAGTGTAAGAAAACATTGCCTAATCTTCCCAAATTTCTGGTTGTTTCTCGAATTGACGGTTAAGATTTCTCTTCCGTTAATCCTCTCATAATTCAGAAGTATGTTGATGTGATTGTTTGCCCTCTGAAGACCCATTCCCAGCAGTGCAATGGAACTTTGTTGCTGGAAGCGAACAGTGCTTTCCAGGCACAGAAACTAATAAGAACTACTCTCCTACACGCATTTCCTGTCCAAGTAGAAGCACATCGCACCATTAACTCATGAAAGGGGGTAGTTTTCACAAGATCCCTTGACGGGTTATTGGATGAAGAGATTCAAAACTACATGTCTGATCAGGGTGTAACAGCCGGACATAGAGTGATAAAAAAGGTTGAAAACCATTAACACCAACTAGTACTGTGTTTTTGACATTCAACAGAGTTGAACTCCCATCCAAAGGTCAAAGCAGGATATGAAGTCATCTTCGTTTGCCCATATGTACCAAACCCTGAGCACTGTTTTCAATGCCACAGATTGAGCAACACCAGTCAATGTCACCCCAATACAGCCAAATGTGTTACCTGTGGTAGGGATACCCATGAGGGCAATTGCCCACCTCCATCCCCTGCTGCATTAATTGCATGGGTGACCATGCAGCTTCCTCTAGGGACTCCCCTGTCTATAAAGACGACCAGGTCATTCAGCAAATTCAGGTAACAGAAAAGATTTCAACCTCTGCTGCTTGAAAATTATTAGCAAGTCAGAAGCCCACTATCCTCCCAGCAGGTACTTACAGTAAGGTCCTCACCTCTCGCCGACCTACTAAGGAGGCAGGTACACAGACCTGCGATTTCACTTTCGCTGACACAGTTGTGCAATCGGGCAGCCCGAAGATTGCCCGTTCCACCTCCTCGCTCCCTCCTACTCCCTCTAAAGTTGTCTTCGTCAACCTCTAATACGTCGCAGGCACCTAAACAAGATGACCGGACTTCGAAAAAGGAACTAGTCCTTTAAGATTTACTACGCACTCAGGCTTCTCAATCGTCAACTGCTGCTTCTTCTCACCGTCACTCTTCCAAAAAAGCTAACAAAAAAAGTTCCTCTCCTTCCCCACCTTACAGTAGCTGGTCCCAGTCATCCTGTGTCTTGCTGGGACGCACTACTGCTAGCCAGGCAACCGGCATTTTACCGGTGGAGGAAGCTACCCCTACCGATCAACTTGGGAATGTGGCAGAAATTCCAGTCCCTCGAAGTCCGGACCTCAGTGGCCGTCGAGGTGACTCCCTTTTCCCTCATTTTTCTCTTTTCTCCTCTTATTTTCATCATGGTGCTCCTTCAGTGGGACATTTGAGGCATTCGTTCCAAATGAGAGGAATTACAATTACACTTTCGATTGCACTGTCCACTCATAGTCAGCCTCCAAGAATCCAAGTTATGCCCACACAATCGTATAGCCTTTCCTTAATATACCTCTGTGCATTATGACATACCTGCTGTGGATGGTATTCCAGCCCGTTGAAGGGTTACATTGCTTATTTGGGTACATCTGTTCCCATCCCATCTCTTTGCACACTCACATACAGGCAGTTGCCATCCAAATCACTCTCCCCACCCTTTCCTTTTCTCTCTGCAATATCTATACCCTGTGATCGTCTGCCTTTACTGGGGCAGATGTGCTGCAACTTGTTGCCCAGCTTCCCCCACCTTTTGTTTTGCTTGGCTACTTCAATGCCCACCATCCCCTATGGGGTTGTCCAGCATCTTGCCAAAGAGGCTGCCTTCTAGCGGACCTTTCCAACCATCTCAATCTTGTCTGCCTAAACACCGGTTCACCAACATTCCTTTCAGACAAAACACACACCTATTCCCACTTCAACCTCGTGATATGCTCTCCTCAGCTAGCACACCGGTTCAAGTCATATGCTCTTTCTGATATGTACTCGAGCGACCATTTCCCTTGTGTAATGCACCTACTGCATCATACCCCATCTCGTGTTCCACCACCTGGAACATCTCCAAAGCTGGCTGGGAGCTTTATTCTTCCTTAGCTGTTTTCCACAATCAGAATTTCCCTAGCTGCAACAATCAGGTCCAGTACCTTACAGAGGTTATTCTCACTGCTGCAGAATATTCCATACCTCATATTTCCCCTTCTCCATGTCACTTCCCAGTCCCTGGTGGATTACAGCATGCAGCGATGCTATTAGAGCACGGCAACATGCTCTACGCACCTTTCAATGCCACCCAACGATGGAGAATTGCATCAATTACAAACTACTGCGAGCGCAATGCCGTAGTGTTATAAAAGAAAGCAAAAAAGCCTGTTGGACTGCCTTGACTAGTTTTTTTTTTTTTTTTTTTTTTTTTTTTTTTTTTTTTTTTTTTTTTTTTTTTTTTTTTTTTTTTTTTTTTTAACAAATTCACTCCCTCCTCATTTATCTGGGGTAGCCTGCACTGGTTATCTGGTACTAAGGTCCACTCTCCGATTTCCAATTTTGTCAGTAGCGAATGCAGTCCTCGTGGACCCCGTTGATGTATCCAGCACTTTAGGCCACTCTTTTGTGGAGGTTTCGAGCTCTGCTAATTACCACACTGTCTTCCTCCCTCGCAAACAGGCAGAGGAGCCACGGCCACCTTCTTTCCAATCTTTCAATCCTGAAAGCTATAATGTCACCTTCACTATGCAGGAGCTAGACCGTGCTCTCACCATGTCCTCCTCCAATCCGGGGCCCGATGCCATTCATATTGATATGTTGAAGAACCTTTCTCCTGCAGGTAAATGTTTCCTTCTCCCCTCCTATAATCGCATATGGACTGAAGGTCAGGTTACCACAAGTTGGCGTGAAGCCATTGTTGTCCCCATCCCCAAACCAGGGAAGGACAAACATCTTCCTTCCAGTTATCGCCCCATTTCTCTTACTAGCTGTGTCTGTAAGGTGATGGAACGCATCATTTGGTTTGGCACCTTGAATCTCGACTTCGCCTTACCATTGTCCAATGTGGTTTCCGTCGGCACCGCTCTGCAATTGACGACATCGTCACCTTGTCGACTTTCTTTTTTCAAAAAAAGCGCCAGACGGTGGCTGTGTTCCTTGATCTGGAGAAGGCCTACGACACCTGTTGGAGGGCGGGGATCCTCTGCACCATGCATTCCTGAGACTTTTGCGGCCATCTCCCTCTCTTTATTTGTGCATTTTTAACGGACTAAAGTTTTCAGGTACGAGTAGACTCTGTTTTGTCAGACCCTTTCTGCTAGGAGAATGGGTTGGCACACAGCTCGGTTTTGAGTGTAGTACTTTTTGCCATAGCAATTAACCCAATTATGGACGTCCTCACAGATGACGTATCTAGTTTCCCTCTTTGTGGACAATTTCACAATCTACTGCAGCGCTCAAAGAATGTGTCTATTGGACCACTGTCTCCAGCATTGTCTTGATCGTCTTTACCTGTGGAGCATTGCAGATGGCTTCCGTTTCTCCAATGAGAAACTTCTGGCAATACAGAGTGCTCCTTTCACCATCTCTACATCTAGGCCCCATCGCTCACCCATTCATGGAGACAACGAAATTCTTAGGACTAACGTTGGATAGGAAACTTTGTTGGTCTCAACACGTGTCTTCTGAGAATCGGTCATTGTCGGTTCAGCCACTGACACTTATTATCAGGCGACCCCCCACCATTGTGTTCCTGTGGTCACCCGTTGACGGTGCGCCATGTTTTAATGTTCTCTCCCAATTTTCATCACATTCATGTTGCAGTAAATCTGTCGTCCACTTTGGAGGACATTTTAGCTGCTAGAGTTTTGCGTTTTATACATATGACTAATTTGTCCATGGACATTTAATTCCTTCTATTAATATTTTTTATTCCTCGTGTTAGTGATATTCTGTAATTATCCTTGCCGGCACCTTTTTTAACCTGTTTTTTTTTTTTTTTTTAAATTCAATCTAGGGTCAGAATCGGGCACTAATGACCAATGCAGTTGTGCGCCCTAAAACCTTAAATCAAGGAAAGTGGCATGGGATTTGGAATAGGATCAGGTGACTCTGATGGAACCAATGGTGTTGATGTTGGAGAGGAAATTCTGTAGTTCTTCACTGTGAATCCAGATCATGATGTCATCAATAAAATATACCAAACTTTGTGTTGACAGTCTTGGGTATCCCTAATTAAAATCCTCAATCTTTCCACCTCCACACGTGCAATTCAGAACATCCTCCTACAGGCCAACCGCAAATTAGAACAGGATGCCACACTCCACCTCAGAAACATATCCAATCTCCAGGTGACCCACCTCCAGAAAGGCAATACATTCTCCCTCAACAACCTCTCCAACAAACCTCAAACTCCTCTTATTGGACACAAACGCTGTCTCTCCCATCTACTCAATCTCCCACTTCCAGCTCCACTCCCCACAAACCTCAAAATGCTAATCCACACAATCTGGAACCACGACATCCCAATTCAGTAGTCAAGCTCTCTCTCCTATCCAAAGGCCTCACCTATAGCCCTACTCCCAAATTCAAACAAACAGCCCTTGTCAAATATTAACTGTCCTATACTCATAGTCTTTCCTGGAGATATCACTTTGCCACTAAGAAAAACAATCCTACTCCTGATGATCCAGCTCCCCAAGACACCATTGAAATTGAACCATGCCTGGAACAATTACGCCCTCCATCACAGCGAGACCCACTTCCTCTTCCTCTAAATCACCTCTTCAAACCTTCCAGAAATTTCTCACTTCTAACCTTGCCACTCAATCTTTCCTGAAAAACCTTAATCCAACTTACATTGCTACAGCTGAAGCCAGGGTATCCAGCTATCTGAAAAGCTGATGGTTCCATCATTATTCTCCCGGCCGACAAGTGATTCACGGCCGTGGTATTTGAATAGCGGGAGTATGTGGCTGAGAGACTGCATCAGCTTGCAGACAATACTACATATGACGTTTGTCAAGGCAATCCTACCAACAGCATGCAGCCCCACCTTCTACCTACTTCCTAAAATTCACTAACCTAATCATCCAGGCTGTCCCATTGTGGCTGGTTACCAAGCCCCTACAGAACGAAGCTGTGCCTATGTAGACCAACCCCTTCATTTCATTATGTGCAGTCTCCATCCTTGCCATTTTGTATATGTCTGCATTGATGTCAGTATGTGTTTGTTTACCTGTAATTTTTCCCTTAAGTCCTTCTGCTCTCGGGATTAGTATGACTCCTTACCCACTCCCTTAAAACCAGCATCCTTTCCTTTTTCCCTTTCCTGATGATGCAACCAACGTTTGCAAAAGCTGTTTGATTTTTCCAACCAGGAATGTTTCTCTCTCTCTTTCTCTTTCTCTCTCTCTCTCTCTCTCTCTCTCTCTCTCTCTAATTAATATACATGTAATCTGCACTGTCCTTTCCACCACAATATTTCCAAGTTGTTTTGAGGATTTCATTTCCTATGTTTTTCCCCACATTCAGTTTCTTTTTTACCTGTTACAAGTGATGCTGACTGGTAAGATATTGCTTTTATGTACCATCATAACATTTTCTTGCCCCCACTCATTTCTCTTAATAGACTTATCTGACTTGCTTCTACTTAAATGATACCATCTAAATCCTGAAATCTACATAAATCATACCCTTTAATTCCTCAAATAAATGTATCTCATATTGTATCTTTACATATATCATCATCATAATAAACTTCATCATACTAAAACTGCCTGCATCATCACATCTCAATGAAGACAACATTCTTATTATTTTCAATAATTTCCCCAACCTCTCTTGTCCCTCCAGCAACATCTTCTGTCAACACTTTCTAATTGGTTACCTCCATCAGTTATTCCATCATCCCACAGTTATTAAATTCATTGTCTACACATTTATTGCTTCTCTAGTCTCTGCTGGGAAACCTACACAATTTATTCAATGCTACCTTATCAGGTTCTGCTGGTTCTTGTCTTAGTTTTTATTTACATCCCCCTCCCTTCCACACACACACACACACACACACACACACACACACACACACAAGTACATTCATACATATGTTAACGGCTCTCCAAAATTTCCTGTCAAAATTGAACTTGTCCCTGTAAGTTGGCCGCATCTTAAACTATATCCACTGCAATCATTATTTTTAAAGTATCTGCCTGATTTCTAAACCTTGTAATCAGCCCAAACTGACAGTCTCCCAATGGAATGATGTCCGGTTCCTCAAAATGTTCTTCCCCCTCTTTAGATTTTTCATTCCCCACCCCCACCCCACCACCTCAGTTTTCAGTTCATACATTGATCGATCAATTTTCACCTCAAAACTTCCCTTTGTTCATTTAATAATGTCATAAGAAACCCAAAGTGTTCTGCATTTCATGCTATATCAGCATTACCTAATCCATGAAACGTACTTCACACACTCACAATCTGCAATACTGCTCACTGCCTTATTTGCTGAGTACGGACTTGGCGAACCTGGGGTCCTGAGCTGGGGACTGGTAAGCGCCACCACTCCTATAGACACCGTAACCTCTGGGCACGCTTCAGCGACCATTGTGTGGCGCAGCGGTGGGACGTTGTGTGTACCAGGGAATGGGGATCTTGGCTTCACCGTCCGGGTCGCGAGGATGGTATAAACCTACATAAAAAAACCCTTCAATCCCTCTGGGGACACTACTGCACCTCAGTTGTATAAGGCTTACCTAGGCAAGCGGGGCTGTGTTTAGAGGGATACATCTTTCCCTAGATACTCATGGGACCGAGATGAATAATTTTAATTTGTCCCTAGAACCTTCCAGTGAGATGGGGGTACCACTGGAGGGTACTAAAACACGTCCCCAAAAGAGGGCACACTTAGGCTGTCCTCCAGATAAAGCACTTCCTGAAAAATGTTGGGCAATGACTAACTGAACTCCACCATACATTAAATTACAGTAAAGGCGTGGTTACATGCCGGATCATTGTTGAAATTCCTATCAAGGAACTGAAAGCTGAATGGGCCTCCGAAGGTATTGTGGATGTTCAGATTATTATGAGGAGGGTGCATTGGTCAAGTCAGAGTGCTTGATCTTACTTTCAACACTCCGAAGCTGCCAGACCATGTTAAAGCAGGTCTTCTTAGATTAACTGTAATACCTTATTACTCCAACCCAATGCACTGCTTCAAATGCCAGCGCCTTGGGCACACCACCTTGGGGTGTAATGGACAGCAGACCTGCAGAAAGTGTGGTGAGGCCGCTCATGAAGGGGACAAGTGCTCATTGCCGTTTAAATGCGTCAAATGTTTTGGGGACCACCCTGTCTGGAGTAGATCCTGTGCTGTGTACCTTGAAGAACGTAAGATACAGGAGATAAAGACATCAAAGCACATCTCATATGGTGAGGTGAAAAAGATGTAGAAGGCCATGCAACCGCCATCATTTACCAACTCTTTTGCGGCGATCCTTCAAACGCCAGCTCCGAAAACTAATGCGTCTATGCAAACTGCAGTTGCTAGTGTCGGCACTAACACCTGCTCCTGCCAGTGCACATGCAGTGCACGAGATGTTTCAGTATCTATAGTCCCCCCCAAAATGGTGTGCCAAGGTACGGCTACTGACATCAGTGAGACCCTGCCGTCCTCAATGCCGGAACCAACTCCACAGAAAAGTGTCGCTACCACTACAGCAGTGGAAGCGCCTAAGAAGCAAGTAAAGGTCAAGAAGGACAAGGAAAAGGCTGAGATGAAGATTGAAAGCAAAGAGACAGACCAGGTCGATGTCATTATGCTTGACATGCCAACCAAATCTGCTCCAGAACCCATGGAGTTTGATGTTCATCTGGGGTAGTCCACTCGCCCCAAGACTGACTTCCCACAGGGGTAACCATCTCGCCCCAAGGGTGATCCTCCAACCGCTATGGGCTCCCAGTCCCATCAGAAAGAGAGGGTGGAAGTTAAACCACCCTGATAGATGGTTCCCATATTACAATGGAACTTGCAGGGATTTAGGACACATGTGTAGGAACTACGTTTATTATCTCAGAAATGACCACTTTGTATCTGTCGTCAGGAAACGAATTTCAAGCCTTCGGATACCCCTGAGATACGCAGATGTGTTCTCCACAGGAAGGACGATGTTAGTGGAGAGAGAGCTAGAGGGGGAGTGGCTGTTTTCATCAACACAGCCTACCACTTTGAACCCATCTCTCTCAACACTTACTTACAAGCAGTTGCAGTGTCAGTGTATATGCGCCATCGATTGACTATATGCTCTCTTTATTTGCCACCACATGATGCACTTAGTGAAGAGGCTCTGAAAGACCTTCTTACACAGCTCCCCCACTCATTCATCCTATGTTGAGATTTTAATGCACATAATGTACTTTGGGCCTCCGTCACCACCTGCCCTAGGGTAGAGCAGTTGAGAGGCTTCCTAAGTACAGGTCAGAGCACACACTTCTGCTCTGCAAGAGGGTCATTTTCAGGCATTGATCTGTCGCTCTGCTCTCCGGCCCTTAGACACTCTACTCAGTGGGATGTGGACAATGACCTGTATGGTAGTGATCACTTCCCCATTTGGATTCACCTTCCAGAGAGAGTAGACCCCGAAAGACGGCCACCTCGATGGATTCTTCGCAGGGCAGACTGGACACTTTACGGTTGACTTGCCGTCTTTGAACCCCACAACAACGTCCAGGAAGGGGTGGATCATATTACCGCTAAGATCCACTACGCTGCCACTGTATTCATTCTGCGGTCACCCGGGCAACCAAAACGGCATCCAGTCCCTTGGTGGAATGATGAATGCTGATATGCCATCAGGATCCGAAGGGCAGCTCTGTGTCGGTTTCAAGTGTAGACTGACTGTAGAAAACCTTGCAAACTTTCAGGTGGCAAGGGCCATGTGTCGCTGGATTATTCGAGAGAGCTTTAACCGTTCAACAGACTTCCATTGTATGGGAGGCTATTAGGAGGAGAGGCAGCAGGTGTCGAGTAGCTGCTGTAATGGGTAATGGTAGTCTCCAGACCAACCCACGAGACATTACCAAGACCATGGCGGTCTATTTTGCTACAGTAACTGCCACTGCCAGCTACAATCCAGCTTTCCAGCACCACCAGGTGGCTCATAGAGGGGTATTTTGGACTTCCGGTCCAGCAATGATGAACAGTATAACTGCCCCTTTTCCATATGGGAGCTGAACTCTGCACTGTCTGTGGCCTGTGACACATCCCCAGGTCACGTGGTATTCACTACAGAATGTTACGACGCCTCACAAGGCAAAACAAAGAAATCCTCCTCAGTCTCTTTAAATTCATCTGGGTGTCAGGCCATTTCCCTGATTCGTGGAAAAAGGCCATTTAAATTCCTGTTTTAAAACCAGGGAAAGACTGCACCGGCCCAAATAGTTATCATAGTGTTGCTCTCACCAGCTGCATATGAAAGACATTAGAGCAGATGATAAACTGCCGCCTTGTCTGGATGCTGGAATCCAAACTGCTCCTCAGCCGCTTTCAGTGTGAGTTCAGGAGATATTGCTCCATCTTTGATAACCTGACCCTCCTGGTGGCGGCTATACAATGGGCTTTCCTGCACCAGAAACATGTTTTGGGTATATTTTTTGATCTTGAGAAGGCCTATGAAACTACTTGGCGGCATCTTATCGTTTGGCAGCTCCACAGATGGAGTTTTCGTGGTTGTCTTCCCCATTTTATTTACTTCTTCCTCTCTTCTTATTTTATATATGGGGTCAGGGAGATCTCTCTGATAGATTTGAACAAGAGAACAGTCTCCCTCAGGGGCTTTTGCTCTTCATCCACTCTGGCAATGACTACATGTCCGTTGCAGTTAACTCTTCAGTGGTTGGATGAATGGGCAGGAACGACTGGTTTTAAGTTTTCAACTGAGAAGTCCGTGCTTTTTTTTTTTTTTTTTTTTTTTTTTTTTAAACCATTCAGGTACTGTTTTTAATCTAACTGAACTGCAGATGAAGGGCTCTGTCCTGCGTTTTAAAGACACAATGAGGTTTCTGGGGCTCACATTCAATTCTAAGCTGACATGGTTGCTCCACCTGAAGGACTTGAAGACAAGGTGCCTCAAAGCACTGACAATTTTAAAGTGTCTTAGCTACACTTCTTGGGGAGCAGACAGTACCTGTTTGCTCTGGTTTTACAGAGCCTTTGTGCAATCTCGTCTCGATTATGGATGCGCAGTATATGGGTCTGCACGCCCTTCTTATTTAAAGATGGACGTAGTACACCATGCCGGGATTCGGCTGGCCACTGGGGCATTTAGGATGAGCCCCATACATAGTCTTTGTGCTGAGGCTGCGGAGCCGCCACTGCACATAAGGCGACGGCTGCTCGTGGTGTGTCAGGCATATAAAACACTGTCCACACCTCTTACACCAGCATACCTCAATGTTGCTCAGCCTCCAATGGAAAGGCTGTTTCATATTCGACAAAGAGCGACAAGACCATATGGGATTCGTACAAAGGATTTCCTTTTAGAAATGGGAGTGACTGATTTCAATGTTTTACATAGAGGTTGGTGCAGGGTCCCACCTTGGGCTCTCCAGAGGTCGAGGGTTATTTTAGACCTGTCGTTCCTTTATAAAGGAACGAACTTTGTATTTTACTTATCAGTCATTGATTGACTTATCACGATTTCGCAGTTCTGTACACTGATGGATTCAAACACGGGGACTCAGTCGGATGTTCCGTTCTGTTCCCCGACCGTGTCACCAAGATTCACCTTCCCGAGCCATTACTCTGTTTTCTCTGCAGAGCTCCGTGCGATCTGGAGGGTGCTAGAGCAGCTATGTTGTGCTCGGGGCAGACGAATTTTTCTCTGATCCGATTATCTTGGCGCACTGCAGGCGTTGAACGAGCTATATCCGTCCAAGACCGTGCTGCAGCATATACACAATGAACTGTCCTTCCTTCAACGTCGCGGGAAGGTGGTGGTGTTTTGCGGGGTGCCGGGACATGTGGTCATTCAGGATAATGAAGATGCAGATCGGGCTGCTAAAGAAGCCTGCAGCGCCCCTGATGTGACACACTGTCCTGTTCCTTGCGGGATATTACTTCTCTGTTGTGGCTGCGGTCCCTGCAGTTGTAGGACAAAGACTGGCTCGCAGTGACTCACAATAAGCTACGTTACCTGAAGCCCACTGTCCATCTGTGGCGTTCCTCCTGCCGACCTCTTAGGCGGGATTAAGTCATCATTACACACCTCCGCATTGGGTACTGTCTACTGATGCATAGTTTCCTACTTCGACGTGAGGAGCCCCCGCTGTGTGATGCCTGTGGCATGCAGCTTACTGTCCGCCACATTTTAATTGAATGTGATTTATATCATACACAGAGGGTTGTGGCAAATCTTGGTGCAGATTTGCCCTCTAGTTTAGGCAATGACGAAGCGTGTGTGCGCATAGTTTTAAAATTTTGTAATTTGTCCCAACTATGGCCTAAACTTTTAGGCTGGGGGTTTTAATATGTTGCAGAGTGGCTGGCTCACCCTTTTATATCGCTGTGGTCAGCAGGCCTTGGTCCTCAGCTTAGTAGTTTTAACTCTTTCTCCAGCTTTGGCATTGGGGTACTTTTCCCCAGCTTCAAGTCTAACTTTCACATACATATTTCACTTCAGCTTCACGTGTTTCTTGCTGGATCACTGTCCTTTAATCTGTTTCCTTACTGTTCACGCTTGGTCCTTTAATTTGGTAGGGCGCTGAAGACCTAGATGTCGAGCACCCAAAACCCCTCCCATTATCATCATAATTCCACTGTTATTATCGTTTACATTTACATTGTGTACATGTACCTGATCTACCCTGTTCTGTGTTTTCCATGTTAGTGCTATAATTGAAGAGTTGACATGGAAAATAATGTAAGTGTAAAATTAGTCAGCATTCCACTTTCCCATAGAAATGACCTATTTTTTGCGAACAGTGGTCTGGAGAGAGATCCAAGTGCAGAAGATTACTTGTAGTTTCTGTTGCTGCCATTAGTTTGCATCTGATGCAACTGCACAAGGTTCTAGGTATGGAAAATGATGTATGTGCCATTTTGGCATTTACATCCTGTTCCATGTCAGCTCTTCAATTGTACTCACAGAAATCGAAGAAAATAACTTCACACACAAAAATAATGTACCAATAAAGATTGTTTAAATTTGAAATGCAGTACTTACCTTTTTAAAGGCAGCAACAATCCAGTCTTTTTCATTACTTTCCTAGTCAATCCATTAATTCCACTGCACAAAACTTTGGCTGTGCCACAAGTCATTACTAGTAATACATCTCAATCATATTTATAACAGTGCAATTTTTTGATGATAACCTGAAACTCAAAAGAAATAAGATGACATAAAATACCATTTACCACTACTGGTTCAGATGAATCTCAGCTAACTCCACCAAATGAAATGTTTGATGGACATTAGAGGCTGGTTAGAACGACTTAATTTTGCTGGGATCAGCTCGTTGATGCCAAGGTCTGTTTCAGTCATGTTGGATCCAAAAGATGATTGTTGCAGAAACATTTGTCTGGAAATAGGTCCACACACATCAATAATTAAACTCCAAACAGTGTGTTCCTTACAATCAGGCTTATTACTAACAAACTGCTACAGCTTTCTTGTCCAATTCCCTCCCCCCCCCCCCCCCCCCCCCCGTTTCCACCCCCCCACACACACCCAAAAAGAACAGTGCACCTTATATAACAGTCAACAATTAGTTACAAAATCATTGTTCTAAGTAAATATTTTGAAAATCACAATTACAAACTTTCATATTTTTGATTAGCATTCAAATTTATGCAACCCTTATAAGTTAATTTTCAGAATCTCACTGAGCTCTCTTTTCTTTATCAAGGTTGTTTCCTGTTTGTACTCACCTACATTCGTCGTCACTGTATTTTCTTTCTTGCCTGCTGTTGCCATATAATGGGACTTCACATCATACTAGCTAGGACTTGCTATATAAGAAAAATGTTTCTTGTATGAAATAAGTCTCCTTCATAACATCCTCTGTATTTTACCATACAGTATCATTTAACAAATCAAGTTCAACACTATCACCATTAACAAAAACTGCGTATATATATATTACCTTCATCAAGGCAACTAAGCTGAAACCTCCATAGGTTGTGCATCTATTCTGGATCGCAGTCAAGGAGTAAAACACCTCGCACCACCTTGGACTTTGGGCCTGCACAAGCTTTAGTGTGGCACCTATCTTTCATCGGTTAAATATACACAATGGAACAAGTCAAACGACTAACATACCTCATTTCACTGCACTATTTTGTTGATAAAGTGTTTATCTTGATAGCAAAAGATTTTAAATATGTATACAAATCACTGTATTGATTAGTTTTGTTAATTATCGTATAAAGCACCATTTTTGTTCCTAACATAAATTTGGAATTTCATCATCTGTAGATTCAAAATAAGTAAGAAAAAGAGAGAGCTGATGGTTACCTCTAATGATATTGTCACTAACGAGTTATTGGAAGACAGTGACAGTGTGGTTTTTATGCCAAGTGTTCGACTCTGATGCAAAGGGTCTTGTGTTCGCCACCTATCCCACTTGTTCATTGTAATTTGAATGTAGAATTTTAGTACCTTCCAAATGTATTGAGAAACAGTGTTTCAAACGTTTCTATTAATTTATACTGTGTGAACCTCTGGCTGGAATTAGTTAACTCTGTGCTACTGCATGAGTGATAAGTGCTAAATAAATCATTGGTGAGTTTAAACCAGTGTTCATTAATCAAACAATTATGTTCTGTGACATTATTCTGGTAGAGACATGGTATAACTGGTTGAAAACATCCAAGATGCTGACTGCCTGTTAAGATATCCAGTGGAATAGCAGCAAGATAATGACGACAGTAGTGATATTCTAGCTGCACTCCATATCTAAGTGTTCTAACTGTCAAGAGTGCCAGAGAAGGTTCCTCAGAAAAAATCAGAACTACTCGCACCAATTCTGCCTTTGGAGATGACTTTCTAATGTATTGGACTTCAGCTACTTGGATAAATTCCAGCTTCTATTAGTGGCGAAAAGTGAATTATTGTTTGCAGCTATTACAGTGTGTCCAATGAATCGTGAAATCTTGAAAACCGGGGAAAAAACATGGAATTTTCAAAATCTGGAAAAAAAAAAAAAAAAAACGGGAAAAACCCTAGAATTTTGCTCAAAAACCTTGAATTTTTCTATATTTTCTCCAATTTCATGTTCAGTGAAACCCTGCTATTATGTTCCAGGATTTTACATTTTCCCGCCTTTTCCACAATTTTTTGTTGGTTCTCAATTTTAATTCACTCTGGCTTTTGCGTTAAGATATTTACATTTTTCGTTTTATGAATCCATGTTTGAGGAGTTAAAAACTTACGTAATTGACATAAATTGAAGCTGGCATGATTTTTGCCTTCAAGTTGTGTTTCAAACGTTATGTAGCAAACTTGCTTGACATTTTTTGCGTTTATTGGAATGCCTAGTTCGCTTTTCATTGTTTGTAGTTCAAGTTTGGTTGCCATATGGTGCAATGACTGATGGGCGTGACTGTAATTTACGATCGCTCCCACCATCCTTTGCACCTACTGTTTATTCAAATGTAGTTTTTCACACTTACTACCGAGTTTCGAGAATGAATTTATTGACATTGTGAACTGAAAATATTTACGTTAATACTTTTGTGATGTTTCATAGACAGTGTGAACCATAGTTTGCCTAGGTGTGTTTTTTTGCACATTGGAAGGGGCAAAGTATCTTACAACCTCAAAAATATAGTACAGCACAAGAGATATTTGTGCTTGAAAATGCTATTAAATTCTCAAAAATCATTGTCCGAAGTGAGAAAAAAATTGAAGCATGAAAAAATTAGCAACTGGTGCAGTGTTTCATTATTTAAAGAATGAATGACACTGATGCAGCCTTCACGAAAACATCGATTATGATTAATAAAATTACATCAAATGTTTACTATGAAGTTACCAGTTTCAGTTACACCTTGAAATTAAAAAACAAGCCCTTCTTAGTATTGTGATGTCTATTGCGTTATATATCATATAAAAAACTATGAAAATGCAAGTGTGATCCTTTTAAGCAAATATTAGCGCTAAAACAGTTATTTCCCATATTTTACACCACTTTTTAAAATCCCCTGAAAAATGTTAAATCGGGCTTCCACTGTATGTATATTTCACACTTATGCCAGTAGCTCATTGATGTGAATAGCATATCGTAGCATAATGAATAACACAGAAAACTAATCTATAACAGTAAAGTTTTCCATTTGTGAGAAAGGAATGTGGTAAGTAAAGAAATAAGACAACGCACACTGTTAATTAGAACAAATTTGCCCAAAAAATTATCATGGTCGTATTTAGAATATGCAATGCCCCTGTGCAGTAAATTATTTTACGCTCCCCCTCCCTTTCCATCCACACCCCCTGGATCTGGCATTGAAATTGATTTTTCAAAAAATCCACCCTCTAGACACGCCACTGCTATCAAACAAACTCTGAATAATGATGATTTCAATTAACATAAAAATATTAAAATGATGATTATATCTGTCAATTATTAAACAGCAGTGAAGAGGCATGGCAGTTGGCTTGACTCCGTATGCTACGGGCTCGGGATAAGAATTGTCTGTTAGCAATCACACTGATTTGTTCCTGCCTGGTGACTTCGTCTGGATCTGTACTTAGAATTGGAAATTTGGGCTGCCTGAGAAGCTACTCAGATGCAATGTCTATTGCATCTTTGATGGCAGAATTCAAAATATCCTGAAACACTTTTTCTAACCATGGTTTCAAATCCAATTTTTCTCATTCCTAGCATCAAAAACGTCTTAGTAGCACCCTTTCCCTTATTTCATCCTTTAGTGGTTAACTTTCCAAAAATATTGAAACATGTGTTTTTAAAATTCCAATCAAAAATATAAATCCGAAGTTTTGTATTTCTTGCTTCAAATTGCCTTAATAACAACGTATTTTCCCCCTTAGAGATGGGAATATCGAAAAATTGCTGATGTCTAAAATTTAAGATAAACAACGTCCACAAATTTGAAGTTTCTGTCGTCTGTAGATTCACTTTTCAGCACCGTTCTTCTATCCTTTATAGAAACAGATCAAGAACGCGAAATTTCTTTCTTACTCTTTGGCATTCTTCTTGATAGTTTTAAATTTCAAACTGCAATATGCACTAATTTTTCTTTATTCATACACTTCCTGCAGAAAAACTACTGAAGATTGTCCATCATGTTTCGCTGTATATAACCCTTTGCTGTTATAGTGTCAAAAGTCATCACTGGTCTTCAGTCTGAATTTTACATAAGTTGACGACTTTCATCCACTATATCTTCCTCCCTCTTACATCTATCGATGCTCTCATGTACAACGGGAGACTTTGTACTACAACAACACAGAGAGTTTGTATGTCTCCATTGTGTAGTTTTTGCTGAAGAGCAAAATATTGACACCCACACATAGAATTTTAAACACATCGGTAACTTTCAACTCCCATATCTTCCATCCCCTTATCGTTATCAACCCTCTACCACCATTAGTGCACAATGGGAAACTGATTCCTACTACCACATACAAACACTATTCGTTTGTGATGTGTAGTTTTGGCTACAGAGTGAAATACAGGCACAAATACCTATATATATTAAGATAAATGGGCAGAAATTGTGTGCCTTTAATTTTGTCAACAGGGTGCTTGCTAGAGCACACATAAATGAAATAACATTTAGTGCTACTTGCTGATGAGCAGAGATATAATAATGCAGTGTCAAAGAAAAGTTGCACTTCTACATCTACATACATACTCCGCAATCCACCGTGAGATGCATGGCGGAGGGAACACTGTACCACTACTAGGCACTTACTTTCCTATTCCACTCCCAAATAGAAAGAGGAAGAAAAGAATGCCTATATGCCTCCATAAGAGCCCTAATTTCTCTCCTCATTGTGATCACTATGCGAAATGTAAGTAGGTGGCTGCAAGTTCGTACTACACTCGTCTACAAATACTGTCCCTCTACATTTCCCCAACAGAAGTGCATGAAGAATAAGCGACTATAATTATGGTTTATTGTTTTTCCACAAGATTTGTTCTAAGAGTAAGAAATCCTGTGAGAAACTCAAATGAACCATTCAATCTAACAAAGTTCATGTTATATGTTTGTTATTAAGTGTAAAAGTTTTACATTACATGGTTGAATATGTTTCAAATATATGTGTCATCAAGAGTCTGGTATAATTCATTGAAGTATTTTCTTCCACCCAAAGTACTTTTTTTTTTTTTTTGTGGAGTAGGAGGCAAAGCTGATGCCGAGTTACATCTGAGGAGACAGATTAGTGGGGCTCCTCACTGTTCAATTAAAGACTTAAGGCAACACTGAAAAAACAACCTCTATATTAAGGTAAATAGTCCAGCAGTAGTATTCCAAACTTAATGAAATTTTAGTATGTTGTGTATGGACTTTGTGGAGTAGAATCTGAGTTTTCAACCTCGAGTACCCTGTGCTAACTTTGCAGTGGCCGAAAAACCTCAAAATTTTTGGCCTTTTTTCACTAATTTGCTTATAACTTCTAAACAATGCATTTTTCACAAAACATACCTTTGAACAACGTTGAAGAGCATAAAATTGCCTACATATTTCAGTGGTCAAAAGTGTTTTTTGACCCACTAATGACTGAGATACGGATGTTCAAAAGTATAGTAATTTTCTGAAATTACCAAAAACAGCTCAAAAACTCAGTTTTTTGCCTTGTAACGTTTATTTGTCTACATTTCTGTGTAACTTTTGTTTGGTGCCCCTTAATTCGGATGCTTAGAAACAATTGATCAAGATAATACACAATCACTGATACGATGATCAGGAATGAGTGCACCATAACTTTGCATGACTCACATGAGAGACTGCTCTATAGTCAAATTTAACCAGATTCGTGATGAGAAGTTCCTTCTGATTTCAAAGGACTAGCGTGGAAAATTCTGTGTAGTGGTTAAAAATAGTAATGAAGAATATTTATGTACAAAAACATACAACAAAGGGGTACATAGAAATATAGAATGTAACTAAGATTAATAAGCATGATTAACCAAACAATAAAACACCAGAAGAATAAAATGTGGTTAATCTAATACACTGAAACTCAGACACTTAAAAATGAACTTCAGGTATCTGTATGCCTTGACCTCTTGGACACTGATGGCATGCCGTCGTTGGTGTCTTCATTGTTTTCTTGTTCCTGTGATGCAATTTTGTCAAAGAAGATTTCCTGTTCCTTGCATTTAGTGTCAGTGTCTTCCTCAGCGAAGTCTGCTTCTGGTGTATTTTCACATACAGTACCAACACAATTCTTGTAGAAGGCAGAGCACATGAGTCCAGCTGGTCTGCAGTTGCAGGTCCCCCATGCTACAACCTGTAGTGCATTTGCACCAAATGATATTGAGGTGGTGCTATGGAGCAGCATCCATGATTGTGGTAATGGGTATCACACCTGTATAATTAAAAAAAGGGTTATTTTAACATAGTATTAAAAAATATTGGAAAATAGAGTTATCGACGAACAGCACACAGGTATGGTAGAAATTTAAAAAATGACAAATACCATAAACAACACTAACCATGTTTGCTCAGTTTCCATCCCCAAGCTGACGGTAATTTTTTTGGGCTCCCTAACCATCTTTGTACTTGAAGTTATGTCCTGAAAGAGTGGTACTCGGCAGTATCACTTTTAGGTGACAGTCTAGCCCATTGAAAATTCGCTTGTACAGAAACATGAGAAAACTCGATACCGCAGATCTTCCAGTTTATCTGCGTTGATGTGTTCCACCGTACAGTTTCTCCAGAAACTTCTCTCCTGTCTCAGAAATTTGGTGTGTTGTTACATCATGGTCTTTAAAGACACCATCTATGTCTCAGAGCCAGAGGTTTTTCTCATTAACTTGAATTACCTTCTTCTTCACAATTGCAAAGGACGCTGAAGTGGTGTCACACCCGCTCACTGCGTGGAGGAAGAGAATATCTTGAGTGCTGAATTTATAGGAATGAGCTGAGTACAAAACACTCGGAGTGTTACCTCTCCCACTCTTCTGGAAATAAATGTTACATTTAGAAGAAGCCAATGCTGTTAGCGAAACCAAAAGATCGATGTCTTCTCCTGTTATGACAACACTGTTGAAATTGTTAGCTTCTGATGTACCTGTTTCCACTTACAGGACATCGGCATCTTCTACTGCCTGTTTGACCTGAATTCGTTTTCCAATTTAGACATCAGCAATATAATGAGGTATTTCCTACTGCAATCGTTGGAAAGAAATTCAACTTATGAAATTGTGATAACAGATGTTTTGGAAAATAAAAAGTTTGTTGAAGAGTGCAGCAAAGACTGTCAATATTTTTCTATTGCTGGTAACTTACGTCAACAAGGTACCCATCAAGAACCACAGTGACATTATTCCCAAAGTGCTTTTTTAACAAAATCTGTGTAATTTTGGCACACCAAATCAAATGTGGCTTCTGTTGATCTGCTCCACACAACTTTATGCAGTAGGTATCCACCATCAATAACTGTGCATTTTCTGCTGCTAAAGTCTACTGGTTCTTCTATTGGAGTAAACGCCTCATAACATTCACTTCCTGCCATTGTGCACATCTTCCTTTGTGAAGAGCGACGTCGGGAAGGGAGCTAGTTCGTAATCGATCTAGTTCCTGAGATCAGCATCTGATTGTTTGAGGATACAAATCCATTGAAATAGATTCAGAGGCTGTATTGTGAACTTTTTGTCTTTGATTTTAAGAGAACAGGAAACGGATGCTAGAGTTACCACCTTATCCTTATGCCTCAGCTTAGTCTCTGGGAAATTTCCTTTTTGCAAACAAGTCTTCATATCAGTGATTGTGTATTATCTCGATGGATTGTTTCTACATGTCAAAATTCAGGGGCACCAAACAAAAGTTACACAGAAATGTAGACAAATAAAAGTTATTAGGCAAAAAATTTCTTTTTGGAGCTATTTTTGGTAATTTTAGAAAATTAGTGTATTTTTGAACTTCTGTATCCAGGTCATTAGTGGGTCAAAAACACTTTTGACCACTGAAATATGTAGGAAATTTTATGCTCTTCAACATTGTTCAGAGGTATGTTTAGCAAAAAACGCGTGGTTTAGAAGCTATAAGTGAAATAGTGAAAAAAGGCCAAAAATTTCGATGTTTTTCAGCCCCTGCAAAGTTAAAACTGGGTCCTCAAGGTTGAAAACTCAGATTATACTCCACAAAGTCCCAACACACAACATGCTACAATTTAATTAAGTTTGGAATACTTTCCAGGTAACCCCCTTTTTTATGACCTGCCTGGACTAAAAGTGATGACTTGGATTTGTCATGGGAGTTTACTGCCACCAGAGTGTTGGGTCTTACAGTATCACTAAAACAGGATGCCAACAGGATCTTGCACCCACTTATCAGGACAGAAAGAACAGAACATTCACACAAACTTCAGCTCCCACTGCTGCACTTCAAATCCACTCTGTGGTATGGAGAGGGGAGAGGGGGATATGAAGGTTGCATCATGGTGGTGGGGATGGATACAGCACGCCCTTGCAGAGCATGAACAAATTAGATGGGAGGAACAAGATGCACCTTAGGAATGTTGTTTTTGGTCATAGGTTGGCGGTGGCCATTCATCCTAATGGGCAGTTGGTTCGTGGTCATGCCAATATAGAAAGCTGTCCAGTGCTTGCAGCCCAGTTGGTAAATTACATGACTGCTTTCACAGGTGGCCCGCCATCTGATACCGTAGGATAAGCCTGTGACAGGACTGGAATAGGAATTGCTGAGTGGGTGGATTGAAGAGGTCTTGCAATGAGGTCTTCTACAGGGATATGATTCTGTGTCAGTGGGCTGGGTTTCAAGGTGGCATAGGAATGGAGTAGGATCTTATGGAGGTCGGGAGAGCAACGGAACACCACTTCAGGAGGGGTGGGAAGAATCTAGGGCAGGATGTCTCTCATTTCTGGGCATGAGGTCAGAAAATCAAAACCTTGGTGAAGGATGCAATTTATTTGTTCGCGTCCAGGGTAGTACTGAGTAAAAAGATGAGTGCTTTTTTGTGGATGGTTACTGGCGGTAGAGGAAGCAGTTGGGATGCGTAGGGATATGGCACAGGAGATTCGTTTGTGGACTAGGTCTGTCTGTGAAGGCCTTTGGGAGACCCTCAGTATCAGGAAAAAGGGAGTTCTTGTCACCACAGATACACTGTCCGCTGGTGACCTGGCTGTATGGCAGAGCCACTTGCGACAGCACCCACGTGATTTACCAACTGACATGTCTGCACTGTGAAGCGTTCTATGTGGGAATGACCAGCAACAAACTGTCCATTCGCATGAATGGTCACAGGCAGACAGTGTTTGTTGGTAATGAGGATCACCCGGTGGCTAAACACGCCTTGGGGCACGGCCAGCACATCTTGGCACAGTGTTACACTGTACGGGTTATCTGGATACTTCCCACCGACACCAATCCTTCAGAACTCCGGAGATGGGAACTAGCCCTTCAGCATATTCTCTCTTCCCACTGCCCACCTAGTCTCAACCTCCGCTAAATTCGAATTCCCACCCACCACCTTAACATCTTTGGCTCAGTTCTCTGGACAGAGCCTCTGCCTCAAGTGGTATCTCTGTCTAACTTCTTAACTTCTTTGCTTTCTACAGTATGTCTGCCTAGGTGTACTTGCGTCTGTGTAAATGTGTGTGTGTGTGTGTGTGTGTGTGTGTGTGTGTGTGTGTGTGTGTGCTTGTTTACTCTCCTTTTTTTCCCCCAAAGTAAGTCTTTCCTTTCCCAGGATTGGAATGACTCCTTACCCACTCTTCTGAACCCTCATCATTTCCTTTTCCCTCTCCTTCCCTTCTGCCTGATGAAGCAGCTAGGCTGCGAAAGCTAGTGTTTGTGTGTGTGTGTGTTCTATGTCTATTTATTTGTGCTGCTCTCACACCTGTGCTCCTTTGCCTGGTGAGTAATCTTCGTCTATTATCTGTGTGTGTGTGTGTGTGTGTGTGTGTGTGTGTAAAAAATAGATGAACTCTACTTACCAGGCGAAGGAGCACAGGCAGTGACAGTAACAAATAAACACACAGACACACAAACACACACACACACACAAACACTAGCTTTCGCAGCCTAGCTGCTTCGTCAGGCAGAAGGGAAGGAGAGGGAAAAGGAAATGATGAGGGTTTTAAGGGAGTGGGTAAGGAGTCACCTTGGGGGGAAAAAGGAGGGTAAACAAATACACACACACACACACACACATTTACACAGACGCAAGTATACTTAGGCAGACATACTGTACTTTTTTCTACAGCTTGTATGTGTGTTTGAGTGTGATTTTTATTTATTTGTGTATTGACGAGCCGGTCCTTTTGGGTAAGTCATCCTTTTCTATTTTTTATATTTGTTTATCCCACCAGGAAAGTTTCCTTCCATAATTTTCGTTATATATATATATATATATATATATATATATATATATATATATATATATATATATGTATTTTTTTTTATTTATTTGTGATGCTGTCACACCTGTGCTCCTTCGCCTGGTGAGTAATCTTCGTCTGTTTTTTATATATAATTTTTTCCTGCTAGGAATTTTTCGTCTTAATATGAATATTAAGACGAAAAATTCCTTAATATGAATATTAAGACGAAAAATTCCTAGCAGGAAAAAATTATATATAAAAAACTTTTGAGTCCAGCAACTTGTGATATTTAAGGTTAGTGCAAATTTTGGTGACAAACATCTCAGGAAATTAGCTTACATGCCTATTTTCATTCACTGCTTTCATATGGTATCGTGTGTTGGGGTAATTCATCATTGAGTAAAAAAAGTATTCATTGCACAAAAGCATATAATCAGCATAATTTCTGGAGCCCACTCAAGATTATCTTGCAGACACTTATTTAAGGATCTAGGGATCTTCACATTAGCTGCACAAAATATATTATTCTACTAGATCCATTCAAGATGAAGTCTAACTTTAGCACAGAAGAGGGTGAATTATGGTACCACAGAACATATAACATCAAATGTCTGTCAGATAGCCAACCTGCATTTAATAACAAATTGAAAGAATTTCTGAATGACAACTCCTTTTACTCAGTAGATGAATTTTTACATCGCAATTAGTTCTTTAAAAAATAAACCAATTAATATAAATAAAAATAAAACCTGATAAACAGTCCCAAAGGCAATGGGGAACTTAATGACCCAACAGCGGAGAGCTGAAGAACCTAGTGGAATAAAGCACAAATAAAAAATCGTTTCAGACTAACAACGAAATCATACCTTGGATTTAATTTCCAATCTTGTACAATGTACAATTTCAATTGCAGAATGGAAAATCCATTGAATGAAAGCAGTACCCCATGTGGTAGCTCGGAAGAGAAATTCATCATTGTGTTATGCAATGCATCAGGATATAAGATTATGCTGAGTCCCAACATCTGCAATAAGGGTGAGTCTGAGCATCCTTGGAATCTTTTCAGACTTAAATTTAAGAGGAAATTGTTTGCAGGCACTCTTAATGTATGGTAAATTCCTTGCAAAAAAAAAAAAAAAAAAAAAAAAAAAAAAAAAAAATCTGGCAAACAGAAAGAACTGGAAATTTTATATCCATAAAGCAATAGTTGACAATGTAATAGAATTGAAATCTAGTTCAGAAAGATTATCCCTTCTCAAACTTAAATACAAGAACAAAAAGTATACATTTATTAACTGTCATGAACCAATAAATGACGATAAAAGGAAGAACCCAAGTAAACCTTAAGAATTGTAGAGTCTTCTGGATGATGAAATATCAAATAATCGCAAAATCAAATGTTGTTATTCTACTAGGTGATTTTAATGCACAGATAGGCAAAGAAGAATTTTTCAGCAAAACAAAAGAACAAGCAAAAATAGCATGAGACTAATTAATCTCTGTAAATCCTTTCACCTAAAATTAATGGCAACCTTCTTTAAGAAACTTCCAAGAAAGGCTAAAACAGGGGTGTCCCTGTACCCGATAGCTGAATTTCAATTGGATCATGTAGCTGTTCTAAGAAAAGTGTTACGGAAATTATGAACATTGAAGGTATAAGAAGTGGGTAATTTGACTCTGATCACTGCCTCTCTAAAATTAAGCTGAAGCTTCTACCTCTCAGGAATCAAAGGTTAAGAAAATTAATTAAATACAGTATAGTTGGGCTCAACATTACACAAGCAACTACAAAAATCTTTAAGGAAATAATTAAAATCACTCAGCATGGAAAATGTCCAGAATTACCTAAACAGAATAATAGTGCTGCAAAGAAAGTATTTGGATCAGCTTAAACTAAAAAAAAAAGTATGGTGGAATAACATACTGTATGTGAGGAAGCACTAATGGAAGTGGGAATAAATGGAAAAATTCTGGGAAGAATGAACACTACATAGAAAAGAAACACCAAAAATAATAAGGCATGTTAAAAGATCTTTTGAAAATTCACAGCTCATAGAATTGAGAATAATTTTGTAAGAAATAACTCCAAAATTTCTATCATACTTTTCGTGAAAAGTTATCAATCCCTGAGTATTTGTTTCAGAGATACAAATGGTAAAGTTGGCCTTAATAATGTGGAGAATTGTGAGATTCTGGGAAAACAATTCGAACACCTGCTGAACTGCCCAAAGAAAGACAAAGGAGACAGAAGGGAAAGGTTATTCATGAGGTGATGATGGGTGATTTGTGGAAGATATCTGACTTCTACAAATCACCCATCATCTCAAGTGAATGGTGAAAGGGGGGAGATGCTGAAGGAATTAGATTAGGTAATGAGACAATAAAAGTAATAGATTAGTTTTGTTATTTGGGTAGCAAAATAACTTCTACTGGCTGATGTAAAGAAGATGTAAAACACAGAATGGCTATGGGAAGAAACACATTTCCAAAGAAGTGAAAATTTTGACATGCAATATTAATTTAAATCTTAGGAAGTACTTTCTGAAATCAATAGTCTAGAGTGTAGCATTGTATAGGACTGAAACCTGGATGGGAGTTCAGACAAAAAGATGATAGAAGCTTTTGAAATGTGGTGCTACAAACGAATGCTGAAGATTATATGGGTAGGAAGTGTTTAACAGAATAGGGGAGAAAAGGAGTTTCTGGCATATCCTGACTAAGAGAAGGGATTGGTTGGTGGGACACATTCTGAAACATGAAGATATCATTAACTTAGCATTATAAGGCAATGTGTGGTGAGCCCTATAGACGAATACCGTAAATTGATCCAAAAGGACATAGGTTCTTATTCAAAAATGAAGAGGCTTGCATCAAACCAGTCTGTAGACTGAGGACAACAACAACAACATGGTGCCAAGTAGAACTTCCATATATTACTGACAGGAGAATGTAAACCATATAACAGGATTGAAAATTAAAAATATTACTGACAGGAGAAGCTAAACCATATAACCGGCTTGAAAATTCAAAAATTGTGACGTATTTGTAGGAAACAGACAAATGTTTTTAACAAGAAATAGTGTAAATATCAGTGTTTCTAACTTAACTCACAGCAACTAAATCTGCACCATTAAGTTCCTGCCTGACCACATATTCAGAAACAGTAACATCATGTTGGTTGTAATAAGCAAGAGAGTAAATTTAATCGGGCTATGAATAACTATTATTTTAAATGTTGATTTGCCAGCTACTGATAACGTTGTCATTACAAACAGATCAAATACCAAACATTAAACATGAGACATATTTTTAAAAATTTTATGGACTAATAATTATACCACACTGAAATGCTTCTATTTATGAAATAACTTGATTTAAAACGAAGATGTACTTCAAGAATTTTTCCTTTGGCAAGAAGTGTCCTCAAAAGAGTTCCTATGTTAATATTATATATTAGAGATAACTGAGAATAAGTTAAATTGTAAATCTGTATAGTTTAAAATAATACAGGGCATACATGATGTCTGAGAAGACTTTCAATTAATTATTGCACAAGAACCAAACATTTTACTGATATCAAACATATGTCATTGTAGAGAAATGCAGATTTTTTGGTTCTTTTTCATGTATAGTTTGGTAATTTCCTGATAGTCCACATTAGTTGCAAACATGGTGAGTTCAGGTGCGCAGTAAGCTTTCTTCATGAAATGGTCCCAGATCCTCAGATGGCACTCCGTGTGATGACTTTTCCTTTGGGCACACATTAAAGATCTGGTGTATGTACCGCCTTTACCACATGATGTAGCAGAGCTCTGGGAGAGAATATGGAAAGCAACTGTCACAGTTACAATTCCATGCTCCAGTGGGTATGGCAAGAGTTCGATAACCACATTGATGTTTGCCAAGTCACTCATGGTTTGCAGATCAAATATTTGTATAAAAAAAAAAAAAAAAAAAAAAAAAAAAAAAAAAAAAAAAACCACTTGCAGTGTTTCTTTTCAAAATGCAATCTATATGACATGTGTACAATGTTTAGTTCTTGTGCAATAAATAATTGAAAGTTTTCCTAGACTTTATGTACACCCTGTATAACGTACATACTAGAACTCTGGAAAGGCACTGTAGAAAAAATATATGGGTTGACTCAGATGTGTGTAAATATAATTTGGATGGAAATGATAGAATCTAAAAAAAGCAGTGTTTTGAAACTTTTCTCCTCCTTGTCCCCGAATATAAGATTCAGGAGTTTTCAAAATTCACTTGGATTCAAGATCAACACAGATGAAGTAAGCAACATCTAGTTGTATATAAATTAATGATACGAATATTATAGAGGAAAAATTCCTAAAAGGAAAAATATACGTAAAAAATAGATGAAGTACACTTACCAGGCGAAAGGGCACAGGCAGTAATAGCAACAAATAAACACACAGACACACACACACACACACACAAAAATGCTAGCTTTCGCAGCCTAGCTGCTTCATCAGGCAGAAGGGAAGGAGAGGGAAAAGGAAATGATGAGGGTTTTAATGAAGGGGGTAAGGAGCCATTCCAATCCCGGGACAGGAAAGACTTACCTTGGGGGAAAAAATGGAAGGTAAATAAATGCACATACACCCACACATTTACACAGACACAAGTACACTTAGGCAGACATACTGTAGAGACAGTATGTCTGCCTAAGTGTACTTGTGTCTGTGTAAATGTGTGGGTGTATGTGCATTTATTTACCTTCCATTTTTTCCCCCAAGGTAAGTCTTTCCTGTCCCGGGATTGGAATGGCTCCTTACCCCCTTCATTAAAACCCTCATCATTTCCTTTTCCCTCTCCTTCCCTTCTGCCTGATGAAGCAGCTAGGCTGCGAAAGCTAGCATTTTTGTGTGTGTGTGTGTGTCTGTGTGTTTATTTGTTGCTATTACTGCCTGTGCCCTTTCGCCTGGTAAGTGTACTTCATCTATTTTTATGTATATAAATTAAAATGTATAAGATATAAAAATAATTTCCTTTGGAAATTAAAATTATTCTGTTTCTGTAAAAAAGGAAATACATTTGATAAAATGTGTTGTTATTCATTGCATATAGGGAAAGATTTTGCCCATTTAATGTTATGTCACCAGTTACTATAGAACCAACATTGTGCATACTGTAAAAACAAGGGAAGCCAAATGGAATAAAAGAGGAGTGATAAATTGAAATAAAGAATAACAATCACTACATGTATTAATTTTGTATATGATGTCAATATCGTGGTTTAGAAAACAATAAAAAGTTTAATATTAAAATTTTTGTTGTTGTGTAACAATTTTTATCGCTTCTTCTTCCTTCCTTTACGGCGGCGTTTCTTCCGCAAGTATTTTCTCCAATAAAACTGAAGTATGCGTGCTGCTCGAGTTTGCGTGAAGAAAGCTACTCTACGTTCATGTTCTATACGTTCTTCTTCTGCTTTCTGCGTCATCAGTCTGACATATTCCACTTGCTGTATCTCAAAACGCTCCTGAAAATTTATGATTTTTTGTAAATGACGTTCCACTACACGTAATTCAACAACATGAGATTGATGCATATTGTCTTGGAAACACTTTTTACATGCTCCTTGGTTAAGAAAGGGAGAAGCAGAGGAAAATGCAAAAGGACCTCTTATAGGTATAGACATCACTGATATTTCATGTGTCAGTGGTAATGGTTTAATAAATAAGTGAAGACTAAGAGGTCAAAATTTTTATAATGACAAATATATACAAAATGCAAGAAGAAAAGTACTGGATGCATTTGTGAGAATGTTTCTAAGGTTGGGATTTAAATCTCAGTCTCTTGCTCAGTAGGCAGTTATGGTCACACTGCCCCATTGGAACACTGGATTTGAATAACTGTATGGATTTATCCTGCCACAGTTCCCTCATCAGTCCAAATTTTTACCTCTGCCTCAATCAATGTGATATTCCCCTTAAACAACAACATTGTAAAGCCTCTCCAAATATACACTGTTCAAAATAATTAGGGGATCAGATGAAATATAATACACAATATACGTATGGTAACGTATTTTATTCAGATATTGGTTACAATAATTGTAATTTGTGTGTGATCGCCTACGATGGAAAGTACAGTTACACCCCTACGTGGTATGGGAAGTATGAGGTTATCGATCAACTCTTCAAGGATATTTGCCTATTCTTCCATGAGTGTAACATCAAGCTCTGCAACGATTAAGGGAGGCGCTGGTCTGGCTGCAATGCACCTTCCAAGTGCATCCCAGACAGGCTTATTTGGGTTTACGTCCATTGAATAAGCTGGCCACTCCATTAATTCAATTCCCTCAGTTTCAAGCATTTTATATTCAAGTGCACCTCTGTGGGGATGAGTGTTATCATCGCCCAGAAGGAACCCATCTCCTATGGCACCAGCGTAGGGCACAACAAAAGGTCGAAGGATCTTGTCTCTCTACCTCTGAGCACTTAAAGCACAATTCCGAATGACATAGAGGCCCATGTGTCCACCAATGATTGTGGCATAAACTTTTGTTGTGGCAACAATTTGCTATCAGTTCTGATGAGAATAATCACGTCATTGAATAAAAAAGTAACTCACTCTCAACCATACTTTCATATTGATAACAAATCCCACTGCTGCCACTATCCTATAATAATCTGACAACTAGGTTAAAGCCCGCTGCTTCGCATGTGTAGTCTAGTTGGTCTGCACCCGTTGTTTCTCCCTCTTAATATAAATTTTCAAAGATATAGTTTAATTACTATCATAATGAAATGTTGTGAAACTACTTGTAGCTGCAGTAGAATGGCCATGCTTACTGAGGCCGCATGCTGTGGTGCGCACTGCTGTTCGCCGACGGGGGTTCGATTTGTCCCTTGGCATGGGTGTTTGTAACTTCCTGCCAGATTAAAATTGTATGCCAGAACCAGGACTTGTACCTGGAACCTTTCCTTTTTGTGGGCAAGAGCTCAAGAGCGAAAGGCAAAGATCCCATGTTCGAGCCCCAGTTCCAGCACACAATTTTAATTTGCTAGGAAGTTTCATATCAGCGCACACTCTGCTGCAGAGTGAAAGTTTAATTCTGGAAATATCCCTTAGGTTGTGGTTAAGCCATGTCGCCACCATATCCTTTCTTCCAGGAGTCCTAGACTTGCAAGGTTCGCAGGAGAGCCTCTGTGAAGTTTGGAAAGTGGTTGGTGAGGTACTGGCGAAACTAAAGTTGTGATGCGGCATCGTGAGTTGTGTGTGAGGATAGCATAGTTGGTGGAGCTCTTGCCCGCGAAAGGCAAAGGTCCCAGTTTCGAGTCCTGGTTCTGGCACACAATTTTAATCTGGCAGGGAGTTTCTTATCAGCACACACTGCGCTGCAGAGTGAAAGTTTCATTCTGGAAACATCCCTTAGGCTGTGGCTATGCCATGTCTCCACAATATCCTTTCTTCCAGGAGTGCTAGTCTTGCAAGGTTCGCAGGAGAGCTACTGTGAAGTTTGGGAAGTAGGAGGCGAGGTACTGGCGGAAGTAAAGTTGTGAGGCAGCATCATGAGTCGTGTTGGGATAGCTCAGTCGGTAGAGCGCTTGCCCGTGAAAGGCAAAGATCCAAGGTACGAGTCCCGGTTCAGGCACACAATTTTAATCTGCCAGGAAGTTTCATATCAGTGCACCCTCCACTGCAGAGTGAAAATGTCATTCTGGAAAGATCCCTTAGGCTATGGCTAAGCCATGTCTCCACCATATCCTTCCTTCCGGGTGTGCTAGTCTTGCATGTTTCGCAGGAGAGCTTCTTTGAAGTTTGTTAAGGAGGAGGCGAGGTACTTACGGAAGTAAAGTTGTGATGCGCCACCGTGAGTTGTGTCGGGATAGCTTAGTCGTTAGAGCATTTGCCCATGAAAGGCAAAGGTCTCAGGTTCGAGTCCCAGTTCTGGCACCCAATTTTAATCTTCCAGGATGTTTCATATCAGCGTGCACTCCGCTACAGAGTGAAAATTTCATTATGGGTGTTTGTGTTGTCCCTAGCATAAGTTAGTCTATGTTAGTTTAATTAGTTTGTAAGCCTTAGGGACAGATAACCCAGTAGTTAAGTGTTCTAAGATTTACAAACATCTAAACATATGATTTTACTACTTGTAGCCCCCTATGGAACCCCTTAATAGTCAAATTTCAAATAATACCCCAACATGTGTCTTTTAAATTCCAACCAAGTATGCAAATATCATTTTTTGTAATTCTGGGTTCTAAATAGCCTTAGTAGCAATGTATTTTCAAAACAATGATTCATCCCCTATTTCACCCCTTAAATAAGTAATTTTCTGAAAATGCCGAAACACTTATTTTTTTAAATTCTGACTAAGAAAACATATACTGATGTATGTGGTTGTAGCTTCAAATTGCCTTAATAGCAAAAGATTTTTGGAAAACATCCCCTCTCCAATTTAAGCCCTTTGATGGTTGAATTTCCAAAAATACTGAAATACGTATTTTTTAAATTCCAACGAACAGTACAAATAACAATTTCGTGCAGCTCTAGCATCAAAATTGTCTGGCCAACAGTGTGTTTTCCAAAAGAATTTTTGATTCCCTATTTTACCCCCTTAGTTGTTGACTTTCCAAAAATACTGAAACTCGCGACTTTTTAATCCTGATCAACAGTTTTGTAGTTGTAGCTTAAAATTTGAGTTAACAGCAACGTATTTTTGATCAATTTTTTGCATCCCCTATTTCACCCCCTTCTTGGTTGAATTTAAAAAAATGCTGAAACATGTGTCTTTTTAAATTTGAACCCTGAATTAAAATCCAAAATTTTGTAGTTTTACCTTCAAAATTGCCTAAATAGCAACATATTTTCATCCCCTATTTCACCCCCTTGCAGATGGAATATATTTAAAAAAAAATCACTTCTTAAATGACGCCTCCAGAGTAAGATCAACACCCTCTACAAATTTCAAGTTTCTGTCTTCAGTGGTTTGGGCTGGGCGATGATGAGTCAGTCAGTCAGTCAGTCAGTAAGTCACTCAGTCAGGACATTGCCTTCTTTACGAGACGCGTCCAGAAAGTAAGTTCCGTTTGGTAATAAAATGAAATTGTACACAGATACAGAAGAAATTTTTATTGGACAAAATACTACAACTCTTAAACTACTTTTCCACATAACTGCCGAAATTTTGCAGGCATTTGTCATAACGTGGCACCAGGTTTTGTATACCTTCTTCATAGAAATCTGCCGCCTGTGTCTTCAACCAGTTGGAAACGGTTTCTTTCAACTTGTCGTCATTGGTAACATGATGACTGCCAAGGAAAGACTTGAGATGTAAGAACAGATGAAAGTCGCTTGTCATCAATCACGTGAACCAGTTCTTCTGTAACCAAAAAAGGACGCCCACTTCATTCTTCATCGTGCATATCACTACGCCCGCCATTGAACTGTCGGACCCATCTTCTCACCATTAAATCACTCATCGTATTTGGTCCGTAAACATTGCAAATTTGCCAATAAATTTCACTTGGTTTCACTTTCCTCGCATTCAGAAACCAAATCACCAATCTCATTTCACAGGCGATGGGATTTTCAATGAACTCCGACATTTCAAACAAGCACAACCAATCGTACATAACTGACAGCAATCTCCAAATGGCGCACATTCTTCTCCTTGATACACATTGTCTACTGCGCATGTGCGGAACTGCAATCGCAGTGCTGCATCGGAGATAAATTGAAACGGAACTTACTTTCTGGACATGCCTCGTATATAGAGATAAACCCTTGACTTATATCCATTTCAAGTCACTGACTCCGCTTTTATTTAGACTGAGTTTTTGCAGTTACCTTCTTGGGTTTACTAGCCTACAAACCACTTTAATACTCCTGACATTACTAGCTTCAAATTGTATGTTTTTTGCAGGTTTTTCAGTCTCCTTCTCATGGTCACCTCTGTTTTGTCATTCCTGTGACATTGATCCAAAAGGGGAGTAATCCAGTTCCTTTTGTCAATGCAAAGACATATGTTTTAAGTAACAGGCCACTTGCATTGCAAATATACATCATGGCTCTTTAATGCAGTTTCCCAATGCATTCTGAATCATCAGCCCACTGATCACTGGTTACACCTATTGGGGGCAGTTCCCCATGTCAAGGCCAAGAGGGTACTTCAAATCACTGTCTTATATAAATGTTGGTATTATATACCGTAAGTTATATTTAGCCAATGTAAAGCTGGAATCGTTGAAAATATTCACACACTTTCTGCAGTAAGAAAAGTGTGCTTTTAAAAATTAAAGACTATTTATAAATATAACTGGGGTGGGGGATAAGTGTGTATCTACAAAACTACTGAGATCCTAGGGTACACTCCAGGTCATAGGTGTCCAAATAGTCAGACAGTCGAAAGGTTAAACTAACATTGGTATTATAAAAAAGATGTATACTTCATATAAGAAAAGGTTAAATTACTGAAAAAATATGTAACATAATCCTACCTGTAGCTCTTTCATCTGTTGTTTCTCTTCATTGAAGCCATCGTTAATTTCATCCAATTCCTTCTGTAAATCCCCTATGTCAGCATCATATTTGCCTAAGACAGTAAGTAGCTGTGATTCAACCTTGATTCTAGAAAAGGAAATTATTGGTTGCTTAATTTTTCTTCTCCACAATGCCATTCATCAGGGGAGCAAATGTGATCTACCATAAATACACATATATACTGCACAAATTACTCAAGACATTTCAAAGGCTGCATGTCCTTACTTATAGCAGTTGTCCACACACACAGTTTTATAAATATCAAGCTGGTTCTGAGCAATACAGTCATAACAAGCATTTCTTTACAAATTGAAAAATCTAAAATTTTGAAAAAATTATCCTTGTAGTTAATAGTTCTTAGAAATATCCTGTTGCTCCTTTGCTATTAAGTACTTCATAGAAAACAATTTTTCAGAAGTTATTTAAGAGATGGAACAATTGAGACAGTCTGTTCCAAAACTGGTCTTATCCAAATTTTTTATGAAATGTGTGAAGCCTACTCTCATTTTCTTCAGTTTCCGTCGCATTGACTGATTAGTCTATAGTCACTCAAAACTTGTTCTTTCCCTCAGAATTCATTAGCTAAATATCGATCATCATTCCAAAACTTGCATTATTTACACCAAGTGTTGTTCCAATTGTTGCCTTATCCTACCAGCCAATGAAATTCTTTATAATCCTGTCAAAGAAAATGCGCGATATTTTTCCCTCGTTTTTAATGCTGTCGTCGGTGAGGTCTGAAGACATGTACAGGTTTGTGATATCAGAGGATAGAATTACTCCAGCTCCAAAAGGCATGAGGTGGTGCTAGAGACAGGCCACAGTATGATGCAAAGAGACAATCTGTCAAATCTTTTATTGAATGTCTGAAGTGCTGTGAAAGCCACTACTGTCGAGGAAAATCCTTGCAAAGAGAATATCTTCCCAGAAACTTAAGCATTGCAAAGTTACACAGGATATATAACGCAGAGGTTTGTCATGATCTGAGAGTGAAAGGATGGTTCATTTGCAACATTTTCACAACAGGTTACAACATCAGTTTTGTTCACCTGTAAAAGACGCATGTTCTACATGCATTGAACTTAAGGGAAAACTTGAGCATGCAAAGGATACCTCAGATAAGAATTCGATAATGATCCAGCTTAGAATTCATAAGTTGAAAGCTAAAGCTTTTTTACACAAAGCTACAAGAAATAAGGGCTGATATGCTAACAATGTCATTTGACTGACAGAAAAATCTGGTTAATCCTAAAATACCGGGTCAGATTGCCTACTACACTCGTCAGCTTTACACCTATAATTTAACAGTTGTGATGGGCCATTCACATACTGAATTGACAGTACAAAATGTTTTCACATATATGTGGATGGAATATGAATACAAAAAGGGATCAAATGAGATAGCCTCTGCAATATTTGACAGACTATCTAAATGTGATTTGTCGAACTACTCAACTTTGCGACTTTGTGCTGATGAAAGAAATCAGAAAATAACAGCAACCAGTCACCTTTTGTATGTATTTATTTCCACAACCGGTTTCGAACAGCCTGGCAGTTCATCATCAGGCAGTGTACATGGTTTAGAAGTTGCTTATAACATTGTGGAATACGTTTGGAGTTGCTTCACATTTCTGATTGATGGTCTGTGATTTTTCAAGCATTTTAGTGCTCAATGGATGCACACACAACACAACACTCGCTTTCCACATGTTTTGTGTTGATGGCTGCGGAGGACAGAATTGCAACTCTACAGTAATAATGATGTGTTGCTACTTCCTGTCAAAAGTGAGTCCCACAAATGTGAAAAGAATTGAACTGATATTTCCCATTCCAGGACACTCCTTTCTGTCATCGGACAGGGTGTTCAGACAAATAGAGAAGGACATTAGGACCCGACCAGTAGTTTGCAACCCAAAAGCGTATGAAGATATTTTCTCATCACATGCTCAGGTTTCTAAGTTGGGTGTGAATTGTACAGTGAGAGACTGGAAGAAGACTACTGATGAAATGATGAGGAAACCAAGTAGCTGGCATTTCAAATTTTCTTCACCTAAGCAGTTCATCTTGTGCAAAACATCTGAAGGAAATGTGACAGTGCAAGGAGAACCAAATTACAATATGGACTGTGGGTCTGGAAGGTCTGTGATGAAGAAAGGTAAACATTTGACAAATTTGGGTGTTCCACCAGTTGTGTCCTCAGGACTGCCCTTGAACCCAGCCAAGATTAAGGATGTAGAGAATTTACTACAAAAACATTTTGGATTGGAGTGGAAGCTGAATAAACAACTGACTTTCTACAATAATTTGTTTGCATCCAAAACTGGAGAAACAAATTGCTCCCTTGAAGAGACAATCAACGAATATTGTGAAACTCATGAGGATTTTATGGACCTAGTTATTTGATTTCTGCACTATGAATAATTATGTAGAATCAGTATTGTTCACTATGTAATTTGTTTTTTAAGTTATAATAAATGAATATAAACTGAATTTATCAGCACTGTCACAAATGCAAAAAGAAATATATTCCTGATTACCTGAACTAAGCATTTGCAATGTGCTGCTCCAAAACTTGTTTAATCCTAGATATAAAGCAACATAATGGATTTATCGATGGGAATATTTATACTCCCAATTAATTGTGACTTAATTTATTAAAATGATCCATTCTTAACTGGTAAGGAGTTCAATTTCTGACAGCATTAAGGAGATTTTACTTTTTTGCATCTCCTGTAACATTACTTATCATGGATAAGGCAAGTTTTGGAACAGACCACCTCAATTAACCTTACCCTCCCAGAGTTGCCATACGGCATCATCATCTTTATCTGTTCCTCCAGGCACAACCATTTGTCCAAAGATAAGTAAACAACACTGCAGGATTTTTGAAAATTCATTGTGAGTACGTTGTCTACCAATACTTCGAGTGAACAGAGAGCATTATGTTACAATCCATTGACAAAATATGTATTGGTGCTTAATCAGGATTGTATTTAGGGTATGCAAAGCCCCTGTGCAGTAATTTATTCTACCCCCACCTCCACTGACATCTAGGATTCAAATTGATGAACTACGATAAAACACTACTATCAACACAACTTGAATTATAAAATTTATTGCTGTAACGAAAACTCAGAATAATGACGATTCAATTAACATTAAAATAACATTTAAAAAAACTGCACATGTTGCACCTGCCTTAATACGGCCCTGTGCTTAATGTCTAAGTTGGAGTACATTCAACAAGATTTATAGTCAAATGTCTAAATTAGAAATTAGTAGTTAACAGTTTGAAAATGATGTTAGTTATGATAAAGGAAACATATCCTGGCCAATAATGCCATATGCAGTCACCCCAAATTTCCCTCCAAAATGAAAAATTTTAACGAATATACATTATTCCAATCATTATGTACTGAAATATGCAAAGAAATATTCTTGTTCATAAATTAATAAAATTTGGGTTTGAAGATGTCTGATATTAATGTAGTATTGTTTTGGATCTTCTTCCTCTCTACTATCATGGATACAACCCTTCATCCATGAATCCCAATGCAGTGGCTCTTTTAGAGAAAACAGTTTTTTATCTGATACACACTAATGAATTAATACTAAATTATTCAATTCTTGATGATAATCAACACCACATTTTGATTTTAACACCAAATCTGACCTATCTATGAAACCATATTTGGACAATCAGGCATGACAGATTATCAGCCTAAATCCTTTATCGTAATGGGACCTTTATGGCCGAGTGCACCAACCTCGGTCAAAAAGCACGATAATCAAGGGTTCCGAGAACACGGTCAAAAGTTAACCGCGGTTAAACGTCTCTGCGGTGGACCAACGTTAATCACCGGTCAGCAAACCGTCGTCAGCCAATCGTACATTCGATCGTGATCAAGTCCGTGTAGCGTAATGGAAGGCACCCAAGTGATGCAAAGGTGTTAGTTGAGTGTACCTACATGTGTATTCTCGACTATCTTTGGTGAATGACGACAGTACCACGTGATTTGTATGTACAATATTGTAAATACGGTAAAATTGTACGACGCTTCTCGCCGAGCTGCAGTGGTTCTGTTGGCACCAATGGTAATGACGGCAACTAAGATGAGCAATAAATATTTTTTGTGAAAACTTCAATTAAAACGAAAATTATTTTCTTCTGAACGGACAAGGGTACATACAAGAACCTTTCAACCATAGAGCAGGTACAGTATTAATTTTGCTGCGAGTGAAACGAACAGCAATAACATTTACTCTGTAGCTCGTGAAAAATATTAACGCAATTCTACACTTCATTGTTCATCTGTTGCCAACATAAGCACTGGAGCCCAGCGAGAAGCGTCGTAAAATTTTACCGAATCCAGTCATATTGCAAAGAGAAATGATTATTAAACAACACCCTAAGACAGATTTATATAATTACATAAATTATTATTTATTGTTTCGAACAAATCAACACAAATGTCATTATTGTTCACAGCGTTTTTTTCCATGCACCACATGTTCACCTGGTAACAGAAATATACAGATAACATGTTTTAATAACACGATTATAGTTACGGAACATATCGTAATTTTTTTATTCAAAACTTTTTCTGAATTTGATAGTTACTTTACTGGAAATATTCATTAATTATGGCGCGGCGAACTGCTCTACCTGGCAATGTGTCGTCGCGATATATGTTACAGTTGTCACCAATAAGTATGTTAAATGCACCAGTTGTATATGCTCTTAACGTAATCAACAGTCTGTTCATAGGCGAAATAGGGTTATTTCTATCGGTAGGAAATTTTAACCTGTCACTGATTTGGTTTAACAACCACCACACTTTCTCTGGACAAACAAAATCTTTCTCCAAACTTTTTGTCACTGTAATCTTCAAAAGAGTCCCCCTTTCCACAATCACTACATTCCAGTTTTGATCCCGATTTAAATAATCGAGGTAAAATAAATCTTTGTCAATTTCGTCTAAAACAGCAACAGATACTGCGCACTCGTATAACCCTGGTCATCTCGACAAAACCGGGCGTCAGCCGCAATCAAATTTAACCGCGATCAACTCCCTCGTTTAACTATGATCGGTGTCGGTGCACCAGAAACTTGAGTTGACCAGGTTAAATGCCGACTTGACCGCGATTAACTTTTGACCGAGGTTGGTGCACTCGGCCGTTAGACTACCTTTTCTTTTAAAATACTGCCAGATAAAGTCTTTTAGACTGGTTTTGATTTATGCACAATTCATCAAAGTAAATAATAGATCAAGGATGATTTTCATTCTGTATCTCAAGTATTTTTGTTAAAAACAAGGCTTTTTCAGCTGAAATATGTTTTCTCTTAATCAAAAATCTCTGACTGTCATTAGCTTTTTTTATACCTAAAGACAAGATTTTTTACAATTTTATTCAAAGACATAATACCTTCTGCAAGCCTATTTTTGCTTTTAAAACAGCTTTAGGTTTTTTAAGTGTTGGTTATTCATCATTAATACAAAATTCTTGAACTGTGGGACAGATTAGGTATTTTTGGAAATGATATCACTCTGTGATAGGCTTTTAGCATGTAATGTTTCTTCTTGGAGAGGAAATGGTTGGTCCTAGGGTAACTTTATTTCGATTTACATTTTCATTTCCATCCTCACAGATGTGTAGCACTGTTCTTACCAAGACCTGACAGCTTTCTGCAGTTATTTCTTGAGTATCTGTGAAAAACTCACAAATCTTTTCTTGACAGTTTCCCAGTGCAAGGAAAAAATTATACACTTTATATACGATATCCTTAGTCTGTCACCTAATACCACTCAGACACAACATTATAGCCACTTTAAACATAAATGCATAGACACACTCCTGCACTGTTGTATAACTGCATAAGGGATGGATAGCACACTGGGAGAGAAGGGAAAAGCCACTGTAGAGGGGTCAATCATGTGACATGCAGAGTGCGGTATTTGTTTTTGTTTATGTATGAGTTGGATTTGGATATTGTCTGTCCATATAGGATCTGGCAAGGTTTATAGTATATTTCAACAACTCCTGTTTTCCACTTTAGATGCAGAATTTTTACTGTGCTATTTGTATTATTAATTTTCTTCTTACATTAGCAGTAAGATTTTTAATGTTGCAAAGATTATTGGGCAGTTTAGTTGTTTAGTTTAATAAGACCTACCATGGTTGGAAAACTTATAGTAAACTATATATGCAGTGTAATTCAATTACAGAAAGTATAAAGGTTGTGGCTCATCCATATTAATACAAGGAGTTAGGTGCAGTCCAAATTTTTCTTGAACACAATGAAGATAGATTGTGACTGACCATGAAGACAATCACTGAGCCATAGGCAAGTAAATAAAAGACAATCATATTCACACTCTTACAACTAAAAACTTTTAGCCACATCCATAAACAGAAAAAAGGCACTAACACATTCATACACTCACACATGTATGGCCTCCTACTCCAGCAACAACTCATATGCTGCTTCAACAGTAGTACAGTTGTGAATTGAGGAGGGAGAAGGGGAAACATGCAAGGCAAGGGTGAGAATAGAGATGTCAGGACTGCCTGAAAGAGTATTTACGGACTATATGGGAGGAAAAGAATGTGAGATGCAGCTTTGGAAAGCAGTGAGGTGTAGTGAGGAGAGTGGAGGTTGGGTGGGCATAAAGAGGTGGCATGGGATGGAGATGGGTTGGTGTGAGGACACTAGGTTACCATGGGGTGCATTATAGATTATTTCAAGAGATTATAATATGTAGTTCAGAAAAATTGTGTTAAAGGGGAAGCTCTAAATGGCCTGGGTTGTGAACCAGCCATTGAAGTCCAGTTATGTAAAGGGTAGTCTACACGACGGCACCTGGTTACGACACTCATTGCATGAAATGAGTTACACACAGTTGGTTTTGTGTATCTTTGTTGGACACAGCGTCAAAACTATACACTCCAGTTTCATTGTTTTGTGAGTGCTGTAGTCATCATAAAATGAAACTTTTTGCAGCTATAAGAGTTGTGGCAGAGCTATTACTTCTCTGTGTGAAGTCACTTTATAAGTCTAAACTTAAAAGGCTAAGAAACATGTTTCAGTTCGTGACTGGCGTGACTGGATTTTAAAAAAAGACATCAGCTTCATCGGTCAGCGACCTTGCTGAAAGAGATTGTGGTTGACAACCCTATAAATTATTTTAATCATCTTAGAATGTCACCATAGCAGTTTACATTTTTTTAAACATAGTAATGCAATAAGGAAACAACATACTCTTATGTGAAGAGTTAATAATAATATGTAGATAGGGAACAACTCACCGTAAAGACAAACGTTGGGCTGCCGACAGACACAAATAAAAGACATACAAACACACACACAATTATAAATTTTGGGCTCCGGCCTTCCTCAGAAACAGAACACTCATCCACAAAATTTAGAATTGTGTGTGTGTTTGTGTGTCTTTTATTTGTGTCTGTCGGCAGCTCAACATTCGTCTTTAAGGTGAGTTGTTCCCTATCTACATATTATTATTAACATTCCTTACTGGACCTCCCATTGTTCTTATGTGAGAAGCATTGTCATCAGAACTGAAATTAAAATTACATTATGTTTCTCAGCAAGTGGAGATCTCTACGCTACCTGCATCATGTTCCAAAATCCACAATTGGTTAACCAGGAGAATGTGGATTGTGGAGTTTAACAGTCAGGAACATGGAGAAATACAATTACTGCTGGACTGACTGATGTAACGTAGCATGGTGGCAGCGATAATTATGCAGGCTGCATTAAGAAAAGAATGGTTAGCTAACTACTTTCTTGCAGAAAGATCTGTGACGTGGCAATATCAGCATCTTTAAAAGTATTTACAAAAAATGTGAATGTAAAACCCTGTCACATTTTAAATACATTTTTACAAAGAATTGTGAATGTAAAACTGTCACACTTTAAACAAAAATTCTAAAAGAAAAATGTTCCGCTTAACAGATTTGTGTAGTGTTTTCTTCTGTGTAATTTTTTTCTTAAAGGAAGATTTATTTATTTATTTACTGGTCCTGTGAATCTAGGACTGCACTGAGTACAATAGGTATTGGACCATTTCAACATACATAACAATAACTAAAAGTAAATTTACATTATACTTTGTTTCTTTTTTAGTCTATACATTTTACTATACTATTTTATCTGGTACTGAATTTTTTCCTCTAGGTACTCATCTATTGAATAGAAACAGTGCTTCACCAAGTAATCCTTCATGGCAATTTTAAATTTGTTTGTGTCACTTACTGTTTTTATGGCTTCGGGTAAAGCATTATATAGTTTAATTCCAGGATGTAGTATTCCCTTCTGAAATAGTGTTGTATTTGTTTTACATGAACATAATTTCTCTGTCTTGTGTGGTAACTGTGTATTGATTCATTAAGAGTGATGCATGGACTACTACAATTTAATTTTTCTTTTATAATAATTACATTTTATAATATGTAAATGTATGGAAGTGGGAGTATTTTATTTTTCTTAAACAGTGGCTTACAAGATGTTCTTTGGCCTACCTCTTCCATTAGTCTAATAATCTTTTTCTGTATTTTAAAAGTTTTTAAACTTACTCTGCTGTTTCCCTAAAATACTATGCCATATTTCATTTGTGAGTGGACATATGCAAAATATATGGATCTTAGATTATTATACGATATGCAGTTCTTTAATATTCATATGATGAAACATGTTGTACTTAATTTTTTGTTGATATATTGTACATGTATATCTCATTTTATATTCTGCTGGACCCATATTCCAAGAAATTTTGTGCTGACTGTTTTCCTTAACTGATCACCAGGCGAAATGTAAGTAGGCGGCAGCAAGATCGTACTACACTCAGCTTCAAATTGCAGCCCTCTAAATTTCCTCAACAAAAATTCACGAAAAGTACGTCGTCTTTCCTCCAGTGATCCCCAATTGAGTTGACGGAGCATTTCCATGACACTCGTGCCTACCAGTAACAAACCTAGCTGCTCGCCTCTGAACTGCCTCTATGCCTTCCTTTAAACTGATCTGCTGTGGGTCCCAAACACTTGAGTAATACTCAAGATGTGGTCGTACAAGCGTTTTATATGCGGTCTCTTTACAGGTGAAGTACATCTTCCCAAAATTCTCTCAATAAACTGAAGTTGGCTATCCGCCTCACTCACGTCTGTCTTCGCATGTTCATTCCATTTAATATCGCTCGGCAATGTTACGCCTAAATATTTGAACGACGCGACAGCATCAAGAAGCTCACTACTACTGCTGTATTCGAACATTATGGGATTGTTTTTCCTACTCATGCGCATCACCTTACATTTTTCTACATTGAGAGCTAGCTGCCATTCTTCGCACCAACTAGAAATTTTGTCTAAGTCATCCTGTATCCTATTCCAGTCAGTTAAAGACGACACCCTCCCATACACCACAGCATCATCACCAAACAGCCCCAAATTACTATTTACTCGTCCATCAGATCATTTATATATATAGAAAATAATAGCGGTCCTATCACACTCCCCTGGGACACGCCTGATGATACACTCGTCTCTGATGAACACTCGCCATCAAGAACAACATACTGTGTTCTATTACTTAGGTAGTCTTCCAGCCAGTCACAAATCTGTGAACCTATTCCATAAGCTCGTATCTTTGTTAGCAATCTGCAGTGTGGCACCGTGTCGAATGCCTTTTTGAAGTTGAGAAAAAAACAATTTGCCTGTTGCCCTTCATCCATGGCTCGCAAGATGTCTTGCGAGAAAAGGGCAAGCTGAGTTTCACATGAACGATGTTTCCTAAACCCGTGCTGATTCATAGAAAGAAGCTTTTCCGTTTCAAGGAAATTTACTATAATCGAACTGAGAATATGCTCCAAAATTCTACATGAAACTGATGTCACCGATATTGGCCTGTAATTGTGTGGGTCAGTTCTCTATCCTTTCTTATAAACGGTTGTCACCTGCATTTTTTCCAATCACTAGGAACTTTGCGCTGAATTAAAGATTTGTGATAAATGCAAGTTAAGTGTGGGGCCAATGCCGCAGAATACTCTTTGTAAAACCAAAGTGGTATTCCATCTGGACCAGCAGACTTTTTCATATTTAGCTCTCTCAGTTGCTTCTCTGCACTGGAAATACATATTACTATGTCCTCTATGTTGGAAATAGTACGCTGATCAAATGATGGTACATTTGTGCGGTCCTCCTGCGTGAAAGATTCCTTAAAGGTTAAATTTAGAACTTCAGCTTTCCGTTTGCTTTCTTCTATTACTGCCCTGGAATGATCAATGAGTGACTGGACAGTGGGCTTTGACCCACTTATCGATTTTACATAGGACCAGAATTTTTTAGGGTTCTCAGAAAGATCTTTTGGTAAGATATGGGTGTGGTAATTATTGTATATTATGCTTACATAAGAAACTGGACCGTCTTTTATAAAATAGTTTCTCTAGTATTTTTGAAAATGCAGATAAGAGGGAAACAGGCCTATAGTTTGACATCTCCTCCTGGCTTTCTTTTTTGTGAAGTGGTTTGACTTTAGCAATTTTTAAACATGTTGGAAAGCTGCCCGTTGAGAAGGAAAGGTTTACAAGATGAGTCAGTGGTTCAGAAAGTAAGTCTACACATTTTATTAAAAGAAAATCTGGTATGTTGTCTATTTCCAATGAGTGTTTTGATTTTAGAAGTTTGATTTCCTGCTGCACTTCCTGTATATGGGTTGGGATGAGAAATATCGATTTATCTGCCTGTTTAATATTTGAAGCTACTTGTGATGGGGGATTATGGGTGACATTTTTCTCGCCAAGTTTTTCTGCTACATTTATAAAATAATTGTTGAACATATTAGCTACATCTTTTGGTTTACTGGTAGTTTGCATATTTTCATTCAACTGTATGTTCTGAATTTTAGTTTTGTTATTTCCCGGTTCTTTCTTCACAATATTCCAAACGGCTCTCATTTTACTGGATGCATTTCTTATGTATCTGTCATTTTCTAGCTTTTTGGCACATTTTATTACATTTTTGAGCACTGTTTTATAGTTTTTAAAATACCTATCAAAGTCAGGTGTTGTGTCACACATTTTGGTAATTCTGTACATGAATCTTTTGTTTGCACATGATATTCTAATACCTACAGTGATCCATTTTTTTGAGAGACTATTTTTGTCCTTCTAGTTGTAACTGGAAATGCTATATCAAATTGATATTTAACTCTGTCAATTAATATATCAAATTTCTCAGATTCGTCTCCAGTACTTGTATCATAAATTTGATCCCATGATTCACTTTTTAAAAAATTTCTAAGTAATTCAATTTCCTGGTCATTGTAAAGTCTAGTCTTATATGTACTTGTTTGTTTATTATTTTTATCACATTTAATATGAAAACTCATGGTTTGTCCATTATGGTCTCCGAGTCCTGACTTTACAGTTTCTGCTTTATATTGTTCTTGTGTAGAGTTAACTATTATTTGGTCAATTGTGGACTTTGTGTCACAAGTTTCTCGTGTGGGGGAGTGTATTGTGATTTGCAAGTTAAAAGAGACTAGGATGTTTATTAATTCTGTTAATGCTTTATCAGACCCCTTAAAATCTATATTAAAATCACCACAGATGATAATAGTTTGCTTATTTTTTACAGTTTGGATTAAAGTGTTTTCTATGTTGTGAAGAAAGGTTTTAATGTTTCCATCAGGAGATCTGTAGAGGCATATTATGTTTGTGCCTGATATTTCAAAATCCTTTTCATTATTTAGTGTAATTAACTGTTCTATCTGTTTATATCTTAATCCTTTTTTAACAAAAATGCAAATTCCACCACAGTGGAGTTGCTTCTTGCAAGTGTAGGCTGCCAATTTGTAATCTATGTTCACTGTTTTTAATGTATCCTCTCTTAACCAATATTCAGTCATACACAGTACAGAGACATTAATTAATTCATCTGAAAGCATTATTTCAGTTTCTGATAAATTATTTTAAGGGACTGTACATTCTGATGGAACAGTATAAAATGATAGGCCATTTTTTCTGGATTACTTGGTTGAGCACTTACCTCTGTTTTGTTTTCATTACATCTTTCTAGTAGATGCTCTAGTTCATCAGAGCCAGAAGATCTATAACTTCTTGTATTCTTGAATAGTTTTTCACCCCCTGCACTACATAGTAGTTTCCCTTGTTTTTTTTTATTATTGTACACACATCTGCCAGTACTTAACTACAGGTACTTGAGCCCAATCTATTCAAGTGCAATCCATCTTGTGCTAGGCACTTACTGTCAATGAATGTGTTGAGGTGTAAAAAATATTGCTCCTAAAGTATTACATTGTTCTCACACACTGCCATTTATCCTGTCTATGTAGCTGTCACTCACTGACCTTCTGTGTAGAATTCCACTAATGACTATCTTGGATCCAGGGTAGATGCTTTTTGTTGTTCCAATTAGATTCCTCGTTTTGTTTACAAGGTCACTTTTGCCGCAAAAGCAGAGAGAATTTGACCCCACATGTACAATGATACCTTTATATATCGGTATTTTGTTGCAGGCAGTAGGCGCAATTTCTTTTGTGTCTTGTTTGGCAAACCAGATATTTTTTAGATGTTTATGCATCTGATGTGTTCTGATGCCCAGACAAACAGCTACATTGCAGCCAGGCACAACAATATTTTTCATGGGAGAGTCGCCAATTACAAGAAACTCATTTACTGCATACTTTCTCTCTTCTTGTTTCTCGATCTGATTGGTGTTTTTTACGTTTGTCCATTTGTATACATTCGATTTCACACGACTGCTAGTTTAAACCACGGGATTCTGGTCTTGTAAACCTGTGCTGATACACACCCACATGTTTTACAGTATTGAATTCTGCAAAGTTTGTATAGGCATTTCAAATTGAATGTATTTTAGTCTGCAAATTACTTATCCTTAACTCTTCAGTATTTAATGATTGCTTTAAGAGCACCCATATGCCACTGCTTATTCCAGAAATTTTCATCATTAAAATCCCATAAACACCTAAGCATCACATAGATGTCCAACAACTGAACATTTCTTCTATTCCCCACTTCATGTTGCATTTTGTGAAACATGGGTTTCACCACTGTTATAATGGCTACTTTGTATAACCCCTTCACCAATTCTCTGTATCTTTCACCTACACATTATTCCAGAAGTATTCCATCTAAAAGGTCAAACATGACCTCATTTGACTCTTCCAAGAAACTTTCCAGAATCCATCTTTCCACCCCAACACCCAGTTTACACACATTCTGCATGTGCCCCATAAAATCCATAAACCAAATAACCCTGGATGCTTGATTATGGCTTGTTACTGTCCTCACGCTGTAAAAATTTTGGTCCTTATTGACTAACATGTCCAACCAATTGCCCATGATTATGCATAACATGCTTAAAAGAAAGACATTATTTGTTGTGGAGAGATCTACTTTCGAAATTTATTTCACCAACTTTGTCTTCTGAATGTGATGGCATATCTGCAGTGACAAGAACCCCCTTTCTCAATATGTTGAAGACCTCACAAAGGCCTTCACAGACAGAAACTACCCCACAGGCCTAGTACATAAGCAGATCTCCCATGCCATATCCCCCCCCAAACCTCAAGTCCTCCCTCTATCACTAGTAACCATCCATAAAAGAGAACTACATCCAGTACTACCTGGAACTGGAACAACTAAACTGCATCCTTCGCCAGGGTTCTTGTTTTCTGTCCTCATGCCCAGAAATGAGACATCCTGTGCAAAATCCTTCCCACCCCTCCTAAAGTGGTATTTCGTCCTCCTTCCAACCTTCATAGCACTATAGGGTATCCTTATGCCACCCCAAAACCCAGTCCATTACCACAAGGATCACATACATCCACTCCTCCACTGAAAGACCTGCCTAATCCACCCACCCAGCACTTCCTATTCCAGTCCCATCACAGGTTTATCCTACCAAATCAAGAGGCCAGGCCACCTGTGAAAGCAGCCATGCAACTTACCAACTCTGCTGCAGTCACTGCACAGCTTTCTATATTGGCATGACCAATAATCAACTGTACATCAAAATGAATTGCCACTGCCAAATTGTGGTCAAAAACAAGGTAGACCAACCTGTGGCACAACAGTGAGTGGAGCATATGCTTGATTTTACTGGCTGTTTCACAACCCAGGCCATCTGGATCCTCCCACCCACTACCTGCTATATTGAACTACACAGACAGGAGGTATCTTTACAGTGAAGGCTTCAATCCCGAAATTATGCAGGCCTCAACCTACAGTAACTTCTGTTTTTTCCACACCTAACAGTTCCTACTCCCTGTATCCTACACCTCTCCCATTCTATTTAATTCTTTCCATAATCAGTGGGCTGGGACTACAGCTGATAAATTTTAAGTTGGAAGAAGTACCAAAACTGTATAAATATTATTTATTCAATTATGCAAGCAGTTTTGGTGTTACAATCATACCATCTTCAGGGTCCCATTGTGCAGCTGTTCAGTACTAGCACATTTAAAAAGGGCAGCCATTAACACCGGTAGCCATAAATTTCTTAGTCCATTCATGTCATATTTTATGTTATACTGCTAGGTTTTAGCCCACAACAGTGAATGGGGCCCGAATGCAACTATCATGTATAACAAACAATTGAGAACTGTGGGAAGAAGAAAAACAACTGCAGTCTACAGTTTTGATAATCACTGGCCTAGACAGGTTGCTTCTATTAATAACAATAAACAGTTCATACATGTGTGTCTATTTAATGAACTCTATGGCTTCCCAGGATACCTATTAAAGAAAACTGTACAGTAATTTTCCTAAAGTACTATTTTAACTGTGTTTATGCAGAAATTTACCTAGTATTGTAACCTGCAACAAATTTCAAAAACTTTACATAACACTGAGAGAGGCTTGAAAGCCATGCTACTCTCTGAAGTGAGGACCGAAAATACATGGTGCCATAATACATTATATTGTTTAACTGGAGTGAGCAGTTGTGCAGTCCTAATGTATCGACTGCATACCGAGCAGTGCAGCAACAATGGAACAAGATTTAGAAAGCACCACAATGCATGCCAATTGCAAGAAGAGGTGCAGCCATGCCCTTGGCCTTTCCACTTACCACATCCCCCACCAATAATGCACAATACCCAAAGCCTAAACAATCCCAGAATATTGTTGTTAATCTTTCTGCTAAAACCCTCAACCCGACAGAAGTTTCAGTCCTATCCAAAAGTCTCACCTACAGCTCCACACCCAAATTTAACCATGTTGGACTTGTCAAAGAATTCCTCTATTTCTGCAGATCCCTCCAGTGGAAAAACTACTTTGCCACTGATCCCTCCAATCGAAGCCAATCTAATTCCAACATTGAACCTGCCTCTCCCAATTCATAGCACCATCCAACTGTGACCCTCCCTCACTCCTACCTAACAACCCTCTGGTCGCATTCCAGAGATTCCTTTCATCCAACTTGGCATCACCATCCTTCACCATGTTAAGAACACCAGCCTTTTTGCAGAAGAAAGGACAGCCTTATACAACCTCAAAACAGATCCCAACCTAATCATCCTCTCTGCGGACAATGGTTCCACCACTGTAGTAATGAATCACATTGTTTATGTGACCAAAGGCCTAGGTCAATTATCTGATTCCTCCACCTATAAGTTGTCCCGAAAGTCCAGAAATGACCTACAACCCCTGCTAAAATCTTATGGCCCCAGAACCTCACCCCCAAATCCATCTCCCTTCACACTCAAACAACACTCCACACACCTACATCTTACATGTTCCCAAAGATCCATAAACCTAACAATCCTGGATGCCTAGTTGCAGCTGATTACTGTGCTCCCACAGAAAGAATTTCAGCCCTTGTTGATCAGCACCTCCAACCAGTTGTTCGAAACCTTGCCTTCCACATCCAAGATACCAACCACTTCCTTCACAGACTCTCCACCATCCCCACTCATTGGCCTCCTTTATTCTTACTTGTCACTGTTGATGCTACTTCATTGTACATCAATATCCATCATGTCTATGGTCTTGCTGTTCTCAAATACTACCTTTATCAATGTCCTTCAGACTTGAAGCCCAATACCTCATTCCTTATAATCCTTACCAATTACTTACTAACAAACAATTACTTTTCTTTTGAAGGAAAAGTATACAATCAAATCTGCAGCACAGCCATGGCCAACCTATTTATGAACCATCTAGAGGAAACCTTCCTAGTCTTTCAAAACCCCAAACCCCTGGTCTGGTTCAGGTTGATTGATGATATTTTTATGATTTGGCCTCAGGGCCAGGACACCCTATCATCATTTTTCCACAACCTCAACTCCTTCTCCCCCCATCAATTTCACTTGGTCCTTCTCAACCCGGCAAGTCACCGTCCTGGATGTTATCCTCCACCTCACTGATGGCTCCATCCACACCTCCATCCACATTAAACCTACCAATCACCGTACCCGCACTTTGATAGCTGTCATCCAGTTCACAACAAAAAATCCCTCCCACACAGCCTTGCCACCTGTGGACAGTCAATTTGCAGTGATAGTATCAGGCAACTTGAGCTGCTTCTATAACAAACTGGCCTTAGTACTAGAGAAACTAACAAAATGGAAAAACTTCAGAATTGTTATTTGTGGTGATTTTAATATAGATTTCCTAGTAGAAGATACTGACCATTTAAATTTCAAAAATTTTATGAATCTTTATAACCTGGACTAAAGGTTAACTCTCCTACCAGAATAACAAACCACAGTAAAACTTGTCTAGACCAAGTAGCTACTGATATAGATTGCACTGCATGTTCTGTAAAACTAGGTTTTTCTGATCACAATGCTCTATTCTTACAAATAAATGTGCCAAAAAGCAAGCCCCCTCTAAAAAAGTTTTGAACACAAAGTAGAAACTATTGTGAAAGCAATGTCCACACCTTTCTGTCCCACATGCAAACAGAAAACTGGTACGAAGTATATCAGTCCCAAACTGTAGATAGCAAATTTGAGGCTTTTCTCAATATTTTTAATTATTACTTCAACTACCATTTCCCCTTAAAAACAAAAAGTATTTGCACTAACAGTAAACCGTCTAAGTGGATAACTACGGGTATTATTACCTCAGCAAAAAGAAAAAGAGAACTTTTCTCCCTCAGCAAGACCGAATTTGGCAAAACTGAAGAATTTAAGAATTACTTCACTAAATATAAAAAATCTTTAAAAATGTAGTTAATGCAGCCAAAGAACTACAAAATGATACCCTCCTCAAAACATCAGCAAACAAAAGTAAATGCATGTGGAAAATTATTAATACACACAGTGGTAGAAATCAGCATCCGACAAGCAATGTCAACTTAAAAATAAATGGGAAGTTAACCTCAAATAAAAAAGAAATAGCAGATGAATTTAACTAATATTTCATTAAATCCATTGAAAATCTTACAGATCACCTAAAAAATAATCACCTTCCAAAACTTTACCCAAATAATTACACCAACACATTGTTCTTAACACCAAAAACAGAAGCAGAGATAGAGAAAAATTATTCAAACAAAAATTTAAAAAAAAAGTCCTCTGCAGGACAAGATCAGATCCCTTGCTTCCTTCTTCATAATTGTAGCAAGCTTATTAGTAAACCACTTTCCCACATAATAAACTCCTCATTCCTCAATGGCATATTTCCAAGCAAACTTAAAACTGCAAAAATCATACCCATACATAAAAAAGGAAATAGAGATGATTCTAGCAATTACCGACCAATTGCAGTACTCTCAGTATTCAGCAAGATATTTGAATACACAATGGCAGACAGACTTTAAGTCATTCCTGAGTAAAAATATCATCATATCACCTGCTCAGTTTGGCTTCCAAAGGGAAAAAACTACAACCGATGCTATACAGTAACTCCTAGATCACACTCTAACACTAGTAGACAAGAAGCTTCCAGCCATAAGCATTTTTCTTGACTTAACAAAGGCCTTTGATGTGTAGTCCAATAGATTTCGGGAATGCAGCCGCGTAAAATTCACTTCTTCTGCTGATATTTCGGCCGCGTACCTTCCGGCCATCTTCAGAGTGAGTCGAAGACTGACGATGAGGTGCGGGGCACGGCCTATAAGCCTGATCGCGGTGGCAATGTGCGTGCGCGCCACAGATGGTGGTATACTGCATATCAAAGTACTCACACGCGTGCGCCCCCCGTGGCGGAAGCGCTCCGGTGTTCACTTATCGATATATGCTTGGCGGCAGCGACACCTTCACGTCTTCTCTGTGATTTCAATACTCCAAGTGCAGGCTTCCAAGCTTTGTCTAAATTAAAACCTTTATCTCTGTTTAATAAGTTGTTGGCCAGTCTAATTTCAACAGCTTCCTTAAATATAGCATCCCAAAACGAAGATATGGGTGTCAAAATCTTCACATCGCTATAGTTCATTGAATGACCAGTTTCTATGCAGTGTTCAGCCACAGCTGACTTGTCTGGCTGTAATAGGCGAGTATATCTTCTGTGTTCAACGCATCTCTCATGGACAGTGCGTATTGTCTGGCCTATATATGAATTATCACAATTTCCGCAAGGGATCTGGTACACACCTGACTTGCGAAGCAACAAATCATCCTTCACTGACCCGAGTAAGGCTGCAATCTTCACTGGTGACCGGAAGATCACCTTAACACGATGTTTGTCGAGAATGCGGTTTATCTTTGACGAAAGAGCGCCCACGTAAGGTAAGAAGGCTCTTGATCTATAACTATTATTTTCATCTTCTTCTTCCACGTCTCGTGCTTGCATTCTTGGACTCACATCGAATGCTCTGCGAATTTGTTGCTGCGAGTATCCATTTGCTTTGAAAATGCTCTTCAGGTGTGTCAGCTCTTCCTGCAAGTTGTCATCATCTGATATACAATGTGCTCTGTGCACCAATGTCTTAAGGACCCCTGCGGTTTATGAGGGATGATGGCAGCTACTGGCATGTAAATACAGATTCGTATGAGTTGGTTTCCGATATACTGCATGTCCTAATGTACCACCAGCTTTTCGACGAACAAGTACATCCAAAAAAGGGAGGCAGCCATCTTTTTCCATTTCCAATGTAAATTTGATATTAGCGTGGATGGAGTTCAGATGGTCAAGAAATCGATGTAACTCATCCTTCCCGTGAGGCCATAATACAAACGTGTCATCCACGTACCTCCAGAAGAGCGTTGGTTTAAAACTTGCCGAGTCCAGAGCCTTGTCCTCGAAGTCTTCCATGAAGAAATTCGCTACCAGAGGGGATAGGGGGCTTCCCATAGCAACTCCGTCAATCTGCTCATAAAAGTCACCATTTAACTGGAAATAAGATGATGTCAGTACATGTTCAAATAAGGTGGTGATATCCTTGTCAAAATGTTGGCCAATTAGAGAAAAAGAATCCTGTACAGGTACCTTGGTATATAGTGATACCACGTCGAAACTCACCAGTACATCTGTACTATTAAGCCTGAGGTGGCTAAGTCTTTGAATAAAATCTACAGAATTTCGGATATGGTGACTACATTTTCCTACCAATGGCTTTAATAGTGAAGCCAAATACTGCACAGAAAGGTAGGTAGGTGAACCAATTGTGCTTGTTATTGGCCGCATAGGCAGATCCTCCAGACGCTCATCCTTATCCAGTTTGTGGACTTTAGGAATGCTCCAAAAAATAGCTGAGACTCACAGTCCCCAGTATTCAATCTTTCTCAAACATGTAATCATACAACTTGGCTGCTGTCATTACCACTATGGCATTGGTCATAGGAAAGAATATCAATATTTGTTGTGTTTTAAACTGCACATATGTATGCATTATAAACACTCATTTCATATGCCACTGGGAAAGAAACATGGATTTTCAATAACAGTATTATCGGTGCTTATGCTCACTGAGGCAAAATGATTATATTGTGATAAATGAACCCTACCCAGAGGAAAAATTAATTTTTATGTTTGTGGTAGCTGCTTCTCAACCCTGTGCAATACTGATCTGAAAATATCTGGCTCCAACAATGTAGTCGATAAGTGCCCCTGTATTGCATGGTGGACAACCTCCTGAAATTCTTCTGCAGTTAACACTGAATCAACCACTTGGTCAGTAAGCAACTGCAGAACCCTCCCCAAATTAACTCAGCATCCACTGTGTCAAGATGTACCTGCACCGTTCGTAAGTCTACATTTAATGTGTTGGTGGAAAAAGAAGATACTTACTGAACTCCTGTGTAACATTCATGATGGCCCTCGTGTTATTCAGCATTGTCTGGTATTTGTGTCACCACGCCACTGTTGCTTTAGTCAGCTCCACCGTATTCCTAACATCCTGCAAAGTGGAGTTCAGCTGCATAATGTCCTCATTATTTGCTGTGTGAAAAATCGTCTTGAAGAGTTAACCTCTAATGTCTATCTAACACTGTTTGGTTCCCTGAAGGGTTTGCAGAACCATTTCTTGCATATGCTGTAACCTATCCTTTAATTGCCAGTATGAATACTGTTAATGACCTAAACTCACCAGCTACATACTGAAATACCTCTGACTTGCCCATTCTTTCCTGCAAAATATCAAATTCTACTTCCAATCTTCATTTATTAGCACCCACAAACTGTATTCCAGGATGACAGTCCACTTGTGGTTAGTCATAACTAACGATCCCTGCTTTACAAAAACAACTGCACTCTCTAACCTGTGCACTCTGAGTCTGTTGCTGAAATTAACTAAATATACTGGTAAACTATATATCACTGCCACCATGTAATGAAATATTGTGCTAGATGCCACTGCCTAAAAAAGAAACAATGTCATGTATCTACCCCTTGTGAATAGCAGAGAAAAAGAGGGGGAAAAAACACCATATAAAATCTACACCATCCAAACATTCCTAACAATCTTTCAGTATCCTATCATCACCTTATCTACATCTGCTACCTCTAATTGTACAGATCCATACACACCTTTAATGGTGCTGTGATCTGTTTTGCAATCAATTATCCCTCGGACCAAAAGGTACCACCCGTGGTAGCACATCAACTGCCCCTTTAAAAGCCTCAACCTGTTGGCATCCAAGATTTTTATCCAGTTCAGTAACTGTAATATAATAATGAGAAGTCCAGGTTGGAGTTAATAATATAGTAAGGACAGTTTACAACTCACCGCAAAGACGTGGCAACGAGCTGCATGCGTGTGTGTGTGTGGTCTTATGTACTTGGAGTGTACATGCATTTTGCATATTTATTTTATTTTATTTTTCTCCCCTCATCCGCCTCCCCACTCTATTCCTAAGCTGCATCTCGTTATTCCCATCTAACCCATCCCCACCACCGTGACGTAACCTTCCTATCCCCTCTCCCCTCCCCTCCCGTCCCCGATATACTTGCCATAGAGCGTGATCCGAATTGCGGTAGCTGGAGGTGATTTGTTGTATGACTGTGTTGTGTGCCTGTGTGATTGCATGAGTGTTCTATTTTCTGAAGAAGGCCATGGCCGATAGCTCAAAGTGTTGTATGTGTGTGTCTTTTGTATGTGCCTGTCGCAGCTCGTCGCCACGTCTTTGCGGTGAGCTGTAAATCGTCCTTACTATATTATCAGTAACTGTAATTTCACATTTACTGGGGATGTGACTTTCACAAACTGGTAAGGACCCCTTTAATTAGATAACAATTTCATTGTCTTTTCCTTTGCTACATAGTGTGTAGACATCATGACCCACTATCCGACCCTGAAAGGTCTTTTCTGCTGTACAAAAGCCCTGGTATTCACTTTCTGCACCTGCTTCCACACATCCTTCATCATCCTGACAAAATCCTTCACTATCTCCAGCCTTCCAGTCTCTTTGCTTCAGCACATCTAACAGTGATGGCATCTTCCTCCCACAAACCACCTCATAGGGCGACGACAAGCCCATTGCCTCATGTGCCTTCTTCACATTATAGCTTGACACAAGCATCGGAAGGTACAATTCCCGATTATTATTCGGCTCAGTAATAGAGTAGCTCAACATATTGCCAATGGTCTGGTGCACTCTCTCCACCCATCTCAATTAGCTTGCAGGTGCATTGGTGTTGCGCACAGCTTCCACATTTTCAGCAACTGGCAAAGCTGTTTCAGCACAACTGACATGAAATTTGAACCTTGTCTGCAATAATGGCCTCCAGTACTCCAAATTTGAGTTTGCAGTTGCTCACCAGTGCCTGGGCAATTGTGCTGGCCTGCTAGTCAGGGAGACTTACCGTTGCCAAATACCACGATAATTGGTCAATGATAGTCAAGACATACTTATTACCACCCAGTGTCTTGTCAAATGGTCCATATAAATTGAGCCCACTAGCTTGAAATGGTACTGAAGCTTCTAGAAGTCTTTGTAAGGGTACCTTCTGACAACTTAAGTCTGCTCGCTTTGTGCACTCCACACAATTCCGCACACACTGGACCACATCTTGTTTCCTTGTTTGCCACCAAAATCTTTCTGCTACCTACCTTTCAATAGCCCTTTGACTACAATGCCCAGACAGGACGTAATCGTATGCCTCTCACATCACTTCTTGCCTAAGATGTGCAGCGACCACTATCGTACGACCAAGCCTGGTCTTCTGGCACAGAACCTCATCCTCCAAGCAAAATTGCTCCTGTGAGGCAATTCCTCACACTGCAGATCCCAAGCCTGCGCTTTTTGCTACTCCTTCGCATTTCTACCCATTGCTTCCATGAGTGGCACATTCCTACTGATATTATCTGCATTAGTATGCCTCTTCCAAGGCTTGTTGACCACCTCAAAGTCCATTTCAGATAAACTCAATGACCAGCAAATTAAATGGCAAGAAGGTCTCGTAATCCAAGAAGCCACTTCAGTGCAGCTTGATCTGTCACAACCTTGAACCTCTTCCCATGCGGATAACATCTAAAATATTTGATCCCATATATTATGCTGAGTAACTCCTTCTCTGCCACTGAGTAATTCTTTTCTGCTGTCATCAATTGTCTGGAGGTATAGGCTATCAGGTGTTCTGCCCCATCCACATTCTGAGACAACAACACACACCCCAAATGTCGACTCACGTCAAATGACAAAATAAATTCCTATCTATAGTCCAGAAATGCTAGCACTGGACTCGTTACTAATTTATGCTTTAATGTCTGAAAACCTAAGTCACATTCAGCCATCCATTAAAATTTTGCTCCTTTTTTTCAATAACTATGTTATGGATTGTGCTGTCTTGGCAAAATCCTTTACATATGTACTTCCAGTCATAACTTGCAAGACTGACAAAATATTGTACCTCTTTAATACTCTGTGCCACTGAAAAGTCCCTTCCTGCTGACAAAAGCTGTGGATCCATTCTGACTCCCTGCTCACTAATAACTTCTTTTAACGCAAAATTACATTTTTCCAAATTAATAGTTAACACAGAGACACTAAGCCTCTGAAATACCTTCTGTAACTGGGTTGCATTCTCTTTGATATCCCTCAAAAAGACAATAATGTCTTCCAGAAACAACATTCCCATGTCTTTAACCCTTGCAAGACGCCATCCAGCAACCTCTGAAATGTTGCAGGAGTTTTTTTAAAAACATAATGGCATATTACTGAACTGCCAATGCCCACCTGGGGTTGAGAATGCCTTCTTGTGCCTGTTCACCTCTGCTACTTGTAACTGATGATAGCCACTCCCTACATCAGTAGTGGAATACTATTTACTGCTGTCCAGACTTTCGATTTGTATCCATGATATTCAGTAATGGGTACACATCTGAAACTGTCTGGCTATTAAGGTGCCTATAATTGTACAAAAACCTATATCGTTTCGTCCTCTTGGCTAATGTTTTGGTACTATAATGATATTTGCACTATATGGTGAATCTGAATAGTCTATAATGCCACCCTTTAACTGCTGCTCATAAACTTGTCTAACAGTGGCTGCAAATGACGAGCAACTCTGTATTGTTTCTTATATACTGGAAGTTTTTTGCCCATTGGAATTCTATGCTGTGTGATCTTCATCACCAGCAGTGGCCCTTGTGAGCTAAACAAATCCTGAAACTCATTCACCACAGATTCATTTCCATCCCAATCAGTTCCCATTAAGTGTGCTAATTTTTTGACGCAAGACAGTTTTATAGGTAGTGCCCTTCCTTACTTCCCCCATCTAATCAATCAAAATTCTCCTCTTCAAAAGCACTAACTGTTGCTAGCAATACCCCTTTCCTTAACTCACTGTCCCAAAATTATATATGATTATACTCCATCCAATTCCTCTATTCACACTATGCTTCTAAGCACTAAACAATGTGCCATGTCTAATTCTTAATTTGACTCAAGTGGCTCTACTGAACACAACACATCCTCTGGCAAGGCTGTATTGACATCTAACCAGAGCACCTTTCCTGTACCCAATGGTATTCTATCACGCAAACCCAACCCTCAAGAACATCACTTGTAATTAGCTGATTCCTCCTTGCACATAAGGGAATTCTGTAGTGGTTACATTCTTTGCAGCGTTGTCACATAATGAGAACATTGTCCCACCCAGTTCCACCATTTTCTGACCAAGGTTGATTATAGCTTAATGTTTATTCAGGAAGTCCAGCCCAGAATTGCGCCATAACCATCACTCACCTTTGAAACCAATTCCATTTCTTCATGGAAATGTGTACCATTGATTGAAAATACTAATGTGATACATCCTAATTCTACTTAACCTAAACCTTGGAAAATCACACTACCTCCCTCCAACTGCTTATAATTGATACATTGGTCCCAGAATCCAGCAGAAAATTATACGTTCAACCTTCCCAGGTCCCTAACAACCAACAATCCCCTTTGCATGTGTTATTACTGTGTGAAATCTTAGTGGAAACTCAGGGTGGTGGCTCCCCTGGCCCCTGTTGCTGTTTAATGGAACCCCCCCTACTCAAAAAACTCCTATTTGCACTACACTCCTGTTAATGTGTTTACCCTGCAACACACACCACATTGCGGCTGCTTACAATTCTTTGCATTGTGTTCCTAATGGTCACACTTAATACACCTCATCTCTGCCGAAAAACATTATGCCACTCCCCGGCCCTCATCGACATATCTATTTCTTCAAAGGCTATGGTGATAGCAATGGCTTCAGCTAAGGATTTAGGAAACTCTGCCCTTACCTGACATGATGTCTTAGTATGCAACTTGTACAAGAAGAAGTCCAATTCCGTATTTTCTGCTTCTTGCAAGATAATTTTATTAGCTATGTCATCCACCAGCTGATATATATTGATGTTAATCTTTTTAATTCTTTTGACAAAACTCTCGAGTGTCTCATTCTGTCACTGGATAATGGCATTCAATTTCTCTCTGCAAAACTTATAACTATTCTGTTTTTGAAATTGTCTCATCAAACCCTTTTTTTAATCATTAAATGTCATCATGTTCTGTAACTCTATGTGATACAAAACATATGCCTTAGCCTCCCCTACTAAAAGCAATGTCATGATTTACAACAGCTGCTCATCTGACTATAAACCCAATTTGGCTGCTGCCAACATATCATCAAAGAAAGCTATGATATCTTCCACCAGTTTGTCAGAGAAAGGGGTTACAAGGGTAACTGTGGAGGAATCAAGGGTAGGCAGAACTGTGCCTGTTTGACGAACATTGTATATCTGTTGCAACAGACTAGCATTATCATTCTTCGCTCAGCTTGTAACGAAGCATGTTGGGATCTATTCCCATCTGCTTGTCTTGCAGAACCTCCCAATACCACTGTTGCATAATAATATATATGAATGTAATTAGTCTATTATTATTTTCTTTTCCAAAACTTCCATATCATTCTTTGCTCAACTACAAGGTCTACCAGCCTCTGAACAGATTCTTCCATCAAAACCCATTGCGACACAGAAGCCACCTTTGCACTGCCCTCCTTCTCCATTATAACAACCTCTTAATACCTACTTAATACAAAACAAAACAAACCCACAAAAAGAATGCCATTCAAATTGCTGCCTTATACCACAAGTCTCATTAACCAGTGAACACACCCAGTATGCATTCCTTAAACTAACTAACCAAAAATACCAACTACCTCATTCATACCTCCTTATTGAGATGAGCTTTTTGAGACTTCATATGTAACTCTGTAATCATCAGGATCATGGAATTTCTCTCTTTAACTGTGGGCTTTTGCTTGGATCTCAAATCAGGCAGAGGGTCAGCAATTAGTATTAATAAATTTATTGCTCGAAGCTTGCAACTGTGTCACGGGTACGGTCACTGTGCATGACACAGTTGTGCGACACAAACTGACCACAAGAAGCTCAGGACCGCTGATACCACCTACTTGGCCGCCTGCTAGCTGCCGCTATCTGCCAGTGTAGCAGTTGCGCTGTCGCTCACACCTGTCGTGCACCCCATTATCGTTTATGTGAAATGGCCACCCTCACAGTGCGTCGGCCTAGTGCACTCATAGTAGCAGCCGGCCCATGGAGAGCTCTGGTGGCAAACTGGGGTGCAACACACGGCCTGACACTCAAACCTGTGCCATCCACGCTCACCACCCGGAATTGGTTGATGTTGCACTGCCCACAGTCACAGGTGTCATCCGTGGTGTGGCTGCCTCTCATCATCCGTGCCTCAGCTCCCGAGTGAGTATGGAGCTTAGCTGCCAGGCGCTGCGTCGTGGATATCTAGAGCCAGCAGGACCTCGTGTGACACCACCCGACAATGGCTAGTGCTGACTAACAGGGCTGCACACTGCCAGCTTCAGCCAGGACTCAAACCTGCTCTAGATCTGCTACCGCCAGGCTGCTTCTTGGAGCCCTCACGTCGGCCCCGCCACTTGTTCTGTTATGCACCCTGTCAACAAACTCCTGATGAATGTGTCTGTGACTCTGCTCCTGACCCTGTCCCTGACTCCTACTGCCAAACTCATACTATTGTCCTGTATTTATCTGATTGTGAGCGAGGATGACCCCATCGGATGGTCCCCTGCAAGTTTCCATGCTGCCAAAGGTGCCCAATTTCCCCATCTTTTGTAATGTAATGAACTCAATTAAAAATAAATAATTTTCAGTGACATTGTTTGGATGACATAAATAGGATGCGTTCGCACCATGTAAATGAGTTTTGTTGCATCCGTGATCTGAGGCACAGTCCACGCCAGTTCCGAGTATTCTTTCATCCTCAACCTGATGCACAATCAACATAACTTTGAACTTAATTTTGAACAGTTACGTTAATCCATATTTGTGGCACACTGTACACCTCAGACTTGTGTATTTCACACACAAACTGTGTAAATTCGTATTATTGATGTGTGGAATGTACTTACTGGATCCTAGTAATTGTAATTAATAAGACTATTAAGACGAAAAATCCCTAGCAGGAAAAATTATATATAAAAACTAGATGAAGATTACTCACCAGGCGAAGGAGCACTAATAAGGAATTAAAATGTCAATGAACTGCAATCCTATGTATTGCTTACGTTATTTGTAGCAGATTAGTTTTGCCCCATAAAATTTCAGCCAGCCATTACTGACAGCAACAATCTACAAGAAAATCAAGAAACAATGAACTACAACCCAGTAATGTAGCCTACAGACAGCTTGATACTGAGCCGTGAACTGCAACTGACAGAGTGACCAGAACAGGACCAACCACATGGCCTACCCCAAACTGAAACGGGAATGGCCAAACTACCATTCTAGACCAGGACCACCAGTTCATGGAACTAGAAGTCACCACTACTGTTCCAGCATTCTGGACTGGTACCACCGAATGGAACCGACTAGGAGCAACTAAGTTAATTGCAAACTACCATTTCTTGTGTGTTGTGTGTTTGGAACCTTTCATTCGCAAACAACCCATTTCTAATTCAAATGCTTTCAGCTGCAGGTTTGAAGTGTGCAGGACAAGTGTGTCTTTTTCAGACCAAAATTCACTACTTGGCCATGTTATTAATAGCCAAGATGTCCACCCCTTTCAGTCAAATTTGCTGGCAATTCATGACTTTCACACCCAGCACAACCTGAAAGAATTACAGGCCGTTCTTGGGAAGTTGATTTATTATATTTGGTTTATACCCAACACAGCCCAGATCATGGCTTTATTGATCACTAAAGCTGGAAAAATTTCTCTTTTGTATGGACAGAACCATGCCAGCATGCATTTCAGAAATGGAACATGCTTTATTGAGTGACAGCTCATTTCAATGCTACTAAGCCAGTAGTTTTGGCTGTAGATGTTTCTTCTTATGGAATCACAGCTCAGAATTTGGTCAGAGGATAGGCTGACTGCCTTTGCTTCCAAGTTGTCAACAAATACACAGTGTAATTACTCGAAGATTGAGAAAGAGCCCCTTGCAATTGTATATGGTGTGATTAAGTATCTGTTTGGGTGAACGTTTTACCTGGTGACAGGCCATAAGCCACTTCAGTCATTGTTTCATCTGTCCAAACCTTTTCCTACATGCGCTGCTCAGAATTTGCAATGTTGAGTCTTGTCATGTTGTCACTTTGACAGTCAAATGCTAGTCGTTCCCCCTTCGAATATCGGAAGATTATACAGGCCACAGCAGCAGACCCAGACTTGAAATTTTTGTTCCATTAAATCTGGAATGTTTGGCATTGTTCTCTAAAACACTTTCTGAATTCTTTTGTGCACCATTATTTTGCTTGATAGTATTGTCTTTCCTTTCAGCACTGAGGTATTATATTGCAAACTTACAGTGGCCAGTCGTGTGTACTTATTCTAAAAGTGTTCAAAAAGATGTGTTATGATTACTCAGCCAACGATAAACACACAAAGGTAGACATATGTAGAGAGCAAAGAAGTTGCTTTCTACATATGTCTACGTTGGTGTGTTTGCATGTGTATGTGTGTGGGTGTGTTTACCTTTCCTTTTTTCCCCCTAAGGTAAGTCCTTCCACTCCCGGGATTGGAATGACTCCTCTTCCACTCCCTTAAAACCTGCATCCTTCCCTTTTTTCCCCTTCTTCCTTCCTCTTTTCCTGATGAAGTAGCCATTGGTTGCTAAAGCTTGTATCTTGTGTTTGTGGTTGTTTTTATTTGTGTTTTTGTGCCTATCTACGAAAACCCTCATCATTTCCTTTTCCCTCTCCTTCCCTTCTGCCTGACGAAGCAGCTAGGCTGCGAAAGCTAGCGTTTGTGTGTGTGTGTGTGTGTGTGTGTGTGTGTTTTATTTGTGCTGCTGTCACACCTCATCATTTCCTTTTCCCTCTCCTTCCCTTCTGCCTGACGAAGCAGCTAGGCTGCGAAAGCTAGCCCTCATCATTTTCTTTTCCCCCTCCTTCCCTTCTGCCTGACGAAGCAGCTAGGCTGCGAAAGCTAGCATTTGTGTGTGTGTTTTATTTGAGCTGCTGTCACACCTGTGCTCCTTCGCCTGGTGAGTAATCTTCGTCTATTTTTAATATAATTTTTCCTGCTAGGAAGTTTCGTCTGTAATATTCGTATCAGCTTTTTTTTTTCTTTTTCTTTTTTTTTTTTTTTTTGGGGAGGGGGGATGGGGTGGCTGTCCAAACATGTAGACTACACACAGACCAGCACAGCATCAATGGAATTATTTTTGGAAGGCACTGCAATGTGCACCAATTACAAGAATATGTGTGGCCACGCACGACTCAAGGAGCAGCGCTCTCTCCAACACTGATTTAACTAGCCACAGATTGCTGGTTGGCCCTAGACAGTTAGACTCTGTACTCAAGAGCAGCAGCCAGTAGAATTAGTATTGCTTGTAATGTTCTACATGTGCTCTACATCTACATACATACTCTGCAAGCCACCCGACCGGTGTGTGGAGGAGGGTACCTTGTGTACCACTATCGGTTCTCCCTCCTGTTCCAATTACGTATTGTTCGTGGAAAGAAAAATTGTCGGTATGCCTCTGTGTGTGCTCTAATCTCTGATTTTATCCTCATGATCTCTTTGTGAGCAATATACTGGGAGCAATATACTGCTAGACTCCTCGATAAAGGTACGTTCTTGAAACATCAACAAAAGCCCATACCGAGTGACAGAGTGTCTCTCCTGCAGAGTCTTCCACTGGAGTTTATCGATCATCTCCATAATGCTTTCACAATTACCAGCTGATCCTGTAATGAAGCGTGCTGGTCTCTGTTGGATCTTCTCTACTTCCTCTATCAATCCCACCTGGTATGGATCCCACACCGGTGAGCAGTATTCAAGCAGTGGGCGAGCAAGACAGTATACTGTAACCTACTTCCTTTGTTTACGGACTGCATTTCCTTAGTATTCTTCCAGTGAACCTAAGTCTGGCATCTGCTTTACCAATGATTGATTTTATATGGTTGTTCCATTTTAAATCACTCCTAATGCCTACTCCCAGATAATTTATGGAATTAACTGCTCCCAGTTGCTGACCTGCTATAGTGTAGCTAAATGATAAAGGATCTTTCTTTCTATGTATTCGCAGCATGTTATACTTGTTTACATTGAGATTCAATTGCCATTCCCTGCACCATGTGTCAATTCGATGAAGATCCTCCTGGATTTCAATACAATTTTCCATTGTTACAACCTCTCTATATAGTACAGCATCTCCTATAAAAAGCCTCAGTGAACTTCTGATGTTATCTGTAAGACCATTTATATATACTGTGAACAGCAATGGACCCACGACACTCTTCTGTGGCACCTGACATAATTCTTACTTCGGAAGACTTCTCTCCACTGAGATTGACATGCTGCATTCTGTTATCTAGGAACTGCTCAATCCAACCACACAATTCGTCTGATAGACCAAATATGCTCTTACTTTGTTCATTAAATGACTGTGGGAAACTGTATCAAATGCCTTGCGGAAGTCAAGAAACACTGCATCTACCTGAGAACCTGTGTCTATTGGCCCTCTGAGTCTCGTGGACGAATAGTGCGAGTTGGGTTTCATATGATTGCCTGTTTCGAAACCCATGCTGATTCCTACTGAGCAGATTTCTAGTCTCCAGAAATGTCATTATACTTGAACATAATACATGTTCCAATATTCTACGAGTGACCAACATAAGAGATATATGCCTATTGTTCTGCACATCTCTTCGACGTCCCTTCTTGAAAACGGGGATGACCTGCACCGTTTTCCAATCTTTTAGAATGCTACTCTCTTCTAGAGACCTACAGTACACCACTGCAAGAAGAAGGGCAAGTTCCTTTGCGTATGCTGTGTAAAAATGAACTGGTATCCCATCACGTCCTGTGGCCTTTCCTCTTTTGAGCGATTTTAATTGTTTTTGTATCCCTCTGTCAATTATTTCGATATCTGCCATTTTGAAATCTGTGCAGCAATCTAGAGTAGGAACTACAGTGCAATATTGCCCTGTGAAACAGATTTGGAAAAAGACATTTAGTAATTCAGCCTTTAGAGTGTCATCCTCTGTTTCAGTAACATTTTCATTACAGAGTGTCTGGACATTTTGTTTTGATCCACCTACTGCTTTGACTAAGAACAAAATTTCTTAGGCTTTTCAGCCAAGTCAGTACATAGAACTTTTCTTGCAAATTCATTGAACGCCTCTCGCATAGTCCTCCTCACACTACATTTCGCTTCGGGTAATTTTTGTTTGTCTACAAGGCTTTGGCTATGTTTATGTTTGCAGTGAAGTTCCCTTTGCTTCCATAGCACTTTTCTAATTCAGTTGTTGTACCATGGTGGCTCCTTTCCATCTCTTACAGTCTTGCTTGGTACATACTCATCTAATGCATATTGTATGATGGCTTTGAACTTTGACTACTGTTCCTCAGCACTATCTGTACTTGAGATAAATGTTCTATGTTGAGCTGGGAAGTAGTCTGAAATCCGCTTTTTGTCACTTTTTCCAAACAGAAAATCTTCCTACATTTTTTTAATATTTCTATTTATGGCTGAATTATCGATGCTGTAACCGCTTTATGATCACTGATTACCTGTTCTGTGTTAACTGTTTCGAATAGTTCAGGTTTGTTTGTCATCAGAAGGCCTAATACGATGTTGCCACGAGTTGGTTCTCTGTTTAACTGCTCAAGGTAGTTTGCAAATAATGCACTTAAAACAATTTCACTGAATTCTTTGTCCCTGCCACCTGTCAGAAAAGTTTGAGTCTCTCAGTCTATATTCGGTAAATTAAAATCTCTTCCAAAAACTGTAACATGATCAGAAAATCTATCAAAATATTTTTCAATTTTTCCTTCATGTGTTCTGCCACAACAGCTGCTGTGTCAGGAGGCCTATAGAAACATCCAATTACCATGTTCAAGCCTGCTTTAACTGTTACCTTCACCGAAACCATTTCACATTTTGGATCTCCATAATTTTTCTTCTACACTATTGCACGTTTGTCACTATAAATATGCCTCCCCCTTCATTGTCGAGCCTATCTCTGCGGTATGAATTCCAGTCTGAGTTTAGAATCTCATTACTGTTTACATCTGTTTCAGCCAACTTTCCATCCCTAGTACTATGTGGGCATTATGACCGTTTATGAATGAGAGCAGTTCTGGGACCTTTCTATAGAGGCTCCTGCAGTTAACTAATACTATCTTGATCTTTTCATTCCCTGTTATGTTTTTCCTACTTTACCTTGTCGTGGCTCAGGAGGCGTCTTGTCGGGCCTAGGGAGGGAATTCTCTAACCTAAAAAAAAAAAAAAAAGAAAAAAAGTGCACTCCACAGTACTCTGCTACCCTTGTAGCCACTTCGTGCATGTAGTCCACACCTGACCTATTCAGTAGAACCCTACATTTCTCCTCCCGACAGCGGAGGTCAAGAAATTTGCACCCCAGATTGCAGAATCGTCTGAGCCTCTGGTTTAAGCCTTCCACTCGGTTCGAAACAAGAGAACTGCTATTGGCTCTGGGAAAGATGTTTGCATTGTAACCGTGAAACAGCCTGACACTCTTCAAGTCTGAAGAAGTTAAATATTTCCTTTTGTGCATCCAGTAAATTGTTCTATTAATGAATATGGCTGTTTTAGCTTGGCTTCCATGTCTGTCTGCATCCTTATTTGTGTGGAGTCTGCTGTTACACCCCTTAAGAGCTGACAGATCAGCAATGAAACAGTTAAAACAAAATTTGAAGCTCATATTACAGTGCTCTCATATACTCAGATAATATATAGGTACTTCCAGTTTTACTTTGTTGTTAACTTCTGTGTTAGTTAACCTTTTTTGTAACTTATTGCTACCTATGTTTTCATTACTAACAAATAAATTAAAAGAAAAAAAATCTAGGTTCGACTCTCCAGTTAATGTTGAGCTTACATTATCATGATACTGAGTTTTTTTTAATCGCTGAGACTTAGTAATATTGAGATGAAATACACTATGTACTTACTTCTTTGCTTTTAAACTTTTCTCACTGCGAAGATTTTCTGACAACAATTTTTGATATCGTGCATCATTTTCATTTCGTTGTGCTTGTAGTATCTCTTGCCTACTTTCACTGTCTCTCCAGTCATTAATCATATTTTTTTCTGATTCATTTCTGAAAGATAAACATCAAACAACTTTTATTTGATGCGATCACTTGTTAATCATGCAGTCTCCTATAATTTCTGGACATCCTGTGAGAATATTTTTCTGGGGAGTCAGAAGCAGAAGAAAACAACAAGTGTTGATGAGAATAGACTGAACTCCACAGGTAGACAATGAATTATAAATAAGTTCAAAAACATTATGAAAATAGTAGCCAGAAATGACAGTCTTGTGTTAGTGAGTTGTGGCTGTGTGACTGAACAAATGCGTGTATGTCCTTTCGCTTAAAACCTGTGGTTTAAAGCTTAGTGGTGTGTCTGTCTGTGGTTTGATCACCTTTGTAGTAAGCTCCAAACTATCTTCATTATATTGTTAAATGCTATGTATGTCTGATGGAATATCAGCAACAGGACAGAAAAGGAGGTTGAAGAAGATGAAAAACAGACTACATGGTTACATAAAATTTAGATGAGAGGGTATAATGTAGACAGGACAGGAGGAAATAGATATATGGGGAAATATTTTACAAAACATCAGTCTGTTGGATCATGTCAATGACAAGGGACACCTTCAGTCTCGAACACTCGAAACCAAACAAAACCATGCTTGGAATAACAAGCAATCATAAACAGGACAGTGCCATGAGTCATTTCTGTGCAAAATATTGCATTGCACCTCAAGTAACATTTTAACAGAGAGAAACAAAGTAACAAGATAACAATACCATAGGAAGGAAATTATATGTACTTTTATTGTGTCAGACAGCAGTGCCAAAACCTCTCTGCTTGAACTACTTATAATAGCACAAAACACGCATGTACAACAGTACCGCACACCTGAAAATGCTTATATTAGTCCACAAAATGCAGATGTGGGATTTCGATGAAGTGGTTGAAACAAAGTGGGAGAGAACAATGTGCACACCTCACTAAAGCCACATTATCATGTTCCAAATCACTTTAGTCTTACACACTCCAATATCAAAAGCCACACTAATTACATTTTAAATGGATGATATTGGTAAGTCAATGTCATACCATGGCTTTCACCAAGCATATAGTAACGTAGGCTTGTATGTATGTGCAGCAAATTAATTGTAAATCACAGAGTGAAGTTTCACCAGGAAATAATGATCATGTATCATGTACTGAAATGGAAGCAGGCTTGACTTCAAAGGCAGGGTTGTCAACTGAACACAGCACTTGTACTGAAAGTGGGTTTATTGCAAACTGAAACATACATGCTGCACTGGCTTCCTCTCAGGTAGATTGCTCTGACAGAGTGAAGTTTCACCATGAAATAATGATCATGTATCTTTTCTTGTTGTTTGACACTTTATAGTCTTACAAAATCAGTAATCCTAACACTGGAAAATCTAGTTGGAATGTTAATAATAGAAGACAGATAACAACTCACTGTAAAGACAGACATGAAAATAGATAATCATATTCACACAACTTAAATTTTTGGCCATGGCCTATGTCAGAAAAAGAAACACATTTACCCTGGAGTGAATGATAGCACTTTCAGCAATGAATGCTATTGGTCTTGGCATAACACCACCTAACACACTATCCCTTGCTTGGTGCCACTTGTGATGGTGTCCAGAAGCTGACACTTGCAGCTTCAGAACCACAGACGTGTTGATATAACTACTAGGCAAAGAATCCAAATCACTGTCAGGCACAAAATGGTCAACACAGTTTGCAGCTGTTTACAGACTGCGACCAGTTCACTCTGAATCCATTCACACAGTCACAGTACTTACCCCGTTGTTATTATGGTAAACTGACTATCTGAAGCTGTGTGGCTCTTCAAATTAATAAATCACCGAGAACAACTCTACAGACTGCCTGAATTAATGGTGTTTTTTTGTGATTTTCAATCTGGAGATTGGTTTGATGCAGCTCTTCACCTTACTTTATCCTGACCAAGCCTCTTCATCTGCTCATAAGAACAGCAACCTACATCCATCTAAACCTGCTTATTATATCCATCGCTTGGTCTCCAGATGTGTCCTACTAATCATTCCCTTCTTTTAGTCAAGATATGCCAGAAAAAATCTTTTCTCCCCAATCATGTTCATAAACTCCTCATTAGTTATGCAATTTAGCCACCTAACATTCAGCATTTGTCTATAGCACCACATTTCAAAAGTTTCTATCCTTTTTGTATCTGAACTATTTATCTCTTTGATTCACTTCCTCACAAAACAATACTTCACACAAATGCCTTCAGAAAATACTTTCTAACACTTGAATTAATATTTGGTGTTAATAAATTTCTCTTAATAAGAAATGACTTTCTTCCCATTGCCATTCATGTTATATATCATATGTACAGCAACCGATCATACATTATTTTACTGCCCAACAAAACTCATCTACAACATTTACTGCCTCATTACTAAAGGTCTGCATGGATGTGGATATCCAAGGATATCCACACAGAGTGATGCGGATATCCACGTGTCATATGCAGATAAAGAGCGAGGTATCCGCCCAGTACGTCGGTCGAAATGTTACCTGGAAACTTCAAGCCTGTGCACATTCTTGGAATCCTTGAAGGGCCCAAGTAGAGTGGAAGTCTATTGTCCTCATACCCTGGCCACAGCAGATGTAGCTGTACCCACCTAATATGTTTAGACGACCATGTCTTATCTGTGGTCTGTCAAGTGCTTTCTACGTGGCAAACCAGCCCACTGCCCACCAGAGGTGCCATGCCAAATTTATGCTGCTTTCAGTTAATGCTTTGTAGTGACTGAGTGACAGTGTACATTGCTGCGAGACCATGTAAACCGACTGCTGGCATGGCGCAGGGGATAACTTCACCGACTGCGGTGCTGAAGGTCGCCAGTTCAATCCCGCCCACCGGCAAAAAAATTTACTTCTTTGTAATTAACAATTCCAGAATGTTCTACATCCTTCTTATGTTCAATTGTAAATTCTACTTGTTTCTTATGTTAATTATTCTTCTAATTTCTGGTACATTCTGTCCATGTATAAATAGCAGAGCACTCTGCCCGAGAGGCAGTCAGTGCTGCGTATATGTTAAGTTCGTAATAAACATGCTTTCGGTATAAGTGCTGTGTTCAGTTGCCTTCAGCCAAGCCTGCTTCCATTTCAACGCAATATTGTTTGGTGGAGGCGCCGGGTATCCTGTGCAACAGCTGCATCTCTGTGGCTCCGATTAGGTAACGTAAGAGCCATTGCTCACACAGACTGAAACCGGAATACAAGGGATATACTGAGTACATACTTCCAAAAGTCTGTATCATCAGAAGAACCATGGACAGGAAACCAGCGATAAGGCAGCTGCACATCAGACACCCGTCGGTGTTCTCTGGAGATGCTGGACAGAACCCCAACAAATGGCTAAAAGGGTTCAACCGAGTCGCCAAGTACAACAGGTGGGATCATACAATGTGCTAGGCCAACGTTTACTACTACCTGGACGGGACACCCCAGCAATGGTTTGAAAACAATGAAGACAAGTTGAATGACTGGGACACGTTCCAGGAGGAACTTAAGAAGACGTTTGGAGACCGCCAGTGACAAATCCGCTCAGCGGACGAACAACTGAAGAACCGGTCCCAACGACATGGTGAGCCGACACAGTAGTACATACAGAATGTTTTGGCCCTGTGTAACATAGTGAATCCGAATATGACTGAGACCGATAAAATCATGCACCTGATGAAGGGTATTGCAGAAGCTCTTCTGATAAAAGACGTCGCTATGACAGAAGAGTTCATTAAGTGGTGCTAGCGTACTGAAGAGGTGCAACAAAGGAGGATTGGACAAAAGAAGTATGACAGACTCCCCAATGTAGTCCCTATGGCCATTGTGGAAGATCAGCATGACTTCGCTTCTCTCATAGGACAAATTGTGAGAGAAGAATTACAACAATTTATGGCAGCCGGGACTATTAGACAGAGCAAGCATCAGATCATGGCCATGGATGTAAGCCCTGTAAGTGACGAGGGAGCCGAAGCCTCTGAGGAAGAGGTATTTCAAGCAATAGCTCCTGTCTGCCCTGCCAATCACACCCAACATGAAGAATGGCGTCACCCTGCTATGACTTACGCTGCAGCCGCCAAACGGCAGCCCATGAACCGGCCGACGTGGCCACCACCAACTCCCCCGGCAACTAAGACGCCCCGCAGAAGATCAGACGTCTGGAGGACAAAAGACAACACTCCACTTTGTTTCCACTGCGGGCGCCCTGGACATGTCGTACACTACTGCAGAGAGAGAAGACGAGTATTCGACAATTATTTTGCCGCAAGACATCAGCCATCAGAGCAGTTCTATCCCAGTCAATCACGTGTTGATGAGTTCAGTCAACCTATGGGATGAAGTCCATTGCCATACCCTAGATGAGGTCGCTCCCCGACATGCCACAGCTGTTCACCATCGCTGTACAGAGGTACCAGCCACTCCCCTAGCCGCCGAGCCCAAGAAAACTAAGCAAGGCGACTATATATGGAGGTGAGGCTGCCGCAGATGAAAATCCTCCATAGGTGACAGTCGCTAACATGTCGGGAAATCTCATCAACGTCATAATCGATGGCCAACCTATCTGGGCACCTGTTGATTCAGGGGCGTCATTTTCTGTATTGTCGAATAATTACTGCCACACACTAAAGAAGACAATGTTCTGTGATACGGGAGCAACTGTGCTGAAGGTCACGAATGGAAAGTACGTCCGGCCAGCAGGAACTTGTGTTGCAAGAATAACTATCAACAACAGGACCCAGCCGTTTGAATTTGTCGTGTTAACAAAATGTAGTCACAATGTCATCCTCGGATGGGACTTCATCAGGCATCCCAAGCTATCATTGACTGTGGAAGATCTGAGCTGCAAATTGAAGAAGTTGTTCTGACGGATACACGTAATACAGAATTTTCTGGGAAGTAATTTGCCGTTGACAATGAAACGATCCCTCCATTGACGATGAGAAGAGTTGCAGTCACAAACACAGATGAGTGATTAAACTGTGTAGTGCTTGTTGATAGTAAAAAGTTTATCATGCTCACCAAAGAAATTTACATACCAGCGGCTATCATAAGCATTACCAGTGGTCGAGGAGAGATTTGGATCACTAATTGTCACGACCAGTCACAAATTATTCCCATGGGAATGTGTATCAGGACAGCTGAACCAATCCAGGAAGGTGAGCTCAACATCATCAATGAAGACCCATGCTCTGCTGTTAGTACAGACAACACGGGGGAGGAAACAAACGTGGAACTGCCAATAGGGCCCGGACTGACCAAGGAACAACGCCAGTGGGTGTTAGCTATACTACGTCAATTTTCGGGTGCATTCACACCTCAGCAGGGGAAAAGTCAGGCAAAACAGCCCACGATAAGGCACTGTATAAATACTGGGGATCATCCACCAATTAGCCAGCATTCATATAGAGTGTCGCCAGCTGAAAGGTGGATAATTCAGGAGGAAGTGGAGATGATGTTGGAAGATGACATTATGCAACCTTTGGACAGTCCTTGGTCGTCTCCGGTGGTCCTTGTAAAGAAGAAGGATGGCACGTGGTGATTCTGTGTCGATTATCAGCGGCTGAACAAAATCACACAGAAAAGATGTCTACCCACTGCTGCACATTGACGGCACCTTAGACTGCTTGAAAGGAGCTACATACTTCTCAACTATGAACATGCAGACAGGTTACTGGCAAATCAAGGTTGACGAAGCTGACAGGGAGGAGGCAGCTTTTATTACACCTGACAGCCTCTATGAATTCAAAGTAATGCCGTTTGGATTATGTAATGCTCCGGCCACATTTGAACGCATGATGGACAACTTGCTTCGACACCTTAAGTGGAAGTTTTCTCGGGTTGTGCTCATACTACCGACGTTTCATAAAAGGATTTTGTAACAAGGCATGTCCATTACAAGAACATCTGCAGGTAGACAGCAAGTTTTACTGGGATGAGGAAAAAGAAAGAGCTTTCCGGGCACTTAAGGAGGCTTTAACTTCTACACCAGTGCTAGCTTTATACGACAAGACTGCGGAAACGGAACTTCACACAGACGCCAGTGGTTATGGGATTGGTGCAGTACCTGTACAAGTTCAGGAAGGTGCTGAAAAAGTGATAGCCTATGCATCAAGAGTAATTCTCAAAGTCCGAGATAAACTATTCTACAACTGAGAAAGAATGTCTCACAGTTATCTGGGCTATCGACAAGTTCAGGCCATATTTATTTGGCAAACCATTCACCGTCATGACAGACCACCATTCTTTATGCTGGCTGACTAGTTTGAAGGATCCATCAGATTGACTAGCAAGATGGGCACTAAGACTTCAAGAGTACGATGTCACAGTGGTATTTAAGAATGGGCGCAAACACAAGGATGCCGTCTGCTATTCGAGGAATCCATTAGTGGAACACAACAGCATGGATGAAATTTCAGCCTTCACTGAATTAGGTGACGTTACAGCTGAACAGAGGGAAGATCCAGCACTATTATTAAACCATAGAGGCCTTTGAGAAACGAGAACCGTCCAATGGAGAGTTCCAACTTATAAACGGAACATTGTATAAGAGCAACTATGATCCACTGGGCCCCAAATGGCTACTGGTCATTCCAGCTCATCTCCAACCAGCTATTTTCAAATATTTCCAAGATGCTCCAATATCCAGTCATCTGGGAGTCGTGAAGACCCTAGACAGAATCAGATGCAGGTATTACTGGAAAGGTCTCTACAGATCTGTGAAGCACTATGTGAGTCACTGTAAAGAGTGCCAGCGACGGAAGCATGTGTCGCAATTACCTCCAGGGCATCTCGTACTGATTCCGCTGGCAGCAGCTCCATTCCACCAAGTTGGGATCAATCTTTTAGGGAGGTTCCCGAAGTCGACAACCGGCAACCGATGGATAATAGTCTGCACTGACTACCTCACATGTTACACTGTCACCAAACCTGTGCCGAGTGCAGATGCTCCAGAGATCGCAAAATTTCTTGTAGAAGACATTATTTTGAAGCATGGAGCATCATATCTGATCGTGGAAAGGCATTCCAGTCAAAACTAGTATCAGAGGTAATGTCACGGTGCGACATTGTCCACAGAATGACAACTGCATACCATCCTCAGACAAATGATCTTACGGAACGTTTTAACAAGACGTTAGCCGATATGCTGTCGATGTACGTCGATGTTGAGCAGAAGGATTGGGATACAATTCTGCCAGTAATGAAATTTGCTTACAATACCGCAAGACAAGACACCACAGGCTTCACGCCATGTTTCCTGATCCATGGCCATGAAGCTGAGATGACAATGGATACGCTGTTCCCGTTCCAACCGGATGACACTCAGGATGACTATGTTAAACAGCTCATCACCAGGGTCGAAGAAGCAAGACAGCTGGCTCACATACGGACACTGGACAACCAGGAGAAGGACCGTCAGCGGTATAACGACAGGCACCGACCTGTTGTGTACAGCCCAGGAGATCTGGTATGGATTTTTACCGCTGTACGAAAGGTTGGACTGTCAGAAAAGTTATTGAAGTGATACTTTGGTCTGTATCGTGTCATACGCTGTCTATCAGATGTCACATATGAAGTTGAGGATTATGAGCTGTCGTTGAAACAACAAAAACGAAGAGACATTGTTCACATCCTACACATATAGCCTTACTACAATCTTGAAGAGCAGGTAGGCGACAATGGCTCCTTGTTCAAGGACTCTCAGTAATGTTACTGATGAAGTCACAACAGGAAAGTCTGTCGTCGATAATTGTGGAGAAGGGAAGGATTCTCTTGAAATGCCATACAGACGACCCATGACAATGTCAAGATCCAGGACATTGCAGCTGGCTCCAAAGGGAACATAACAGCAGCGGAGCAATGCCGCCAATGACACCATGTAAACCAACGGCCGGCGTGGCGCAGGGGATAGCATCACCATCTGCGGTGCTGAAGGTCGCCGGTTCAGTCCCGCCCACCAGCAAAAAAATTTATTTCTTTGTAATTAACAATTCCAGAATGTTTTACATCCTTCTTATGTTCACTTGTAAATTCTACTTGTTTCTTATGTTAACTGTTCTTCTAATTTCTGGTCAATTCTGTCTGTGTATAAATAGCAGAGCACTCTGCCTGAGATGCAGTCAGTGCTGCGTATATGTTAAGTTTGTAATAAACGTGCTGCCGGTATAAGTGCTGTGTTCAGTTGCCTTCGAAGTCAAGCCTGCTTCCATTTCAACGCAACAATATTGTAGTGAATACAGTGACAGTTCTTTCTTAAAATGAACACGACATCAATGGATACTATATTGTGTAAAGTAAAAAGAGTGATTTGACATTAGTGAAGGAAAACAAAGTGAAATCAACAATTTGGAAAATATTTAGATACATATTTGCTGGAAAGGAAAAGATCAATTATATAGTGTTGTGTTTTTCATGTAAAAAAAGGTATATTCTTACACTGGACACAAAAGTGGAATTTCATATTTGCTGAAACATTCATGTGAGACACGACAAAATTGCATAATTTGGTTAAAATCGGTCCAGTGGTTTATCAGGAGATGTGCAACACTTTTGTGGGATGCAGCAGTTTACTGCGCATTTCAATGTTTATCATGTCATATCTCCTGAACTGTGTGTCTTACAGTCATTTAATTATGTCAATAACCATCCCGAAAGTGCAAGCAATATGTTGGCCAAGTTTCAGCGTAACCGAATGAACGGTACAGCCGTGTATAAAGTACGAACAAACATTCATTTTTATGTATTAGATAAATGGTGACAGAAGTAATAAAGTTTGACAATAGCATTTTATAGCAACTTTAAAATCAGATACTTGCAATAACATGCTTTGATTTGTGTCATATATCCTCTTGTGTGTTAATATGGGGAAAATAAAGTGTCCCTTTTGTAAAATTCCGAAAGAACCGTTTCTTTTTTTTTTTTTTTTTTTTTAATGTAAACACAGTAAAATCTCCTCTATGCTGATCAGTTTTAACCACTGAAATTTAAGAAGATGCCTGTATTAAACAGGTGATGTAGTACTCGACCACACAGGCTCCGAAGCACTACTGTGTATGTCTGGAGTGCAAATGTTTTCCTGTTGTGGAGTAGTGATTCGAAAAGTCAAAAGTAGTTACATACTTGCAGAAATGACTCTCTAACAATATCATTACATACCATGGTTTTGAATACTGCTATCTATTACTACTACCCATTCAAAACTTTAATATCTGCGGATGCAGATAACAAAATTGCAGATGCGGATAAAGTGCTGCGGATGTGGTTGCAGATATGAGCCTTGCAGATGTGGTGCGGATGCAGATAACACTTTTCTTATTCCTGCAAACCTGTACTCACTACCTACTTTAAAACCTTCAGCATCACCCAATTTTCTTGGACTGCATTGCATTACCCTTGTTTTGCAATTGTTAATGTTTCTCTTATATCCTCCTTTCAAGAAACTGTCAATTCTGTTGAATTGCTCTTCAACATCCTTTGTTGTCTCTGACACAATGTCATTGGCAAACCACAAAGCTTTTATTTCTTCACTCTGAACTTTAATTCCCTCACCAAATTTTGCTTTGCTCTCACTCACAGCTTGCTCTATGTACAAAGTGAATAACATTATGGAAATGCCTCAAACCCTGTCTTACTCCCTTCCCAACCAATGCTTTCCTTTCATGCCCTTTGACTCTTATAACTGCTATCTAGTTTCTGTGCAAGTTGTAAATTACCTTCCTGCCCCTATATTCCCCTGCTGACTTTGGAATTTGAAAGAACGTATCCCAGTCTACATTGTCAAAAGCTTTCTCCATACCCACAAAAGCTAGAAATGTTGTTTAGCCTTTCTTTAATCTACAAGTCATAAGTTGTAAGGTGAATATTGCCTCGTGTGTTCCTAAATTCTCATAAATCCGAAACTGATGATGCCAAAGAACTTACAGTATGTAGCAAATTTGCAAGAATAAAGCTCTTAAAACAGACAGACAAGCTAGTTTTAGATAAAATGATATGTTGATGAAATAAAGGCTATATGTCCCCCACCCCCCACCCCTGTTCGATGTACCTGTGAAAAACACATGAATGTTTGTCCAGTAATTCTGAGTTTAGTGAGTTCAAACAGATATGATGATTTCAGATTTAAAAAAAAAAAGAAAAAAAAACTTCAAATTACAAAATCCTTCCCCCCCCCCCCCCTTTTGTGATTCAACTATAATGACACAAGGCCTATATTTTGGCACAATACAATAAAACTTTCTAAAAGGCCAAAAACAAGCATTTCATCATTAGCTTAAATGTCTTTTACCAACTCATTATAGGAAGCAAACTAACACATGCTAAATTACAAATAAAACTTACATTCTTTTCTTGATGTCATCTTTGCAGCATTTCTTCATCTTTTCAATTAGTTCTTCATTTGTCTTAATTGCAATATCCTTTTGAGCAAGCTGTGCATTACCTTCATTCCTCTGAATCTCAAGTTTCTCCATCAATACCTTCATAGCTGCCTGAGTTTTGATGTTTCGAATCCAAGTAAGACGTAAATTCAGTTCATCTGCCACTTCTTGACGAGGAGATACAGCAAGTCTTTTAGCAATGCAACCACGCAGATATTTCATATAATCAATGAATATACTTCCAGCTTCAGACATCTGAAAAAATAAGCCTTGATGACTTCAAATTTATTTTTGGCACAATATCATAGTAAGATGAGCACTATTTTAAAAGAGATGACAATTGTTCTCTGTAGCTCACTATATGGTGCTATGAATATATTGTCCAGATAAAACTTTATGGTAAACCAACCCAGCCTTTATAACTATCAGTTGTTTCTCCAAGGAACAATGAAGTGTAGGTTATGGATGATCAGAAATGAAGGACAGGTCATTCAGACTTAATGACGAGGCACCAAGTTATGTGGTACAGTGGTAACACGGTGGACTCACAATTAAGAATTCAGCGAACTGCACAACCTTTCATTAGCATGGACCCAACTTGCATGAAGACAGAAGATTACAATGAGTTCAAAAAATAGTTGTTGAGAAATTCAAACACAAAAATCCTATCAAGTTCTACAGAGGGGAACATCATAGTCTGTGGGCAACAGGAAAAATCAACTGAGCAGTTTTCCAACAAATTCAAAAAATTAATGGTCAAACATACTAGCTTGTAGAAAAGAAAAGTATCCATCCTTTAGATACGAGATTTGTCAGACCAGGCTATATGATTCCAGTCATGAACATTCCAATGGCAGTGTTAACAGGCTCAGGTGAGGTATAAAGCTTGTAGTGGCACAAACTAAAATCCCTATTCTATCACCTTGAGATAACCAAAGCTTTGCTATTTAATTTATGTAAATATAATTGGGCCTATTCAATACAGAAGCTGCCACCAGAATTTGTCTGTTTCAGATTCTGGTAGAGGCTGCAGCAGTAAGTAGGTAAAGAAGCCATTTATACACAGTCAAAGAAGTCCCAGGATATATATTCCATCGTTAAACAGTGTACATAGTTATTGAAACAAAAGATTGACTTATTGATTATTCTGGTGCTGAATGTCAAGCATGTATAACTTTCTGAATATTAATCTGTATAGTTATCACTTTAATAAATAGTGGATTTTAAAGTTACTTCTTCACTTTAAAGTTTTATTCAGTGATATACTTCAAGAGAATATTATATAAAGATATGTTTATGACAATCACATCTAAAGAAGAAAACTGATATAGGCACGACTTAAGTTGGACCTCTCTCCTTAATATGGTTTCTGCATAATTATTCATTCCAACCAAGTAAGACTAAATACTGTATTCAGTAAGAAAGATATATTTCTATTCAGTCTACACCAACTTGTGCTAGACTGAACTTTATATAAAGAACTGTTACCCTGGTTAAAAATACCAGGCTATTTGCATCACAGAAGCCAACACATGTAATAGTTCAAGATTTGTGTTGTGAAGTCAGCAAAGGTACACAAGTACCAAAAGCCCCTATTGAGGATTTTTCATTGAATGGTTCACAAGCTGACATTTATTGATAGTCCAGCATCGAAATCTGATACAGTTTGTGTAATAGTTACACTTCCTTTATGTTGAATGATTCGCTTTAGTTGTCGTTAGTCCCATTCTTGCAGGATCTTTTTTCTGCCACATTAATGCAGAGATGTGATGCTTTACTGGATTTCTGATATTGATGGTGAACAGGAAAATGCCCACCTCATCACTACCTCAAAATTGCTGTATCCCAGCTCTCATCAAGTGACTGAACCATGTTCAAATTCACTTAAGCTGTGATAACCTGCCATTGTAGTAGTAGTAATTGATGTAACACCTGCAATCATATATAGGCACTGCTGACCACAGGGCCATCCTTTGAGTGTTTACACATCTCTGTGTTTGCATATGCATGCAGTGTATGAAGTTATAATCACCATGGTTTAATACTCATTACTGTAAGGAAGAAATCAGTCTCTGGAGAACCACAGCTCTTGCTTTGGATTGATTACTATAAAAACACCAGGAATTTATCCTCTACCAAACATGGTAGACACTTCGGATTACTTAGGCATATCTCATTTTCCCCCTCACAAATTGAAATTATTGCTTGATATTTAATCCCAATCTTTAAGTAAAAACCTACTTTTTAATTGCAACCTCCAAATGCTAATTTATCTATACAGTGTGGCAGTCACCTCTCAGTGCTTGGTGGATTCAGTTTTACCCAGCACAAATACTTCTATACCTCAACATCCTAATAAATTTGAGTACAAATGTGAAGCAGTGTGCTGAGAGATTCAAGCAGTTTTTGAGTGACTGAGAAGTGCCAATCTCTTTTTATCAATGACATGAAATAACCAAAATTAATTTATCCACAATTAACTGCGGTTGTAAAATTACTTCTTGAACTATAAAATCTTAATTAACTACAAAGATTTTTGAATCAGCAAATTCCTACAGGCATTCCTTAACCAGTTATGCAAATATAGAACATCTAATTGTGCATCTACTGAAAACAGGAGCAATTTTTAATTGGTCAACAGAATCTGGAAAGATAGTGCAAGAACTTATATCACTCTAACCACAACCCAGAGTTTGCCTATCCAGGTTTCAGCAAGCTCTTCATTATCTGAATACATGTGTCACACTTACTTTTTTTGTGATAATATTTGCGTTTTTTAGAATTTTTTAGAATTTATCATTGGAGGGAAGTGTGTGTTGTAAAAACCACAAGGGAAGACCAAGAGATCGATACAGTAAGCAGATTCAGACAGATGTAGGTTGCCGTTCTTATGTGGAGTTAAAGAGGCTTGCCCAAGATAGGATATTGTGGAGAGCTGCATCAAACCAGTCTCCGGACTGAAGACCACAACAACAACAACAACAACAACAATATTTTCGTGAAGGATAGGTTGCTTAATCACCACAGAGACATCCAATGTATCACAGAAAGGCACAAACAACAGAAAATATCTTGATAGCTTTCAGCCATTAAGGCCTTCATCAGTCAGAAAAAAACACACACTCACACAGACATGAGCGCCAACTCTGGCCACTGTGACCAGTCTGCGAGACTCATCATGGCCAAGGTGAGAGCATCCATTGGTGGGGAAGGAGAGGGAAGCAGGAGGGAATGGTGGAGAAGCAGAGAACAGGTGGGGGAATATCCCAGGGTTGTCTCACGGTCAGGGCAGAAGGATGGGAAGAGACTGAAATGTGTTGCAGGATGGCAGACATATGTAGGAATAGAGTGTAGGCTGGGAAGGGGAGGAAAGGGTGGTGGAGTCAGAACTAGAGAAGGTCCACCACTGTGGTTTTAGACTACGGACTACGTCGCAGAGGTTCTCTGCCAACAGTCTGATTCTTCCACCTACTCACCCTGCCACCAAGATCCCATCCCAGAAACCCAAAAGGATCTCCATTGCCTCCTCAAATCCTTAGGACCATCCCAGGATCTTTTCCCAGAGTCAATATCTTTCCTCACGCCTCCCTACACCCTGCACCCCCACTTTTTATACACTTCCTGAAGTTCACAAACCCAACCATCCTGGACGTCCCATTGTAGCCAGTTATGGTGCTGCACTGAGAGAATCTCTGCTCTCTTAGATCAACACCTTCAACCTATTACTCACAACCCACAATCCTATATAAAAGATACCAACCATTTCCTCCTCCTGCTCCTTTACCACCTGGTACCACACTTGTTACAGTTGATGCCACCTCCCTCTACACCATGTAACTCAGCTTCGATTGGTTGTCTTGTATTTGGCTTTAGTTTGTGACTTGTAAGCTGTAGATTTCAGCTCGACTTTCACAGTTTGTAGCGCATGTATGGGTTCTAAATTTTATTTGTCATCCCAGTATGAAATTTAAGTTGGTAGACCTGGTACTTTTTTCGTAAGGAATAAAATTTATATCTTTCTTGAATTTTTCACACTGTGCATATCTTGAACTTAAAAGACTTTTTGTAATGCTTGAGCATGAAATTCCTTTTCTCAGGGGCTGATATTTAATAAACTGAAAAACTTGAATCATTGAGTCCCAGTAGTTCAAACAAAAGATATTATTTGTGTCTGATTCTTTTTCTATCGAATTATTCTTTAGTAAGATTTTTATTAAAAGTCTCTCCTAACCACAATTGTTAGATATTTTTCTTTCACACACTAACTGATTTCTTATGAACTTCACAGATATTATTATTATTATTACTTTTAGAATAATCTTGGACCATATTAGGGAACTAAATACTTGAATAACTGTTGAAGACTTTTTTTTTTAAGTTTCACAGATTCTCTATTTTGAAATTAATAGTTACAACCAAATCACTTTTACAGAAAACACTTCGTAAATTCACTACACGGGACTATTTTCGTAAAAGTCTCATTTACATTAAAGTCTCTGGATCCTATTACAATGACTATGAACTTTAATTCTTACAGATAAGTTTTTTAAATGTCAATTCCTTAAACTTGCAAATAAGTTTGAATTCCAATATCACAATTAATAATTAGTACTGTGTCGATACACATATCAATGCCGCGCACCAAAGATGTGGCGCATCGCCTTTCGGGGCGCGGCGCTAGAGGCGCTGTATCGGAATTGTGTGGACGCCAACCAATCGGAGTAGGCATCGGCGGACATGGGCAAGGAGCAACAGTAGGAAAGTCAGTCTGGGCCGGGGAGTGACGAGACTTCAATCATCCCACTACCGATTCCTAACTAACCCCAGATACAGCAATGGCGACGAGGTCTGCTTAACTTCGTGGTTGTTTTGTTGTTTTGCATTGGTTATATTGCCCACGTTGCCTTGTTTTCCACCTACCTCTGGCAACAAGCTTTTCTGATTGCTCTTGCCGTGTGTCTTCAATATTTACTCTTGTTGGTGTGTGTTGTGTGGTGTCATCATCGTCTTGTTGCATATTGTTTTATTGTTCTGAGCATGGATTTAACTCAGTTTTGTCAGTTCCAGGCAAAACAGATGTCACAGCTCACCCAAGCTGTACAGCAACTCGCACAGTCACAACAGGCTACTGCTCAAACACAACAGTCATTGCCTTCGCGGCCACAACAGGATGTATAATCTGCTCCAGTGCCACCATTTCAACCTTTTATAGAAGAAAAGGAAACATGGCATGAATGATTGGTGCACTATACTTCACATCTGACAGCGTACAATGTACATGGTACGGTGAAGCATCCCTTTTTTTTCGCGTGTGCTGGTGTTGTAGTTTACCGAAAGGCTTCCGAGTTATTCCCCCCTACGTCCCCTGAGTCAGTTTCTTATGAGGCGTTAATCGAGGCTTTGTCTAAGTACTATGATGAACAAGTGCATGTGGCAGCGGCCCATTTTAAATTTGTTAGGAGTAGGAAGCAAGAAGGTCAAACTTATCAGCTGTGGCTCGCCGAGTTGCAAGGTTTAACTTGTGACTGCAAATTCAGGTGTTCATGTGGAGAATATTAGATTCTATGATTCGGGATTTTTTTTTTTTTTTTTTTTTTTTTGTGGTTTTAGGGCGCACAACTGCTGTGGTCATTAGCGCCCAACACTGCCCAAAGTAAAAAAGAACCGGGGTTAGAAATTAAATGGCTTTCGCCATATTTGCACGATGTATAAAAAGTAAAACTCTGTTAACCGATTGCGGGTCATCAGCTAAAATGTCAGACAATTCAAATGGGAAACACAGATCATGACGGAGACGGTTAAAAAATGGACATTGCACTAAAAGATGGTTCACAGTAAAAGGTGCATCACAGTGCTCACATAAGGGAGCAGGACCACCACGTAATAAATGCTGGTGGCTAAAACGGCAGTGGCCAATACGAAGCCGGGCTAGAACAATCTCCTCTCGGCGGGAGGGTCGAGATGACGTTGACCAGATATCAGGCACAGGTTTAATGGCTCGCAATTTGTTCCCTGACAGGGATGACCAATGTAGATACCAACGGGAGATAATACGCTGGGAGATACCAGCGCGAAGGTCATCAGAGCTGGTGGAAAAGGTAGATAGCCGAGGAAGGAGAACTGCTTCCTTGGCAGCCGTATCCGCAGCCTCATTCCCCAACACTCCCACATGGCCAGGGACCCACAGAAACGTCACCGTAGTTCCGCTCGTTGAAAGAGAAGTAAGGCAATTGCGGATGCTTTGTACCAGGGGATGGGCCGGATATAGGATGCGAAGGCTCAACAAAGCTCTCATAGAGTCCGAGCAAATGACAGTCTTACTGAGCGAGTGGCGCCGGACGTATTGTGTGGCTTGGTATAATGCATACAGCTCAGCTGTAAAAATGGAACTCCACTCAGGAAGACGATATTTAAAAGAGACGTTGCCAAGTACAAAAGCACACCCAACACCCTGGTCTGTCTTTGAGCCATCAGTGTAAATGAACAAATTGTCATCAAATTTAAACCGGAGTGCGTGAAATTCTCTCTGGTAGACGAGACGAGGTGTGGAGTCCTTTGGAAGAGAATGAAGATCAAAGTTAACACGGACTTCGGGGCTTCGCGACGGTGGAGAGGTGCTCTCTCCAGTCGAGAAGATAGCAGGCATTGTAACGCCAAGCTGGCCGAGTAGCGAACGCAAGCGTACTCCCGGTGGTAGCAGAGCAGACGGGCGCAGAGTGAAGAGACTGTCAAGTGAGTCGTTAAAAAAAAACTGCGTACGTCGGGTGTCCTCGCATGGACGACAAACGACTAGCGTAACGGCTAAGCAGGAGTTCCCGACGGTAAGAAAGGGGTAGTTTGGCGGCCTCGGCATAGAGGCTCTCAACGGGGCTAGTATAAAACGCTCCTGTCGCCAGACGGAGACCGTGGTGGTGGATTGTATTAAGGCGGCGCAGTATGGACGGTCGAGCCGAAGAATAAACGATGCTACCATAGTCCAGTTTGGACCGAACTATGGTGCGATACAGATGGAGGAGAGTAGACCTGTCAGCTCCCCACGAGGTGCCACTTAACACCCGCAGCACATTGAGAGAGCGGGTACAGCGAGCTGCCAAACGGGATATGTGGGGAGACCAACTTAACTTCCTGTCGAGAACAAGTCCCAAGAACGTCGTGGTATCCACAAATGGAAGTACTATGGGGCCCAGATGAAGGGACGGGGGAACGAACTCCTTCCGCCGCCAGAAGTTCATGCAGACTGTCTTGTCAGCTGAGAATCGAAAGCCAGTGTCCATACTCCACGCGTGGAGATTGTCTAGGCACCGCTGGATGTGATTATGCAAAATGTGCCTGACAATCATATTCGCGAACAGATTTTGCGGCACACCGATCCTACATTGCAACAGGTTATGCAGATTATTGACTTTCAGGATGCGTGTGACGTTGCTAAGACTAGCTTTGATCCAGTAGGAGTGTGTACAGTGCCAACAGCACGTCAGGGCAAGTGTCAACAGAATGGCCTCGTGCTGACACAAGGTGCCCGGCCCGCTGGCCTGTCGGCTGCTGGGTGTAAACATAAGCGATCTACCTACCCCGCTCGCGGAAAAGTTAAGTCCTGTCCTCACTGTTTCTTAAAACATACGCGTGACAATTGTCCTTTTTGTAGCGCAACTTGTTTTGCATGTGGAAAGTTAGGCCATGTTCATTCTGTCTGCCTCCAACAGAATAAAGGTTCCACAGAACAGGCACGCACAGGGGCTCGTTCACATCACATTAATGTTGTGCATTCTCCATCACCTACGAGTGATACGACTGTTGAACTTGTGTCGTAACAGCCTGTGTCTTAGCAGGCTAGGTACCGTAATGTGAATAAATTGTTTGTGGATCTTGAAATTCTTGGCCAGACCGTTACGTTTCTATTAGATACTGGTGCTTCGGTTTCCTTGCTTAATCGGGACACATACAATTTGCTTGGTCAGCCGCTGTTGCAGAACTCTTGCACGTTGCTTACGGCATATAATGGTCATGACATACCTGTGCTGGGTTCATATACTTGGGATGCTACATACAGGTCAGTTACGAAAACAGTGACATTTCAAGTGCTTTGTGCTTCCAATAGTGCAACCATTTTTGGACTTTGATCTTTTTGATTTATTCGGCCTCTGAATAGTGGATAAAGTTCTTGCTGTCATGTCATATGACCATCAGGACACGGTAGCTAAACTGTGTGATGAATTCAGTGACTTGTTTCATGATGGTATAGGCATGGCAAACAACTTTATAGCAAGTGTGACATTGAAAGACGTGGCACGCCCTCGCTTCTGTAAAGCTCGTCCCGTGCCATATGCCCTTCGGGATCATGTGGTGGATCTCTTAAGACAGTGGCAGGCTAATGGTGTCATTGAACCGATCACGGCGGGTCAGTGGGCATCGCCCTTAGTGATCGTGAAGAAGCCAAATGGTAAATTGTGTCTTTGTACAGATTTCAAATCTACTGTGAATCCACAGACTGTGATTGACTCTTACCCTTTACCACGACTGGGAGAACTGATGGACCTCTTAGGTGCAGGCCGGTATTTTTCTAAAATTGATCTGCGTGACGCATACTTGCAGCTTCCTCTGGATGTGCAATTGCAACAAGTTTTAGTGATCAACACGCACTTGGGACTTTTCCAAGTTTTTGCGCCTTCCTTTCGGTAGTGCATCGTCTCCCGCCATTTTCCAGTGGTACTTGTAACAGTTGACCGCTGCTGTGCCTGCCTGTTCTAATTATTTGGATGATATTGTTGTGTCTCGGCATACTCCCGAGGAACATGTCAACAATTTGCGAAGTTTATTCGAGGTGTTGTTGCAGACAGGATTAACATGTAACGGGAACAAATGTGTGTTTTTTCAGTTGGAACTCTAGTATTTAGGTCATGTCATCAATGCACAAGGTATCCCCCTGACACAATCTCATTTACAAGCAATTCACAACCTTCCACCGTCCAAACCTTCTCCAGAAACAGATCTTACAGGCCCTGTCTGTCCAGTAACCCACCAGGTCCCCCACACTCACCATCCGACCACAAAGGAGCACCCCTCTTGTTTCTAGGATGGGTTCATTGTGGCAGGGTGTGTGGGTGGACGAATCAAGACTGTTGATGGAGACCCTCTGTGACATAGTCCTTGTAGTCTAAAACAGTGGTGGACCTTCACTAGTTCTGCCTCCACTAGCCTTTCATCCCCTTCCCTTCCCACACTCTGTTCCTACATGTCTCCCATCACGCCACACATTTCAGTCCCTTCCCATCATTTCGCCCTGTCCATCAGGCAATACTGGCCTATTCTCCCACCTGTTCTGTGCATCTCCCCCCTCCCCTCCTGCTTCCCTCTCCTTGCCACTTCCTCACTCTCATCACTGGTTGCTCTTACCTAGGATGTGCCAAGTCTCGCAGACTGTGTGTGTGTGTTTGTTTGTTTCTCTCTGACTGACGAAGGCCTTAATGGCCAAAAGCCATCAAGTTATTTTCTGTTATTTGTGCCTTTCCACTGACTCATCAGATGTCTGTGGAGAATAAGCAACCTATCCTTTACGAAAATATTGTTGAATCCTTCCCGGAATTTCCATTATTTGATTTTATTTTTTTGTGCTATTTTGTCTCCAGAAACAGAAATTGATGGCCATGAACATGTAGTATCACTTGCTTTCAAACAATTAAATGAGGCAGAAAGTAATTATACTATTACAAAAAAGAACTTTAAGTTCAGACCTTTCGTAATTCATATAACAGATTTTTGAGTGGAAGATAATTTACAGTGATTCCAGTCCATGCCACATTTAAATGGTTACTGAGCCAAAAGGCACAAGTTCCAGAATAATAAGGTAGCCAACATGAGAATTCTGGTGCAAAGAGCCAGAAAGTTCTGGCTTAGTAATAATGATAATATTTATTCAACAGTGTATAAGGAAATACATTCCTAGTAATAATAGCATTTCAGGACATCATACAGATAATCCTTCTGAATGATACATTTAAAAATGTATAATAACACAGCTGTATATCCCATCAGTCTGTTTGAACACACTAATCTCCAAAACTATTTGAATTTTAGTGAGGGTTTCCAAACATAAATTGGGTGAAGCTTATGGTTAGATTACAGCATTATTTCATCATAATCACATCATGGTGTTTGTCTGTGTGTGTGTGTATGTGTGTGTGTGTGTGTGTGTGTGTGTGTGTGTGTGTGTGTAATGTCATGTCTGTATGTTCGAACATGCTAACCTGGAAAATTTAACAATGATATTCAGATATTCACTGAACTGCTGATGGAAGGAAAAATATAAAATCACATTCATACAACATAAATTTTTGGCTACAACCTTCATAATAATAATAATAATAAACCCACACACATTCACTGAAACGATTACTCAGACAACTACACACACAACCACCATCTCCAGCCACTCCAGCACTACAAGCATTGTGACAGTTAGTGAAGAGGGTACTGAAAGAGGAAGAATGCCGGGTAAGGGTGGGGATGGAAAAGTTCCATGTTGCATGATGTAGATGCAACATTGAATGCAGTGAAAGGAAGGGGTCAAGATACAATAAAAGGAAGGTGCAAGAGGTGTGTGGGTAGTAAGGGGTTTGAAATGAGAAAATAATAAGGAAAAAATAAAAATATTTAAAAATTTAAAAAAGCAATTAACGGAATATTTTATGGGGTGACACACAGTTTGAAGGAAGACATGGATGGGAGGGATGGGGGATAAATAGAGGGAAAGTGGAGGTATAATAAGCGTAGGGAGTAGGTTGAGGCCATGCAGTTTGCCAAACAACACCTATCTGCATAGTTCAGAAGAGCTGGTAGTGGAGGGGAGGATCCGGTTGGCTCAGGTAGTAAAACTGCCATTTAAATCAAGAGTGTTGTGATCAGCCACATGCCTTGGAAAAGGTTGTCCACCTTTCTTTTTGCCACAGTTTGACGGGGACCATTCATTCTGATGGCCAGCTGGTTTGTTGCCTTGTTGTTGTGGTTTTCAGACCACAGGCTGGTTTGATGCAGCTCTCCAGGCTACCCTGTCCTGTGCAAGTCTCTACATATCAGAATACATTCGGCAACCTACATCCTTTTGAATCTGCTTACTGTATTTGTCCCTCGGTCTCCCTCTACAATTTTTACCCCACACACTTCTTTATAAAGCTAAGTTGACAAATCCATGATGTCTCAGAATGTGTCCAACAAGTCTATCCCTTCTCTTAGTCAGTATATGCCAGAAACTCTTTTTCTCCCCAATTCGGTTAAGCACCTCCTCATTAGTTACATGATTACCCATTTAATTTTCATCATATGTCTGTAGCACCACATTTCAAAAGCTTCTATCATCTTTTTATCTGAACTTCTTATCATCCACCTTTCACACTCCAGACAAATGTTTTCAGAAAGGACTTCCTAACATTTAAATTAATATTGTATGTCAACAAATTTCTCTTCTTTAGAAACACTTTTCTTCCCACAGCCATTTTGCATTTTATATCATCAGAAGTAATCTTGCTACCCAAATAACAAAATTCATCTACTACTTTTATTGACGCATTACCTAATCTAATTCCTTCAGCATCGCCTGATTTTCTGACATTACATTACATTAATTACTCTCGTTTTACTCTTGTTAATGTTCATCTTATATCTTTCTTACAAGACACTCTCCATTCCGTTCAATTGCTCTTCCATATCCTTTGCAGTCATCAGCAATGCAAAGTTTTTATTTCTTCTCCCTGGACTTTAATTCCTCCAAATTTCTCCTTGCATTTCTTCACTGTTTGCTCAATCTACAGATTGCTACAACACTGTCTTACTCCCTTCCCAAACTCTTTGTTCCTTTTCTTGCCCTTCGACTCTAATAACTGCTTTCTGGTTTCTGTATAGGTTGAATATAACTCTTTGCTCCCTATATTTTAACCCTGCTACCTTCATAATTTGAAAGAGTGTATTCCAGTTGACATTGTCAAAAGCTTTCTCCAAATCTACAAACACTAAAAATGTAGGTTTGCCTTTTCTTAGCCTGTCTTCTGAAATAAGTCATAATGTGAGTATTGCCTCCCGTGTTCCTACATTTCTCCTAAATACAAACTGATCTTTCCCGAGGTTGGATTCCAAAAGTTTTCCAATCTGTCTGTAAAATGATTCGCGTTAGTATTTTGCAACCATGACTTATTAAATGATAGTTCTGTAATTTTCACATTTGTCTGCACTTGCTTTCTTTGGAATTGGAATTACAATATTCTTCTTGTAGTCCAAGGGTATTTCTCTTGTCTCGTACATCTTGCCTACCAGGTGGAACAATTTTTTCATGACTGGCTCTCCTGATGATATCATCAGTTCAGATGGAATATCATCTAATCCAGGTACCTTGTTTCGACTCAGATCCTTCAGTGCCGTGTCAAATTCTTCTCGGAGAGGCATATCTCCTATCTCATCTTCCTTCACTTTGTCTTTCATTTCTAGAATACTGCCTTCAAGTTTATTTCCTCTGTACAGGCTCTCTATATATTTCTTCCACATTTCAGCTTTCCCCTCTTTGCTTAGTACTGGTTTTCCGTCTGAGTTCTCGATATTCATGCAGCTGCTTTTCTTGTCTCCAAATATCTCTTTTATTTTCTTGTAGGTGGTATCTATCTTTCCCCTACTTATACATTCTTCTACAGTTCTACATTTGCCCTCTAGCCACTCCTGCCTAGCCAGTCTGCACTTCCTGTCAATCTCATTTTTCAGCCATTTGTACTCCCATTTGCCTGCTTCACTTGCTGATTTTTTTAATATTTTCTCCTCTCATCAATTAAGTTCAGTATATCCTGTGTTATCCACTGATTTCTATTAGGCTTTATCGATCTGCTTCTTATGATCCTCTGCGGCGTTCACTACCCTATCTCTCAGAGCTACTGATTCTTCTTCTACTGTATTACTTTCCCCCGTTTCAGCCACTTCTTGCCTAATGCTCCCTCTGAAACTCTCAACCACATCTGGTTCCTTTAATTTGTCCAGGTTCCATCTCCTAACCTTTCTACCTTACTGCAGTTTTAATCTGCAGTTCATAACCAACATGTTATGGTCAGAGTCTCTATCTGCCCCTGGAATGTCTTACAGTTTAAAACCTGGTTTCTAAATCTATTTCTTACCATTATAAAGTCAATCTGGTACCTTCCAGTGTCTCCTGGTCTCTTTCATGTATAAGCCTTCTTTCATGAGGATTAAACCAAGTGTTGGTGATCATTAAATTGTGCAAAATTCTACCAAGCGATCACCTCTTTCACTCTTTTTTCCCAGTCCATATTCACTTACTACATTTCCTTCTCTTCCTTTCCTACTACTGAGTTCCAGTCCCCCATCACAATCAAGTTTTCGTCTCCCTTAACTTTCTGAATTATTTATTTATCTCCTCATACCTTTCTTTGATATCCTCATCATCGGCCATGCTAGTTGGCATATAAACTTGCACTACTGTGGTCGGTGTAGGTTTTGTGTCTATCTTTGCTAAGATAATGCGTTCACTATGCTGTTCATAGTAAATTCCCTGCATCCATATTTCTGATTCATTATCAGATCCACCCCTGTGTTACCACCAACTGATTTTGTATTTATAACCCTGTACTCATCTGACCAGAAATCCTGTTCATCCTGCCACCAAATTTCACTAATCCCTACCATATCTAACTTTAACCTAGCCATTTCTCTTTTCAAATTTTCTAACTTACCTACACAATTAAGGGTTAGAACATTCCACGCTTCGACCCGTAGAATGCCTGTTTTGTTTTTCTTGATGATGACATCATCCTGAGTAGTCCTCGCACAAAGATCCAAATGGGCACTATATTACCTCTGGAATATATTACCCAAGAAGACACCATCATCATATATTCATACAGTAGAGCTGCATGTACTCGGGAAAAAGTAACAACGGTAGTTTTCCCTTGCTTTCAGCCATTCGCATTAACTGCATGGCAAAGCCTTGTTAGCTGATGTTACAAGGCCAGCTCAGTCACTCATCCAGACTGTTGCCCCTATAGCTACTGAAAAGGCTGCTGCCCCTCTTCAAATATTTGTTCAGGTTAAGGGACTTAACTGCAGGGTCATCAGTCCCTAAACTTACAAACTACTTATGAACTACCTTATACTAAAAACGAAAGAAACATGCATGCCCAAGGGGGGATTTGAATCCCTGACCTTAGCGGCCGTGCAGACTGTGACTGACTTGCTGCAGACCACCTGGCCACTGCAGCCGGAGCTGCCCCTCTTCAGGAACCACAAATTTGTCTGGCCTCTCCACAGATACCCTTCTGTACCTACGGTATGTCTATCTCCATCGTTGAGGCATACAAGCCACCCCACCTTGGCAATGTCTGTGGTTCATGGGGGTGGGTTTGACTGCTTTCACAGGTGGTCCAAACTCTGATGGGGTAGGTAGGATAAGTCTGTGACAGGACTTGAATAACATGTGCTGGGTGAGTAGATTGGGCAGGTTTCATATAAGAGTCTTCTGCAGGTTTCTTGCCTTATTGATGTAAAATGCTGTGCAATGATTGCAGCAGAGTTGGTAAATCACTTGGTTGCTTTCACAGGTGGCCCAAACTCTAAAGAGGTAGATAGGATAAACCTGTGACAGGACTTGAATAATGTGTGCTGGGTGAGTAGATTGGGCAGGTTTCACATCAGAGTCTTCTGCAGGGATATGATCCCTGTGGTAAGGGCTTGGGATTCAGAGTGGCATAGTGATGGACTAGGATGCTGTGGAGGTTTGGTGGGCAATGGAACACCACTTTAGGAAGGGTTGGAATAATGTTAGGTAGGATGTCTCTCATTTCAGCATATTGTGACAGATATTCAAAGCCCCGAGAAATCATGTCATTTAATTGTTCCAGCCCAGGGTAGTATTGAGTGACAAGGACATTCATTTGTGTCTAATTGTTGGGGACGGAGGGGGGATTGACGGTGTCTGGGGATATGGCAATTGAAATCTGTTTGTAGACTAGGTCAGGAGGGTAATGTCTGTCTGTGAAGGCCTTTGTGAGGCCTTCAGTATCTTGCGTAAGGGACTTATCATCATAGTAAATTTGCCATCCATGGGTGGCAAGACTGTATGGGCTGGATTTTTTGATGTGGAATGGATGGCACCTGTCAAAGTAAAGTACTGTTAGTAATTAGTGGGTTTATTGTGGACGGTGTGAATGGAGCCATCTGTCAGGTGGAGGTTAACATCCAGGAGGGTAGCATGCCAGGGTGAGAAGGATCGAGTGAAATTGATGGGAGAGAAGGAGTTGAGGTTGGGAAGGAACGAGGATATGGTGTCCTGGCCCTGAGTCCAAATCATGAAAATATAATCAATCAACCTGAAGCAGACAAGGGGTTTGAGGGTTTGGGAGGCTAGGAAGGTTTCCTCAAGACAGCCCATAAAAAGGTTGGAATAGGAGGGACCCATACAGGTGCTCATAACTGTGCCACAGATTTGATTGTACACTTTTCTTTCAAAGGCAAAGTAATTGTTTGTTAGCATGTAATTGCTAAGGTTTAAAAGGAATGAGGTATTGGGCTTGGAGTCTGAAGGGTACTGAAAAAGCTAGTGTTTGAGACCAGCAAGACCATGGACATCTGGGATATTGGGGTATAGGGAAGTGGCATCAACAGTGACAAGTAAGGAACCAGGAGATAAAGAGGCGGGGATGGTGGAGAGTCAGTGAAGGAAGTGGATTGTATCTCGGATGTTGGAGGCTAGGTTTCCAACAATTGGGTGGAGGTGCTGGACAAGGGCTGAAATTCTTTCTGCAGGAGCACAGTAACCAGCCACAATTGGGCATCCAGGATTGTTAGGTTTATGGACTTTTGGCAGCATGTAAAATGTAGGTGCTGTTGGGGTGAGGAGGGAGATGGATTTGGGAGAGAGGTTCTGGGAAGGGCCACCCAGGGCGTCTCATCTTGGGGGGCCTCCAAATACCTCAAAAGTGCAAAATCTCAAAAGTTACTATTTTATATTAATACATGTATTTCCAAGTGGCCAGGGGGTCACCACTTTGTCAGTGGCTCAGCCACAGGGGGCTAATGGGGCTGAAGCTCCCCCCCCCCTCTAACGATATCTCCCAAAGATTGATTGCTTTATTTATTTAAAAAAAGAAGAAAAAAAACTGCCTCACACCGGCACCAAACATTTGAAATAATACACATGTAATAAGTCACAATATAACTATAACTTGTCAAGCACAAGTTAACATGAGAATGGGTCACCAACATGATGCCGCCACTGAGAATATGTGCTGCTTTTACTGTGATCAGTTTTAATGCTACCGCAACCAACTTTGATGCTGCCGCTATTGTTACTGCTATGCTGAAGTTATGTGCCCATTGTTCGTATGTGGCATCCCACTGCTTAGTAGGTCAGTGGCACTGATAAGTGGAATCTTATAAAGGTCACCAAAAACTATGAACAACAATAGTGTTAATTTAGTTCAATTTTTACATGTAGAGTCTTGTTAATGAAACAGTTATAACATTGGCGAGCTTCTTATCAAATCCTGGTTGCGCCACTGAACGTCTGTAAAGTAATCTGGAAAACTATTTGGTGACTTTGTACAGGGTTTTACAGATACCTTGAAATATCGTAGGGGCACATAAAGGCTTTATTTCATCAAAGTCATATAACAGAGAAAACATGTCTTAAAACATCAGGTCTGTCTAGGTTTGTTTGCGTTTCGATATGTCTGAGTGTGTGTGTGTTTGTTTACCTTCCTTTTTTTCCCCTAAGGTAAGTCCTTCCACTCCTGGGATTGGAATGACTCCTTTTCCACTTCCTTAAAACCCATATCCTTCCCTTTTCCTCCCCTTTTTTCCTCTTTTTCCTGAAGAAGCTGCCAGTGGTGGCGAAAGCTTGTATGTGTGTTTGTGTATGATTTTATTTGTTTCTCTCGACGAGCCGGTCCTTTTGGTAAGTCATCTCTTTTCCATTTTTATTTTTGTTTATCCCACCGGGAATGTTTCCCTCTATAATTTTCGTTTTATATATATATATATATATATAAATTTCATCTACTATATATATAGTGAGAGAGGGAAAGAGGGCGGGCGGAGGGGGGGGGGGAGGGAGGATGGTAAGGAAGGGGGGTGAGAAATGAGTAATGGATGGGTGAGTTGAGAATGAAGCAGGAGGAGAGGTTAGCATAGATTTAGGCCTGGAGGGTGGCGAGAGGAGCGGATATGTTGGAGGACAAGTTTCCATCTCCGTTGGTGTTAGGTGGCATTATCCAAATGGCATGTGTGGTGTAGCATGTGCCAAGGTCCCTGGACTCATGCTGGAGGGCATGCTCTGCCACAGAATATTGGGTGTCCCCAGGCAGTCAGTCTGTGACCATTCATTCACTCAGCCAATTTGTTGGTGGTCATACCAATAAAAAAGGCCGCACAGTGGACACATATATATATACGTAAAAAATAGATAAGTACACTTACCAGGCGAAGGGGCACAGGCAGTAATAGCAACAAATAAACACACAAACACACACACACACAAAAATGCTAGCTTTCGCAGCCTAGCTGCTTCATCAGGCAGAAGGGAAGGAGAGGGAAAAGGAAATGATGAGGGTTTTAAGGAAGGGGGTAAGGAGCCATTCCAATCCCGGGACAGGAAAGACTTACCTTTGGGGAAAAAATGGAATGTAAATAAATGCACATACACCCACACATTTACACAGACACAAGTACACTTAGGCAGACATACTGTAGAACTGTAGAAAGCAAAGAAGTTAGAAGTTAGACCACTTCTAACTTCTTTGCTTTCTACAGTTCTACAGTATGTCTGCCTAAGTGTACTTGTGTCTGTGTAAATGTGTGGGTGTATGTGCATTTATTTACATTCCATTTTTTCCCCAAAGGTAAGTCTTTCCTGTCCCGGGATTGGAATGGCTCCTTACCCCCTTCCTTAAAACCCTCATCATTTCCTTTTCCCTCTCCTTCCCTTCTGCCTGATGAAGCAGCTAGGCTGCGAAAGCTAGCATTTTTGTGTGTGTGTGTGTCTGTGTGTTTATTTGTTGCTATTACTGCCTGTGCCCCTTCGCCTGGTAAGTGTACTTATCTATTTTTTACGTATATTTTTCCTGTTAGGAATTTTTCCTCTATAATATATATATATATATATATATATATATATATATATATATATACGATCAAGGGCAGAGCCACTTGCGATAGCACCCACGTGATTTACCAACTGACATGCCTGCACTGTGAAGCGTTCTATGTGGGAATGACCAGCAACAAACTGTCCATTCGCATGAACGGTCACAGGCAGACAGTGTTTGTTGGTAATGAGGATCACCCTGTGGCTAAACATGCCTTGGTACACGGCCAGCACATCTTGGCACAGTGTTACACCGTCCGGGTTATCTGGATACTTCCCACCAACACCAATCTTTCAGAACTCCGGAGATGGGAACTTGCCCTTCAACACATTCTCTCTTCCCGTTGCCCGCCTGGTCTCAACCTCCGCTAAATTCTAATTCCCGCCCGCCATCTTTAACATCTTTGCCTCGGTTCAGTGGACAGAGCCTCTGCCTGAAGTGGCATCTCTGTCCAACTTCTTTGGTTTCTACAAATGTCTGCCTAAGTGTGTTTGGATGTGGATATGTGTGAGTGTGTGTGTATTTGTTTACCTTCCTTTTTGTCCCCTAAGGTAAGTCCTTCCACTCCTGGGATTGGAATGGCTCCTTTTCCACTTCCTTAAAACCCATATCCTTTCCTTTCTCCTCTCCTTCCTCCCTCTTTTTCCCGAAGAAGCCACCACTGGTGGCGAAAGCTCGAATGGTTGTGTGTTTTTGTGTGTGTTTAGTGTTCCTATCGACCAGCCTGTACTTTAGGTAAGTCAAAAATCTTTATTTTATACAATTTTTATATATATATATATATATATATATATATATATATATATATATATATATATATATATATATATGTGTGTGTGTGTGTGTGTGTGTGTGTGTGTGTGTGTGAAAAAACAGAAAACGTATGACTTACCCAAAAGGACCGGCTCGTTGATAAACACAAATAAAAATAAAAATCACACTCAAACACACATACAAGTTTCGCCACCACTGGCAGCTTCTTCAGGAAAAAGAGGAAAAAAGGGGAGGAGAAAGGAAAGGATATGGGTTTTAAGGAAGTGGAAAAGGAGTCATTCCAATCCCAGGAGTAGAAGGAATACCTTAGAGGACAAAAAGGAAGGTAGACAAATACACACACTCACACATATCCAAACGCAAACACACCTAGACAGACTAGTTCCCTTCTATACTTTCCATCTTTCCCTGTTAATCAAAAATGTTTTAGACAAACCACCCTCCTCCACCACTCAGCATCATTCGTTCACTCATCTTTTGTTCTCTTTACTGCTTGATCTTTCCTCTTTTGTTATACGTATCCTCTCTAGCATGCCTCAGTACTAATATCTCTGACTTCCACACTCCTCAAACACCATCCTTATGACCTAGGTCGTGAATTACCTTCCCTTTCCTTTCCCATCCCTTTTTTCTTCCCTTCTCTCCTACCTGAAGAAGGAACTGTGTTCCGAAAGCTCATACTTTTTCGTCCTTTTTCTTTTTTCTTCGTTTTTGTCACTATTGGCGGTACAGCACAAAGGTAAGTACTTGCCAGCCAATCTCTCTCTTTTGAAAAATAATTTATCTTCTCTGAGGAGAAATTCCATCATATATAGACTGTAAGCATGCCATTGTAGATCATCTTCCAATATTTTATATTAAAACAGTTAATTTTATGCTTTTAAACACATTAGTATCTTAAGAGTAATCTCATTGGTTCCTAATGCAGTCACACAGCAGGTGATGGGTACAGTTACCTTTCTGTTTTTAACTGTATTATTCTGTTGTTGTTTGCTACCATGCCTGTCTTTTGGCACTTGCACATACTTCACTCTTACTCTCTGCCAACTATTTATAGGTAAAAATTCTTTTTTATAATATTGTGAAACTTTTTAAATCCAGGGTTTAATATGTAATTTTTTTGTTTTTGTTTTTTTTTCCCTCTAAGGAAAATATTTTTTTTAAATTTCACAGACATGATCTGAAGATTATTAAGATTATTAAATTGTCTGGTTCTAAACTGGTTACCATAGTAATCAAAACTGATTATTCGTTCTTATATTATCTTAAGAGGATACTGAATTTTTCTTTACAATATTTTTAAAAAAAGAAGAGAAATAAAGAAAAGACAGGCAGTGATAGTAACAAATAAACACACACACACACACAGACAGACAAACGCTAGCTTTCACAGCCTAGCTGCTTCGTCAGGCAGAAGGGAAGGAGAGGGGAAAAGGAAATGATGAGGAGTTTAAGGGAGTGGGTAAGGAGTCATTCCAATCCCAGGACAGGAAAGACTTATCTTGGGGGGGAAAAAGGAGGGTAAACAAATACACACACACCAACACATTTACACAGACGCAAGACGCAGACTCTGCCACTTGAGGCAGCCTCTGCCTCAAGTGGTATCTCTGTCTAACTTCTTAACTTCTTTGCTTTCTACAGTATGTCTGCCTAGGTGTACTTGCGTCTGTGTAAATGTGTGTGTGTGTGTGTGTGTGTGTGTGTGTGTGTACTTGTTTACTCTCCCTTCCCCCCCCCCCCCCCCCAAGATAAGTCTTTCCTGTCCCGGGATTGGAATGACTCCTTACCCACTCCCTTAAAATCCTCATCATTTCCTTTTCCCCTCTCCTTCCCTTCTGCCTGACGAAGCAGCTAGGCTGCGAAAGCTAGCATTTGTCTTTGTGTGTGTGTGTGTGTGTGTGTGTGTGTGTTTATTTGTTACTATCACTGCCTGTGCTCCTTCGCCTGGTAAGTAGACTTCATATATATTTTTTGCTTATATAGAGGGAAAAATTCCTAGCAGGAAAACTATATATAAGGTAAGTCTTTTTTTTTCCTGGGATTGGAATGACTCGTTACCCACTTTCTTAAAACCCTCATCCTTTCCTTTTTCCTCTCCTTCCCTGTTCTTTCTGAAGAAGCAACCTAAGGTTACGAAAGCTCAGGATTTGTGTGTGTTTTTATTTATGTTTCTGTCTGCAAATAGAGGTCGTTTGACTTACCCAAAGCACAGGCTCATTGACAGACACAAAAACATGAATAAAAATACACACAAACAAGATTCAAGCTTTTGCAACCATTGGCAGCTTATCAGGAAAAAGAGAAGGAAGGAGGGGAAAAATGGAAGGATGCGGGTTTTAAGGGCAGACAATGTTTGCGTGTGTATATGTGTGGGTGTGTGTGTGTGTGTGTGTGTATTTGCTTGGCTACCTTTTTTTCCCCTAAGGTAAGTCCTTCCACTCCCAGGATTGGAATGACTTCTCATCCACTCCCTTAAAACCCGCATCTTACCTTTTTCCCTCCTTCCTTCCTCTTTTTCCTGATGAAGCAGCCAATAATGGCAAAAGCTTGAATCTGTGTTTGTGTGTGTTTTTGTGTCTGTCAATGAGCCTGTGCTGTGGGTAAGTTAAACAAGGGACCCTAAAAGTGACGCTCTTGTCACTGGTTACTTTCCAGGACTGGAGCGGACTCTAAATGTGGCTCTCCAGCAAGGATACGATTCCTTAAATCCTGCCCCAAAATGAGATCCATCCTTCATGACATCCTTCCCACTCCACCGAGAGAGTCTTTCTGCCGCCCACCTAACCTCCTTAACCTCCTAGTCTATCCCTATGAAATCCCCAAACCACCTTCCCTACCCTCTGGCTCCTACCCATGCAACTGACCCCATTGTAAAACCTGCCCTATGCACCCTTCCACCACCACTTACTCCAGTCCAGTGACCTGGAAGGTGCACACAATTAAGGTCTGAGCCATTTGTGACAGCACCCACGTGATTTACCAACTGACATGCCTGCACTGTGAAGCGTTCTATGTGAGAATGACCAACAACAAACTGTCCCTTCACATGAACAGTCACAGGAAGACAGTGTTTGTTGGTAATGAGGATCACCCTGTGGCTAAGCATGCCTTGGTGCACGGCCAGCAAATCTTGGCACAGTGTTACACCATCTGGGTTATATGGATACTTCCCACTGACACCAACCTATCAGAACTCCGGAGATGGAGACTTGCCCTTCAACATATTCTCTCTTCGTGTTGCTCACCTGGTCTCAACTTTCGTTATTTTTAAATTCCCGCCCACCATTCTACATCTTCGCTTCCAATCTCTGGATGGAGAGCCTCTGCCTCAACTGGCATCTCTGTCCAACTTCTTTGCATTCTGCCTGTGTGTGTGCATGTGCATGTATATGTGTGTGGGTGTGTGTATTTGTTTACCTATCTTTTTTCCCCAAAGGTAAGTCTTTCCTCTCCCAGGATTGGAATGACTCCTAACCCCCTCCTTTAAACCCAAATCCTTTCCTTTCCCTCTCCTTCCCTACTGTGTCTGAAGAAGCAACAAATGGTTGCGAAAGCTTGCTTCTGTGGGTTTGTGTTTGTTTTATTTATGTTTGCTGTCACATACCTGTGCTCCTTCGCCTGGTAAGTAAATTTAATCTACTATATATATAGTGAGAGAGGGAAAGAGGGCGGGCAGGGGGGGGGAGGGAGGAAGGTAAGGAAGGGGGGTGAGAAATGAGTAATGGATGGGTGAGTTGAGAATGAAGCAGGAGGAGAGGTTAGCATAGATTTAGGCCTGGATGGTGGCGAGAGGATGTTGGAGGACAAGTTTCCATCTCCGTTGGTGTTAGGTGGCATTATCCAAATGGCATGTGTGGTGTAGCATGTGCCAAGGTCCCTGGACTCATGCTGGAGGGCATGCTCTGCCACAGAATATTGGGTGTCCCCAGGCAGTCAGTCTGTGACCATTCATTCACTCAGCCAATTTGTTGGTGGTCATACCAATAAAAAAGGCTGCACAGTGGACACATGTCAGTTGTTATATAATGTGTGTTGTCTCGCATGTGGTCCTGCCTTGAATGGGGCAGGTTTTTCTTGTGGTGTGGTTGGAGTATGTTGTTGTAGGAGGATGCATTGGACAGGTTTTGCAGTGGGCTTGGTTAAAGGGTTAGGAACCATTATGTAGGGAGGGTGGTTTTGGTATGTTGTAGGGTTGGACGAGGATGTTGCAGAGGTTGGGAGGACAGTGGAAGGCTATTCTGGGTGGTGCGGGAAGAACACTTGATCTCATCTCAGGGCATGACTTGAGAAAGTCATAGCCCTGACAGAACAATGCCTCAACAGTGCTCTGTCAAGAGTATGCCCTCCAGCAGAAGTCCAGGGACCTTAGCACATGCTACACCACATCTGCCATTTGGATACTGCCACCTAACACCAATCCCTCAGAGCTACGGAGGCGGGAACTTGCCTTCCAAAATATCCTCTCCTCCCGCCACCCTCCTGGCCTAAATCTACACTAACCCCTTCCTCTCCTCCATCCTCAACTCATCTATCCATTACTCATTTCTCACCCCCTTCCTTACCTTCCTCCCTCCCTCCCTCCCTCCCTCCCTCCCTCTCTCTCTCTCTCTCTCTCTCTCTCTCTCTCTATTGTGTCTGTCTTTTTCTCTACATCTTTCCATCTTTCCCTGTTAATCAAAAACATTTTAGACAATGTTCCTCCTCCATCACTCAGCATCATTTGGTTCACATGGTTCACTCATCTTTTCTTCTCTTTACTACTTAATCTTTGGTTATACATATCCTCTCTGGCATGGCTCAGTACTAATATACAGTATCTCTGACTTCTACACTCCTCAAACACCATCCTCATAACCTAGGTCTTGAACTACCTTCCCCTACCGTCCCCATCCCTTTTTTCTCCACTTCTCTTCTACCTGAAGAAGGAACTGTGTTTTAAAAGCTTGTTCTTTCTCATCCTCCTTTTTTTTTTTTCTTTCTTTTTTTTCTTTTTATTTATTTATTTTTTCCATATGTGTCACTGTCCAGAGCCAATCTATCTCTTTTGAAAAATAATTTACAGTCTATAAAATTTGACCACTATGAGCATTAATGTCATTTCTAAATAGTAATTACAAGAGTAAATGAATAAACAATGAAACTGGTTGTAAGAACATAGTGACACCTATAGGCAGTGTATGAGAATACAAAATAAATCATAAGTAAAGTCTGAATTAAAGATAAAAAGTAAGGATTCGAACAGTTGCCATGGATTTGGTGGCATGGCAACTACTGATGAATCACTCCAATGGTGAAGTAAACAAAGTGCCAGAGATTTAATGGAAAAGGGACTTTGATGGTTACTATGAAGACATGACCATTGTTTATAGTAAGGAAGTAATATGCCTACAATAAGAGAGTTGCATAATAAACGAAATGTCATGTGAATCAGCATGAGGGGGAGGGGGGAGGGTGCTAACAACCAGCAATTTGAATTTTGGAAATAATCACCAGTTATAAAAGGAAGGTTCTAGTAGGTGAAAACATTAATTATGGCTAAGTTTTGAAAAAGTACAAAAAAAAGAAACTTTTGGGCTTTTGAAACACACCACAAAAGCAGGCTTTGAAGATCACTCAATTGTTAATTAATTGTCAGCCAGTGGTATCATTCACTACATTATAAAGATGTGTGTTCAAAATTCAGATCTTGGAGCTGCTACCTCTTAAACACAAAACTGAACAAACTCCAGTTTAATAAGTCCAACAAAGAAAAGTCCCACTTGTGGGTCTGTCACATTGACCCCTTGAGTTATAGAGGCAAAATTAGACTGAGGTACATTATTCTATACACAAATAGCTGTTTCCTTATTGAAAATCTCAACTAAATGTATTGTACAGGCATCAATCCTTTTATTATTTTCAGGTTAATTATGTCTTTGTTATAAGAAATCCAAAAATTAATTGCTGAATTATTACATTTTGTAAACCTCAGTTTGAAAAGTAAATTAGTCATTTCATGTAAGTATAGAATATGTCTAACAGGTATGACTGAAAAATTAAGAAAATGTATTTAAGAAATAGAAACATACAAGAAGAGGTGTTGTCCCCCCCCCCTCCGGTTAAATATCAAAGTGTTGGGAATAAGTCATGTTCAGTGACTGACGATAACAGAAAGTTAATAGATTACATATAAACCCTCCAATTTTTACAACCTTAGGTAGCAAATGCCGATTCAAAAACATCATTATTCTTGGTTTGATGTACATTAACTGTAAAGCTCTGCATACATCTGCATCACATCTTCCTTCAGTCACAGGTACAATACATGGCTTGGGCTCCTTTTCTAATACTTCCTCTTCCTCAACAGATGGTTCTGGCACATATCCTTTTCTATGGCGCAGAATATTATTTCTAATAACAAATATATCCTTTTGCAGCTCACTCTGAATACTTTCTGGGGCATCATCAAATAAGTTCTCCTTGCTATTCATATAACGATCAAGGGAAAACATGGCATGTGCAAATTCATCAGCAGGCAAGAATTTCTTAAGGAGGTCTCCATTATCTTCCAGGAAGAAAGGTAGACACATCTAGAAAAAAACAAAGTTAATAATTTAAAATATTTTCACTATGAATAATATTAAAACTTATGATTTCTGGTAATAAAATTATTTTTAATAAAGAAAAAACAGTTTATTATTATTATTATTATTATTATTATTATTATTATTATTATATAAAAATTGATGAAGTTTACTTACCAGATGAAGGAGCACAGGTAGTGATAGTAACAAATAAAAAAAAATAGGCACATTAACACAAGCTTTCGCAACCCAGTTGATTCTTCAGGCAGAAGGAAAGGAGAGGGGAAAAGGAAATGATGAGGGTTTTAAGGAAGTGGGTAAGGAGCCATTCCAATCCCGGGAGAGGAAATACTTACCTTAGGGGAAAAAAAAGAAGCTAAACAAATACACTCACACCCACACATATACACAGACGCAACTACACCTAGGTAGACATACTGACAGTATGTCTGTCTAGGTGTGTTTTCATCTGTGTATATGTGTGGGTGTGAGTGTATTTGTTTACCTTCCTTTTTTCCCCCCAAGGTAAGTCTTTCTTCTCCCAGGATTGGAATGGCTCTTTATCCACATCCTTAAAACCCTCATCATTTCCTTTTCCCCTCTCCTTTCCTTCTGCCTGAAGAAGCAACTGGGTTGCGAAAGCTTGTGTTAATGTGTGTGTGTGTGTGTGTGTGTGTGTGTGTGTGTGTGTGTGTGTGTGTGTGTGTGTGCTCCTTCGCCTGGTAAATTAACTTAATCTATTTTTATATATTTTTTCCTGTTCGGAATTTTTCCTCTTTATTATTATTATTACTATTACTAAGCTGCAGAATTAATATATGGCATATTGTGCCTAATGGTATTGAAAACATCAACTAATAATGAAGTCCAAACTCAGAAAGCCATAGAAAACTACTATATGTAAAAAGTGCAAGTACAGATCTCAGTATATACATAGCAGTGATGTATACAGTTAATGTAGTATAAATAACATCTTACATCTGCACCACTTAAAAGTAGGGATGATGCACTTTGATTCATATTTTTTAGTCATGGACCATATAGAGACAACAATATAGTAAGATGTGGTGACGAGCTGTGACAGACACATACAAAAGACACACACATACAACACTTTCAGCTATTGGCCATGGCCTACATCAGAAAATAGAACGCTCACGCAATCACACAGGCACACAACATAGTCATACAACCATCACCTTCAGCTGCCACACTTCGAATCACGCTCTGCGGCATGTAAATCGGGAAGGGGAGGGGAGGGGAGAGGGTATAGGAAGGTTATGTGATGGTGGTGGGGATGGGTACAGCATGGCCTAGATGGGAATAACGAGATGCAGCTTAGGAATGGAGTAGGGAGGCAGACGAGGGGAGAAAAATAAAATAAACAAAATAAAATAAAAATACATTTAAAAAATGTGTGTACACTGCACGTACAAAAGACTGCATACCCACACACACACACACACACACATAAACACACAAACATGCACTCATGCACACACACACACACACACACACACACACATGATCGCACTGTCATGCACCACTCAAAATAGGTGAGGTTTGGGATAGAGAGGTAGGAATTTTAAGGTATGGGGAAAAAGGAAGTTATCGTATGTTGAGGCCTGGATGATTTAGGGATCGGACAATGTATTTTAGGGATAACTTCCATCTGTGTAGTTTCTAAAGCTTGTGGTGGATGTGAGGATCTAGATGGCCAGGGTTGTGAAGCAGCCATTGAAATCAAGCATGTGCTCCGCTGCATGTTGTGCCACAGGATGGTCCACTTTGTTTTAGGTCACAGTTTGGCCGTTCATCCTAATGGATAGCTGGTTGTTGGTCATGCTAATATAGAAAGCTGCACAGTGATTGCAGCACAGTTGGTAAATTAAATGGTTGCTTTCACAGGTGGCCCAGCCTCTGATAGGATAGGACAATCCTGTGACAGGACTGGAATAGGAAGTGGTGGGTGGGTGGATTGGACAGGTCTTGAAGGATATGATCCCTGTGGCAGTGAGTTGGGTTTCGGGGTGGCATAAGGATGAACTATGATGTTGTGGAGGTTGGAAGGGTGATAGAACACCACTTTAGGAGGGGTGGGAAGGATCTTGGGCAAGATGTCTCTCATTTCTGGGCATGAGGATAGAAAATCAAAACCTTGGTGAAGGATGCAATTTAGTTGTTCGAGTCCATGGTAGTACTGGGTGACAAGGGTAACGCTCTTTTGTGGATGGTTACTGGTGTCAGGAGGAGGATTTGGGATGTGTAAGGATATGGCACGGGAGATCTGTTTGCAGAGTAGGTCTGTGGGGTAGTTTCTGTCTGTGGAGGCCTTTGTGAGACCCTCACCATATTCAGATACGCCGTCCATGGGTGGCCAGACTGTAAGTGAGGGATTTTTTTATGTGGAAGGGATGGCAACTGTCAAAGTGTAGGTACTGTTGGTGGTTGGTAGGTTTAATATAGACGGAAGTATGGCTGGAGCCATCAGTGAGACATCCTGCCCAAGATGCTTCCCACCCCTGCTAGAGTGGTGTTTCATCCCCCTCTCAACCTCCACAACATCCTAGTTCATCCTTATACCACCCTGAAACCCAACTCACTGCCACAGGTAGGAAGACCTCGCTGCAAGACCTGTCCAACCCACCCACCCAGCACTTCCTATTCCTGTCTTATCACAAGCTTATCCTATTCTATCAGAGGCCGGGCCACCTGTGAAAGCAGTCATGTAATTTACCAACTGTGATGCAATCACTGTGCAGCTTTCTATATTGGCATGACCATCAACCAGCTATCCATTAGGATGACTGGCCAAACTGTGGCCAAAAACAAGGTGGACCAACCTGTGGCACAGCATGCAGCAGAGCATATGTTTGATTTCAATGGCTGCTTCACAACCCAGGCCATCTGGATCCTCCCATCCACCACCAGCTTTTCTGAACTGCACAGATGGGAGTTATCCCTACAATACATCCTCCAATATCAAAATTATCCAGGCCTCAACCTACGATAACTTCCCTTTTTTCCCATACCTTACAGTTCCTACCTCTCTATCCCAAACCTCACCTATTTTGAATGGTGCATGAATGTACGATTGTGTGTGTGTGTGCAGTCTTGTGTATGTGCAGTGTACACACATTTTTTTAAAGGATATTTTTTTTAATTTTGTTTATTTTATTTTTCCCCCCTCACCCGCCTTCCAACTCCAGTTCTAAGCTGCATCTCATTATTCCCATCTAGGTCGTGCTGTACCCATCCCAACCACAATGACGTAACCATCCTATCCCCTCTCCCCTCCCCTCCCCTCCCCTTCCCTCCCCGATTTACACGCCGCAGAGTGTGATTCGAAGTGTGGCAGCCAGAGGTGATGGTTGTATGACTGTGTTGTGTGCCTGTGTGATAGCTTGAGTGTTCTATTTTCTGAAGAAGGTCATGGCTGATAGCTGAAAGTGTTGTATGTGTGTGTCTTTTGTATGTGCCTCTCGTAGCTCGTCGCCATGTCTTTGTGGTTGTAAACTGTCCTTACTATATTATTAACCCCAACCTGGACTTTCCATTATATATAGAGACAATATATATTTTCACTCAAATAATATAAATTATATAATAAACATTGCACTATTTATTTTGTAAAAAAGAATTGTTAAAAACAACTGATTATCTATGTGTTATTTCATGGTACAAGTGTTAAATATCCACGATGTGGACCTTAGCAGCTGAAGATTCTTTTCTAACACATTTCCTTATTAATATTTTTGTAACACACATGGGAAAACACACTGGGAAAAGTGACAAAATTTGACATGGCTTCAAGCAAGTTCCAAATTTTACGGTGATTTATACTATTCTTTGATTTTCTTAATTTCCAGTGAATTAAATGTTTCCAAACTGCACACTGTAAAGACGATCGCTGACCCACAGACAGATATCTAGTGATACAGTCACATTCACACAACTTTAATTTTCAGTTATAGCCTTCACCAGAAAAAGATATACATTCACACAGTCACACAGATATAATCCATGCGCACATGAACTTTACTCTCTCCACTGTAACACAACTGTGGTGGAAGGGTGTGACTGAAAATTTAGGTTGTGTGGATGCGATTGTCTATTCTATTTGCATGTTTGCAAGTAAGAGATTGTCTTTATGATATGGATTTTCATTTTTTGTGTTTACACTGCAGTTTCATATCAAAAAACTAATATAACTTCATATCTGAATTACATTAAAAGTGATCATAAGTAGGGCTGATAACTCATCAATTAGGTTACACACATTATAAAAATAGGATTTTTGGAAAATATTAGACCATTGGATGGCATATATCTTTTTGTTTGGTTAGTATTTTTAGTGCTGAACAAGAGAGTTGGAGGGAGGGGGGAGAGGGAAATGTCTCAGAATTTGAGAGCACAGTGGTCAGATTCAATGTTAGCGATGCAAATACTGTCAAGCAAAGCTGTTGCACTACACTGTGTTAGAATGTCAACAAATCTGTGAGTTTACTTGTCTGCACTGCTGGCTGCTCATTTGTGCTTTAATATTGTGTCCAGACATGTACACCAATTAGGAGAAGTTGGATACATTATGAAAACAGCAGAGCAGTATACATCTATCTATCTATCTCGATCACCAATGTCTAACATACCAGGCAATTGCATAATTAATGTCTCTCATGCAGACAGTATGCTCAAATGTCAAAAAGAAAACTGCAACTAACAGGGAACACAAAGAAATTGTTCTTGCTACAGTGCTACTGTGGAGGAATGTTTAATTAGCCATAAGAGTGTCATTTGCACCTTACATCAACATAAATTCCACTCCTATTGTTGTTATTGTGGTCTTCAGTCCGGAGATTGGTTTAATGCAGCTGTCCAACCTTCTCTATCCTGAGCAAGCTTCCTCATCTCCTCATAAGAACAGCAACCCACATCCACTTGAATCTGCTTACTATACGAGTCTCTTGGTTTCCTTCTGCGATTTTTACCCCACACAATTCCCTCCAATGCTAAATTTATAATTCCTCGATGTGTAATAATGTACCCTACCAATCAGTCCCTTCTTTTGCTCAATGTATGCCAAAAATTCCTTTTCTCCCCAATTCTGTTCAGTACCTCTTCATTAGTTACATGACTACCCACCTAAACTTCCTCTGTAGTAACACATTTCAAACACTTCTATCCTCTTCCTGTCTAAAATTCTTATAATCCATGTTTCTCTCCTGTACAAGGCAACACACCACACAAATGCATTCAGAAAAGACTTCCTTACACTTAAATAAATATTCAGTGTAAGTAAATTTCTCTTTTCAAAAATGCTTTTCTTCCCATTGCCATTCTGCATTTTATATCCTGTGCACTGTGGTCATCATAGGTTATTTTACTGCCCAAGTAACAAAAGTCATCTACCACCTTTATTGTTTTGTTACCTAATCTAATTCCTACAGCATCGCTCAACATTCTAAGACTGCATTCCCCTTCCCCTTGTTTTGTTCCATTAATGTTCATCTAATATGCTCCTTTCAACACACTGTCCATTACAGTCAACTGCTATTCCAGATCCTTTACTGTCTCTGACAGAATTATAATGTCATCAGCAAAGTGCATAGTTTTTATATCTTCACCCTGAACTCCATTTCCTTCTCCAAATTTCTCTTTGCTTTCCTTCACAGGTTACTCAATGTACAAATTGAATAACATTGGAGAAAGACTACAACTCTGTCTTACTCCCTTACCAACCAATGCTTTCCTTTCATGTCCTTCTACTCTAATAATTGTGGTCTGGCTTTTGTACAAGTTGCAAATAACCCTCCTTTCCCTGTAGTTTACCCTTGCTGACTTCAGAATTTGAAGAGTGTATTACAATCAATATTTTCAAATCTACAATATGTAGAAATATGGATTTACCTTTCCTTAATCTATCTTCTAAGATAAGTCATAATATGAGTATTGCCTCCAGTGTTCCTACATTTCTCCTGAATCCGAACTTATCTTTCCCCAAGGTCAATATCTATCAGCCTTTCCATCCTTCTGTAAATAACTGGTGTTAAAATTTTGCAACCATGACTTAATAAACTGATGGTTCTGTAGTTTTCACACCTGTCTGCACCTAATTTCTTTGTAATGGGGATTACCACATTTTTCTTGAATTCTGAGGGTGTGTCACCTGTCTCGTACATCTTACGCACCAAGTGTAGTAGTTTTGTCTTGGCTGGTTATCCCAGAGACTTCAGTAGCTCTGATGGAATGTAATCTACTCCAGGGGTAGTGGCGGCGCGTCCTGTGTATTCACTAATTCAGTGAACCCCCGGAAAAAGTTTGTCGCGAAAAAAAAGTAAATAAATAAAATAAAAAAGTGTTTTTAAACTATCATCCTTCATTCTGATGTTCTATCAGATAATTTTATATACACATTCAAAGTATTATTATCGCATGAGAAACATTTCATGTCGCGGATAAAGGACATATATGAGTCACAGCACAGCTGCCAAACATAGGTGCAGTGGCTGCAGAGTTACAATGCACATGTGCAGCTGAGGTTCAGATTCTCTTCTTAACCCCCTGGAGGCAGCATATGGGCAGTCCTGTGGCATTTAATATTGGCATTGGAGCTTGTAAAAACACTAGCTCCTGTCTACTCAAGCTCTGGTGGTTATGCACGAATGTCCTGAAGCAAAGACAATGGAACTACTGAGCACCTATTCATGCCAATACAGAGAAACAGTACTGAAAAATGTTTGCACATCGGCAAATTCTCCATGAAGCAACATCTGCCCTTCATATTTGTTTTTGGTGCATTGAGGGCTGGCCACAGTGGCCGAGTGGTCTGCGGCGCACCAGTCACAGTCTGCACAGCCGCTACGATTGGGGGTTTGAATCCCTCCTTGGACGTGGATGTTTGTGTCATCTTTATTATAAGGTAGTTCATAAGTAGTTTCTAAGTTTAGAGAGTGATAACCCCGCAGTTAAGTCCCTTAAGCTTAACAAACCTGTGAACATTTTTGGCGCATTGAGGATTTATCAAAAGCACATCATATTTGGTAAAAGATCTTATAACTATCAATTGAAGGCACTAACTGTAAAGGTCTTCAGAAATGAAAATCATTCATATCCACCTAGAAGAAATATCTGCGTGGTTAGTGGCATCAAGCTGTGGTGACAAAGGTAGGTGGGTTTTCAGATTCTTTATTAACCGTTGACCACACGTAGCGGAATAGGCTTTACAAATTTTTACATACATACAATAGTATTCACCATATTAATTAATGTTTATAGTTCATGTACAAATTTTGTCCTTAATTAAGCAGTTTTACAACAATACAATTATATTATTAAAATTCTATTTCTATGCTACAACTATCTAAGAATTCTTTTACATTGTAAAATGGGTTGTCTGCAAGCCACTTGTACAATTTGTTTTTGAAATTGTTAAAAGACGTATTGGTTGCAGAGAGTGGTAACTTATTAAATAATTTTATACAGATTATTTTGTAGGAGTTTCCTGTTTTTGCCAGCCTGAGCCTGAGCCTGACTGCAAGCAATTTTGTTTTTTAACCCAATCTTCTTTTTAACAGATATGGGATCTATAGTGACTTTTGTATTCTCACTTGGCACATATCATTGGACATTTCTGTGATTTTGAGTGTAAATGACATTAATCCTCTTCATTGTAACAAATATTTAACTGAAAAGAGGTCTTTTAAGAAAAGCAGTGAACACACAGGACGTACCACCACTGTCAAATTCATATTAAAAGGCTGCCCAGCAGCAAATATTTTTGTGCTCCTTGACAATGCATACACTACTGACGTCAGAATTGACCACATCATATAGGTCAATATATTCTCGCGTTGAAATGGAAGCAGGCTTGACTTAGAAGGCAACTAAACACAGCACTTATACTGAAAGCACATTTATTACGAACTTAACATACATGCAGCACTGCCTGGCTCTCTGGCAGAGTGCTCTGCCATTTATACGCTGATAGAATGTACCAGAAATTAGAAGAATAGTTAACATAAGAAACAAGAAGAATTTACAAGTGATCATAAGAAAGATACAGAACATTCTGGAATTGTTAATTACAAAGAAATAAATTTTTGCCAGTGGTCGGGATTGAACCGGCAACCTTCCGCACCGCAGTCTGTGATGCTATCCCGTGCGCCATGCCGGCAGTCGGTTTACATGGTGTCTCGCAGCAATATGTGCAGAACATCAGCATGGGAGTCATTATTTAATACATTTCTGGCTTCTCTTTTCAGGCTGTCAGTGTATGAGCAAACATGGAATACCAAGGGTCAAAAGTGGTGCACGTAAAATGAAAGGGTATGAACAAAGTAACACACTCCTATTGAGCACAGTGTGCTATGGGCCATTCAAGAAAACTATTGTCAGATGTTTACTTATGATCGCAAAATTGATTTAATTATCTGGAAAGGTAGTTATCGAGAAAGGTAACTTGCATAAATCAATAAAAGAAGTCAGTGCCGTCGGATCTAAGAGCGGAGGAGGGAAGAAACCCAGGCGCTTTTCACTGGCACCAAATTGTCTCTTTGGACGTCAAGTGGGGGAGGGGGTATGCCGAAACATTGACACCACTATCAAGTTTCGGCCCTGGTTCGGAAATATTGTAGATCCAGCACTGATAGAAGTAAACCCCCATCCATCTGAAGCACCAGCCACCACTGCCCAGGGGCCTTATTTCGACGTAGTTCTTTCATTTCTATTAGCTGTACTACATCAGGCATTCAACAGTCATGATTTTGAAAAGTTGTACAGAAATTTTATCAGTTTTCCTTTTAGCAACTGATAGACAAATCTACATTTATCAGGTGTTTGCTCTTTACCAATGAAGCAAATATTACTAACCATGATAATGTAAATTTGCATATTATGCACTGTTAAGCAGCACTGGCTTCATCAGGTCAGCATCAGCTGTATATCATATAAATGTATGGTGCAGCATTGTAGTAAATTACATTTTGGGACCACTTTATCCCAGGCATTTTAAATAGAAATTCATACACACATTTTCTTGCAAACGTTCTGCCGATTCTTCTGCAAGAGGTACCACTGGATATTTGACAATATTCAACCATACAACACAATATATGTCTAGTTCAGCTGTACTGTGTTTCAGTGCATGTACGGAATGAAAACTTTCTAGGATGCTGAATAGAATGAAATTCTGTTGTATAATTGTGATTGAGGTTCCCCGATTTGACTCCTCTTGATTTCTTGCTTGGGTTGTACTAAAAAATGCATTCTATGATGAAACCCCGATAACCTGAGACAATGCGTGTCATTCAGTTGCCAGTGCCTGCTCTACCAGATTGTCTGTGCATCTTTTTACTGTATGAAAATTGCAAAAGTGCTGGTTACCAAATCACTATTAGTAAGTAGTTTAACTATTGGAAGTTCCAGTTGGAAATCAACAGTAGAGGATGAGAAGCCACTCACCCTAAAGATGATGACTGAGCTGCATACACGCACATAGGAAATGACGTTTAATTAACTTCAGTTTTTGGCCATCAGAATAATATGCACATATATTCACACAATCACTTAGACGAAACTCATGTACACGTGGCCACCATGCCAATGAGTTATGTCTGAGTGATTGTGTGAAAGTATGTGTATCTTTTTCTGGTGAAAAAAAAATTGAGGTTGTGTGCCTATTCTCTATTGCTAACATTGCTAAATTGTGTATTACATTTACATGTGAAATTGCACCATCAAATAATTGGTCATTGTGCACTGAGTTCAGGTTGTTAATGACATTTTATAAAATAGAATATTTATTTATAGGTCATCAATAAATAATTATTTATTAATGTGTCCCATATGATGTAATTTAGAGCAGTGTGGTTTGTTATAGTTGTATTTAATTTACCAAATATTTCGGCTGATAAGACAAGGTATAAATTTTAGTCAAGGATATATAGTTATACATGATATTTGTCTTATAAGACGGTTTCCAAACTATCAACGACCTGTAAATTTAGTTAAGAACAATGACAATCAGTAATAATATGCGCACTGTTTCGTGCAGTGACCTTGAGTATATGTAAAAGCGTCATTTTATGTTCAAATGTATGTGAAATCTTATGGGACCAAACTGCTATGGTCATCGGTCCCTAAGCTTACACACTAATTCAAAATTTCAAATGTTTGTAGAGCTTATGGGACTTAACTACGGGGTCATAAGTCCCTAAACTTACGAACTTCTTATGAACTAGCTTGTACTAAGGACGGCACAAATATCCATGCCCGAGGGGGGATTCGAACCCCCGACCGTAGTGGCCGTGCAGACCCTGACTGGCGCGCCTGTCCCCTCGGCCACCGCGGCCGGCACACGCTAATTAAACTACGTTATTCTAAGGACAACGCAAACAACCATGCCCGAAGGAAGATTCCATGCCTGAGGTAAGATTCGAACCTTTGGCGGAAGCAGCAGCACAGTTCATGACAAGGCGCCTTAGACCACACGTCTATTTCCGTAAGGCTCAGTTTTATGGACATACCCACACTGTACTTCTGAACAATAGGATACGACTGCACATCTCATAAAGCAAAAGCCTCATTCAGCATTGTTGTGGTGTTGTCTGTAGAAACACATGCCGAACCTTCTATGTTCAGCTAACTACTGTTGTAGGTTGTATTATGAGTAATGCTTTTAACTAGACGCCTCATAACTCTTGCTTTACGATAGTGGCCACGCCTATTGGTTCAACTGGTCTGAAATTGTACACTGAAATCGGAGCGGCGGCGATATAGATAAGCGAAAATTCAGCAAAAAATATCGTAGAAATATGGTAGAAAGGTTAAATTCTTTAGAGTTTGCAATTGTTGAGGAGTTGTATATCCGCATTTTCAAGTCCAAGCAGTTGTATGACGCATAAAAAATGGAAATCTGGCATTTTGTAAAAATACACCCGAATCATTAAGAGTGCAAAAAGGAGGACGTCTAGTAAACCCCAAATGCAGGCAGAAGTTTAATATCTGGTGTATACGACTACACAGTCTTTGCGTACAATTGGATACTGAGAGACCGACCTCACGAAACTTGGTACAGTATTTCCTCAACTCACTGATAGGGCTTAAAAGCAGTAAAGATGCTGGCTGGCATCTTTTGTTTCAGTTATTTGGAAACATATTCGCAGAATTGAATCAAAATCTGACTCAAGCTTGATAGGTATCACATTCAAAATGAAATTATTGATTTTCTAGGCACAATAATAATAATAAATATTTTGAAGAATGTAAGAGAATCTAAATATTTTTACATCATATTAGACAGCACACCAGATGCAAGCCATATAGAAGAAGTAACAGTAATATTTAGGCATGTTTATCTAAATCACATAGATAAAAAAAACTAGAGATGGTAAAACTATACAATCCGGGCCGCCGCGCAGTATCGAATGTTCAGATGTTGGTAGCGGCCGCGGCCAACCAATCGTAGCACAGACGGTGACAGCCAATCAGATATCGCGTAATATAGCCTATGCGTTGCTTTGACGATAGATGATATTGATAGTAAAGTAATGTCAAACACGCACATCAAGACGAGATGAAATATTGCCTATTCTAATGTACGGAAAACGTAGTAATAATTATGACGTAAGTGAAGAAAGCACTGAAATATTACGCAATTTATAATGAACACCACACGAAAAATTCAGAAGTAACTGCAAATGATACATGTTAAACGTACTGTTATGATTAGTATCACGAAATAAGAATCGTATTTTATGTTAGCGTAATGATTGTTGTTTAGAACTTCCTGGCTTTGAACGTAACACACTATGATCACAACATGTGAAAAAAAGGTATTAACATCACGTCTCAATTACTTTATTTTTAAAATGAATAACACTGTTCGAATGCGGAACATCGCTAACGTTTCTGTGCATGGACAGGTTTCTTGTTTAAATTCAGTACTTTCCTGTAACGCAAATCGAAATAAGTGTGTCTTTCTCTTACATGATATGAATGATGAAAATTTTTCCAATGCCTTTGGATATGCTCATAATGCAACTTATTGAAATTGTCATTCAACTCTGGTACAGGAAGCCATATGTTGTAACACTCAACGTTATGTCCATACAAAAAAGCGGCAAAAGTCTTACAATCACTATAATTAAAATCACTTGTGAACACTATCTTGACAAGGTAGTATGGCCAAAAAGTAACTTTCGAAGAAAAAAACTGCAACGGCAATTAAGAAACATTCTTCGTCATTATCTTTCGCTGAATATCCATTCAGAATGAAATTTTTAGCGTAACTTGCAATCCCTAAGCAGATAAAGAGCGCAATGATACATGTATGCAAAACATCACTATAGAGAACAGTACAATTTCTGTGAGAATAGAAAGTACTACCACATTGCAAATGACAAATAACGTAAATATAAATTGACGTAATAAATAGATAATTTTTTGCACTGGCCATCAAGTAAGTAATTAATGCTGTTCCTGCTCTATGGTTGATGGGTTCTCGATGTACCCTTGTCCGCTCAGTAAATTGATATTACCACTTCGCGAATGACAACTTACCTAAATATAAATTGACGTAATACATGATTAATATTTTGCGCTGAGCATCAAGTAAGTAATTAATGCTGTTCCTGCTCTATGGTTGACAGGTTCTCGATGTACCCTTGTTCCGTCAATAAATCAGCTATCCTCATGAAACACTGCCCTCGGAATTCGCTACTTATTTTGGGAAATTAATAAATACTGTTCCTGCTCTGTGGTTGACAGCATCTTGATGTACCCTTGTGTGGTCAATAAATTGTCATCATTTTATCTATAAAACAAAAATTTGATACAAAATAAACCGTTTCCAAAAATATTACGCACGCGCCGACATAAATCTTCATGGTCCATTTAAAAAAGAGGGGCTGCCGACAGATCTATCTTTTACTGCAGTCACATGAATGCCCAGTTTATGTGGTGTGCAACACTTTTGTTTCTAAGTAGCTTAGGATTTCAGCCGCCAGTGGCGTAACAAACACAATTTTTTTCCGATGGGTTATTCTCGACCTATCAGATTACAACTAAAGCTCCCAGACGTGAGTTCCATATCATGCAGCCAACATATGATTCGTATTTTAGAGCAAAGTAAGTATTTACTCATAGTAAATTATGGTAAAACTTTACGACGCTTCTCGCTGGGCTCCAGTGCTTATATTGGCAACAGATAAACAATGGGCCGGCCCAAGGTATACAGAAATAGGGGCCGGCCGCGGTGGCCGAGGGGACTGAGGCGCTCCAGTCACGGTCTGCACGGCCACTACGGTCGGGGGTTCGAATCCCCCCTCGGGCATGGATATTTGTGCCGTCCTAGTTCGTAAGTAGTTGATAAGTAGTTTGTAAGTTTAGGGACTGATGACCCCGTAGTTAAGTCCCATAAGCTTTACAAACATTTGAACATTTGATAAACAATGAAGTGTAGAATTACGTTAATATTTTTCACGAGCTACAGAGTAAGTTTTATTGCTGCTCGTTTCACTCACAGCAAAATTAATACTGTACCTGCTCTATGGTCGACAAGTTCTTGTATGTACCCTTGTCTGATCAGAAAAAAAAAATCGTTTTGGTTAACTTGTACGACGCTTCTCGCCGGGCTGCAGTGGTTATGTTGGTACCAATGGTAATGACGGCAACTCAGATGACCAATACATGTTTTTTCGTGACAACATCAATTAAAACGAATTTTTTTTTTTTTTTTTTTTTTTTTTTTTTTTTTTTTTTTTTTTTTTCAGAACGGACAAGGGTACATACAAGAACCTGTCGTCCATAGAGCAGGCACAGGATTAATTTTTCTGCGAGTGAAATGAGCAGCAATAATATTTACTCTGTAGTTCGCGAAAAATATTAACGCAATTCTACACTTCATTGTTCATCTGTTGCCAACATAAGCACTGGAGCCCGGCGAGAAGCGTCGTACAATTTAACCGTCGTTCCCTGTAATGAAAAATTATATATCTCATTACAAATGTTGAAATCTTTGTTAAGCTTATGGGACTTAACTACGGGGTCATCAGTCCCTAAACTTACAAACTACTTATCAACTACCTTATACTAAGGACGGCACAAATATTCATGCCCGAGGGGGCATTCGAACCCCCGACCGTAGTGGCCGTGCAGACAGTGACTGGAGCGCCTCAGTCCCCTCGGCCACCGCGGACGGCTATCTCATTACAACATACGCTTCATGTACATATCATTACGACATTTGTATCACATGCCATAACTGTAATACTTACATTAGATTTGTAATGTAGGATTATATTTCTTAATGAGTAGATTGCGGCAATATTAAAAATTTTTAATTCAGAAAATAATTATCCGAAATAATAAAATAAAATTTTTGTTCCCATTGGAAGCCGTTAGAGAGGTTTTCGTGCACCAAGCTGTGGCTTAGTCACTGTAGACTGAAAAGTGTCCAAATTCATATACGAGTATATCAGGCAGTCGGAGGTCCGGGTCGGCGGCAAAACGTGCCCCCCCCCCCCCCCCCCCTCCACCGCCGGCCACTAGGATATACATATATTACTATAAAACAGAACTTTTGCGTTTTGGAGGGCCTCCCAGGACGAGAGGTGTGGGCCAATCAACCAAAAAGTAGCTTTCGAGATTCGGAGGCCCCACAACGAGAAGCGAAGGTAGCTCCAACTAAAAAAAAGAAAGAAAGAAAAACGTTCTTTCGGGGTATTTGGAGGACCCCCGAAGACGAGAGGCCTGGGGCGGACCGCCCCTCCCCCCCTTAGTCCGCTACTGTAAATATCCCTAATAATTAATAAGTTAATTATACATATACATAACATGTGGTACATGAGCAAATTACATTGATAGGAGTGCGACTGTGAACTTTAAATACTCACAACTAATTCCAGTTTTTCTATCGTGCGGTCCAACACTTTCAGTATTCGGTCTGTCTCTATGGTCAGCTCGACTTGGAAAGCAAATTCATCTTCATTGTCGGCCTTATCTTTCTCTACAGACGATTCCTGCCGTTTCGTGGAAGTCATAATTATGGTGTGTAACCATGAGTGCAACGAATCATTTGTGTTCACGTCCTGGGTGGTTCTTCTCTACATCGTAGCGTATCCATGGAAATGATGTAGAGTTATAATTTCTTTGATAATGAACTCAGCTTTTCTAAGAGTAAAAGTGCTTTTGAAGATATAGAGTAAACTGAAATTTCCAATACATGAAGGTGTGCAATAATAGCGAACTTAAAAGTAATGGAAACCATTTCTGTTTTCTTACGAAACCGCGGAGTGAGCTGAGACAGTTGTAAGGCTTATAAACGCTTATTCTAGTGCGCGACTGTTATAATGCCGCTCCGGTCATCCGGATTTCATTTTTCTGTCCTTTCCTTAATACTCCTAAGGCAAGGTCTTCGTAACGGGCACAGTCGATTTCCAGGTCGTGAGTTATTTGCAATACTAACTTATGTCTTTGACCAATGACGTAATTGTAATGGTTGTTGTGACGTCACTTTTTGATGTAAAGCACTAATTTGATGCGCATTTTGCATTGCATTTCTTTGATGTTCAAATGTTTGTAGACCTAAAGGCGGACACACACGTAACCGCAGGCTTGACAGCACAAATTTCTCGCGCCTTCACACGGAAATGCATGCTTGTACAAGCATCCGTTTGTTTACCAGCAAAATAAAGAGCTCAAATGTCAATGAGTTAGATTAGGGAGACTTTTTGTTACCGAAAAATGAAAATAAAAAATACGGTGAAAAAGGAAACCTGATCATTGTACACAGAGTGTTTGAAGAACCGGAAATGATATTTGCACACTCAGCGGAAGATCCTACCCAAAGACTGGAAAGTTGCCCAAGTTACTCCAATATTCAAGAAAGGCAATAGGAGTGATGCCCAACATTACAGACCAATCTCATTGACGTCGATTTGCAGTAGGATTTTGGAACATATACTTTGTTCGAATATTATGTTCAAATGTTTGTAGAGTCTATGGGACTTAACAGCGGGGTCATCAGTCCCTAAACTTACAAACTACTTATGAACTACTTACAACTAAGGACGGCACAAATATCCATGTCCGAGGGGGGATTCGAACCCCCGACCGTAGTGCGAATATTATGAACTACCTCGAAGAGAACGACCTATTAACCAATAGTCAACACGGATTCAGAAAGTATCACTCTTGCGAAACACAGCTTGCCCTTTATTCACATGATGTGTTAAGTGCCATTGACAAGGGATCTCAAATCGATTCCATATTTCTGGATTTCAAGAAGGCTTTTGACACTGTACCCCGCAACTGGCTTCTTATGAAATTGCGTGCTTATGGAATATCCCCAATTGTGCGATTGGATTCACAGTTCGTTGTAATTGACGGTAAGTCATCGAGTAAAACAGAAGTGATATCTAGCGTTCCACATGGAAGCGTTATAGGTCCCCTACTCTTTCTCGTGTTTATAAACGATTTAGGAGACAATCTGAATAGCTCCCTTAGACTGTTCGCGGATGATGCTGTCGTTTATCGGTTAGTGAAGTCGACAGAGGATCAAAAGCAACTGCAAAACGATTTAGACAAAATTTCTACGTAGTGCGAAAATTACCAATTGACACTAAATAAAGAAAAGTGTGAAGTAATGCACATGACCACTAAAAGAAATCCGCTGAACTTCAGTTACGCGATAAATCAGTCAAACCTTAAGGTCTTAAATTCTACCAAATCCCTAGGCGTTACAATTACGAACAACTTTGACTGGAGAGGACACACAGAAAATATTGTGGGGAAGGCGAACCAAAGGTTACGTTTCATTGGCAGAACGCTTCGAAGATGCACCAGCTCCACCAAAGAGACTGCCTACATCATACTTGTGCGTCCTCTCCTGGAGTACTGTTGCCCCTTGTGGGACCCTCACCAGGTGGGACTGAGGGAAGACATTGAGAAGGTTCAGAGAAGGGCAGCTCGTTTTGTTTTATCACGTTACGGGGGGGGGAAAGCGTCACGGAAATGTTGCACGAATTGGGGTGGAAATCATTAAAAGACGTTATTCATTACGGCGTGATCTGTTTGCGAAGTTTCAATCACCGACTTTTACTTCTAAATGTGAAAATATTTTGCTAGCGCCCACCTACTTAGGGAGACATGACCATCCCAATAAAATAAGAGAAATCAGATCGAAAACGGAACAATTTAGGTGTTCTTTCTTCCCGCGCGCTATTAGAGAATGGAACGGGAGGGAAAAGTTATGAAAGTGGTTAATGAACCCTCTGCCAGGAACTTAAATGTTATTTGCAGAGTATCTATGTTGATGTAGATGTAGATGCTGTTTTCTTCTTGCTTAACATGTCAAGTGCAAATAGTGCAAGTTGTCATAATCGGGGGCTATTAGTCCGAGATCCGGTATAAGAAATATATACCCTCATCTGTTATTTAATTTTAATGACGTATATATGGTAGATAATGCATAGATTGATATATCGCTAATAGGTTGCCTAGCTAAATCTGATGCCGACGATGTTAAACAATAAAATGTTTCATTAAATTTTTTCGATCAACTTCCCCCATCTGTTATTTATGAAAATCAAGTATCAACTGAGACAATACACCCCAATGAACTGAAGAAATAAAGGTTGCCTACCTTCACCTGTTGCCATCTATAGTGTTGCCTACTATGATGAGATAAGTAAGCGTCATTTCATCGAATTACATTTCAAATGATAGGTTATTTTATTCCAAATCCAACTGTAATAGTTTGCCTTATCAAAAGCTTTGCTAATTCCATGGTTGCCTAGATTTAACCCCTCAGTGGACGCGCCCCGGCATACGCACCGCAAATTTTAGTTTATTGAGAGTCCAATAAACCTGCTTTCGTGAAATCTAGTACACAGTCTTCATCAAAGAGAGAGTGAGTATCACATAGTTTGAAATCAGACCTTGCCATTGTTTATTAGCTAAAAAATTATTAAATACGTTCAGCCTTTGCGGTGTGTTTGCCGCGCACGCGCCCACCAAAAGGTTAATGGGTTAAATTTTCAACGCGAGCGTTAACAGTTCTTTTGAAAGGTATCTTCTATAACGTAAATATTAACGACATCAATTTTTTTTCACTCACACATTCATTTATCAGTGACAATACATAATTACGGAATAATTTTTCTGTTTAAAATGCATGTATTTCAACCGGAGATTTTTTAGATCTTGTCAGTACGGATAAAATAATGGTAAAATTAAATAAAATATCAGATGATGATATAAATACTTTTTATTAATACATAAATTTTTATTAAATAAGAAAATACAAAATTTATACATAAACTTACTCGCATACTGACTCGCCAGAAGTGCCTATGTAAAAATCAAATTTTAGTTCTTCATCGATTTCCTTGTTTTACGATTTCCTCAATATATCGTTAACTTGCAAGTTCGCTGGGTCCCCTTCAAACGATTTAGACTTCAAATAGCGCTCCAAAATCCAACCACAATCTTCAGAATTGATTTTAACGCAGCATGTATCGGTTGCATGGCGCTACATTGAATTAACATATATCGTTCAGCTGCGAATGAATCGGCTGCTGCTGTAGCTTCTGCAGATCTTGTAGTCGGCACTGCTCACAGTTTCCAGTTTCTGTGTATTCTGTGTATTGTCACAGATCAAGTTGCTGTCGCACTGAAAATGATTGTTGGGTTGATTGCTGCATTACATATCGCCGCGAGAGACCACGAACACCAACTGTTAAACAGCTCATCACCAGGGTCGAAGAAGCAAGACAGCTGGCTCGCATACGGACACTGGACGCCCAGGAGAAGGACCGTCAGCGGTATAACGACAAGCACCGACCTGTTGTGTACAGCCCAGAAGATCTGGTATGGATTTTTACCCCTGTACGGAAGGTTGGACTGTCAGAAAAGTTATTGAAGCGATACTATGGTCCGTATCGTGTCATACGCCGCCTGTCAGACGTCACATGCGAAGTTGAGGATTATGAGCCGTCGTCGAAACGTCAAAAACGAAGAGACATTGTTCACGTCCTGCGCATGAAGCCTTACTACGATCCTGAAGAGCAGGTAGACGACAATGGCTTCTTGTTCAAGGACTTTAAGGACGGTAATGTTCCTGATGAAGCTACGACAGGAACGTCTGACATCGATAATCGCGGAGAAGGGAAGGATTCTCTTGAACTATCATACAGAGGACCCATGACACGGTCAAGATCTAGGACATTGCAGCTAGCTCCACAGGGATCATAACAGCGGGTCGCTGTTTCTCCAGGAGAGCGAGCAATGCCGCGAGAGACCACGAACACCAACTGCCGGCGTGGCGCAGGGGATAGCGTCACGGACTGCAGAGCAAAAGGTCACCGGTTCAATCCCGCCCACCGGAAAAAATTTATTTCTTTGTAATTTATAATTCTAGAAGGTTCTACATCTTTCTTATGTTCACTTGTGAATTCTAGTTGTTTCTTATGTTAACTGTTCTTCTAATTTCTGGTAAATTCTGTTGAGTTCGTAATAAACGTGCTTTCAGTATAAGTGCTGTGTTTAGTTGCCTTCGATGTCAAGCCTACTTGCATTGCAACGTGACAATGTTTGTTGACTTGTAAGTTATGTGCAACCTGGCTGACACTGATTCACAGGAATATTATTGTCGTACACAATAGTGGGGTCAGCGTACCATGCCGCAATACCGGCCGGTATCACTTGACAGTGTCTTTATGGAGTGAATCCCCCATATTCTGTTGAGTATCTCATTATTCAAACTGTTCTTATTACTGTTAAAAACAAGTAGAAACACTGAGATAGTCCGAAACGCACACTGTTTACACTCCCTAGCCCGAAACGGAGGGAAGTAATTTCGCTCACGATCGCCGCGACTGCGTAGAAAAGTTAACGTCTTAAATCTAGGCAACCATGGATTTAGCAAACTTTTTGACAACTTATTACAGTTGGATTTGTAATAAAATAACCTTTCATTTGAAATGTAATTCGATTAAATAACGTCTGAGGGTATATTAACTACACTTACTTACCTCTTCATACTAGGCAACCCTATAGCTGGCAATAGGTAAAGATAGACAACCTTTATTTTTTCAGTTCATTGGGGTATATTCTCTCAGCTGATGCTTGACTTTCATAAATAACAGATGGGAGAAGTTGATCGAAAAAATTTTATTGTTTGACATCATCGGCACCAGACTTAGCTAGGCAACCTATTAGCGATATATCAATCTACCCATTACCTACCATATATACTTGATTAAAATTAAATTACAGATGAGGGTATATATTTCTTATGCCAGATCTTAGACTATATCCATTTATTATGGGAAAAAGCTTGTGTGGTCGCCTTAAGGGACTACACTGTTAAGATCATCGTCACATCGGTCCTTAGACTTACAAACTACTTAAATAAACTTACACTAAGGACAACAAACACACCCGTTGATGTCATATATTCTATGAATGTTGAATAATAACAACTGCAGGATCAGAAGTGACGTCTGTTATCTCGGAACAGACGCCACATGTATATATATAATAAGCCGGTGACGGGCAATGATCCTATCGTTAGTGGGGAGGGGTGGGTAAAGTTTGAAGCCCTTACTCTTACGGGAATTAGTTCATAACTACGAGTTTGAGTACTGTGGGCAGGGCGAAGCTGGGAATTTGTATCTGACGGGAGGCGTGCTTAGGTAGTCCTTGCAGGTGCGGTGATCACTATGTCCCCAGTGGTGTAGGGGTCAGCGCAACTGCCTAGAAAGCAGGAGACCCGGGTTCGAATCCTGGCTGGGTACACATTTTCAGCCTTGCCCAATCGCAGTTGATGTCATATATTCTATGAATGTTGAATAATAACAAGTGCAGGATCAGAAGTGACGTCTGTTCTCTCGGAACAGACGCCACATGTATATAAACATACCCGTGCCTGAGGGAGAACTCGGCGGGAGCGGTTCCGCAATCCGTAGTACGGCACCTTAGGCCAAGCGGCCACTGCTGTCGGCGTCTCTTTAATCATCCCTGCCAACGCAGCCATACAGTCATTTCATTTCAAAAGCACTATTTACTTGAAGGAATAATAGTGAGAGATGAGCCTGATGTGTGATAACTGCAAGTTTGCTACCGCAGTGAGGAGAGTTGGGGAACAAACCACATTGGCTCCTGCAGTTGTGGCTCCATATACTTAACGCTTCATGCTTCTGCGTAAGTAGAATTCCCGCACGGAAGTAAAATATCGGTTAAATGTTATTCGCGAACAAAACTGAAATCGTCATACCGGGTTTGCCAGATGTCCTGGGTTTCAATAGTCGTTCCGGGACGCGATTTGTACCGTATTTTTCCGATATACCGGGAAAAATTTATGAAAATTCCCTTTACTTTGGTTCGTTTTGACAGTTTAGTTGCTAAGACATAACATATAATCAGTTACAAAGTATATATAAATAAAAATTAAGCGCCACATGTATTGCTAAGCGTAAAACTCGAGAACGGTTCGACCAATTCGGCAGATTATTTATTTTACAATTTTGTTGAAACACAAGGAAGGTTGTTATGGGGAGAAACAACGTAAAAAATACAAGGAAAATAATAAAAACAAAACTTTTACTTTTAGACCCATGCCGCCAATAAGACGTCGGCGCAGCAATTTGGGTCGAAGAGATCAGTATGTTGGCGTCAGTCTGTATGATGTCTTCTTATTGCGATTTATGTTTGTTTGTGTGTGCGTATTGCATAGAAATCCACAGTTTTGTTCCACCAATATGTGTGAAATTTTGCACACGTAAGCTTCAAACCATGATGACAGTCGCCGTAAGTGCAACGATAAGTATAACACATAAGGTTCGTTTTAAGAGCTGCAGGGCTGCAGCTCCCTGCAGCAGCGAAGCAGGCTCTACCGCGCATGCTCGCTACCGATGACGTCAGTCAGGCTACAGGAGGAAATTTTCCCTACAGCTGGTGCAGCCCGGAAACTGCAGGATGCTGCAGCCGGGAGTTTCTTGAACAGCCGGTAGGCTGCAGCATGCGGCAGGCTTGCTCTCTGAACACGGATTTCCGTACCGCGCATGCGCGGTAGCAGCCCTGCACCTCTTTGAACGAACCCATCGTTCACGAGATATGACGTCATAAACAATGAGATGCGAGAAAAACTGCTCCATTACGTGTCAATGTTGCACATCTCATCCTAAACCACTGGACCGATTTCAATCAAATTTGGTACACATATTCCTTACCGTGAGGTAACAGTTGCTGCAGCGTTAAGAATCAATACGAACATGGTTCAGGAGGTATGACGTCATAAATATTAAGAACGTGGCTTGGGCACTCCTCCAGGACACGTGATCGGAATAGTGCTGAGGCATCGCGATCACGAAGCTGGCTGGTTGGCTGCTAAGAGACAGTAGACCGTGCCCCAGCGGCCAGCCAGTCAACTTTGCGATCGCGTTGCCTCGGCACTACTCTTAAGCCCTTCTACACCGGAAGTGAGAGCTTACGAGATTGCCCATGATGCACCGGTTACGCCGTCCGCGTACAGTGTAGACGCGTCCACTTGCCAAAGATGCACACATACGATCACTAGTAGACGGAATAGGATGGATCCTATTCTCAAGCGTATGCAAGTGCTTCGCGCATACGCAGACGACCGAATGGAGAACCCAGCTGACAAACGAAGCCAAGTCGGGAATTTGTTTGAGAACGTGTACATTTTTCCGGTAGATTTTCGAAAAATTTAATTTCATACATACCTGGTCCTGTCGAGCCGCACTCAAGTGATGCTTTTACAACCATGTGGCAATTGATTTTTGTTCATAGAAAGAAAAATGGTTTTCGGATTTTCCTAAATTTTCCTACTTACCGGGCGACTTTTCCAAATTTTTATTTGATACGAACCTTCCTCTTGCTTTCAACATGAAATGTACAAAATTTTATCGCAATTGGATGAACGGTATTGATAGCTCACTGGAAAAAGCTGTTTCATTTTTACCCGATTTTCCTCTATTTCGGACAACTTTTCTCTATTTTATCACCGTTTAAACCTTCCCGAACTTACACGAATATTTCAAGACTAAATTTAGCCAAATCGGTTCAGCCATTCTCGTGTTTTAGTGAGACTAACGAACAGCAATTCATATATAATATATATATAAACGATAACATCATTCGCATGATAATAATAACAATATAATATCGTGTGGCTCATTGGTCTGGTGCAAGTCTTTGCCGCGGAAGAATAGCCGTGCGCACTGAGGCGCCGTGTTGCGGCCGTTGGAGGTTCGAGTCCTCCCTCGAGCATGGGTGTATGTGTTGTCCTTAGGTTAGTATAACTTAGTTTAAGTAGTTTGTAAGCTGGGGACTAATAACCGAGCAGTTAAGTCTCATAGATTTACAAACATTTATACATTTTACAAGTGGACGCCACATGTCTAGGATAATAGTCATGCCACGGCGACTTGCGTGTCCGTAGCCTTCCCCAGTTATCAAACCGGGAAAAGGGGACCTACAGCTTAACGTGGAACCCGAACCACGTGTCGTTTCTGGAGACTCTTCGCATCGTTGAGAGGTGAAGGATAGGTTAAACCGAAGACTGAAAAAAATCCGAGGTCCGGCCGAGTTTCGAAACCGCAACCCTTCGGTTCCCAATCGAGCGCTCTACCCGAAGACCTTGTAAAATAACTTTACCCCAAGACCATCGGCCCCGACATGCGCAGGTAGAAGTAAATTTCTGAGTCCAACATTGGGGCCACCCCTTGTGGTTCAACGTAACGTTAAATGATTAATATGGCACAGAAGGAAATCTACTCTTTTTATGAAGCAAAAGATTACGTTACTAAGGGGATCGAAAATAACTATAATTTCCAATGGATCAAATCTGCGTTTTGTGCAGGTTGTGCAATACTGAGGATTGCGTGGCCTCGCTATCTTGATAGTCGAGACTGTACAGCACTCGTCGTTTCTACATCTATATACCGGAAGGCACTTCATGGTGTGTGGCGGAGGTTACGTACCATTGTTTGTACTGCTTCCCATTCCAGCAGCATTACCAACTTGACAGATTCCCCGTCAAATTTGACGGAATTGCAAGTTGTATGACGGATAAAATTTAGCTTCGACGGTTGGCGCATTTTTTGGCGGATATTATTAGAAATTTATCTGTTTTTGAGGAATACTGCTGATTTAATACAATTTTGAAAAAGAAAAATATAACATTTTCTTTGAAAAAGCAATTACGGTTGCAAATCTTTCTGTGCCTTTAAGACAGTAGCATTAACGAATTGTTGCGGTAAAATCAAATAATGAACATCTCAGATGACTGGAAAACTAAGGGCCGGTTTGTCAATGTCTCGTTGAGTTACGGTTAAGATTTTAACTTGTCGTTAGCGGAGAAATACGTTTGTCAATGTTGCGTTATGAGTTAACCAGACGTTAAAAGACCTCAAACTGGCCGTTAACTTAACGAGTAGAATTCTGCTCGTTACACGGCTAACTATCAGTTAAGTGAGAATCTGTATGAAAATACCGCAATATATTCACGAGATAAGACCGATTTATCCAACAAAATAACAGAAGCACTACATGTATGAAAAACTAGTGTGGAATGCAGCTTAATTGAAAAATTTTATCGTCATATTTCTCGCCCCATCCATGTCAGTAGCTAGCAGATGAGTTTGATATATTGCAGATTAGCAACATAACCTTAAAATTATTGTTGCGATATCAAAATACAAACTTATGGGTAACGATTAAATTAGTTCAGTGAGAATCGGTATGATGAAAATGGTTAGAAAAAGAGATTTGGTTGACAATGAAGACGATGTCAATATTTTAGACGATCTAGAGGTCATTGCTCCTATAATGCAACCTAGACATATTCATGTTCGCCCAAATAATTTCGAAGGCTGAGATGATGCAGAATTTGTTACGCTATTTCGTCTTGGAAACGCTACATGAAAAACTCCACGACCTTCTCAAGAGTCCAACAGATAGTTACGTATATTGTAAGTGATCTGTCATAATAGAAAACAGAATACATTATTCATGCCTGTAAGCTTTTTAATTCAATATTTGGTTAAATTGTACTACGCTTCTCGCCGGGCTGCAGTGGTTATGTTGGCACCAAAGGTAACGACGGCAACTCAGACGACCAATAAATGTTTTCTCGTGATAACTTAATTAAAACGATTTTTTTTATTTATTTTTTTCTGGACGGATAAGGGTATATACAAGAACCTGTCAACCATAGAGCAGGTACAGTATTAATTTTGCTGCGAGTGAAACGAGCAGCAATAACATTTACTCTGTAGCTCGTGAAAACTATTAACACAATTCTACACTTCACTGTTTATCTGTTGCCAACATAAGCACTGGAGCCCGGCGAGAAGCGTGGTAAAATTTTACCCAGTATTTACTCATGCTTGTTGCACCTAGTGTGAGGCCTAAAATGTGATTCCTTCCTCTGATCTACAGAAACAGTATACTTTTGCCTATGTGCAAGGTTGCACTTACTATGTACTTGTCATGTTATCGTACTAAGCCCTAAGCATTTTTACTGTCCTACATTTTCCGTGGAAAGCACTGAGCCGGCCGCGGTGGCCGAGGAGACTGAGGCGCTTCAGTCACGGTCTGCACGGCCACTACGGTCGGGGGTTCGAATCCCCCCTCGGGCATGGATATTTGTGCCGTCCTTAGTCTTAGCTAGTTCATAAGTAGTTTGTAACTTTAGGGACTGATGACCCCATAGTTAAGTCCCATAAGCTTAACAAACATTTGATTTTGAAAGCACTGAATTCATTTGCCACACGCGATCATGTCGCTTTTTTCTTCTCCTTCCATGTCGTGACGTCCGTTTTTTTTTTTTTTTTTTTTTTTTTTTTTTTTTTTTTTTTTTTTTTTTTTTTTTTTTTACATTCCAATGCACCCTAATATTTCTCTATTGAGGACACAACACACTCGTACTAACTTCTTATAAAATTCGAGCTTCTTTCACGTTTGTTTTCCATAACGCCAATTAAGAACTATCTGCTAACCTCTTTCCCAATAGTTAAATAAGGGAAACAGCTGTTTATTCAGACGGCAATTTCATTTTTTTCTATTGCCAACCTAGTCGAAATATATCGTACCTTCTCGTTTTCTCCAGTTTAGCAAACGAGAGGTGTATCTGGTAATGACAAACGCAATGCACTTAACGAGCACATTTAACTGGATGTTAAAGGCATCTTCTCATTTACTAACGAGAAGATTAACGAGAGATGGACCAACCGGCCCTAAGTAAAATAAACTTTAAGGTGCCATATGGCTCTAATTTGTCTGGCTGCATATATACCATACGTGCCTCAGTAGCAGCAGCACCACGCTAACAATGATGTGCTTTGCTTTACTAGTTAGTTTGGGGTACTTTGGATAGGGAGCTCAGTACATTGGCTGAGTCTGACGGATTTGTAAATGCTTGTCCGATTCGTAAAAAAGTAACGAATATTATGAATAGTATAAATTATAATTTTATCTTTATTTCTGCAAGAAAACGGGGATCATTTAATTTTGACGGATTTTTAAATATTTTTCTGAGGCATAAGCAAACTAATGGGTCCCAAGTTTTAAAATATATTTCATTTTTTTCTTTATTTTGCAAGAAAATGAAGAGATATCTAATTCTGGCGGATGTGTAGGTGTTGGCCTGACGGAAAAAATTATCGTGAGTTGGCAGCACTGCACTTCAATCAACCCCCCAGAACCTTTTCTTTTCTTTCTTTTTTTTTCACTCGTGCTAAAATAAAAAATGAAAATTATTTTTTGTAATGAGTATGAGAGTTAGACTGAAAATTTTGCCAACAAAGAGAGGTACCAGGAGGGTGTCCGTAAGTTGTAATCGATGCTTAGTTGAGCTTTGACTTCTTACTTGTCGGGACACTTTGTCTTCAATGTGTTATGGGTGGCCTTCGTGAGGCCTAGGCAAGCGTCGCGCACAACTTATTAAAAAAAAAAAAATAATAATAATTGCCCAGGTAACCACCACCAAACCACCAGTAACAATGAACAAGTATTGTTGAATTCCAGCCAGAAACACGCTCCACAGCCTGTTTAAAGTACCGCGCGAGGCTTGTCTACTGTCTAGTAGTCCAGTAACCTTGTCACGAAAAGGTGGGTCTAAGTTGCATCAAATTGGGGTAGTATGTTTCTTTTTTTCTTTGTATGGGATGTAACTGAGATGTTAGATCCAGGTTTTAGACCTCGGCAGACTCGTGGATCACTTCTGAATATCCTAAAAACCACCAAATTTTCGCAATGTTTTTCGTTTTTCATTTTCGCCCTGAAGCATCAAGTTTTCGACAAGCACTGTTCAGAACATTTTTAAAGTATATTAAATTTGCTACTATTTGAGACCAAAATGAGCTCGGAAGACACAATAGTTCCTGAGATACAGCTTTTCAAAACAGACAAATTTTCACAACTTTCAAGATTGAAGCTAATATTCGTGTTTCATTTTATGATGTCGTCTTTATATCTGTTATAACCTGTCTGTAATGGTTCAGTGAGGTATAGAGGTATTCAGTTTGCTATTTTGAGGGGCACTGGGAGCTGTTTTCGGTGGAAGGTCGCTGTTCACAACAAGGCAAGTGAAACTGAAGAAATAATAACCCAGTGACACCGTATATCGTAAGTTGTATGGGGGTTGTAGGATTCTTTTTTTTCTGATATGGGGTGTGACCGAGATGTTAAATAAAATTCATTAATCACGGAAATATGAAGGCATCAGCAGCTGGATTTTTAGAAATTGTATATAATTATAAATGTTTTATTAACTTTTAATATTTTGCTGTGTCATTATTATATACTAACTGTGAATGTGTCTTTTGTTTTATATTAAATATGTTATATTGTCATCTGACGCCTGTTACTTATATCATGTCAACTTGAATGAAGTATAACAATTACAGAATATTGTTGTATTCCGACTAGTGAATAGTTACTGTATAAACTGGTCCTCAATGACGCCCATATCATAGTTTTCAAAGGGAAGGAGGGTTTCTCTGTCTTATATACCAACTTTTTTTTTTTTTTTAAATCTTTGACATTCATGTGACTGCACCATATATTTTGCTTTCCCCTGGATCTTGGTCTGGGGGAAGGGGAGGGGGAGGGAATGAGGTCACTTACCGAGTAGTCGGATTTCGAAAATATTGTTACCTTAAGTATTTTATAAGTCTAGGTACTGGTAACCATAGCAGTGTGGTTCAATAGGTATACAGACATTTTATTTAAGCTATTCGCATTCAAACGGAAATTCAAAATTACGAGCAGAAAGATTACGAAGTATATAAGCAAGAACTGAGAAAATAAACTGGAAGAACTTGAATACTGTTCAAAGAAGTTTGTTTCAGAAACAAACGTCAAATTCCAACATTATGAAAACGCATATGTCGTCAACACAGATCAGTTCGGTTTTAACTATGAAATGAAATCGCCCCACACGTTATCGTTAGTTGGAGAAGACGCCACAAATGTACTGTACACCAGCGCCATACCACTTCACACAATTATAGCTCACAAAATGCTCTAAACAAAGCAGAATTTTTTTAACTACATTTTACTTGTGCTTCCAGGGAAAAAATGTGTATTTGGACTGGAAGTCCAGCAACAGGTTGGGACAGACCGTTTGTATTTGTATTTTCTGCTCTATATTAAGCTAATTGGTATTCTGTGTTATTACCTTTGGGCATTAAAAAAAGTACAAAAAACTGTTTATCTCTTGTCATTGTAATCACGCCCCCATGGCATGTGGCGTGCAAGATAAAAGTAATTAAAAAATATGGAAATATAAATCTTAAATTTAGTATATAATGAACAGTGTGCTACAGATTTTCTTTTTTACATCATCGGCAGTACAGCTCTGCTGTAATTCACTGCTAATTATTTTGTAGCTCTTCATTCTTTACAATTTGAAAAACAGTAACAGAAAAGGCTAACGCAAATGGTGTATACGAATAAGATTCTAAGTTCATAACGCAAGTTTCATTAAATAACATTGTAAATGGAAAATGTCAGCACTCACAAAGAGGAAAATCTGAGTTATTTATGACGTTATTAATAATGTAAGGGGGGAAAACATAGCTGATAAAGTAAATATGCTCTATTTAATTCCTTACAAAAATTGTCTGACATATTCATTAGTACGGCATATATTGTCTAGGGTTACCAGGCGTCCTCTTTTACCCGGACAAGTCCTAATTTTTGGCCTCTAAAAATGGCCTGGCCGGGTTTTTAGAAAAATGAGGAAATGTCCTCTTTTTTTTGGGTAATGCAACTGTTTCAACTTGAAAATGCGTAAATACAACTCTCTGCAGTGTCACAATCACTAAATCTAGATAATTTAACCGTTCTTCAAACAATGTGATTTTTTACAATTCTCTCTTCTCTATGCCGCCGCTGCAGTGAGGTAAAGCCAGTTTAGAACAATGGAAATTACTGGCGTGGCAACTGTCGCGGAATAGGAGTCGCGAGGCAGCCAATGAACACAGGTCTGCAACAATGCAAGATACACCGGCTTCTAAATTCCACGTTAGAACGATTATTTACAACTGCTTAACTCTTAGTTGTCTGTTAGTTGCTGTGAAGAGAAGCAGTGGTCACGTTTCATAGAAAAGATGCCAAAACGCAAATGTGTCTTAGTGAGGAACTACAAAAACGATTTATTGACTTCGGGCCCGGAAGAAACAGCTCCGAGGCAGAATGCCTTATCTGCCCATCTGGTACATTCGTTTCAATTGCCAAAAAAGGTAAGGTTTATTATCTTGCAAGCGTTTGTGCATAAACACCAATTATGAGAGTGGAAATTCGGTTAAAATTGTTCAGTATTTAATCCCTGAATCATTTATGATACAGCATATAATTATTTTGCAGGGGGTGGGATCTAGAAGCTCACTAAAACACGAGTAAACACAAAACGCGAGTTCGTACTGCCGCATCTTCCTCCAAAATTGATGACTTTTTTGTCTAGGATTCTAAAGTAGTGATCTGGTACGTGCAGCTGAAGGTGCCCTATCTTTTCACACGGTCAAAAATCATCAAAGTTTTAAATCGACAGACTGTACAGGAAAAGTACAGAAAGTATCAGTCAAAGACTCAAATATAGCTAAAGATATGTCATGCCGGCCGCAGTGACAGAGCGGTCTGCGGCGCGCCAATCACAGTCTGCACGGCCGCAACGGTCGGGGGTTCGAATCCCCCCTCGGGCGTGGATGTTTGTGTCGTCTTTAGTGTAAGGTAGTTCATAAGTAGTTTGTAAGTTTAGGGACTGATGAGCCCGCAGTTAAGTCCCTTAAGCTTAACGAACATTTGATATGTGCTCGCACTAAAACAGAAGCAATTGTTAATTCTGTGTAGTCACCCCACTCTGTTAATGTGTCTATTGATGTTTTACAGGGTTTTTCATGTTTTGGTGCTGTAACAGACGGCAGTAACCATGGTTCTACGTAACTGTTTCCAATTGTCATTCAGTACTATGACGTAAAATCTGGAGGCATTCAAACAAAGATAGAACTTAAAAGCATGGCAAATGAAAAATCTGAAACGACTGCATCTTACATATGCGATACTCTTAAAAGTAGAGGTATTGATAGCAAATGTGTTGCTTTCTCTGGAGACAATAGCAATACCAATTTCGGTGGACTCAGTGGCATTCGTAAGAGGTCGGGAAATAACGTTTTCACCCACCTGAAACACAATTAAAAGTAGAGGTATTGATAGCAAATGTGTTGCTTTCTCTGGAGACAATAGCAATACCAATTTCGGTGGACTCAGTGGCATTCGTAAGAGGTCGGGAAATAACGTTTTCACCCACCTGAAAAACAATTTAAATGATAGCATAGTAGGAGCAAGCTGCCCTGCTCACGTTTTCCATAACTGTATTCAACATGGTATTGATGCAGGACTCACTTTAGATGTTGATTCCACAATACTGTATTAAAAATATTTAATTATTTTTCTGTTTATACAGTACGCACTGAAAGTCTTAAGAACTTTTGTGAATTTGTAGACATACAAATAGCAAACTACTGGGCCATTCTAAGACAAGGGGGCTGTCTCTTTTCCCTTGTGTTACAAGAGTAATTGAAATGTGTCCTGCACTGAAATCATATTTCATGTCTCAAGATGAAATTCCAATTTTGATTGAAGTGTTTTTCCAAGATGAGCTTAGTGAAGCACGATTATGGTTTGTTCATTCTCTTATGTCATTGTTTCACCACGCGATATGCTATTTATTTATTATTTATTTGTTTTTTCTGTTCCATAGGACCCACTTCAGGAGTAAGACTCCATGGTCATGGAACAAGTCAATACATTAATTGTTACACAATAATGGTAATAGAAAAATTTTAAGTAGTCCTTTGCACACGACAATCTTAAGACAAAGTGAAAGAATCAATAAAGAAAAAATAAATTAGCTTAATTCTTTAACTTTTCTAGGAGTTCCTCGACAGAATAAAAGGAGTGAGCCACGAGGTAACTCTTCAATTTAGATTTGAAAGCATGTGGATTAGTGCTAAGATTCTTAAGTTCTTGTGGCAGCTTATTGAAAATGGATGCCGCAGAATACTGCACCCCTTTCTGCACAAGTGTTAAGGTGGTGTGGTGCAAATGTAGATTAGACATCTGTCTAGTATTCACCGAGTGAAAGCTACTAACTCGTGGGAATAAGCTGATATTATTAACAACAAACGACATTAAAGAAAAAACGTATTGTGACGCCAGAGTCAAAATTCCCAGACTACTGAAAAGGGGTCGACATGACGTTCGCGAACTTACACCAGATATTGCTCGAACCGCCCGTTTTTGAGCCAGAAATATCCTTTTTGCATCAGGCGAGTTACCCCAAAAAACAATGCCGTACGTCATAAGTGAGTGAAAGTGAGCGAAGTAGACTACTTTTCGTGTTGAAAAATCACTTATCTCAGATATTGGAGGAAGGAGGAATAGCCCATGTGTACGATGGAACAATTAAATATCTTGAGAAATGGTTGGCTCGGTATCAAGATTTTTTTTACGTGTAGGTGATTAGTTTGAAAAATGTTCCAAATTGGGAAGATGTTGCACAAAGAATTCTGTATCTAAGTGATAAGCTTAATATTAAAATTGATAAGTGCTTTGACCAGTTCTGCAATTTTTAGAAGTTTCTGACGAATCAGACTACTGTCAATGGGAGGAGATCAGTTGTCAAATGACACCTGGTGTAAACATTTCCAAAAGACAAATAATACTGCTTGTTTCTCAGAGCTGCTTAAAATGGCAGAATTTATCTTTGCTATACCCAGTAACAATGCCATTGTGTAAAGGATTTTTTCACTAGTAAACAGTCAGTGGACAAAAGACAGACACAGACTCAGTGTTGAGTTTCTTAAGGGAATTATAAGTTTGCAGTATAATTATAAACGAAAGCAAGAGCCATAAAATAAAACAACAGCACTAGATTTGTATTGTATCATGCAAATTGTGAGTTGCTCAGAGACCGGATACCGCAAACACAAGGTGTGTGGAAAGTTACTTAAATTTATAACAAACGTGCCGTGTACAGTGTTGCATCTGAAACTCCGCAGAGCCGCGTCGACAGCAGTCTCCCTCAGAACTTTGTTCCTCTCTTATCCACAAAAATCTTCTTGGAGAGCAGTACTCCAGCTAGACTCTTACTACAGTTACAAACAAATTCTGTCGACACAAAATGAAGCTTTCTTCGATAGGCAGTCAGCCACAAATTTTGCTTCAATTTATTAAGCAAAATAAAGGATACCAATGACAATAATGTCGCACGTGACGGAAAAGCCTAAAAATATTTTCAAGATAAAACACTTTAAATATGAAAATTATAATTTATCTTAATGTCAGGTAAATGTCGAATAGCCTATATCACCTTTGAAAATTTTTGTATGACACTAGAAATGTCCTCCTTGTTGAAGGTCGTCATCTGGTAACCCTAATATTGTCGCTTGCAAACAGATGTCGATGTTTTGAATGCTGCTTCACTTCCCGGCACTTAGCACACCGAATTGACCAAAATCATACATTTTAAAGTCTGCTTTGGCCGTAAATAAGATATAGGAGTGTTACTTCTTCAATTCCGATGGTATATTATGACTTTTTACATCACGGAGTGTAAATCATAACCTGTTTCACTGTAGGGCATTGGGTTAAGCTACTTGACGTGGCAGACAGTGTTAATTAGACTTGTCCCGTGTTATACAACGCCCCATTTGATTTATACATTTCTATCAATTTTGTTGATACTGGTAAAAACTACATAAACTTGCCACTAGTAGCAATGTTTACGAATGCGAATGCTATGTCAATTTATGTAAAACATTAACCTCCAAATAAAACAGCTGTAGTGGCAAGGAGGCTGTAGTGCTGTACTACTACTAGCGCTCAAGTGGTCACATTTTTCACTATAGGAAACAGAAGACGAGCGATTTCTTTGATCAGATTTAAGCTGAGACCTTTTTGATGAAATACTGGACGACATTCCGATTACACTACGACCAATATTTCGTTGTCAAATAATCTGATAGTGTAATACTGGCCTAAGATACGAATGGGGTACCATCTCCTGTAGCTGCGAGTAACAATTCGGGCCAATTAGATCAGAACAGCCTGCGTCCTTGAAGGTACGATTGTGGTGCCATCTGTTGTCGCTGCACGGAACTAGTCGGGCCAATTAGACTGCACTGCCCTCGGTTCGATGTAAGCTGCGATTGGAGAGCCATCTTCTAGAAGTCCCTGCAACGAACAAGTCGGGCCAATTTGACCGAACAGCCTGTGCGATTAGTTTTTGTCAAATGGGCGCCTGAAGAGTCATTTGTTCCTTTGGAACAAAGAGACTATCAACAAAAGTACAGGTCTGTCGATTGTGGTGTCTACTATAGCTGAAATAATCGGACATAAGTTGAATATTGATACGCTCTTGCTTCAGCTGATGCACACTGTACGTCATAAATAGTGACTGTTTCCCCGACGAAAGCATACTTACCTGGCACAGGGGACACCGTGATCATAAAGGCGGTTCCTCCAGGACGAGGCTCTTCCACTGCACTTCGGTTGAGCTGACCCCTGCGATTACCGCAAATGTCGGTAACTCGGGTGCATAATTTTTGGTAGTCGGGACTGCGTTCGCGCAGACCCGGTCTTATTATAATAAATCATATTTATAGCTAAAACAGTATGACATACAGCCATGTGTGGACATGACTCGAACTATTAAAATAAATGAAAGGCGGTTCCTTCAGAGCGCCGCTCTTCCATTGGTCCTCGGTTGGGCTGACCCCTGCGATTACCTCTAATGTGCGTAACTTGGGTGCCTTGGCGCAGACCCGATCTCATTAAAAGTAAACAAATTTACCATATTAGTCAAGTGCTTGTACTGTATGATAGAACTAGTAGCGAATGATGAATTGTCATATTGTATTTATTAATTTCTGTTCATACTTGCAGTAGAATATTTGTAAATATTCATAATTTTTTCTTAATGTCTCATTACGAATTTCCGCAAGAAACAGTAGGAAGATTCGGAAGTGGGCTTGAAGAGGTATACGTAAGCAATATATGGTACTTTGGAGATATGAATTCTCTGAATGATTGTTCACAGTATCAGAGGAAACTGAAGATATAATTTTATGACAGCAGACAGAGATATTTATTTCAGTTGTGGCAGTTCTCACAATTGACAGATAAAAATCAAGTCAGCCGTCCAGTGAGCACACAGTTTAATTTTTCTTGGAACAGTTGTCGCACTACCCTTGCAATATCATATGAGCTCTCAATCTATGTAATTAATTTTGTTTGGAACAGTAAAATGCACAGAGAACAGCTAATATTCATGATGAATTATATACTTTGTTTAATTTCTAATAGTCCTTATTGTTTACGAATCTTTCCGGCTATGAAGCAATTCCTTGGCCATTGGAATATCAGAGAGGTTCTTGTGGATGATTTCTGCTTGTGTTTTGCAAGGCAAGCAAATCCAGTCGGTAGTTCATACTGTCGAGTGCTGAGTTGTGATGATGGCAGAATTCTAACTGACGTTTCCAGCATAAATATTACGCCGATCTTGGTCACACACTTCTGCACATTATTTTGAAACAGCATTACTGCTGTGACTATCACATACAAGATCGATATGGATGTCTGTAGCACATGACCGTAAGGCTGTGAAGAGCTATGGATATACATCTAGTATTTGATGTTAAACGGCTAATAATAACAAAATAAACAAGCGGTAGGCATGCGGGGATTTTAGAGGTTACTAAGAATTTATTATTGTCACGTACAGTTTACATGAGTTGACGAAAACTACTTATAACAAACCGAAACTATTCATCATTTTAACAATTATTAGGCAGACACTAAAAGGGAGACAGTGAAAGCGAAGCTCCTCATGAAATCAAGTATTAATTATGACGGCTTACTATCAAAAGTTCCAAAACTAACACACACGTTTTTACAGAAGAGGATTAAACATTTAGTTTGGGAGATGATTAAAATACAGATATGTTGTAATAAATAAACGTCTAATTAAGTGATGTTTAATTATAAAACTGGAAAGTCATTCAGTAAAAGATTTACATATTTTTAAGACGTAGAAGGTACTGAGAAATAAAATAAAGAAAAAGTAAGGCTTAGGAGGTTCTTATAACATAAACCCATCCGCCACCTAAAAGCAAAAACTACTTAGATCAACTGTAAACCAGAGGAGGTTATACTTTCTTCTGATATAAAAGTCCTAAAGCCTCAAATGTTCCAAGTGTGATAAAAAAAAAAAAAAAAAAAAAAAAAATGCAGGGGTCACATGTTTTAACTGATGGAGTGATCATATTGTCACGTTGCAATGGAAGTAGGCTTGACTTCGAAGGCAACGAAACACAGCACTTATACTGAAAGCACGTTTATTACGAACTCAATATACACGCAGCACTAACTGCCTCTCATCGATGCTATGCGATGCTATGCGATTGGGCTATGGCCCGTGCAATTTGAAGGTCCTGTGGACTTTGCCTAATGCCTTCTGTGTGTATATTTGTTACGAGTGAGGGGTTAGACTTCATGTGTCTCTGTGTATTTGTAACAAGTATTATATAACTGCCTCTCAGACAGAGTGCTCTGCTATTTATACACAGACAATTTACCAGAAATTAGAAGAACAGTTAACATAAGAAACAAGTAGAATTTACAAGTGAACATAAGAAAAATGTAGAACCTTCTGGATTTGTAAATGACAAAGAAATAAATTTTTGCCAGTGGGCGGGATTGAACCAGCGCCCTTCTGCTCCGCAGTCCGTGACGCTATCCCCTGCGCCACGCCGGCACTTGGTGTTTGTGGTCTCTCGCGGCATTGCTCCCTCTCCTGGAGAAACAGCGACCCGCTGTTATGATCCCTATGGAGCCAGCTGCAATGTCCTGGATCTCGACCGTGTCATGGGTCCTCTGTATGACGGTTCAAGAGAATCCTTCCCTTCTCCGCGATTATCGATGTCAGACGTTCCTGTCGTAGCTTCATCAGGGACATTACCGTCCTTAAAGTCCTTGAACAAGAAGCCATTGTCGTCTACCTGCTCTTCAGGATCGTAGTAAGGCTTCATGCGCAGGACGTGAACAATGTCTCTTCGTTTTTGACGTTTCGACGACGGCTCATAATCCTCAACTTCGTATGTGACGTCTGACAGGCTGCGTATGACACGATACGGACCAAAGTATCGCTTCAATAACTTTTCTGACAGTCCAACCTTCCGTACAGGGGTAAAAATCCATACCAGATCTCCTGGGCTGTACACAACAGGTCGATGCTTGTCGTTATACCGCTGACGGTCCTTCTCCTGGGCGTCCAGTGTCCGTATGCGAGCCAGCTGTCTTGCTTCTTCGACCCTGGTGATTAGCTGTTTAACATAGTCATCCTGAGTGTCATACAGTTGGAACGGGAACAGTGTATCCATTGTCGTCTCAGCTTCACGGCCATGGAGCAGGAAAAACGGAGTGAAGCCTGTGGTGTCTTGTCTTGCGGTATTGTAAGCAAATGTCACGACTGGCAGAATTGTATCCCAATCCTTCTGCTCAACATCGCCGTACATCGACAGCATATCGGCTAACGTTTTGTTAAAACATTCCGTAAGACCATTTTTCTGAGGATGGTATGCAGTTGTCATTCTGTGGACAGTGTTGCACTGTGACATTACCTCTGATACTAGTTTTGACTGGAATACTTTTCCACGATCAGATATCATGACACATGGTGCTTCATGCTTCAAAATAATGTCTTCCACAAGGAATTTTGCGATCTCTGGAGCTTCTGCAGTCGGCACAGGTTTGGTGACAGCGTAACGTGTGAGGTAGTCAGTGCAGACTATTATCCAACGGTTACCGGTTGTCGACTTCGGGAACCTCCCTAAAAGATCGATCCCAACTCGGTGGAATGGAGCTGCTGCCGGCGGAATCGGTACGAGATGTCCTGGAGGTAATTGCGGCACATGCTTCCATCGTTGGCACTCTTTACAGTGACTCACATAGTGCTTGACAGATCGGTAGAGACCTTTCCAGTAATACCTGCGTCTGATTCTGTCTAGGGTCTTCACGAATCCCAGATGACCGGATATTGGAGCATCATGGAAATATTTGAGAATAGCTGGCTGGAGATGAGCTGGAACAACAAGTAGCCATTTGGTCGGTTCTCCTTTCTCCAAGGCCTCTATCATTTTAATAGTGTTGGATCTTCCCTCTGTTCAGCTGTAACGTCATCTAATTCAGTGAGAGCTGAAATTTCATTAATGCTGTTGTGTTCCACTAATGGATTCCTCGAAAGGCAGTCGGCATCCTTGTGTTTGCGCCCATTCTTGAATACCACTGTGACATCGTACTCTTGGAGTCTTAGCGCCCATCTTGCTAGTCTACCTGATGGATCCTTCAAGCTAGTCAGCCAACACAAAGAATGGTGGTCTGTCACGACGGTGAATGGTTTGCCGAATAAATACGGCTGGAACTTGTTGATACCCAGATAACCGCGAGACATTCTTTTTCAGTTGTAGAGTAGTTTATCTCGGACTTTGAAAGTACTCTTGACGCATAGGCTATCACTTTTTCGGCACCTTCCTGAACTTGTACAAGCACTGCACCAATCCCATAGCCACTGGCGTCTGTGTGAAGTTCCGTTTCTGCATTCTCGTCGTACAATGCTAGCACTGGTGCGGAAGTTAGAGCCTCCTTAAGTGCTCGGAAAGCTCCTTCTTTTGTCTCATCCCAGTAAAATTTGGCGTCTCCCTGCAGAAGTTCTTGTAATGGACGTGCCTTGTTACAAAATCCTTTTATGAAACGTTGGTAGTATGAGCACAGCCCGAGAAAACTTCTCACATCACGAATGTGCTGAGGAGTTGGAAATTCTGTGACTGCCCTTACTTTATCTGGATCAGGACGGACACCATCTCCGTTGACTAGGTGCCCCAGGATTTTTATCTCTTTGGCGACGAAGAGGCACTTCTTTGGATTGAGGCGGAGACCTGCAACCTGAACACACTTCAACACAGTTGACAGGCGACTCAGATGTTCTTAAAATGTTTTCGAGAAAACGACAATGTCATCTAAATAGCAGAGACACGTCGTCCACTTAAGGTGTCGAAGCAAGTTGTCCATCATGCGTTCGAATGTGGCTGGAGCATTACATAATCCAAATGGCATCACTTTGAATTCATAGAGACCGTGAGGTGTAATAAAAGCCATCTTCTCCCTGTCAGCTTCGTCAAGCTCGATTTGCCAGTAACCTGTCTGCATGTCCACAGTTGAGAAGTATGTAGCTCCTTTCAAGCAGTCTAAGGTGTCGTCAATACGCGGCAATGGGTAGACATCTTTCTTTTTGATTCTGTTCAGCCGCCGATAGTCGACACAGAATCGCCACGTGCCATCCTTCTTCTTTGCGAGGACCACCGGAGACGACCAAGGACTCTCCGAAGGTTGAATAATGTCATTTCGCAACATCTTCTCCACTTCCTCCTGAATTATCCGTCTTTCAGCTGGCGACACTCTATACGAACGCTGACTAATTGGCGGATGATGCACCCGAAAATTGGCGTAGTATACCTAACACCCACTGGCGTTGTTCCTTGGTCAGTCCAGGCCCTAGTGGCCGTTCCACGTTTGTTTCCTCCAGCGTGTTGTCTGTACTAACAGCAGGGCATGGGTCTTCATTGATGACGTTGAGCTCACCGTCCTGGATTGGTTCAGCTGTCCCGATACACATTCCCTTGGGGATAAGTTGTGACTGTTCGTGACAATTTGTGATCCAAATCTCTCCTTGACCACCGGTAATGCTTATGACAGCCGCTGGTATGTAAACTTCTTTTGTGAGCCTGAGAAACTTTTTACTATCAACTAGAACTTCACAGTTTAACCAGTCATCTGTGTTTGTGACTGCAACTCTTCTCATTGTCAACGGCGGTATCGTCACATTGTCAACGACGAATAACTTCCCAGAAAATTCTGTATTACGTGCATCCGGCGGAGCAACTTCTTCAATTTGCAGCTCAGATCTTCCAAGGTCAATGATAGCTTGGGATGCCTGAAGGAAGTCCCATCCGAGGATGACATTGTGACTACATTCTGTTAACACGACAAATTCAAACGGCTGAGTCCTGTTGTTGATGGTTATTCTTGCGACACAAGTTCCTGCTGGATGGACGTACTTTCCATTCGCGACCTTCAGCACAGTTGCTCCCGTATCACAGAACATTGTCTTCTTTAGTGAGCGGTGGTAATTATCCGATAATACAGAAAAAGAGGCTCCTGAATCAACATGTGCCCAGACAGGTTGGCCGTCGATTATGATGTCGATGATATTTCCCGACATCTTGGCGACTGTCGTCCATGGAGGATTTTCATCTGCGGCGGCCTCTCCTCCGTAGATGGTCGCCTCGCTTAGTTTTCCTGGGCGCGGCGGTGCGTACGGCCGCGGCGCTTCGGGGAGCGACTTCGTCTAGGGTACGGTGATGGGCTTCTTCCCATAGGTCGACTGAACTCATCAGCAGGTGACTGCCTTGGATAGAACTGCTCCGACGGCTGACGTCTTGCGGCAAAATAATCATCGAATACTCGCATCATCTCTCTGCAGTAGCGTACGACATGTCCAGGGCGTCCACAGTGAATACACAGTGGTGTGTTGTCTTCTGTCCTCCAGACGTCTGTTCTTCTGCGGGGCGTCATAGTTACCGGGGGAGTTGGTGGTGGTCGCGTCGGTCGGTTCATGGGCTGCCGTTTGGCGGCTGCAGCGTAAGTCATAGCAGGGCGACGCCATTCTTCACGTTGGGTGCGATTGACGGGGCAGACAGCTAATGTTTGAAATACCTCGTCCTCAGCGGCGTCGGCTACCTCGTGACTTACAGAGCTCACATCCATGGCCATAATCTGATGCTCGCTCGGTCTAATAGTCCCGGCTGCCATGCACTGTTGTAATTCTTCTCTCACGATTTGTCGTATGAGAGAAGCCAAGTCCTGCTGGTCTTCCACAACGGCCATAGGGACTACATTTGGGAGTCTGTCATACTTCTTGCGTCCAAACCTCCTTTGTTGCATCTCTTCAAAACGCTGGCACCACTTGAACTCTTCTGTCGTAGCGACGTCTTTTATCAGAAGAGCTTGGTACATATCTTCTGCAATTCCCTTCATCAGGTGCGTGATTTTGTCCGCTTCAGTCATGTTCGGATTGACTACGTTACACAGGGCCAAAACACTCTGTATGTACGATTGTGTCGGCTCACCATGTCGTTTGGCCCGGTTCTTCAGTTGTTCTTCCGCCGAGCGGATTTGTCGCTGGCGGTCTCCAAACGTCTTCTTAAGTTCCTCCTGGAACGTCTCCCAGTCATTCAACTTGTCTTCGTTGTTTTCGAACCATTGCTGGGCTGTTCCATCCAGGTAGAAATAAACGTTGGACAAGCACATCGTATGATCCCACCTGTTGTACTTGGCGACTCGGTCGAACCCTTTTAACCATTTGTTGGGGTCCTGTCCAGCATCTCCAGAGAACACCGATGGGTGTCTGATGTGCAGCTGGCTTATTGATGGTTTCGCCTCCATCGTTCTTCTGATAATACGGACTTTTGGAAGGATGTACTCCCTTGTATTCTGGTTCCAGTCCGTGTAAGCGACAGCTTTTACGTTGCCTCTCAGGCAGAGTGCTCTGCTATTTATACACAGACAGAATTTACCAGAAATTAGAAGAACAGTTAACATAAGAAACAAGTAGAATTTACAAGTGAACATAAGAAAGATTTAGAACCTTCTGGAATTGTAAATTACAAAGAAATAATTTTTTGCCGGTGGGCGAGATTGAACCGGCGACCTTCTGCTCCGCAGTTCGTGACGCTATCCCCTGCGCCACGCCGGCAGTTGGTGTTTGTGGTCTCTCGCGGCAATATGTACTTGTTGTAATAGTCCTAGATGCTTTCTGTAGTTCCTTTATATTATCAGTCACTTAATTTCTCGACCTCTTAAGGACTTTCCACTCGCCTGGAAATCAGAGCTGTCAGGTTGATTCTGAATTACAAATATATTGTTGACTGTTTCATCACGTATTTGATAACCTACATGCATTCCAAAGGAGTATTTCAATTTCTTGGCCGGGAGAACCCTTGCGGGTTTGTTCTTCCGCCTTAGTGTAAGTCTTTTTATTTGACACCACGTGGGCGACAATGATGATGAGATGATGATGATTAGGACAACACGCAACACCCAGTCCCCTGCCGGGAATCGAACCCGGACCCGCTGCGTGGTAGTCAGCGACGCTACCGCTGAGCTACGGAGGCGGACATTTCAATTGGAGAAGCCTTTCAAAATACCTGATGTTCCATTTATCTGATGACACTCTAGATGCCGGGAGGCGAGCGCTGCGTTACCGGTCGAAACATACCATGTCGCCCGTTTACTGCTACATGCTACATTTATAGGTACTCAACCATGTCACACAAGGAGATGCTGGAACTGTCTGCCATTGCTTTCCAAGCATTCCTGGTCGTCCCCCCAAGAAACTGTTCACCACACGATATGATTCACTTTTAGAAACTGAATTAATTGGCACGCGGATGTTATTCTTGAGCTCCTGAAACATGCGCTGATTTATTACGTACACTTTATCCTTTAGTGCACCCCATACGGTGTTAAACTGGGACTTCGAGCGACGCAGATATTATTGCTAATTACTGTCGTGGAGCACTTTGCTAACTACATGCAAAGAAACATTGACCATATGAGCCTTTGAAGAAAACTCGAAGCATCGTTCTAAGTTCATCAAATAACCGCAGCAAAATGTTTTTCGCATATCTTTCACTGTTAACTGTGTCATTAAAAATGATCTTATTATTGTCACCATTAACTGCGCATCAGATTCCTATTTTTTTTTTTTTTTTTTTTTTTTTTTTTTTTTTTTTTTTTTTTTTTAACACGAATGCAATATGCGTCTGAAAAGTCCAGTGAATGGTCTCAGGATATGTAGAAAACAAAGATTTACAAACAAAATACTTTCACTGGCCTTCAAAGTAATTGTTGGAAGCACTGGATCTCAGCAACCAATCAAACTAGTAGTGCAGTCACGGAAAGGGGGGGGGGGGAGGGGCGGCTAATGGCTAATGAGGCTGAAGCCTCTCTCCACACCTTCCAAAGATTTTTTAAATTTTATTATTTTTTATTGATTTTATTTTTTAAACAGGCCGGCACCAGAAATTTGAAATAGTAGATCTAACATATAAAGCAGAGTGTCCGTATGTTTGTACGTGTTGCATACAAATCTCCAGTTTTGTTCCAATCTTTATGAAATTTTGTACACGTAAGCTTCAATCCATGAGGACGGTCGCCGTAAGTGTAAAAATCACATACGATTACGATATATAGTTCACGAGATATGACGTCATAACAATGAGATGCGCGAAAAATGCTGCGTTTTGCGACAATGCTGCTCATTTTCTCCTAAACCATTGTACCGATTTCAACCAAATTTGGTACACACATTCCTCACCGCGAGGTAACAATTGCTGCACGGTTAAGAATCACATACGGCACATGGTTGAAAAGATATTACGTCATAGAATAGAAATAAAAAAAATGCCATATAATGCGGCGAAACTTTCGAAATACACTGTATGAGAATGATAGTACTTAGCGACTTGCAACAAACTTTAAACATAATTTCAAACCTTTATTAAACTTTTTCTCACTGGCAACCATAGTAAAATGATGAAAGCAAAAACGTTTCTCGCTTACTACTTTTCCGCTGTTTATGGAGTAAAACTACGGCTCTCGGTGTGACGTTACAATTTATAATTTGAGCACTACAAATTGTAGCGACAGGAAATTTTACAGACAGTTTACACATATATAGTTGAATTTAGATTCTACATTGTATCACATTCCGACACGTAGTTCATGAGATATGAGCACGTAAACAGTAACGTTCATGGAAAACCGCCCCATAACGCACAAAGTTCTAATATACTACTTCTTTACGACTAACTGTATTTCCAAGAGATTTTTTTTAGACATACAGCCCTTATACAAATAAATATACACCTGAAAATGGCAGGAATAAATAAATACACGGGCAACGCCGGGTTTTCAGCTAGTATGTAATAAATCACAACGTACCTATAATTTGCCAGACACGAGTTAACGTGAGAATGGGTCGCCAACGTTATGCCGCAGTGAGAACGTGTGCTGCTGTTACTGTGAGCGGGTTTCATGCCCTCGCGACAAGCTTTGATGCTGCCGCTATTGTTACTGCTATGCTGAAGTTACGAGCCGATTGTTCATATGCTGCTTAGCAGGTCAGCGGCGCCACCGAGTGGAATCTTATGAAGGCCGCGAAAAACTACGAACAACAATAGTGTTATTTTAGTTCAGTTTTTACACATAGAGTCTCATGTTAATTAAACAGTTATAACATCGAGGAGCTTCAAATGTTTGTAAATCTAACGGACCAAACTGCGTGGTCATCAGTCCATAGCTTACAAGCTACTTAAACTAAGGAAAACTAACCTAAGGACAACACACACACACACACACACCCATGCCCCAGGGAGGACTCGAACCTCCGACGGCAAGCAACCGCGCGCTCCGCACCGAGGCGCCTTAGATCGCTCGGCTACTCCACCGCGGCTCGGCAAGCTCCCTATATTTCTGATAGCGAATGATAAGAACCCTTTACCATTAATAAAAAATGAGCCCCCCTCCAAAACCAAATCCTGGCTGCGCCACTAAACCATGTCATTAAAAAAATGAGCAGCCCTTTTTTTTTTTCACTCTAGAACGGTCGGGCTGGGTCTGTGAGAGCCACTAGTTTTTGTTTCACTGATTTTATATTCTTATAATTGCTGATTTGACTCGAGTGGTCCGCTAGCTTCCTGAAACACCCGAGAGAAAGCGTTGACAGCTTGAATGAGGTTTTTCATTGTTCAGTCATTGTTTGGCAGTATTTCAAAAAGCGTGCGGTTCTGTCAGACCCAGCCCGACCGTCTACGTAACTAATTTCTGCCAGTGCGATCCCGCTTATATTTTGTTGTATCGTTGAGTTACCAGATACTTTGCGGACTATTTGTGATCTCCTAACACCAAGCTATCAGTCAATAGTTTATAGTATAAAATGGCACGAGAAGGTCCCTTGTACAGTGAAATATACATAATTTTATATGACGATGACAGTGAAGTAAATGATTCTGATGCGGACCCAGACTTTGAAATAAACAGTGACCATGAAGAGGAAGATGTTCAGCCTTCTGCCAGCATTGATGCACCTACTGTTGTTGATTCAAGTACAGCTCATCATTCTGACTCAGGTACGTCACCTATAAGCTTTTACAAAGGAAGGAACGGAGCAACTAAATGGAGAAAAACTTGTTTCCCACAAAGCGTATGTACAAGACGTCACAACATAGTTACCATGCATTTGCCTGGAAGTGTTCCAGCTGCGATGGATGTACATTCACCTTTAGAATCGTGGCAGTTATTTTTTAGCAAGTCATTGATTGAAACTGTTCTTGGATCAACCAATATCTACATTGCTTCAGTTCGAGACAAGTACAATAGTGACCCAAACATGGCTAGGCCTACAAGTATTGATGAGCGAATGGCATATTTTGGCCTTCTTTACTTTGCCGAAACAGTGAATGGCGGTAAAATGAATATTGAAGACTTCTGGAATACAGATGGGACAGGAATAGAAATCTTTCGAGCAAGTATGTAATTGAAAAAGTTCAGATTTTTGACTCGATGTATCAGGTTTGACAACATCCATACAAGGGAAGAAAGAAAAGCACAAGATAATCTTGCTGCAATAAGAACCATTCTTGATATGTTTGTCTCCAACTGCTGTTCATATTATGCTCCATCAGAAAACATTACTTTGGACGAAATGCTTGTTCCCTACAGAGGCAGGTGCAGGTTCAGGGTGTATATCCCAAATAAACCTGCGAAGTACTATGTAAAACATTTGGAAGTCTATGCAAGTGCACTGCCAGAAGGACAACAAAGTCAGTAACAAGGCAGACGACGTTGTTTTGCGTCTTGTAGACCCAGTGAAAGGGTCTGGAAGAAATCTGACAGTTGACAATTGGTTTACTTCTTACCCAATCGTCAAGAGGCTGTTACATGAGAAAAATATAACTGTTGTCGGTACGTTAAAAAAAAATATAAGCCTGAAATTCCATTTAAGTTTTTACCCAAAAAATCTAAAGAAGTGTACTCAAGTATGTTTTGATTTCAGGAATACATCACATTGCTTTCATATGTACCAAAACGGAATAAATCAGTATTGCTTTTTCCATCAATGCCTAATGATGATGAAATTGACAGTGACAGCGGCGGAAAGAAAAAGCCAAGTATAATAACATACTACAACAAAACCAAGGGCGGCGTAGACGTTGTTGATGCTATGTGCATTGAATACACAGTTGCCAGAAGAACAAGACGCTGGCCTCTGTCTCTTTTTTCATATGTTGAACATTGCAGCTGTGAATGGCTGGCTACATTGTGTTCAAAGCCAACGGAAATGTTTCAGTTAGAAGAGAGTATCTGAGAACGCTAGGGAAGTCTCTCGTAACACCATGTTTGAAAATGCGCGCAACCCAGGCAAACCTTCCGCGCCAAATTCGCAGGCTTGCTTCTAACCTCTCCGGCACCTAAGAACAAGGCATAGTTGAAGATCCACAACCAGGGAGAAGGGGAAGATGCTACGAATGCAAAGACAGCAAAACAAAATACTTTTCCAAAGTTTGCAAGGTGTGGTTATGCTTGCGCATGCAGAAATAGTTTGCGGTGGATGTTTTGAAAAGTGACGATTTTAGAGACCTATACCGCACAAACTATTCATACGTTCACAATTTCCATTTATATAGTGATAATTCAACATTTTTGCTTCTTAGTTATTGTACTTATTCTCATATTCATATTTCAATTAAATTTTCTTGTATATTCTGTTTACTAACATTTGGTACTAGAATGTTGTATGTTTTTCAGTTTTAATTTATTATAATTATTGTACAATTCAGACAGGTAAAATAATGTCACTGTATCATTTAGTACTATCTGAATAAAATAGAAAAATAGTCATTTTATGAAAATATACATTTTGTTACTTGTTATTTTGTGTCCCAGCCTCATCGTCGCTTTTGTGTCTCGTTTCCGTCGTAGGTGTCGGTGGCCGAGTGGAATGAGACCGACACAGGAATAAAGATAGCACGCTGGTGCAGGTACGGAGGGGAGCAGCCAGAAACAAGAAACACTAGAGTAAATTACAACGAGATATATATTGCACAGAATTTATACAATACTTAACTTTTACATAGTACTGCAGAATGTTGATACATAGTTGAGCTAGAGTCCTGCCTAGTGCCTAACTGATAGCCAAGTCTTCACTGGTGCCTATCGGATTCCGAAGTCTTTACTGGTTCCTAACTCAGACCCAAGTGAACGATGTCGTTAAGTGGTGGCCACGAGCGGAGTTGCAGCAGAGGGCGCTCGTGGCTGTCGTCGTAAGAACGCTGCGCCGTGCATGCATGGCGGCGCGCAGCGAAAGTAGGTGGCGCGCACTTTAACACCACATGTTAAAAGTGTTTTATACATTGGGTCTCTCAGACTCAGCCCGACCGTTCATGAAACTTTTTTCGCCCGACCGTTCTAGGGTTCAAGAGGGGGCTACTCATGAAACTGAATATAAAATGCGTCTGATAAATCCAGTGAATGGTCTAAGGAAATTTATGAAACAAAGAGTTACAAACAAAATACCTTTACTGGCTTTCAGAATAATCGCCATTGGCTACATTTCACTTCTGATATCAGTTGTATAGCAGTTGGAAACTGTCAGCAAACGCTTCTTGTAGAATCGTTCGAAGCTTTGTTGGATCTCTGCAACAACTCAAACACACATTTTAGTCACTGCTTCAACACCAACACTTGCACTAACATACAATGGGCCTACGACGCCGTTTGCCTAATTTGAACAAAACTTGATGCTAAAACGTTTCTCCATTGCTCCAGAGTTGTCACACTGGCCCTGTTAACTGGGTCGCAGCGTGTACCGCAAGTTAACAGCAGTGCTTTGCACTGTACGGGAAGAGGAGACTGAAACATGTGGCGAAAAATTCAGAATGTCGTGATTCTCAAAATGTTTTCGGAAGAAATAAATATTATAAGTAAAGATGTTACTTTTTATTTTGAAAATCAACTTCCTATGGAAAGACTTACTACTATTTGCAGATAGTTTAATTTCCCCATCGCCAGTTTTCTTCGGTACTGATTTTTAATGATCCAGCAATTTGGATCCGTTAGTAATATTCAGGAAAAGTTTCAATTCAAACAATTGGATTCAAATTGCAGCCTAATTATTAACTCAGTTCGCGCCATAGCCGAGAATTCGACGTGATCCCTAATATGAGGAAAACATAAATTATATAAATATTTCTAAAATGTTCACTTGTTTTCATCATATTAAAAAAATCGAAAAACATAAACAACACATTTTGTCATTTAGAATGGCCTTTTATTTGGAAGATGTTTGTTCTGTTCAACAATTAAGCAAATGAAAATGCACGTCAAATTCAAATTCTCTATTTGAGGCCGCGGAGGACCGGCCGAGCGCATTGAGGCGCAATGCTACATTTCCTTCTAATGCTAAATTGACAATTACTTGATGTCTCAGTATGTGTCCCACCAACCTATCCCTTCTTTTTAAGTCAGGGTATGCCAGAAACTCCTTTTCTCCCCAGTTCTGTTGAGCATCTCCCAATTAGTTACGTGATCTCCCATTTAATCTTCATCATTCGTTTGTAGCACCACATTTCGAAAGCTTCTATCATCTTTTTGTCTGAACTCCTTATCGTCCACGTTTCACTCCCATACAATGCTACACCACCCCCATGAACCACAGACATTGCCGAGGTGGGGTGGCTTGCGTGCCTCAATGATGCAGATAGCCATACCGTAGGTGCAACCACAGCGGAGGGGTATCTGTGGAGAGGCCAGACAAACGTGTGGTTCCTGAAGAGGGGCAGCAGCCTTTTCAGTAGTTACAGGGGCAACAGTCTGGATGATTGACTGAGCTGGCCTTGTAACATCAGCTAATGTGGCTTTGCCACATAGTTACTGCGAACGGCTGAAAGCAAGGGGAAACTACAGCCGTTACTTTTCCCGAGGACATGCAGCTCTACTGTATGGAAATATGACGATGGCATCCTCTCGGGTAAAATATTCCGGAGGTAAAATAGTCCCCCATTCGGATCTCCGGGCGGGGGACTACTCAGGAGGATGTTGTCATCAGGAAAGACAATACTGGCATTCTGCGGATCGGAGCGTGGAATGTTAGATCCCTTAATCGGGTAGGAAAATTAGAAAATTTAAAAAGGGAAACGGATAGGTTGAAGCTAGATATAGTGGGGATTGGTGAAGTTCGGTGGCAGGATGAACAGGATTTTTGGTCAGGTGAGTACAGGATTACAAATACAAAATCAGTTGGGGGTATCATAGGAGTAGGACTGATAATGAATAACAAAATAGGAATGCGGGTAAACTACTATGACCAGCACAGTGATCGCATTATCATTGTCAAGATAGATACGAAGCCAACACCGACAACAGTAGTACAGGTTTATATGCCAACTAGCTCTGCCGATGATGAGGAGATCGAAGAAATATATGAGGAGCTAAAGGAAATGATTCAGACATTTAAGGGAGAGGAAAACTTAATTGTGATGGGAGACTGGAATTCGGTAGTAGGAAAAGGAAGAGAAGGAAAAATAGTAGGTGAATATGGACTGGGCAGGAGGAATGAAAGAGGAAGTCGCCTGGTAGAATTTTGCACGGAACATGATTTAATCGAAACAAACACCTGGTTTAAGAATCACAAAAGAAGGTTGTATACATGGAAGAGACCAGGAGACATCGGAAGGTATCAGATAGATTTTATAATGGTAAGACATAGATTCCGGAACCAGGTTATAAACTGCAAGACGTACCCAGGGGCAGATATAGACTCTGACCATAACTTGTTAGTCATGAACTGTAGGCTGAAACTGAAAAAATTGCAGAAAGGTAGGAAAATAAGGAGATGGGACTTAGATAAATTGAAGGAAAGTGAAGTTGTGGAGAATTTCAGAGGGAGATTTAGGCAACAATTGACAGAAACAGGGGGAAATAAAACAGTAGAAGAGGAATGGGTAGCATTGAGAGATGAAATAGTGAAGGCAGCAGAGGACAATATAGGTAGAAAGGCAAGACCTACAAAAAATCCTTGGATATCACAGGAAATACTAAATTTAATTGATGAAAGGAGAAAATATAAAAACGCAGTATATGAAACAGGCAAAATGGAGTACAGACGATTAAAAAATGAGATTGACAGGAAATGCAAAATGGCTAAGCAGGAGTGGCTAGAAGCCAAATGCAAATCTGTAGAAGAATGTATAAGAAGGGGAAAAGTAGATACCGCCTACAGGAAAATAAAAGAGACATTTGGGGACAAGAAAAGCAACTCTACGAATATCAAGAACTCAGATGGGAAGCCGGTTCTCAGCAAGGAAGGGAAAGCTGAAAGGTGGAAAGAGTACATAGAGTACAAAGGAAATGAACTTACAGACAATGTGGTAGGAAGGGAAGAGGACGTAGATCAAGATGACATAGGAGATACTATACTGAGAGATGAATTTGACAGAGCCTTGAAAGACTTAGGTCGGAACAAGGCCCCAGGAGTAGATGACATACCCTCAGAGCTACTAAAGTCTCTGGGGGAGCCAGCCATGACAAGAGTATTTGAACTGGTGTGTAGGATTTATGAGACAGGCGAAATACCCTCAGACTTTAAGAAAAATTTAATAATCCCCATTCCAAAGAAATCAGGCGCAGACAGGTGTGAAAATCACAGAACCATCAGTTTGATAAGTCATGGTTGCAAAATTTTAACACGAATTATCTACAGGAGAATTGAAAAGCTGGTAGAAGCTGACCTTGGGGAAGATCAGTTTGGATTCAGGAGGAACATAAGAACCCGGGAGGCAATACTCACTTTACGTCTTATCTTAGAAGACAGATTAAGGAAAGGTAAACCTACATTTTTAGCTTTTGTAGATTTGGAGAAAGCATTTGACAATGTTGACTGGAATACACTCAAATTCTGAAGTCAGCAGGGATAAAATATAGGGAGAGTTATTTATAACTTGTACAAAAGCCAGACCGCAGTTATTAGACTCGAAGGGCATGAAAGGGAAGCATCCGTTGGGAAGGGAGTAAGACAGGGTTGTAGCCTTTCTCCGATGTTATTCAATTTGTACATCGAGCAGGCGGTGAAGGAAAGCAAGGAAGAATTTGGAATAGGGATTAAAGTACAGGGGGAAGAAATAAAACCATTGCGTTTTGCTGATGACATTGTAATTCTGTCAGAGACTGCAAAGGACCTGGAAGAGCAGTTGAATGGAATGGACAGTGTGTTGAAGAGAGCATATAAAATGAACATTAACAAGAGCAAAACAAAAATAATGGAATGCGGTCTTAGAAAATCAGGCGATGCTAAAGGAATTAGATTAGGTAACGAAACAATGAAGGTGGTAGATGAGTTTTGTTACTTGGGTAGTAAAATAACATGCGATGGTCGCAGTACAGAGGATATAAAATGCAGAATGGCAATGGGAAGAAAAGCATTTTTGAAAAAGAGAAATTTGCTAACATCGAATATTAATTTAAGTGTAAGGAAGTCTTTTCTGAAGGCATTTGTGTGGAGTGTTGCCTTGTACGGGAGTGAAACATGGACGATAAGCAGTGCGGACAGGAAGAGAATAGAGGCTTTTGAAATGTGGTGTTACAGAAGAATGCTGAAGATAAGGTGGGTAGATTGCATAACCAATGAAGAAGTACTGAACAGAATTGGTGAGAAAAGGAGTTTTTGGCATACCCTGGCTAAAAGAAGGGATCGCTTGGTAGGACACATTCTTAGACATCGGGGAATCGTAAATTTAGCATTGGAGGGAAGTGTGTGGGGGAAAAATCGCAGAGGGAGACCAAGAGACGCGTATAGTAAGCAGATTCAAGTGGATGTGGGTTGCCGTTCTTATGAGGAGATGAAAAGGCTTGCTCAGGATAGAGTAGGGTGGAGAGCTGCATCAGACCAGTCTCCGGACTGAAGACCATAACAACAACAACAATGCTACACTCCAGACAAATGCTTTCAGAAATGATTGCCCAACATTTAAACTAATATTGGATGTCAACAAATTTCGCTTCTTCAGAAACACTTTTCTTCCAAGAGCCTTTCTCCATGTTATATCTTTTTTACTTCGGCCATCGGAAGTTATCTTGCTACCCAAATAACAAAACTCAACTAGTACTTTTATTGTCTCATTAACTAATCTAATTCCTTCAGCATCGCCTGATTTTCTGACACTACATTCCCTTACCCTCTGTAACACCACATCGCGACCATAGCATTAGAATCACCATATTCCAATATTTTTCATCGTTTCGTAATTTTAATTATTTGTTAAAAGGCAGAAATTTCTCATTTTTCAAAAATTTTAGTAAATTCAAATTATATCAGCGTAATTCAAAATAACAGTATTCAGGGAATAAGCAGGTCAAAACACCTCGCATAACAGAGATCATTTGTCAGATTGCCATTATAAATAGTATCACAGTTGAGTTACTCGCTCTCTATGTGATTAACGCTTAGTGTGATTAACTCTATGTGATTACCTCTCTATGTGATTGCTCACAGTATTCAGTGCTTAACTTCAAAATATCATACGTTGTTTATGACCAAGATAGAAAGGAATCCGATAAATTATTTATTTCTTAATATAAACTTTCATGTCGTGATTATACGCTAATGCATGCAATATCTTTGGACTTTGATCGGGATAGGCTAGGAAGGGAGACAGAAACTTCTTCTGCCTCCCGTTAATAAACTGATTAATATACGTGATAATGGAATTCGAACGGTAAGAGTTATTTTCGTCGTCTCGGTCTTGCGCCTGTGGGAACCAAGGAGGTATTCTAACTCCCTTGGGAGCCGGCCGCGGTGGCCGAGGGAATCGGGCGCCGTGGCTCAGCGCGCCCGGTCAGAGGTCTTAACTCCCTCTGTAATAAAAAAGCTGAGCCAACAACACACCGAACAACAACGAACAAAAACGATCAGCGTCCGCAACGAAGAGAACTACCCATAGAACAAAAAAAAAAAAAAAAAAAAGGGGGGGGGCTTGAGGCGCTCCAGTCACGGTCCGCACGGCCACTACGGTCGGGGGTTCGAATCCACCCTCGGGATGGATATTTGTGCCGTCCTTAGTTGTAAGTAGGTTCATAAGTAGTTTGTAAGTTTAGGGACTGATGACCCCGTAGTTAAGTCCCATAGACTCTACAAACATTTGAACATTTTTTTAACCCCCTTGGTGTGTAAGTACCAGTAACCTCAACTTTAATTTTTACTTTATTTTATTTTTTTATTTTATATTAGTCATGTGCGATTTACAACAAATTAATGCCAGAAATCAAATGTTTCAAATGTTTGTATAGTATATGGGACCTAACTACAGGGTCATCAGTCCCTAAACTTACAAACTACTTATGAACTACTTACGAACTAGGACAGCACAAATATCCATGCCCGAGGGGGGATTCGAAGCCCCGACCGTAGTGGCCGTGCAGACCACGACTGGAGCGCCTTAGTCCCCTAGGCCACCGCGGCCGGCCTGCCAGAAATCACGGGATTGCACATGTAGTAGTCTAATTGATAACGCAACGTGATACGTTCAGCTCTAATACATATTTCTGCTGTCACTTTAAACAAAGTTTGAAAAATCGGTACTTTTTTTTTTTTTACAAAGTATTGCTCCCCAGGTGTCGGGCGCATCAAAAATTTGTACGGCAGTTATCAAATTAGTAGATAATTTACTCCCTCAAAGAGGAAATAGACGTCATTGCGCTTGGATCACAAGAGAGGTTGAAAGAAAATGAAAACTGAAAAACAACCACAATTTTTTTTAAGTTTTTTGAAAACCAAAAGCTTAGCTAATATAAATTTTATCGTCAAAATAGGTTTTCAGGTTCTGTCCAACCATCATCTACGTTCTACCCCACTCTTAAAACTGCCTGGGCTACCGGTATTTGGAGTAGGCGTACATTTTCATGTTACTGCATACTGTAAATGTCTGATGTTGTTTGTACGTGTCATATTCACAGAATATATATCAACTGCGAATGTTCCAAGCTGAAAACATGTACCCAGCCGGGATTCGAACCCGGATTTCCTGCTTTCTAGGCAGTTTCGCTGTCCACTACACCGCTGACACAGTGATCACTGCCTCTGCTAGGTCTACCTAAGCATGTATCCCGTCAGATACAAATTCCCAGCTTTTACGCTGCCCCCAGTACTCAAACTCGTAGTTTTGAAACTAATTCCCGTAAGAATAAGGGCCCCAAACTTGCCCACCCCTCCCCAGCCTGTAACGAAAGGATCATTACCCGTGGCGTTTGTTCCGTTTTTAGTTGTCCAGCACAGTGTCATCCTCATGCTTTTGTAATCGTGAAGTCAGGTCGTAATATCAATAAATACCTATTTAACATTCTCAGTTTTGTAGTTTTTTAATCTAATATCTGATCTTTATTTTCAATTTGTGACAGCAGTGTTGTGTTAGCAGGTTGCAAGTCCGTAAGGGAGTTTTTCAAGTTAGGCGCGTAGCCGTAGGTATTTACCTTGGTTGGCGGCGCACTCAAATCGGTGTATTCAATGAATTCGATCAAACATTTCCACCCTGAGTCGTCACAGCTGCGACCATATAAACTGTAGTGCATCAGTTATCGTCTTTGTGAACTAATCAAGGTAAGCCGTGGATATAACACTGTAATAAACAAAATAACCAGTAGGTCTTTGTTCCTACTTTAGATCTACTGGTGCATTTGTACGGTATATGATTCACTATTGCCAAACGAAACGCGAAGTAGTTTACTAGTCGGGAATTGTACTTCACTTTTAAAAAAAATCACTTGTAGGAACATATACCATCTGTATATTTATATGATAAATACCCGGAATAATATTTCTCGCACTAGACAATTGTCAGTTTCCCTCTCTCGCCACAATAATAATATAATGATAATTTATAATATTCCTTCAGCTTCGATTGATTCATTGTTTGGGTACAAGAACAGCGGATTTTTTAAATATTGATACACAACACAAAAATACAATATCGGTACGTCATTGTTTAATGTACCGGATTATACATAAATAGTGTTTTTCAAGAGACATATTATTCTCTCTACGTAACTATGAAATTCGTCTGTTGTGTAGAAAGGGTGTTGCAGAAGAAATTTAGTTTTCTTGGTACTCCGTGAAATGGTAATGGGCAATGCCGTTGATGCAGTATCAGTCCAGCATACACGTGTTTATACGAGTAGGCCTACTGTTCTGCGCTTACCAATGACCTTTGTTTTTTTATTGTGCCGATACAAGTCAGAAATGTATTTTGGAGTGCAGCTTTTAAGCAATAAAGCTTTTAGAGTATACCGTACATGTTTATAGTGGTCGTCACATTATGTAGTGGAAACAGGCCTGGCGCGATTTCTTATACCGTTATTTACTTTCTCAGATTGTGATGACAGTCCTTTTTTTATTAAATCAGTAGCTCATTTGGGTTGCTATAGTTCCATTTAATAGTTCAGATGCAAGAAAAATGAAGCACAATAATATATTTATTTAGGCTACTTATTTTTACATGTAGTGTGCAGAACAGCATGAAATTTTGGCATCGGCACCTTTATCTTAAACATAAAATCGCGAATATTTTCTTACATAATTTACATGATGCAGAGTCAACAAGCACGTCCCATTTCAGGTTTCTCTGAATGGTATACGCAAGGAATTTTACACTAAACTCTTGTTTCTACACTTTCACTACTGTACTGTACCAATCTGCAGTTTAATTTCATAATTGCTTCTGTTGTTGCTGAAGCCCGTGGCACTGCTGTTTGTTACTGAGGTTTACTTTTCGGTTACCTTTATTAACGTACCACCAATTTTGTTTGTCATATTATTATATTGGACTCCATTTCGTTAAAAGTCTCCTTTTTACACACATTGGATTATCATGAAATAAATAAACTTTATTCACCAGTGCCAAATTAAAAAGAAACCCTTCAAATTAGGAAGTTTTCCTGTTGCTCCGGGGGATATAGAATGTCAACTCACATAAAAGAAAAACAGAAGTGGGCCCAGTAATGAGCCCTGTACACATAAATTTTATAATAGTAATTTTAGGTTTGGGGAGACCATTTTCTGTTTTAAAATTTACATAATATTTCTGTTATGGTGCAGAAGTATAGCTTGATAAGATTGTAAGCAGGTCCTCTTACAACAATGCTCCTTAGCTCCTTGTAACATGCACACAGTCAAAAGTTTTCTCAAGTCTTAAGTGGCATATGTGCACATTGCCACTTACAATCTATTCTGTTAACTTCAACTTTTCTGCCAGTTGATTCACATTTTAAAGAATATTTTGATTTGCAAACATTGTATTATGTTGGTTGAAAAATTCCAATAGGCTATGTATAAGTTTTGGAACCATTTTCGGGAAAATGAAAGATTTTGAAATTGTCATAATGGGTTGTCCAGTATTCTGCCAGATTTCAGTGTTGAATTTGCACAATACTCGGTTACATAGCTTGTAGCCTTAATCAGGTGCTACCTGAGACTCAGTAACTGAAATATTGTGCAAATTTGACATTGAAATTAGGTAAAATGCCCTACAACCCATTATGTCATTAGATCGCCAGGAAAGCCTGAAGAGTTAAAAAAATGTTCAAATGTTTGTATAGCTTATGGGACGTAACTTCAGGGTCATCAGTCCCTAAACTTACAAACTACTTATGAACTAGCTAACACTAAGGACAATACAAATATCCATGTCCGAGGGGGGATTCGAACCCCTGACCGTAGTGCTCGTGCAGACTGTGACTGGCGTGCCGCAGTCCCCTCGGCCGCCGCGGCCAGCCCTGAAGAGTTACATATTGACATTGGGCTATAAATTTAAGTTTTGTATTTGTTACCCCTTTTATCTGGGAGATTTTAAAACTTATCTGGATAGGTATCCAAATATGTTATATTATTTACAGTTGCAAACAAAGGTACATGTAATCACACATTTTATCTATATACATTTTTATATTAATATGTATAAAAAATAGAAATCAAATAACTTACCTAAAGCGCAGGCTCGTAGATAGTCACAAAAAAAAAAAAAAAAAAAAAAAAAGGTCAGGAAAAGAGGAAGGAAGGGTGAGGAATAGGGAAGGATGCGTGTTTTAAGGGAGTGAGAGAGGAGCCCTTCCAATCCCGGGAGTGGAAGGACTTATCTTAAGGGGGAAAAAGGAAAGGTAAACAAGCGCGCACACACTCACACACATACACATACACTCCCGAGATTGGAATGGCTCCTCTTGCACTTCCTTAAAACCCACATCCTTTCCTTTTTCCCCTCCTTCCTTCCTCTTTTCCTGAAGAAGTGACCAAATATTGCGAAAGCTTGAATGTTGTGTTTGTGTGTTTTTTTTTTTTTCTGACTATCTACGAGTCTGCGCTTTAGGTAAGTTATTCGATTTCTATTTTTTATGCATATTTATCCCACCAGGAAAGTTTACTTCTGTAATATTCATTTTTATATTAATATTGAGAAGAATGTATTACTGTCTATAATTTTTTTGCTAAAGACAGAAGTAAGGAAAAATTTTGCCTTACACTTTTAATATGGTAAGCCATTAATAACAAGATCAACATGCCTTGGAGTGGAACGTCTAGGTTGGAATTCAACAGTATAATGAGAATATGTTGCAACTCAATGCAAAAATGATTGTCAAACTGCCGAAAGGAATCTAAAAAGAGTACCACACCCACAAAACTAAGATTTTGGCCACAGCCTTAACCAGAAAAAAGGGAATACATTCTCATTCATATAATTAAATATGCACAACTATCACATAACTGCAATCTCAGGCTGCTACATTTTGAGAAATGCTCTATGCTGAGAGCAACTTGAAGTGAGGATGGGAGGGAATTGTGGCTGTCAGGTGAGGGAAACAGCAAAGATGTAAGGCGAGGGAGGGGGTAGATATAATGTTGTCTTATAGAGCATGTAAGTACTTCATGAGTGAAGAGAGAAGCAGCTTAGGAATGCAAAAGGGGTAAGAAGCTGGGGGGAAGGGGCATGGGGAGAAGCAAAATGGGGAGGAATAATGAAGGGGAAAAGTATATAGTGTGTCTTGTGGTTAATGAACCAAGTATTGAGAGAAGTGTAGGATAGAGGGAACAAGAACTTTTGGGCTTAGCATGTGAGGGGACAATAGGTTATTATATGTTGAGGCCTGGATATTTTCAGAACCAGAGGTTACCATCTGTGTTAATAGTGCAGAGTGGTGCAGGTTGAGAAGGAGCCATTGAAATACCATAGAGCATGTTATGCTCAGCTCTGTTGTGTCACAGGGTGGTTTACATTACTGTTGGTTCCAGTTTGGCACATTCATGGTTCAACAATCATCTTTGTAGTCAGAAATAAATAAATAATAATCTCCTCATATTAGTCAGCTTTAGAGTCATTTAGATAAGAGCTGTGCTCAGACGCATTGTATTATATACTGTAGATTTTCATACTTGTAACTACAGGAGAAAAGTGGCCTGTTCGTTGAATACTTAATAATAAATCTATTAGGGCTACAGAATCAAGGCTTGCTTTCACAAAACTCAACAACTACAATTAAAAAAAAAGGACTCATATAAGTTTCAAGCTACTTTTGAATGACATGAATTTCATTAAAGTTAATATTTGGCTGCTTAATCTTACACACAAAACTGTGAAATTTTTCCAAACTTCACATTACAAAAAAGTGTTATTTGGAACTGAAAATGTGTGGTAATATTTTTCCACCACTGTAGTATGCATAGGCCTATAGAGTTTATTTGGAAAATATAATTTTGAAAGCCATCAACATTCTATAGGCCTACTGTTCAGGTAATTCAATCAAATGTGCCTCCTGAAAACTTTTTTTTGTAGATGTACAGTTCTGTGAAAACAATCCTCACTTTAAGGTTCTTTATTGTTAATTGTTATTGCTCTCATTTTCCTGAACTGTGCCCAAAATCTCTTCATTCTTCAAGATGTGACTTTAGAAAACATACCAGTACATACTTTTCAAATCAAACAAACAATAATGGTGATAGTATTGCTCGCTGTATTTACTAATAGAAACTTTCTTTATGTACAAATAATGCCTATTATGATCTCAATTCTCTGCCAAATAACTTTCCAAATCAAAATACAATTTTTTTCATGTTTGGCTGTCAGTGTTTTTACACAAACATTGACATACTGCACCGTAAAATGAATTTTTTGTGAAAATGAAGTGCTTGTGGAAATGTGGAAGTATGTTGATAAAACAACTCTGACATCTCTACCTATTATTTTTATTTGGGCAACAGAAAATTCCCAGAAGACTGGACTATAGCTATAATTATCCCATGTCACAAGAAAGAAGACAAAACTCATCCAGACAACTCATCCAAGACAAACCTCATTCCTGGATTGCACCTACAAGATTTTTTCCAATATTTTACACAACAGAATCAGAGAACAACTGGATAAGGAACTGAGGGAATACCAATGAAGTTTCAGACTTTAGCAGAGCTATGCAAGAAAACAATTGCTCTGCAATTAATCATGGCTAATTATTGCAAACAAAACAAGCTTCTCTCAGTTACATTTATAGATTTTAAGGAAGCATATAAGATTCTATCCATAGAATCTCATCGTTAAAAATTCTGAGACATTTCGGACACCAACCAAAATTAATAAAACTGACAGAACTTGCCTTAAGAAATACAAATTTGAAAATTAAGTTCAGAGAGAAACTTTCTGAATCATTTTTTAATTGTGCCCTTGTAATACACAATGAGGGAATGGTATAAGGCCAATCTGAAGAACATTAAATTTGTAACACAAACAACTGTTTAGGATTTGCTGATGACCTCTCTCTTCTTTCCAACAACATTCCAGAAACCAAACAACAATACGATCATGACAGGAAAGAGCCCAGTGTATTGGTCTTAAAATATACTTTGGGGGAAAAAACTGAAATAATGGAACCACCATTGGCAAACAAAATTAGAATTGAAGAACATTCCATAAAAATGTTGAAAAGTTTAATTACTTTGGAAAAATAATAACACATAACCTGCATGACAAGCCATCTTGGTAGAGTAGAATAAACAAATTGATCAAAGCACTTCATGTTACCAAGAACACACATAGCAAAAAATGCCTCTAAATAGTCACAAAACTGAAACATTACAAAACAGTTCCACAGCCATATGCTAACGAGACTATATAGAAAGCAGCCAACACTTAGCAAAAGGCAGACTATTCAAAATAGGAAGGAGGATAGTCAGAACATGCATAAATAAAAAGTACCAAAAATATGGGCTTTGGACCATAGCTTCAAATAAAACCATTTATAAATAAATAGAACCAATGACAAGTACATTGAAAAAGAAACTGATCTCTTGCCTAAGACATTTGCTGAGGACAACAGAAAATAGAATTAGCAGGAGGATAAGTGAGAAGTTATGGAACAGTAAGAGCAGTATTAAGATGGATCAGAGAGATCAAGGACATGATGAAACTACAGATAATAATGGAAGAGTTGAAAGGCAAGACACACACACTCAAGATACTTCAGGACAAACACATCACATTACCATAAAAATTAACAGAGACTGGCAAGGGTGATTATTTCAGTTGAGGACCAAAAGGCATGCTCTGAAATAATGAAAATGTATCGGACTGACAAACCACAGAACAACCTAAATCATAATATTGACTAAAGTGGTCCAGTGATGGCTATTAAAATAATAAAATTATGACTTAGTTCCTTGCATGCCAGTAATCATGAAAGTGTCCTGTGGGGAAAAGCAACTTATACATTGGTAAAATTTTAACTTTTCTGGACCTGAACATATTCAATAACACTTATTTCAATCTGTGTAACTAATTCTAAAGTAAGAATATTAAGACGAAAAATTCCTAGCAGGAAAAATTATATATAAAAAATAGACGAAGATTACTCACCAGGCGAAGGAGCACAGGTGTGACAGCATCACAAATAAATAAATACACACAGACACACAAACGCAAGCTTTCGCAACCCAGTTGCTTCTTCAGGCAGAAGGGAAGGAGAGGGGAAAAGGAAATGATGAGGGTTTTAAGGAAAGGGGTAGGGAGCCATTCCAATCCAGGGAGAGGAAAGACTTACCTTGGGGGAAGAAAAGGAAGGTGAACAAATACACACACACCCATACATTCACACAGATGCAAACAAACGTAGGCAGACATACTATAGAAACCAAAGAAGTTAAGAAGTTAGACAGAGATGCCACTAGAGGCAGAGGCTCTGTTCAGAGAACCGAGGCAAAGATGTTAAGATGGCGGGCGGGAATTCAAATTTAGCGGAGGTTAAGACCAGGTGGGCAATGGCAAGAGAGAATATGCTGAAGGGCTAGTTCCCATCTCCAGAGTTCTGAAGGATTGGTGTCGGTGGGAAGTATCCAGATAACCCGGATGGTGTAGCACGGTGCCAAGATGTGCTGGCCGTGTACCAAGGCGTGTTTAGCCACAGGGTGATCCTCATTACCAACAAACACTGTCTGCCTGTGTCCATTCATGCGAATGGACAGTTTGTTGCTGGTCATTCCCACATAGAACGCTTCACTGCCAAATGGTTGTGGTAAGTTCAACTAACAAATCCAATTTTCTTGATAGAAAATTAAGTTGGAGTGTACATACAGAAAAGCTATGTAGTAGGTTAGCTACAGTCTTATGTCTTCTGAGAAAACTTAAGGACTGTTTCAGTAAAGAGCTAATGCTTATTGCTTACCGTGCCTTCTTCCACATGCACCTTCATTATGGTGTGCTTTTGTGGGGAATTTCTGCTGGAGCCAAAGATGTCTTTATATGGCAGAAAAAGGTCATTAGTTGTATATTTGTCTTAAATAATCATTCTACCTGCAGACAGTACTTAATAGATCACAAAATACTTACTGTTCCTAGTTTATTCATATTAAAGTCATTGACATATATTAAACAAAACATACATTTGTATGAAAGCAGTTCTGATGTGCACTCATATTGTCATGTTGCAAACTGCAGATGGTCTGGAATTTGACAGCCGGTTGTTAATAGAACACAACACCTTACACTTAGAACATATTTTATTGCTAACACAAGCATACACTCAGTACAGACTGCTTCCTGCTTGGAGTGCTTCACTACTTATACATCGAAAGAATTTTCTGGGACTTACAAGTATATCAAACATAAGAAACATAGAGCTTTCTAGAAATAGTAAATAGAAACAAATAAATTTTTTCTGCCCGGCGACCGCAAGCACAGCGATCTGTGATACTGACCACCGCACCACGCGTTGCGTCAGAAGACTCACAGAATGGTCTCCTTTCTGAAAGAACACCAACCCGTTGTTAGGTTCCCTTTGGAGCCAGCTGCAGTGTCCTGGATCTTGTCATGGGTCCTCTGTATGACAGTTCCAGAGAATCCTTCCGTTCTGCCTGCACGCCTTTCTTACGGTGACAACCGGCACCAGACCCTCCTGTCGTGACTTCATCAGTATCACAACAGTCTGTTTGAGTCCTTGAACAAAAGGCTGTTTCTGTCTATCTGTTCTTTGGGATCATGGTAAGGCTTCATTCTGAGGATGTGCACAATGTCTATTCATTTTTGTTGTTTTGAGGACGGCTCATAAACCTCAACTTCATATGTGACATCTGACAGGCGGCTTATGACATGATATGGACCAAAGAATCACTTCAGTAACTTTTCCGATAGCCCAACTTTCTGCATAGGGTTAAAAATCCATACCAGATGTCCTGAGCTGTACACAACAGGTCAGTGCTTGTAATTATACCAGTGGCGATCCTTCTCCTGGGTGTCCTGTGTCCGTTTGCGAGCCAGCTGTCTTGCTTCTTCGACCATGGTGATGAGGTATTTCACATAGTCATCCTGAGTGTCATCTGGTTGGAACAGGAACAGTGTATCCATTGTCATCTCAGCTTCAAGACCATGGAGCAGGAAAAACGACATGACGCCTGTGGTGTCGTGCCTTTTTCATTGCGTTTCGTTTCATTTTTATTGGTCTGCTTGATTCATTACATACTAGTACACTAAATATAGGACAAGTCAAAATTAAGAAAAGAGAGAGAGAGAGAGAGAGAGAGAGAGAGAGAGAGAGAGAGAGAGAGAGAGAGAGAGAGAGAGAGAGAGAGAACAAGTAACAAGCCATACACTTTGGATTTAATCAAAATTACATACTATTTTCCACAATTAAAAAAAAATTCTCTTTACTGTTGTTTACAAGGCTATTTTTTATAGTTCAAAATTTCTTTTACAGAGTAGAAACACTTTTCCACTAGAAATAACTTAAGTTTATGTTTAAACATATATGCCACTGCAATTTTAAGTCATGAAGTAGGCTGTTGCATAGCTGAACTATTATGTGTGATACAGTTTTTTTGGATACACTGCTGTTATACACTGAGACATGTGGATATCATTCACATTTCTTGTGTTGTGGGTGTGAATATACTTATTTTGTCGAAGAGATCCAGTTTGGTTTAAGAGTTAATCATTTGCAAACAAGATGGACTCATATATGTAAAGGCTTGGTAAACTCATTATTTTCAGCTGGATGAAATGTGGTCTACATGTTTCCAGTTTTTTTAGGTTGCAGATAGCCCTGATTGCTCTTTTCTGCACCCAGAGATTTTTATGCTAGTGGGTGGATTTCCCAAGAAGATTAGCCCATATCAGAGAAGTGCATGGAAGTATGCATAATATGCCTGAGTAACTGTTGACTTGCTCGCACTTTTACTTAACAACTGAAGATTAGCCCATATCGGAGTAGTGTGTGGAAGTATGCATAGTATGCCTGAATAACTGTTGACTTGCTTGCACTTTTACTTAACACACGAAGAGCATAAGAAGCTTGCCTTGCTGAATTATAAGCAAATTCCATGACTGGCAGTATTGTATCCCAATAATTGTGCTCAACATCGATGTACATTGACAGCATATCTACTAACATCCTGTTAAAACTTTCTGTAAGTCCATTTGTCTGAGGATGGTAGGCAGTTGTTATTCTGCAGACAGTGTCGCAATGTGACAATACCTCTGATACTATTTTTGGCGTGAATACTTTTCCTCGATCAGATATCATTACACGTGGTACACAATGTTTCAAAATAATGTTTTCTACTAGGAATTTTGCGATCTCTGAAGCTTCTGCAGTCGGCACAGGTTTGGTGACAGTGTAGCGGGTAAGGTAGTCAGTGCAGTCTATTATCCATTGGTTACTGGTTGTTGACTTCAGTAACCTACCTAAAAGGTCAATTCCAATCCAGTGCAATGGAGCTGCTGTAAGGGGAATTGGTACCAGATGACCTGAAGGTAATTGCGGCACATGCTTCTGTTATACAGTGACTCACATAGTGCTTGACAGATCGGTAGACCTTGCCTGTAATACCTACGTCTGATTCGGTCTAGGGTCTTTCAAATCCCAGATGACCAGATATTGGAGAATCGTGAAAATACTTGAGAATAGCTGGATCATAGTTGCTCATGTACAATGTCCCATTTATAAGTTGAAACTCTCCTATGGTCAGTTCTCCTTTCTCCAAGGCGTCTATGGTTTGTAATAATACTGGATCTTCCCTCTGTTCAGCTGTAATGTCACCTAACTCAGTGAAGGCTGAAATTTCATCCATGCTTTTGTGTTCGGCTAATGGATTTCTCAAAAGACAGTCAGTCAGTTGCACCCATTTTTGAATACTACTGTGACATTGTACCTTTGGAGACTTAGTGCTAATCTTGCTAGTTGACCTGAGGACCATTCAATTGGTCAGCCAACATAAAGAATGGTGGTCTGTCACCACAGTGAATGGTTTACCGAATAAATACAGTCGGAACTTGTTGATAGCCCAGATAATGGCAAGACACTCCTCAGTTGTAGAGTAGTTGATATAGGACTTTGAGAGAACTCTTGATGCTTAGGCTATCACCTTTTAAAAGCCTTCCCTGAATTTAAGTCAACTTCTGATGCAATACAAGAGTTCTTAGACCATACACTGGAACTTGTCAACAAGAAACTTCCAGCCATAGGAATATTCTTAGATCTAACAAAGGCATTCGATATGGTAAACCATAGCATATTGATGCAAAAGATGCACTCCTATGGGATAAGAGGAACTGCCTATGACTCGTTCAGTAGCTATCTGACAGATCGACAGCAGTACATTGAAATAAATGATTTGAAGTCTTCCGAAGCAGTTACCACCGTACAATCCTCCACACAAATCATTAAGCAAGGCATACCCCAAGGCTCCGTCGTAGGCCCGCTGCTGTTCCTACTCTATATTAATGACCTCCCTGAAAACCTACCTGACACTAAAACCATTTTGTTTGCCGATGACACCTCCATTCTTGTATCTGCTTCCAAAGAAGCCCTCCAATCTACCTTAAAAAATGCCACAGATAAATTAAGCACATGGCTACAGGGAAACAGGCTACTACTTAATGTCAAGAAGACAATTGGTATAACTTTCCACACAGCCCAAAACACTAACCCAGTAGTACCCAACATATCACTGGAAGACAATGTCATCAATCTGGAAAATGAAGTCAAATTCTCAGGGATTTCCATAAATGAAAATCTATTGCGGAAAAAACACATTAATTTAACAAGCACCAAACTTAGTAAAGTATGTTTTATGATTAGGTCAATAAGGAATATCACTAACCTAAGTACACAAATAACAATGTATCATGCCCTCTTCCACTCAGTTCTCTGTTATGGTATAATGTTTTGGGGCCACAGCTCTTATGCAGTAAAGCTATTTAAGCTACAAAAAAGGGTAGTAAGAATAATCATGTTCAAAAAGCAAAGGGATACATGCAAATCATTATTCAGGAAACTAAATATCTTGCCCCTTCCATGTCAGTACATATTGGAAAACCTATGTTTTACCAAAAAAAAACTATCAATAATCTGGAAACAAATATGGAATACCACCAATACCACACTAGATCCAAAATCTTTTTTAGATTACCCTCCCACTCAACAAAATTATATAGTTGTGGTGTCAAATAAATGGGAGTGAAATTATTTAATCACCTTCCAAAACAAACAAAAGAAATTCAGGAAATAAGCAAATTTAAACGATCAGTGAAATCTCTCCTAATGAAACACTGCTTCTATTCAGTTCAGGAATATATGGAATCAAAGATGTCTTAAGATAAACTACAGCCATCCCTCCCAAATTGATAGATAGACTGCAATCATCCTTCACAAATTGATAGATAGACTGCAATCATCCTTCACAAATACATAAATATCATGTAAAACCACAGCTTGATGTACCTATTGGATCAAAGTAGAACAAATTATAATTAGGTCAATTAGATTAAAAATAACATTCAGTATTATGCTCCACCTCTGTAATTAGCTTAAGAAATATGTTGTATGGTACTTATTTACACTGCTTCACCTCTGTAATTAACTGTAATTATCTGACAAAATAAGTTTTATTGTACCGGTAAGGATATTACTTGCATTATAATCAACACAAGCTATGCCACTGTATTGACATATCCCATATCAAGTGTACAATCCCTTGTACAAATCTGATTTACGGGAAATAAATAAAGCATGTTTGTACAAGCACTGAACCAATCCCACTAACCGCTAGCATCTATGTGAAGTTCGGTTTTGCATTCTCGTCATATAAGGCAAAAATGGGGTGCAAATTAGAGCCTCCTTAAGTACCCAGAAAGCTCTTTCTTTCTTCTCATCCCAGTAAAAAAACTTGGCATCTCCCTGCATAAGTACTTGGAATGGATGTGCCTTGTTACAAAAACCTTCTATGAAATGACAGTATATGAGCACAGCCTGAGGAAACTTCTCACATCACAGATGTGCTCAATGAGTTGGAAATTCTATGACTGCCCTTACTTTATTTGGATCAGGACAGACACTATCTCCATTCACTAGATGTTCCAGGATATTTATCTCTTTGATTATGAAGAGTCACTTCTTTGGGTTTTGAGGCGGAGTCCTGCTGTCTGAACACACTTCAACACAGTTGAAAGGTGGCTTAGCTGTTCTGCAAATGTCCTTGAGAAAACGACAATGTCATCTAGGTAACAAAGACATGTCGTCCATTTAAGGTGTCGAAGCAAGTTGTCCATCATGCATTTGAATGTGGCCAGGGCATTACACAGTCCAAACGGCATGACCTTGAATTCATAGAGGCTGTCAGGTGTAATATAAACAGTCTTGTCCCTGTCAGCTTTGTCAACCTCGATTTGTCAGTAACCTGTCTGCATGTCCATGGTTGAGAAGTATGTAGCTCCTTCAAGCAGTATAAGGTGTTGTCAATGTGTGGCAATGGTTAGACATATTTCTTTGTCATTTTGTTCAGCCATCGATAGTTGACAAGAAACACTACACGCCATGCTTCTTCACGAGGAACAGTAGAGATGACTAGGGACACTCTGAAGGTTGAATAAATGTCATCGTGCAACATCTTCTCCACTTCTTTCAGCTGGCAAAACTCTTTATGCAGGCTGGCTAATTGGTGGATGATCCCCAGTATTGATACAGTATTTTATTGTGGACTGTTTCATCGTGCTCTTCTCCTGCCTGGCCCGGAATAAACCTGAAAATTGGTGTAATATGGTTAACACCTGCTGACATTGTTCCTGGGTCAGACCGGACCCTATATGTGATTCCATAGTAGTTTCCTCTAGTACGTTGTCAGCAGTAACAGAAGAATGTGGCACTTCATCAATGACATTGAGCTCACCATCCTGGACTCATTCTGCTGTCCCAATACGCATTCCTTTTGAAATGAGTTGCAATTCCTCATGAAAATTAGTGATCCAAAGTTCTCCTTGACCAACTGTAATGCTTATGATAGCCGCTGGTGTGTAGATTTCCTTCGTTATACTGATTAGCATTTTGTGATCGACAAGCACTTCACAGTTCAGCTGGTCATTTCAGCTGCTGACTTTAACTCTTCTCATTGTTGACAGTGGGATCTCAACATTCTCAACAGCAAGCAACCTCCCAGGGGAGTTTGTGTTACATGTACTTGATGGAATGGCTTCCTCAATTAGTAGCTCAGATCTTCCACAGTCAATGACAGCCTTGGATGTCTGAAGGAAGTCCCATCCAAGGATGGCATTATTGTTAAAGTCTGTTAAAACAACAAATTCAAAAGGCTGCGTCCTGTTGTTGATAGTTATTCTTGCTACACATGTTCTTGCTGGCTGGACGTATTTTCCATTTGCGGTATCCAGCACAGTCGCTCTTGTATCACAGAACATTATCTCCTTTAGTTTGCAGTGGTAGTCTTTTGACAACACAGAGAAGGAAGTTTCTGAATCGACTAGTGCTTGGACAGGTTGGACGTCAATGATGATGACAAGGAGATTTTCCAACATCTTCGCGACTGTCATCCATGGAGGGTTTTCATCTGTGGTGTCCTCACTTCCATAGATGGTCGCCTCACATAGTTTTCCTGAACATGGTGGCTAGGTGAGCGGCTGGTACCTCTATAAGGCAATGACAAATGGTGGCAGCATGTTGGAGAGCAACCATGTCCAGGATATGGTGGTGACAGGCTTTGCCTCATAGGTTGATAGTAATTGTTTGCAGTTGACTGCTGTTGAAAGGATTGCTCCGATAGTTGGCATCTTGCGGCATAATAATTGTCAAGTACTTGTCTTCTCTCCCTACAGTATCGTACAACATGTCTAGGAAACCCACAGTGAAAACACAGTGGTGTGTTGTCTTCTGTAAACAAACACCCCCACACATATACAAGTAAACACACCAAGACAGACATTTGTAAAAAGCAAAGAAGTTGGACAGAGATGCCAGTCAAGGCAGATGCTCTGTCCAGAGAACAGAGGCAAAGATGTCATAGAATGGTGGGTGAGAATTTGAATATAATGGAGGTTGAGACCAGGTGGGGGACGGGAAGAGAGAATATGCTGAAGGGCAAGTTCCCATCTCCAGACTTCTGAAAGGTTGGTGTCGGTGGGAAGTATCCAGATAACCCGAACTGTGTAACACTGTGCCAAGATGTGTTGGCTGTGCACCAAGGCATACATAGACACAGAGTGTCTTTCCGCTGCCTTCGTAACCTCCTAGTTCATCCCTATGAAATCCCCAAAGCACCTTCCCTACCCTATGGATCCTACCCATGAAAATGAAACTGCCTCCGATGTAAAACCTGCCCTACGCACCCTTTGACACCACTTACTCCAATCTCGTAACCTGTACATGATTAAGGGCAGAGTCACTTGCGATAGCCCATGTGATTTACCAACTGACTTGCCTGCACTGTGAAGTGTTCTATGTGGGGATTACCAGCAGCAAACTGTCCATTATCATGAACAGACACAGGCAGTCAGTGTTTATTGGTAATTAGGATCTCCCTGTGGCTAAGCATGCCTTGGTGCCTTGGTGCATTCTATGACATATTTCCCTCTGTTCTCTGGACAGAGCCTCTGCCTCTACTGGCATCTCTGTCCAACTTCTTTGCTTTTTACAAATGTCTGCCTTAGTGTGTTTGGGCGTGGGTTTGTATGTTCCCCTAAGGTAATCCTTCCACTCCCGGGATTTTGCAACCTTTGGTCACTTCTTCAGGAAAAGAGGAAGGAAGGAAGGAGAGGAGAAAGGGAAGGATACGGGTTTTAAGGGAGTGGAAAAGGAGTCATTTCAATCCCAGGAGTGGAAGGACTTACCTTAGGGGAAAAAAAAGGAAGGTAAACAAATACAGACACACACTTACACATTTCCACACGCAAACACACCTAGGCAGACATTTGTAGAAAGCAAAGAAGTTGGACAGAGATTCTGCTAAAGGCAAAGTCTCTGTCCACAGAACCGAGGCAAAGATGTTAAAGATGGTGGGCAGGAATTTGAATTTAGCGGAGTTTTCGCACCAGGAAAGCCTCCTTCTAAAAAAAAAAGGATTAACTACATTTAACAGTAAATCTTCAGTTCTTTACATTGAGTGATTTCGCTTTCGAAGGATTTATACACCTACAGTATGTCAGAAACAGAATATTGTTAAAATAATACTGAATGTACGTATGTTGGATTCTTGAGGTCCACCTAGCATAAATTTACACTTATTTCTTTTGGCATGTCATTTCTTTTCAGTAACTATTGCTTTACTTTGCTTCCTTTTAGTTTTAAAACCTCTTATTTTCTGACCTGTTTATCTTTCCGTCCCCCTTCTACTCTCTCCACTACTATCTTCACACCTTTCCCCTCTTATTAACACTTCTACAATTTTTCAGTATACCCTGTCTTGCTTTTACTCTGCCTTCACTTTTAAGCTCTCAGGTTTTCAAATCTGATTCAATGCCCAGTGCATTTCACAACAATCAGTCTTTCACTATCATCCCTCCTGGCATGTTTCCCCTTACCTGGACAGTCCTTTTTCTTCATATTTCTTCCTTCCCCTTCAACATTTCTGCCTTAAGAAGGAACCAGTGGCTTTAAAAATACACCTCTTTCCTTAATTAAATTTGATTGCCAGTTATGTAATACACTTATAACTAACAATGGAAAATCCAGATTGAAATGTCAGTATTATGGAAACAGGTACTAAGTGTAAAGATGATCACTGAGCCACAAACAAGCATTTAAGAAGTAAAATCACAGGAATGCGATTGTCTTTTCTACATGTCTCTCGGCATCTTAGTGATTGTACTTACAGTTAATTGCTACCTATACTCATATTATTGCATGATACACTTATAGTAACTTTATATCTTTCTGCTCCCTAAACCATAGCTTTGCCTCTTGACTTTTGTAAATTCTGTACTTTCATGTTGCAGTAGCAAAATGGGTCCAAAGAAGAAAGGTAAAGGAAATAAACTGGCTCGAATGAGTGAAGAAGAGAGGGCTCGATATCTACAGCATAGGGCTGCAATTGAGGAAGAAGCCAGGAGACGCAAACAACAACTTATTGCCACATTTATGAAGGTGCATTTCCATTTACAAAACTCCCATTTATTGTAGTTTTCTTTTGCCTAATTTATTTAATCACATTATGTTGACATTCCAGCATATTACGCCTGAATTTGTTCCCTCTTAAGAATATTTGATGTAAATTTCTCAAAAGTTTAAGGATGTAAATATCATATTTCAGAACAAGCTTAAGCATGAAGAAGCATTCACACGGCTAAATATGGCTAAGATAAATCAAGAGTGGCGTCAGATATTGCGCAAGATAAAAACCAAGGAGCTAAAGCAGAATCTGACTGTAAGTAAACAAGTTTATTATTTCATGTGACTACATATTATGTGTATTAATATATTTTTCAGTGTGGTCATAATTTCTTATGGAATAAAAAGTCCAAGTTTATTGAAAGATAAGTCTGGGTAGTAAGAAATCTATAGTAAGTTTCATTGAAAAACTGGAATTGCTTTGAAAGCGGTTTTCTGAAACTGAATTATGTACATTTCAAAGCTTAGAATAATAAGACCACAGATTCAGTAATAAATCACTTTAATTGCTGGGGTGCTATTCCAATATGGGAGAGCCTTGGTAATTTGATACATATTCCACAGAGGAACATTGTGTTGTGGAAGGAGACATGGATTAAGGTAGTCCTTGTAGCTGCATTAATCATAAGGCTGTGGTAGGTCAGTGGTTAAAGCTTCTTCCTAGTAAGCAGGAGGTCCCAGGTTTGCATCCCAGCTACAACACAATGCCTCAATGCCTCTTCTTATATTCAATAAATAATAACTGTCTGGAGTAGTATCTTATTATAAAGAAAAACAATAATGGTAATGGAATTTATTTCACTGATTGAAATGTGGAACAGGCAAAGATTATTGATAGTTATTGATATTGACGTCTGCTCTTTTTGGGCATGTCTGAAAGAACAGACATGGCTGTAAATTTACAAAATTGAAATATTTAAACATTTTGACCTCTTCAGGGGGTTGAAATAAATTCAATGACAAATATGAAAATTTGTGCTGGACCGGGATTTGAACCCAGATTTCTCACTTTGGGTCATCGGTCGCCTTAACCAAGTAGGCTATCTAGAAACACTTCCCTTCCAATGCAAATTCTCCCCTGCCCATTGATTTCTTTTGGTCGCAGCCTATACTGGATTCTCACAAAGGATTGAGCATTTGAATGTGTCTGCATTGAAATTGCCATTGCCTGTTGTGGGCATGTTTACAATTATTGATGTGGTGTCTGTTCTTTTCAGACATATCCGAAAAAACATTGCCCATTGATTCCTCTTGCTCACAGCCTATACTGGATTCGCGCAAGGGATCGAGCATTTGAATGCATCTGTATTGAAATTGTCATTGCCTGTTGTGGGCATATTTACAATTATTGATATGGTGTCTGTTCTTTTTGGACATGTACGAAAGTACAGACTCCATAAGTTCACAGTAACAGCCATAAATTTATGAAATCGAAATATTGAAACCCCCGAAACAGTAGAAATGTTTAAATATTTCGATTTCATAAAGATTATTGAGCTAATTAAACTTTATTTGTTGCTTGGGCAACCATTGCATAGCTCTTAGTCACTCAACATAAACCTATCGCTTGGACGACCATTTGAGACACAACACTTCTCATAGTTGTAGGAAAGACATTTTTATATATTGCACTTTCAATATAACATTGCCATATTCATGGATCTTTCTGTAAAACACACTTTGTTCTCTGTAAGAGGTCGCTTAAGAAAATGGGCAAAGCCCAAAATTAGTCAGCATTTAAAATAAAAACAGCTTTGGTGCAATATATAAAAATGTCTTTCCTACAACACTTAAGAGCTGCAAAACACGATGTATCAAAAACATTTGACTTCTCATAGTGCCACATTACATCCATTGCTAAAGCAACCACAACACTGTGTAAAGAGTTTTGAACTAGCACTGAGAATTGACTTGTGCCTTTTACTTTGAAAGGGATAGGTTTCTGCTCACTACACCAGTCCATCTTGATGAGCCACAGAAAGGCACACACAAAAGGCATCTAACCTTTTCAACTTACAGCTTATACACACACTTACACATACATGACGGTTGCCTTCAGCTGCCGTAGCTACGACTTCTGGACGGTCTGTAGCAGCAGCGATCATTGGTGGGGGTGAGAATACAGCTTGGGGAGGGAGGCAGGAGGAGAGGGATACAAGGCATGGGTAGGAGGAATAAGCCAGTGCTGTTGGACGGAGGGTGCTCTGACTATGTAGGCCAGCACAAGCATCTATGTGTCATGTTGGTTGGGTGGCTGTCGGAGGGAGGTGAACAGGGAGGAAGAGAAGGCAGCGAAACTAGAGTATTTTCATAGAATGGAAGGTGTACATTGAGCAGAAGTGCAGGCAGGGAAGGTGAGAGGTGGTGTGGGATGGGAACTAGCAAATGTTGTTATGGGTATGTAGGATTTATTGTCCAGGGAGAATTCCCACTTGTGCAGTCCAGGAGAGCTGCTGTTAGTGTACCCTGTCCTCACTCCAGTGTCAGGTATACCTTCCAGTCCACATATGTACTCCATCTCTTCCTTTTCCCTTCCTCTCTAACACCCTCCATCTATAGACCTATCCTAGGGTCACCACACTTTCAAAATCAAAATACGGGACACATACAGGAACCAAATAGTGTGAAACCAAATGTTGCTTTTACCTGTGGCATCATCAGTATGATTGTTATCGCTTAAAAGGAAAACAATGTAATGGCCTTAATGTCACTCATTAATGCAGATATAAACACGTGAATTAATGCACACAAGCAATATAGAAAGAAAGCTATTGTTTGTTTCTCTCTCTCTTCCCACAATCTGAAGTTAATTTGTTGTATTTAGTGAATTTCCTATTAACATTTGCTTCTCTCTTTCTTTTTTATTACTGTATGTTGTATACAGAAAGTGTGACTTTTGAGTACATAAAAACTGAATAAGATGGCACAGGAGTATAAACACTAAATAAGATGGCACAGCGGCAACACACTGCATTCACATTTGAGAGGACAGTGGTTAAAATCTACCTCCAGCCATCCAGATTTAGGTGTTCCATGATTTTGCTAACTCACTCCAGGCAATTTCTGGGATGGCTCCTGTGAAAGGGCACAGCTGATTTCCTTCCTCATCCTTATTACTAAAAAATCTGTGTGTAAGCTCAGTCTGTAATGACCATGCTTTTCTTTTCACTTAATATTTTTCACATGGTTTACTTCCTCAAAAAGTTGATCTTAACATCTTTCTTACAAAATATTTTCATCAAAATCCACTAAAAATTAAGATTTTACTGAACATACTTCAAAGAAGATGATATTTGAGCTAAACCCAGTTAAATGCTTTCAGTACATAAAATGAGTAATTAATAACTCATTTTTTATAGTTGGAAAAGCTGCACATGTCACATCAAGGCATTACGTAATAGGAACCAAAGAAATTTAAAAATCATGCCATATTCACTTTGAGCTACAGCTTTTTTCTTTCTTGTTTGATTATGGCCACATTTGTTCTCCAATTGGTTACATTGTACATTGCCTTAAAAACATGTTATTTCAAAATATATGGGGTGGTTAGTAAAAAACGGTACAATATACATCCTGTATTTAGTTTGTTGGGACAATGGGATACTTGGGCTAAATAAGGGACGAGTCCATAAAATGTGGGACGTCTAGTCACCCTAGCCTATCCTGGTCTATATAGTCAGAGCCTGTCAGACAGCACCAGTATACTCCCCACCCATGCCCTGCATCCCTCTTCTGCTTTGTCATGTCCACCACCAATTGCTGCTGCCACAGACCATCTGCACATTGAGTTGAAGTCTCACTATAGTGGCTGGAGATAGTGGTCTTGTGTGTGAGAGAGAGAGAGAGAGAGAGAGAGAGAGAGAGAGAGTGAGAGGGGGGCACAGACAGAGAGAGATAGTGTTTCTATTTCTCTGAAGAAGGCTTCAGAGGCCACAGGGGCCTAGATATGGGGGGGGGGGGGGGTTCAAACACCCACCCCCCCCACCTGGAAAACTTTTTTTGTCACTTGTGCTAAAATTAAAAATTGACAATAATTTGTGTAATGAATATGAGAGCTAGACTGAAAACTTTGCCAACAAAGAGAGTTACCAGGGTGTCTGTAAGTTGTAATCGATGCTTAGTTGAGCTTTGGTTTCTTACTTGTTGTCGGGACACTTTGTCTCAAGTGTGTCTTATTGGTGGCCTTCGTGAGCCCTAGGCAAGTGTTGCGCACAACTTTCATCACTGTAAATCTTGCCAATTAAAAAAAAAAAATTGTGCAGGTAACCATCAATAACAATGAACAAGTATTGTCGAATTCCAGCCAGAAACACACTCCACAGACTGCTTAAAGTACTGCGTGAGGCTTGCCTAGCGTGTAACAAAGGCCACCATGTCTTATGTTTACTACTGCTACCAACTTCAGTGATCTACTAACTTTATTACTACAGTAGGGCAGCAATCTTGTACATGACACAGACCAATATATTTTTTAATGAGTGTGATTAAACAAGAACAAATGTATGACATCGCAACCTTATTACTTACATGTATAATTTATACCACAGATGTTGATCATCTGCACGCACGCATGCCTAAAATGACAGCATTGTATAGCAGACAGGTTAAATTGCCCATCTTTGGGCAGATATTAATCGTATGAAAGGAATTGTTAGTTTTGATGTTTTGGATCTAATTTTCCAATTTGTATTTTATTGAAATAAGTACCTCTTCAGGCTGTCAGTGCTTTTTAATACTCGTATTAACATAATCTGTAGATATTTAGCTTTGATTTTGTGTCTCTAACCTAATTGTTTCACAAAATCTTAGGCTTTAAATTGACGTTCTTAGCCATATTTTGCAACTGGGGCAATGACGCCATAGTGGGGAAATTAGGCAAAATGAAGTGTAATACAGGTGCATACATTTTGTGAAATGGACACTTGCAGAATGTAGTAGTTTTGAAGTGCCAAAACTGTAGGTCTGACTATTGCGATGTCTTAATCAAATCTAAATTATAAAATCTACTTTCATTCCAATTTTACATGGACAAGTACTTGAAGCAATGAGCTTAAATTTCATAGAGTGCCTAACACACGAGTTACACTCGGCCGCCATATTTTTTGTGGTCAGTACACTTGGCAGGAGACTGTCTGCCGTATGTTGTTGTTGAGCTTCAAGCGCTGTAATTAGTGTATATTGCATTTAGTGTGTATTGCCTGTACAATTTTCGCTGCTGAAATAAGTCTAGTGTGTTCAACATTTAAATGAACAAATCGAAGTGATAAAATGACAAGTACGTCATGCAAGAACACCAAATGTTTTGCTTTGTTTGAGCTCAGTCTATCTATTCTCAGACAAACTTCTTGACTAACGGCACTTAGCTGCCCCAAGTGTGAAGTTTCAGATGACCTATCGTGCAATTCCCTTGAAGTACAAGCCACAAAAAATGCAAAGTTATCTACCTAGTGCTGGTGTGTTATTGAGATGTTTCTTCTTGTGTTGCTCCTGTGGTTGATGAAACCACACTTTTGAGTGTCTACACCTTTTTAAAAAATATTTGTATTTGTTGTTGACAATAATTGATTGAGCATGGTTGACATGTAACCAGTGCAAAGTGTGAAAACAATAGTAACAGTCAGAATTTTTCCACTTGTATATGTCTGTGTTCTTTACAACAAATATGTACTTATTTCAGTGTGGCAACAATAAAAGTTATTTATGATAGGTTATTTCGGCGTGGAATGCTTTTGTGGCGGATGAGGTAGGTGAATTTTTAACTGCAGTATTTTGTTGTCACTTTTGTTTTTGTACTCAAATTTCGTCCACCAAAGTTCACAACTAAACCCTTGGACAGCAATTTTACAAGTTTGTATACTTAATTTGTTTAGTAAACACGAGATAAATGTATACTAGATCTTATGAAAGCAGTTGTTACAGAGATTGACAACAGATGCAAATCCGTGCCATGATTGTTCGTCGTAACAATTACTGTTCACTGAATGTTTTGCAGCTTGTTTAGACCATGTACTTCCATTAAAATCAACATGAATATTTACACAGTGGCACTTTCATTGTTATTGGTAACCTCAGCTAAATGTTATACTTCGAACTGGAACTGTATTACTGACAGGTTTGTGATATTTCATTACCACATTTTTAGAGAATATATTACCAGTCTTGTCAATTTGCAGGTTCGATAAAGTCTGACGGAACTTGATGCTCATCAATAGTCAATTTTTATTTAAAATATGGAACTATAAATAGGTGAAATTCTTGAGTGGATGTGGCATACCAGCTGTCAGCCGATACCCCAAATAACATGGTGGATGCCAGTTCAATTTGCATCAAATATGGCAGACCTATCGCCACTCTATGAAATTATAGCTTGTTTACTGAAGCCTTCTAAATGTCTAATACAGTAGAGTGATAAGTATAAAATAGAACAGCTGTAATACTTATTTACTATTACTCATTCACCATTTAGGTTTATTCTTGATTTTCAAATGTATGGCCTCATAACCCCGGAATCCAGTTGGCGAAGCTGTGGTTTATTCTGTATGAAAAAGACACACTTTAAAAAGACTGGTTTCCCTTAAGGTGGCACCATTCCCCTGGTCTCCCCTATACATTATTTGTCTGAAGGCTTTCAATTTTTTACGATTGCTGAGAACTTACGACTTGATCCAGATGTGGTAGTGCGGAAGTTTTTTTCTAATTTACTAATCCCTACAGTGATTACTTTTGTTCTGAAAATTGGGCTTATTCTGTATGCTATGTTCAAATAATTTACAGGAATATAGTCAGGCAATGTCTTCAACAACAGCCAGTATTTCGGGAGGTGAACACCCGTCATTTTCAAGGTATAACAGAAAAGACTGCTCTTTATGTCTACAATCTTTTACAATAACACTTCATTCTTTTATCAACTACTCACAAATTTTTACAAATTCATAGAAAAAATCATAAGTGTTTGTTTTATGAGGGGGGGAGGGGTGGCAGCATCACAGCTTTAGCATGTGTCAACTGCGTGAGGACACCTCACTATAGCTCTGGCTTTGAACACCCACTCCCAGAGGAAAGATTTATCTACACGCCTGATAGGCTAAAAGCAAAGCTGATTCAGAAATGATAATGACCAGAAGAAAACCTTTTATGTGTGCCTTTCAGTGACTTGCTCAGATAGGGACACTTTAAATTTCACAGTTCTGTAATCCTGCTAAAATACAAACACTAGGCTTACAGAGAGACAACACTACTGTTTGCACAAATTGGGTACCACAGTCACTAACTCCATTGTTAGGAACCTGCTGCTGCCTGGTGCATCTATCTACAGCAGCACTGTACTGTGGCGGATGTTGTAACCTCACAGCTGATTGAGAGTGTGCTGGCAGTACCATCTGTCAGCCTGTACCATAAGCTTGATAATAGCAAATGGCACATTCCACATCACTAGCAGTACTCAAGAATTTGAAACAGATTTTTTGTATTTGTATTTTCTTATCTGAACTTTGTGAAATTCTGAGAACTAATGAGAAAATGAAGGAAATCAGCACAATTGAAATCAAGAGTAATGCATACCTTCCAGAACAAGTGTAAACAATGTTAAAGATCTTGAATGGTAAGATACCCAAGTGATTTATGTTTAATTGTGTTTGTAGCTGCTATAGTTATGTGTAAAAATGACGTTACGAATGGGACACAGAACAGCTGTCATAAACTGATATCCACCATAGTTCTAAGAAGTTGGGCAGGGGAAAGAAATCTTCCGCTTTTCGCTCACGGCCTTCCTCTTCCATATCACTGTGTTTGTTCAAATATTTGTAAATCTAATGGACTAACTACATTGGTCACCAGTCCCTAGGCTTACAAACTAATTACTGTGGACAGGTAAAGTATTATGAGGATTCAAAAATTTCATCATAAATACTGTGAGGTAAATTCTTATTTGCTGTATTCTTTGATGTTTTGTCTATAGAGAACAAAAAGTAATAAAGTTCATATATATCCTATATCATATACAATTTGTTGCTATATAAGAAAAACAATAAAAAGTGCATCTGTGATGCTGTGTAACCATTCTTAGTGGGAAGGAGGCACTGATGTTTTGCTAATCATTACTTTTTGTTTATTTTAGTATACTATTACTGATTTGCAGGTATTGTAAATTCAAAAAGCATATTTCACTTTGCTCAGAATAATTTTACAGGCCCTTTGGGAGTCCTTTCAACATGTCATCAACTACAAGACACAAGTAATGGAAAATCTTTTAAAAGACATGGAAGATGCAGCTGACCAGTATAATAGAATATTACAGTCTCACACGGAAGCGACAGACAGACTGCTCTGTAAGTTTCATGAAGTATTCTATTTTCATTTAAATTTTACTTTCTTCTTTCTGTGCAAGCACCCTCATATACATTTGTTCCAGTAAAACAAACTATAAGCATATGAAAATCTTTTATCTTCAAAGCAACTACTTCACTAGATGAAACTTATACAGCATGAGGCTCTGTTCTAATAAAGTAATTTTTAAAAGTCCTTTCTACTTTCAGGGCTTTTTTTATGATTGGACATTAGAACTGTTATCATACCCTCATTTTTATTCTGTATTAACTGCTCATTGTACTACATATTTTGATGTGGAACCAACTCTTATAGCTATATGTGTATTATTAGATTATCTCTGAATGATTTTTTCCCACATTTTAGACATTCATGAAGCACGGTTATCTCATTTACATAACATTTATCTGAAGGAGCGGGAATCATTGCTACAAGCAGCAGAAAAAGAGAGATGTAAAATTCAAGAAACAGCTTATGATGATGAAGAATATTTGTGTGTTCTTCTGTATGGTTTACAAGCATCAATGGATAAATTCAGTAAAGAAGGGAGAGCTAACCAGATGGCAAAAGCTGATGAACACAGGAATAATGTAAGACACTAATAAAACAAAATACACTTGAATATTAGATTACATTGTGTTATATAGAGATATTAAAGTGATAATTTATGCAGCATTACAGAATGTCATTGTAAATTATAATTAATTTTAATCTGAATTTAATTTATGATATTGTAAGTTCAATAAGTTTTACAGATGATGCTTGTGAAGACAGTATAAGAATTTTACTTTTACTTTTATTAATTTATTTTATTTTGCTGTCTGTCCTTACAACAAACAGTTTTTGGACATTGTCAGGAATTTATATTTGCAGGGATTTTGCATATACATATAGTGTACAGTATATCGGTATACAATGTATAAATAGTACATACATTGGTTCCAACCTTGAAGATGTATAGTTTGTGTCTATATACAATGTTATACAAACTAACTGGCATTACAACACACACACACACACACACACACACACACACACAAACTGTACAGTATACAGTACATAAATGCATAAACTGATTCCAGTATTGAAGATATGTAGCTTGTGTCTATATACAGAGTTCTCCAAAGTGGCATTACAGTTTGAATTCCTGTATAGAATAATAACTTTATTAATAAATATTTCAGTCTAGTCTTTGGCATATTTAAATTTGCTTTCTTGATGTCATATTGCTGTATGTTATAGAAAATTGTCCCTGTTGTGTGTGGGCTACAGTCAGTGGCATTTTATTGCTCCCAATTCTGTGATAATTTTCCCTTCTCTATGTATTATAATAGTGTACATCACTGTTTGTCACACTATGTAAGTAGCCTGTCTAAATATACTGCCACAGTCCACAGCTCTATACCATACTGAAAATGTGGATGTTTCAGCCCAAAATATATTCGTCGTAAGGTATCATGGCTCAGAAATGACAATACCTGTTTTAGTAAATACACATTTGTTCTGATTTTTTTACAAATATGATCTAAGTGCTCTTTCCGTGACAGGTGTTCATCAACAATTATGCCCAGAAACTTATGTGTGTTTTGCATAGCTAAGTTCAACAGAGGTGAACATGGAGTAGCACTTATATTAGTGCTATAGCTAAGCATAAATTGTATTTTTATTGTCTTTTGATTATTTACAAAAAGCTTATTTTGAGTAAGATAAGTAGGTAGAACATCGTAGGCTATTTCGGTACTGTTGGCTGCAGTCTGCATATTATTACCCCAGTTGACAGAAGATGTATTATCAGCATAGATTGCGACCTTGCAGTCTGAAAGTTTTCTATTACAGTCTTATCCAAATGATGATTTATAATCTTGAAATATTAAAATAAAATGGCTTTTATAAGTGTAGTGCAATGATTTTTGGTGGGTTCAATGTTCATAATATGTTCATTGGTAGATGTAAATCAATTTCTGCCATTGCACGTGACAAGATCACTGAGCATACCCTTTGCTTGCTGTAAATGATAGGCTTGCTCTGCTGTTTTACATATTTTGACAACAACCCTGGAAGAAGTCATCAAACTCCCCATATTCTTTCTAGTGATGAGCTCACTTTCACTTTCTGATTTGCCAGATAAACAATTTGCATATTCACCACAATGTATGGCTTTATACAAGTTATATGCAATAAATCCTGCTATGTGCAAAGAACATTTGTTACATACTTTGACAATTGTTCAAAGCAAGTAGGAGGTAGTATACTGTAACAGTGATCGTGAGCCACTGTTTCAACTGTCAGAATTTCTGCATGAAAATTTAAACTTGTAACAAATGGGTTTGTTTGTACCACACTTCATCCTGAAGATACATTCAAAAGAGAATTTTCTTCAGTGTCCAAACATGTCCCAAATTCTGAACCTCTTATTTGCTGATGAATCAGTAACCTTTTGTAGACAACTCTGAATTGAGTAGCAGTAGGATTATTGTCATGACCCCCACAACTCATTATGATCTTTTAACAACTTGTGTGTCAGTAAGAATTTAAGTTTTGGAGAAGGGCTGCTTATCAGAGAACCATATAATCTTCTCAGACAAGGGTTCAAATCCTAGTATGGCACAAAGTTTCACTGGCCATCATTGAATTATTTCAATGCTCTTGTGCAGCCAGAATTGTTCCATTAAAACTGCAATGGCATAGTGGCTGAGAATAATGTGTGGTGTCTTTTCTTTTGGACATATCCAAAAGAACAGATACCATACATCTATTTATATTCTATGAAACAATGTTGCATGGTTCATTACTTCGTTGCAGATGCAGTAAATGTCATTCAACATCCTATGGGTATCAGAATGGTGAGCGTAAGGGGACATGAATGATAGGGACACTACTTCTGTGCAACATCTGAGAATTTGAAGCAGATGGAAGGCATACTCAGGTACCCAAGAGGTTGAGGCAACTGCTGGCCCAAAGCAGTTCTAATCCCCACTCAGCAGAAATTTTCTTTTATTATTGAATTATTTTAATGCCTATTCTTCCTTTCCTATAGTTAAAACTGCATAGTCAGATTGTTCAAAAAACTCATTGTTAAATAAAAAGTTTTTCAAGAAGAGAGAATGCTCAAACTACGCCACTTTGAAACCTTATACTAAAGACAAACTGAACAATAAGTCACAATTTTCATTAATTGCTTGGCTGAGGCATTAAGTTGCTTGATTTTTTCTGTGAGGGTTTATGAAGAGTCATGTATCTGAGACACCAGTTTGTGATCTGCCACATCTGTACCATCACTGTTATGCAGCTATCATAATGGTATGCCTGCAGTGCTGCAAAACACTTGAAGAGAAGTGGATTACAGATTATATGTCTGTCACACGACCACTGGCATGCATATTGAAGTGTATAAAGTGCATAAAAAACATTTCAAGTTACCATATCTGTAGAAAAGTCCTTTCAATAAATATACCAGTTACTTCTCAAGTTATTACATTTATATGATTATTATTATTTGTTCAATCCATATACTTATGTAATCTATTTGAAGTCTTTCAGTGTGTAAAGATATCTTCCCATGATACTATTATAGGTCGTGTTTGTTGATAGTTGTGCATGTTTCATTTCCAGTTATTGAGTGATTTGGAACAAATGCAAGATGATAAGCGCTCAGTTATTGAAAATATATGGCGGGACTTTCAGCAAGTTCTCAGGAATTATTTTTCAGAAACAGAAAGTAGACGTTCACATTATCATATGCTGAAATCCCAAGACAGTGAAAGCACTAAAACAATTAATGATTGTAACATGAAGATTAATTCACTGACAGTAAGTACAGTCAACACATAAATTTCTCATTTGTCTAATAAATATATCGGTACTGCAACTAAGTTCTTGTACATTATGTTGCATTTTAACACTCTTATAGTAGAGTTTTGGGTCCATAATGATATACTTGAAATTTTTATTACTACTTTACACTAAGGTGATAGCAACATTCACAGATACAGGTGATGGTAGTTTTGCATACACAAGGTATAAAAGTGTTTGGTGCACTGTCAGAGTAGTAATTTGTACTCTGGTGATTCATGTCCAAAGGTTTCTGACCTGATTATGTCTGCATGGCCAGGATTAAAGACTTTGACCAAGATTGGTAGCTGGAGCTAGATATATGGGACATTCCAGTTTAGAAATCATTAGGGAATTTGATAATCTTACGTACACAGTTCAAGAGAGTGCCGAGAAAACTGATTTGCAGGCAGTACCTCTCACCATAAACAATGCAGTCGCCGGTGGTCTGTACTTATTTCAAGAGCAGCGGTGTATGAGTAGAATTGTCAGTGCTAACATACAAGTAATGAGAATGTTACTGAGATGTTTCGAGAACTCAAATGGGAATCGCTAGAGGGAAGACAAGGTTTTTTTTTTTTTTTTTTTTTTTTTTTTTTTTTTTTTTTTTTTTTTTTTTTTTTTTTAACACTGTTGAAAAAATGTAGAGTGCCAGAATTTAAAGCAGACTGCAGAACGATTCTACTGCTGCCAACCTATGTTTTACATAAAGATCTCAAAGATAAGATCAGAGAGATTAGGACTTGTACAGATGCATACGAGTATTCATTTTCTCCTTGATCTATATGGGAGTGCAATGGGAAAGCAAGCTACTTGTTGTTGTACTAGGTACTCTCCACCACACGCTTTTGGACAGATTGTGGAGTATCTATGTACATGTAGATGTAGTACTGCATGAAATAACTATGGAAATGAATGTCAGATATACAATGAATGTATCTGTTACCACAGTACGGCACAATTTGGCATTAATGTGTTATGGCACTAGACAACCAACACAAGTTCACTTGCTAACAGCATGACAAAACTGCAGCACTTTTCTGAGGCTCATGCAATATTCATTGGATCCTACATGACTGGAAAACAATGGCTTGGTCAGATGAGTTTTGATTTCAGTTGTTATGAGCTGATGGTAGGGTTAAAGTGTGGCACACACCCCGTAAGTCCATAGCCCAAGTTGGCAACAAGGCACTGTGGAAGTTGGTGATGTTTCCATAATGGTGTGATCTTTTTAATTTTTTTCCCAAGTATAGTGCTGGTATTTTTAGTCCAGTTGATCTGATCATTGAGTTAAAATAGCCACTTGAAGTCGATTTGCAGCCATTCATGGATTTTTATGTTCATAATTGGCTTGAAGAAGATTCTTGACCATTTATTCCAGGAAATATTTGCCCACTCAGATCACCTGAAAACAACAATTGTGGGACATAATTGAGAGGTCATTTTGAACACAAAATTCTGCACCAGCAACACTTTTCACAGTTATGGATGACTATTGTGGAAACATGGTTTAGTATTCATGCAAATAACTTCCAACAACTTGTAGAGTCCACACCACAAAATAGCTGCACTCAACTGGACAAAACGAGGTGATATTACGAAGTATTCCATGACTTTTGTATCCTCCTTGTATTATCTGGTACATAAAATATATATTTTAATTTGGATCTATTAATATTGCCATTTGACTATCATGACTTACATGTTTTCTGCATTTACATTTCATGTAGGAACAAGTTGCTGCACTGAAACTTCAGCTAACTACATTAAAAATTGAACAGAATAAGAAAAAGAATGACCTGATAGAAGAGCAAGAACATTGGCAGAAATCATTTTGGAATATGAGAGTTAAATTAAGTAATGAAAGGAAGTTAGATGAACAACAAATGCTGCTCATGGTTACTTGCAGTAACAATGCCATAAATGTAAGTGAGTCATCATGTTTATTGCTGACTTTCAGATATTATGGTAGTCTTCCATGTGTTATGGTGCCTTTATTCAATGGTTTTGTTTAACATGCAGAATTGTGACTGTTGTGTTGTTGTGTAATCTGCATAAGGCAAACAAATAGTTTGTCACAGAGGTTTCACATATTTTTATGAGTACATTTTATAACTCAGATATAGTGAATTAATTATGAATAAATAAATGAATCAAACAGTACTCATTCACTGCCTAATTGAAAAGTTCTATGCCAATTTGTACTTGATTCGTTTATTTATTAATAACTAGCTAAAGCTGGCCATACTTCACTGTGGCTCATCTGATATGTAATGAATGTGAAAATAAATAAAGGTATAACTACAAACACACTGACTCACCGAGGAAACATACAAATGAAATCAATACCCAGACTTGCATTACTCTGGCTCTATTGAATTGAAAGGAAAAGAAGAGAAAAGGTTTTTAAGAGAAAATCATTCTTTATTCTTAAGCCAATGGAGTGATTACATTCTTTTGTTTGGTCAATTTTTGCATAAAAGAAAAGATCAGACAGTTCAGCAATTTTGTTGCATGTGAAAAATAATATTTTTTTTTTGTCATGTATACTGAACCTTGCATCATATATTTATGTAATTTTGTTGGTACATTCAGAAGTGTATGTGAATAATGTTTCATATACGTAAAAAATAGATGAAGTACACTTACCAGGCGAAGGGGCACAGGCAGTAATAGCAACAAATAAACACACAGACACACACACACACACACACACACACACACACACACACACACAAATGCTAGCTTTCGCAGCCTAGCTGCTTCATCAGGCAGAAGGGAAGGAGAGGGAAAAGGGAATTATGAGGGTTTTAAGGAAGGGGGTAAGGAGCCATTCCAATCCCGGGACAGGAAAGACTTACCTTGGGGGAAAAAATGGAGGGTAAATAAATGCACACACACCCACACATTTACACAGACACAAGTACACTTAGGCAGACATACTGTAGAACTGTAGAAAGCAAAGAAGTTAGAAGTTAGACAGAGATGCCACTTGAGGCAGAGGCTCTGTCCAGAGAACCAAGGCAAAGATGTTAAGATGGTGGGTGGGAATTCGAATTTAGCGGAGGTTGAGACCAGGTGGGCAACGGGAAGAGAGAATATGCTGAAGGGCTAGTTCCCATCTCCGGAGTTCTGAAGGATTGGTGTCAGTGGGAAGTATCCAGATAACCCGGACGGTGTAGCACTGTGCCAAGATGTGCTGGCCATGAACCAAGGCATGTTTAGTCACAGGGTGATCCTCGTTACCAACAAACACTGTCTGACTGTGTCCATTCATGCGAATGGACAGTTTGTTGCTGGTCATTCCCACATAGAACGCCTCACAGTGCAGGCATGTCAGTTGGTAGATCACGTGGGTACTATCGCAAGTGGCTCTGCCTTTGATCGTGTACACCTTCCGAGTTACGGGACTGGAGTAAGTGGTGGTGGAAGGATGCATAGGGCAGGTTTTACAATGGGGGCGGTTACAAGGGTAGGAGCCAGAAGGTAGGGAAGGTGGTTTGGGGATTTCATAGGGATGGACTAGGAGGTTACGGAGGTTAGGTGGGCGGCGGAAAGACACTCTCGATGGAGTAGGAAGGATGTCATGAAGGATGGATCTCATTTTGGGGCAGGATTTTAGGAAGTCGTATCCTTGCTGGAGAGCCACATTCAGAGTCCGCTCCAGTCCCGGAAAGTATCCGGTGACAAGAGGGGCACTTCTGGGGTTTTGTTGAAGGTTCTTAAATTGGGGGGATGAGGAAGTGGCTCTGGCAATTTGCTTCTGTACCAGACCAGGAGGATAGCTGCGGGATGTGAAGGCTGTTATCAGGTTATTGGTGTATTGGTTCAGGGATTCAGGACTGGAGCAGACTCGTTTGCCACGAAGACCTAAGCTGTAGGGGAGGGAACGTTTGATGTGGAAAGGGTGGCAGCTGTCATAATGCAGGTACTGTTGTTTATTGGTAGGTTTGATGTGGACGGATGTGTGTAGTTGGCCGTTGGAGATGGAGGTCGACATCGAGGAAAGTGGCATGGGATTTGGAATAGGACCAGGTGAATTTGATGGGACCAAACAGAAAGAAGTTGCAAATAGATGTAATACAAAAAAGGAATAAATTAAAATGTCACGCATGATGCAGCAAGTTTTCACATATCTCAGTGTTCATGATGATACTCATAAACTGCCTGCCATTTGTGCTAATGTATCCATGTACATTCAGTGGTATATGAGACTACTGTACACAAAATGTGTTGTGAATACAGTAGCATTAGAGACGTAATGAATAAAACTTTATGCCTAATGTAGCAGATTTATTGCACAAACAGTGACAACATAGGAAGCGATAAACTGTTTTCCTTTTGTAGTTTACTACAGGTTTCAGTGAGAAAAAAGAGTCATAATAGTTTTAAATTATTTGTTAAGTTTGTTGCAAGTTACTAAGTGCTCTGATTTTCAAGTAAAGAATCAATAAGTTTTGGGTTACCTAGTGAGTACACAGCTAGCAATTACACAGCCCTGAGCTCAGTCTGACATTGCTTCCAAATGCCAGGCTGCTGTCTTTAATGTTTCCTATCTGGACATCCTCGGCCTCGGCCACCTTTTGTTCTTTTCTGACAGCATTGGGTTTTGAGGGCTAGGGTATACCAACCTCTGTTTCTTGGCTTGGATGCTCTTTGTCTAGAAGATGAAAGAGGGCAGTTTGTAAATGCATCAGTAATTAAAATGGAGGCTGAACTGATATGTTTGTATTAGGCAGGGAAATTTTTCCATTGCTTTGTGAACCTATCCATGAAAAGAGAGGGCGTTGGAGGCACTGAGAGTGCGTTATGTGCACGGAGCACCGTACACCTAGTGGTAGCGGCAGTTTGGGAGCCTCCACAAGTGAGCGCGGTTTGTCTGCCACTGGCTGTCGTTGATCCATGTGGTGACAGAGTGGAACATTTGTCAGCCTGATGTCATGATCATTCCTGTCTGCAGAGTTTTCACTGCATCAAGGAGAGGAATCGTTGTTCCCTGCCCATGTCCGCTTACACCCTTTTAGTGGTTTGGAGTGGATCTAAGCCTGCTTCACTGACATGTACTTGTGTTGGTTTTGAGGGGACTGGAACTTCACTATGGGTGTTGTGAGCTTGGACTGTTGATTTACTTGTTAATCTTACCAGAGACTTAGCCAAAAAAACAAAACTTAGGTCCCCCTTTAACTACAGACTTGTGGCAAGATGGTGGAACATTATCCATTATTTTTCAAAAGAGATAGATTGGCTGACCAGTACTTACCTTTGTGTTGTACTGCTGATAGTCACACACAGAAAGAAAAAAGGATGAAAAAAGAACAAGCTTTCGGAACACGGTTCCTTCTGCAGACCAGAACGAGGAAGGGAAGAAAAAAATGGGAATCAAAGGGAAAGGTAATTCACAACCTAAGTCATGAGGATGGTGTTTGAGGATTGTTGAGGTCAGAGATACTGTCATTATCTCTGACTTCCACATACTCAAACACCATCCTCATGACCTAGGTCATGAAATACCTTCCAGGAGAACATAGTGCTTTGAGAGACTTAAGAAGAAAAAGGCCGAAGTTGCTGGAATGAGGAATCGGAGTTGAGGAATGTGAGAACAATGACTGAGGAAAAAAATCTAGAAAATGTGAAGAAGGAAAAGAAGAGACAATATAACATAGCATTTTAGTAGTGAAGTGCAATGGAAACGAGGAGAGCTCATTTTGGGGAATATGAGATGATTTACAAGGGAGGAGACTGCAAAGAATGAAGAGTAAACTTATTGTACAAGTAGAATATGGATAAGAATGTAATCCGGATAATCTGTATCAGAGACAGGATGATAGCAATTAAAATATTGGGTGACCAGGTAGATACCTTAATTGTCCAATGCTAGCATCAGGAGGAGATGAGGAAGAAGTGGACAAGGTAAATGAGTAAGACAGATGAGGTGTTTGAAGAAAATTCAAAAGGTCAAATAAGAATTGTAATTACACAATCTTGAAACTGTGTGGTAAGGAGATGTCAATATGGAAATGTTGAAGATTATTGACTAGGATAACAGAATGAGAGAAGTGATAAATTGAAGGGTTTTGTGAGAGTTTAGGCATTTGTATTGTCAACAAATGGTTAAAAAATCATAAAGACTGTTTACCTGGAAAAGCCATGGTGAAACATTTACAGTAAAACCCTGTTTTTACACTTTTCAAGGGACTTAATGAAAATGGTATAAAACTTATCTTAGAGTGAAAGTCTTGGTAGAGGTATGCAACCTTCATTGTATTTTTTAATGATATTTTAATGATGTTTATTCTTATTTGGCAATATATAACAACAGTATTTTACATCACAAATTTGAATGCATCAAATCCAAATATATATAATATCAATCGCCAGATTATAGGCTTAGCCGAAACATGGTGTGAATTGACAGTAAATAATCTACTAATAACATCTAGTGATTATTCAAACAATCTCTAGCAATTTTAGAATCATTAAAAATGGTGTAAAATACAGGAAAATGTAAAATGTGGGAAATAATGTTTTAAGCAGTAAAATATGTTTACTGGATCACCCTTGGATTTTCGTAGTTTGTGATATATGTACATAATTGGCATCAAAACACAAGGAAATTTTATTTATTATGTAATAAAGGTTTTTCTGAATATTTTACTATTTTAAGCACCAGCTTGAACTAGTAACTTTATAGGACGTAGAAATTTTTGACGTAGTTTCATTCATCATAATAGACTTTGTCAGCAAGCCTTTAATTGGCATTCATTATTTACATAGTGAAACTGCACAAATTCTGTACTTATGTATTTTTCGATGTTTTGCACAACAATATTCTAGAATTTATTCGAGTTTTCAAGTGCAAATATCCACATAAGTATTTTTGTGACATCAGCAAAGGGTCGGCATCTCATGTTTTTTTGGTTTAATATACCGTACACCCTTCAATGTGCAGGAAAACATAGATAAACAAACCATCAGTCTTACTGTTTATAAAACTTCACAAAAATGCTTAGATAAATGTTTGCATTTCACAATAAGAATAAATTCTCCAAATGCATCATGCAAAGCATGAAAAACTACGTTACATAAACAAAGCTATGCTGATAATTGACAAAGTGGCTGACAGGGGCGTTGTGAGAACTAGGCGCATACTGCAAACAATGAAACACAAAATATTCCTTTGAATGAACTCAAAGTATCAAGAAACTTGGCTGCTAACGTTTATAAACACTATACATGAAGGCGAAAGCCATGCCAGTGTCAGTTAATGTAAATTTACGTTTTTTTTTTCTTCATGAACATGGTTTCAGAAATGTAAAATGTGGGAAAAGTGTTAATATGTTAACGCAAATTAACATTGTGAACATAGGAAATTTGATGGGAGCGACAAAAAATTGTGTAAATGGTGGGAAAACGTAAAATCTGGGAACCTAAAAGCGGGGTTTTACTGTATCTGTATTGACTGACAACAATAACAACAAAATGTTTTATTTCCACTCTTTTGACACCTCTCTAATTGTTTAACCACTAACCTCTCCACCAGTATTCTCAGAACATCTAAGTTATAGGTTTTTTCTGCTCTGTTTTTGTAGTATCATTACTTCTGTGTTCTGTGACTAAGACTGAAGAATTCCTATGCAGAATTAGGAGAAATCACTTCATTGATTTGATAAACATTTTTTTTTTTTTTTTTTTTTTTTTTTTTTTTTTTTTTTTTTTTTGCTGCATCTTTCGAAGTGCCTATTTCACTTCCGTGGATCAATATGGTACATTATAACATTAAACATCTCTGTACTGAATTGGGGAGGTGGGGGTGTTGGCTTGCTGTAAATGTGGTTCACCAATAAATGTGCAGTCCATGGCAGGTTGGCACGAGGGTGTAGCAGCTGTAGTGGTTGCTACAGGCCTCGCACTTGGAGTGGCCTCACACTTACAGCGGTCTTAGGCCAAATTGTGAAGAGTACTGGTAGACAAAGCAAGTAAAATTTCATGAATGCAGATAAATAGTGCAAATGAATTTTTACTTGCTCTGTGGTGCTAAGTAAGTTTCTCTATAGTGCTGTTGCTCTTGTTTTATGCATCAAATGTGCAAAATTGTATCACAATCGGATGAACAGAATTTGCTGGAGATCTGTCAAGTACGTAATTTGTATCATCAGTGTTTATTTCAGATTGAATAATAATTTATATGGTGTGCAAGCAGTTGTTTGTACACAGTTGACGGTCGAAAAAGCTGTTTTCTCGTTGCCGCGGGTATGTTACTGGCGCACTGAACAGAACAGATTAGCTTATCTTCGACTAGGTTCTTCAACATTTATATGAGCCTCAAACTACTAGGAAATGATATCTACTCTCTCTGCAATCGTTAACTTGTATAGAACATGTGTACAGTCCGAATCATTGAACTACAATAAACACAGAGAACATGTTTGCTTATAGTCTGTACTTTATTCGTTTTTGGGAGGTGTCAAATGATAGAATTATCAAAAACAATTCTTTGATTATCCTAATGGGATGTGTATTTGGTTAAGATATTACACTTTTCAACAATTTTCATTTTTGCTTATTTCAACCCCATCTATCGTGAAATGGAAAAAAAAAAGTAAAAAGTTTCATATGAAAGTGACATATTTGTATACAGAGAATCCGAATCTGAAACAAACAATAGTGTTTCCCATTGAATATTTCAAAGTTGTCCCCAGCCACAAACGTGCGCATGCATTTTTTTTTTTGGGCGGGGGGGGGGGGGGGGGGGCAATGTAGTGTCATTGGATATCGCCCTCCAATATAAAAAACAAATTAGTATTGTACCTTTTTTTGATCTAATGTGTAGTTTCTGTGATACTTGAATGTCTTCAGTTAAAATGAACATCCATGTATGTTATGTCAAACTTTTGAGTCACTTTTTATCAAATTTGAGGTAGCTCTATGTTTATTTCGTATATTAGTCAATTTTAATGCTATCTGTGGAGAGAGAGAGAAGGAGGGAGAAAAAAATTCTATGAAGCAGTTCGAACCAGAGATATCAAAGATGTATGATATGACTTGAATAATGTTAGGATTTTTATTCTTGGTAAACCCTTCAATGATTTGTAATCAAAAGATAGTGCCATGTCCAGGCTTTTTTAAATTACTTTAAATTCTTCATAAAATGAGTTCAGTTGGTTGATCTTTAAAGGCTCACAGATTTTTGAAAATAGTTGTACAGGTAATTTATTGATGGTTTTAATTTAAAAACAACATCTTGAGAAAGGATCTTGGTTTCCGAGAGAAACATTGTAACAAATATTCTACAAAATTGGCTTAGAAAATCGTTCGGTATAAATTCTTTTTCTTAAGTAATTAATTAATGCATTATTTCTCTTGTCTTACTTCCGAAAAAGTTTCCTTTTATTCTTTGCTCAATCTATCCGCAAATACTGTACATTTCAATAAGTATTCCAACAACTGATAGAAAATCTTATCCAATCTGCTTATTATTGTTTCTACCGAAAACATTACATTATTAAGAAATGACAAATATGCTATGTTTTCATTTCTTCTTCACTTGTGACGAATTCTTTTAAAGCAAGTTTTTTGGTTTTTGTGTTTCTCCCCCTTCCCCTCAACCCACCTACCCCTACCCCCCTCGCCATACGGCCTCGCACTTGGCTTCACTACAGGCGTCGCATGCCCTTGCGATGGTCCTGGTCCATGGCCTTACCTTTGCTTCATTTTATATTGGAAGAAGCAAATTTATGCCATATTTGGTACTGGATAATTACCACTATGGAAGGCATAGGTGTTTTGAAACAGTTTTAAGTGCACTTGAATATTATTGTCTCGTGATTGCTGTGTTTAAGTAGTGGTACCACTGTGGAAGATAGTAGGTCATCAGTTGAATCTAGCTTCAGGCATATGAAATCTGTTGCCTTGTTCTTCGTGAATAGGTCATGGACAGACCCTGTTTAATTTACTGTTTTTCAGATTATGATGATTTACTATTATTTTGTCAACACCAATGAAAAATTTTCAGTATCGTGTAAGTCATGAGGTAGTTGGAATAATCATTAATAATTGAAATGTGAGCTAAAAATCCAGTAAAGTAAAACCACATACAAAAAAAGAAAAAAAAAATGTGGTACATGGAAATTTAGAATTTCAACATGGAAAAATTTGGAAACCTTGGGATAACATTAAAGTTTCTCCACTGTTTATTTTTTTGGTTTTAGTAGCCAAATCACTACAGATTTCTGTCTAAAGATAAATTGTCAGTGGCTTTTGTAGTATGTCTGTCAGTCACAGAGAAATTTACTTTGAAAAATAATACAAAGCTGGATACCAAGAGTTCAAGATGCTGTGATCAATGTGAGACAAAATCAAGATTAAAGCTTCACAAGCAGTTGGTGTAATGTTATTAAAAATATTTCTAGCAAACTGCAGCTCATTAAACTACTACCTCTTCTTGTACCTTTACACTATCAGCTCAATGTGAGGATAAGCTGCTCCTTTTCTAGCCTTGTTTAACAATAGTGACATTCACTGTATTTCCAGAAGTGAACAGCATCATTCCTCTGTAGACTGTAAAATAATATCTTACATGAAAAAAATTCTTACACTGGTTGTTATTATTGACAATTCTGCGACATTTTACACGTTTGCATTTGACTGTCAAGTTTCCATAAAGTATTTGGTTGAAAACCTTTGTAAATTTAATTATTTGATAAATTAGTTAGTTTCTTTAGAAAGAAAGAAATAATTTCAGTTTTGTTTTTATTTAATATTGATTTGTTTTCACTTAGCCACTGTGCAGACCTTTCAACCATCGCCTGTGTCTTCCGTTTTACCTCCTCTATATTGGGACCGGTTGTTATAAGGGTGGTGTCATCAGCATATATTACTGATTTGTAGGGTAAGGAGCTAGGTAGATCGTCCATATACATAAGAAGAAGAAAGGGACCCAGGACGGAACCTTGTGGGACTCCTGTATTAATTGGTAGGGCATTGGACTTGACATTATCTATGGTAACAACTTGTTTCCTGTCAGTCAGGCATGATATTAGTATTAGTAGTTCGTTGTCTTTCATACCATATTTTTTTCAAATGCCTTGCTTAAATCTAGAAGCATAGCACAGGCAAAAGAGTGAGTTTCAAAAGATTTGAGGACATCTGTGACAAGACATTTCACTGCTTCTATGGTGAATAGACCAGGCCTAAAACCATACAATGAGGGGGAGAATAGTTTGTTATTCTCAAAGTAGGTGCATAGTTGTTGCTTCATATAGTTTTCTGTGATCTTAGATATTATAGGAATGATAGAGATTGGCCTGTAGCTATTTTGGCAGTTTTTATCTCCCTTCTTATAAATTGGGACTACAACTGCGGTTTTCAGGACATTAGGGAATTTTCCAGTCTGTAACATACATACAGTTTATGAGGTAAGTTAGTGGGGCCCCTAAAATTTATCGCGTTGAAACGGAAGCAGGCTTGACTTCGAAGGCAACTGAACACTGCACTTATACTGAAAGCAGGTTTATTACGAACTTAACATACACACAGCACTAACTGCCTCTCGGGCAGAGTGCCCTGTTATTTATACACAGACAGAAATTAGAAGAATAGTTAACATAAGAAACAAGTTGAATTTACAATTGCACATAAGAAAGATGTAGAACATTCTGGAATTGTTTTTAAAGAAATAATTTTTTTCCGGTGGACGGGATTGAACCAGCGACCGCACTGCAGTTGGTGACGCTATCCCCTGCGCCACGCTGGCAGTCGGGTTACGTGGTGTCTTGTGGCATTGCTCCCACTCCTGGAAAAACAGTGACCTGCTGTTATGTTCCCTGTGGAGCCAGCTGCATTGTCCTGGATCTTGACCTTGTTATGGGGCCTCTGTATGGCAGTTCTGAAGAATTCTTTCCTTCTCCACGATTATCGACGACAGATGTCCCTGTTGTAGCTTCATCAGTTCCATTACCATCCTTAGAGTCCTTGAACAAGAAGCCTTAGTCGCCTACCTGCTCTTCGGGATCATAGTAAGGCTTCATGTGCAGGACGTGAACCATGTCTCTTCGTTTTTGTCATTTCTACGATGGCTCGTAATCCTCAACTTCGTATGTGACGTATGACAGGTGGCGTATGACACTATACAGTCCAAAGTATCACTTCAATAACTTTTCTGACAGTCCAACCTTCCGTACAGGGGTAAAAATCCATACCAGATCTCCTGGGCTGTAGACAACAGGTTGGTACTTGTCTTTATACCGCTGACGGTCTTTCTCCTGGGCGTCCAGTGTCCGTATGCGAGCCAGCTGTCTTGCTTCTTCGACCCAGGTGATGAGCTGTTTGACATAGTCATCCTGAGTGTTGTCCAGTTGGAACGGAAACAGCATATCCATCGTCGTCTCAGCTTCACAGCCATGGAGCAGGAGAAACTGCGTGAAGCCTGTGGTGTCTTGTCTTGCGGTATTGTAAGCAAATGTCACGACTGGCAGAATTGTATACCAATCCTTCTGCTCAACATTGATGTATGTCGACAGCATATCGGCTAACATCTTGTTAAAACGTTCCGTAAGACCATTTGTCTGAGGATGGTATGCAGTTGTCATTCTGTGGACAATGTCGCACCGTGACATTACCTCTGATACTAGTTTTTACTGGAATACTTTTCCACGATCAGATATCATGACATGTGGTGCTTCATGCTTCAAAATAATGTCTTCTACTAGGAATTTTGTGATCTCTGAAGCTTCTGCAGTCGACTCAGGTTTGGTGACAGCATAGCAGGTGAGGTAGTCAGTGCAGTCTATTATCCATCGGTTACTGGTTGTTGACTTCAGGAATCTACCTAAATGGTCAATTACAATCCAGTGCAATGGAGCTGCTGTAGGTGGAATTGGTACCAGATGACGTGGAGGTAATTCCGGCACATGCTTCTGTTGCTGGCACTCCTTACAGTGACACACACAGTGCTTGACAGATCAGTAGACACCTTTCCAGTAATACATCCGCCTGATTCTGTCTAGGGTCTTCACGAATCCCAGATGACAGGATATTGGAGCATCGTGGAAATATTTGAGAATAGCTGGTTGGAGATGAGCTGGAACGACCAGTAGCCATTTGGGGCCCAGTGGACCGTAGTTGCTCTTATACAATGTTCCGTTTATAAGTTGGAACTCTCCATTTGTTGGTTCTCCTTTCTCCAAGGCCTCTATCATTTTTAATAGTGCTGGATCATCTCTATGTTCAGCTGTAACATTATCTAATTCAGTGAGGGCTGAAATTTCATTCATGCTGTTGTGTTCCACTAATGGATTCCTCGAAAGGCAGTGTTTTCGCCCGTTCTTGAATACCACTGTGACATTGTACTCTTGGAGTCTTTGTGCTCACCTTGTTGGTCGACCTGATGGATCCTTCAAGCTAGTCAGCCAACACAAAGAATGGTGGTCTGTCACGACGGTGAATGGTTTGCAGAATAAATATGGCCGGAACTTGTTGATAGCCCAGATAACTGTGAGACATTCTTTCTCAGTTGTAGAGTAGTTTATCTGAGACTTTGAAAGTACTCTTGATGCATAGTCTATCACCTTTTCAGCACCTTCCTGAACTTGTACAAGCACTGTACCAATCCCATAACCAGTGGCATCTGTGTGAAGTTCCGTTTCTGCATTCTCGTCGTACAAGGCTAGAACTGGTGCGGAAGTTAGAGTCTTCTTAAGTGCCCAGAAAGCTCTTTCTTTTGTCTCATCCCAGTAAAACTTGGCGTTTCCCTGCAGGTTCTTGTAATGGACGTGCCTTGTTACAAAATCCTTTTATGAAACGTCGTTAGTATGAGCACAGCCCGAGAAAACTTATCACGAATGTGCTGAGGAGTTGGAAATTCTGTGACTGCTCTTACTTTATCTGGATCAGGAGGAGGATGAGGCGGATGGGAGAAGAGGAGTTGGAAATATAGGGGGCAGCAGATGAACTGAGAAAAGTAGGTAGGAGGGGGGGGGGGTGAAGAAATGGCCAGATATGGGCAGAGGGACGAGATACACTGAAGGGGGGCAGAAGGGTAATTGGTCTGAGTGGTTGGAAGGAGAGGATGGTCAGAAAGAGAGAGGGGAAGAAAGAGTTGAAGAGAGGGAGGGGGGAGAGACGGTTTGAGAGATTGGTGATGAGAAGATGGAAAAACAACAGGAGGAGGAGAAGATAGGGAGAGATGGATACAAAGAGATGATGTACATCTATAGATTTGAGTGTAGTGTGGGAGATGAGCATAGAGAGAAGGGGGGATTAGGAGATGGAAAGATAGAGTGGAAAGGAAGAGATAGAGGATTAGATGGAACAGAGAGATAGGGAGAAGAAGAAGATGGGTAGACATAGAGTGGGTAGGAAGAGACATATGAGAAAGATATTGACAGAGAAAGGAGGTGGTGTTGGCATGAGACATTGGGGAGGAGAAGGCTGGTGGATAGAGTGATGAGGAGGAGGTGCAGAGAGAGAGGAGGGAGTGAGGGAGAAAGGTAGGCTGAAGAGAGAGAGAGAGAGAGAGAGAGAGAGAGAGAGAGAGAGGAGGTGGAAGGAGGGGTGAGGATGAAATGGTCGTAGATTAAAGGATGATGAGATGGATGAATGGCTGGGGAAGAGGAAATGCATACAAAAAGTGTGTTTATCTGTGAGTTACATGTGCAGACAGGCATGGTAGAACACAGAGAGAGGTGGGGAGTGAATAAAAAGTGAGAGAAGGGGGAAGGATTATGTTGACAGAGAAATTGGAAGGAGGAGAACAGAAAAGGTTGGCACAAAGGACATAGAGAAAGGGGCAGGAGGAGATGGACAGAAATGGGGTGGGAACAGGAGATATGTGCAGGAGGAAATATGTGCTGTAGTTCAGGAGATATGACAGTATAAACAGTATAAGGTGCAAAAAACTGTCCCATCATACAACGAGAATTTATTCATACACTATATGAGAATAAGAGTACTCAGTGGCTTGCAACAAACTTTAGCCATAATTTCAAACCTTTATGATATTTTTTCCTCACTGACATCCTCACCAAACTGATGAAGAAAAAAAAAAATCGCTTATTACTTTTCTGCTGTTCATTCAGTAAAACAATAGCACTTGGTATGATATTACATTTTGTAACTTCTACACAAGTAATCGAACTCATGAAAAATTTAACAGACAGTATACACACATACAACTAAATGTACCTTAGAAATTATATCACAGCAGGACATAAAGTTCATTAGATATGAGGGCATAAATAATTAGGTCCCTGGATAACCACCTCAGCATGCATAAGATTTTAATCTATTACTTCTTTATTACTAACTGTATTCACAACAGATTACAGACTTACAGAATTTATACCAATAAATATATACCTGCAACATTAACTCACCATAAAAAGGTTGCTGAGCTGCTGACAGCTACGAAAATAGATAATCACATTCACACAACTTAAATTTTCGGCTATGACCTTCATCAGAAAAACAAACATACATTCACGCAATCACTCGGGCAAGTATACACACACAACTGTCATGTCCGGCCACTCCAGCAACACAAGCTAGACTGTGAGTGAGGTGGGAAGTGGAGGGGTAAGGATGCTGGGTAAAGGTGGGGATGAAAAGTTCCACATTGCATGATGCAATTTAATGGCTCTGATAGGTGGGAATTTGAATTTGGCAATGAATACAGTGAAGGGAAGGGTTGGGAAAGGATAAAAGGGAGGTGTAGAGGAGTGTGAGGAGGGAGTGGGGGGATTTGAAATGATAAGAATAATAAGAAAAATAAAAATAGGAAAAAAAGGAAAAATAAAGTTAGAAAAAAAGGTAAAAATAAATTTAAGACAAAAGGAAAAAATAAATTTGGGAAAAAAAGAAAAAATAAAGTTAGGAAAAATAGTAAAAAATAAAGTTAGGAAAAATAGTAAAAAATAAAGTTTGTAAAACATGAAGTTAGGAGAAATATGAAAAAAAATAAAACATAATTAAAAATAAAAGTAATCAATTAAGGGGATATTGTAAGTGGTGATACACAGTTGTAAGGAAGACATAGATACAGGTTTATGGGTGGGGAAGGAAGAGGGGATAGGGAGACATTACGCATAGGGTGCAGGGATGGGATGTTATCTTAGGTTGAGGCCAGGATGGTTGTGGGACCGTAGAATGTGTTGAACTCCCATCTGTACAGTTCAGAGGAGCTGGTGGTGGAAGAGAGGATCCAGATGGCTAAGGTAGTGAAGCAGCCATTGAAATCCAGACTGATGTGCCACAGTGTGGTTTATCTTGGCGGTGGCCACTCATTCTGACAGACAGCTGGTTTGTCATCATACCAATATAAAACGCTGTGCAATGATTGCAGCAGAGTTGGTATATCACATGGCTGCTTCCACAGGTGGCCCGACCTCTGATGGGGTAGGATAACCCCAGTCCCATCAGAGGATGGACCACCTGTGGAAGCAGCCATGTGATATACCAACTCTGCTGCAATCATTGCACAGCATTTTATATCAGTATGACAACAAACCAGCTGTCCATCGGAATGAATGGCCACTGCCAAATGTAGCAAAAAAAAAAAAAAAAAAAAAAAAAAAAAAAAAAAGGTATAGAGAGAGAGAGAGAGAGAGAGAGAGAGAGAGAGAGAGAGAGAGAGAGAGAGAGACCACCTTGAGCACAGCACTCTGGATTTCATTGGCTGCTTCACTAACAGAGCCATCTGGGTCCCTCCCCCCGCTTCCTTCCCCACCCATTATCCTGTATCCATGTCTTCCTTACAACTCCTCAGTATTACCACTAACAATATCCCCTTAATTTATTACATTTATTTTTACTTATTTTTTCCTGTTTTTCCTAACTTTACTTTTTCTATTTTTCCTAACTTTTTTTCCCTTTTTTCTCAACTTTATTTTTTACTTTTTTCCCAACTTTATTTTTTCCTTTTGTCCTAACTGTAGTTTTCCTTTTTTTACTATTTTTATTTTTCCTTATTCTTATCCCCACACTCCTCTACACCTCCCTTTTATCCGTTCCCATCCAATCCCTTCACTGTATTCATTGCCACAATTCAAATTCCCGCCTATCAGAGACTTTGAATTCCTACATGCAATACGGAACTTCCCATCCCCACCTTTACCCAGCATCCTTACCCCTCCACTCCCCATGTCACTCACAGTCTAGCTTGTGTTGCTGGAGTGGCTGGAAATGATATTTGTGTTTGTATAGTTGTCTGAGTGACTGCGTGAATGTATGTGTTTCTTTTTCTGATGAAGGCCATGGCGAAAATTTAAGTTGTGTGAATGTGATTATCTATTTTCGTGTCTGGCAGCAGCTCAGCAAACCTTTTTACGGTGAGTTGTTACCTATCTTCCATTATTGATATTCCTATCGTATTTTCCATTGTTGAAATACCTGCAAAATTATATCTTTTACAACACATACATCCAAATTGATGAAACGACAATTATAGAGGGAAACTTTCGTGGTGGGATAAAAAAATAAAAAATAGAAAAGAGATGACTTACCAAAAGGACCGGCTCGTCAATAGAAACGAATAAAATAACACACAAACACACATACAAGCTTTCGCACCCTAGCTACTTTGTCAGGCAGAAGGGAAGGAGAGGGAAAAGGAAATGATGAGGGTTTTAAGGGAGTGGATAAGGAGTCATTCCAATCCCGGGACAGGAAAGACTTACCTTGGGGGGAAAAAAGGAGGGTAAACAAATACATAAATACACACACACCCACACATTTACACAGACGCAAGTACACTTAGACAGACATACTGTAGAACTGTAGAAAGCAAAGAAGTTAGAAGTTAGACAGAGATGCCACTTGAGGCAGAGGCTCTGTCCAGAGAACCAAGGCAAAGATGTTAAGATGGTGGGTGGGAATTCGAATTTAGCGGAGGTTGAGACCAGGTGGGCAACGGGAAGAGAGAATATGCTGAAGGGCTAGTTCCCATCTCCGGAGTTCTGAAAGGTTGGTGTCGGTGGGAAGTATCCAGATAACCCGGACGGTGTAACACTGCGCCAAGATGTGCTGGCCGTGCACCAAGGCATGTTTAGCCACAGGGTGATCCTCATTACCAACAAACACTTCTGCCTGTGACCGTTCATGCGAATGGACAGTTTGTTGCTGGTCATTCCCACATAGAACGCTTCACAGTGCAGGCATGTCAGTTGGTAAATCACATGGGTGCTATCGCAAGTGGCTCTGCCCTTGATCGTGTACACCTTCCGGGTTACTGGACTGGAGTAAGTGGTGGTGGAAGGGTGCATAGGGCAGGTTTTACAACGGGGGCGGTTGCATGGGTAGGAGCCAGAGGGTAGGGAAGGTGGTTTGGGGATTTGATAGGGATGGACTAGGAGGTTACGAAGGTTAGGTGGGCGGCGGAAAGACACTCTTGGTGGAGTGGGAAGGATGTCATTAAGGATGGATCTCATTTCGGGGCAGGATTTAAGGAAGTCCACTTGTTTGAGGGTTGAATAAAGTCTTCAAGCATGAGTCACACATCAAACTTCCAATTTGGCACACCCATGTTTCTTTTGTGGTCAGCCTAAAGGCTCTGACACACTGAATGTGAGTGCATGTGAGAGTATGCATGAATGAAATGATGTTAAAGTACTACTTGCTTGAATAGCAGAGATGCAACAGTGCAGTGTCAAAGAGAAGTTGCACTTATGCAAGACAAATAAGCGACTATAATTTTGACTCCAAGGTCAAGAAGTGATGTTGTTTTTGTTAATTCAACAAACTTTGTCCCAAGTGCAAATATTTTTGAGAAGTACTCAGACTGAACTGTTCCATATAATGAAGTTCATGTTATATGCTGACTATTAAGTCTAAAAGTTTTATCATATGTTTTAAATATGTGTGATCGTGAGTCTGGTATTAGTCATTTGAATGGTTTTGAAATTTCTTCTACCCAAAGTACTTCCCCTGTGGAGTAGGAGACAAAGCTGATGCTGAGTTATGTCTGATGACAGAGTCCACATTCCTCAACTAAAGATTTATGGTCACATGGAAAGAACAACCTGCATATTAAGGTAAAGTGGTGACTTAGGTGGGTCACTGGAGTGTACTGCCACCAGTGTTATAAATACATTGGGTATTACAGTATCATTCCAACAGGGTACCACACATCCTACTGCTGAGATGTAACAAATTTTTTTAACAAAAGAACTGTGAATAAAATACAGTAGAACCCTGTTTTTACACTTTTGAAGGGACTTCAGTGAAATGGTGTAAAATGCAGGAAAACGTAAAATGCGGCAAATAACATTTTACATGGTAAAATATGCTTATATGTTCATTTGTAATAAATGTACACAATGACATCAAAATACTCATCAGGAAGTTTATTATGTAATAAAGTTATCCAATTTTTTGCCATTTTAAGCACCAGGCAGAACAGGAACTGGTAACTTTAGAAGAAGTAGAAATTTTTGACGTAATTTCATTGATCACAATCGACTTTGTCGGCAAGCTTTTAACTGCCATTAATTATTTATATAGTAAAACTGCAAAAGGTCCATTCTTTTTGTATTTTTCGATGTTTATCCTGACAATATTCCATAATTTATTTGTGTTATCGAGTGCAAATATATGCATAAGTATTTTTGTGACATTTCCATGGGGTCAACAGCTCACGCTATAATTGCTATTTTGAGGTTCTAATATACTGTTCCTCCTTCAATGTGCAGAAAAACATACACAAGCAAACCAACAGTCTCACCGTTCATACATCGGCACAAAAAATACTTAGAAAAATACTTAGAAAAATACTTGCATTTCAGAACAAGAATAAATTCTCGAAACACATCATGCAAAGCATGAAAAACTACCAGTTTTGTAAACAAATCCAAGCTAACAATCAGCACGGTGGCTGATGGGATACTATACTCCCATTAAATCAAAATGATTTGATATTTTGGCACTTCATCTGTCTGTGGTCTTCAGGTGAAAGCTGGTGCTGCTGAGCCCCACTGGAAGCTGATACCAAAGCAGCAATTCATCATCCTGTATGTGCTTCTGAAGCACAGTTGCTACCTCATATACTGGGCAGGTAGTGCCGCCCCTAGTAAAACACTGGCAGCAAAAATGTATGCCCATTACATATTATCATCTAACACTCATGCTGGCTGCATCACAGAACATTGAGATTTTATGTGGGATATTGACAGGTTCCATCAGACTGTGTGCCAACTTAATTTCAAGTACAGTACTCCACTGTAAAAAGTTGAACTCAGGTTGGTGAACAATTTTATAAATAGAGATGAGGGTTTTTCTCCTAGTAGGACATTTATTTCACATTAAATCTCAATGATATTGTATGCAGCCAGAGAATGTGTTGGATGGTAATTTGTAATGTGCGATATACTGTTTCCACCTTTGTTCTTCTATGGGTGATGTCACCAGCCCAGTCTAGCAGGCAGGGTGGGCAACATATGTGTCATGTACACTTCAGAGACCTATATAGGATGACAAACAGCATCTTTGGCATAAGTCTCCATCAGTAGCAGCATTCTACTTAAGATGGCAGACAGCTGGATCACTGAAATATTGAATCATCTGATTTTACTATCTGGTAGCAAAGGTGAAAGATATTATGAAGAATTTTTATTTCAGGAAAGACTACAAAGTTAGAAATACATTAGATTGTTGAAGAGACAGTGTAGTGAATGATAATGATTGTTGAAGGACAATGCTGCTAAAAGTAACATAGGTCAGGCTCTGAGAGCACACTGGGTTATTTTCACCAAATGTGTAACTTGTAACTTACTGCATGGAGCAAGGTTGGTGGTGTAATGTAACGATGGAATGGTCGTTACATAAGTTATAGATTCCCAATAGAAGATAGTTGCTATCAACCATTTATTAACGAAACAGAAAACTGTGCACCCGTAATATTGTTTGCAGGGTGCAAGAAAATGTTAAAAGAAGAATCCAAGTGATGACTTTGGAAACAGAAGCGACGCACAGTGAATAACAGTGTGCCGCCTAAGAATAATTAAGATGCTGCACAGACATTGCAAGAGAAATGATGTAATATCTTTTATGTTGCTTATTTTTTTGTTTTTGTTTTAACAGTATTAAGGGACATACCGTGAAAATCGGACAGAAACCAGTTCCGAACTTTAATTACTGATTATGTATTTACGCATTCAATATTGTAAGAAAGAATTAATGTTATAATACACATCTTAAGATGAAAAGTCTCAGTTCGAAGTGTTTTTTTCCAAGGTTATTTCGTCCCTGCAAGAAGAAATGAAGTCCATTGCATTTGAGTGGATAGAGGAAACTGACTAGCGGGTTCCTCAAACCATCCATTCAGTTATCCAATGGCAACCGTGTCATATGGAAGACTATACGAGTGGTAGTTTGAGTGACAAATAGAGGAGTAAGAGCCAGGTCAGCTATGACAGATATTATATCGACCATTTATATATGCTTTGTACTCCACCCATAAAAGTATTTTGTCACACCACGAGAAGTATGTCACAGTGCAGTGGTTGTTGTGTGCACTTTGCATTAGGGCCATCTTAGTGCAGAATGAGGTATCACCATACATAAAGTTTTCTTAAACAGAAAGAGAGAGAACAGAACTTAAATTTTATAGGATAAGATGCAGGTTAACTACTTCAAAGAAGCACAAAACAGAAAATCAGACATGTTTAGATGTTACTGGAGAGATAATGAATTATTAGTGTTAATTCAATGTAGAAGTGAAGTTTCTGGTAGTTGGTGCAGTTTGATAGCAAATTTTTGGCATTTGTTATATTCTGGTATGTTCAGGTGTATACAATAACTTTTTGTTTCTTAGAAAAAAGAATTGTATGGTTCTCATGTAACTTGCTACATATAACAAATTTACTTTCAGGAGCTAAATGTAATAATCAAGAAAGCTGAACAAATCTTCCAGTTGTTTGGAATATGTAGTAAGTATGAGACTGAAAGAGAGAAAGTTCTTCCATTTGGGAGTGATTTTGAACCATCTGGTGAAACTGATGACCTCAAAATATTGGGAAAACAAGATATCACTGATCCATTACAAGAGGTATTGAATAATCATATGGGCTTTAGACCAAAGTTCTATAACTAAAAATTTATTGATTGTTTCTTGATTAACATCATCACATTATTACTACATAACTTAAAGTAACTATTATCAAAGGAAATGCTTTGAAAATTTATCAGAATTTTAAAGTGTTGAAGTAATTCTGATCAGATGTGGTTATTTAGTTTGATAATATTAGTAATTTAAGGTTCGTTCTGATTTCCTTTCTAAATATTTACTAAAAAAGGAGATATCTACTTATTGCATGGACCCATATGCTGAACTACCTAATTTTGTTTTCCATAATAAACGTACTTTCATCATAATTACATTTACTTGCAAACAAATATGTGGTGGGCCTAATATTTAAATATGTAAAAATTATTTTAATTGCACACTATAACGACCAGTCTTAAGAAATAAACTGTTTTTAATCCACTTTTTATCATTAAAACATACCATGTCATGTAATATTGGTAGGCAAGCCCTGAAATGAGGACCATCCTATCCAAAATCCTCACCAGCACTCCTAAATGTGGTGTCCTGTTACCCACCCTACCAAGACAACATACTAGTCTATCCCTATGTGAGTCCCACTCCTAACACCTTGGCACAAGGATTATATCCCCGCAGAAGTCACAAGACCTGTCTATGTGGCTATTGCACTGCCTACTCCATTCCTGTCACAGGTCAGAGGCTAGGTTACCTGTGAAAGCAGGTATATCATATACCATCTCTGCTGCTATCACAGCTCAGCTTTGTATGGTGGGATTACAGTCAAACAGTCGTATGTTAGGATGAATGGCCGGTGACAAACTGTCGGAAAGAGCAAATGAGATCACCCTCTGATGCAACATGTAATTGAGCATAGCACACTTGATTTCAGTGGCTATTCACATGTAAGGCCACCTGGATCTTTGGCCCCACCAACATATTCTTTGATTGATGTAAATTGGGGAGGAGGATATTCTTGCATTATAACCTCTGCTACCATAACTGCCTTGGCCTCAACCTCTGGTAATCCAGTACCCTACACCCTACCCCAAACAGTTTTACTTTTCTCCCTTCTATCAGCCCCTGCAAATTCAAGTCACCTGGAGGGTGTACCTGTGACCCTCAGTTTGCTCCAACACCTGTGCTCCACATGCCTAGGCCCTTCACCTGCCACCTTTCCCTTTATAATCCCAGCTGGCAAAGGGGCTGTCTTCCTTCTAAGCTGCTAGCCATCCAACCCTAACCTCTCCCTGCCTCCCACCTACCTCTTCCTGTATATACCCCATCCAAGGCATCTAGTCCACCTACAAAAAAAAAAAAAAAAAAAAAAAAAAAAAAAAAAAAAAAAAAAAAAAAAAAAAAAAAAAAAAAATCATTGTTTATTTGTACCCTAGCTCAACAAACATGTGACTCACCACTTCTTTCTTGCTATGAGTGGTTCACTTCAATCGCAAAGCATTACATTCCATGAGAACTTTCCTGTGTATATCAAAATACTTCTGTCCACTTTTTGAATAGCTTCACACTCCAAATATTCCTCTGAAATCCAAGTTAACAACAGGTTCTGAACTCTAAGATGTTCTAATGCAGTTGGGTTTATTCTATCCTTAACTCTTTAATGCATAGTGCAGCTGATGAGCTACATGCCTTATTTTTTCCATTATCTCTCAAACTGATCAACATTTTACCACTAATTCATTTGTAGCTGCTTGAATACATAGTGATACAAATACTAGTAGCTCGTCCTAGAAATTATAAATTGCAGAGTGCTACTGAATCATTTCAACTGTTAGCTGCATTGAGTGACTTCTAACTTGTGTTTGTTTACATTAGTATTCCTTCTTTGCCATGTAAAAGTAGTAAATCACATACTACTGTTGCATTATGAGTTACTTTCTGGAAAGATGAGAGGCATAATAGTGACATTTACTACATTGGGTACATCATGGAAGCAATATAGCTCACCAACTATGAATTGAATTGAATTTTTATTTCATGATACGAGTATTATAGACGAAAAATTCCTAGCAGGAAAAATTATATATAAAAAATAGATGAAGATTACTCACCAGGTGAAGGAGCACAGCTGTGATAGTAGCACAAATAAATAAAACACACACACACACACACACACACACACACACGCGAGCTTTCGCAACCCAGTTGCTTCTTCAGGCAGAAGGGAAGGAGAGGGAAAAGGAAATGATGAGGGTTTTAAGGGCGGGGGATAAGGAGCCATTCAATCCTGGGAGAGGAAAGACTTACTTTGGGGGAAGAAAAGGAAGGTAAACAAATACGCATCCAACCATGTCTATGTGGTCATTCCCACATTGAACGCTTCACAGTGCAGGCATGTCAGTTGGTAGATCACGTGGGTACTATCGCAAGCGGCTCTGCCTTCGATCGTGTACACCTTCCGGGTTACGGGACTGGAGTAAGTGGTGGTGGAAGGGTGCATAGGGCAGGTTTTACAATGGGGGCAGTTACAAGGGTAGGAGCCAGAAGGTAGGGAAGGTGGTTTGGGGATTTCATAGGGATGGACTAGGAGGTTACGGAGGTTAGGTGGGCGGCGGAAAGACACGGTGGAGTGGGAAGGATGTCATGAAGGACGGATCTCATTTTGGGGCAGGATTTAAGGAAGTCGTATCCTTGCTGGAGAGCCACATTCAGAGTCTGCTCCAGTCCCGGAAAGTATCCGGTGACAAGAGGGGCACGTCTAGGGTTCTTCTGTTGAAGGTTCTGAATTTGGGGGGATGAGGAAGTGGCTCTGGCAATTTGCTTCTGTACCAGATAAGGAGGATGGCTGCGGGATGTGAAAGCTGTTACTAAGTTATTGGTGTACTGGTTCAGAGATTCGGGACTGGAGCAGACTCATTTGCCACGAAGACCTAGGTCTCAGTATATATATGCACTAGAACTATGTCTCAGTATATACACACTATACATTAATAGTGGTCGTTTTTATAGCTTCAAATAATGGTTAAGCTATCATTTTATTAAATCATGCCCATCTTGTACTGCAAGTATTTTTGTTTCCTGTGTCATACATCCTGTTCATTGTAGCCATTCTGTTTTTTCTAGTCACTAGTTCCTTTCTGAACATATTACTGTTTTGGTTATCCAACAGTTGTGTTCTACTGTCATGAAACTGTTATATTTATTTATTTATTTTTTTGTGGGGATTCGTGAAAGACATCGTTTGTAAAGAAGTTGCAACCACACATGAAAATATGTGAGAGAGAATTGTCAGAGCTTGTGCTTCCATAAATGCCAAAGTGATACAGAATTCCACTCAATCCATGATAAGAAGATTGCAGTATTGCATCGATACCAGTGGTCATCATTTCAAACACCTTCTGTAAATGGACATTCTTGCCACCATTTATCATCAAAGACCTTACTGTAACACATTACTGGATTTGTCTTGACGATAGCAGCAACCAGAACTATAACATCCCATTACCATAAAAAAAAACCACACATTGGTCTTCAAATCTGTGATGTGACCCCACCTAGCAACAAAAAACCAACATCATATTCTGGCCTGCATTGTCCCATGCAATTTTTGCCCCTCAAACTTTTATTCTTAGGGTCACTTATCTTACTTGTTTTAACCATTACTATGTTGTAATCAATAGCAATATTTCATATTGCATTACATCTGTAACTGAACACTTTCTCTGCCATCATATCTGTGACTTCAAGCCCACCAAATTATTTATTATCTTTCTTGATCATTTGAAGAAATGTTAATTTGAGGTTTTAGAGTGAAATTTATGATCTGGTGAACAGTAGTATCTTCTGTCATGCAACCAGGATTGATCCTTCATTGTAAACCTCTTCATGTGTAGAGGACATAAAGCCTCAATAGTTAAAATATAGATGATATCATAGCTTAATTAATAATTAGTTGCTACCATGTTTTGACCACATTAAGCCAACTTCTTCATGTCTTATGGTTATTCTGCATTACCTGATTTTTTGGACACATTGTGTGAACTAATGAGCAAAGATATCCCCTCTTCCACATTTCGTATCACTTACATACTAAGATTTATTTTCCTTAAAGCCATGGACTTTGTGGGAAATGGAAATTGTTGAGTTCTCGTCACCATTTGTTTTGTCGTCCTGGTGAGCCTCTGTGTTGTCGTTCTTCGCCTGTCTTTCAGGAAAGATTCTATCAGGATGCATGGACAGGTAAAACAGCTATATAGATTAGTAATACAAGTTTTTACTTCCTGAAGAATACAATTACTTATCTTTTATAAAGAATGTCTCTTCTCGTGTCGTTGTCTTTTTTACGATGCTAGATGCGCTGAGTCCTAGTGACTACCTATTTCGGAGCCTAGTTCAGATGGGTTCATCCAGACACATGTCGGCTTAGATATAGCCGCTTGTAGATGGTGTGCTTCTAGGTTACCCCCTCCAGGACACGCGGTGCCAGTGTGTGATTGGCTGCCGGTTGTCCGCTGCCTTCAACACAATCGTTCTGTAGCATCTGGCATATGGCACTTACTTTACACCACAACATCCCTTCCCCCCAAAGTGCCGAACTTGACAACAGGGGAGGAGGCAGGCTCATGGACGTAGTGATGGAACGGAGTCTGTAGCTGCGGAGGACGCCAGACTGCCAGCCGGGCCCCACCATCCGGCCTGAGCTCGCAAGGGAACGTCCCCTTGTGAAAACCTCTGAAGGGCCCACGTCCATGACCTGAGGCCCAGAGGATGACATAGCAACGTTGGTGTCAGATGCTGTGTGGCGTGCTGGTTGAGGTCCATGGGTGTGTCCAATAAGGGCGGAGGTGGCGATGGCTCCGTCTCCATGAAGTCGGTCCGCTGTGCCATGGAGATCTGCTGCGGGGGCGGTCACCGGGGGTCAGGCGGGCAGCAGAGGACGCAAAGTGTGCGTGTTTCCTGAATATGCCAAGAGAAACGCAGAAGGATCACAGGGTACACAACAAGGGCGAATTTAATTGCGGTGCCTATGACCCCTTCATGCCGTAAAATTTCAAACATGGAAGCACTGAAAATTTGATGATATTGCCCCACTCCCACCATCTGCAACCGCTCAAACATATAAAAGAGTGGGTTATGTGGAGCAAAGTGATACGTACTTGCGTGTCATTGACTGCAGCTCAGGTGGCGCGGTGGGTAGAGCAGATGGAGCAGCGTGCGGTGGCGGCAGCCGTGCAGAAGTTCAGGCGGCGATGACCCTTCTCGTGGATGCGAGCGGTAGGAGGCGAGCAACAGTTGCAAAGCTACTTCCTGTGAGTGCACAGAACAGAGTTGGGATATATGTTGCTTAAAAGTCTGGACGTAGCATTCACTGTGGGTGAAACGGTGCATTGTGGGGTGCTTAATTCCATTGTGTGCACAAAAGGAGCGAAATTCTTGCGATGTGAGCTGAAGGCCGTTGTTAGAGACTATCAGTTCAGGGAGACCTTCCAGACAAAATATTGAAGACAGTGCTCTAATAGTGGTACTAGAAGTTGTAGAAGACATTGGCACTGCAAATGGGTAACCACTAAAAACATCAACCACAATAAGCAACTTAGTGTTCCAGAAGGGACCAGCAAAGTCAATATGCACTCATTGCCAAGGTGAATCTGCTTTTGGCCACGTAAAAAAATTTCTGAAGTGGGGCTGACTGGTTGGTAGCGCACACTGAACATTGTGACGTCATCTTTTCGATTTGGGTGTCCATACCCTGCCAAGTACAGTGTCATTGTGCCAATTGCTTAGTGCGAACCATTCCCCAATGTTATTAGTGAAGTAAGTTCAATACTTTGTTCTGCAAATGTCACAGGATCAATACACAGGATTGTCCACTGTCATTTGAAACTAGAATGACAACTCTATGGACTGAAAGTTCAATTCTTCTAGCAAAATAGTGACACACCAGTGAATTTGGAATGTCACTTTGTGAACGAGGCCATTCTGCGCAGATGTAGTGCAGAAAAATTCATAAATTGGGATCTGTTTCTGTTGCCTGAGCAATTTTCTTATAGTCCAATAGGAAGGATTGCAACAAACTATCTTCCTGTGCTTCTATCTGACAACAAGATGGCTCAGAAGCGTCAAAATCTTTTATCAGGGCAGTCAGAAGACGGGAAAGTGTGTCGGCATTTCCATGGCGAGTTGTGGGTCTGTACACAATCTCGTACTGGTACTGTGATAAGAGCGGTGCCCAGCATTGCAATTTCTGTGCCGTGCGAGTCGGAATTGGCTTGGCAGGATGAAACAATGACTGCAAAGGCTTGTGGTCAGTGACTAAATAAAATTTTCTCCCATACACATAGTGATGGAATTTTGTGACACCATACACAATGGCTAAAGCTTCCTTCTCAATTTGAGAATAATGGCACTGTGTGTCTGTCAAAAGTTTGGATGCAAACTCTATCAGACAGTCCGTATCTCCATGTCTAAGTGACAGCACTGCACCTAGACCATACGATGACGAGTCAACTTGCAAAAGAACTGGTTTTTCTGGATCAAAGTGCAGAAAACATCGATACTGAGCAATGCATCTTTTAACTGTTGAAATGGGCATTGGCATTCTTCTGTCCACACATCGTGAACATTTTTATGGCGTAGTCAATTCAAAGGGGCTGCAATTTGTGCTGCATTGGGAATAAACCAAATATAGTAAGTTAACTTTCCCAAGGCGGACTGTAATTCTTTCACATCTTTTGATGCTGGCAAGTCGCAAATGGCAAGCAAATGTTATTGCATGTGGTACACACCTTGACTGTTTATGTTGTGTCCTAGATACTGCAGTTCTGGTTTGAAAAAGTCACAATTATCTAAGTGACACTTGAGACCTGCATCTGACAAGACTTGAAATAATTTTCTCAAATTTGCAATGTGCTCTTCTGGGGTACGGCCTGACACAACTGTGTTGTCTAAGTATTTTCAACAATGAGGCACTTGAGCTGTAAGCTGTTCCAAATATCTTTGAAAAATTGTGGGTGCGGATGCACTGCCAAACGGTAGATGCAAATATAGAAACAAACCCAAATGAGTATTGACAACACAAATATTCTGTGATTCTTCATTGAGTGGCAGCTGAAGGTAGGCATTGCACAAATCTATTTTTGGGAAATATTTACCTGCACCTAATCTGTTCATTAAATCTTCTGGTCTCGGCAAAGGATAACTATCTACAACTGTTTGTGCATTCACAATAGCCCTGATGTCAATGCAAATGTGGATGTTACCTGACGGCTTCGGCAAAATAATACGTGGAGTCACCCACTGGCTAGCTTGTATTGGTTCAATTGTACCATTTTCCTGCAATGTGTGAAATTCTTTTTCTACTTTGTCATGTAAAGCAAGCAGTACATTACGAGCTTTGCAAACTTTTGGTGTGGCATTTTTCTGTAGAGTAATGTGCGCAGCGAAATCCTTTGCTTTCCCTAGTCCTGCAGAAAATAGACCTGGAAAGTGTTTCAGCAACTTGTCTACTCTGTCATTAGCATCACAACTGTTCACAACTAAGACATTGTCTTGCACAGTAAAACCAAAAAGATCAAAAGAATCTAAACCAAAAATATTCTCTCCCTCATAAAACTGTACACCTGAAATGTCACTGTGCGCATTTGCGAATGGTATTCTGCAGGTAGTGAACATTGTCCTAGCACAGGAATTTCATTGCAATTGTACACTGTTAACCTTGTTGTGGTGCGAGAAAACGATCCTAACCGTTCGTAAGTTTTGCGATTGAGCAATGTGACTGATGCACCTGTGTCTAGTTGAAATTTTACAGAAATGTCATTCACACGCAAACTGACATATATTTTACTGGCCTGACAAACAACTTGTGCTATTGCTGTGTCCTTGATGTTACGAGAGGCAGCCATGGGTATTGAAAATACTGTATTTATTGAATAAGTATTGTCTTGTCACTGTTTGGGCCGGGAGGGTAAATTCTGTTTCTTTTGCTGCAAGGAGACTGTTTGTAATGACCTTTCTTGCCGCATACGCAGCATTTTACTGACCGTGACGGACAGTTCTGCGTTTTGTGCCACAAGAAACATTTTGGGCAAGACTTCACTTTCTTATTAGTCAAGGCTCTATGTCTATCAACTTGTTTATGCTTAGCATGGACAGCAAGAAGATGATGTTGCTCGACCTCGCTCCCACTGGCGCATACAGTACTTAGTGGAATTGAATCAAAGTTTTCCATTGCCACGGTACCTGAATCGTACTGTTACAAAATCTGTTCTACTTGATGGAAAATCAGATCTGACATTTTCAGAATCTGCTCCCTAAGTCTGACATCAGATATATTATAGACAATAGCGTCATGCAACATCACATCCAAATACAAAGCTCCACACGTACACTTGAACTTACGCTTTCTAGTGAGACCTTGAAGATCTGTTATCCACTGCTGGTATGTTTGATTTTCTCATTTCCTCTCCAGAAAAACTGATAGCTAGTGGCCACTACATTGATTTGCTGTTCATAATATGACTTGAGGGCTCTTATTACTGAATCATAAGAAAGTTCCGAAAGCTCCGCAGTGGGAAACAGTTTTTTAACAAGATGGAACACTGGGGGCCCTACACATGACAATCTAAAGATTGTTTTATACTGCAAAGCCCTGGAAGAAAGCAAATTTATTTCGCAGTCCATCAGCGATTTCTGTGTCCAACCTGGATTGTCCTCTGTAGTTTAACAGCTCATCACCATAAGTTGAGTTCTCGTCACCATTTGTTTTGTCATCCTGGTCAGCCTCTGTTTTTTTTGTTGCTGGCCTGTCTTTCAGGAAAGATTGGGTTGGACAGCTAAAACAGCTATATAGATTATTAATACAAGTTTTTATTTATCTTTTATAAAGTATGTCTCTTCTCTTCTTCCGGCATCGTCTTTTTTACGATGAAAGCTGCGCTGTGTGACTGCCTATTTCGGAGCCTAGTTCAGATGGGCTCATCCAGACGCATGTTGGCCTAGATATAGCAGCTTGTAGAGGGCATGCTTCTAGGTTACTCCCTCCAAGATGTGCGGCGCCAGCGTGTGACTGGCTGCCTGTTGTCCGCTGCCTTCTGCACGATCATTCTCGAGCTTCTGGTGTGTGGCGCTGACTTTACGCCACAACAGAAATGATCTTCTGTAGAGTTTCTCAGTAAGAATACCAGAAACATTTCAACTATTTTTCAAAACTGACTCTACCCTATAAAATGGAGTGCAAGCTTGTCATTCTGTTGTGGCTCATCATAATTGATCAAAAGAAGAAGAAGAAGAAGAAGGAAAAAAAAATAAAAAATAAAAAGGAAAACATTCCTATTATTTCCTAATGCAGTGTTGGGTGCAAGCTGCTGCACCTAGCCGATAATGCACTAAAGTTGCAGCCAGAGACAGTCTTTATGGTTTCAAAAATAATTTTTCATCATGAAGATTACCTTTCATAGTCAATACCATGTCTAATAAGGTTAACTCATCTCATTGTTTTCTGCTTCTATGAGCAGCACCACATTAAGATATCAGTATATCCTAAGCACCCTACTAGTGCAATGTATTGTAACCATACATTGCCACTAGAAGTGATCTACATCTACATAAAATATACTCCACAATACACCATAAAGTGCATGGTGGAGGGTACACTGTATCACTAATAGGGATTTCCTGTCCTATTCTACTCCCAAATAGAATGAGGGGAATAAGAATGTCTATATGCCTCTGTACGAGCTGTAATTTCTCTTATCTTGATCTTCATGTGAAATATAAGTATGTGGCAGGAAGATCGTTCTACACTCAGCTTCAAATACTGGTCCTCTAAATTTCCTTAACAGAATTTCTCAAAAAGAATGTCATCTTTCATCCAGCGATCCCCATTTGAGTTCCCAGAGCATTTCTGTGACACTTGCACATTGGTTGAACCTACCAGTAACAAACCTAGCTGCTCGCCTCTGAACTGCTTCTATGTCTTCCTTTAAACTGATCTGCTGTGGGTCCCAAACACTTGTGCAATACTCAAGACATGGTCGTACAAGCATTTTATATGCAGTCTCCTTTACAGATCAAGTACATCTTCCCAAAATTCTCCCAATAAACTCAAATCAGCTGTTCACCTTACTTGTAACTGTCCTTAAATGTTCATTCCATTTGATATCGCTCTTCAATATTATGCCTAGATTTTTGAAAGATGTGACTGCATCAAGAAGCTCACTACTAATTCTGTATTCGAACATTATAGGATTGTTTTTCCTACTCATGTGCATCATCTTACATTTTTCTACATTTAAAACTAGCTGTCATTCTTCACACCAACTAGAAATATGGTCTAAGTCATCCTGTATGCATTTACAATCAATTAAAGATGACAACTTCCCATACACCACAGTATCATGAGCAAACAGTCAGAAATTAAAAGTTACTCTGTCCATCCAATCATTTATAATATAGTAATAAGGACAGTTTACAACTCACCACAAAGACATGGCGATGAGCTGTGACAGGCACATACAAAAGACACACACATCAACACTTTCAGCTATCGGCCATGGCCTTCTTCAGAAAATAGAACATTCATGCAATCACACAGGCACACAAGACAGTCATACAACCATCACCTCTGGCTGCCACACTTCGAAATGCGGAGTTTGATGGTTCTTTGCCTGTGTGATTACGTGAATGTTCTATTTTCTGAAGAAGGCCTTGGCCGATAGCTGGAAGTGTTGTATGTGTATGTCTTTTGTATGTGCCTGTCACCACATCTTTGTGGTGAGTTGCAAACTGTCCTTATTACTATATTATTAATTCCAACCTGGACTTTCCATTATTAAATCCCATCATTTATAAAGAGAAAATTATAATGCTCCTATCACACTCTGCTGGGGCACGCCTGACGATACACTCGTCTCTGATGAACACTCGTCGTCGAGAACAATGTACTGCATTCTATTACTTAGGAAGCCTTCCAGCTAGTCACAAATCTGTGAACCTATTCCACATGTTTGTCTTCGTTATCAGTCTGCAGTGTAGCACCGCATCAAATACTCATAAGAGCTTACATATTATAATTGTTTAACTGATTTAACAGTTTTTACTATTATTTTATACTGATACTACCACTACTAAGCTACCAGTCATACTAATTTTCTTTAATTACCAACTGAAGGTACACAGAAGGTTTATATATATATATATTGATGAAACGAAAATTATGAGGGAAACTTTCCCGGTGGGATAAACAAAAATAAAAAATAGAAAAGAGATGACTTACCAAAAGGACCGGCTCGTCAATAGAAACAAAATCAAACACAAACACATTTGTGTGTGATTTTATTTGTTTCTATCGATGGGCCGGTCCTTTTGGTAAGTCATCTCTTTCCTAATATATATATATATATATATATATATATATATATATATATATATATATATAAGAATAGAAAAGAGATGACTTACCAAAAGGACCGGCTCGTCGAGAGAAACAAATAAAATCACACACAAACACACATACAAGCTTTCGCCACCACTGGCAGCTTCTTCAGGAAAAAGAGGAAAAAAGGGGAGGAAAAGGGAAGGATATGGGTTTTAAGGAAGTGGAAAAGGAGTCATTCCAATCCCAGGAGTGGAAGGACTTACCTTAGGGGAAAAAAAGGAAGGTAAACAAATACACACACACTCAGACATATCGAAACGCAAACACACCTAGACAGACATTTGTGAAAAGCCAAATTTCACAAATGTCTGTCTAGGTGTGTTTGCGTTTCGATATGTCTCAGTGTAAGATTTTTGACTTACCTAAAGTAAAATCTTTATTTTATACCTATTTTCCCACCTGGAAAGTCTCCTGAAAAATATACGAAAAAAATAGATGAAGTCCACTTACCAGGCGAAGGAGCACAGGCAGTGACAGAAACAAATAAACACACAGACACACACACACACACACACACACACACACACACACACACACACAAATGCAAGCTTCCGCAGCCTAGCTGCTTCGTCAGGCAGAAGGGAAGGAGAGGGAAAAGGAAATGATGAGGGTTTTAAGGAAGGGGGTAAGGAGCCATTCCAATCCCGGGAGAGGAAAGACTTACCTTGGGGTAAAAATGTAGGGTAAACAAATGCACACACACCCACACATTCACACAAAGTACACCTAGGCAGACATACTGTAGAAAGCAAAGAAGTTAAGAAGTTAGACAGAGATACCACTTGAGGCAGAGGATCTGTCCAGAGAACCGATGCAAAGATGTTAAGATGGTGGGTGGGAATTCGAATCTAGCGGAGGTTGAGACCAGGTGGGCAACGGGAAGAGAGAATATGCTGAAGGGCTAGTTCCTATCTTCGGACTTCTGAAGGATTGGTGTCAGTGGGAAGTGGGTACAAAACCTTTCACCTAACTCCATTAACCTCATGACCCTGCCGACACCCCGCACCCCTACCTTCTACCTACTTCCCAAGATTCTCAAACCCAATCATCCCGGCCGCCCCATTGTGGCCAGTTACCAAGCCCCTACAGAATGAATCTCTGCCTACATAGACCAACACCTTCAACCCATTATGTGCAGTCTCCCATCCTTCATCAAAGACACCAACCACTTCCTCGATCGCCTGAAATCCTTACCCAGCCTGTTACCTCCAGAAACCATCCTTGTAACCATTGATGCCACTTCCTTATACACAAATACCCCACATACCCAGGGCCTTGCTGCGATGGAGTATTTCCTTTCACGCCGACCACCCACTTCCCTACCTAAAACCTCTTTCCTTAATACCCTAGCCAGCTTCATCCTAACCCAAAACTTCTTCACTTTTGAGGGCCAGACATACCAACAACTAAAGGGAACACCCATGGGAACCAGGATGGCCCCCTCGTACGCAAACTTATTCATGGGACGCTTAGAGGAACCCTTCCTGGATACCCAAGCCTGTCAACCCAAAGTGTGGTACAGATTCATTGATGATATCTTCATGATCTGGACACACAGTGAAGAAGAACTCCAGAATTTCCTCTCCAACCACAGCTCCTTTGGTCCCATCAAATTCACCTGGTCCTATTCCAAATCCCATACCACATTCCTCGATGTCGACCTCCATCTGTCTAACGGCCAACTCCACACATCCGTCCGCATCAAACCTACCAATAAACAACAGTAACTGCATTATGACAGCTACCATCCATTCCATATCAAACGTTCCCTTCCTTACAGCTTAGGTCTTCGTGGCAAACGGGTCTGCTCCAGTCCTGAAGCTCTGAACCAGTACACCAATAACCTAATAACAGCTTTCACATCCTGTAGCTATCCTCCTAATCTGGTAGAGAAACAAATTGCCAGAGCCACTTTCTCATCCCCCCAAATTCAGAACCTTCAACAGAAGAATCCCAGAAGTGCCCCTCGTCACCAGATACTTTCTGGGACTGGAGCGGACTCTGAATGTGGCTCTCCAGCAAGGATACGACTTCCTTAAATCCTGCCCCGAAATGAGATCCGTCCTTCATGACATCCTTCCTACTCCACCGAGAGTGTCGTTCCGCCGCTCACCTAGCCTCCCTAACCTCCTAGTCCACCCCTATGAAATCCCCAAACCACCTTCCTACCTTCTGGCTCCTACCCTTGTAACCGCCCCCGTTGTAAAACCTGCCCTATGCACCCTTCCACCACCACTTACTCCTGTCCCGTAATCCGGAAGGTGTACACGATCAGAGGCAGAGCCACTTGCGATAGTACCCACGTGATCTACCAACTAACATGCCTACACTGTGAAGCGTTCTATGTGGGAATGACCAGCAACAAACTGTCCATTCGCATGAATGGACACAGGCAGACAGTGTTTGTTGGTAACGAGGATCACCCTGTGGCTAAACACGCCTTGGTGCACGGCCAGCACATCTTGGCACAGTGCTACACCGTCCGGGTTATCTGGATACTTCCCACTGACACCAATCCTTCAGAACTCTGGAGATGGGAACTAGCCCTTCAGCATATTCTCTCTTCCCGTTGCCCACCTGGTCTCAACCTCCGCTAAATTCGAATTCCCACCCACCATCTTAACATCTTTGCATCGGTTCTCTGGACAGAGCCTCTGCCTCAAGTGGTATCTCTGTCTAACTTCTTAACTTCTTTGCTTTCTACAGTATGTCTGCCTAGGTGTACTTTGTCTGTGTGAATGTGTGGGTGTGTGTGCATTTGTTTACCCTCCATTTTTCCCCCAAGGTAAGTCTTTCCTCTCCCGGGATTGGAATGGCTCCTTACCCCCTTCCTTAAAACCCTCATCATCTCCATTTCTCTCTCCTTCCCTTCTGCCTGACACAGCAGCTAGGCTGCAAAAGCTTGCGTTTGTGTGTGTGTGTGTGTGTGTGTATTCATTTATTTATTTGTGATGCTGTTATACCTGTGCTCCTTCGCCTGGTGAGTAATCTTCATCTATATATTATCAGGGTTTGGAAGTTTTAGTCCTTTCTCAATTTACCAAGTAAGTGCTTATTTCTTGTGGTTTAAAGTGTACACCGAAATATTACTAGTTGAACTACTAATTGTAGTTTGGTGTACGCTTTGACCTATGAACTATTTGGCAAATGATGTTATCATAGGGCTTACTTGGCGATTTGAAAATGGACAAAAACATCTAAAAACTTCCCTCCCCTCCCCCCTGCTAACCCCCCCCCCCCTTTTTTTCTGTAATTTGCTTTTATAACTTCCATTTTAATTTTCTTACTTTCTCTCATCATTTTTATTTCCATTATATTTATCTATCTCTCATCTTTAACATGTATTCAAGAATTTGAATCTTTGATATACATTGTTGTTTTGATGTGGGTCTCTCCTGATTAAAAGTTTTGCATGACTTTCAGTAATTATACATAAATTTTTCCTTTCCCCCCAGTTTTTAACCAGATTGTTAATTTTTTTAACATTTATTTTTAAATGTGTTTTTAATTTTCCAAACAATTATTTAAGATGTGAACATTTTTCTACCAGTTTCTTTCTCTAACTTTGGAAAAAATATGTATTTTTATGTATTTTGAATAAATTTTTTCTGATACATTTTTTGCTTTACCTTTGTACAGGAGATTCTTACATATCAGAAGCTTGAAAACTTTTGGAGGAAGTACAATAATGTTTACCTTGAATCTGCTGCTCTGAAGTTACATCATGAAGCTTTGACAATTGAGAATCAACAGCTTAAAAGAACATTACACCATTATTTGTCAATAATGTCCAGGGGGAATGATCCCGAAAATGTAAAAATACGTTTAACAGGTGCACGTCCAAGTACAACACGTGCTATAACTAAACACATCACATTGATGAAAGGATATGGTAAGATCTCTTCCAAAAGACGCCCAGTAACTTGCATAGAAGCTACGGGAAGTATAGCTGTGAAACATATGTTGCGATCAAAAGTTCTATAGTATTCTTAACTTATTGCTGTTATTAATACTTCTAACCTGATAAAACACTAGTAATGCAAGACAGTCTAGCCATCAGGTATTTACAGCCCTGTGGGAGCTAAGTGGTTCTTAGTCACAGTATCCTTTCCATGACAAAATGTAGCAATTTTTTTAAAAATCAAACCAGGGGATGTGGATCATGTATATCAACAGAAGTAATCAGTTATAGAAAATACAATGTGATAGATCTACTCTCCAGTGGCAGCAGAGGAAACACACATTAAATAGATAGGAAAGGCTCCACCTTTCAATGCAAGTGACTCCTTCTTCTGGTTAAAGTGGACGGAAGAGAAGAGGGATGAATGAAAGGGACTGGTAATGTTTAATAAATGGGAACAGTTATAGAAAAATCACCCAAAACTCCAGGACAGGAGACTTTCCTTCTCATCCTATTCTCAAAGTCTCTTCTGGTGTCACATACGCTAAAGAAAACATTGATTCCTATATTGTGCTTACATAAGCAAAGCTGACTTAATCCATAACCCTCTGGTGGGCATGCCTTCTGATTTTGCATAAGTGATTGCACTGTGGTATTTACACTGGAATTTCATCTTCACATAAGTTTTGGTTTTAGGGAAACCAGAGGATAAAAATGTGAAATTCAACTACTCGTGTTAATTATTTATTTCAGGTAAAAATAATTAAAAAGAACAGTACATTAGATTTAGAAAATCTTTCAAAGCCGTCAAATGCTTCCATTATCAAGGTGTCATAACCAACGATAACAATATGAGACAATATATTAGAGAAAGGATACAAGCTGTAAACTTACAGGTATTCAAGAATTCTCAAATTTGAAGAACATCCAAATTAAGAGTATATTATTCCCTTATGCGACCAGTTGTTACATATGGATCTGAAGTGTGGACAATGACAGAAGCAAATATGAACAATCTAAGGACCTTTGAACGGAAAATCTTGTGTAAAATCTATGGGCTAGTGAGAGAGGTAGAAGATTGGAGAGAGAGATACAACCACGAAATACAAGAACTTTATACAAGGGAAGGATATTGTGAAATTTATTAAATCTCAGAAAATATTCATGGAATGTATGACATTAACTGTGAATGGGTAAAGTTGAAAATATGTACCCAGCTGGGACTCGAACCTGGGTCTCTTGCTTTCTAGGCAGACGCCACATATATGTAATCTCAGAAAATACGTTGGTTAGGACATATCGAAAGGATGAAGGAAGACAATGCCCAAATAAATAATGAATGCTAGATTGTATTCCACCAGAAGGAAAGGCAGATAAAGAGCTATATGAATGAGCAACGTGCTGGCTGATCTTACCAAGATGGGGATCTGAGGATGGAAGAGGAAGGCTGAGATCAGAGAGATATGTATCAAAATTGTTGAGGAAGCAGAGTCCACTAAGGGCTGTATTATTAAAGAAGAAGAAGATTATTTAGAAAATATGTTGATAATTATCCTCAATCCGAACAAATTCCCACATGCTAGTCACAAGACTCAGAGGAGAAAAACAAAATTCTAATGAGACTGCTTCTTGTAGGCATTGTTTCCACATTTGTTTCATGATGTCTTTGTTCTGAAATTTTTGTTTCATCCACATATTGAAAAACTACAGGCTTAGAAACAATGCCGCTAAAAGAGTCTGAATTTCTTCTTCTGTAGTGTCTCTACAATCACGAGCTCGAGTACAGTTGGTATCACTACATATTTCAACAATCCATCTTTTTGTATAAGCTACAATGTGTTCTACCATGTTTTCATTGCTAAACAAATTAAATGCATCTAAATGTGTAAGTGCATTTCTGGCACTCCCTTTTGGATCAGGTAAAATTCTGACAATGTTCAAGTGTTTGTTTTTTCCTTTTATCAGAGGCTGACTAATTCAAAGAGTTTAATTGTCTTTCCCAATATAAATTTCCTAGTTACCTGCCATAATATCAAGTCACAGTTTCTTGACTGTCATCTCCCACCTGCAACTGTTCAGAATAGGCTACCTAGTGACTTAAAACTACAGAAACATAAAAATGTGCTCAAACATAAACTTGAGTCATTTCTGGTTGAACAGTGTCTTTACTCTTTTAAAAAAAATTTTATATTAGAAATCATAGAATTGCAAACAATGGTAAAGGATTTTTTAATTATAAATGAAGTCTTGTAAACAATGAATTTGTACTTATTGTTAAATTCAAATTGCATTATTTTGTTACTTGTAAATTGCAAATGCCACCTGAGCTCTCTCTCTCTTTCTCTCTCACTGACCACCTCTTTTCTCAATTTTTGATTTTTCCTATATTCAGTGTACTATTTAAGTATGTAATGAATCAAATGGACCAATAAAAATGAAATGAAATGAATTACTGCTTTGGTCATCAATCTCAATAGTTTCCTCTTCCATATCAATATCAGACTCATCACATGACAACTCATCTTCAGAAACTTTCACTAGCATTCAAGGATCTCTTCATGATCTCTTACAATATCACTATCTCCAGGAATAAATACATCCATAAACAACTAACAAATTGTAAATAAGAATTAATGTTGAAAATATGTGTAGAAAATAAAAAACAAATATTTACATTCTGAGGCATATGTCAGCAAACACACAGCAGAGGAAGATCACAACTTAATAATGGTTTTGCAATTAAACAATGGCTAGGTCAGGTGTCAAACTAGATGAAACATATTCCATCTGTGTTGAAGATTGGGTACCAGATTCTATGAAAGCCAATTGCTAACACCAGCACTCAGTAGACTAAATGCTGTAGTGTGTATGCCATGGCACACCCATCAGAGGGTCAAACAAAACTAAATACCGTACTTCTGCATGCCACACGGAAGTGTTGTGTTTGTTGTATTGTACTTCACTATTCTTTGTGCAAGATATTTAAGGGTTGTCTTTTTTAATTTTTTTATTTTTATTTTTAAATCCTAACTCTCAGGAAACAATATATATATTTGCAAAAGCAAAAATGTCTGTTATCCTTTTTGTATTTCTGTTGGGCATTTTTTGTCATCCTCCATGATTACTAAAGTTACTGGCTTTTATCTCTCTCTCTCTCTCTCTTCTTTCTTTCTTTCTTTTTTTTTCTATTGGAAAATAGAAGACTGAGTGTAAATGTTTGTCTTCCTACTGTCCAGGTTATGGTTTCAGCGTTATTTACTTCAGCTAGTAACACTCTGTTATGATCAGCTCTTGAAATGATCACAACTTATTTTTCCAAAAGCCGATAGTTCAGTTGCCCTCTTTCTGTTGCTGAATCTTTACTTTAGTTTGTTATTTTCACCTGTGTTCAAATCTAGAAGAGGAGGTCTGTTGAAATGTCACTCCAGAGTCATTGATAAATGCCTTAACTTGGAATTACAATCGATAAATACAAGAGGATTGTAAAAAACTACCTTCTGTGATTAAACTGGTTCAAAAGATCCAGCACCCCACATTGTTTATTTGTGTATTATATACAATGTCCACTTTTAAGTCATTTACTGACTGACCTTGAATTGACACATTTTGGTGACCTGGGTATCAAAGGAGTTGTGCTTATGTAGGAATGTTGGTGGTCTTCAGTCCGTAGACTGGTTTGATGCAGCTCTCCACCCTAATCTATCCTGTGCTAGACTCTTCATCTCCAGTCCAGCAACCCACATCCATCTGAATCTGCTTGTTGTATTTGTTTCTGGACCTTCTTGTGCAAATTTTACCCAGCACACTTCCCTCGATCTCTCAGAATGTGTCTTACCAGCTGATCCCTTCTTTTAATCAAGGTATGCCACAAATTCCTGTTCTCCCCAATTCTGTTCAGTACTTCCTTATTAGCTATGTGATCTACCCACTTAATCTTCAGCATTATTCTACAGCAACACATTAATACACCTCTACCCTGTTCCTGCCTGAACTGTTTATTGTCCTTGTATCACTTCCCTCAGGGGCTCAGCATTAATTTGCTGGGTACGGGCTTGGCGAACCCGGGGTCCTGAGCCGTGGGCTGTGTCACGCCAACAGTCCGCTACACCGTAAGCTCTGTGCGTGCCTCAACGACCATCGTTCGGCGCGACGGTGGAACGTTGTACGTTTCAGAGCCCGGGGATCTTGGCTTAATCGCCCGGGTCGCGAGGACGGTACAAACCTCTATAAAAAAAACCTCAATCTCAAGGTGTGCTACGTGCCGAGGAGATGCATGGCTGTTGAGGTTGAACAGCCGCTAGCGAGCAACCTCTGAGGAACCTGCCGCACCTCAGTTGTATAAGGCTTACCCAGGCAAGCAGGGCTCTGCCTGGGTGGACCTTTAGTTCCCTAGCTGCTCGTGGGACCAGGATGAAACGAGCACTCAATAGCGTCGCCACATGCAAACATGGCGTCTCAAAGCGTGGTAAGAATGACTTTAATGCGGTAGAGTATGATCCCCAAACGTTCCCTTCCCTGGCTACACCATGGGAGGAACGTCGGGCAAAACAGAAGGGTGATGCTTATGCTCCGAAATACCTTGTGTGTACCCGTAATGATGGAGAATCGTTCAAGAACACAAAGCCCTTGTTTTTCGTTGAGAACTTGGAAGACAAGTTCGGTGAGGTTGAAGGAATGTCCAAGATGCACTCTGGGTCAGTCTTAATAACGACGTCATCCCCAGCCCAGTCACGGGCCTTGCTTGCCTGTGACAAGCTGGGTGATGTTTCCGTAACAATAACGCCACACAAGACCTTGAATATGGTCCAGGGGATAATATTCCATAAAGACCTGTTGCTGCAGTCTGATGAAGAACTACGTGCTAACTTGGAACGCCGGGGAGTACATTTTATACGGCGAGTCCATAGGGGTCCGAAGGACAATAGGGTAGCCACCGGTGCCTTTATCTTGGCTTTCGAAGGTGATTCATTACCCGAGAAGGTCAAGGTGATGGTCTACCAGTGTGATGTAAGCCCCTACATTCCTCCCACTATGCGTTGTTTCAAGTGCTGGAGGTTTGGGCATATGTCCTCCCGATGCGATGCCAATCCTACGTGTCGGGAGTGCGGACGTGCAGTCCATCCAAACGTCCCTTACACCCCTCCTCCAGTATGTGTAAACTGCGGCCAGCATCACTCCCCTTGCTTATCTACGTGCTCAGTATTGCAGCAAGAGCGGAAGATTATGGAATACAAGACCTGGGACAGACTGACCTACTCAGAAGCAAAACGGAAATATCAAAAGCTCCATCCCGTTCATCTGACCACTTCCTATGCCACAGCAGCCTCATCGTCATCCATAGTGCCTCGAGTACCGCGTACTGAACCACTGCAAGTGGGCTCCCACGCCCAATCAACTACCCCTGCCCCCTTACCAGCTGGGGGCACTTCCTCTTCGGTGGCTCCCACTCTTTTCACAGTGGGAGCAACAACCGCACAAACATTGGGGACACTAGTCCCCACCTCTAAGTCGGAGAAGGAGAAGCCTTCTCCGGCCCCTCTCGCTCGGAAGGGGTCCCTTGGGACACTCCCTTCCGAGGCTTCTCCACATGGCAAAGAGGATCCCAGCAAATTGCTGCAGGATCCTCTTGTTGCTGACCAAAGGGCCTCCTGCTCTTCGTCAGCCCCCGAGACCATGCCTGAGAAGCCCTCCCGGCCCTTAAAACCCAAGGGCCAGCGAGAGGCTAAGAAAAAAATCCATAAGGAAAAAAGAACCCTTGGTGGCTCCAAAGCCACATATACCCTCATCCTCTGGTTCAGAGGATGAGGTAAAGATCCTCGCTTCCCCCGAGGATCTTGCACTTACTGATCCAATAGAACGTATGGATCACGACTCTATTGATGCTGAACACAAGGCAGACGGCGATGCAATGGAATAACCTGCTCCTCAGCTACTATTTATGGCATCTCAGCTAGAAGACAAAGTTATTCTCCAATGGAATATCGGCAGTTTCTTCAACCGCTTAGCTGAGTTGCAGCAGTTGTTATGCCACAGCTCGGTGTTTTGTATAGCACTGCAGGAAATGTGGTTTCGTGTTCAGAGGACCCCAGCCCTTCGAGGCTATCGGGGCTTTTACTGTAACCGCGATATATACGATAGGGCTTCGGGTGGTGTTGCTGTTTACGTCCTCGCAACTGTCCCTAGCACTGCTGTGCCTCTCCAAATGACCCTAGAGGCAGTTGCTGTTCGCATCCGAGTGGGACAGGAATTCACCGTCTGTTCCATTTACCTTCCCCCGGATGCAACAGTCTCCACTACTGATGTTGCTGCAGTGGTAGCGCAACTGCCCCCACCATTTCTCCTCTTGGGGGATTTTAATGCCCACCACCCATTATGGGGTGGAACGCAGACGACGGTTCGTGGTAGGGACGTCGAGACACTTCTGTCCCAGCAGGACATCTGTCTTTTAAACACTGGGGCCCCCACGCATTTTTGCGTGGCTCGAGGCACTTACTCGGCAATCGACCTCTCTTTATGTAATCCGAGTTTGCTCCCACATTTTTGCTGGAGGACCCATTATGACCTTTGCGGCAGCGACCATTTTCCTATCCTTGTGTCGCACCTGCACTTCCAACCTGCAGGCAGCCCACCTCGATGGTCCCTCTGTCGAGCTAATTGGTGGGATTATACGTCCACTGCTACTTTTCCTGTACCATTGCCTGCCAATGTGGACATAGCGGTTGGTCAAGTCACTGCTGCTATCGTTTCCGCTGCTGAGGCCACTGTTCCCACCACTTCTGGCACCCCTCGGCGCAGGTCTGTGCCCTGGTGGACGCCAGAGATTGCTGCAGCCATCCGGGAGCGTCGGCGGGCGCTACAGCACCATCGACGCCACTCCACCTTGGACAACCTGATAGCCTTCAAACGGCTTCGGGCCCGAGCTCGACAGCTCATTCGCCAGAGCAAACAGGACAGCTGGGAGAGGTATGTAGCCAGCATCGGCTCTCGTGCTTCACCATCTCAGGTGTGGTCCCACGTTCGACGCCTCTTTGGGTACCGCACGTCAGCAGCGATCCCCAGCTTACGGATCAGGGGTACTGTATGCACTGACGCCACTGCCATTGCTGAGCATATGGCGGAGCATTATGCTCGCAATTCCGCAACTGCGGCATACAGTGCAGACTTCCGTGCACTGAAAGAACGGATAGAACAGCGACGGCTGTCATTTCACACACGTCGAACAGAATCGTATAACTCTGCTTTTAGTGCATGGGAATTCGACACTGCCCTTGCTGCATGCCCCGATACCTCTCCAGGTCCGGACAGGATCCACAGCCAGTTCATTCGGCACCTTTCCGTGGAGTTTCAGCACCAGCTTCTCGCCCTGTTTAACCGTTTATGGGTGGAAGGGGCTTTCCCGTCACAATGGCGAGAAAGCATCGTTCTTCCTGTGATCAAACCTGGTGTTGATCCACAGGTGGCTGATAGTTACTGCCCAATCAGCCTCACCAACGTTCTGTGCAAACTATTCGAACGTATGGTGAGCCGGCGGCTTATGTGGGTACTTGAACATCGGGGTCTGTTGTCCCCACGCCAAGGGGGTTTCCGCCAATGCCGCTCCACTGTTGACAACTTAGTGGCTCTGGAGTCCGCCATTCGTACGGCATTTAGCAGGCGTGAGCACCTTGTTGCCGTCTTTTTTGACCTCAGGAAGGCCTACGATACCACTTGGCGCCACCACATTCTGGCTACACTGCACGCTTGGGGCTTGAGAGGTCCGCTGCCGGTTTTTATTCAGAACTTTCTTTCCCTCCGATCTTTTCGAGTACGGGTTCGTACTTCCCTCAGCTCCTCTCGCGTCCAGGAGAACGGTGTCCCACAGGGCTCTGTCCTTAGTGTACCCCTATTTTTAATTGCCATCAATGGACTTGCTGAGGCAGTGGGGTCGTCGGTTTCTTCCTCCTTGTTCGCCGATGACTTCTGCCTATACTTCAGCTCAGCTAGCATTGGGGTAGCTGAAAGGCGTCTACAGGGAGCCATTCGAAAAGCGCAGTCATGGGCATCAACCCATGGGTTCCAGTTTTCTCCATCTAAAACCTGGGTTATGCACTTCTGCCGCCGTCGAGCTGTCCATTTGGACCCGGAGCTATATTTATATGATGAACTTCTTCGTGTCGAAGAGACTCACCGATTTCTTGGCATGCTCTTCGACAGCCGGCTCACTTGGGTGCCCCATCTTCGCCAGCTCAAGCAGAAGTGCGTGCGGTACCTCAATCTTTTACGTTGCCTCAGCCACACTAGTTGGGGAGCCGCTCGTTCGAGTCTTATGCAGCTCTACAGGGCGCTGATCCAATCACGGTTAGACTACGGGAGCTTTGTGTATGGTTCGGCAGCCCCATCTGCATTGCAGGCCTTGGACCCGGTACACCACAGTGACGTCCGTTTAGCGACGGGTGCCTTCCATACAAGTCCCGTGACAAGTCTCCTTGCTGAAGCTGGGGTTCCCCCCCTCAGAATCCGCCGGCAGCAGCTACTGGCTTCATATGTCGTCCATATTCATGCCTCACCTGACCACCCGAACCACAGGCTTCTGTTCTCAGCTGCTGTCCTCCCTTCCCCACGACGACGTCCACGGTCGGGCCTCCCGATTGCGGTTCGTGTTCGTTCCCTTCTTTCTTCTCTAGAGTCCCTTCCTATTCCTCTCACCTTCCAGTACCGTCCCAGTACTCCTCCTTGGGTCATTCCTCGCCTCCAGCTTCGGTTGGACTTGTCCCGAGACTCCAAAGCCTCCGTTGCACCGACGACTCTCGTCAACAGTTCCAGGCCCTTCTAGATTCCTACCATGGCACTGAAATTATATACACCGATGGCTCCCTAGTCGATGGCCATGTTGGGTATGCCTATACCCATGGCAGGCATATAGAACAACGTTCATTGCCCTGTGGGAGTAGTGTGTTTACGGCAGAACTTGTCGCCATTTGGCGGGCCCTTGAACACCTCAGAGCCTGCCCCGGGGAGTCTGTGGTTATCTGTACTGACTCCCTGAGTGGTTTGCAAGCCCTTAACCATTGTTTCCCAAAACATCCCTTGGTACGGTCCATTCAGGAAGCTGTATACAGACTATGTACATCTGGTCGCACTGTGGTCTTCCTTTGGACTCCGGGCCACATTGGAATAAAAGGAAATGAACGTGTTGACCAACTGGCGAAGGAGGCTACTACCTCAACTATGCTGGAAATCGGTCTCCAGGAGAGGGATCTCCGGGCGGTGCTCAATCAGAAGGTATTAAGCCTTTGGAATACTGAGTGGGCTGAATCGAACGCACCAAATAAGCTCCGTGCTGTGAAGCCTACTACGGCAATGTGGAGGTCCTCCCTGCGAGCCTCCCGTAGGGAGTCCGTTGTACTCTGCCGACTACGCATTGGCCATACGTGGTTAACACACGGCCACCTCTTGCGTCGAGAGGGCCCACCAGTTTGCTGTTGTGGCGCCCAGCTGACTGTGGTCCACATACTGTTGCATTGTCCGTTTTTAGCCGCTTTGCGGCAGTCCTTTAGCCTACCAGATTCGCTGCCATCAGTTTTAGGTGACAATGCCTCCTTGGCTACTACTGTTTTAAATTTTATTCGCGCATCTGGTTTCTACCCTTCCATTTAATGGAAGGCGCTTCTGAGTGATTGACAGACCCTCATTTTTACACTGTTTTTTAAGTTACTTGATAGCCTCTACCTTTTCGGTTGAGTTGGTTTTTTAGTGTGTACAGCATGGCTCGCTCATCCGTTATTATCTTAGTGATCAGCCGGCCATAGCATTCTGCTGTGAAATTGTATTTTTATCCCTTTTGTGCACTCCTCTGTGTATAAGTGTAGTGTTTGTCTTTATTTTACATTCAAGGAATTCTCTAATCCTTGTTCTCTGTGTTTTCGTTCTATCACATGTTTCATCACTGCCTGGAACAGGGGACTGATGACCTTGTAGTTTGGTCCCCTATAAACAACAACAACAACAACAACCTTGTATCACTATCATACAAAGGAACACTCCACATAAATGTCTTCAGAAAAGACTTCCCGACTCTTAAATTAATGTTATATGTTAACAGTTTTCTTCTTTCAGAAGCACTTTTCTTCCACTCACCATTCTGCCTTTTGTAACATCTGTACTTTGACTGTGACCATCTTATAGTTATTTTACTGCCCAAGTAACAGAACTCTTTTGCCATCTTTATTGTTTCATTACCTAATCTAATTTCTTCAGCATCACTTGATTTTCTTAAATAACATTCCATTCAATTGCTCTTTCAGGCCCTTTACTGTCATTGACAGAAATAGAATGTCATCAGCAAAATGCAAAGTTTTCTATTTATTCACCCTGAACTCTAATTCCTTCTCCAAATTTCTCCTTGTTTTCCATCATAGCTTGCTTTATGTACAGATTGAATATCATTCGGGAAAGGATGCAACCCTTCCTCCTCTCTTCACAACCAATGATTCCCTTTCATGCCCTTATAACTGCTGTCTGGTTTTTGAACAAGTTGTGAATAAACTTCCTGTCTCTCTATTTGTCCCCTACTGACTTGAGAATTTGAAACAACGTATTCCAATCAGCACTGTCAAAATCTTTCTCCAAATCTACAAAAGTTAGAAATATAGGTGTGCCATTCCTTAATCTATCTTCTAAGATAGGTCATAAGGTAAGTATTGCCTCACTTGTTCCTAGATTTCTTCTAAATCCAAACTGGTCTTTCCTGAGGTTGTCTTCTACAAGATTTTCCATTCTTCTGTAAATAATGTGTGTTAAAATTTTGCAACCATTACTTATTAAACTGATGGTTCTGAAATATCCACATTTTTTCATCTTCACCTACTTTGACTTCCTTTCTACAATATTGTCAGAATTGGTTTTCCATCTGAGTTCTTGATAGTCATACAGCTGCTTTTCATGTCTCCAAATGTCTTTTTTTATTTTCCTGTGTGCAGTATTTATTTTTCCACTAGTTATTCAGTTGTCTGCTGACTGGCATTCGCTCTCTAGCCATTCATGCTTAGGCATTTTGCACTCACTATCAATCTAATTTTTTGTCCTCTATACTCCATTTTACCTGCTTGACTTACTGCAGTTTTATATTCTCTCCTTTCATCCCCCCAGGGGGCCCACAGCTCTTTTGTGGGTACGTGTGTGGTGCGCACGGGTCCCCGAGCCATTGCAGCCTTTTTTCCTGCTTTCCCCAGGCTGCATTACCTCTCCTAGTTCCCCCTCCTTCCCATCCCAATTCCTCCTTCCCACCCTCTCCAACCCCGTCTCTCGGTGGTACTCTGGATGACGGCTTGGCTATCCCATGGTACCGATTGTCCTGCACTTTGGTTTTGTCTGCTGTGTACACCGGTTTTTGGCCCAGTTTGGTCCCCCTCGGGGTTTGACCTTCCATACCAAAATTGTCCGATAATGTGTGAGCCAATTGGGGAAGAACTCCCGACCTAGCCCCTACAGCGCGGGTCCTATCCTTTCCTTTCCACTTCCTTTCCTCGCTGTAGCCCCCATCCCCCGCTAGGTCCCCAGCACGTGTAGCCAGTCCGTGTGGGGGGGCTGTTATGTACCCTTTGGCTGAGCCCCCTGACACCACAGGGATCACACTACTGGTGTCTGAGCTGCGACCTCTCCATGCAAGCCAAGGAGTTGATGCCTGTCCTCGGGGGTATCAGAACTCCCGGCAATGGCCATCGTGCCAGGTGGCCTTTGCTGAGGCTGGGTGGCGCCCATGGAGAGAGCCCCGGTTTCGGAGTGGGTGACACCAGGGCGGACGTCTAGCACTATGAAAAGAGTTAGACTCCAAAATGGTCGTGCATTGGCCGTCTCTCAAGACAGGAAGAGATCGTTTAATGCTGTTACTGCGGATAAGAGGATGTTTCCCTCCCTTGCTACCCCTTGGGAGGAAGGCCAGGCTCGCCGGTTAGGGGCAAAACCCTTTCCTCGCTATCTCGTTTGCTCAAGGACTGATGGAGGGACTTTCACTTCCACCAAACCTCTGTTCTTTGTCGAGACCATAGAGGACAAGTTTGGTGAAGTGGAATCTATGGGTAAGCTTAGATCTGGTTCATTACTCATTAAAACAGTCTCGGAAGCCCAGTCTGAAGCTTTGCTCGCCTGCAACACCCTTGGCGACATTCCAGTCACAATTGTCCCGCACAAATCCTTGAATATGGTACAGGGTGCGATATTCCACCGGGACCTCCTCCTTCAAACTGATGAGGAGCTTAGGGCCTATCTCGAGCGGCGTGGTGTACATTTTGTTCGCCGCGTTCAGAGGGGACCTAAAGATAACCGCGTCGATACTGGGGCCTTTATCTTGGCCTTCGAGGGGGACACACTCCCAGAGAAGGTCAAGATCATGATATATCGATGTGAAGTGAAGCCCTACATTCCACCTCCCATGCGGTGTTTTCGATGTATGAGGTTTGGTCATATGTCCTCTCGCTGTACAGCAGTCCCAGTATGCGGCGATTGTGGACGCCCACTACATGAGGGGAGCCCCTGTGTTCCTCCGCCGGTGTGCGTCAACTGTCACCAACACCACTCTTCACGGTCGCCAGATTGCCCTATGTTCAAAAAAGAAAAGAAGATACAAGAGTACAAATCCCTGGAGCATTTGACGTACCCTGAGGCCCGCAGCAAATATGAACGTCTGCATCCCGTGCAAATGGCGACGACCTTCGCTACGACGTTATCGTCTAGCCTTTCACCCTCCCCTTCCCACTCCCATCTCCCCCCTACACCCCGTCCACACCCCTCCCTCACATCTCCCTCTCCTGTAGCTCCTGTAGCCCTCCCTTTGTGTCCCACCCCTTCCCAGCCGGAGAAGTGCACCCCTTCTCCGTCGCCTGCCGGTGACAGTGCCCTATCTCAGGGCCTTCCGTCCCGGCGTTCCCCAGATCGGAGATCTTCGACCTCCAGCCAGCCATCGGACTCCCAGTCAGTGAGTTCAAAGGTCGCCCGATCCTCGTCAGTACCAGACCTAACTGACAAAAGTCCTCCTTCCACCTGACAGGCCACCTACTCTCACGTCCCTAGTGGCCCTCCTTCAGCAACTCCCCCTCCTTACCTCATCCTTGGGGACTTCAATGCCCACCATCCTTTGTGGGGCAGTGCTTATACATCTAGCCGGGGCCGCCTCATAGACCAGTTTCTTGCTGACCACAATCTGAGCCTTCTCAACGATGGTTCCCCAACTCATTTTAGTGCCGCTCACGGCACCTTTTCTGCCATAGACCTCTCTCTCACTTCTCCTTCTCTCCTTCCTTTATTTCACTGGTCGGCGTATGACGACCTTTGCGATAGCGACCACTTTCCGTTGATCCTTTCACTTCCCTCACGCCTACCACGAGCCAGGGTACCCCGCTGGGTATTCCGTCGTGCTAATTGGCCGCTATATACATCTCAGGTTGTGTTCCCATCTTCTCCCTCAGGCTGTATAGATGATATTATAAGCCAAATGACCAACATGATCACCCAAGCTGCCAACGCCGCTGTTCCCCGGTCGACAGGCCCTCCTTCTCGCCGGCCTGTCCCTTGGTGGAATGCAACTGTTGCCGCAGCCATTCGCGAGCGCCGAAGGGCCTTGCAACATCTTAAGCGCCACCCATCGCTCGCTGGTCTAATAAATTTCAAACGTCTGCGTGCCAGAGCTCGTTACTTAATCAAACAAAGTAAGCGGACATGCTGGGAGCATTTTGTCTCCTCGTTGGGTTCTTCTGTCCCTTTGACAAGAGTGTGGGCTATGCTCCGATCTATCCAAGGTAGCTGGCGGCCGTCTTCCGTCCCTGGTCTTGCCCTGCCTGATGGGGGTCTGCACGGAGCCATCTGTTGTTGCAGAACATCTTGCAACTCACTTCGCCAATGTCTCGGCGACAACTTCATATCCGGCGACCTTTCTCCTTCAGAAACACCAGGCCGAAACCTTCAAATTAGGCTTTACTTCTCACCAGGTGGAACCATATAACGAACCTTTTACTGACTGGGAGCTGTCGCTGGCCCTCTCCTCTTCTCGTGATTCAGCACCTGGCCCTGATGATATCCATAATCAATTGCTGAAACACCTTAACCCCTCACAACGACAATTTCTCCTAAAAGTTTTTAACCGTATTTGGCTTCAAGGGGTGTTCCCCTCCCAGTGGAGGGAGAGTATTGTGGTCCCTGCCCTCAAGCCTGGCAAGGACCCGTCGGCGCTGGACAGTTATCGACCAATAAGCCTGACAAGTGTCCCCTGTAAACTACTTGAGCGGATGGTAGCCCGCAGATTATGCTGGGTTCTTGAATCCCGGGGACTTCTCTCACCTTACCAGTGTGGGTTCCGGGAGGGACGATCCCCTATTGACCATTTACTTCGACTGGAGACTGCGATCAGACAGGCCTTCTCTAAAAGACATGATCTGGTAGCAGTCTTCTTCGATCTGCATAAGGCGTACGACACTGCTTGGCGTCATCATATTTTACGTTCTCTTCATGACTGGGGCCTCAGAGGCTCCTTACCAATTTTTATCCGTCAGTTTTTATCCCACCGCCTGTTCCGTGTCAGAGTTGGCTCTTCCTTTAGCTCCCCTCGGATACAGGAGAACGGTGTCCCCCAGGGCTCAGTGTTGAGTGTTACACTTTTTCTAATCGCCATCAATGGGTTGGTTAGCTCTGTTGGGTCACTGGTAACCCCGGCATTGTATGTCGACGACTTTTGCATATGGTACAGCTCCTACTCATTAGCCTCTACTGAACGTCAGCTCCAGAGCGCCATTCGGCGGGCTTCAGTGTGGGCTACGTCCCATGGTTTCCAGTTTTCCTCATCAAAAACGAGGGTGGTGCACTTTTGTCGTCGTACTACAGTTCACCCTGATCCAGAACTGTTCTTGGGTAATCAGCGCCTGGAAGTTGTAGCACAGCATCGTTTCCTGGGTCTTCTCTTTGACAAAAAATTGACTTGGGTGCCCCATATTCGCCACCTAAAGATTAGTTGTATGAGGAAACTCAATGCCCTATGTTTCCTTGCTCATTCATCTTGGGGTGCAGACCGAACAACTATCCTCCGTATCTATCGGGCTCTAATCTTGTCCCGATTGGACTATGGGTGTCAAGTTTATGGCTCGGCAGCTCCTTCTGCCCTGAAATTATTAGACCCGGTTCACCATTATGGTGTCCGCTTGGCTACAGGTGCATTCCCGACTAGCCCGGTCGACAGTCTCCTTGTTGAGGCGGGAATCTGCCCTCTTCAGGTCAGGCGGCATCAGCTTCTGGCGTCTTATGCCATCGCCATCCGGCAATATCCTGCTCATCCCGCTTACCAGGTTCTTTTTGCATATGAAGGGCTTCGACCCCCTGATACCCGGCCGCGGGCGGGCCTTCCCGTCGGACTGCGGCTTGCCTCTCTTTGCCGGGATTTCCATTTCCCTTCGCTAGATTGCGCCCCCCATTTTACTGCACGCACACCTCCGTGGATGGTGCCGCGACCACTAATTCGGACGGATCTCTTCCAGGGCCCAAAAGCTTTAATTTCCCCCATGGTCTTTCGGCGTTTGGTGCGCCCAGTACTAGAAGAGTTTCAGGGAGCCTCTATCTTCTACACTGATGGCTCGAAAACAGCGGGCCACTCCGGATATGCTTTTACGTCTCCTGTTGGGGCGGAACGCCATTCTCTGCCAGAGGCATGCAGTGTGTTTACGGCAGAGCTGATGGCGATTTATAGAACCCTCTGTTTTATTAAACGTTCTGCCGTGGAACGTGGTTTAATCTGTGCTGACTCCATGAGCAGTCTGCAGGCCATTGATCGTTGTTTCCCCTCCCATCCTTTAGTTATTTCCATCCATGAACTCCTTGCTGACCTTCATCGTGCTGCCTGCTCAGTTACCTTTCTCTGGGTGCCAAGCCATGTTGGTATTACAGGGAATGAAGTAGCTGACCAGTTGGCTAGATCGGCAATTACTCGCTGCCCGTCTCCCTTTCAAATTCCGGGTGCGGATCTGCGGGTGCAGATCAGATCTTTGCTTCACTCCTCATGGGATAGCAGTTGGAAAGCTACTGCCCCTTCCAATAAACTCCGCACCATCAAGGATACGACTGCAGCTTGGAGTTCATCTTTACGCCCTTCCCGGAGAGAATCAATTGTCCTCTGTCGCCTCCGTCTTGGACACTGCAGGCTGACCCATGGATTTCTTTTACGAAATGACAATCCACCACATTGTGATTGTGGAGCCGTACAATCTGTGTCTCATATTCTGACTGAATGTCCTCTCCATTCCACACTCCGTGGCGACTATGGCCTACCGCCTGCATTGCCTTCAGTTTTGGCGGATGACCCACGGATGGTTGATCGCGTCCTTGCCTTCCTCCGTGAAAGTAGATTTTATTGTCAGCTCTAGGACTCGCTTGTTCGGGGTGAGTGGGTTTGTGATTCTTGGCTGATTGTGGGGTTTAGAGCCTTATCCCCATCAGCCCCCCCCCCCCCCCCCCACTCTTTTACATTTTAATGTAGTTTTATTTCTCCCTGCTCTGGAGCTATGATACGTTGACCACTGTGCCATTAGTACCTTGTGGTTAAGGCTGGAGGTCGCTTCCAGAGCTGTGGGTTCGGACACTGTAGCATTTGCTGCCCTGGGTTGGTCTTAGTCTTGTTGACGAGTCGATTTTACTTCCTAGTGTAATGGTCTTTTGGCTTTCACCTATTTTTTGTCGAGTTCCATGGCGTATTCAATTTGAGGTTGAAGGGACTGATGACCTCGTTGTTTGGTCCCTCATGTCCACCACCACCCACCCTCTCTCCTTTCATCAATTAAATTCAGTATTTCTTGTGATATCCAAAGATTTTTGTAGGTCTCGTCTTTCCGCCTATTTGTTCTTCAATTGCCTTCACTGTTTCTTCTCTCAAAGCTACCCATTCATCTTCTACTGTGTTATTACTCCCCATTTCTATCAATTGTAGCCTAAAGCTCCCAGTGAAACTCACAGGAACCTCAGGTTTCTTCAATTTATCCAGGCCCCACCTCCTTATTTTCCTACCTTTCTGCAGTTTCTTCAGTTTCAATCTACAAATCATAAAGAATAAGATATAGTCAGAGTCTATATCTGCCTGGGAGTATAACTTATGGTTTAAAATCTGTTTCTGGAATCTATGTCATACTATTATAAATCTATCTGGTATCTTCCTGTGTCTCCTGGTCTCTTCCACATATATAACCACCTGATTTTGTATTTATAGCTCAGTACTCGCCTGACCAGAAATCTTGTTCATCCTCCATATCTAATTTCAACCCATCCTTTTCCATTTTTAAATTTTATAACATCCCTACCTGGTTAAGGGATCTTAACATTCCACGCTGCGATCAGCAGAATGCCATTATTGTCTTTACTGATGCCATCCTTCTGCATAGTGCCCTCCTGGAGATGCAAATGGAGGCTATTTTATCTTCAGGATATTTTACCCAAGAGGATGCCATTATCATATATTCATACAGTAAAGCTACATGTCCTCAACTATAACAACTGTAGTTTCCCATTGCTTTCAGCCATTTGCAGTAAGTGTATGGATGAGCAACGTTAGCTGATGTTATAAGGCCTGCAACTACTGAATAGGCTGCACCTTCTCTTCGGGAACCACATATTTGTTTGGCCTCTCCACAGATACCCCTCTAGTTTGATTGAGCCTCTAGCAGTATTGTTGAGACACGTGAGCCACCCCACCTTGGCAATGCCTGTGGTTCATAGGAGTTAAGTTAAAAGTGTACCAGATTTTATTTCAGAGTAACCTTACCAGCTCTTATGGATAATTTTCTAGTAATCACAGTTGTTCTAAGTACAGTTAGGCTACAGTATAGACGATTGATGAGCCACAGACAGGTACATAAAATAGACAATCACATTCACACAATGTAAATTTTCAGCTGTGACCTTCGTCAGAAAAAGAAACACATATACTAACACAAATATTCAGCAGACATGCAGGACCATTGTCACCAGCTGCTCAAGCACAATAAGCATCTTGACAGTGAGTGAGGAAGGAAGTGGAAGGGGAAGGATGCTGGGCTTGTGTGGGTATGGAATGTACTGCACTCTATGACAGATTGAAAAGGTTATTTTTGGTAGAAATTTGAGATGCAGATTAGAATTCAGTAAATGAAGGGACAGGAAAGTGGAAAAGGGGCTGTGCAAAGGTGTGTGGGGAGGGGGGGCTGTAAAATGATAAATATAAAAAAGTCTAATGATAATGGATGCGTCATAGCCTGAACCAAGCAGTCCATCTGCTACCCAGTGCTCTAAGAGTGCCTCACCATTGCGGCACAAGGGTAGAGAGAAGACAGACCTACACAGGTGACATGGCTCCCATACTGCAGTGGAATTTGGCTGGATTCAGGACTCATTTGGAGGAACTACAGTTTCTTGTGAAGGATAGGCCTTTCTGTGTCTCTCTTCAAGAGACACACTTCAAACGGACTGATACTCCTGTCCTGAGAGGCTATCGACTCCATAGGAAAGACGACCTAACGGGTGATAGAGCACAAGGTGGTGTCGCAGTGTTCGTCAGGGACACTTTTCACTCCTCACCTGTGCCATTGACCACTACACTGCAAGCAGTTGCCGTTCTATACTGGCCCATCATGCTATCACAGTCTGCTCTCTTTACTTACCACCTGGAGAGCATATTGAAAGTAATCTCCTGACACAGCTTATTGGAGAATTTCCTCGTCCCTTTCTTCTTTTAGGAGATTTTAATGCGCATAATGCACTATGGGGCTCTAACAACAACTGCCCCAGGGGGCGGATGGTTGAGACTGTGATACTCTCCTCTGATGTTGTCTTACTGAACACAGGCCAGCCTACACATTTTAGCACTGCTACTGATTCGTCTTCAGCCATAGGCCTCTCCCTCTGCTCGCCTGCCCTTGCACACACTGCTCAGTGGAACGTGGATGATGACCTTCATGGCAGCGACCACTATGCCATTTGGAAAGACTTGCCAGTCGCCATAGATTGCAGGTGGAAGCCACCGAGATGGCAGCTGCACAAAGCTAACTGGGCACTTTTTCAGCAGTTGGCTATTTTCGAACTGTCATGATGTCCAAGAATGTATGGATCACATCACAACAGCGATTCACAATGCTGCTGATGCTTCCATCCCGAAAACGAAGTCAACGCTTCAGCGACCAGCTGTTCCTTGGTGGAACGAAGCTTGTCGTTCAGTGATTAGAGACAGAAGAGCAGCATTGCGTCGATTCCATCAGTGCCCTAGCATTGGGAATTTGGCCAATTTTCGAGTGGTAAGGGCACGGGCAAGGAGAATTATTAAAGCGAGTAAGCAGAGGTCTTGGCAGGAGTTCCTGAACTCCACCAATAGGTCCACACCTGCAGGTAAAATATGGGAAGCCACTAGGAGGATTTCGGGACAGAACTCCCGACCGCCAATAGCAGCTGTGCGAGGGCAGGGATGTCTTTTACAATCGCCTAGGGACATTGCCCAAGTTATGGCAGAATCCTATGCAGCTGTTACATCTGATTCTCGCCAGGATCCAGTCTTCCGTCAATATCGTTCGATACAGGAGAGGGTTGGCTTTGACCTCCGTTCTTCCAACGTTGAGGACTACAACCAACCTTTCTCTATGTGGGAGCTGGAATCCGCATTGTCAGCAGCTCGTGATTCTGCACCTGGCTATGAATAGATACCACACAGACTGCTGAAACAGTTGGTACCCCAGTCAAAGGGGGTCCTCTTACATCTTTTTAACAAAATTTGGATTATGGGGAATTTTCCATATGCTTGGAAAGAATCCATTTTAATTCCAATTCTAAAACCGCAGAGAGACACACTGACCCAGGTAGTTATCGGAGAATTAGCCTCACGAATTGCATTGGTAAGACGATGGAGCGTATGGTCAACCGGCGCTTAGTATGGGTCCTTGAAAGAAGATCCTTATTTAGCTGCTCACAATGCGGGTCTAGGAGGTACCACTCTACACTGGATAACCTCACCCCACTTGAAAGTGCGATCCAACAAGCTTTCCTATGGAAGCAACACCTAATCGGTGTTTTCTTTGACCTGGAAAAGTTGTATGATAATACCTGGTGATGCCTTGTTGTACAGCAGCTTTACGAGTGGGGTTTTCGTGGATGTTTGCCCACTTTTATCCGATCTTTCCTCTCTGACAGGTATAGGTATTTTAGATACAAGGTTGGGTGTGCCTTGTCTGACCATTTTAAACAAGAGAATGGTGTCCTGCAAGGGAGTGTTTTAAGCGTAAAGGCATTCACCATAAACAGCATTACATCCACTGTGCGACCGCCTGTACAGTGTTCCTTGTTCGTGGACGACTTCTCCATCTTCTGTGTGTCCTCCTCCATTGCAACAGCAGCTCGTCAATTACATTTGATGATCAGGCGGTTGGAGGAATGGTGTAACACCACTGGTTTCAAGTTTTCCTTGGAGAAAACTGTCTGTGTGGATTTTAATCACTCCTGTTCCCTTTTTAATACACCTGTTTTAAAACTAGAAGACACTGTTCTTACCTTTCAGGACAAGGTCAAATATCTTGGCCTCACTTTCGACGAGAGGCTGAGGTGGTTGCCGCATCTTAAAGAGGTCAAAATGTGATGCCTCAAAGCTCTAAGTATTCTAAAATGTCTCAGTCATCGGTCTTGGGGTGCCGACAGGGCACGTCTGCACCAGTTCTATAAAGCTTTCATGCAGCGTAGACTGGAATAGGTCTATGGATCGGCCAGGCCTTCATACCTGAAAATACTGGATTCACTACACCACGAAGGTATTAGGCTGGCAGCTGGTGCGTATCGCACAAGTCCAGTAGTTAGCCTGTGTGCAGAAGCTGGTGAGTCCCCCACTCTCTATTCGCCGTCTTCTGCTCGTGGCACGCCTGGCGTACAGATCTCTGTCAGCTCCGCACATGTTACTTTCTCTCAGTGATGTGCAGCAGCCCAACCGACGTTTGTTCCACAACTGCCCACAGGCTTTGAGACCGTTTGGGATTAGAGCACAGGAGAGCCTTGAGTTGCTGCAGGTGCAGGGGATCAAGGTTCAACACCAGGGGTGGAGTAGGGGTTCTCCCTGGCTCCTTCATAGGCCTACATTGATTTTAGATCTGACTGCTTTTAAGAAGCCTTGTACCTCGGACAGTTTTTATAAAAGTTCATTTTTGGATATTTTAAACCACCATGCAAATTTTGTTTTTGTCTATACAGATGGATCCAAGCAGGAAGATCGTCTCGGCTGCTCCATTGTGTTTTCTGACTCTGTTTTCGGATAGGGCTCCCAAAACAGTTTTCCGTTTACTATCCTGAGGACACTAGAACAGATTAAAAGGCATCACTGTATGAAATTCCTGAGCTGCTCAGACTCCCACAGCGCCCTCCTTACTGTTGACCAAATGTATCCGGCAGATCGGATGGTGCAGGACATACAGGATGCTCTCCTTGCATTGCTACGACAACACAAGGAGATAATTTTCTGTTGGGTTCCTGGGCACATAGGGATCCAGGGAAATGAGCTGGGCGATGCAGCAGCTAGGGAGGCTTGTTCTCTCCCCCCTGCCGAACGCTGGTCCATCCCACTGAAAGCCGGCACCTCCTTTGTGACATGCACAACCATGGAACCATGGCGTTGTGGGAGGATCAGTGGTTGGATGTGGCGGACAATAAACTACGCGTGGTAAAATCCTCAGTCCACCCATGGCGTACGTGCTTCCACCCTCGATGAGCTGATGTAGTCGCCCTCACTCGTCTTTGAATAGGACATTGCCCACTGACACATGGTTTTCTTTTACGCAGTGAAGAACCGCCGGAGTGTGGTAGATGTAGGACACAATTATCAATACGACATATTTTAACAGAATGCGTTTTATTTGCTGGTATCAGGGCAAATTTGGGTCTCTCACAGGACCTGAAATCTATTTTAGCTGACGATGAGGCATCTGTGGATCGTGTCCTACAATTTTGTACTATGTCTGAACGAATTCCCAAAATACCGGGTGTGCAATTTTAATATGTGTTAGAGTGGTTTGGTCACCTTTTTTTTTCTTTCTTTTATTTTTTTTATTTTAAAGTAGTCACCGGGCCACATATATCTTTCAATGTTTTATCCTCAGTTTTAGTCCTTTTAAGAGTTGTTTTAAGCTATCCCTACAGCTGTAGGTGTGCTTTTATATTTCGCAAGTCCATCCGACATGCGTCATTTTTCTTCCATCCGTTCAAGTTTCAGCATGGACGCTGATAACCTCCATGTTGAGCGCCCTATATCACCAATCAATCAATCAATCAAATCCAACTGCATGCTGTGCCACAGGGTGGTCCATCTTGCTTTTCCCCACAGTTTGACTGTGGGTATTCATCCTAATGGACAGCTGGTTTGTTGTCATAACAATGTAAAAGACTGTGCAATGATTGCAGCAGAGTTGATAAATGACATGGCTTCTTTCACATTTAACCTGCTCCCTAATGAGGTATGTTAAGCCTTTGTTGGGGTTGGAATAAGAAATGCTGGGTGAGTGGATTGAGCATCTTGCATTGGGGTTTTCGACAGGGATGTGATTTCTGTGGTAAGGGGTTTGGATTGAGAGGGGCATAGGAATGGATAAGGATGTTTTGGAGGTAGCCAATTAAACACCGCTTTAGGAGTGGTTAGAAATATCTTGGGTAGGATTTCAGGGCATGATGAGAGATAATTGATGCCCTGATGAACAATATGATTTATTTGTTCCAGTCTGGGATGTATTGGGTGACAAGAAGGACACTTATTTGTGACTTGTTATTGCCAATAGAAGGAGAATTAGTTGTTTATGGGGATTTACCATGGGAAATCTATTTGCAGACTAGGTCAGGGGGTGAAGTCTCTATGTGAAGACTTTTGTGAGGCCTTTGGTGTATTGGGTAAGGGACTCCTCATCACTGCAAATTAGTCATATATAGGTAACAAGCCTGTATGGGAGGGATGTTTTGATGTATAATGGATGGTAGCTTTAAAGTGCAGGTTTAATGTGGATGATGGAGCCTTTAGTGAGGTGGAGATTAACATCTAGGAAAGTTGCATGCCATGTTGAGAAGGTCCAAGTGAAAGGAGTTGAAGATTTGAAGGAACGAGAATAGAGTACCCTAGCCCTTGTCCAAATCAAGAACATATTATAAGTAAACCTAAACCAGACCAGGGGTTTGACGTTTTGGGAGGCTGGGCAGGTTTCCTCTAGATGGTCCATAAATAGGTTGGCATATGAGTGTGCCATACTGTTGCTCATGGCTGTGTCGTGAATTTGATTGTATACTTTTCCTTCAAAGGAAAAATAATTGTTTGCTAGGATGTAATTGGTACAGATATGTGGAATGAGGTATTGGCCTTTGAGTATGAATGATGCTGTGAATGGTAGTGTTCAGAGCAGCAAGACCATGAGCTTCAACAGTGATGAGTAAGGATCCAGGAGGTAAAGGGGTGAGAATGGTGGAGAGTCGAAGAAAGAAGTGCTTGTTATCTTGGATGTGGGAGGCTAGGTTTCAAACAGTTGGAGGTGCTGGTCGACAAGAGCTGAAATTCTTTGAGTGGGAGCACAGTAAACAGCTACAATGCGGTGTCCAGAATTATTAGATTTATGGATTTTTGTGAGGTAGGGGAGCAGGGTGTTGTTGAGATTAGGAGGGAAGTGAATTTATGGTACAGAATCTCAGAAGTTCCATAACATTTTAGCAGAGATTGTAGATCATATTGGACTTTCCCGATGGGACTGCAGGTAAAGAATTAGGCAGTTGGTGAGGGTCTTCTACCACATAGTTATTGTGATTCATTATAGCAATGGTGGAACATTTGTCTGCAGTGAGGATGATTAGATTGAATATGTTTTGAGGTTGTGTAAAGCAATCAAAATTGACCATAAAACATGTATAAGAAAGAGTGCAATTGGAAGGCCATGGTAGTAAACGCAGTAATGGGGACCTGAACTACTGAAATCATAAATGTAAAGATGAAAGGCCAACATCCCCAGTGGTGTAACAATAATTAGCAGCCTGGACTATGCAATCACCACCGGTGATAAGGCTATGTGAGGGATAATTTCTTAGACTGTGGCTGATAGATCAACTTCAGAACAGGTTTTTGCTTGCACAAGCAACAGATTATACAAATTGTAGACTTGGTGTCAACCTCGGAGGATGCTGAATGACTACCAGAGGAAATGGTCTCGATAGTCAACAGAGGGCAAGATATCACCACAGTGCTTTGTTCACATAGTGAATGCACCACTCATCTCGCCATATGAATTCCCACATGCAGTGTACCTATTGCTGAGTATTGTGTCCTTTTCTGTAGGTGGCCCTTCTGCCTTGTGGCCTACCAATGGACATAGCACTGATGATGAGAAAAAAGGAAAGTCTTCAGGAACATGGAAAATAACTTTATTTGCCTACTAGGGCAACTAATCCAACAATATTACTACAGCAGTAGTTCAGAACCCATGGGCCGTGAACGCTGGTCTCATAACACTGGTCAAGAGTCACAGACAGAATAAATGTGATCAGGAATTTCAGGGGTGTTAATTGTCAGTCATGTAGATCAGCAATTACGGAATGAAAAAAAAAAAAATGCCCTGTCACTTCTCACTTATCACAAGGGTTCATATAGTTAGAAAAGCTCCTAAGACAGATTGACAGTACTTTTTTCTTTTAATGTTGAAAACTATGAATATCATGTACTACCAGGCAGATGGAAGGGTCCTGGATTACAAACTGTGCTTCAGGTCTGTGGACAGCCATAGCTGGTTGCTCATGATGTGAACACTAAAAGTGCTACAATTCGATCATAATTTGTCAGAGTGCTAATTTATCCAGAGACAGTTCTTTCCAAGAACTGCTCAGTTTACATTCTGAAACAAGAAGAAGAAAGGAAGATTTATGTTTTGTGAAAGCATTTAAAAAATAAAACACAGGTTGGTATTCTATGGATTATTTGTAATCACAGAGCAGTTGAAGTTTAATCTTGTATCTGTAAGAATGTCTTTTATTCTAGATCCGATGTGAACTAGACTTTTTCAGGAGTCTTTTGTATTTGTAATATATATCTACTCAAGTTATGGTGTATCCTTAATCTGTACATCCAAGGAAACCTACGTTTGTGAAGAAATTGAAGTTAACATTTTTTATAACCTGAGTAGATAGTAAACTTCTTCCTTGCAAATGTCTTATATAAAAGGAGGAGACGTCAAGATATCTACAGTGAGAAACTTTCAGTGGAACCAATAACTAGTAGGTCCACCAGCAGAAGAAAATAAGAGAATGGTATCCAAAGAATTACGAGGTAACTCATGTTAAAATCTAATAAGGGGTGACAGATCGCTATGCAGTGTTCCATATTTACATGCCAAACTGAATCAGCTTCATAGTTGGGGGAGGAGAGGGGGCAAACTGGGATATCTGCCCCTGGCGGCACTTGCAGAAGAGCACCAAATGGTGACATGTCCCTGATGAGCAGCAGGGAGAAGGGGACGGGCAACAAATTTGGATGCCTGGGTTGCTGCTATCAAATTTCTGCCCCAGTTGGTCAATATCGTTGATGTGGTACTGAACTGAATACAAAACACTGCAGTGGCCAGAATGGTGGACTGATTAGGAGATGTTTGGGACCAGCTGGACATCTCTTGGATCCCCATAACTGGCACACCACAGCACTGGCCACTGGCAACAGCCACAAACTACATGAGCCAAGCAACCTGATGTTGTGAGCAATCGGTTGCCAACTCAGCTCACACTCAAAATCAGTAGTCACTGTCCTGTCCTTACTAATCACTGCTGAATAACATTACACACTTATTAATACATGAAATGATGCCTACGAAAAAGGCAAGAATACAATAGATCTGAGAATTTAGGACATGCACTTTGCTGAGCTGCTATATCCTTGACAGCTGCCACTCAAGTGATACTAACATATAGCTCAAATAGAGACAAATGAATAAAGCAGTATATGCAGCACAACTACTCATTTATTAAAACACGTAGCAAATAAAAAACCTCACTACAAACTTAAGAATTCAAACTACAGACCACACAGATAAATCAAAGTAATTCACTCCTGCTTTTGAGGTCATAAGTACTAGACAAAAACAAACACTGGCTCTTCTGTGCTGCTGCCTACGTTGGAGCTGTCAGTCAGTCAATGCATACACAACATTACTGGGCTAGTCCAAGTTGTCACAGCCTTCCTGCTTTTTGGTGGTGGTAAGTAACAGCAGGTTTAGCCGCTAAATGCATCTGGTAATTTAATACCTTCACCCTTCTACGGTCCTGTACATGTACAAATCCTTCATCCAACCCATCCTTTGTGTAGGCCATCCTGCCTGGATCTCCGCCCTCCTCCCCCGCAACCCCACCCATATACAAATCCCTTGAGACCGTAGAACGCCATGCACTCTGCCTCACCTTCTGTATCCCCCTTTATCCCCCATCCCCCACACAAATCCTCTATGACCTCATCCCCTTTCCCCACCTTGTCCTCTTTATTGAACATCTCCACCTCCGCTACCTTTCCCGTAAATTAGACCCACCCAATCCTCTTGTCCATGCCCTCCTCACAGATCCTGGTTCACTGCCGCCCCTCCCCCACTGCGTTCTACCCACCCTCCACCTGTCGACCCTCCGTATTCTCTCCTGTGGCAACTTCTCTGCATCCTCTCCCTCCCAGATGATGCCCTCCACCCTGACATTCATCCTTTCTACCAGCTGTGATTCTCCACCTCCCTCCCTCCACCTATCCCTGCCAAATGGCCCCATTCCACCTCTCTCTCCTACCCACCCCTCTCTCCCCCTGTCCCTCCGGCATCCCTCCACTCTCCCACCCCTCTCTCCCCCTGTCCCTCCGGCATCCCTCCACTCTCCCACCCCTCCAGGCTTCCTGGGACATTCTGCCTCTCTTTCCTCCCCCCAGCCCTGTGCCCCCCCCCCGTTCCCCTCCCTTCTCTTCTCCTCCCGCCCCCACCCCCACATCACCTCTAGCTCCCTGCCCTTTCATTCAGTGATATCATTCTGTGCTGGTGCTAGATCCAGGTGTGTTTTACAAAGTATGGTTTTTAAAAATGAACAGCGAACGGCCAACCTGCAGCCGACACCGAGTGTGTTTTAAATCGACTGTTTTCCACCACCCTCTCCCCCTTTTTCCCTCTCTACCCATCTATGATCTTTGGTGTTTTAATGTGTACTTCAAGAATTTGGTGTCATATCAATGTGGTATTTTATTTTGAATGAACAGTGAATGGCCAACCTTCAGCTGATACCTGGTGCTTTTCTTTTAGACTTTTCTGTGCTATGTGGTCTTCGAGTCTATTTTATTTATTTTTCTTATCTTCATTTTGTCACCTTGCCCATGTTAAAACGACTGTGTTCTTTGGTCCATTTTAAAACTCACGTAATTTTCTCCAACACAGTCATCATGTACATTTTAATTACCTTCAAATTTTGTCACCATTACTTTCTGTGTCTACCCCACTGTATTGTTTATATCTCTCTCGGCTGAAGAGCGCCTATGTACGCTGACAATCCGCCCGTTTTAGGGGAATTGAAATTCCAATAGAGGAAAAAAAATCAGAGAGTTAGGCATTGTAAGCTGTTTTGTGTGTACAATCAGTGAAGCTCGATTTCAAGATGTAGCAGTAAACCAACTGGAATTCAACACAATGACATGGCTGAAGTGGGGCAAGATCTGAGTTAAATTATACTCCTTATATTCTAGAGTTATTCTGCAGTCAAGAGAAATGCAGTAGAAAACTCAGTTTTCACACTTTTCAAGAGACTTAATGAAAATGGTGTAAAATGCGGGAAATAATGCTTTAAATGGTACAACATGCTTACTGGATCATCCTTGCATTTTTGTAGTTTATTTTTGATATATGTACATAATAGGCTTCAAAATACTTACAAGGAAGTTTATTTATTTAGTAATAAAGGTTATCTGAATTTTTTACTATTTTAAGTGCCAGGTGGAATTGGAACTAGTAACTTTATAGTAAGTATAAATGTTTGACATGATTTCATTCATCAAAATCAACTTTGTCAGCAAGCCTTTAACTGGCATTCATTATTTATGTACGGTTGTGAAACAGCAAAAGTTCTGTACTTTTAGTATTTTCCAATGTTTTGGACAATGATATTTGAGAATTTATTCGCATTTTTGAGTGCAAATATATGTATAAGTATTTTTGTGACATGTGCACAGGGTCGGCATCTTACACTATAATCACGTTTTTGAGGTTATAATATACTGTGCCCCCTTCAATGAAAAACAGAAAAAACATACACAAGCAAACCATCAGTCTCACTGTTTATAAAACTTCACAAAAAATATTTAGATATATATTTGAATTTCTCAATATGAATAAATTCAAGAAACATGTCACCTGTACCTTTATATAAACGCAAAGGGTAAAGAAACTTAACTGCGTAACATTTATAAACACTATACATGAAAGTGAAAGCCATGCCAGCATCAACTACGTCAATTTTTCTTTGTGAACATGGTTTTAAAAAAATGTAAATTTGTTAATGCAAAAACGGGGTGAATTAATATTGTGAAAATAGGAAATGTGATGGGGCCCATCAAATATGGTGTAAATTATGGGAAAATGAAAAATCTGGGAATGTAAAAGTGGGGTTTTACTATAGTTGTATTTTTCAGCATTTCCGCAGAGATCCATTTCCAATTTGACTTTTAATATATATATATATATATATATATATATATATATATATATATATATATATTTTTTCCTGTCCCGGGACCGGAATGGCTCCCTACCCCCCTCCTCAAAACCCTCATCATTTCCTCCTCCCTCTCCCTCCCCTCCGCCCGATGAAGCAGCCAGGCTGCGAAAGCTAGCATTTCCGTGTGTGTGTGTGTGTGTGTGTTTATTTGTTGCTATCACTGCCTGAGCCCCCTCGCCCGGCAAGTGCACCTCATCTACCTTTTACGTATATATATATATATATATATATATATATATATATATATATATATATATACACGTAAAAAACAGATGAAGAACACCTACCAGGCGAAGGGGCACAGGCAGCAACAGCAACAAATAAACACACAGACACACACACACTCAAAAATGCTAGCTTTCGCAGCCTAGCCGCTTCATCAGGCAGAAGGGAAGGAGAGGGAAAAGGAAATGATGAGGGATCCAAGGAAGGGGGTAAGGAGCCACTCCAATCCCGGGACAGGAAAGACCCACCTTGGGGGAAAAAATGGAAGGTAAATAAATGCACACACACCCACACATTTACACAGACACAAGCACACCTAGGCATACATACTGCAGAACTGTAGAAAGCAAAGAAGTTAGAAGTTAGACAGAGATGCCACTTGAGGCAGAGGCTCTGTCCAGAGAACCAAGGCAAAGATGTTAAGATGGTGGGTGGGAATTCGAATTTAGCGGAGGTTGAGACCAGGTGGGCAACGGGAAGAGAGAATATGCTGAAGGGCTAGTTCCCATCTCCGGAGTTCTGAAGGATTGGTGTCAGTGGGAAGTATCCAGATAACCCGGACGGTGTAGCACTGTGCCAAGATGTGCTGGCCATGCACCCAGGCATGTTTAGCCACAGGGTGATCCTCGTTACCAACAAACACTGTCTGCCTGTGTCCATTCATGCGAATGGACAGTTTGTTGCTGGTCATTCCCACATAGAACGCTTCACAGTGCAGGCATGTCAGTTGGTAGATCACGTGGGTACTATCGCAAGTGGCTCTGCCTTTGATCGTGTACACCTTCCGGGTTACGGGACTGGAGTAAGTGGTGGTGGAAGGGTGCATAGGGCAGGTTTTACAACGGGGGCGGTTACAAGGGTAGGAGCCAGAAGGTAGGGAAGGTGGTTTGGGGATTTCATAGGGGTGGACTAGGAGGTTACGGAGGTTAGGTGGGCGGCGGAAAGACACTCTCGGTGGAGTAGGAAGGATGTCATGAAGGATGGATCTCATTTCGGGGCAGGATTTTAGGAAGTCGTATCCTTGCTGGAGAGCCACATTCAGAGTCCGCTCCAGTCCCGGAAAGTATCCGGTGACAAGAGGGGAACTTCTGGGGTTTTGTGGAAAATTCTTAAATTGGGGAGATGAGGAAGTGGATCTGGCAATTTGCTTCTGTACCAGACCAGGAGGATAGCTGCGGGATGTGAAGGCTGTTATTGGTGTATTGGTTCAGGGATTCAGGACTGGTTTGCCACGAAGACCTAAGCTGTAGGGAAGGGAACGTTTGATGTGGAAAGGATGGCAGCTGTCATAATGCAGGTACTGTTGTTTATTGGTAGGTTTGATGTGGACGGATGTGTGTAGTTGGCCGTTGGATAGATGGAGGTCGACATCGAGGAAAGTGGCATGGGATTTGGAATAGGACCAGGTGAATTTGATGGGACCAAAGGAGTTGAGGTTGGAGAGGAAATTCTGGAGTTCTTCTTCACTGTGAGTCCAGATCATGAAGATGTCGTCAATGAATCTATACCAAACTTTGGGTTGACAGGCTTGGGTGTCCAGGAAGGCTTCCTCTAAGCGTCCCATAAATAAGTTCTTGTACGAGGGGGCCATCCTGGTCCCCATGGCTGTTCCCTTTAGTTGTTGGTATGTCCGGCCCTCAAAAGTGAAGAAGTTGTGGGTTAGGATGAAGCTGGCTAGGGTATTAAGGAAAGAGGTTTTAGGTAAGGAAGTGGGTGGTCGGCGTGAAAGGAAATATTCCATCGCAGCGAGGCCCTGGGCATGTGGGATATTAGTGTATAAGGAAGTGGCATCGATGGTTACAAGGAAGGTTTCAGGAGGTAACAGGCTGGGTAAGGATTTCAGGCGATCAAGGAAGTGGTTGGTGTCTTTGATGAAGGATGGGAGACTGCACATGATGGGTTGAAGGTGTTGGTCTATGTAGGCAGAGATTCGTTCTGTTGGGGCTTGGTAACCGGCCACAATGGGCCATCCATCCAACTAAAGGGAACAGCCATGGGGACCAGGATGGCCCCCTCGTACAAGAACTTATTTATGGGACGCTTAGAGGAAGCCTTCCTGGACACCCAAGCCTGTCAACCCAAAGTTTGGTATAGATTCATTGACGACATCTTCATGATCTGGACTCACAGTGAAGAAGAACTCCAGAATTTCCTCTCCAACCTCAACTCCTTTGGTCCCATCAAATTCACCTGGTCCTATTCCAAATCCCATGCCACTTTCCTCGATGTCGACCTCCATCTATCCAACGGCCAACTACACACATCCGTCCACATCAAACCTACCAATAAACAACAGTACCTGCATTATGACAGCTGCCATCCTTTCCACATCAAACGTTCCCTTCCCTACAGCTTAGGTCTTCGTGGCAAACGAGTCTGCTCCAGTCCTGAATCCCTGAACCAATACACCAATAACCTGATAACAGCCTTCACATCCCGCAGCTATCCTCCTGGTCTGGTACAGAAGCAAATTGCCAGAGCCACTTCCTCATCTCCCCAATTTAAGAATTTTCCACAAAACCCCAGAAGTGCCCCTCTTGTCACCGGATACTTCCCGGGACTGGAGCGGACTCTGAATGTGGCTCTCCAGCAAGGATACGACTTCCTAAAATCCTGCCCCGAAATAAGATCCATCCTTCATGACATCCTTCCTACTCCACCGAGAGTGTCTTTCCGCCGCCCACCTAACCTCCGTAACCTCCTAGTCCACCCCTATGAAATCCCCAAACCACCTTCCCTACCTTCTGGCTCCTACCCTTGTAACCGCCCCCGTTGTAAAACCTGCCCTATGCACCCTTCCACCACCACTTACTCCAGTCCCGTAACCCAGAAGGTGTACACGATCAAAGGCAGAGCCACTTGCGATAGTACCCACGTGATCTACCAACTGACATGCCTGCACTGTGAAGCGTTCTATGTGGGAATGACCAGCAACAAACTGTCCATTCGCATGAATGGACACAGGCAGACAGTGTTTGTTGGTAACGAGGATCACCCTGTGGCTAAACATGCCTTGGTGCATGGCCAGCACATCTTGGCACAGTGCTACACCGTCCGGGTTATCTGGATTCTTCCCACTGACACCAATCCTTCAGAACTCCGGAGATGGGAACTAGCCCTTCAGCATATTCTCTCTTCCCGTTGCCCACCTGGTCTCAACCTCCGCTAAATTCGAATTCCCACCCACCATCTTAACATCTTTGCCTTGGTTCTCTGGACAGAGCCTCTGCCTCAAGTGGCATCTCTGTCTAACTTCTAACTTCTTTGCTTTCTACAGTTCTACAGCATGTCCGCCTAAGTGTACTTGTGTCTGTGTAAATGTGTGGGTATGTGTGCATTTATTTACCCTCCATTTTTTCCCCAAGGTGAGTCTTTCCTGTCCCGGGATTGGAATGGCTCCTTACCCCCTTCCTTGAAACCCTCATCATTTCCTTTTCCCTCTCCTTCCCTTCTGCCTGATGAAGCAGCTAGGCTGCGAAAGCTAGCATTTTTGAGTGTGTGTGTGTCTGTGTGTTTATTTGTTGCTATTACTGCCTGTGCCCCTTCGCCTGGTAAGTGTTCTTCATCTATTTTTTACGTATATTTTTTTCCTGTTAGGAATTTTTCCTCTATAATATTCGTATCATATATATATATATATATATATATATATATATATATATATATATATATATATATATATATATATATAAAATATAAAAAATAGACGAAGATTACTCACCAGGCGAAGGAGCACAGGTGTGACAGCATCACAAATAAATAAATGAATACACACACACACACACAATCGCAAGCTTTCGCAACCCAGTTGCGTCTTCAGGCAGTAGGGAAGGAGAGGGAAAAGGAAATGATGAGGGTTTTAAGGAAGGGGGTAAGGAGCCATTCCAATCCCGGGAGAGGAAAGACTTACCTTGGGGGAAAAAATGGAGGGTAAACAAATGCACACATGCCCACACATTCACACAGACACAAGTACACCTAGGCAGACATACTGTAGAAAGCAAAGAAGTTAAGTTATAGACTTAACTTCTTTGCTTTCTACAGTATGTCTGCCTAGGTGTACTTGTGTCTGTGTGAATGTGTGGGCATGTGTGCATTTGTTTACCCTCCATTTTTTCCCCCAAGGTAAGTCTTTCCTCTCCCGGGATTGGAATGGCTCCTTACCCCCTTCCTTAAAACCCTCATCATTTCCTTTTCCCTCTCCTTCCCTACTGCCTGAAGACGCAACTGGGTTGCGAAAGCTTGCGATTGTGTGTGTGTGTGTGTATTCATTTATTTATTTGTGATGCTGTCACACCTGTGCTCCTTCGCCTGGTGAGTAATCTTCGTCTATTTTTTATATTTTATTTTTCCTGCTAGGAATTTTTCGTCTTAATAATCGTTTTATATATATATATATATATATATATATATATATATATATATATATATATATATATATATATATATAATTATAAAATAGAAAAGAGATGACTTACCAAAAGGACCGGCTCGTCGATAGAAACAAATAAAATCACACACAAACACACATACAAGCTTTCGCCACCACTGGCAGCTTCTTCAGGAAAAAGAGGAAAAAACGGGAGGAAAAGGGGAAGGATATGGGTTTTAAGGAAGTGGAAAAGGAGTCATTCCAATCCCAGGAGTGGAAGGACTTACCTTAGGGGAAAAAAAGGAAGGTAAACAAATACACACACAATCAGACATTTCGAAACGCAAACACACTACATGTCTGAGTGTGTGTGTATTTGTTTACCTTCCTTTTTTCCCCTAAGGTAAGTCCTTCCACTTCTGGGATTGGAATGACTCCTTTTCCACTTCCTTAAAACCCATATCCTTCCCTTTTTTCTGAAGAAGCTGCCAGTGGTGGCGAAAGCTTGTATGTGTGTTTGTGTGTGATTTTATTTGTTTCTATCGACGAGCCGGTCCTTTTGGTAAGTCATCTCTTTTCTATTTTTATTTTTGTTTATCCCACCGGGAAAGTTTCCTTCTATGAGGAAGGAGAGGAGAAAGGGAAGGATATGGGTTTTAAGGAAGTGGAAAAGGAGCCATTCCAATCCAAGGAGTGGAAGGACTTACCTTAGGGGACAAAAAGGAAGGTAAACAAATACACACACACTCACACATATCCACGTCCAAACACACCTAGGCAGACATTTGTAGAAACCAAAGAAGTTGGACAGAGATGCCACTTCAGGCAGAGGCTCTGTCCTCAGAACCGAGGCAAAGATGTTAAAGATGGCGGGCGGGAATTAGAATTTAGCGGAGGTTGAGACCAGGTGGGCAACGGGAAGAGAGAATGTGTTGAAGGGCAAGTTCCCATCTCCGGAGTTCTGAAAGACTGGTGTTGGTGGGAAGTATCCAGATAACCCGGACGGTGTAACACTGTGCCAAGATGTGCTGGCCGTGCACCAAGGCATGTTTAGCCACAGGGTGATCCTCATTACCAACAAACACTGTCTGCCTGTGACCGTTCATGCGAATGGACAGTTTGTTGCTGGTCATTCCCACATAGAACGCTTCACAGTGCAGGCCTGTCAGTTGGTAAATCACGTGGGTGCTATCGCAAGTGGCTCTGCCCTTGATCGTGTACACCTTCCGGGTTACGGGACTGGAGTAAGTGGTGGTGGAAGGGTGCATAGGGCAGGTTTTACAACGGGGGCGGTAAGAAGGGTAGGAGCCAGAGGGTAGGGAAGGTGGTTTGGGGATTTCATATGGATGGACTAGGAGGTTACGGAGGTTAGGTGGGCGGCGGAAAGACACTCTCGGTGGAGTGGGAAGGATGTCATGAAGGATGGATCTCATTTCGGGGCAGGATTTAAGGAAGTCGTATCCTTGCTGGAGAGCCACATTCAGAGTCCGCTCCAGTCCCGGAAAGTATCCGGTGACAAGAGGGGCACTTCTGGGGTTCTTCTGTGGAAGGTTCTGAATTTGGGGGGATGAGGAAGTGGCTCTGGAAATTTGTATCTGTACCAGATCAGGAGGATAGCTGCGGGATGTGAAAGCTGATATTAGGTTATTGGTGTACTGGTTCAGGGATTTGGGACTGGAGCAGACTCGTTTGCCACGAAGACCTAAGCTGTAGGGAAGGGAACGTTTGATGTGGAATGGATGGCAGCTGTCATAGTGTAGGTACTGTTGTTTGTTGGTTGGTTTGATGTGGACGGATGTGTGAAGTTGGCCATTGGACAGATGGAGGTCGACATCAAGGAAAGTGGCATGGGATTTGGAATAGGACCAGGTGAATTTGATGGGACCAAAGGAGTTGAGGTTGAAGAGGAAATTCTGGAGTTCTTCTTCACTGTGAGTCCAAATCATAAAGATGTCATCAATGAATCTATACCAAACTTTGGGTTGACAGGCTTGGGTATCCAGGAAGGCTTCCTCTAAGCGTCCCATAAATAAGTTTGCGTACGAGGGGCCCATCCTGGTTCCCATGGCTGTTCCCTTTAGTTGTTGGTATGTTTGGCCCTCAAAAGTGAAGAAGTTGTGGGTTAGTATGAAGCTGGCTAGGGTATTAAGGAAAGAGGTTTTAGGTAGGGAATTGGGTGGTCGGCGTGAAAGGAAATACTCCATCGCAGCAAGGCCCTGGGCATGTGGGATGTTTTGTGTTTCTATCGACGAGCCTGTACTTTAGGTAAGTCAAAAATCTTTATTTTATACCATTTTCCCACCTGGAAGGTCTCCTTATATATATATATATATATATATATATATATATATATATATATAAACGCGTAGAAAAAAGATCGGAAATGTCGGAAAAACAGACGGAAATATCGAAAAACGGGAATTGAAATAATCGCAAAGTTGCTATGAAATGCCGAAAATTGTTATGAAATGAAAACGTGTAGAAAAAAAGATCGGAAATGTCGGAAGAACAGACGGAAATATCGAAAACCGGGAATGGAAATAATCGCGAAGTTGCTACGAAATGCCGAAAATTGTTAAGAAATGTAAACGTGTAGAAAAAAGATCGGAAATGTCGGAAGAACAGACGGAAATATCGAAAAACGGAATGGAAATAATCGCGAAGTTGCTGGAAATGCCGAAAATTGATATGAAAAGCCGAAAATTGTTATGAAGTGCCAATTACAGGTTATAGTAAATGAAGTTGTGAGATGATGTTAATGCAGTAAAATGAGAAATGTAGATGAAAGGGGGATATTATCGAGATACAATTTTGAAGGCGGTATCTGCGAGAATATGAATAAAAAATAATAATAATGACGTTGGTCGTTTTGTTTGGATAGGCTCGCAAGTTAATATTACTGATTGTTGTACAGATTGTTGTATGTAGTGTAATTGCCTGGAGAAAATTGAATTATAAACTAAGAAGGGAGGTAAAAATAGAGTGAGAGTACTATGTAGAACATAAACAGAAGGAGAAAGTAAGAGGACAGAAAAGATTTCGAAAGGTAACAGAGCAATAACAAACGATCGTGATTGTTAGATTCAAATTGATGAAACGAAAATTATAGAGGGAAACTTTCCCGGTGGGATAAACAAAAATAAAAATAGAATACAGATGACTTACCAAAAGGACCGGCTCGTCGATAGAAACAAATAAAATCACACACAAACACACATACAAGCTTTCGCAGCCTAGCTGCTTCGTCAGGCAGAAGGGAAGGAGAGGGAAAAGGAAATGATGAGGGTTTCAAGGGAGTGGATAAGGAGTCATTCCAATCCCGGGACAGGAAAGACTTACCTTGGGGGGAAAAGAAGAGGGTAAACAAAAACACACACATTTACACATACGCAAGTACACTTAGGCAGACACACTGTAGAAAGCAAAGAAGTTAGACAGAGATGCCACTTGAGGCAGAGGCTCTGTCCAGAGAACCAAGGCAAAGATGTTAAGATGGTGGGTGGGAATTCAAATTTAGCGGAGGTTGAGACCAGGTGGGTTACGGGAAGAGAGAATATGCTGAAGGGCTAGTTCCCATCTCCCATAATATTTATATATATAAAAATCACGTGGGTGCTGTCACAAGTGGCTCTGCCCTTGATTGTGTACACCCTCCGGTTTACGGGACTGGAGTAAGTGGTGGTGGAAGGGTGCATAGGGCAGGTTTTACAATGGGGGCGGTTACAAGGGTAGGAGCCAGAAGGTAGGGAAGGTGGTTTGGGGATTTCATAGGGATGGACTAGGAGGTAACGGAGGTTAGGTGGGCGGCGGAAAGACACTCTCGGAGGAGTGGGGAGGATGTCGTGAAGGATGGATCTCATTTCGGGGCAGGATTTTAGGAAGTCGTATCCTTGCTGGAGAGCCACATTCAGAGTCCGCTCCAGTCCCGGAAAGTATCCGGTGACAAGAGGGGCACTTCTGGGGTTCCGTTGAAGGTTCTGAATTTGGGGGGATGAGGAAGTGGCTCTGGCAATTTGCTTCTGTACCAGATCAGGAGGATAGCTGCTGGATGTGAAGGCTGTTATCAGGTTATTGGTGTATTGGTTCAGGGATTCAGGACTGGAGCAGACTCGTTTGCCACGAAGACCTAAGCTGTAGGGAAGGGAACGTTTGATGTGGAAAGGATGGCAGCTGTCATAATGCAGGTACTGTTGTTTATTGGTAGGTTTGATGTGGACGGATGTGTGTAGTTGGCCGTTGGATAGATGGAGGTCGACATCGAGGAAAGTGGCATGGGATTTGGAATAGGACCAGGTGAATTTGATGGGACCAAAGGAGTTGAGGTTGGAGAGGAAATTCTGGAGTTCTTCTTCACTGTGAGTCCAGATCATGAAGATGTCGTCAATGAATCTATACCAAACTTTGGGTTGACAGGCTTGGGTGTCCAGGAAGGCTTCCTCTAAGCGTCCCATACATAAGTTCGCGTACGAGGGGGCCATCCTGGTCCCCATGGCTGTTCCCTTTAGTTGTTGGTATGTCTGGCCCTCAAAAGTGAAGAAGTTGTGGGTTAGGATGAAGCTGGCTAGGGTATTAAGGAAAGAGGTTTTAGGTAAGGAAGTGGGTGGTCGGCATGAAAGGAAATATTCCATCGCAGCGAGGCCCTGGGCATGTGGGATATTAGTGTATAAGGAAATGGCATCGAAGGTTACAAGGATGGTTTCAGGAGGTAACAGGCTGGGTAAGGATTTCAGGCGGTCGAGGAAGTGGTTGGTGTCTTTGATGAAGGATGGGAGACTGCACATGATGGGTTGAAGGTGTTGGTCTATGTAGGCAGAGATTCGTTCTGTTGGGGCTTGGTAACCGGCCACAATGGAGCGGCCGGGATGATTGGGTTTGTGAATCTTCGGAAGTAGGTAGAAGGTGGGGGTGCGGGGTGTCGGTGGAGTCATGAGGTTAATGGAGTCAGGTGAAAGGTTTTGTAGGGGGCCTAAGGTTTTAAGGATTCCTTGAAGCTCTGCCTGGACATCAGGAATGGGATTGCCTTGAAAAACTTTATATGTGGTATTATCTGAAAGCTGACGCACTCCCTCTGCCACATACTCCCGCAGATCAAGTACCACTGTCGTGGAGCCCTTGTCGGCAGGGAGAATGACGATGGAATGGTCAGCCTTCAGATCACGGATGGCTCGGGATTCAGCTGCGGTAATGTTGGGAGTAGGATTAAGGTTTCTCAGGAAGGACTGGGAGGCAAGGTTGGAAGTAAGGAATTCCTGGAAGGTTTGAAGAGGGTGATTTTGAGGAAGAGCAGGTGGGTCTCGCTGTGACGGAGGACGGAACTGTTCTAGGCAGGAAATTTTAAATTTGAAACCACCCAAGTGGTTCTGTCACTGTGGCTGATGGTGACAGTTACATTTCTCTTTGTGGGCAATATTGATGTTCACTGTGGTCTACAAACCCATGATGCAGATCATTGTGTTGTGATCAATCACTTGTTTGCTAACAACATTTTTGGCTTTGAAACCTTAATTTTGTTTCGGTTTTCTACTTCTGACAGGAGTCAAGATTGTAAGAACCATAGTCTCTTTTCATGAACTGGATGATCTCTGGGCTCCATGTGCATAATATCAGCCAGATTTGGGGTGTGCCTCACATTTGGTTAACTTACATGCTCCTGTGAACCAGGAGTTAGATTGTCTCCAGGCTGCAGGGATTATTGACCTGATTAAATCTACCATAGCTCAAGGGCAACTCTAATAGTCATTAACATAAAGCCCAGTGGTACTGATATGGTTAATGGCCAATCATAGGTGGAAACTTATAATATCTCTTGGGTGGAAGACCTCATTAATGAACTTGCTCGAGGGGAATACTACTCCCAAGATCAACATTACTCATGCTTACTTCTAGTTACGCCTAGAGAAGGCAAAACAGAACATTGTTGCCATTAATAGGACTTTTCATTTATGTAAGTACCACACCAGTGACTCCGATTTGGCACTGAAATGGCCCCTGGAATTTTCCTATTGTATCTGAAGCAGATGACATAGCATGGATCATATTGTTTAAGGAACCCTCCATACAATTCTTCACATCCTTTTTATCAGCCAGAAGTGGACTATGTGGGGCACTGGCTCACCAAAGAGGTAATCAAGTTCACTGATTGGAATGACACCAACTTAGTTTCCTTATCCTGCTTAGCAAACTTACCTGAATTGCCTGCGCTGTGGAGAAAAAAATCATCTATTATTTCAAGTTATCATTCCTAGCAGCAACATCTCAGTCTGTTGTGCAAAATGGTGTACCTTTACAACTGGAGCCCTACAATCAGTTGTGTAAAAGGGTGCATTACAATTGGACCTATGCCTGTGATCATGCTTTGGTGAACTTGAAAACCATGCAGTAATTCACCCCTTACACATTCTCTTCCAGACACTCTTTAGTTGTACTGGCTTTTGCATCCATGTGAGTCTGGGGTAGTTTGGTGAACAGGAATGGAGATAGCTTTTGACCTACATAATACACATCCAAGATGTTAAACCTTGCACAGTGAAACTACTCCCAGACCTAAAGGTCAGCATTCATATTAGCTTGTGGGACAAATTCTTCCAAATTACAGTTTACAAGTAGTTGGTAACATTATTGGGACCCCACTCCCAGTGTGGACTATACCTACAGCAATGAGGATGTTTACTGAGTGCATACCATACTGTACAGTCCATTCAATAAGTCATGGACACTCCACAAAAACACATTTTCCATTTGAGCTCTGGGCAAGACCATTCCTTTGTATTGGAGAGATGGCCGCCTCAGTTACATGTCACCTGCAGTAGTGTACTTCCTGTGTTCTTGCTCTTTTACACAGCAAGGCATCAGAGTCTACATGCACCATAATAAGTGGAAGAAACTTGCTTCAGAATAAAAAACATGGCAGATTTTGTGCAATGACATCAAATTTAGAGTGGCAGCAGAGGAGGAGGGAGAAAATGTAGCTAGAGGTGAAGTGCAAGCTTTCTCTACTTCATAGAAGGAGCAGAGGAAAGTTTTACATTAAGATACTTTTGATTAATAGGATATTAGGAGAGTGACAAACAATTTGTAAATGACACATAAACAGGGTCCAGCATTGAAATCATTTCCTTCATTAATAAAAGAATATACTTCACTTAAGGGAGGCATTTCATTCCTTAAGATCCTTAGGTCTCAGGTGCGTCACTTTTTATTTCTTCCTATAATCTTTATATGTTTAAATATTCACAGAATTATCACTGTATTTAAGTGGTGGAGGCACTCATCACATAATAGGGAAACTCATAGTTGAACATCTTAATATATGTAGAAAATATATTGACTTTTTGAGTAAAGTGAGAAATTACCATAAAGAGGTCAGACCTATTATATTTGTGGATGAAACATACAGTCATAGTTCTCACACTAGACCCAGCAACTGGTCAGATGGATGAAGTGAAAGAATAATACCAAGTGTCTCAAAAGGACAACTCATTATATACTGGTCAAAACAATTAGGGGATCAGTTGAGATATCTAGGATATGAAGTATTGTCATTGGCAGAATGAACTAAAATGGTTTGATATCTTTCTGTCAGCTCTATGGAGTGGAGAAAATAACTACATCAACCTAGACTGTGGTAATAACAGAAAGTTGCTGTGGAGGGGGTTGATGTTGACTTGTGTTTATTCTACCAAACAAATTACACAAGCAGTTGAGTTCAGATAGTGTAGTAAACAGGTAGTCCAATGCAACAACAAAGTGACTTGCCTGAAGTATGGCATGGAGAGCCCTAGGAAGGTTGGAGGCTGAACAGACACAGAGGGAGATGGCTGCAGCTACTGGAGTGTCCCAAAGAGTAATTTCCAGGACCCGGACACAATGTCAGACAACAGGAACTGTTAAAAGATGGCAAGGCCAAAGTCATCCATGGGAAACATCAGCAAGAGATGACCATTATCTCTGATTAACAGTCCATTGAGAAAGGATAAGTATGGGAAAAATGAATTGGATGGCAGTAGATAAAGATAACAACTATATCATAAATGCATTCCCTTATCTAGGAAAAGATGACACTAGGCCAAGTGGTGAACTTCTTGGCGATTTTGTTATGAAAAAATTGATGCATCCCTACTTGAATAAGGGAAGAAATGTCACATGTAACAATTTTTTCACTTCCTTGGCTCTCTCTGAGATATTGAAAGCAAATGCTACAAGTATTGTGGGCACCATAAATCGATCTCGCAGAGAAGAAGGGAAAAGGAGAGTTACATAGCACAGTATTGTTGAAGAAGAATGATACTACATTGACTGTTTATCAGGGAAAGATCAACAAGAATGTCCTGATTCTCAGTACTATGCATCCTTATGTGAAAATTGAGGCAGCTGTGAAAAAGAAGCCAGACACAGTAATGTTTTTTATCAGCTCTAAATATGGAGTGGACGTGGTCGACCAAATGGCTCAGTCAAAGCATCATCCAGACGTTGGCCTGTTCACACATTTTACAACTTGTAGAATTTGGCTGCAATAAATGCCTGGATATTGTACAATGCTCTAAATGAGAAAAAATTGAAATGCAGGGACTTCATACTGCAGCTGGGAGAGGATATTGCTGAGAAGTACACAGCAGCCAGGACGACTAGTGAGTGTGTTACTCCTGAAGATATTCCTGAGAGATAAGAAAAGCGAACACGTTGCCATGTAAAGTCAGACTGCACTGGAAACAAATCATTTGTAAAGTGTCATATGTATAAGGAAACTGTCTGCAACAAATGCACCTCAAAAGATTATTATATTTGCGCATCATGTAATGTTAACAAGTACAAACACCCAGAACATATGTATAAGTTTTCTTAATAATAATTGATATTTTGTGAAAACTACTGTACCTTTGTTTATTTTATAATACAATATCCTGCACTTCAAAGAACTGATTCATTAATAGCAACAATATTCAAATGACCTTGGAGAATAAAATGGAAAGAAACCCGGGTCATAAGTAACACAGCCGCGGTTCTAGGTATGCCCAAATATCAGCAATTCTAGTGTTAAATACCCATGTAAAATAGTATTGCAGCTCAACTAAATTACATTTACATTGTAGTGTGCAATATGTTCAGAATTTGGGCAGGACGGGAATTGTGTCTCGATAGCTGGACTGAAGCAGGAAATCCGGGTTTTAAGTCTACATCTATATCCATTCTTCACAAGCCAACTCACAGTATGTGGCAGAGGTTACTTTGTGTACGATAGTCACTTCCTCCTATTCCATTCACATATGGTTAATGGGAAAAATGATTTCCTGTAGTCTCCAAATGGGCCTTAATCTCCCTATACTTATCCCTGTGGTCACTTCGTGATATATATACGTAGGAGGAAAGCAATGTATTGGTTGACTCTTCATGAAACATACACACTTAGAACTTTTGACAGAAGCCCATACTCTTCAAATGTCTGCCACTGGAGTTTCCTAATTATCTCTGTGATGCTTTCATACTTACTAAATCAGCCCACAACGAAGTATGCTGCTCTCTGTTGGATCTTCTCTTTGTCTTCTATTAAAATACCTCGTACAGATCCCACACAAGTGAACAATACTAGGGTGCTGATTGAACAAGAGTTTGGTAACCTACTTCCTTTATTGACGAACCACACTTCCTGAGGATTCTTCCAATGATATTAGTCTGGCATCTTACCCAGAACTGATTTATATGGTCGTTCCATTTCAAATTACCCCTTATGTCTACTCCCAGATATTTTATGGAAGTAACTGCTTCCAATCGTCCCGGGCACGACTTTAAACTGCCTCCCAACCCAAAATGTGGTGCGACCCGTGCTGAGGGGTGCATGGCACATGGGTGGATGCGTCTCGAACGGAGCCTCAGGGATACCGGGCGACCTCCCTGAGTAAGTTGCCTTGCACCATGCGGGGTTATCGTGGTGTGGACCATATAAGTCCCCAAATCTTGGGGGACTAAGATGAACACGGAGAAAAAAATTATTTTAAAAGAATCCAAGGGGCAATCTGAGACCTCAGATACTCAAACATCGGGATCAGGACCGATGGAGTGCACTCCTACTTCTCAGTCAGGGTCTAGACCTGAGCAAGAAATGGGAACTGTAACAGAGAAGTTGGACCAGATTAGGATTAATGCCTTGTCTGGGGCTCAGAGGAGGAAACTTCTCAAGGAACAGAAGCAAAAGGAAGAAAAATAATGGCTTCCTAAACATAAGTGGAGGGAATCAAAAGGGCTTGAGCCCAAGACCCCCAAAAGGGTCCAGAACCCAAAAGTCTCAACAGAGGATTGGAGTGTAATTAACCAAAAGGTCGTTCCGGAAGGACGAACCCTGGTGGTGGAGGTCGGAGAGAAGTCCCTGAAGGCAATGCGAGAGCAAGGCCTGAAACTGTTTTTAGGGTTCTCGCAGGTCGCCGTCAGGGTAATCAAAGACCTTAAAGGCAATAATGGCAGCAAGATGGGGACTGGAAGTGCTGCAGATAAACCTGCAGCACAGTAAAGGGGCCACTGCTGCCCTGAGCCGTCGCCTGGGGAGACATGAGGTGGACGTGGCCCTGATACAAGAACCCTATTTATACAAAGGGGGTGTATCGGGCCTCGGTGGTACTGGAGGTAAGCTGATTTATGCCAGAAATCTAAAAAACTCCAGAACATGCATTTATGTTAGAAATGGAATACCTTTCATACCAATGATGGATTTTTGTTCCAGGGACCTGGTGACCATCAGGATGCAGCAATGTGAGGAAGGTATCAAGAGGGAAATTGTTTTGGCCTCAGCATACCTTCCTTACGAAGACAGCTCTCCTCCTCCTTTGGAAGTGAGGAGACTGACGGAAGCCTGCCATCGGCAAGGTGACGAACTGTTGGTGGGATGTGATGCCAATGCCCACAATCTATCGTGGGGCAGCAAGGACACCAACAGTAGAGGTGAGCACCTTCTTGAATTTCTCCTATCTAACAACTTGGAGATCCTGAATAGGGGTGATGAACCTACATTCAGGAATAGTAGAAGGGAAGAAGTAATTGACATAACTTTTGGTTCTATGATGATGGGAAGTTATGTCAAACAGTGGCATGTGGACCTGGAGCCATCCTCGTCAGATCACATGTATATTAAATTCAAGGTTGAAATGGGAATCAGACAGACCATGACCTATAGGAATCCCAGGAAAACGGACTGGGAGACACATAGGAGAGACCTTGACTTCAGCCTATCAGAAATTAAAACTTCGATAAGGAATCCAGCAGAGTTTGAGGAAGTAGCAGAGGCCGTAACCTCTGCTATAGTGACCTCATACCAGGACAACTGCTCAATCACCAAGAAGTGCACAAATAGGAGTGTGCCTTGGTGGAATAATAACCTGGAAACGCAAAGGAAACAGGTATGAAGACTGTTTAACCTTGCGAGGCGCAAAGGACAATGGGCAAAATATCGTGAGACCCTTGTCAATTACAACCTTGCCATCAGACGGGCAAAGGAGGCATCCTGGAAGGTATTCTGTGAGGAAGTGGAGGGCACGGCTGCTCAAGCGAGACTTCATAAAATCCTCACTAGGGTACCAACTAATCCAGGAGGAACATTGAGGAAGGAGGATGGGGAGTATACAAAGACAGCACATGAAATGCTGGAACTGCTCCTCAAGACTCACTTTCCTCAATATACTCTGGGGGATAACTCAGACCAGAATGCGATTACTGAGAGACAACGGTTCTCAGGTATTCGCAAAGAGGACTGGGATCTGGCCAAGGAGTGTGTCGATTTCAGTGAGGTCCGATGGGCGGTGGGAACATTTCGACCGTTCAAGTCACCTGGTCCCGATAGAATCTATCCAGCTCTCCTGCAACAAGCGGGAGAAAATCTTATTAGATTCCTATGCAGGTTATTCAGGGTTAGCCTAGCAGCAGGAATCATTCCCAATGCCTGGAGGGCAGTGAAGGTTGTCTTCATTCCAAAGCCAGGGAGAATTAATCATACCAAGGCCAAGGATAAGACACCAATCAGCCTGTCCTCCTTCATTCTTAAGACATTGGAAAAGCTGGTTAATGTGCATGTTGGAGAAAGGAGGTTAGGGCTCCTCTACATTCAAACAAACATGCATATCAACCAGGTAAATCATGTGAGACAGCTCTCCACCAACTTGTTGGGAAGGTGGAGAAAGCACTACACTTTCAGGAGATAGCCCTCTGTATCTTCCTGGACATTGAAGGGGCTTTTAGCAACACGACCTTCGATTCCATGGTTAGGGCAGCAGAGGTGCATGACCTAGGGACCACTATATGTAGGTGGACTAGGGCCATGCTCAGTGGAAGAAAGGTAGAGGCTACCATGATGGATGAAAAAATGGTAATCAACACCACTAGGGGTTGCCCGCAAGGAGGAGTTCTTTCCCCTTTATTGTGGAATCTAGTGGTGAATGATCCCATTGGAGAATTAAACTCTAGGCAGTACTTTTGCCAAGGATACGCAGATGATCTTGTCATAGTAATACTTGGCAAATTTGCTGACACAGTGAAGAATATGGCACAAGGTGCATTGGACATTGTGCAAGAGTGGTGCAGAAAACAGGATCTGGAGGTTAGTCCTAAGAAGACTGTTGTTGTACCATTCACAAAGAAGCATATACAACATTGAAGTTGGAATCTAAAGCTTTTCAATGAAGCGCTACCTGTGAAGGGGACAGTGAAATATCTAGGGGTTACCCTAGATGAGAAACTGACATGGACCCCTCACATTAGGAATATTTGCTCCAAGGCAAAAGGTACTTTAGTAAGTACCAGGAGAGCTTGTGGCAAAAATTGGGGCCTGAGCCCCAAGGGTATGTACTGGAAATACACCACAGTGATTAGACCCAGGATCACCTATGGGGCGGTCGTGTGGTGGAAGAAGGTAGAACAGCAGGTTACTGCTAAGGAGCTTGGTAAGGTGCAGAGACTAGCCTGCTTAGCCATAACAGGCGGAATTAGCAGCACACCAACTGCTGGCATGGAAACCATGCTGGATATGCCCCCATTCCACCTTTGGGTCAAGATGGAGGCAGCAGTTGGTGCATACAGGCTCAAAACTGGCAACTGGAACTCTTTGGGATATCCAGAATCACACACTAAAATAGTGAGTGAGGTAAATATAGGAAAGGTTGGGGATATGCCAGCCAACTATATTATAACCCCATACTGCTTCAACAAGCCTTTTAGTATAACAATTGGAAGTAGGGAGCCGTGGGAGACAATAGTTCGACACCGTACGGGGGATATTGTCTGGTTCACTGACGTGTCAAAATCAGACCAAGGCATTGGGGCCGGGGTATACGGGGTGCAGCCAAGACTGGAGGGTGTCATCTCTCTAGAGAAACTGGCCTCAGTATTCCAGGCCGAAATCACTGCCATCAGGGCATGTGTGGAGGAGAATTTCCGTATGTGCTACAAAGATCGTAGCATCTACATCTATCTATTCAGACAGCCAGGCAGCCCTGAGATCACTGGCAGCTCCTGCAACAAGGTCTAAAATTGTTGCAGAATGTCACAGGGTTCTGGTGGAGCTAGGGGAAAGCAATAAAGTAAATCTATTGTGGGTCCCTGGCCACGCGGGGATCAGTGGCAACGAACATGCCGACTGATTAGCCAGGATGGGGGCAGAGTCTCCATTTATTGGACTGGAACCTGTCCTGACAATCACCAAGGCAATGATCAAATTGGAGCTACGTAACTGGCTCAGAAGACAGCATGTAGTATATTGGACCAAAGTCCATCAACAAAAACATGGCAAGGTAATGATGCCAAAGCCATGTTTTAAAAGAAGTTCTACAATCCTGGGTCTGAACAGGAGAGAGATTAGACTCATGGTTGGATTGCTGACAGGCCATGGGAATTTCAAAAACACCTACATACAATGGGAATAACAGAAGAGGACCCTAAATGTAGGATCTTTGATGACGGTGATGAAACTGCATCACATCTAATCTTCGAATGCATTGCATTGGAGACTAAAAGGCACAGAACATTTGGAACAACCAGACCCGAAGAAATTGTGTCTAATAAAGAACTGGTAAAGGGACTCCTTGCACTGTTCAAGGGTATTGGTTGGCTTTACTAGATATACAGGGAGCGATACCGCACAATAAACTTAGTTTCGGTGCGGGCAGTGGCGGGTTCGACCAAGACATTTTTGGCTTCCCTGGAAAAATCAAATCAAATCAAACTGCTTCCAATATTTGTCCTGCTATTGTTTAGTTATATAATAAAGGATCTTTCTTTCTATGTAAATGCAGTGCTCAACACTTGTTTATATTGAGGCTTAATTCTACGCAACAGTCAAGATGTTTACATGTTTCAATATTTCGATTTCATCAACTGAATTACTGGTCTTTTTTTATGCCGTGAATTACCTTTCCTTTTCGCTCCCATCCGTTTTTCTTCCCTTCTCTCCCACGTGAAGAAGGAACTGTGTTCTGAAAGCTTGTCCTTTTTTTCTTTTTCTTCATTTGTGTCTCTATCGGCAGTACAGCACAAAGGTAATTACTGGCCAGCCAATCCATCTAATTGAAAAATAATTTATATTGTAAAATGATAATTAAAGTTCACAATATAATTAAAGTTGATAATAAAGTGTAAATGTGAAACCAACATTAAATTTTAATTACTGATACATGTACTCGGTAAATTGATGATTTTTATCAAGTCAATGCTGCCTAACATGCTGGTAAACTTAAAACTACTTGCAAGATTTTCATTTGTCTCCGAATGCAGTCAACATAAAACTTGTATCAGCATTTCGGGGAAACAGCCAATGCTGTCTTCTCTTCACCACTGGACTATTATAATGTGAGGGCAAAGTCATTCCCATGAACTGTCTACTTATCAAGGAAAACCTTTAGAAATTCGATTAATGATGGAAATTCTCTACAGAGATGTTGATGATAAATTATTTTTCAAAAGAGATAGAATGGTTGGCTACTACTTACCTTTTTGCTGTCCTGTCGATAGTTAGACACAGAAAGAAAAAATTATTGTAATAAAACAAAAATAAAATGCCAAAATTTGTTTTCTTTCTGTGTGTAACTATCGGCGGTACAGAAAAAAGTTAAGTACTGGCCAGCCAATCTATCTCTTTTGAAAAATAATTTATTTAGAAACATGATTATGTAACAATACTCTTGATATACTTAAAACAATATTGCACGGCAAGTCACTGTTACATGTAGCATTACAAAATCCCTGAGATTTTATGAAATTCCCTGATTTTTCCAGCTAACACATTCTCTGAGCAACCCAGGTTTTCCAGACAAATTGTTGCCTTGCAAGAACCCAAGTTAAATGACAGCTGGTGTGGCACAGGGGATAGTGTCACTGATTGCAGTGCTGAAGGTCGCCGGTTCAATCCCGTCTACCAGACAAAATTCATTTCTTTGTAATTAATATTTCCAGAATGTTCTACATGTTTCTTATGTTCACTTGTAATTCCTATGCATTTCTTATGTTAACTATTCTTCTAATTTCTGATGCATTCTGTCTGTGTGTATATAGCACAGCACTCTGCCCGAGAGGCAGTCAGTACTGTGGGTATGTTTCAGTTCGCAATAAACCTGCTTTCACTATAAGTGCTGTGTTCAGTTGACAACCTTGCCAACGAAGTCAAGCCTGCTTCCATTTCAACGCGACATTGTTTGGTGTAGGCGCCAGGTATCCTGTGCAAACAACTGCATAACCGTGGCTCCGAATAGGCAATGTAAAAGCTGCTGTTAACACGGACTAGAACTGGAATACAAGGGATATACTGAGTACATCCTTCCGAAAATCCGTATCATCAAAAGAACCATGGACACGAAACCAGCAGTAAGCCAGCTGCATATGACACCTGTTGGTGTTGTCTGGAGACGCTGGACAGGACCCCAACAAATGGGTAAAAGGGGCAGCCGGGACTATTAGACAAAGCGAGCATCAGATGATTGCCATGGATGTAAGCCCTGTATGTCACGAGAGAGCCGAAGCCACTGACGAAGAGGTATTTCAGACATTAGCTCCTGTCTGCCCCGCCAGTCGCACCCGACATGAAGAATGGCATTGCAATGCTATGAATTACGCTGCAGCCACCAAACGGCAGCCAATGCGGTCACAACCAACTCCCCCAGCAACTATGACACCCCGCAGAAGAACAGACGTCTGGAGGACAGACGAAAACACACCACTGTGTTTCCCCTGTGGGCGCCATGGAAATAAGAGAGAAGATGATTATTCGACAATTATGTTGCTGCCAGACATCAGCCAACAAAGCAGTTCTATCCCAGGCAGTCACCTGCTGACGAGTTCAGTCGACGTGTGGGAAGAAGCACATCACTGTATCCTGGACGAGGTCGCACACCGATGTGACGCTGCCATTCACTGTTGCCGTACAGAGGTACCAGCTGCTCCCCTAGCCGCCATGCCCACGAAAACTAAGCGAGGTGACCATCTACGGAGGTGAGGCTGCCACAGATGAAAATCCTCGATGGACGACAGTCCCTGAGTTTGGAAAACTCATTGATAGCAGGAAGGGAAGGATACGGGTTTTAAGGAAGTGGAAAAGGAGTCATTCCAATCCCAGGAGTGGAAGGACTTACCTTAGGGGACAAAAAGTAAGGTAAACATACACTCACACATATTCACACACAAACACACCTAGGCAGACATTTGTATACACACACGTGACATCTATTCCAAAAGAACAGACGTCCCTTCTGATTCTGCAGTTGTTATTCTTTCATATTCACAGAATATATGACATCTTTCGTTAATGGGCAAGTTTGGAGCCCTTACTCTTACAGGCATTAGTACAAAGTGACTATGAGTTTGAGTACTGTGGGCAGGGTAATTCTGGAAATTTGTGTCTGATGGGAGGCCTGCTATAAACAGTAATGAGATTCTAAACTGAGACTGAAATGTATACCACAGAGATAAGCTGGACAGTAAAGGGGGAGGCATATTTATAGCATTAAAAATGCACTAGTATCAAAGGAAAATGACGGAGATCCGAAACTTGAAATAATTTTGGTGAAGGTTACAGTTAAAGCAGGCTTGAACATGGTAATTGGATGTTTCTGTAGGCCTCCTGGCTCAGCAGCTGTTGTGGCAGAACACCTGAAGGAAAATATTTCCAGTAGATTTCCCAATCATGTTATAGTTTTGGGAGGACATTTTAATTTACTGGATATAGATTGCGAGACTCGCATGTTTATGACAGGTGGCAGGGACAAAGAATCCACTTGAAATTGTTTTAAGTGCATTCTCTGAAAACTACCTTGAGCAGTTAAACACAGAACCAACTCGTGGCAACAACGTATTAGACCTCTTGGTCACAAACAGACCTGAAATATTTGAAGCAGTTAATGCAGAACAGGAAATCAGCAATCATAAAGTGGTTACAGCATCGATAATTTCAGCTGTAAATAGAAATATTAAAAAGTGTAGGAAGATTTTTCTGTTTGGAAAAAATGACAAAAAGCGGATTTCGGGGTACTTGATGGCTCAAAACAGAAGTTTTATCTCAAGTACAGATAGTCTTGAGGAATAGTGGTTAAAGTTCAAAGCCATTGTACAATATGCACTAGATAAGTATGTACCAAGCAAGAACATATAACATGGAAAGGAGCCACCATGGTACAACAATCGCAGTAGTCAGAATGTCATCCTCGAATGGGACTTCTTCAAGGCACCCCAAGCTATCACTGACTGTGGAAGATCTGAGCTGCAAACTGAGAAAGTCGTTCCAACTGGTACACGTAATACAGAATTTTCTGGGAAGTTATTTGCCATTGACAATGTGATGATCCTGCCGTTGACATTGGGAAGGGTTCCAGTCACAAACAGATGACCAGTTAAACTGTGAAGTGCTTGTCGATAATAAAATGTTTATTAGGCTCACAAAAGAAATTTACATATCAGCGGCTATCATAGGAACTACCAGTGGTCGAGAAGAGTTTTGGATCAATCACTAATTGTCACGAACAGTCACAATTTATCCCCAAAGGAATGTGTATTGGGACAGCTGAACCAATCTAGAACGGTGAAATCAATGTCATCAATGAAGACCCATGCTGTGCTCTTAGTACAGACAATACTCTGGAGGAAACAACAGTGGAACTGCCAAAAGGGCCAGGACTGACCAAGGAACAACGCCAGCGGGTGTTAGCAATACTATGCCAATTTTCGGATGCATTCACCCCCCAGCAGGAGAAAAGTCAGACGAAACGGCCCACAATAAGGCACCGTATCAATACTGGGGTTCATCCAGCAGTCATATAGAGTGTTGCCAGCTGAAGGACGGATAATTCGGGAAGAAGTGGAGAAGATGTTGCATGATAACATTATTCAACCTTAGGAGAGTCCTTGGTCATCACCAGTGGTCCTTGTAAAGAAGAAGGATGGCACGTGGTGATTCTGTGTCGACTATCGGTGGCTGAACAAAATCACAAAGAAAGATGTCTACCCATTGCCGCGCCTTGACGACACCTTATGTAATGATACTTTTTTTTCTGGATTTTATCGCTGGTGTTGTCACAAGATCAAAGTTGAAAACCGGAATTGAAATTTAACTAACCGTAAGATCAGCAATGAATATTAATTTTTGAAATGGTTAATAAACTGAAAAGACCACAAAAGATTCCGCCGTCAGTTTTCAGTAGCAATATAAATTAAAAATTACGACAACACCAGAAAGTACCATTACATAAGAAAATAGCGGAATCAGTTACCTGGTATGCATTCATTGGTGGAAGCCGTGACACTGCAGTTGAACCTGTATGAATTGATTAATATCTTCGTTCTCGTAAACTGATGCTTGGTTTCATGACTATTAATTATTAAAATTTTAAGACTGTGTGCAATTTTGATCACTATGGATATCGAAAGTTAAAGAAATTATCGGACTTCGCTTTTAACAGAATGAAGATTTCCTGCAGACATTGAATTCAATTTTTAATATAAAATGAGAGTAAATAAATTTTGCATTGAGTATGTTCTTTCGTCATCATGAAACAATAGGCAACAATGACCAAGCATCAATTTACTAATATTGCTGAAAATCAAGTCATAAATTAAATGAAAGATGGGGAGAAATAGTCATTATTTAAATAAAATAGAAATTTCAAATGAAATTTAAAATTTATTACGTTAAAGGATGCTAACCAGGGCTCTGATTTGATTTGATTTTTTCAGGGAAGCCAAATCAGTCTTGGTCCAACCCACCACTGCCTGCACCGAAAAAAAGTTTATTGCGCAGTATCGCTCCCTGTATATCTAGTAAAGCCAACCAATGCCCTTGAACAGTGCATGGAGTCCCTTTACCAGTTCTTTATTAGACACAATTTCTATGGGTCTGGTTGTCCCAAGGGTTCTATGCCTTTTACTCTCCAATGCAATGCATTCGAAGATTAGATGTGATGCAGTTTCATCACCGTCATAACAGATCCTACATTTAGGGTCCTCTTCTGTTATTCCCATTGTATGTAGGTGTTTTTGAAATTCCCATGGCCTGTCAGCAATCCAACCATGAGTCTAATCTCTCTCCTGTTCAGACCCAGGATTGTAGAGCTTCTTTTAAAACATGGCTTTGGCATCATTACCTTGCCATGTTTTTGTTGATGGACTTTGGTCCAATATACTACGTGCTGTCTTCTGAGCCAGTTATGTAGCTCCAATTTGATCATTGCCTTGGCTATTGTCAGGACAGGTTCCATTCCAATAAATGGAGTCTCTGCCCCCATCCTGGCAAATCTGTTGGCATGTTCGTTGCCACTGATCCCCGAGTGGCCACAGACTCACAATAGGCTTACTTTATTGCTTTCCCCTAGCTCCACCAGAACCCTGTGACATTCTGCAACAATTTTAGACCTTGTTGCAGGAGCTGCCAGTGATCTCAGGGCAGCCTGGCTATCTGTATAGATATAGATGCTACGATCTTTGTAGCACCTACGCAAATTCTCCTCCACACCCGCCCTGATGGCAGTGATTTCGGCCTGGAATACTGAGGCCAGTTTCCCTAGAGAGATGACGCCCTCTAGTCTTGGCTGCACCCCGTATACCCCGGCCCCAACGGCATGGTCTGATTTTGACCCTTCAGTGAACCAGACAATATCCCCCGTACGGTGTCGAACTATTTTCTCCCACTGCTCCCTACTTCCAATTGATTGAAAGGCTTGTTGAAGCAGTATGGGGTTATAATATAGTTGGCTGGCATATCCCCAACCTTTCCTATATTTACCTCACTCACTATTTTTGTGTGTGATTCTGGATATCCCAAAGAGTTCCAGTTGCCAGTTTTGAGTCTGTATGCACCAGCCGCTGCCTCCATCTTGACCAAAAGGTGTAATGGGGGCATATCCAGCATGGTTTCCATTCCAGCTGTTGGTGTGCTGCTAATTCCATGTTATGGCTAAGCAGGCTAATCTTTGCACCTTACCAAGCTCCTTAGCAGCAACCTGCTGTTTTACCTTCTTCCACCATATAACTGCCCCATAGGTGATCCTGGGTCTAATCACTGTGGTGTATATCCAGTGCATACCCTTGGGGCTCAGACCCCAATTTTTGCCACAAGCTCTCCTGGTACTTACTAAAGTACCTTTTACCTTGGAGCAAATATTCCTAATGTGAGGGGCCTATGTCAGTTTCTCATCTAGGGTAACCCCTAGATATTTCACTGTCCCCTTCACAGTAGCGCTTCATTGAAAAGCTTTAGATTCCAACTTCACTGTTGTATATGCTTCTTTGTGAATGGTACAACAACAGTCTTCTTAGGACTAACCCCCAGATCCTGTTTTCTGCACCAGTCTTGCACAATGTCCAACACACCTTGTGCCATATTCTTTACTCTGTCAGCAAATTTGCCAAGTATTACTATGACAAGATCATTTGCATACCCTTGACAAAAATACTGCCTAGAGTTTAATTCTCCAATGAGATCATTCACCACTAGATTCCACAATAAAGGGGAAAGAACTCCTCCTTGCGGGCAACCCCTAGTGGTGTTGATTACCATTTTTTCATCCATCATAGTAGCCTCTACCTTTCTTCCACTGAGCATGGCCCTATTCCATCTACATATAGTGGTCCCTAGGTCATGCACCTCTGCTGCCCTGACCATGGAATCGAAGGTCGTGTTGCTAAAAGCTCCCTCGATGTCAAGGAAGATACAGAGGGCTATTTCCTGAAAGTGTAGTGCTTTCTCCACCTTCCCAACTAGTTGGTGGAGAGCTGTCTCACATGATTTACCTGGCTGATATGCATGTTGGTTTGAATGTAGAGACTTACCTTGGGGGAAGAAAAGGAAGGTGAATAAATACACACACACCCATACATTTACACAGATGCAAACACCTAGGCAGACATACTATAGAAAACCCCAGTTTCTATAGTATGTCTGCCTAGGTGTGTATGCGTCTGTGTAAATGTATGGGTGTGTGTGTATTTATTCACCTTCCTTTTCTTCCCCCAAGGTAAGTCTTTCCTGTCCCGGGATTGGAATGGCTCCTTACCCCCTTCCTTAAAACCCTCATCATTTCCTTTTCCCTTTCCTTCCCTTCTGCCTGATGAAGCAGCTAAGCTGCGAAAGCTAGCGTTTGTGTGTGTGTTCTATTTATCTGTGCTGCTGTCACACCTGTGCTCCTTCGCCTGGTGAGTAATCTTCGTCTATATATATTATAGAGGAAAAATTCTTAACAGGAAAAATATACGTAAAAAATAGATGAAGTCCACTTACCAGGCGAAGGAGCACAGGCAGTGATAGCAACAAATAGACAAATAAACACACACACACACACACACACACACACACACACACACACACACACACACACAAACGCTAGCTTTCGCTGCCTAGCTGCTTCGTCAGGCAGAAGGGAAGGAGAGGGAAAAGGAAATGATGAGGGTTTTAAGGGAGTGGGTAAGGAGTCATTCCAGTCCCAGGACAGGAAAGACTTACCTTGGGGGGAAAAAAGGAGGGTAAAACCGAAAGTACAGGCTCGCCGATAGAAACATAAAACACAAATAAAAACACACAAACATTCAAGCTTTCACCACCACTGGCAGCTTCTTCAGGAAAAAGAGGAAGGAAGGAGAGCAGAAAGGGAAGGATACGGGTTTTAAGGAAGTGGAAAAGGAGTCATTCCAATCCCAGGAGTGGAAGGACTTACCTTAGGGGACAAAAAGTAAGGTAAACATACACTCACACATATTCACACACAAACACACCTAGGCAGACATTTGTACACACACACGTGACATCTATTCCAAAAGAACAGACGTCCCTTCTGATTCTGCAGTTGTTATTCTTTCATATTCACAGAATATATGACATCTTTCGTTAATGGGCAAGTTTGGAGCCCTTACTCTCACAGGCATTAGTACAAAGTGACTATGAGTTTGAGTACTGTGGGCAGGGTAATTCTGGAAATTTGTGTCTGATGGGAGGCCTGCTATAAACAGTAATGAGATTCTAAACTGAGACTGAAATGTATACCACAGAGATAAGCTGGACAGTAAAGGGGGAGGCATGTTTATAGCATTAAAAATGCACTAGTATCAAAGGAAAATGACGGAGATCCGAAACTTGAAATAATTTTGGTGAAGGTTACAGTTAAAGCAGGCTTGAACATGGTAATTGGATGTTTCTGTAGGCCTCCTGGCTCAGCAGCTGTTGTGGCAGAACACCTGAAGGAAAATATTTCCAGTAGATTTCCCAATCATGTTATAGTTTTGGGAGGACATTTTAATTTACTGGATATAGATTGCGAGACTCGCATGTTTATGACAGGTGGCAGGGACAAAGAATCCACTTGAAATTGTTTTAAGTGCATTCTCTGAAAACTACCTTGAGCAGTTAAACACAGAACCAACTCGTGGTAACAACGTATTAGACCTTTTGGTCACAAACAGACCTGAAATATTTGAAGCAGTTAATGCAGAACAGGAAATCAGCAATCATAAAGTGGTTACAGCATCGATAATTTCAGCTGTAAATAGAAATATTAAAAAGTGTAGGAAGATTTTTCTGTTTGGAAAAAATGACAAAAAGCGGATTTCGGGGTACTTGATGGCTCAAAACAGAAGTTTTATCTCAAGTACAGATAGTGTTGAGGAATAGTGGTTAAAGTTCAAAGCCATTGTACAATATGCACTAAATAAGTATGTGCCAAGCAAGAACATATAACATGGAAAGGAGCCACCATGGTACAACAATCCAATTAGAAAACTGCTATGGAAGCAAAGAGAACTGCACTGTAAACAAACATAGCCAAAGAATTGTAGACAAACAAAAATTAAATCAAGTGAAATGTAGCATGAGGAGGGCTATGTGAGAGGCGTTCAGCGAATTCGAAAGTAAAGTTCTATGTACTGACTTGGCTGAAAATCCTAAAAAATTTGGTCTTACCTCAGAGCAGTAGGTGGATCAAAACAAAATGTCCAGACACTCTGTGATGAAAATGGTATTAAAATAGAGGAAGATTGCACTGTAGTTCCTTCTCTAGATTGCTGCACAGATTACAAAATAACAGATATCGAAATAATTGACAGAGGGATAGAAAAATAATTAAAATCACTCAAAAGAGGAAAGGCCGCAGGATCTGATGAGATACTAGTTTGTTTTTACACAGAGTACGCGAAGGAACTTGCCCCCCGCCCCCCACCGTCTCTTGTAGCGGTGTACCATAGTTCTCTAGAAGCGCGTAGCGTTCCAAAAGATTGGAAAATGGGGCAGGTCATCCTCATTTTCAAGGGACGTCGAACAGATGTGCAGAACTATAGGCCTATGTCTCTAAAGTCAGTTGGTTGTAGAATTTTGGAACATGTATTATGTTAGAGTATAATGACATTTCTGGAGACTAGAAATCTGCTTTGTAGGAATCAGCATGGGTTTTGAAAAAGGTGATCGTGTGAAACCCAGCTCGCACTATTTGTCCACGAGACTCAGAGGGCCTTAGACACTGGTTCTCAGGTAGATGCCGTGTTTCTTGATATTTGCAAGACGTTTGATTCAGTTCCTCACAGTCGTTTAATGAACGAAGCAAGAGCATATGGTCTATCAGACCAATTGTGTGATTGGATTGAGGAGTTCCTAGATAACAGAATGCAGCATGTCATTCTCAATGGAGAGAAGTCATCTGAAGTGAGAGTTATGTCATGTGTGCCACAGGGGAGTGTCGTGGGTCCATTGCTGTTCACAATATATATAAATGACCTTGTGGATAACATCGGAAGCTCACTGAGGCTTTTTGTGGATGATGCTGTAGTATATAGAGAGGTTATAACAATGGAAAATTGTATTGAAATGCAGGAGGATCTGCTTTGAAGTGACACATGGTGCAGGGGATGGCAATTGAATCTCAATGTAGACAACTGTAATGTGCTGTGGACACATAGAAAGAAAGATCCTTTATCATTTAGCTACACTATAGCAGGTCAGCAACTGGAAGCAGTTAATTCCATAAATTATCTGGGAGTAGGCATTAGGACTGATTTAAAATGGAACGACCATATAATATCAGTTGTTGGTAAAGCAGATGCCAGATCTAGATTCATTGGGAGAACCCTGAAGAAATGCAGTCCGAAAACAAAAGGAAGCAGGTTACTTGTTCGCCCACTGCTTGAATACTGCTCACTGGTGTGGGATCTGTACCAGGTGGGGTTGATAGAGGAAGTAGAGAAAATCCAATGGTTAGCAGCGTGCTTCATTACAGGATCATCTGGTAATTTGTCTGTTTCGAGAACATACCTTTACCGAGGAGTGCAGCAGTATATCACTCCCTCCTACGTATATCTCACGAAGATATCATGAGGATAGAATCAGATAGATTAGACCCCCACACAAAGGCATACCCACAAACTTTCTTTCTGCAAACAATACATGACTGGAATAGGTGGTACTCAAGGTACCCTCTGCCACACATCGTCGGGTGGCTTGCGGAGTATGAATGTAGATGTAGATACACGTAAAAAAAAAAAAAAAAAAACTGCTTGTCATAGTAAGAATAGACCACAATGGAAATTAATGTTTCTTTTATGTTTATATTCTACTTACTTTCAATGGAGTAAGCTGCAAGTATACATATAATTGTATTTCTTTATGAAGATGTTGTTCTTTATATCACTGAGATTATGCTATTTCCACACAAATTTCATGATATTGCAATCTCTTGATCTTACTTGCCAAAACTACATGCAACTATTCATTAATTATCTAGAAAAATAATTATATACCAACATTACTTCTTCGGTGGCTTGCCCAGTGCTAAGAGTGCTAGTGTCATTGCAACTGTCAGTTGGTAAGAACATTCACAGCAGTGAGTGTTGCGACTGTATATGTTAGACTGTGATAAAAGTTTTAAAAATAAAAATAGCTCTCATTCTTTCTTTGTCTTTAGCCAGATGGTAAGTATTGCGCTCCTTGTCTGTCAACTGTTTACAAACAATTAGGCTCTCAGTGATTGATAAAACATTTCAATGAACTATTGATCTATATTTATTCACAGCTGTTTTCTTCTGGATACATAACATCAATAAAAAAAATACAATATATAAAAAAAGCTTAATACACAACATATTATATATGTGCACAAAATGTTCTTTGCATTTATGATTTAAATTGCCTTTGGCATACCTCTTTATCACAAAAGCTACCTCCAAATGATGGATGATTTTGGGAATGTTGCAGAGATGGAATCACATGATTGTGTTTTTGTAAACATCATAAAAGCATGAAAAAACAGTATGTAATGAAAAATGTAACAATATTGGTCCCTTAATACTAAGGTTTTTTTTACAGGGACAATCAAAAGACATAATTTCATAGAAAGATACAAATAAAGCAACTAATAGACACATTTAATTAACTGCTTCTCATGTTTTCCATTAATTTACTGTTGAGCTGAAAGAGTCAACTAGATGTACAAACAATGTCAACAAAATGGCTGACTATACAGGTAACATTTTACAATGGTAGTAAAAAATTATGTGCCACTAGTTCCGTATTACAAGCAGAGTGACTGGAAGAGAGAGAAGTCAATCAAGATTGTCTGAAGATTGGTAACTCAATTATTTGTATTCCAGAAGGCACTACTCAACACATCTCTCTTCACAGGTTTTTAGCCTCTGGCACACAGCAGCAACTGTACCTGCAACTCTGTGGCAAGACTTAATATACTCAGACAAGATTAAATACTCTTACAGTCTACTTGAGACAAAATGTCTGTTATTATAAAAGGCTGCACTAAAGCATCACAGACATTACATTAAATCAAAAGGTGAATATTAACAGAAAAGGCAATTTAATAAAATAATTATTTACAGGTTGATTTCACCGGCATGAGTAGGATATGTAATTTTTCAAGAAAACAGATGAAAGTAAAAACAATGGCTGGCAAAATATTAAATGAATGAATCCTGAAATAAAGAAATATTCACAGAACTAAAAAAAAAAAAAAATATTAACAGTGTCCATCACCTAAAAACAATGAGAAATGTACTGTCCCTCATTTCTATAGAAAAAATACAATTCTACAAGCAGTTCGTATCATTTTGTTCCTTAGTCATTGAGGTGGCTGCAGCTTTCAAATATAATGTGTAAATTATATTGTGACAAGTTGTATATTTCTTACTAATATGCTTGTAGGGAGTGAAAAATAAAGAGCTCCGCAAAATTTGCTTTATGGATTTGATTTGTTTGCAAATCACATTATAAGCTCACACACTTATTCAATCCATAATGTATTTACAGATAACACTGCATAATGATCAACCATTCTCTATACATTTCATAATATTTAACTTAAATATAGCTGGTTACAAGATGTACACCTAACAGACTAGTAAAATGAAAGGCGGGAGGGGGAGGGAGGGAGGAGAGAGAGTGAGTAAGACACACACACACACACACACACACACACACACAGACAGAGAGAGAGAGAGAGAGAGAGAGAGAGAGAGAGAGAGAGAGAGAGAGAGAGAGAGAGAGGGGGGGGGGGGGGGGAGTGGCTGCAATACTGAAGTAAAACTTAATCTGTAGCTTCAAACATCTAATACTATTACAAAACTTTTATACTGCTATCATTTTGAAATCAACAAAACACAAAATTGTCAATAACTGCTGTGATACCACAACAGCCAGAAAACTACAAGATGGACACTATAGTTAGTTTAGTTCTTATATTGTACATTTTTATTTAGAACAGTCTTGTAAATGGCAGGATATAGTCACCAGAATCAAAATGTTTTAGCTGTTTCTGTATGCCTAATAAATGCTACTAAATACAGCAGTAGAACAGAAGAAGAAAATCCAATTCATTCTACAACAAAAAACCAACAAAAAGTTAGTAAAGACCTTGTTTAGTAATACTTGGCACGTAATAAACTGACAGATCTGCAACATCATTTTGGGTGTTTCTCACAGTACAAGTTAAAGCTAGTCTTGTCAAATACTATAACATTGAAACCTCAGTGACCCAAAATTACAACTTAGTGTTGCAGTTTTACAATAGTTGTTTACACTAAGCTCTCCTCAAACCAATTAAAAGTACAGAATTACCTCTAATCATGAGTTTTCATATGACTCAAATACTCTTGTTAGCTGCCTGAGTATTAAAACTATTTTGCTGTGTTATCCTTGCTTGTTACAATCTAAGAGTACTGAATCACTCAAGAAATAGTGACTTATTTCACAGTATACACTTTAAACTGCAACATCCTGGCAGAGTTTTCTAGTTACCTTGTTTTATGAACATACCAGTTTTTACCTGTTAATAAGCTCAATGCTCATTCTACTTCAAACGTCTCTCAAGCAATAAATGATTGGCACTGTGGTTACTCTTCTTGAATGAAGAGTCTATTGATTACTCCAACATTAATTAGTTCATACTACTGACTTGTTTAAAGTATGTTGCTTTATTAATACAGTCCTGAATTGAATTTGATACTTCATATATGTAACCTGGTATGAAAGTTAAAGACTTCATATCCTCTTCAGTATCTTCAAAAGATAATTCAATAGACCCTTCAATTCTAAAATTCAAGATGAAGCAAGTAATATTATTAAAGTTACTGCACAATCCACTTAATTTATGATGCTAAGGCATGTATTAAATTTGCAGCTGCAGCCACACTAACTATAGTTCAGTACCTCACATTGTTTGCCAATGTGATGCCTTCAACATTAACCTTAATCCAAAGATATCTAAATTCTAGATACAAGTCGCAGTATAAAATGGTATTCACCAAAGTCAAAAGACCTGTGGAAGAATAAGAGGGGGAAAACATATTATTTCGTATTTTGAGCTTGTTAAGCAAACATCCCCCATTTACTGTCTGCTTCTTTCCACACTTATAAAAGGTTACATACAAAGGGATGAAAAAAGTGACATATATACAGTAAACATATTAAAAGTCAAAATTATAAGTAAAAATACATTTTGAAAAATAACACAGATTGTCATCCTCATTAATAAATTACTGCTTACAGAACATACAATTTAAACAGCTACCATTCTGTCTACCAATAAATTTTTGCTCTGGTACATGACTAGATCATTCAAATAATTACAAGTGTACAAACAGCTACTGCACTTATTTACTTATTATTAAGTTATGATTATCTGCACCGCAATCACAAAAATTGTTCCATATACAAAATACATGTGTACTATATAGAAATTTTATACAAATATTTATGGAACATTATATTGCAATAATTACAAGAATTACATTTTTCCATCTGACCCGTAGTTATACATCTAAACAAGCACCTCAACTTTGAGAGAAGTCTTTAAGAAAATAATACAGTATTCCAGCTTGTGCCATGACATCTACTGTACTAGCTGCCAATTGGTCCCTCTGTTTGGAAGACTCAGATTTAGCTGAACCAGGTCGAAGCAATGTAGGTCCAAAGACTGTAGCAAGATTATGTAGAGACATCTTGTTTTGACTTTCATGCTGATTGACCCTTGAAAATTAAAAAAAAATTCAGTTATTTTTATGCCCATTAAGACAATAAATTACACAAGTAATTGATTTTGAAAATAATAGATAGTATCTCCTCTGTGAGTTGACTAACTGACTGCAAACAGACTTGATGAAAAGGCTGCTCATGTTTATGGTTTTGGACGAAAGGTCCTTCTTTTGAAGTAGAACACACGAAAGCAATGTCTCTCGGTACTCACGCAAGTGAAATTGCAGCCCAGAGTCAGTACAAGTGTGAATTAAGATTGTGTGAACGAGTTTTAATTCAGAAGAAGGACTTTTCATCTGAAAGCTTAAATGTGAATGATCTTTTCAATGTCTCTGTGACTCAACACCACCTCTATGCTGAGGAGGAATCTAGCTTTTTCAAAGACTATCAAGTAAAGTAACTTGTTTCATATAACTGTGGATAGTGCAGACTAGAACACCATTTGGTGTTACAAGACCAGTGATATTTTATAAATTAAATCAAGACAAATAACATTTGGTTACAAATGTAAAGAGAGACAAATAGTGATCCATAAATTAAGGTGTCAGAGGGGGACAAATGTGAAACCCAAGCATTCTCATGTTGAAAATAACTTTTCAAAAATTACGTAAATTACTTATTGTGTAATCCAAACTAGATAATTTAATACTGTAGACTGCAACTACTTTAGGAGTAAAATTGACAATTCACAAAGAGGCAGATGCAATGAGTCATCAGGAAGACATCTAGACAACAGAATGTGGGAACTGGAACAAATGAACCACAGCCTTTGCAGGACTGTAAGTAGCTACGTCCTATATAATTCCACTGCAAAGCTTTTTGCGGAAAACAAAGCAGATATCCACTAGCATGAATGAGCAATGCCAAATTGTGGCCAAGAATAAATTTGACAATAATGTGGCATTATGTGCAAGTGAGCAGAACATGTTTGATTTCAATTGCTGCTTTAAAACCTGGGTTATCTGGATCCTTCATCATCAGAATTACATGATGGGAACTATCCATGCAACATATCTGCTGCTCACATGATTGTCTTGGCCTAAAGCTTCAGTGACCCACTGTCCACACCCCCTTCCCACCATCCTATCCACTCCACCTAAGTCACATCCCTACATAATTGTTAGTTAAGTACCACTTCCCACGGATTCAAATGTGCATCAGATGCCTAGACCAGAGGAAGGCAACTTCATTTCAGGTGGTGTGACGTGAGAGCAGGAAGAGCAAACCCGTCCATCCGTGTGACGTCAGGCGAGAGGTTTGTGTGCAATGTTGCCTAGATACATAGGGCTGCGAGTTCAGAGCTGGAGTGCTCAGTCTGCAATAGCACTCTTCACGACAATAACATGGTGAGTACAAGCAATCAGATTCTCTTTCTGCGTGGAAAGACGTTTCTTTTTGTTCAATGCGGTGAAGGTGCAAACTGTTTGCTGTGTAACAGAAGTTTAAGAAGTATAAAAAATGTAATTTACACCGTCATTTTTCTCTGTGCCACGAAAATGAATGTGGAAAATATGAAGAACGAGCCAATGTAGACTGTCAGAGTAGCGAAGCGTCTGTCCATCTGCGCTACAGAAGAGCTCTACATATAGCCACCAAAGTCCTAAATCAAATCAAATGTTTGTAATCCTATGGGACAAAACTATGTTGGTTATCAGTACCTAGTCTTACAAACTACTTGAACTAAGTTAAACTAACACCCCCCCCCCCCCCCCACACACACACACCCCTGCCGGATGGAGGATTCATACCTCTGATGCGGGAGGCCGCGGAATCCGTAACGTGACGCTCCAGACTGCTTGACTACTTCCGCACGGCAACAAAGTCATAGCTGCTGATCTTACTCTTTCTGAAGAATATGTGCAAATTCTGGAAGCTCTTCGTAACTAGTTTGTGTCCAGGTTTCAAAATGTGGAAATACTGTCTATTGTGTTTCAGCTCTTTGCAACATTGTTTTAGTGGGTGTTCACAATTTTCCTACCAGATTTTAAATGGGACTGTCAAATTTGCAATGCGATGATTTATCGAAGGACAAATATAAACATCAAGACTTGGCAGATTTTTATAAGAATTTTCCTCAAAACAGAAATTCGAGTTTGTATTCCCTTGCTTCATGGATATTGTGTATGTTCGGTTTCGACGTATGTGTGTGAACAATTATTTTCTATTATGAAATTAGTGAAGTCCCAATACCCAAACACCTCTCTAATGACCATGCTGTCGACGGAACGTTAAATCCTGAAACACCTTCTAAATCACAATCTAACAAGCAGGTTCGATTAAAGATATCTCAAACATTTTATGCTAACACTGAAAAATTAACCGAAGAAAAACGGAATGCAAAATGTCGGAAACCATCTAATTACTTAAACTATACAGCTTTGCTCTAAATTGAAGAGAAAATTGTATTATGTTCCATTCTCTTTGCTTTATAACAGTGCTATATTACAGTACAACCTCGTTTTTAAATTCTCGGTTTTTACGTTATCCCGCCATTTACACCATTTTTGTCGGTCCCATCAAATTTCCTATGTTTACAATGTTAATTCACCCTCGTTTTTGCATTAACATATTTACACTTTTCCCGCATTTTACACTTTTTGAAAGCATGTTAGTGAAGAAAAATGACGTAATGTACATACATTAACACTAGCATGGCTTTCCCCTTAAAGTATAGCACTTAAAAATTATTCGCATTCGAGTTTCTTGAAACTTGGCGTTTATTCAAACGTATATTTCGCGTTTCATTGTTGATTTAAAGACGCGCTGATTTGTGGCAATGTAGTTCTTCTTTTCACCAGCTTCTTTGGCAGAGAGTGTGGCATGTACTCAGACAAACAGAACGGTTTGTTAACGAGAGAATAACGCTGATTTGTGGTGGTGTAGTTCGTCTTTCCGCTAGCTTCTTTGCCAGAGCGGCTGGCGAGTACAGTACTCAAACAATCAGAACCAGTTGCTTTGTTGAAGTGAGAATAAATAGTTGCGTTGTTTTTGTGATACATATTTCTGGTTAATAAAGAACTTTATCTGTCACAGTTGGGTATCATAATACCCACAACCTCAAAAAAGCGATAATAGTGAGAGATGCCGATCCAATGCAAACGTCACAAAAATACTTATGCATATGTTTGTACTCGAGAACGCGAATAAATTCTCGAATATTGTTGAGTGAAACATCGAAAAATACAAAACTAACGGAACTGTAGGAGTTTTACTAGGTAAATAATTAATTCCGGTAAAAGGCAGTAATTTTGAAGATGTTAGATAGCCTAGCAGCGGCGTCCAAACAATATCTATCGAAGCGATTCAGGTAATTTTGAAGATGTGTTATAGCCCAGCAGTGGCGTCCTCGATTATAATGAATGAAATTACGTAAAAAATTTCTACTTCCCATAAAATTACCAGTTTGCCTGGCGCTTAAAATAGCGGCATCCTCGATTATAATGATTGAAATTGTCAAAAATTTCCACTTCCCATAAAATTACCAGTTTGCCTGGCACTCAAAATAGCGGCATCCTCGATTAAAATGACTGAAATTACGTCAAAAATTTCTACTTCCCATAAACTTACCAGTTCTGCCTGGCGCTTAAAATAGCGGCGTCCTCGATTATAATGAATGAAATTACGTCAAAAAGTTCCACTTCCCATAAAATTACCAGTTCTGCCTGGCGCTTAAAATAGCGGCGTCCTCGATTATAATGAATGAAATTAGGCCTATGTCAAAAATTTCTACTTCCCATAAAATTACCAGTTTGCCTGGGGGCTCAAAATAGCGGCATCCTCGATTATAATGACTGAAATTCCGTCAAAAATTTCCACTTCCCATAAAATTACCAGTTCTGGCTGGCACTTAAAATAGCGGCGTCCTCGATTATAATGAATAGAAATCTTTGACTTAATTTCACTTCCCATAAAATTACCAGTTTTTCCTGGCGCTTAAAATAGTAAAAATTTGGATAACCTTTATTGTATAATCAACTCCCTGGCGAGTATTTAGATGTCTATTATGTACATATATCACACATAAACTACGAAAATGCAAGGCTGATCCAGTAAGCATATTTTACCATTTAAAACATTATTTCCTGCATTTTACACCATTTCACTGAAGTCCCCTTAAAAGTGTAAAAACGAGGTTCTACTGTATAATGTAGGGAAGGTGAACCAGTGACTACATTTCAAAGGCACGACACTTAGAAGATGCAACAATTCTACTAAAGAAACTGCCTAACTACACTTGTGGGTACTATTGCATAGTATTGCTGCACATTGTGGGATCCCCCATTAAATTGGACTGATAAGAGGATACAGGAAAGTTCAAAGAAGGGCTGCTCATTTTGTATTATTGTGATATAGGGGAGACAGCGTCATGGAAATGATGCACAAGTTAGGGTATAAATCATTAAAAAAAAAGGCTCTATTTGTTGGGGTGAGATCTATTTGCAAAATTCCTTTTATCAACTTCCTCTTCCAAATATGAACATATTTTGTTAGATCCCACCAACATAAGGAGACATAATTAAATAATCAGATCAAAAACTAAAAGATTTAGGTTTTCCCTTCTGTAATGAAACTGACAATATTTGATAAGCTGTATATAAATATGTGTAACTTAATTTATTAATAATGCCACTCATCTTAAATATAATTTTTATTAATGTTATGAAAGTCCGTACAAAAACTGTCGAACTTGAATCCAAATTGATGTATCGATCTGCATTATCTTTGGACCCCCCCCCCCCCCCTCCTTTTTATGTGTGTGATGTGGCCACTTTGAATGAGACATGGACGGTGACATCGCTTTGTTTCTGTGGTCTCATGGCATTTCAAGCGTGCGTATTGTACAGTTTTTCTTTGTTTAGTGAAGTGTCGCAATAAGTACCAGTTTTTTCTAAAAAAAGGTATCCACGAGTCAATAGTACAAACACTGATAAAAACCTGGACCTCCAATTTGTTTGCAGCACAAAGAAATCGACCTTGGACAACAAAGTCTACTTTCTCACCGAGAATTCACCGAAACCAATTAAATTATACATTCATGTGACCTCTAAAGCAGTCAATGTTTCTATGAGCCATTCTATGTTGAATTGTCTACAACAGACCCACATTATTTTCAGTGGTAAAGCATAGAGGCATGTGAAACTTCTCACCTGCACTAATAGAGAATGGAATGCTAGAAGAAATATCATAGAAGCGATTCATGAACCCTCTCCCATGCACTTCTATGTGATTTGCATACTATTTATGTAAATGTAAAAGATCTCATTAGTTTGTTAAATACACTTGTTTTCTTCTTATCTAAACTGCTTCAAAAATAACATGCTGAATTGAATGTACTTGTTGTAATTTAATATGGTCAGCCAATTATGAATTTTACAAACACTAAAGTTTAAACTTACTTCATGAGATGAGCAAGTAGAAAATGAATAATCTCCTGGTTCTGCTGAGGCAAGAGTGTGAAACACTGTCGTAAAGCTCGCTGCTTTGCTTCATCATTAGTACCGGTATTAAAAGCCTCCAGAAATTTGGGATACAATTCATCAGTAAAAAGAGCCTCTGGAAGTTCACGTAGATACAATTTCAAAATGCCAGTGACTGAATGAATATCCACTTCCTTTAGCAGCTGTTCAGCTTCATAAGAATCTGAAAATAAATACCACACAAACTGTTGTCAACACATGTAGCAAAAATTTAACATAATTGAATGTTGTTTCAGTGTCTTTGCACTTGTGTGTGTGTGGGAGGGGGGGGGGGGGGGGGAGGCATGAGGCAGAGAGAGGTGGAATGGGCATAAAATGCATAATTTCAGAAGGGTTGTGGTGGAATAGTGTCACATTTCAGCTTTCATCGGGAAAAACGATGAAAGTGGAAAGAAAAGAATGGATTGCAACAATGTTTTGAAAGGATAGATTACTACTTGCCACAGAAACGCCTGAATGTTCTGTCTTCTGAAGAAGGCCATGCTCAATAGCTTAAGTGTTGTACTTGTGTGTCTTTTTTATGTGCCTGTCACAGCTCTTCATTCCGTCTTCGCGGTGAGTTGTAAACTGTCATTATATTGTTAAATTCCAACCTGGACTTTCCATTATTAGATTCATTAAAAATAGACATACACTCTCTCTCATATACATATGACTGTTGTCTTCAGCCACTGAGAATGTGGGTAAGAGAGAATTTTTGACAAATGTTCTATGAGCTGAAAGCTGAATATTATCACAGTCTTTTTCGGTACAAGTAAGCCTCATTGAGGCTTCTGTAGAATGACAAATGTGTTACAAGAAAATAGAAACATTAAAGGATCAAGAAAAAAAAGGGGGGTGAGGAATAAATTATCCTGTGTGAAGGGCAAGAAGGGGGTAAAGGCAAGAAAAGCATCAAAACTACAGCAGCTACATCAGGAAAGACTTTTATTTTGATTTTTTAAACTCTTCATTAGTCAAGAGATTTTTTTTCTTTTTTCTTTTTTTAAAGTACCATATTAAAGTGATTTTATAATTATGATTTTCTTTAAATTATACTTACTTGTTTCAAATGATTTTTTCAACTTGTTGAGATCAGATGCTGAGCCTGAAACTCTATATATACCAACTTCATTCATTCCCCGACGCTCAACTTCTCTTACACAGGATGTCATTATGAAAGGAACAGCTCTCTTTTGACGCCTGAAATGAAATTACCACTTAGTAATACAAGAAAAGTATGCATGACTTACATATTGTGTAATGAATTTAAAGTTTAAACTGTCAGATTCTGCAGAAGATTTTATCAATATTTATTTGCAAAAGTGAATTTCTCATTGCTTCACTGTATAAGGTTCAGATGTCCACCAAATGGTGCCGAGCCGGGACTCAAGTCTTGGTTCTCAACGGAAGTATGGGTTGGTCCTAGACTCTTGTTCGGGTAGCAACTGCTAGCGAAAAGCAGGAAACCCGAATTTGAGTCCCAGCTCAGCACAAATTTTCATATGTCTCCATTTGGTAGGACACCCTGACCTTACACAGTGATGCTGTGAGAAATTTGCTATTGCAAATTGATAAAATATATCATCACTGTCATTAGTCACCATACAGTAATTTTTCTGCAGGGGACGATGCATAAAACAATGAAAGCCTTTTAAAAATCAAACTGCACAAGGGAAAAAGGTTACTGTGGCCAGAAATATTTAATCTTCTGCACTCAAACATACAGGCACGTTTAAAGAAATATGAGAGTATGTGTCCTTTTTTTGACGATGGCTGTGGCAGGTGGCTTGTGTGTACAAGTGTCTTTTTTAAATGCCTGTTGAAGTTTAACTATCATCTTTGCGGTGAGTTGCAAGCTATCCACGTTATTGTTAAATCGTTACAGTTACATCACATAGCTATTGTAGAAATTTCAGACCTGATCTGAAACTATGAGTTTATATAACATGTATGCAAGATGTACTTTTCATCCTTGAATGTAAGTGCCCAATGATAACAATGTTGCAAAACTGTCAGTTTAATAATTTGCAGTTACAAAATACTGCTATCAAATGTTTACACAGACTGTAAATACTTAGCAGAAACTGACCACTGGGTAGATCAGTGTGTGTTTCAGAGAAATGTGTGAACACTTGAAATAATAAAGACCTTACAACTTATCTAAGATAAAATGAATAAAGGCCAGCCTACAATTAAAGCACTAATAAATTTAGAGTAAGCTTATCACATTGTTGACTACAACATACTCATTGAAATTCTAAAGTTTACAGGGGTAAAATACAGAGGTTACCTACCACACGTACAGAAGGTATATTTCAGTTATAAGAGTCAAAGGTGAAGAAAAGTAGCAGGGTTGTAGCCTATCCCCACATTATGTAAACTGCATACTGAGCAAGCAAAAAGGAAACAAAGATGAAATGTAGAAAGATAATTGAAGCTTAAGGAGAAGTAAAAAGTACTTTATGATTTGGTGAAAACATTGAAAGCCTAATAAGCAAATTGAAATATGAGTTGGGCAGAATGGATAATGTATTGAAATGGTGACACAAGAAAAAATCCAATATGTTGAGGATATTAGGTGAGGGGAAAGACAGCAAATGTAGTAGATGAATTTTCCTATTTAGGAAATAAATAAATGTCGACAACACAATCTACATCTACATAGATACTCTGCAAATCACATTTAAGTGCCTGGCAGAGGTTTCATCAACCACTTTCATAACTTTTCTCTACCGTTCCATTCTCTAATAGTGCACAGGAAGAAATAAGGATGTACATGACAGATTTGGTAGAGGAAAAACTTTTTAACCATAGAAATGTGTTAAATTGAACAAAAGTGAAGAATTTGTTAGCAATGAATTCTTTCACAAGTTAGAGCGCCGCCCCCCCCCCCCCCCCCCCCCCCCGCCCCTCTCCCAACCATCACCTGTGCACATCCCCGCTGAGTACACAATGCTGAGAATAAATTTTGACACAGGTAAACTAGAGTTGAGTGAAGGGTTGTGTTGGGTGGAGTGAGTAGAAGAAGAAAAGGGGGTGGGAAATGGCAGGAGGGAGGAGAGTTTGGAGAAGGGTAGCTGATGACCTGGAGGGAGGCATCAAATGTGCAGTAAAGGAAAGAGGGAGGGATGCACTGCATGTGCATTGAAATACTACAAATTGGTACCAGAGCCAGTGAGTTTGATGATGATGATATGGAGGTGTGGATTGGGATAGGATGACAACGAGATAAAGTAAAGGGAGACTTATAGATAAAGGGTGTGGATGCAATGGGTGTGTAGGGATTGACGACAGATGTTAAAAGGTTAACTCTTATCTATCTAATTCAGAAAATATGATCCTGGCAGTGGGAGATTTCGATGGCCCGTTTTGTAAAGTAGTCACTGAACTCGAGAATGTTGTGCTCAGCATTGTGTTCTAACACTGGGTGGTCAACTCTGCTCTTGGCTACTGTATGGCGGTGGCCGTTCATTCTGGTGGAGAGCTAGTCAGTAATCATTCCTACATATAATGCTGTGTGGAAATTGTAGCTAAGCTATGAGGGAGAGTCAAACAGACATGTTTTCAAGTCAATTATTGAAAAACAAAAGACAATTGCAATGCATTTTCCATATATTTTCCCACGTTAGAAACATATTTTATCTCCAAAAGAAGGGATGATTTTTATTGCACTATTGTAGAATGAAGCACACAAATTCCCCCACCCCCCTTTATCATCTTCAAATTGTTGCCTTGCTAGTGATTCCTGAAGTGGCTGTCACAGGGTGATAAGTCCAGGCTATGAGGAGGATGATCAAGTTGAGTCCAGTGCATTTCCTGTAGTTTGGGGCCTGGCACTGATTTGGATGATGATGAACCATCAAGTTGGTTGGTCTTAATATTTGTGGTGATATGCATCACTCTCCTCCTCCAACAGCTAGCAGTAGTAAACAGCACTGATTGCACAAAAAATACAAAAAATCAATAAGCAAAATGCCTCACTGCCCCGGGGGGGAGGAGGATAGTTTAAAGAACCTTTCCAGTTGATATTCTAGTCTTGACTTTTAATGGGGCTGCCTCCCATTCCCCCACCCCCCCTCCCTGCACACTTCTTACTTTTCTCTGTGGAAATGAATTGGCAAATTTCTGCTGCCTGGTAAAACATTTGGACTGTTAAGCCGGGGCCAAGAATTTACACAGCTCTTGGCAGGTGAGTGTGCATTCAGTAGGTACTATCTATAATGGTTCCAGCAGCTTTCTACATACTAAGGAAGGTAATCATTGGCATCTAATATAACTATTAGCAACATAATGATTAGCGAAATATAAACAGTACCTTTTCTGATTTAAATAATAATAATAGTAAATAAAAAACACATATTGTAAAATGTCTTATTTCTGTTATTTTTTATTAACTTCCCTTAGCTCCATAAATAAGGTGATTAATCCGTAAGAATTATGGGCAATCCCTAATATTTGGCATCATCACACTTGGTGCCTCAAAGAACCATTCCACATTAAATTCCTGTATCAACACCTTATCAACTGCTTAAACTGTGTGTGTTGTTTCACATTTTTTCCTTCTTCTTAAACAATAACTTACTTGCAAACCTGTTGAATTTTAGCACCAAACAGTCCTGAAGTTTTTGCAGCAGGAACTCTCCTCAGTGTTACCTCACTTGGTACAAATTTTAACGATATTTTTAAGGTACAGTTCTGAAGAGGCATGGACTTTGCAACCTGCTGATCTCCTAACCATGATCTGCTTAACTGCAATATAAAATGAAGTTAAATCATTAGTATGTCAGATAATACATTATTTGTATATAATAAGGCTGGATAATGGATTACGCAATTATAGAAATAGTGTACAATATTATGTGTCCATGTTTTTACATCTTAACCAATGCAATGTTCTTCAGATACGCAAGTTTGTCAGCAGAAAATGGACACTGCAATGAGTACAGCTATCACGAATACAACATACATATATCAACTGCATACTGAATAAGCAGCAGCTGTACTATTTATTTGTAACATAAAATTTTTGCTTCATCTGGACTCAAACCTGGATTTACCACTTTTTACAGGCAGTCACCTTAACCATCAGGCTATCTGTGCATTCCTCGTGGATTTATCCAAATTCCCATATGTCATACACATTCTAATATTGCCCTATAGTGCTCACACATATCTGGATTCCTAAACATGACGACGTTTATTTACTGTCACAGGAATTGCTTTGGCTTGCAATACATGCTGCAAGTCCAAAGGACACTGCATTGATTAAATTTTAAAAATAAGACAATGACCATTGTTTCTGTAAGGAAACCATAATGGTAAAGGTGACCACTGGAGAAAAGTGTGATATATCTGAATTTGAGTCCTGGTCCAACATAAATTTTCACATGTTTTTACAAATTGTACAGATGTTGTTATTCATATTCACAATTGTAAATAGATTTCTGACAATTGAGTAACCCATGCCCTCACTGCCAATGTATTGTCGAAATATATGCCAATAAGCACCATTCATCTGATCAGTAGGATGTTTGTTGAATTGAGTTGTGTGAGTATTTTGTAGAAAATAATCAATTAAATGTAAAAGATGGTACATATGGAGTAATTAAAACAGCTGTTTATTCATTTTGCAAGCAATTAACCTGCCATAGTAGTTGCAAATGACAAGTACGAGACAAATGGTGAAGGTCTGTCCTAGAATAGGAAGACACATCCTGATCATAAATATTTCCAAAAATATTTTTCTGCAAATGCGTACTGAAGCACAAAAATGAAGTGCCGAAAATAAGCACCTGCAAATCCAGCTCAAAGTCCACAAATGAGAGCTAACATGGTCTACACAAAGCTGAAAGATAACAAGGAGGGTGAAATAACTCTCAGCTATGATTGTCAATAGAATCTAGTACTACCAAAGGTGCCAGGCCATGAGGAGTATTATTCCATTCAAATGTAGCTTTACAACTTTACAGTCTGCCTGAGCTCCTCCGAGTCTCACCAGAACACTAACACAGACTCTTTGTATATTTGGTTGGGGCATGAATTTGCTGAAGGATCAAACTAAATAGTTTTGATGGTTGTTTTCAGATGGGCGTGGGGATCAGGATAAAAACAGGACGATATCCAGCATGTCACTGGTTTCTTCTCAGAGCTCCCAACAATCTAGAAGAAATAAATAGTGGTCACACATCCATCCCAACTGACAGGACACTTGGTAACACCAAAAGACAACTTTTCATGTTGGGCATCATTGAAACCCATCTGTATACATTCAGTAGACTGAGAAATTTGCTTCCATAGAACTTAAAAGTACAAAATGAATGCCCAGTTTAAGACTAGAAAAAATACACAGAAGGCACAGCGTAAGTTACTGTTAAGTGATTTTTACAGATTAAAAAATACAAAAATTCAGGTTTACAAAAAGCCAAAACAAGATCTGCCTACACACAAAGAGTTTATAACATTAAATGTGAGTGGGCATTGACATAATTCAATCGAAAAAGTTGAAAATTTGCAATCCAGCCAGGATTCAAACTCGGGTCCTTCTGCTTACCAGGAGGATGTGTGTCCATATTGCAATTAATATCTCAATTTAAAGTTGAATGGTGTCATGTCTTAATCATTATTTTACTTTACAGCCATGATTTAATAGTAATAATTATTATCCAACAAAGTGAGAAGGATTTGAAGATTATGCAGAAACCGAATTATCTTCACAATTAAATTAGGTATTTAGTGCTATATGTAAGTGTTATTATTTCTTAAAGAACTGACATAATTGCAAAAAGTAACAATGACAATATTTCGCAGTATATAATCTGAAGAATAAATCTAACCGTAACATTTGGCTTATAAAGATCTCTGATTTACTTATTACAATGGTTGTTCAATAAAGCCCTCTTTCTATACTGTCATTAACATATATACAAATAAACATCATTTTACATACCGGTACTTCAACTTTGATGTTTCTTCAACATGTGCGCAAATTTCTGAAATATTCCAACGTACGGCAGAGCCATAGTGAACCACAAAAGTGGCACCTTGTAGTGTAACTAGTTGCACTGCATTCCTATATCCTGACATAAGATGGCCAAATACATTTATTTTAGGGATTAAGGTAGACAACTAAGTATTGCCTCGAGTTTTTGTCTGCCCAGGTGGACGGTCGAGGAAAACACTTACTGTTCCTACAAGGAGAAAACGTGGTAAAGGAATACACAAAATTCAAAAGTTGGGACTCCTTGGAATTGTGTTAATGAAACAATGTGATATATTCTTTTGTTTTTGGTATTTTATTAGATGATTCTGTGTTAAGACGTTAACGAGTTCACAAGTACAAAGCTTGATAAGCTTGGTGATTTATTGATCGTATCCAAAGGTGCAACAAAACGTTAATCAATTACTAATATACTTGGTGTCCAAGACTTTATTGGGTATGAACTGCCCATTTTCTCTTTCTCTGAGCTTCGCCCTGAGAAAAGTCTTCGGAAAGTAAGATGTCCAAGTATTTAAAAGAAGATGTACAATCTGCAGGAGGAATGGACTAGCTGGGCCTCCAAACATTCACAGCTAAAAATAGGGAAGAAAAAATTATACAATGTGAATTACACATACTTTTCACCTGAACTTCAGGGCAAAACTGCCGAGCTGTTGACTTGGGTTGAACCCAGCTAGTCTCCAAAGTCCAATTTTCGAATTAGTTAATTTTCTTTAACTAGAAAATATAAAAAGTTTTTATATGATACATAATGTAATAGACATCACAATACTAGTCAGGGCCTGTTTTTATTATGTAATCAAGGTTACCTGAATTTCAAAGTGTAACTGCAAACTGGTATCTTCACAGGAAACATTTAAAATAATTTTATTCGTCATAATCGATGTTTTCGTGAATGCTGCATCTGTGTCATTCGTTCTTTAAATAATGAAACACTGCACCACTTCCAATTTTTTCATGCTTTTTTTCCCCTCCATGCTTCGGATGACGATTTTTGAGAATTTAATTGTGTTGCAAGCACAAATATCTCTAGCACTATTCCGTCTTTTTGAGGTTATAACATACTTTGTCCCTTCCAATGTGCAAAAAACCACACATATGAAAACTGTCATTCACACTGTTTATGAAACATCACAAAAGAAGTTACATAAATATTTTCAGTTCATAATGAGAATAAATTCATTCTCAAAACTCATCATAATAAGTGTGAAAAACTACATCTGAATAAACAGTTGGTGTGAAGGCTGATGGAGCGATCATAAATTACAGTCGCGCCCATCAATCAATGCATCTATGGCAACTTAGCGCGAACTATAAACAACGAAACGCGATCTATGCATTTCAATAAATGCATAAAATGTCAAGTAACTTTCTGCATAACATTATAAACACAACTTGAAGGCGAAAATCGTGCCAGCTTCAACTTATGTCAATTACGTAACGTTTTAACTCCTCGAACATGCTTTTATAAAACGTACCAGTAAATAGCATGAAAATGTATATATTTTAATGCAAAAACTGGGGTGAATTGAAATTGTGAATTGAAAAAAAAATTGTGTAAAAGGTGAGAAAACGTAAAATCCGAAAATCTAAAAGTGGTGTTTCACTTTATGTAAGGTTCCCCACCCATGAAAAGTTCACTTCCCTTCAATGAATCCAATGACTTAGCTGTGGAGGGATACTCCTTCCTGCTATAATAACTATAAACATGCACGCGGATTCCATCAGTCTGGAAATTACGGTAACAGGACAAGGCTGCTTCTTCTTTCCAGATGTCCCTAAAAATGTATTAGATCCAGACACCTTGGAATTGTTACAGATTACTGCAAGTTTTGGAGTAATACTCCCTTCTCACTACTGTTCTTACACTATTTCCAAGAGTTTTGTATGTTCTTTTTATAACACAGGAATTGACGACTCTCCATGTATATTCACATATTCTTTCTCCTGCTCATAAAACTCATCAGTTTTTCTTAGTAACTCTGGTGCTTAGCTGTTTATCAGCACACCTTGAAGCAAAGGATTGTCACTAGGCGAATGATGCCTTTTCAGTGGCATGTTCATAGATACAATAACTATTGAAAGCACAGTGAAAAAATTAAACAAAACAAAGCACAATGGATCACAAGCATGCACTAGTCACCATACACAAGGCATGTTGTTTATTTTCATACAAAACAATGCCTAGCAGTGTGGAAATGCTGACATTATGGCACGTGACAACCTGCACTGATTACTGCACTGTAATTGTTTCACACGCAGCATCTAGTGCCTCAAACTTCACATTCTTCATTTGTTACAGTTTTACGTCAAGTGCAAAGTTTCAGTGGCCTGGGTTTAGCTTTACATATATACTCTCTTCAGTAAGAGAGTACAAGTCCACGAATATGAATCTATCACAGCACCACCCCTCTCAAGACTAGTCACACTTGCAGAGCTACAGCAGGAATGAAGGAAACTGTATGGTACAGACATAACTTCGACACCTTGATTTCTAGATTTTGTAACCCTAAACATTAGACTCATATTCTGTCTATTTCTGATCTTTACAGGGAGCCTTATGTGTCATACCACTTATGGGTGATGGAAGTGCAGGGGTTGGCTGGCACTGACATTTCACTTGTGCATATTTGTGATTGTGTCGTAGTTTCATGTAACTATGGTGGCAATACAAATTGATCCAATTACCTTTACTCACCCATGTATCTAGCTCCCATAATTTAATACAACACAACAATCATTTGAAATGAAATTTCTTCACATTCAGAAACACAAGAAAGGCGTGCTGAATGCACTTGACTCCTGATTGATTGTGCATGATTTCCATGATTCATCACACCATTATAAACATCTATGCATCAAGCAGAAATCACAAACATTTAAAGTATATTTTTACCAAATAATGGCCGGCCGCGGTGGCCGAGGAGACTAAGGCGCTCCAGTCACGGTCTTCACGGCCACTACGGTCGGGGGTTCGAATCCCCCCTCGGGCATGGATATTTGTGCCGTCCTAGTTCGTAAGTAGTTTGTAAGTTTAGGGACTGATGACCCCGTAGTTAAGTCCCATAGACTTTACAAACATTTGAACATTTTTGAACCAAATAATGTTACTTAAGCTCGAATGCTAAACTTATGACTCGAAGGCAACTACTGCAGATGTATGTTAATTAATTATATTTAATGTGTAATTAATGTTAGAACAAACAAACATTATTTCGATACCAAAGTGGTACCTTCAACTGTTTCCCTCCTTTTATTTTGAGGATTTATTTTATTTATTCTGGTAGATAGGGGTATCCTGACAACTGTTTCAGGCACTACATATTGGGACCACCTGTGCAAGCTCTGCACCCTCCCTACAACATTACATGATGCAGAATTCAAGTGTCACATCCACAAACGCCTGTTTCTTCAGGAGAGCTAGTGGAATACCTTGAATAAATACTTAAAACGGTCTGAGGACAGCATTGGCCAAAAAAATTCCATAACTTACACACTACTCTGCTCTACCTCCAAAACTTAACAGGAGCTGCAGTCTTATTTGGAAAAAGATGAATTACGATTCTAGGTTTCTCCCATAAGCAGCTGACATTACACAGTTAGTCAAGCAGTTAACAAAGAAAGGTTGTCCATTTAGGTGGTCGGCTACCTGTGAGCGCACTTTGACACAGCTGAAGTGTCTGGTGTGCTTGGCTCCCTGCTTTATGCACTTTTCTCTATCACATACCCTGGTTTTGGCTGTTGATGTGTCTTGATATGGCATTGATGCATAGGAACAAAGGCAGGATTGAGCAATCAACAGGATATGTGTCAAAGACATTGACAAATACTTAAAGATCTACTCACAGATCGAAAGGAAGCTTTGGCAATCACCTTCGTCATTAGGAAGTTCCATATTTATCAGTTTGGGACCAGATTTACTCTCATTATGGAACACACCATTGGTAGCATTCTCCAGCCCATACTTTCAGCTTACAAAGCAGACTGTAATGGCTCCAGCATTGGATGCTTTTCTTTGGCACTCGAACAACTATTGAATAGGAGGCCAAAATGTTGAGGCTCTCTCTCGTCTACCCTCAGAAATACACCTTCCATTTGATCAACAGGAAATCTCAGTTCCACGCTGATATGGAACAACAGCATGTTCTGGATGGATTTACCATTACAACTACTCTCAGTGCTGCAAACTATAGTCTCAACCTTATCTTAAGGCATATTATCCACAATATGTGGACCCCATTATTTTTCAGTCTACTGATCCAGAGTTCTAGAACTCATCTCTGAAGTTGTTCTCCTTGATGTAGAGGCAGATACCCAAGATGTTGTACATCCCACCTACAATTGCCAATTATGGGCAATGGGATACATTGCATATGAAAGCCCTAGCCAGGAGGTATGCTTGTGACCAGGACTGAATAAAGACATGGAGGTCATAGTTCTGTATGAATCCAGCAGCAGGCTGCTACATCCCAATATTTCACTCCTTGGCCCAGAAACCAATACCCTTGGGACTGCATTCATATAGACTTTTCTGGTCCTTTCTTGGACACTATACTGCTCCTTGTTGAGGACACTTATTCCAACTACCCTTTAGTGGTCAGGATGATGTCCACCCCTACTCACGCCACAACCAATGCAGTTGTTTACATTAGAGCTATCGGAGGACTTTCTTGCACTATGGGTCAGGCAATGATCCCCAAATCAAAATGCTGGGCTACAAACAGTACTGACTTTCCAACCACATGACAGACATGTTTAGTCCTCATTTGACGTGAACTCCAACGGCAAGGCAGAAAAGAGAGTGTGAATGTTTAGACAACAGGTGCTGAAAGCTACTGAGGTCACTTTGTTTCTAAGTACTTACAGGAGCACCCTTAACTTCCCACCTTGTCAGCTATTAACACTAAAATTTGCATTTAAAGGTTGCAGCACTATACAGCCTTTGCCTCAGTCACATCTCTACTGTGTTGTTCTCTTTCTGTCACCATAAATTGATTTTTTTGTCTTGGATTCATAATGTCTACACTACTATCTTGGTTTACTAACTGTAATTTATTATTCTGCCATGTTTATCCCTGTTGTCTGTTCTCCTCTATTGTCATTCTGTTTATTTTTTGCATCTCCCTGTAAACACCATTGGATGGTTGGCCTGATTCCAAGGGTTCATGATTCATTCCTGATCTTGTTGGATGTTGGATGGGGATGCCATTCCTCACTATTTCTACGCCATTCTGTCATGGATCACCACCAATGAGAAAACCTGGATGAATTACTTCGAGACATACAAAAATGCTGTAACTGGGTTGGCACCACTAGAATCACAATCTAAAAAAAATTCAAGGCAAGCTCCCTCTGCTGACAAAGTCTCAATGACAATCTGTTAGGACACTAAATGTGCTACTGATTCTAATGTGCCACTAAAAGGGTCAGTCATTAATTTAGAAGCACAAATAAAACCAGAAAGAATTGTTTGCCATGCTTGGTCTTACAGGAATAATCAGAAAACTCTTACTCTGACAAAAGTAACGAACACTAACGCAAGAACCTATAGCCAAATTTGGTTGGACCTAATGGCCTTATCCACATTGTAGCCCAGACCTAGCAGCTTCAGCCTTTGGGATCACGTATAGATACTATAGAAAGGAAATTATTTTCAAGATGATGACACTGTAATTCATATAATGAAAATATGGCAGTGAATGGAGAACATGCATTTCCCCAAAAGGAATAAAAGCTCTTAGACAATACTTGTGATAGGCCATTGTGACAATGTACAAAAGTAGAATATGTAGTATAGGTAACATCTCACCATAAAGAGGCTCATTGAACTTCTGACAGACATGAAAATAGATTATCACATTCACACAACTTAAATTTTCGGCCATGGCCTTCGTCAGAAAAAAACAAACAAACATGTAAACACTTACAGTCACGCAGTCACTCAGACAACTATATAAACACAACTATCATGTCTGACTACTCCAGCAACACAAGCTAGACTGTGAGTGAGGTGGGGAGTGGAGAGGGAAGTTTTGTGTCCCAGCCTCGTCGCCGCTTTTGTGTCTCGTTTCCGTTGTAGGTGTCGGTGGCCGAGTGGAATGAGACCGACACAGGAATATAGATAGCACGCTGGTGCAGGTACGGAGGGGAGTAGCCAGAAACTAGAAACACTAGAGTAAATTAGAACGAGATATATATTGCACAGAATTTATACAATACTTAACTTTTCATAGATCAGTACACAGAATGCTGATACATAGTTGAGGCCTGCCTAGTGCCTGTCCAATAGCCAAGTCTTCACTGGCGCCTATCTGATTACGAAGGTCCTAACTGGTTGCTATCTCAGTCCCAAGTGAACGATGTCGTTCAGTGGTGGCCACGAGCGGCGTTGTCGCAGAGGGTGCTCGTGGCTGTCGTAAGAACGCCGCGCTGTGCGTGCATGGCGGCGCACGGCAAAAGTAGATGGCGCACACTTTGTACTTGTGCGACACCACAGGAAGGATGCTGGGTAAAGGGGGGAATGGAAAGTTCCAAATTGCATAATGGATTTTAAAGGCAGGAATCCAGCAATGAATACAGTGAAGGGAAGGGGTGGGAAAGGATAAAAGGGAGGTGCAGGGAGGGATTGGGGGGATTTGAAATGATAAGAATAATAAGGAAATTTTTCCTATTTTTATTTTTCCTTATTATTCTTATCATTTCAAATCCCCCCACTCCTTCCCAACACTCCTCTACACCTCCCTTTTATCCTTTTCCACCCCTTTCCTTCACTGTATTCATTGCCACAATTCAAATTCCTGTCTTTATAATCCATCATGCAATTCGGAACTTTCCATCCCCACCTTTACCCAGCATCCTTCCCCCTCCACTCCCAATCTCACTCACAGTCTAGCTCGTGTTGCTGGAGTGGCCGGACATGATAGTTGTGTGTGTAGTTGTCTGAGTGATTGTGAGAATGTATGTGTTTCTTGCTCTGATGAAGGCCATGGCCGAAACTTTAAGTTGCGTGAATGTAATTATCTATTTTAGTGTCTGTCAGCAGCTCAATGACCCTCTTTACGATGAGTTGTTACCTATCCTCCATTAATGTTATTCCTATCGGACTTTCCATTGTTAAAAGTAGAATATGTAAAAGAAATGTTGTCTGCTGCTGTCACTAACTTCTGTTTCTTTCGGATAAATATGTTCTGAATGGAGGGGAAACTTAAGACATTATTTATTTGTGATCCTCGTACTAGTTCAAGAGCAGATGTGGCTGAAATTATGTGCTCCCTCTTTAAATAAATAAATATTCTCCCCATTATATTTTCTGTACTGTATTACACTACTAAAACATTTGTATAACTACTTACAACTTGTGTGCACTTTGCTCTAAGTATTGCTCTATCTTGGCTCTCTTCATACAGAAGAATCCTCAGGTTCTGTGACCCTTCCAGTTCTATAATAAATTCCTCATTCCAGCGTGGTGTAGCCGAATTGCAAACAAGTTTCGTTTTGGCTTTACGAAAGTAGTGACCATATGAGTCCACTTCAACACACACAAACAAATCTGTAACAAATAAACAAAAAAATAAGTATGATGTGCAGCCATCTAAAGAAACATCCAACACAGCATCTAGCAGAACTTTACATACCAAAGAATCTAAAATGCTATTTAAACTCATTTCCTCTGTGTAACAGAAATCACAAAAATATTAAAAAATAACCACTTGCTGTGCAGTTGAGGTACTGAGTGGTTGTGAATGAAATAATTACAGAGTTAGAAGAGTTTCCTCTAAGTAGTCCATAAACACAATGGTAAAGTGCATAAAATATTACTTGGTTGCTAGCTGTACAGATGGTGCAGTAGGGGAGGGGATGATGGCAGTGGTGGGTTTCGGCAATCCAGTAACTGTGTCATTAATTAGAGAACTTATTCAGATTCTAAAATGCAAGTATATATATAAGCATTTTTGTGACATTTGCACGGCATCTGCATCTCACTCAGTTGTCATCTTTTTGAGGTTATAACACGCTGTGCACCATCCAGTGTGGCAAGCAAAACATACACATAAAATGTCACAAAAATACTTACATAAATATTTGCACTGCCCAATAAATTCTTGAAATGTGCCATTTGAAACATTAAAACTTCCTACTAGTTGCGCAAACTGATACTCGATGCAGTGGCTGATGGGAGCAATCATAAGCAGTGCCACCTAGGTGACACTAACTTGACTGCTTAACTTTTATGAACACTAATGGAAAGCACTGCCTAGATATTTGATGTACATCAACATATGTATTATAATTATATTGCAGTAGTAATATTAAGAGAGAACCCCCCCCCCCCCCCCCACACACACAAAAAAGTCTTAAAGGTGGAGTGCATCTTTTACACCAGTGTATCTTATATGCCAGAAAATTCATTACCTATTTTTTTTTTTCTTTTTCAAAATATATTGATTTAAATCAGACAAACTAACCCGCACAGTGGCCCGAGTTACGTCCATGTGAGCTTGACGGTTGCTATGTCATTTGCATGTTAACAATAAAACTATTTTGTGAAAAAATGTATCTTTATTAGACTAACTGAATTTCTTTTCATTATTTGCCTGCATATGTCATTTCATCCTTGAGATTATTGTGTTTATGTCCTACGGACAGCTGCTATTACATTATCAAAAGAGCGAACAGCTGCTGTTACGTTATCAAATGAGCATAGTTAACAATTCTATAGACAGTTTGGGAGAGACGATTATTCTTTTAGGTGAAAAAGAACTAACTTTCTTAATTTTTTTCCTTACTGGTGTTTTTATTCTACTGGCATCCCGTGAATATTTTGATAAGACTGACACAGGTATCATATCGCTATTGGAACATGGAATATGGGGGGGGGGGGGGGGGTGATACTTAATGGTGCAATTGAAAAACCTGAAGAAGGGAAATAATGAAGTCACTTTGGTTTCAAATGCTTAGTTAAAGTGGAAAGAAAGGAAAGATGTACCTCAGCAATGAACACACAAAGGCATTGCCATGGTATAAATGAAGTACCAATATTTAAAAATAAATGCTTCAGCTACAGAAATAGCTCCAGTGGCTGATATTATGAAAAATTGTTAGTACGGAAGAGAAATACAATAATTGTTTTGCAGGATAGTGTGTAATAAAAAAAAAAGGGTGCTAACTGAAGGTGACAGAAGCTGAAATTATTGTGATCGCTATTTTTCATAATAATAGAAAAACAGTCAATGGAAAACTTTTTAAAAATTATTCGGAACAAAAAAGAATAGCATGAAAAAGGGTGTATTTATGTGAAAATTACTTAAAATATTTTTTGTGAAACTAGAATTCTGGAACCAAATTTATTCCGATATTCATACAAACAATTATGTTATGAACCAAATGATTTGACAGACTACATTATCAATACTTTTTATGTTTTTATAAAATCACATTTTTTTCCAAAATGTAGTACCATGTGAAGTTTTGAAATGCAAACACCTTTAAAAGGACTGCTCAAGTCAAAAAAATGTAAAGTCTAGTCACTACCTGCAGGATGGTCCAGTCCCTGCAGCTCATGTAGAGTAATATAGAGATCTCCCACTAACAAACTCTCATCTCTGCCTGTCCGCAGTAAGTAGGATCCCATGTCAGTCTTCAAGTAATTACGACAGGCAGTGATCCATGCTTGTAATTCATACATGCTCACAGAAACATTTGGACTTGGAAGTTGGCACGACTGTAGAAAACAATAAAGTAAACACAAAGTCAATATTAACCAAATAATATTGCAACACTGACATAAGGTCTGCATATTCAAGCACTGTTATAAAACAACAACAACAACAACAACAACAATAACTGCTGAAGCACTCTATTGTGAATATGAGTGTGATTAGAATAAGTATCCACATTTTAATGCAGGTGTTGTTACTAACATGTTGCTGGAACCATTATGCCACCATCAAATTAGATGGTGTCAAACCTGAAGGTCACCAATTTTTATGAACACTTGTATAAAATACTTAAAGAATCTTGTATTTCACAACTGAACAATTACACGGTAATGTACACAAACGTGACATAAGTCACTGGTAACAAAAGATACTGTTCGTATAATTCATTTGAAGCGCCGAGGCACACCTTACGAAAAGTAAACAAACTCTGAGGAGCCGGCGTGCTTCCGCGCACTGCCGCAGCACCACGGCAGGTGGCGCTGGCGAGATCACCCGATCTCCGACAGCGCCGACTGTCGTAGCGGACAATAAGAATTTGTTATTTACTACACCAATCCAGTGCACCCACTTCAATAAGAACAGTCATTTCTACCAAGATTTTTGGGGTATTTAACATGAGGAAAGTGAAATTGAATGTTGTTCACGGTGACCCCTCCATCATCAATGACAACAGAATACTGTTTAAAAATTTTAAATGTCTAACATTGATTTTTTTATGGGCCTCTCCTAGCATGCTAGGTAGTTGAGGTTATTGATGAAATCATTGAAGTCTTTAACACACGCATGATTGATCACTGAACAAAAATACACAAAATGGTAGAGGACATAGATGTTTTGGCAGGTGTTGATAATTTTTGGCTCGATGAGTGTCGACAACTATGGTGATGCATAAAAAAGCATTATGGTTTTCAACTTTCAAGCTATCTTTTGAAGCAATTTAAGTAAGGTTACGGGCCATCTTCTTGTGATTGATGAGACCTTGTTTCATAATTATTCCCCTAATGCCCAGCAAGAATCAAAACGGTGAATCTGCAGCAAAAAGTGTGAAGGCAATACACAAAGCCGGCAAAGTTTAAAGCAATGACTTTTCAAGATATGAAGGATGACTTAATTGCAGATGTCTTAGAAAATGCTAGTGAGATACTGGACTGCTCTAGCAGAAAAATCATCAAGCTCCACATAAGGGCTGTTTTACCATAACTTCAATCTAGAGCTTTCCTGCAGGATGATGATGTATTCTTTATTTTTGTCCAATCTAGCTCCTTGGTATTTATTTTTGTTCCTATATAAAAAGAGATGGGTTAGAGGTAAAAAAAAAAAAAAAAAACAGGTACAAATTAGGAGGACATTGACGAGACAAGGATTTATAATGCAAAATTCAGATTGGAAATCAATTATATAATAAGGATTTTTACAACTCACCCCAAAATCGTAAATAGAGCCGAAACAGAAACATGTGTGTGACATTTTTAGGCGCCGGTTGTAGCTCTACGCACGTCTTTGCAATGAGTTGTAAACTATCATATCATCTCATTACGTAGACCAAGAGATATTTTAGAGCTGTCTACTGCTATTTTTGGAAGAGTTAAAACAATGGCCAGAACAATGGGAAAAGTGCTTATCCCTAAAAGGGAACTGTGCTAATATCTGAAAATAATCAGCTTTGGCACAAAATGGTTAAATTTAGATATACTTACATCAAAATCACAACTGCAACATTAAAAAGAATTTAAAAATTCAGATTTTAAAATTGTATACATTTTAAACTGAAATGAATAAGTAAATAAAGATGCAACTACTTCATCACTCAATGGTGTATACTTCAAAACAAGATTCAAGTAGTATCATGCAAGCACTTACGATAGTGACAAAGGAGTCTTAAGCATGCCACTTTGTGCCTACTGGTAGATTAAGTGCATGTTGTACCAAAAGAGCGATTCATCTAAGTCTAGATGTTTGTTTCGCATATAGTGTGTTGACAAGGTATTATGATGAAGTGTAGTGTAGTGTAACTGTAGTTGATTTGAAGATAAGAAAACCCCTCTACTTAAAGTCTTCTCAACTTTGGATCAAAGGCATCTTTTCTGTTTGCAGGCCAATTACAATTATAGATAAGGAAATTCTACCGAATAATAAAAACTTCTTTAGTTAACTGGTATATTATAAATGTCCAAGTACATAATCACTTACAACATTGCATGTCTGCTAGTACACTTTAGAATGATGGATAATGAACGATGTTGTTTATAACAAAACAAGATCAATTATTATAAAATACAAAGATATTTAAATGCACATTGTTGTTCCTTGGCATGTCTGTTGAAGGGCAGAATAGATTACTCCATGGCCACCCGCTCTGTCCCAACTGCCACAGCCAGTAGCAGCCTCGCGACCCACTCTCCCAACACTCTGCAACTGTGGCCCTTTGCCAACATGCGACAGGCACACAGTACACACCCTTTGACTACCCCTAAATTCTATTTTATTGATTATAAACCTCTCATGGTGGAAAAAGCAATTCATAGTGCAACCACAAATCAGTGGTTACACTACAAGAGATATATAGCTGTGGGTGAGACATGGGCTCTTGAGTCATCAATAAAAGTGCTCGTTTGATTCTATGTGAATTCTCCATGAGGAAATATAGGTTGATAGGTCCTAGGATTTTTATCTGTCGCTTTCCACTTCTTTCACCTCTGGCAGTAGAGCTCAAGTGAAAAATACCAAGTAGCACCGTGGTTCGGAATCCATGTTAAACTGTAGGTCCCCCTATAGCTGGCTGGGTAAGTCAGTTCGAAGGTCGGAGGAAGGCAACGGCATACCACCTCCAAACAGGACCATGCCTAGTAAAGCACTGTGGTGTTCAAACCAATCTTCGGATTGTTGACTGCTTTACCTTTTAGAGAGAAAGTTGTAGTAGTATATCTTTATTTATTACTCTCAGGTTAAAATTGAAAAGAAAAAACTTACATCATTGAGATACTGTAAAAAAGGAACTGTCAAAATGAGTACAGGGGGGAAAACCATAATCAACTTAATCCTTCTCACAAGAAAATCACATTCTAGGGAAAATTTATAAACAAGTGAAGGTAAAATTGAATTAAGCCATTAATTATGTTTCCTAATAATAACTATATTATCTTTACTTATACCATGTTATAACTTTTGGATATCTGTTAATAGTGTTTTTTTGGTGCATTTTACACAGAAGTCTTCCATCTCTTGCAATCTTAATGACAATTATCTCAATTTAACATGCAGGCAACAATAAAAACTCATGAATAAAACACATTTTCTATATTTTTGTAAGTTACTTTCGATATAGATAACTTCTTAAAATGTCAGAACTTCCCAGTAGGTCTATGTGTCTATTACTTAGCAAGTGCTTGCAAAGCATAGCTCCAGTTCTCTGATGGAACTCACGACTCTCTTAGTTCTATGTCTGGCCCCCAAATGCTTTAGTTTTACATTCCTCTTCCAACTTAACTTTCAGTTTTCTTCAATCCATCATATTCTAATTTTCTTACGTCTTTTGGTTTTGTCTCCTAATGTTGGTTCCCTCTACTTTTTTTCTATTATGTTTTCAGTGTTGTATTTTTCCTCTATTACATTCACTTGGTGAGTTATCATTTGCCCTTTCCAATAGTTTTGTCTTTGTTAACTTCTCATATTATACCTAAATATCTATATCTTTATTTCACAAGCCAAAAAAGGTGTGTGATAGAATGTAGTTTGTGTACCACTGCAAGTTCTTCCTCTTTGTCCTATCTTCACCACAATGGGTGAGATTTTAGAGTATACTGTTCTTAGTCAGTTCCTCCTACCACTATATAAATTTTTTAGACTAGATCATTTTTTCTGTAATTTTCCTTTGTTGACTGCACTACAACATTCCTTTCCATTTCATGACAAGCAATTGTAATCTCTATTACTTGGACTCAGTCTAGATGAAAAATATTGTCTCCTTCATTTTAGCTTTCCACTGAAATGTAAATGAGGAAAATATGACTGTGGAACTTTGACTAATTCTTCCTTCATCTATGACAGTGACTCACATAATGATGGTATTACACTTTTGTGCTTTATTACTTAGTTTGTACTTTCATTTCATATAATTCATAAAAGAGTATTTTGTAAAAGGATAGGTTATTCGCCAGAGAGATGTATCAATGAGTCACAGAAAGGCAGAAATAATAGATAACAAGTTAACTAATAACTAAAATCTTTCAGAAGTTATAGCCTTTGTCAGACAAAGAAACTCTCTCTCTCTCCCCCCCCCTCCCCCTCTCTCACGTGACCGCAAGACACTATGGTTGGCCACAGCACCAATGTTAGTGTGTGTGTGTGTGTGTGTGTGTGTGTGAGAGAGAGAGAGAGAGAGAGAGAGAGAGAGAGAGAGAGAGAGAGAGAGAGAGAGAGAGAGAGAGAGGACCATAACAGTCAAAAGTTTTCAGTGATTAGTTAACTTGTTATCTGTTGTGCATTCCTTTCTGTGGTGTGGTGCGTAGAAACTTGTTCTTTTCAAAAGTAATTGCTGAATCCTTCATGGAACTTCCATTGTTTGATAAATGAGAGTATAGTGTGTAAACTGTTACATGGCAGAGTTCTAAGGAGAGAGCAAGGAGCAGGGTAAGCAAGCTCCACCTGACACCACGGCAGCTGCAGGGCGAGAGGCAAGAAGGGGAGACATGTCACACCTATGTCCTGCAATGCTGGTACCACAAATTATGCGCCATGCTTCCACGAAAGTATAAGCTGCACACTTTGCTTTAAATGTTGATTGTAAATAAAACAAAGCAGCTTACACATAACCATAGTTCATAATGATCCTAACTGCAGGAAAAACAATTGATTTACATATTGCACAATATGGAACACTCAGCAGACTGGTATGCAAACAATAACAAATCAGACGACAATGGTTGCCTCACACACCTCATTCATACAATAATCTTGACTGCAGCCTCAAAAGAAAGACTGCCAGCCAAAACCTCCTGACATCTACCAACTTTGTACCAATCAGGACTATGGAGAGCTTTGCCATCTAACAGTTAACACACTGTATATTACCCTTCACTTGATACAAATATTTTCTGTATTTCAGACCTGAAGGTGACTCTTCAATGAGCTGAAACTAATTATCAACAATGGTATTTTGCGATCTTGGCTCACATTTTTAATCCAAATATTATAACATAACAATTCCCATATAACCTGTCAATTGAACAATGTCACACAGCAATATGTTTGTATTAATTCATACTAAATAAACATGTTAAAGACATTACTGGCAGTGTATTTTACCTGCAGAGCATGAATTGCATCAATCCACTGTGTTCTTTCAAACTCAGATGAAAGGAAAAATGTGTAGGTTCTTGAGCTCCGATTACCAACTCTGAAGACAAGATTTGGTGAAGCCAAAACTAGTTGTGCCTCTAAATCAGCCAATTTCTTGCGCTGTTTCTCTGATCTGCTTCCCAGACGCAGCCTCTGAAATGATCAATCTATGATATCAAAGACAGCAAAAATGATTTCTGAGAGTTACATTTTTGCAAGTGGAAGCTTTAGAAACCTACACAAAAAGGAATTTTGGACCATCAAGTGAAGTGAATGAGACTGATAAAAATAACTAACATAGATAGGACAGAAGAAAGATGAACTGACATGATTATTTAGCTTCTCTCGACATTTGGTGACAGGTTAGTACTTATATTTAAATAAAATACAGCAGAATCCTACTTGTTAATTCGACCTCATTTTTATGTTAATGTATTTACAGTTTTCCCATGATTTACACTTTATACAACTATGTTCATGGAAGGGGGGGGGGAGGGAGGGAAGAAACACCTGATGAATTTGCATAAATTGGCATTGGCATGACTTTCGACTTCAAGTAGCATTCATAAACATTTAAGCAGTAAAGTGTCTTTAACAGTCTGTGTTTATCCAAACACATATTTGGTGTTTTATTGTTTACAGTATGTGTCGACTCATGGTGCAGTGGCTGATGGGAGCATGATTGCTACCATGAGACACCGTGCCAAGTGTCAGCTTAGAACAAGGCTAGTTGTTTTTCATGCTTAAATTGATGTGTTTTGAGAATTTATTCTTATTGTGAAGCACAAATATTTATTTAAGCAATTTTTGTGACTTTTATAAACGGTGAGAATGGAGGTTTGCGTGTGTGTGTGTGTGTGTGTGTGTGTGTGTGTGTGTGTGTGTGTTCTGCACATTACATGAGCACAGTATGTTAAAACCTCAAAAAGACTACTACAGTGTAATACCCAGATGGTGTGTAAAAAAAAAAAAAAAAAAAAAACAAAAAAAAACACTTATGTACATATTTGCACTTGATAATGTGAATACATTCTCGAATATCGGCGTGTGAACTGTAGAAAAATATAAAACTTGTGCATATTCCATTATTTACATAATGAATGACAGTTAAAGGCTTGCCGAAAATGTAGATTATGATGAATGTAATTATGTCAAATGTTTCGACTTGCTCTAAAATTAGCGCTAAAAATTGGACAAAATTCAGATATCCTTTGTACATTAAAAAAGAGCTTGTGCAGAAGGATGGCTGCAGCTGATGTGCTGTAATTTTTTTTTCTTTTTCTGTTTCTCAGCGTTGCCATGAGTTTGGCAAATGATCTAACAGAAACAGTCACATTCCAAATGGTCAATTTATGATCAGTTGGGTTCTGCCTTGGTGTTTATGGAGCTATTTCATTGTTACAGTCTGAACAAACACACACACACACACACACACACACTAAATTAAAAACCTTTTTCCATTACTTGCTCCAATTAAGGATACTCTTTATGCTTGAGAAGAGTAAGATATGTAATTCTGTAGTTTTGGATATAGTATACCACATCTAGAGAACTTACAGGATATAAAGCAATACAGATCTAATTTTTAATTTCGCTAATGTGTTACTCTTAAATTCATTTCAAATCTTCAATAATATAATTACAACTTTATATAGTTTTCTGTAATGATACATACCTTGTCGTCATTCTTTTCATCCCAAAGAATTTGGTCTCTTACAGTGCAAGCTTGAGATTTAAGTGCAACAATGTTAGCTGGTGAATTTTCTCGTGGCTCAACAGCAGGTTCCTCAAAAATAACAATATCACCTAGTGGAATGTACCATTTCAGTTCAAAAGTGAATTTATCTCGGCCAGAAGCCTGAAAATGAAATGTAATAGTTGAAATACTATTGTAAAAACAATTTAAAAATGTAACAATGGAAAAGCTTTTGGAATGTCAATAATGGAGGACAGATAACAATTCACCATAAAGACCATATGATTTACCAACCTGCTACAATCATTGAATAGTGTTTAACACTGGTACGACAAGAGGCTTTTGAAATGTGGTGTTACAGAAGAGTGCTGAAGATTAGGTAGGTAGATTGCGTAACTAATGAGGAGGTACTGAACAGAATTGGGAAGAAAAGGAATTTATGGCTTACTTTGACTAAAAGAAGGGCTCAATTGGTAGGACACATTCTCAGATATCAAGAAATCATGAATTTAGCATTGGAGGGAAGTGTGTGGGGGGGTAAAAATTGCAGAGGGAAACCAAGAGATGAATACAGTAAGTACATTCAAATGGATGTAGGGTGCTGTTCTTATGGGGAGATGAGACTTGCTCAGGATAGAGTAGAGTGGAGATCTGCATCAAACCAGTCTCCTGACTGAAAACAACAACGACCAACAAGTCACTCTCCATTAGGACGAATTGGCAAAAAGAATACTGGACCATCCTGTGGCACACCATGTGGTTGAATACAACTCTCTTGATTTAAATGGCTTCTTTACTACTTGAGCCATCTGGATCCTTCCCACCAGCACCAGCTCTTCTGAACTGCGCAGATGGGAGTTGGCCCTTCAACACATTCTACGGTTCTGCAACCAGCCTGGCCTCAACCTAAGATAACTTGCCAACCCTATACTTAACACCCCTCTCCCATTTTCCACTCATCCTGTATCCCTCTAATTACTAATCTCAGACATAATACACAAGCTTCTGGACTTTTAACATTTCTTAATGTAACACAGTAGTTTTTATAATATTTGACTGTTTCTGGGCCATTACTCTTTCTTGCTGTTAGATACAATAACCTTTCTTGGTTACAAGTTACTTTTATTCCTTTAGTTAGTCATCCTCTTTTGCATGGCTTATAACTCTAAGTACAATTGTCTCTGCAAAAGAAGACGTCTTTCCCTACCTTAATGTAGTCCACACCAAAAGTAATTAATTACAGATTTTAATTATAATATTGTACCAAACAATTATAAAAGCAGACAAGTTTCTGATGAGTTTGTCGATCGAGTGTTTATATTATCTCTAGTGACAGACACACGGCACAAATATCTCTGGAGTGAGCATTCAGATTTGCAAAACAGATTTTGTGTTCTCAACATTAAGGTGGAAATGTCATGGGGAAAATCTACTAATCGCTGACTTTATCTTGGTTCTTTTAGGTAGCTTAAGACGGAAAGCTACGCATAAATGGCCCTTTTAGCATGCTTCCTCAAGTTTCTTGTTGCTTCTGTGACACATTTATTTAGATATTATTTCATGTTATGTGGTTGCCCTGGGAAAAGGAGGTGGGGCTTCTTTACAGCCAATGCGGTACAAACCAATCATAAGAGCAAATAAATGTGTGGAAAGAGTGGATTTGTCTCAATATCATGTGGTAATTCCAGCTTAATGATGAGAAGACGCACAGAATGCCACCGCCGTAAGTAAAATTGTATCCTTTCTTGTAGTGTATTACACCACAGTTATGAGAATGAAAAGGACGCAGCAATACAATAATTAGTTACTTGGTGTACTATGTAACTAATGTCACCTCACTTTGTCCTTTTGTGTACTATGCCATTTTCGAGTCATTCCTGAACAGAATGCACTCAAAATGTAATGAGGAAACATAAAAATAAAAAATGGAACTATATAAATTTGATTTTCCTTGCAAAGAATTCTTATGTAAATTTAAAGTATTGATAGATGCGAAGGAATGCCGTTATGTTTTAAATTCAAATGATACCCGCAGAAAGTAGCCCTTTTTTTTTTTTTTTTTTTTTTTGCACGGCATTGCAAGGCATGTGGGATACAGCTAGGAAGAAAAAAAAATTTTTGTGTCATACCGTGGCAGCGATTTACGTTGGCAATGAAATATTCGCTTCAGGGGAACCATTAATTTACTGACCGGAACAACATTAATTATTTATTTCATTGTCAACACAAAGAATTATTTCCTTCACTGTACGTGACTGATTTTTCAAAAAAGTTTCAACAGCCATTGCCAACATCAATACATTACACCAATGCCATTAGGAAATTGTAGCCCTAATTTCACTGTATTACACCTTAGTTATGTGAATGAAAAATACAACATCGCCATCTATTAGTTATTTGATACTTTTAACGATGGAAAATCTGATAGGAATATCAATATGGAGGACTATGTAAGTAACAACATCTCTATCGGATCTTTGCTATACTACATTGCAATTCCGGCATAGCATAGACCAGAAACCACGAATTACAATATCTTTCCTTCCTCTTATACGATTTCGATGTAATGAAGCCTATGTTACTCTCCAAACTATTCTCAATTTATCTGTCGGGCGCTGATAACCTCGCTGTTGAGCGCCCTAAAACACCAATCATCATGATCATCATCATCAATTTATCTGTGGAAACCCATGAAAGTTTGTGTAGTACTTTTCGAGTTTATGCTCAACAAATAGAAGTACACAATGGCATTTAAATAAATGTTCAAATTATTAATATAGTAATAAGAACCGCTTACAACTCGCTGCAAAGACGTGGCGACGAGCTGCGACAGGCACATACAAAAGACACACACATACAACACTTTCAGCTACTGGCCACGGCCTTCATCAGAAAATAGAACAGTCACACAATCACACAGGCACAAAACACAGTCATCCAACCATCACCTCCAGCTGCCGCACTTTGAATCACACTCCACAGTGTGTAAATGGGGGAGGGGAGGGGGAATAGGAAGGTTGCATCACTCCCATCTACATAGATAGGAATACTGAGATGCAGGTTAGGAATGGAGCGGGGAGGCGGGTGACGGGAGAAAAGCATGCACACACACACACACACACACACACACACACACACACACACACACACACATATTCATGCACCACTCAAAATAGGAGAGGTTTAGGATAGAGGTAGGAACTGTAAGGTATGGAAAAAAGGGAAGTTATCGTAAGCGAGGCCCCGGAAGATTTCGGGATAACTCCCACCTGTGCAGTTCAGAAAAGTTAGTGGTGGATGGGAGGATCCAGATGGCCCAGGTTGTGAAGCAGCCATTGAAATCAAGCATGTGCTCTGCTGCATGCTGTGCCGCAGGGTGGTCCACCTTCTTTTTGGCCACAGTTTGGCAGTGGCAACTTCATCCTAACAGACAGCTGGTTAGTGGTCTTGCCAATATAAAAAGCTACACAGTGATTGCAGCATAGTTGGTAAATTACATGGCTGCTTTCATTGGTGGCCTGGCCTCTGATAAGGCTGTGACCAGACTGGAATAGGAAGTGCTGGGTGTGTGGATTGGACAGGTCTTGCAGCGGGTTCTTGCACAAGTATTTGATCCCAGAGGCAGTGGGCTGGGTTTCGGGGTGGCATAGGGATGAATTAGGATGTTGTGGAGATTGGGAGGGCAACGGAACACCACTTTAGGAGGGGTGGGAAGGATCTTGGGCAAGATGTCTCTCATTTCTGGGCAGAAGGCTGAAAATCAAAACCTCGGCAAAGGATGCAGTTTAGTTGTTCGAGTCCAGGGTAGTACGGGGTGACAAGGGGAGCGCTCTTTTTTGGATGGTTACTGGTGTTAGGAGGATGATTTGGGATGTGTGAGGATATGGCATGGGAGATCTGTTTGCAGACAAGGTCTGTGAGGTAGTTTCTCTCTGTGATGGCCTTTGTGAGACCCTCAGCATATTCAGAAAGGGAGTACTGGTCACTACAGATATGCCGTACACAGGTGGCCAGGCTGTAAGAGAGGGATTTTTTGATGTGGAAGGGATGATAACTGTAAAAGTGTAGGTACTATTGGTGGTTGGTGGGTTTAATATGGATGGAAGTGTGGATGGAGCCAGAAGTGAGGTGGAGGTTGACATCCAGGAATGTGGCATGGTAGGTTGAGGAAGACCATTTCACCTCATGAGTCATGCCTAAATTAAATGTCAGTATTTTATTAGGCATGGAATGGCTGTGCAGGTATGAAGTGAGCATAGATTTTAGGCAGGCAAGTGTCAGCGGTAGACACAAAGATGTTGCCAGAATTAAACTTTCACTCTGCAGCGGACTGTGCGCTGATATGAAACTTCCTGGCAGACTAAAATGGTGTGCTGGAACCGCAACTCGAACCTGGCAAGCGCTCTACCACTGAGTTATCACGACAAAACTCATGGTCCGTCCTCACAAAGATGTGTTTTGTTTGCCATTCTTCACAGATGATAGTAGTTTAAACAATGCAACTTCGATACACTTAGCATCAGCATTAAACACGATAGTTGTGCATGATGTATCTTTGGTGGATCAAGGTAGTGACATAAAAGAGAAAGCATTTGTATCTAATATTTAAGATGTCACACAAAAATAAGAGACTCTCCTGGTAAATGTTAAGGTTTTTTATTTACTACAGTTTTTTACACTTTGTAATTTTATAGTCTGTATAAACCAAAGGTGGGTTTATATTTATTTTTTATAGGGAGGTTTACTTATAGGCTTGTTGTATTCTGTTTTATCTAGTGATCTTGCCTAGAGACAACTTGGAGTGCAGGTATTCCACAACCACAGACCTCATTGAGAACTGAAATACAATGGGAAGGTTAATTGGTAAGCTAATGAAGATGAATCATATGTTTCATTAGGAATAAGTATTGGGATAACTTCATTAGTTTATTTGCTGAACACTTGTTTTGAGTTAGATAGTGTAGAGAGAGCAGTAGAGTTGCGAGTGCACACTCATGAAAATAATGAAGGAAGAAATAGCTTGGTTCAAGGAAGATGGTGATAGTATATTTTTTTCTCTTCAATAAAATGGCAAAGAATATAGTGGAAACAGAGTTAAGTTGCTCTGAGGAGAGAAGAGTTTGAGGTGTTTAGGATGGATGTTCTAAGGAGAACTGGAACTAGAAAGTGACTGCTTTCTCTGGTTAGGTACCCCAGGAGTGGACCTAACTTATTGTAGGAGTGTACTGTCAAGATGAAGATGAAGCTTCAAGGCACTAGGGAGTAGGCAACATAGAATTTGCTACTGCCACTTTTTTTTGCTTTAAGTCAAGTAGAAACCTGGTCCCTAGTTTACCATTACACAGAGAGAATTTGAAGATAAGTCTTAAGTGTTAGTAATGAGTGATGCTATGATATTTAATTGCCACTAAGAAATACTGTGACGTTTCCTAATTTCGGTTCATCGAATGACTGTTCATTCAACAATTTCTTAATCAAATTCGTAATTTGGTACTGTTATTACCTTCAATGTATAATACCAGAAGTTTTATGTTAACAATTGATTTTCTCGAGTCTGAGGGGAGGAATGTGTGGTGTGGTGTAACATGTTTCTCTGTGATGGCTGAAGAAAAATCAATATGATCCCTTAATTTATTTTTCCCTTATTTATATTACTTTATGTATATTCGTAGGTAAGAACTTTTACTGGCTCCAGAACCTTGTGTCTGTGCAGGTTCCTGGATGTCAGAAGACTCATAGAATATAAGTGAGAACATAGTGGGTGGAACAACTTCTCTTTGTTGCACTATTAATAAGCAAGAAATTAGTATTCCATGAAAAGAAGACACAACAAAATTATTGACATTGCTAATATAAACTAGGAACAGATAAGACATGTATTATGTCATACTTTCATCAAATATGAAATGTTTGAGGTTACAATAAACCTCAAAGTTACTGAAAGTGAAAAGAAAGTTTTTATTCAGTAGTTCAAAAGCTGATAAGTTATTTCACCAAAGATAAGACTTTGAAACAGAATCTGCAAATAATATTAAGTCATCAAGATGTGACATCTATTATAAGGGGTACTGAGTAGCAGTACCTCTTTTTCACCAAGGAGTACGAATTTATATTTCAGTCTAAACTCTCAAAATACGATGTGAATTTCAGGGATTAAACCGAGTCGGTGGCTTTTGAAAGAAGCTGCATATCCCTGGAAATGTTCCAACCCTGACTATAAGATGACCCCCCCCCCTTTTTTACTTGAGAGACATTGGGAATTCCCCCCCTCCTCCCAACTCGGTAAAACTTTAAAAAAGCGCTGTCCGTGCTCTAACCTTGAAGTGTTATGTTGGTAACGTCTACTGCAAGCATTGATGGGAAGGCACGATGGTGGAACAGCTGATTTTTGTGGGCAATGTTGTCCTCCCACAACTTGGAACAAACGTAATGACATTTTTACGTCACTCACTGTATTGAAGACTGCACGAACAGATATCGACTTGCGGTCACATAACTTGGTGCAAACATGATATGATAGTATATTGGTTTATTTGAATAGCTACGGTATCATAATAAATGTTGTTATTGCTATGATTACAGTCTTGTGCAAAAGTGACATGCTCACGTATTGCCTTATTTAATGGTAGAATAAAAATAGCTTGTTGTCAGTAGATACGTTATAATCAAATGTCTCGTATCGTCCGAAGTTTCACATCTTTATCGAGATATAGTGATTGTGGGCCATTTCCACTTTATTTTTCGGTTACTTCCTGGTGCGGTGTACATCGATCAAATGAAACGGCAGTGCAACTGATATATATCGGATGTTTGACTCTCGCTTCACTAGCAGTGACGGGAATGTTTTATATCAAGTGCATGAATTCAAATGTTCTGCTGCGCCCATTGGCCCTGAGGTACGAGTGTGAAAGTACGCAAGAGCCACCTAGCCAGAAGGACTGAAAGGAGTATGGGGACGGGCAGTTCACATTTAGACTTGTATGTGTAGTCGACTAATCTTATTGTAATACTGTTGAGTGTTAACTACTGAGTGTTCAGTGTTGTTACAACATTTGGCGATGAGGATGGGATTTTTCGCAATTATTAAGCTACAAACAACGTTTGAGATGTCAACACTCAAGAAAATTCAGCAAATCCTCGTCGAATAGCAAAAGTTGCTGGTTGACCATCTCACTGAACATCAGAAGTTCATCATAATGGCTCTACAACAGCTCCTTGTGGTAACACACAACAATTGCACATCAACGTTGTCCATACCCACTTTTCTGCCATATGAGGAGACCGCAGAAGATTGGACAGACTATGAGAAGTGGCTTCGACAACACTTTGTATCTTTCAGCGTTGTTGATGCTAATCTCTGTAAGTCACCGTTTCTTTCATTGATTTCTCCAAGGTTCTACCAACTTTTGTCTCAATTAGCGCCTCTCAAAGAACCCTCTTCACTGTCATTTGACGAAATGTGCTCGCGTCACACTTCATATTATACGAAGCAAACACATGTTGTTGCATCATGTGTAGCATTTTATCAGTGTAAAAAGCAGCTCCATCAATCATACAGAGCATGGGCTACAGAATTGCAAGGCATTAGTAGAAAGTGCAAATTCATTACTACTGTTCATAAAGGATCTTATGCCGATTCAATGGTCAGGGATGCAATTTTGAGGTCTGCTGCCGATAAGGAAGTCCGTCAGAAAGCTCTTCAATTAAATGACCCATCCTTATCTGCAGTATTGGCCATAGCAGTCTTTTGAAATTATTTGCGCTGCAGGTGTGCAATTTGATGCTTGGGGTGACGTAGGGGAAATCACAACAGTTAGGGCATTTGCTGATGTGCCAGGCAGTGTCGTGAACAAGGAAGTAGTGGTGGTGTACTCTCGTGTGCAACCTAAGCAAAGCAAGCAGCACCCTACTTCTAAACAGAAGCAATCTCTTGCTGCCTTACCTTCTTGTCCCCACTGTTATTCCCAGCATTCATGAGATGATAGTCCCCAATGTTGGGCTACAAGTCACAAATGTAAGAAAAGGGGTCACTCTCTTCTGTTTGCCGATCTAACCAAGTGCAGACTATACAAGATACTGACTTAGATACAGGCTCCATTTTATTTGTCAGCTCCACAAACTCTTCTGGAAACAAACTTTACATCACAGTGCAGATGTTTGGAAAAGACGTACAGATTAAATAGATACTGGCTCGGCAGCTACAATAATTACGTCACAATCTTATCTTTGCCTGGGTTCACTGCACCTTTCACAGGTCTTGTGCCGTTTATGCACATACAATCAGCAACAACTCTCCATTTTGGGACAAATGGATGTCCAAATCACATATAGGTCTGTTGTGCGAATGGTCACTGTGTATATTGTTGACCACAGGGGGATGGCTGAGTTGTTCGGCTATGATGCCTTCTGCATATTTGGATTCTCTGTCAATGTTGTATCAGACAAAATTCCTTACACTCAGTTAGATACCTTGTTTACGGACTTTTCTGCTTTTTTCTGCCCGCCCTTCGGTGTGCCACAACTTTTGAAGCTCATATCTCTCTCAAACCGGGAGCCAGGTCGCAGTTTTCTCGAGCCCACCCCATTCCTGTAGTGTTGTGCGATGCTGTAAAATGGGAGTTAGATCGGCTTACGAGCTCAGGAGTTTTGTTTCCTGTTCCTTCCACCAAATGGACCTCTCCGATTGTCGTTATCAGCAAACCTAATGGCAGTCTCAGGCTTTCTGGTAATTTTAAGACTGCTGTCAATGCTCAATGTCTTATTGATACTTATCCTATGCCTCGACCGGAAGAATTGTTTTCCGAACTTGCCGGAGGTGAATACTTTTCGAAAATCAACCTCTCTGAGGCTTATCATGTTACCGCTTGATGAGTCATCTTGTCTATTTCTTGTTCTCAACACGCCTTTTGGCCTTTATCGTTACCAGCACTTGCCGTTTGGCGTGGCCAGTGCACAAGCCATATTTCAAAGGTTTCTTGAACAACTTCTTATCTCTGTTCCCAGATGCATTAACAATCAGGAAGACATTGTTGTTACTGGGGCCACCACGAATAAACATCTGAAAAATTTACATACTCTTTTCTCAGTCCTACAACAGGTTGGTCTTAAGTGCAATTTTCACAAATCTCAGTTCTTTCAGCCCTCTGTAGTGTACCTGCATTTTTGCCTTTCAAAGGATGGCATCTGTCCCCTTTGTGACAATGTTGCCGCGATTGATGTCCTTCTGCATCCTTCATCAGTCAAAGAACTGCAAGCTTTTCTTGGGAACATAGAATATTATCACAAGTTTATTCCCTTCATAGCGGAGATCTCTTACCCCTCACTTGCTTGCTAAAGAAAAATGTGCCTTTGATGTGGTCTATGAATACGATGCTGCTTTTCACTGCCTTAAAGCTCATCTCTGAAGAGCACCTTGTTTGGCCACATACTGCCTTGGGCAACAACTTGTTTTACCTACTGATGCGTCACAACAGGGTATCGCTGTTTTATCTCACAAATATCATGATGGTTCAGAATGTCCAATTGCTTATGCCTCTAAAACGTTAAATGACTAGCAGTTAAGGTATTCAGAAAGTGAAAAAGAGATTCTTGTCATTGTTCATGCTCTCAAGAAATTTTGGTGTGTTTCTCTATGGAAATAAGTTCCATCTTATTACAGACTACAAGCCATTGGTCTCTCTATTTCATCCGTCTGCTTCCATTCTTGATAAGGCAACCCACGGGCTTCAATGGTGGACACTTTCTCTTTCTCGTTTTCAATATGAAATTCATTTTCGTTCCACAGAACAGCATGCAAATGCTGATGCCTTATCCAGACTTCCTATGGGCCCTGACCCCATCTTCAACAAAGATGAGCTCCTTTGTTTTCATTTGGATGAGGCTGCGCAGACTGTCATTGAGGGTTTCCCCATCAGGGGACATCTCGCGGCAGCCACTTCTGAGGATCCTGTTCCACACCGGGTACAACATCACATAGAAAATAGCTGGCTGGACTGTCCTTCTGGAAAAGCATCAGATGCCCTCTGAAACTACTTCCATCTGCGGCTGTGCCTCTCCTCCCACAATGGAGTTATCCTGCTGGCTACCAACATCGTCCCCGAGTTGTCGTTCCTGTGGTCCTATGTCTTCTACACCAGGGACACTGCGGTGTCTCTAGGACGAAGAATCTCGCTAGACGGCACGTCTACTGGCCCAGACCCGACAGGGAAATTGCACAAATGGTGGCTGCTTATCAAACATGTGTGACGCAGGCACCTGCGCCCAAGTCCTTGCTTTCTCCATGGCCCATACCTGAAAAACCATGGTACCACATTCATATACACTACTGGCCATTAAAATTGCTACACCAAGAAGAAATGCAGATGATAAACGGGTATTCACTGGACAAATATATTACACTAAAACTGATATGAGATTACATTTTCACGCACTTTGGGTGCATACAGCCTGAGAAAACAGTACCCAGAACAACCACCTCTGGCTGTAATAACTGCCTTGATACACCTGGGCATTGAGTTAAACAGATCATTGATGGCGTGTACAGGTACAGATGCCCATGCAGCAACATGATACCACAATACCACGTATTGTGACGAACCAGTTGCTTGGCCACCATTGACCAGACGTTTTCAATTGGTGAGATCTGGAAATTGTGCCCGCCGGGGTAGCAATCGAACATTTTCTGCATCCAGAAAGGCCCATACAGGAGCTGCAATATGCGGTAGTGCATTATCCTACTGAAATGTAGGTTTTCGCAGGGATCGAATGAAGGGTAGAACAGCCACAAGTCATAACACATCTGAAATGTAATGGCTAGTGTTCAAAGTGCTGGTGATGCGAAGAAGAGGTGACCGAGACGTGTCACCAATGGCACCCCATATCATCACACCGGGTGATACGACAGTATGGCGATGATGAAAGATACGCTTACAATGTGCATTCAGCATGATGTCGCCAAACACAGATGCGACCATCATGATGCTGTAAACAGAACCTGGATTCATCCAAAAAAATAACATTTTGCCATTCGTGCACTCAGGTTCATTTTTGCGTACACCATTGCAGGCGTTCCTGTCTGTTATGCAGCATCAAGGGTAACTGCAGCCATGGTCTTCAAGCTGATAGTCCATGCTGCTGCAGACATTGTCAAACTATTCATGCAGATGGCTGTTGTCTTGAAAACGTCCCCATCTGTTGACTCAGGTATCAAGACGTGCCTGCACAATCTGTTACAGCCGTGCGGATAAGATGCCTGTCATCTCGACTGCTAGTAATACGAGACCGTTGGGATCCAGCACGGTGTTCCATATTGCCCTCCTGAACCCACCGATTCCATATTCTGCTAATAGTCATTGGATTGTGACAAATGCGAGCAGCAATGTCGCAATACGATAAACCGCTATCGCAATCGCAAATGTGATTGTAAGGCATTTCTCCTCCTTACATGAGGCATCACAACAATGTTTCACGAGGCAATGCCGATCAACTGCTGTTTGTGTATGAAAAATCGGTTGGAAACTTTCCTCACGTAAGCACGTTGTTGATGTTGCCAGCAGCACCAACCTTGTGTGAATGCTCTGAAAAGCTACTCATTTGCATATCACAGCATCTTCTTCCTGTCAGTTGAATTTTGCGTCTGTAGCATGTCATCTTCGTGATGTAGCAATTTTAATGGCCAGGAGTGTAGATTTTGCCGGACCCTTCCTCAACACTTATTGGCTCCTAGTCATTGACGCCTATTCCAATTTTCCATTTGTGCTTTGCTGTGCTTCACCAACCACAGCTGCTATCACCACGGCTTTGGCCAAAATCTTTGCTCTGAAAGGCTTACCGACTAACATTGTTTCTGATAATGGGCCTCAATTCACCTCCTCCGACTTTTGTGCCCAGCGGGGCACATTCCATATAACTGCATCACCGTTCCACCCCCAGAACAATGGGGAACTGGAATGTTTGGTCCATACCTTTAATCCCAAATGAAGAAACATCTTACATCCTCTTCCACTGATGACGCACTCTTGCAATTCCTAGCATCATAACGCTTCACTCCGTCCGGGGACCATAAGCCAGCATAGCTCTTGCATGGACGCCAACCTAATACTCTCCTCCGTCTCCTCACACCCTGCCTTCTCAAGGCACTATCAGCACTCAAGGAAGAATTGCGGAGTACACTCCTGTGTGGATGCGAGGCTATGGAAAGCAACCAAAATGGTCACAAGGCCATGTTGTTGCATGTAAGGGCAGGCAGTTGTACACCGTCAGCACTTCTGTGGGGGAGGTGTCACACCACGTCGACCAACTTCACCCAAGAGTCACCACAGTACCGGTACCGGCCATCAAGGAGGACTTGAAGATGGATGTGGACACTGACCTTCCTACAGTGAGAAATCAAACTGACACTTCCGACATCCTAGTGGATTAGACACCACCAAAACAGATGGAATAAAACAACCATGAAGCCACCGATACACTGATGTCTCCAGTCGTACCTATGTCTTTCATATATGCACCATCACACGCCTCACCACCCATGTCACCCATCATCTCATCATGAGCCCAAACAGGACATTATCGGCCATATGGGAAGGTGCCTACTAGATTATTCCCAAACAGTGATGAAGAAAAGATAGACATATGCTTACTACAACAAGTGAGTGTAAAACAAAAAGGGGGGGGGGGAGAAATGTTGCATATCAAATGCATGAATTCAAATGTTCCGCTGATCCTGTTGGCGCTGCGGTACTAGTGTGAAAGTTCGCTAGTGCCACCTGGCCAGCTGGTGGCGGAAGGACTAACAGGAGTGTGGAGACAGATAGTTCACATTCCGACTTATAAGTGTAATGGACTATTCTTATCATGAGTGTTAACTATTGAGTGCTCGTATTGTTACAACAAGGAAACTTAAGATGGCGGAACAGCTGATTTGTGTAGCTACTAGCTAATACTGATATTGATTCTTGATGTGATAATTCTACGAAATTTCTTGGCCAATACAAATTGCAACAAGATCATGAATCAAAAAAGTACACCACGAACCAGTCACTAAAGGGGCATAACAGTTTGTTTTATGTAAAGTAAATGCACTCAAACAACTTCTACTCATAAATGAAGACAGATTTTTCAGCTAAAGTTATGTAAGTAAAACAAACTATAGGTAACGAAACGATAGTTGTCGATTAAGTGAATGTCATGATTTTTTTGAATATTTCACGATTTAAAAAAGGATGTAGTTAGGCAGGAACCTAGGAGTACAGCTTGTTCACTTGTAACAATTTAAGCTGTACTCTTAGGTTGCTACCTAACTACATCCTTCTTTAAATCGTGAAATATTCAAAAAAATCATGACATTCGCAAAAATCATAACATTAGCTTGTTCAATACCTATTGTTTCGGTATGAAACACCATCTGATATATATCGAGCGCACTGCCATTTCATTCGATGTACACAGCTTCTAGGAAATTACCGAATTTTCTTTCTTTGCCTTCGTATTTTCAGTGTTCCAGGACTTACTAATGAAATTAAACTAAGCACGAAATACGGAAATGCATGTAGTAAAAGAGAAGCACAAAGAACTCAAAACAAAGAAATTACTCAGTTCAGTGCATAGACATAGTATTGATTTCTTTGGGTCAAAAGTTAAAAAATCCGCATGCAGTTTTCGTTTTTAATCTTGCATATTACGAAATTAAGGATGTACAAATGATACATTTCATTAAACATTTCAACTAAAAACGTATTATTTACTACGATTTATTGTGCTTCACTGGAAGGAAGTGTGACTTTGGTATATTGAAGCTTTAATTAGTCGATTACGTCATACAAAAATAGACTTTCGCTAGTCTGCGAATGTAAGACGACCCTGTATATTCTGAATGGCGAATCTGGAACAAAAACCTCGTCTTTTAATCAAGTAAATATGGTATATAAGTTTCTTTGGATTCCTTGTAGAAATAATAATAAAAAGTAATACTTCAATTTGTGTTCACACATTAATTTATATGTCAATTTGAGAATAAGACATAATATCTGTGGTGTGATATTTATTTTATGTAAGCTTATCAAAAAGCAAAACGGGTGGAACATTACATCATCTCACACCAACTTCAAGAACACAGTCAGTAATATCATAGGAGAAAAGTAATCTTTCAAATTATACAAGATTGTAAATTCAAATTCTAATGTGACCTCTTATTAACAAAAATATTAGTAAAAAGTGACTGCTGCAGTGTAAATTATTTCAAGAACTCTTACTTTGTATCAATTGCACATCTTATTTATAACATGTTTGTTAACTGAACCATACCTTGTACTTGGCGCATGCGAGAACGTCGTTGAAGAGGAACAAATGGCGTAATTTGCGCTGACCATCCGAAAGTTCGACTATAAAAGAATTTTTCACAAGTCGCCTCTGAGCTCTGTCGGCTGACTAAAACATTATCCAACAATAGTTTCAAATTAGAAATGTGGAACAAAATTACAATAATACTAATAATTTAAAGCAAGTACGCCTAAAGGTAACAATTATAATTTCATAAAGAGAGAGGGAGAGGAAGATAGAGAGAATGGAAAAAGAAATGTTTGCATGTATACTTACTGGGAACATTGTTTTTGTTTGAATCATATTGAATTCATCTAAAAAATTCTGTGTCATCTTTAGTGCATCAGTTAAGGTCTTGTGATCGGGATGTGATTCTGGAGTATACCTCAGCAAATCCTGATAGGAAATATGAAATATAAATATGTGTTGAGAAGTCAATTAATGTTAGTTAACATAAGCAGGTATACAGAAAACTCACATGAAGCACCAGTGCATTCTTCTGAACACGCGCAACAGGTTTGTGTAAGAGATCCTCCAATGACAAACTCTGGCCATTAAGAGACTTAAGACGAATATCACGCGTTATTTCTCCAAACTGTTGGTTATTACTACTGCACTTCTTCACTGTTTCAGTAGCTCGGACATAATTATGCAGGAATGCTCCATATATATTGATGTTGCTGGCCTGTGAATAACAACATTATTAACAATTAGTGACGTGGGCCGGGAATATTCCCACTGGGAAGGAACACATAAAACGGGAATATTGCCAGGAATAGTTTTTTGGCCCTGGAAGATTGCAAAAAATTGGAAATTTATGAAAAATTTTACATTCTGAAAATTTTAACACTTATTAACGATTAAAGAACCTTATAGTTAGGTTAAATAGGTAAATTCATACATTTTAAGCAAGCTTTATCATTCTCTGCCTTAATTTCCTTGCTAATTCCATGCAGAACATCATATACTTCAAGTCTGGCAGGAAAACATAATTTAAAATATTCACTAGGGCTACAATTTTTCAGCAATTTGAAATCCCCATATTTTTCTGAATGAAACCTAAACTTACAAAATATTTCTCTGGAGACATAATTCTCAACCAGTCGTCATTTGTAGCATTTAAAAAATTTTTCCAAATGAATGACTAGAATTGTTTTACTTTCAGAATTCAAAGACACCTCAATTCCTGCGATGCATTATGACTTATATAAATTGATTTTCTAAGATATTGCTATCAATTTCAGTTTTAGAATCTTTAATTAATGTTTTAAAATGTTCTATGTTGATAAAATCACTTGTATTTGCTAGTAAATAATAAATCGCGGCCGGTTTATTTGCATAATTTTTCTCCGAAATGCCTTTTTCATTGACTAATGTCTACAAATTTTGCACCAGTTTAGTTTAAACTTTATAGGCTAAAATATCACTCGCATCACCAGAAAACTTACGAAAATGAATAAATAAACGCCCCTGTGTATTTTAGTATTTAATAGCTACTCACTAGATGGCATACCAATATTATAAATTCATTATACAAATTATAAATTCCAAAGAAATTTATATAATTATAATTTTTCTTAAAATATATTTCAGTTTAGTATTTGATTTAACTATGTAATTATTGTGTTAAACCTACTAAGTTTTATTGAGCTATCTGACTAATTAATAATAAATCCCTGAGAATTTATTAATTTTGGTAATATTGCCGGCAATATTCCCTGGGAATATTCCCACGATTTAAATTCCTGGTAATTTCACAACAGTATTAACAATACTCACTGACCAAATGTTTTAAGGTCTATTATGAATAGTTATAGGGCTCTAAAGATTGTATATTTACTGTTTCAAAAAGAAACTAAAATGATGATGCTTTCATAAAGTAACACAATATTTACAAATCAAAATGGATGTGAATAATGCATCTTAGTTACAAAACAGATTTTGGAAGCATTTCCACTCCATATTTTAAGTATGGTACTATAAAGTCAACTTCACTTCAAATTTACCATGATTCGAAAATGATCGCCAATGGTGAGCCTTCCATCCCAGTTCTGAGTACGTCGTTTCAGTCCTTCCAGAAACCTGCTGTGAAGGCTGTGTAAATCTGGGACCTTGTAAAATATTGTGTTGAATTCTTCTTCTGATATGACTGGCTGTGACGTAGTCAATGTTGCTTTAATGGCTTTCATATACTGGAAAAATGAAGAAATAAACACATCAGAACGAAATCATTAAATGTTTTAATCAATAATCTTATAGAAATGCATTTACCAACTAACCTGTAGCATAACATTTAAACACTCCAGATATATGGTTTCACTTTCTATAATGCTCGAGATTATACACCGATACATGGTCATCCTCTCAGCTTCAGCCTTATTTGCTTCCTGTACAACAAAGATTCTGTAAGTTATGCCTATAATGTTCATTATTAATGTATTGTAAACAAAAATTGAAGCACTCAAATTTCAAAAATTAAGCTTAAAGATATGTTGGAATGTGCTGACTGTAACATTCTTTCTATTTCACAAATAACTGATGGAAACATAACTAGCCATGTTTGACGAGACTTGGGAAACTAGACACATTGAAAACTGATTTGTCAGTTGACTTCCAGTAAGAAAGGACAGGACTGCAACACAAGATAACCACTTGGTTTCAAATGATATTTAGCCTAACTCTTCATGAAACAAGATGGTGCAAATGTAACCTATATAATCTATTAGAAGTGTGGCAGCCGGAGGTGATGGTTGTAGGACTGTGTTGTGTGTCTGTGTGAATGTTCTATTTTCTGAAGAAGGCCATGGCTGATAGCTAAAAGTGTTTGTCTTTTGTATGTGGCCATCGCAGTTCGTTGCCACGTCTTTGCAGTGAGTCCTTATTACTTTTGTGCCTCGTTTTCGCCGGTTGTCTTGGGTGTCGGTGGCCGAATAGAAAGAGACCGACACGGGAATAAAGGATGTACGCATGTGCAGGTACGGAGGTGACCAGCCAGTGGGACAGAAGAAACTAGAAACACTAGAGTAAATTAGAACGAGACATATATTTCATAGACTTAGTAATACTTAACTTTTACATAGTTCTTGACTGCAGAATGCTGATACATAGTTTATATAGAGGCCTGCCTACTGATGATTCCTAGTGCCTATCCGATAGCCAAGTCTTAACTGGTGCCTATCTGATTCCCAAGCGTTAACTGATTCCTATCTCAGTCCCAAGTGAACGATGCAGCAGTCGTGGCCATGAGCGGAGTTGCAGCAGAAGGCACTTGCGGCTGACGTCGTAAGAATGCCGCACCGTGCGTGCATGGTGGCGCGTGGCGTAAGTACGTGGCGCGCACTTCATACTTGTGCGACACCACATTTACTATATTATTAATTCCAACATGGACTTTCCATTATTATATTTAACCTGTCTAATTAATTTATGACTGTCTGCTGTATTGATCTTCCAGCATTTTTTGTCATTCCTTACAGATATACAGACACATTAACGCAGAGAAAACTTTAATTTATGTATGCCTGAGCTATGAAATGTAATGTGTAACCCAAATGTAGATGAACCTCATTCAGGGTGTAGATAATTTATTCTTCAATTAGGGGGTACATTCAGTTCAAGTACAAGATGTCCACTCAGGTCAGTATCCAAAATAAATTTGCACCAGTTGAAGTGTACCAAAAAGAAGAAGAAGATGATGATGGTTGGTGTTTTGGGTTACTAAACGGCTAGGACACCAGCAGAAAGGAAACCCTTAATCGGTCATCTCAGTGTTGAGGGGAAGGTGGAAGGGGGGGGAGGGGGAGGAGGGAAGTAGGGGGAAAGTTGGGGGTGTTTCTCAGATCGCATTGATTATTATTTTCACTTTGTATAACAGAAGCATTTGCAAAATGTAAAAATAGACATAGAGGGGAAGTGTATTGGAGGAGAAGAGCACCACTGTTGCAGTTATTGGCAGAAATAGAATAAACATTAAAAAATACGACACGAAAATGTTGTGCTAATTTGCTTCTTATCTTGCCCACCAGTATCTAATTTCATCTAAGATTGGATGTAACAGTTCCAATTTTCATCTGGCTAAGTCTTGTTCCCTCCTATATTCAAACATTTTCTCACTCTTGCCCAGCAAAGAAACTTCTAGTTATAAATGTTAACAGTTTGATTTTTTTTCTTTTTTTCTTCATACTACATTTCATTCTGCTGCTACTGTGTTATACATTTTTACATCTTTGTCTGATGCAAAAATATTTCTTTTTTCTAAACTAATCTAAATAAAAACAATTATTACAATAAAGAAGACAGCAACCAACCACTTTTGATTATGCTATTTATTTACTGAATACCACCATTATTGGTTTAGAACCTTCCAGTGCATCAGCAGACGGCTGTTCACGTCCATATACATGTCATTTACATTTTTCATATGCAGATAATTTTGCTTGGGCGAAAAGTTTTTGGTTGTGTGGTTCCCTACAATACAAAACATGATTGGAATTGCTTACTCAAGCGTAAACATGACTCATGATACTGACAAATGTTGTTCACAAACTTTTACAATATAATTTTTCTTGTTATTCATTGACTTAAGTCGAAAAGTCGACTGCATTAAGTTGTATAGCTGATTACTGCAGTAGCTGATGCAATGAGCACTTTTTGAATCACTTATGTGGAGCAACATAGAGCGATTAAACACACACACACACACACACACACACACACACACACACACACAAAATGTGTTTGCCACATAGAATACATATTTCCAACATAACACTGCCAAAGATGTTTTTCTATCAAAGATATGTACATTGATTTGACATTGATTTTACACAGAATAAATGTTATATATGTGTCCAGAATGAAACTTTCGCTCTGCAATGGAGTGTGCACTGATATGAAACTTCCTGGCAAATTAAAATTGTGTGCTGGAACCGGGACTCAAACCTGGGACCTTTGCCTTTCGCGAGCAAGCACTCTACCAACTGAGCTATCCCGACGACACGACACACAATCCCACCTCACAAGTTTACTTCCACCAGTATCTTGCCTCCTACTTTCCAAACTTCACAGGAGCTCTCCTGTACAATACATGTGTATTGTACATTCAGTAACATAGGCTATAATTACATGGAGAGCTGTATTTATAGTTTCTTAAAGCAAGTTTACTTAGTGATATAGCACAGGCTATGGTACACATTGAGTAATGTAAGGTGTGATAAATAAGTGTACATATTTGTGTGTTACCATAGTGTATATTATGTTTTTGATTGAAGGCCAGATAAATTTAATGACTGTGCACCTGAGTGGGCTATGGTTTTATTTCATGTTTATATTACATTACTTTATGTGGCAAAAGTAGCATTTTTTATTATTTATGTTGTAAATTCAAAAGGAGTTGAGTGAAATTTTGTAGAAAGGCTGCATTAGGCAACTCTGTCTGTTCATTGAGGAGATGATGTGGTTATTTATGTTTATGTATATAAACTTCTATTTCTTGAAGCAAATTTGTACGGCTGCCTATATCTGCATAATGCAGTATTTTGATGTGATCCTCAGTGCTTTTTATTTTATGCCTGCTATGAGTTATGAGGATGGCAAATGCATATTTTGATGGGTTTCATAGGCATATGGCATTTAAATGTTCTTAAAATGAATGTCAAAGCTTCTACCAGTGTGTCCTGCTTAGTAGGAGGGGCAACTTTGACAGCTAAGTTTATATATGCCTGATCTTTTGTATGGAGGACTGTTGTTTGTTAAGTTATGAATGGCTAGTTGTTGTAATTTGTGGTTTGTGTGGAAGCTTAATCAAAAGTGGTTGGTTGCTGTCTTCTTTATTGTAAGAAGCATCCTAAATTACATACACAACCACGGGCTCAAAATGTCAGTTTTTGACAAAACAGCAAAAACAATTATGTTTTGAATTATACAATAGTTTTCTGTCATACCTGAAATGTAGCTTTTTTATTTGATTCAAGTGATGAACTACTGGCATAAGAAATATTGCTGATAACATCGTCTGTTGCTTCAGTATCCATTGATATGGTTCGCATCAGGATTGGAGCATCTATTTCATCTTCTGATTCAACTGAACTGCTTCGGTTTTCAGTAGCACTATGATGTCTATACAAAAAATAATGAAGTAAAGATGTACAAATTATTCAGTCTCTAAAGAAACATGAAATGTACATATTATGACCTATATTTTCATTAGTATTTATAGTAAAATTTGACTATGAACAACTTTTTATGCCGATATTATCTCCTTTGAAATAAGGAGTAAAGGAAGGTAAAAAGTTTACATTCTCAATCCAAAGACTTTCTGTAAATGTGAATATTCTAGGTAAGAAATGATATTATTCATAACTTTTGACATTTTTTGGTGAATTCTACTTGGAATAATTCCCCTAAACAGCTAAACGAGTTTTGTATTAAGAACAACAGCTCGAGCACAACATGTGAATGAAGTACTGAAGACTTACTGCAAATTGATTTCTTTTCAAGAACGTGTGTTAAACTGTGGAATGAAAAGTGTGATTAGAGTGAAGAGCTAGATATCAGTTAACAGCATAAAACCTACTACTACTACTACTACTACTACTACTACTATTAATTATTTAGGTGCTTAAACCCTATTTTGTTTGATACAAAAGAAAAACAGGTAGTAATAGTTTATCCCCTCTCTAGGCACATTATTATGTAGTTAATGAGTTTGGAAAGAAATACTTTAACTGTGTTTGTCTGTCACATGTATAGAGCTTTATGTTTTATCAAGAGTACATCAAAAACATTACTTCTACTACTGTTTAACCCCTTGACCGTGTAATTTTTCTCAAGCCTTGCAGCAATTGGTGCTTTGGTTAGAAATCTGACATGCTTTGAGGTGCTTTTCCGAGATAACAAGCAGAATTTTTTAATTTGATAGTTTAAAAGACTTAGAAGAGGAGCAAATGCATTCACATTCTGTTTACTAAAATCACATTTCCAAGTATTTCTTTCCTTTAGAAATATATTTCAAAATCTTGTTCCAGAAATACTCCTTGTAGGAAAGACATTTTCAACAGGGAATAAGATTCGTAGGTGTAAGTTGGTACACACATGTGGACATAGAAACTATTTATGATATTTTTCATCATTAACTGTTACTATCATCAAAAAATAATGTTACAATTTGGAGGCCATTGTGGCTAATAAAAAATTCTCAATACATTAGGTACAGCCTCTAAATGTTGAAATTGCTGGACCGAACTCAGCTTGTTGAGCACAGTAAAGGTGTTAAAGGAAGTGATTTTTTCCTTCAAATCATTGCTCACTTTATTGTGTTTGGCTATCTGAATTTTGAAATACAATTTCACGAGAAAAAGAAACTTCCTTAACAAAAGCACTGATTAAACTTAAGACAACATACTCTAGAACGAGATTTGTCATTTGCAATGTGTGTACTCATGTTCAAATTTATTGTAACATCAAAAGGGAGACATAAGAAGCAGGTAACATGTAGGTTTCATGTCACTAACACAAAAAACATAATTAAATTGTGTATCTGTGTTTTGTGTCATTCTTATTCACTGATTGAGGCCTTCAAATCAGAAGTCTTCAAATCATTTTTAAAGCATTACCTGGGATACCACAGTAATCACGGACTATGAGTCAATGACTTAAAGAATACCAAAGTAAACACAGACTATGAGTCAATTGCTATGAAGTCATTGCATTTTTTTCACCCACTAATTCCACTTTTTTTTTTTTTTTTTTTTTTTTAACAATTGAGAGGTTTCTTGCAAAAGGTAGATAGCTCCATCCAGAGGGAGTTTAAAGATACAACATTTAGTATCTCATATTAAATATAAATAAACCAGTTCTTGTTCATTCTTCATACGCAAAATGTAGTTCCAGCCATTAACACATCTCATCAGCTTATTGCAAGAAAGAGGAGTCTTCTAGAGTTACTCTTTTTTCTATCACATAATTAAAGTTGTTGCTTTACAGGATTGTTATAGAAATGTTATTAACAGTGGAGTATTTTCACAAGTATTACTTGTTTTCTATTCTAATAAACACAATACTGGATATTGGTGAGAAAAAATGGATTGACCTGGAAGAGTCTGGGTCTAACAACATTAAACAGGAAACACAGTAAAGATTGTGCAAAAACAACAATCACATTACTATTCAGAAAAACTTAAAATGAACAAATGACGGAAATGAAAACTTGGAAATGAAGATATACAAGTAGCGTCTGTTGTGAAAGACCAGACGTCATGTCTGATCCAGCAGGTGTTATTCTTTCATATTCACAGAATATATGAAATCGACTGTTAATGGGCAAAACTAAAAATGTGTACCCAGGTGGGATTCGAAGCCGGGTCTCCTGCTTTCTAGGCAGTTGCACTGACACTACACCACTGGGGACACAGTGATCAACGCAACTGCAAGGACTACCTAAGCACGCCTTCCGTCAGGGTAGAGGTGGGAATTTGTATCTGACAGGAGGCGTGCTTAGATAGTCCTTGCAGGTGCGGTGATCACCGTCTCCTGAATGGTGTAGTGTCAGCGCAACCGCCTAGAAAGCAGGAGACCCGGGTTCGAATCCCGGCTGGGTACACATTTTCAGCTTTGCCCATTTGCAGTTGATGTTATATATTCTGTGAATAAGGAAATGAAGACTTACAAAACTGCAAATGGAAAAGATTAATTACACTGTACATTATGTTTATGCTAATAGGAGAAAATAATATTTTTGTGAACTGGCAGCTGCATCAATTTATGGTATTCTAGTAAATTTAGTGTAAATATTACAAACCACATGTTCAAAAAAAAATGGTGACATTGAAGACAGATGGCCAAGGAAGATACAAATATCAACTAAAAAAGGTTTTAGAAACTAAAAATAAACCTGACAAGATCATCAGCTTCACTATGAGAGAATCAAATCAGCAGGTATGTCAAAACAATGGTAAAAGTTGTACCTAGAAAAGCATCCCAGAGTCCCTATACTGTAAGATTTCTACTTTTGATATTTCAAAATAAGAGTTTAACATTTCTTTCAGGTATCATCAACTGAATACTTCTTGTAAATGTGTAACATAAGAAATAATAAAAACATCCCAATTGCTCAATTTGTCAAATTTATTACATGCAAAGAGTTGGAAAACAAAAATCAACATTTTTCCATCAATTCACACATTTTTACAGCAAACACACATAAATAAGGAAGACAACATTAAAATTTTCACTTAAAACAGTTCCTTTTTTTCTTTCAACATGAATCAATCTTCACCAAGCAAACTACCACTCACAAAAACAAAATAAACATAAAATAATTAGATGGGACAGTCTAACAAGAATAGGCCAGTTCAAAGTTTCAAGGGACACAATATTTCAGCTATAAGACGTGTAGTTATTATCAGGTACACTGACTAACTGGTACTCTGTGAGCATATGACCAACTTATATCCCCTGCACCTACAGGCTGTTCTTTACACAAGCCAAACCTGTGGGTCTGCATTGGCAGCCAAGGAGCCAGTTGCATTAAGTACATGTAACAGGTGAGGGCCTAATGAAGTGCCCTGGCCTTAGCAATGTGGATGTTGGCACTCAGTCCATCCTGGCAACCAGCTTGTTGTGTTTGCTGGGTCTTCTGAATATGACCCAACACTGGTTCCTAAGCCTTGCAGAGATTGGAGCCACACTCCTGGTTGATGAGATTATTGCTAGCGTGTTTTGCAATGGGCTCTCTAACGAGCTGTCCCAGTATTTTCAAGATTGGGACAGTGTTATTGGAGTAAAAATTGAAATATTTTCCAGTGCAAAGATGGAGTTGTGTCAACAGCTCTGCAGTGAAAATGCTTCAGCCAGGAGGCAGGGGTGTTCAAGGGGGTGAACATAGGCACACCCAACTCTGCCATCTACCAAGGAGCCAATCAGTATAGACCACTGCTGGAGAGTTAACAGTGAAAATTGCACCTTTGAATCACACGATAATTCCAGGTGGAGCTGCAAGTGGACGGGTATGGGGTTGACAGGTGAAAGCAGGAGGGAGATGTAGGGACTCGAGTGAGTAAAGGAGGGTACAAACCCAGACTGTGATCAGAAGACCTGACCTGGTGGGGACGAAAAGGCAGCAGCTGGAAAAAGAAGCCTCTGATTTGGGTTATGGGGTGTGGCAGAAAATGGGCAACGTATGTGGTTAACAGCAGTTGCTGGCAAAGCTGCACGGGAGGGATCCCAGCTTCAGCAAGGCGACTTGCCACATGGCTTGTGTGGAAAGCACCCCATTGTGAGACGGACTCCACTATGGAGGATGGGGTCAAGAATCCACAATGTTGGAGGTACTGCAGAATTGTAAACCAGGCTCCCATAGTCAAGCGGTGATTGGATAAGAGCCTTATAAAGCTGCAGAAGGGTGTAACAGGCAGCTCCCCAAACAATGTAACTACGGAAGCGATTGTTGTTGTTGTTGTTGTTGTTTAGAGGGGACTAGACTGCACGGTCATCAGTCCCCTGTTGCAAGCAAAGTCAATGCGGCGTATTGCAAGATGAAAAAACGATCATTGAAACACAAAAAAGAGAAAGCACAATGGGTACACAATGACAAGGAGCATTGAGGTCATGACACGCAAGGAAGAAAACTCAAAGAGTAAAGAAAAATAATTGGACTAAAAAGTTACAGCAGAATGTTGTGGCTGGCTGATCACGAGGATAATAAAGGATGAGCCAGCCACTCTGCACATTCTAAAACATACGAATAAAAGCAGGGTAGACAACACAAAATAAGAAGGGTAAAAGGTTGTGAGAGATGGGTGCCTGAGAGTTCAGGCTAAGGAACCCACCGTTATATTAAATGGTAAAACCCAGCTGCACGGATAAAACGTAAAACACGATCAGCTGTAACAGCGTTGTCACCCAGAATAAAAGGAAGCGCAGCTGGCAGGTCAAAGGACTGTCGTAAGTCAGCTAAAAGGGGCAGTCCACCAGGATGTGGACCACTGTCAATAAAGTGCCACAGTGACACTGTGGAGGATCCTCCCATCGAAGTAGATGGCCATGTGTCATCCACGTGTGACCAATACGCAGACGACAAAGGACGACTGACTCCTTCCGAGAGGCCCTCAGGGAGGACTTCCACGGAGCTGTAGAACGCTTCACTGCAAGGAGCTTATTTGGGGCAGGTGAGTCAACCCACTCAGTGTTCCAAAGCCCAAGTACCTTCCGGTGGAACTCTAATCGGAGGTCCCTCTCTTGAATGCCAATTTCTAAGAGGCTGGAAGTAATTGCCTGCTTAGCCAGTCGATCTACGCGTTCGTTCCCCGGAATTCCAACGTGTCGAGGGGTCCAAACGAAGGCCACAGTGCGGCCAGACTGGACGAGAAGGTTAATAGAGTCCTGGATGGACCGCACTAGGAGGTGTTTTGGAAAGCACTGGTCAAGAGTTTGCAAGCCGCCCAGGGAGTCGCTGCAGATAACATACGACTCCCCGGGACAGGCTATAAGGTGCTCAAGTGCTCGACAGATAGCGATCAGCTCTGCAGTGAATATACTACTCCCACAGGGTAAGGCGTGTTGTTCTATGTCCTCATTATGGGTGTAGGCATACCCACAACGGCCATCCACGAGAGACCCGTCTGTGTATACAACTTCGGCGCCGTGGAAAGAACTCAGTATCGCCTGAAATTGGCGGCAGAGAGTCAACGGTGCAACAGAGGTTTTACACTCACGGGACAAGTCTAACCGAAGCTGCGGACGAGGTACAGACCAAGGAGGAGCACGGGAAGAGTAGTGAAAAGCGGGAGGAATAGGAAGGGATTCAAGTTAGGAGAGAAGGGATCAAACACGGACCGCAATCGGGAGACCCGACCTTGGCCGCTGTCGTGGGAAAGGGAGGACAACATCCGGAAAGAGAAGCCTGTAATTTGGATGGTGGGGTAAGGCGTGTACATGGGCAGCATAAGAAGCTAGTAAGCGCTGCCGGCGGAAACGCAGGGGTGGAACCCCTACTTCGGCTAGCAGACTTGTCACCGGGCTCGTGCGAAAGGCCCCTGTCGCCAAACGGACACCACTATGGAGGACCGGGTTCAATACCTGCAGTGCTGATAGCGCTGCAGAGTCATACACAATACTCCCGTAGTCCCGGCGCGATTGTATGAGGGCCTTGTATAGCTGGAGAAGAGTTGGGCGTGATGCTCCCCAAGCCGTGTGGCCAAGACAGTGGAGGATATTCAGATGTTTCCAGCATTTCTGTCGCAGCTGACGGAGGTGCGGCTGCCAAGTCAGCCAGGCATCAAAAACCATACCGAGGAAGCGGTGCGTTTCTTCAACACGAAGATGTTCATTACCTAGGTACAGCTCTGGATCAAGGTGAAGTGCCCGACGACGACAGAAGTGCATTACTCGGGTCTTAGAACACGAGAAGTGGAAACCGTGGGCTGAGGCCCATGACTCTGCCTTTCTAATGGCTCCCTGCAGCCACCGTTCAGCGACACCAATTGTGGCGGAGCTGAAATAAAGGCAAAAATCATCCGCAAATAGGGAGGAGGAAACTGATGACCCAACCGCTGCTGCTAGACCATAGATGGCAATCAGGAAGAGGGGAACACTGAGAACAGATCCCTGTGGGACACCATTCTCCTGGATATGAGGAGAGCTGAGACAGGTGCCTACACGAACTTGAAAATAGCGGGTCAATAAAAAGTTCCGTATAAAAATTGGAAGGGAGCCCCTCAGACCCCAACCATGCAGTGTAGCCAGAATATGGTGGCGCCAGGTTGTATCGTAAGCCTTACGGAGATAAAAAAAGACCGCAACGAGATGTTCGCGCCTGGTGAAGACAGTGCGAATAGCCGATTCCAGCGAGACAAGGTTGTCAATGGCGGAACGGCCTTGACGGAATCCCCCTTGTTGTGGAGCAAGAAGTTCGCGGTCTTCAAGGAGCCACATCAGCCGCCGACTCACCATTCGCTCGAGTAGCTTGCAGAGCACATTGGCATGGCTGATTGGGCGATAACTGTCAGCCACCAATGGATCTGCTCCAGGTTTCAACACCGGGATCACGGTGCTTTCCTGCCACTGCGATGGGAAAACCCCATCTGCCCAGATACGGTTGAACAGGGAGAGAAGGTGATGGTGAAACTCAGTCGAAAGGTGACGGAGGAACTGACTGTGTATCAGATCTGGTCCCGGAGATGTATCGGGGCACGCAGCCAGAGCGGTTTGAAGCTCCCACTCGCTAAACGAGGCGTTGTAAAGTTCCTGGCGGTGTGTGCGGAATAACTACTGCTGCCGCTCGACCCTCTCTTTGAAGTTGCGGAAGTCTGCACTGTATGTTTCAGTTGCAGAGCAATGGGCATAGTGATCTGCCATGCACTCAGCTATGGCTTGTGGGTCAGTGCAGAGAGCACCCTGAATGGTGAGCGATGGGATTCCAGGCGGTGGGCGATATCCGAAGAGGCGCCGTACTTGGGTCCAGACCCGAGAAGGGGAGGTGCGAGAGCCGATGGAGGCTACAAACCTCTCCCAGGAATCCTTCTTACTCTGCAGAATCAGTCGCCGAGCCCGTGCACGGAGACGTTTAAAGGCGATGAGGTTCTCTAGAGAAGGGTGTCGCCGGTGTCGCTGGAGTGCACGCCGACGTTTCCGAATGGCCTCAGCGATCTCCTGTGTCCACCAAGGGACCGACTTATGTCTAAGTGACGTGGATGCGATTGGAACAGTTTTCTCGACGGCGGAAACTATGGCCTTTGTGACTTGCTGGACAGCCACTTCAATGTCAGCCGAAAGTGGAGTCGTAACCACCGCAGCTGAAGCATATGCCGGCCAGTCAGCCCTATGAAGCGACCAATGAGGCAGCTGGTTTGCGACTTGAGTCTCTGGGAGCGACAGAAAGATGGGAAAATGGTCACTGCCACAGAGATCATCATGCACAGTCCAATTCAGACGAGGGAGAAGAATCGGGCTACAAATGGACAGGTCGATGGCCGAGTATGTGCCATGAGCTACGCTGAAGTGCGTCGGAGCACCCGTGTTCAGAAGGCAAAAGTTCTGCTGTGTCAGGAGCATCTCCACATCCCTACCACGCGCCGAAGTCTGCGTCCCACCCCACATCGGGTGGTGGGCATTAAAATCTCCCAAAAGGAGAAACGGTGGGGGAAGTTGAGAGATAAAGGCACCAAGGTCAGCAAGACAATCTCATCTGGCGGGAGGTAGAGGGAACAGGACGTTAGTTCCTGCCTTGCTCTGATCCTGCCTCGAGATTCGTGGTGAGGGGCACAGCTGTTCTGGGGACAGTGGCAAGGACATAGAAGCACACACCTCCAGAGACCCTGTCACAGAAAGGACGATTTTTAAAAAAGCCCCGGTAGCCACGTAGGGCAGGGGTCTTCTGGGCAGGAAACCACGTTTCCTGTAACGCTATGCAGAGCAAAGGGACTTGGCACATTAGCTGTTGCAGCTCAGCCAGGTGGTGGAAAAAACCGCCGCAATTCCACTGGAGAATTTGATGGTGCATGACTTTAAAGGCCATGATGCAAAGTATAAATAAGACTATTGCATGGGTTCATCTGCTCCCGCCGATTTGGAGCATTCAGAATCCAGGATCAGGCGTTCTGGAGAGGCAGTAAGTGCAAGATCCTCAAGTGAGGCGAGGATCTGTACCTCATCGTCCGATGCAGAAGATGAGGTGGCAGGTGGCTGTAGAGCCACCGAAGACTCTTTGGTCTTCTTTTTCCGTCCCTCTCGCTGGCCCTTAGGTTTGCAGGGCCGGGAGGGCTTCTCTATAGTGGCATCAGTGGTAGAGGAAGAGCGGGAAGCCCTTCTACCAATAGGTTTGGGATCCTTCCGCCTGTGGCTGGGATCCGCTGGATAACTAAGAGAAGCATCGGAAGGGAGTGCCCCAAGGGACCCCTTCCGAGAGAGGGGAGCCGGAGGAGGCTGCTCCTTCTCCGGCTGGGAGGTGGGGACTCGTGTCCCCGATGTTAGTGGTGGAGTGGCCCCCTCAGGTGGTAGTGGGGGGGCAGTGAGAGGAGTGCCCCCGACATTGACGGGGGCAGATGAGCTTTGATGGCCCTTTGGGCCCACAGATGGTTGCTGCAAGGTAGATAACCGAAGAGGTGGTAATGATGCAACAGCAGCAAAAGACGTTGTCAGAGAAACCGGGTGAAGCCGTTCATATTTTTTACGCGCCTCGGTATGTGTCAGTCGATCCAGGGTCTTTATTTCCATTATCTTCCGATCTTTGCGGAGTACAGTACAGTCTGGAGAACAGGGTGGATGTTGTTGCCCACAGTTTACACAGATAGGTGGAGGAGTACACGGAGCGTCCAGGTGTGATGGACGCCCGCATTCCCTACATGTGGGGCTGGAGTTACATCTGGAGGACATATGTCCGAATTTCCAGCATTTAAAGCAGCGCATAGGGGGAGGAATATAAGGCTTTACATCACACCGGTAGACCATAACCTTGACCTTTTCGGGCAATGTATCGCCGTCAAAGGCCAAGATGAAAGCACCGGTGGCTACCCTATTATCCTTCGAACCCCTATGCACGCGCCTGACGAAGTGGACACCCCGTCGCTCTAGGTTGGCTCGTAGCTCGTCATCCGACTGTAAAAGAAGGTCCCTGTGATAGATAAGTCCCTGGATCATGTTCAGCGATTTGTGGGGCGTTATACTGACCGGAACGTCACCCAGCTTATCGCTAGCAAGTAATGCTTTCGATTGGGCGGATGACGCTGTTTCGATCAGTACCGAACCGCTCCTCATTTTCGACATACCCGAGACTTCACCAAACTTATCTTCAAGGTGTTCAACGAAGAAAAGTGGTTTCGTTGACATGAAGGTTTCCCCATCCGTTCTGCTGCAAACGAGATACTTCGGAGAGTAATACTCATCCCTATCTTTAGCCCGCCGTTCCTCCCAAGGGGTGGCCAGGGAAGGGAACGTTCGGGGATCATAAGTCGCTGCATTATAAGCAACTCTTCCTCTCTTAGAGACGGCGTTTTTGCGACCGCCCACGCTATTTATTGCTCATTTCATGTCTGTCCCATGAGCAGCTAGGAAACTAAAGGTCCACCCAGGCAGAGCCCCGCTTGCCTGGGTAAGCCTTATACAACTGAGGTGCGGCAGGTTCCTCAGAGGTTGCTCGCTAGCGGCTGTTCAACCTCAACAGCCATGCATCTCCTCGGCACGTAGCACACCCTTGAGATTGAGGTTTTTTTTATAGAGGTTTGTACCGTCCTCGCGACCCGGGCGATTAAGCCAAGATCCCCGGGCTCTGAAACGTACAACGTTCCACCATCGCCTCGAACGATGGTCGTTGAGGCACGCACAGAGCTTACGGTGTAGCGGACTGTTGGCGCGACACAGCCCACAGCTCAGGACCCCTGGTTCACCAAGCCCGTACTCAGCAAATTAATGCTGAGCCCCTGAGGGGAACTACGGAAGCAAAGACTATTCAGATGTTACCAGTATTATTTTCTCAGCTGACAAAGGTGTGATACGCAAGTGCCCTGGGCATCTAAGAGCATGCAAAGAAAGCAATGCGTCTTCTCAATGTGAAGGAGTTCATCGGCCAGATATAGGTTTGGGTCCAGGTGAACTACGTAGCGGTGACAGAAGTGGATAATTTGGGTTTTCTGCACTAAAAACTGGAAATCATGGGCAGAGGCCCAAGACTGAGATGGCTCCCTGAAGCTGCTGTCCAGCAACAAAATACTGACAATGGTCATCGGCAAACAAGGAAGAAAAAACTGATGACTTGACTGCCACAGCAAGACCATTAATTGCAACTAAAAATAGAGGTATATTAAACACTTGACGAAAGCACCCTCCCCTCCTCCCCCCTTGTTGTGGGGCCTGGAGTCCCCAATCTCCAGGGATCCACATGAGCTGTTGATTCCCATCCGTTTGAAGAGCTTACTCAGAATGTTGGTGAGGCTGATCGGGCAGCAACTATAGTATGCTAGTGGATGAGTACCATGTTTCATCACCAGCACAATGATACTATCCTGCCACTGGGACAGAAAAACACCTTCGACTCAGAGATGATTTAACAGGGTGAACGACTGACATTGGAAGTCTGCTGAGTGGTGACAAAGGGATTAGTTATGGATACAGTCTGCACCCAAACAGGTGTCAAGGCATTCAAGAAGGGCAATCTGGATCTCCCACTCGGTAAGTAAAGCATTCTAAGGCTCCTGGCAATGCAAGAAAAATGATAATGGCTTCCACACAACATGCTCTTTGAGGGCACAGAATTCTGCACTGTAGGCTGCAGTTGCAGAATTGCACCCATAATGATCTGCCATGTGCTTGGTGAAGAAGGTGTTAGTGAAAAGTGAACCCTGAATATGAAGACAGGGGATCCCTACTGTTGGGCAGTATCCGAAGAGGCACGAAACTTGTGACCACACTTGAGAAGGGGAGGTGTGAGAACTGATGGTGGCAACATATCTCTTACAAGAGTCCTGTTTACTCTGCTGGATCATTCGATGGGCTAAAAAAAAAAAAAAAAAAAAAAAAAAAGGATATTTGAAGGCAAATAGTTGTTAAACGGAAGGGGTGCTCCAGTGGTTCTGTTGCGTTCACTGATGTTTCCGGATGACCTCAGTGATCTCCGATGTCTATGAAGACACTGTCTAATGCCGGAGTGAGCCAGGGGAATTCGGGACAGTAGCCCTCAGTGATGGAAAAAATAGCCCCAGTGGATTGTTGAACAGCCACATCAACGCCAACTGGAAGTAGAGTGCTAATCAAAGCAGGTGAGGTGTGAGCTGGCCAATCAACCCAACAGAGAGACCATACAATCAGTGGGTCTGCAGGTTGAAACTGTGCAAGCAACAGAAAGGTAGGAAAATTATTGCTGCTACAAAGGTCGTTGTGAGACATGAGAGAACACTTGGATTAAAGACAGACAGGTCTACGGCTAAATATGTGCCACGCTAAAATCCATGGGGGCACCGGTGTCTTGGAGGAAAATTTTCTGCTGTGTCAACAGTCTCAACATCTCTACCACGGGTAAGGTCTGTGTACCACCCCAGAGAGGATGTGGGCACTGAAGTCCCCCAAAAGGAGAAATGGCAGGGGTATTTCTCTGTATTGTCAGATAATTACCGCCACACACTAAACAAGATAATGTTCTGTGATATTGGGGCAAATGTGCTGAAGGTTGCAAATGGTAAGTATGTCCAGTCAGCAGGGACCTATGCCACAAGAATAACCATCAACAGCAGGACCCAGCCATTTGAATTTATCGTTTTAAAAGAATGTAGTCATAATTTCATCCTCGGATGGGACTTATTTCAGGCATTCCAAGCTATCGACTGTGGAAGATCTGAGCTGCAAATTGAGGAAGTCGCTCTGATGGGTACACATAATACCGAATTTTCTGGGAAGTTATTTGCCGTTGACAATGTGAAAATCCCGACGTTGACAATGAGAAGAGTTGCAGTCACAAACACAGATAACCGTTTAAACTGTGAAATGCTTGTTGATAGTAAAAAGTTTATCAGGCTCACTAAAGAAATTTACATAGCAGCGGGTATCATAAGCATTAACAGCGGTCAAGGAGAGATTTGGATCACAAATTGTCAAGAGCAGTCACAACTTATCCCCAAAGGAATGTGTATCGGGACAGATGTACCAATCCGGGACGGTGAGCTCAATGTCATCAATGAAGACCCATGCCCTGCTGTTAGTACAGACAACATGCTAGAGGAAACAAATGTGGAACTGCCAATAGGGCCTGGACTGACCAAGGAACAACGCCAGCGGGTGTTAGGTATACTACGCCAATATTCGGGTGCATTCACACCTCATCAGGAGAAAAGTCAGACGAAACGGCCCACGATAAGGCACCACATCAATACTGGGGATCATCCGCCAATTAGCCAGCGTTCGTATAGAGTGTCACCAGATGAAAGACGGATAATTCGAGAAGAAGTGGATAAGATGTTGCACAATGACATTATTCAACCTTCAGAGAATCATGGTTGTCTCCGGTAGTCCTTGTAAAGGAGGAGGATGGCACTTGGCGATTCTGTGTCGACTATTGGTGGCTACACAAAATCACAAAGAAAGATGTCTACCCATTGCCGCGCATTGACGACACCTTAGACTGTTTGAAAGGAGCTACGTACTTCTCAACTATGGACAAGCAGACAGGTTAATGGAAAATTGACGTTGATGAAGCTGACTGGGAGAAGACAGCTTTTATTACACCTGACGGCCTCTATGAATTCAAAGTAATGCCATTTGGATTATGTAATGCTCCGGCCATATTTGAACGCATGATGGACAACTTGCTTTGACACTTTAAGTGGACGATGTGTCTTAGCTATTTAGATGACATTGTCATTTTCTCGAAAACATTTGAAGAACATCTGAATCGCCTGTCAACTGTGTTGAAGTGTGTTCCGACTGCAGAGAGCTTTGCATTCACCTAAGGAGGCTCTAACTTCTGCACCAATTCTAGCCTTGTACATTGAGAATGCGAAAACTGAACTTCACAGACGCCAGTGGTTATGGGATTGGTGCAGAGCTTGTACAAATTCAGGAAGGAGCTGAAAAGGTGATAGCCAGTGCATCAAGAGTATTCTCAAAGTCTGAGATAAACTACTCTACAACTGAGAAAGAATGTCTCCCAGTTATATGGGCTATCAACAACTTCCGGCTGTATTTATTTGGCAAAACATTCACTGTCATCACAGTGGTATTCAAGAACGGGCACAAACACAAGGATGCTGATTGCCTTTCGAGGAATCCATTAGTGGAACACAACAGCATGAATGAAATTTCAGCCCTCACTGAATTAGGTGACGTTACAGCTGAACAGAGGGAACATCCAGCACCATTAAAAACCACAGAGGCCTTGGAGAAATGAGAACCTACCAATGGAGAGTTCCAACTTATAAACAGACATTATATAAAGAGCAACAACGATCCACTGGGCCCCAAATGGCTACTGGTCATTCCAGCTCATCTCCAGCCAGATATTCTCAAGTATTTCCATGATGCTCCAATATATAGTCATCTGGGATTTGTGAAGACCCTAGACAGAATCAGATGCAGGTATTACTGGAAAGGTCTCTACCGATCTGTCAAGCACTATGCGAGTCACTGCAAAGAGTGTCAGCGATGGAAGCATGTGCCGCAATTACCTCCAGGACATCTCGTACCGATTCCGCCAGCAGCAGCTTCATTCCACCGAGTTCGGATCGATATTTTAGGCAGGTTCCTGAAGTCGACAACCGGTAACCATTGGATAATAGTCTGCACTGACTACCTCACACGCTACGCTGTCACCAAACCTGTGCCGACTGCAGAAGCTCCAGAGATCGCAAAATTCCTTGTAGAAGACATTATTTTGAAGCATGGAGCACCACATGTCACGATATCTGGTCGTGGAAAAGTATTCCAGTCAAAACTAGTATCAGAGGTAATGCCACGGTGCAACATTGTCCACAGAATGACAACTGCATACCACCCTCAGACAAATGGTCTTACGGAACGTTTTAAGAAGACGTTAGCCGATGTACGTCGATGTTGAGGAGAAGGATTGGGATACAATTCTGCCAGTCGTGACATTTGCTTACAATACCGCAAGGCAAGACTCCACAGGCTTCAAGCCATTTTTTCTGCTCCATGGCTACGAAGCTGAGACAACGATGGATATGCTGTTCCCGTTCCAACCATACGACACTCAGGATGATTATGTTAAAACAGCTCATCACCAGGGTGGAAGAAGCAAGACAGGTGGCTCGCATACGGACACTGGAAGCCCAAGAGAAGGACCTTCAGTGATATAACGACAAACACTGACCTGTTTTGTACAGCCCAAGAGATCTGGTACAGATTTTTACTCCTGTATGGAAAGTTGGACTATCAGAAAAGTTATTGAAGCGATACTTTGGGCCATATTGTGTTATACGCCACCTGTCAGACATCCCATATGATGTTGAGGATTATGAGCCGTCGTCGAAACGACAAAAACGAAGAGACATTGTTCACGCCCTCCGCATGAAGCCTTACTACGATCCTGAATAGCAGATAGGCGAAAATTGCTTCTTGCTCAAGGACTCTAAGGACAATAATGTTACTGATGAAGTCACGACAGGAACGTCTGTTGTCGATAATCATGCAGAAGGATTTTCCAGAACTGCCATACAGAGGACCCATGACAAGATCAAAATCCAGAACATTGCAGCTGGCTATAAAGGGAACCTAACAGCGGGTCTCTGTGTTTTTTAGGAGAGGGAGCCATGCCTCAAGACACCGCGTTAACCAACTGCTGGTGTGGCGTAAGGGATAGTGTCACCGATTGAGGTGCTGAAGGTCGCCGTTTCAATCCCGTCCACTGGCAAAATTTATTTCTTTGTAATTAGCATTTCCAGAATGTTCTACATGTTTCCTTTGTTCGCATGTAATTTCTCCCTGTTTCTTTTGTTAACTATTCTTCTAATTTCTGGTACGTTCTGTCTGTGTATAAATAGCAGAGCACTCTGCCTGAAAGGCAGTCAGAGCTACATGTATGTTTCAGTTTGCAATAAACCTGCTTTCAGTACAAGTGCTATGTAGTCGATAACCCTACCTTTGAAGTCAAGCTTGCTTCCATTTCAACATGACAAGGCTTTTAATTCCAAGATTTTCCTTTCCTTGTGAAGAATTGTACAGACTGGAGAGCAAGGGGGATGGTGCTCCCCACAGATCACTTGGAGGGGGTGTACATGGAGCGCCTGGATGTAATAGCCGCCCGCATTTTCTGCATGGGGAGCTGGAAGTGCACCAGGAGGACATGTGACCGAATTTCCAGCACTTAAAGCACCTCAAAGGGGAAGCTACATAAGGCTTTATGTCACACTCGTAAATCAGGCCCTTGACCTTTTCAGGAAACATATCGCCAAAAAAGGCCAAGATGAAAGTGCCAGTGGAAACCCTGTGTTCTTTTGGACCCTTAAGATGCGCCGGATGAAATGGACACCTTGTCATCCTAAGTTGGTGCACAACTCTTCATCAGTCTGTAAAAAGAGATCACAATGATAAATTACACCTTGGGCCATGTTCAATGACTTATCGGGTGTGATATTAACAGGAACATCACCCAGCTTGTCACAGGCAAGTAAGCCTGCAACTGTACAGGGGACACTGTTTGTTATCAAGACAGATCCACTTTTCATCTTTTAGCGACTGTACCTAGTGAATAACCATGCATCTCTTCGGCACGCAGCATACCTTGAGATTTTTTTTTTCTTTCTTCTTCTTTTCATGAAACCCGTACTCAGCAAATGAAGGACTGGGAACCAACAATGGGGCTAAGTAATAGTATCACAAACAACTGACAATGTCGACCATAGTGAGCAGAGTGCCAATTCTGGGCTACTGGAGATGGTGCACCATGCTGCACATTTGTGTTCAGAGACGCAGACACAAACACCTTTATAGTCACAAATGGCAACTCCCCCTAAGGATCACATACAATGCCGTCCACAGGAGGAAGGCATACAAATTGGCCATGAATCCCCAAGAGGTCAGTACATCAGTGCAAGTACCCATTAAAGCAAGTCACATGATGTACTTTCATGTTTAAATAAATTTATTGTAACAATCAAGAGACACAGAAGATGGAGGCAGGTAATAGTAATTAGGAGGCTTATTTATTTAACTTATAGCTCTATAAAATTCACACTTATAAATTCTGGGATATTTAAAATGGAAGCATTGGTTACATGAACACAATTACTCATTAAAACATCAATTAATAAATAAGTAGGGAGTGATAACTTACTTTATAAAATAGTCAATGTTGACATAATTTGATTGTTTGTCAGGAGAGTGAGGTGCTGGTGTGGTGGCTTTCAACAGCTCTAACTGTGACTGTGAGAGAGGACTGTTAGAAGGCAGTGTCATCATTGCTCCTTCAGTATCGGTGTCTGTCATTCCAGAACTCGTACCACTTGTCATAGTACTGATACCATCACCTTCAACAAAATAATATAATACAAACGTGAAATGTGGGCTACTCTTCATTCTACATGCTACAATTAGATGCTCTAAATAAATAGACAAATCACTTATTTATAGGTATCTGTACGATAGCAAAAATCAGCATTAAGATGACACATATACTATTTATTTTATTTATTTATTTGTTCTTCAACAACTCAGTAGCACTGATCCGACAAGTCAGATACATTAAAGAAATAATACTTAAATATACAGCATGTTTCAAAAATTTACAAATGGTGGGGACAATTTTTTTAGAAAAAAAAAAAAAGAACGAAAAGTTCATTTATGAAAGGAGCCAAAAATAATGAGAATTGTATTACAAAAAATTATGTGTTTAATATAACATTTTCAAAACTTCATTACCTTGAAAATAATGTTCGGACATAATACACACAAACTGAAGTATTTTACAGGTCAACAGGTACAGTGAGAGAGAAACCACAATCATTTGGGTTTTGGCCACTGTCTGACACTCAATGATGTTTGTATGCAGGTGGTAGTGGTGAAAAAGACAATCTCCTCATCGCCACACTGCAGTTCTTCTTCTTAATCAACTACCAATGTGAATTGGACTGGACAAGGATAATGCAAAAGTTGTTACTATTGTGATTCTTCCTTGGTCTCATATGGGAATAATGAATCCACATTCCTGTGATGTAGGATGTAGGAATTGCTTAGAAAATACTCAGACATGTTTAAACACTACTCTGAAATAGCTTCATTGTTTCAGTTTTGGTCAGATTTTTCTTTCAGAATACATGCTTTATTTTATATAAAGGTACTTGGACATAAAACAATTTACTGTGTGCACAATTCACAAAATAACAAAATAGAAATAACCAAAAAAGACAGAATTGTAGAGTATAAAAATATGTAATGGTTCACCCAATGGTTATTAAAAAATGAGTAGAGAATAAAATCATGTTTCACTAAATAAACCTTTTAATTTAGGTTTGACTAACTGAAGAATATCACACACAATTTTCAGTTGTGATGGAAGATTACTGAAAATGCTATGTGTAAACAATGAACACTTTTTGTGTAGGCCTAATGGTTAGACTGTAAAAAAAGAAGTACATCTACATACATACTCCGCAATTCACCATAAGGTGCATGGCGGAGGGTACACTGTACCACTACTGGGCATTTCCTTTCCTATTCTACTCCCAAATTGAACGAGGAAAAAAAGAATGCCTATATGCCTCCGTACGAGCCCTAATTTCTCTTATCTTGTCTTTGTGATCTTTACGCGAAATGTAAGTAGGCGGCAGCAAGATCGTACTACACTCAGCTTCAAATTCCAGCCCTCTAAATTTACTTTACAGAAATTCACGAAAAGAACGTCGTCTTTCTTCCAGTGATCCCCAATTGAGTTGCCGGAGCATTTCCGTGACACTTGCGCATCGGTCGAACCTACCGGTAACAAATCTAGCTGCTCGTCTCTGAACCGCCTGTATGTCTTCATTTAAACTGATCTGCTGCGGGTCCCAAACACTTGAGCAATACTCAAGACGTGGTCGTACAAGCGTTTTATACACGGTCTCCTTTACAGGTGAAGTACATCTTCCCAAAATTCTCCCAATAAACCGAAGTCGGCTGTCCGCCTTACTAACAACTGTCCTTACATGCTCGTTCCATTTCATATTGCTCTGCAATGTTACGCCTAGATATTTGAACGACGCGACAGCATCAAGAAGCTCACTACTAATGCTGTATTCGGACATTATGGGAGTGTTTTTTTTCTACTCATGCGCATCACCTTACATTTTTCTACATTGAGAACTAGCTGCCAATCTTCGCACCAACTAGAAATTTTGTCTAAGTCATCCTGTACGCTATTACAGTCAGTTACAGACGACACCCTCCCACACACCACAGCATCATCAGCAAACAGCCGCAAATTACAACTTACTCTGTCCATCAGATCATTTATATAGATAGAAAATAATAGCAGTCCTATCACACTCCCCTGGGGCACGCCTGATGATACACTCATCTCTGATGAGCACAAAAGTAAATTCTTGTTCTCCCCAATTTTCAGTGAGTGATAACTGTAGATCCTCTAAATGAATCATTATTTAATAGCACAAATCTCATGATTGAGATTTGACGTAGTCCATGCATGCTACAGGAATAGAAGAACTAGAATTCTGAACAGAAGCCTGTGAGATGATGATTTCCAATATTTTTTAATTAAGTAACCCCTTCCAAGTAAAATAAACTCTGGCTACCCCGTAACAATAATATAAGTATTTTCTTTGTACTATGCTGATAACGAAATAGACTGCAAAATGTGCTGTGCTGTGCTCTACAGCCATAAATACAATGTGTCCGTAAAGTCATGGTGGTATTTTAACAGGTCACAGAAAGACAATAAAACAAGATAGAAATGTTAAACCTTCAGCAAGTGAAAGAAAATCTCTATAAATTTATGTTATGTACTTCTCATTGTTGTGCATGCAGTAATAATGCAAGAATAAATGAATTGTAGCTGCAGCAGTTCAGGCCATTGCTGTGAAGATGTGGACAATGCAGAGGAAAGTTCAGTATGTTCTGTGGCTTGCTAAATTTATAAATGTGACACGTGTTCAGGATGAATATACTTATGTGTACACTGAAGTCCTCATGGAAATAACATTAGACAGTCGGGATCAGCAGTAGGATGAAATTCCAGCAGTTTGTTGGAGCAAAGGCCTAGGCCTTTAGTTACTAAACTTCAAGATACCAGGACACGCACGTAAGGAGCACCAAGAAATCGTTGTGTACATGTACTCAAGAATTACTTTTGAAGAAGGCAATATACAGTCAAATTTTAAAGTTTGCTATTGTTTCCGCACTACCCATATGATAGGCCTAAATGATTTGAATTTGCTTCAAAGACATTTCATGAGATTCAGAGCTATGAATAATTCTTAAAGATGATAGGGTTTACTGACGAGGCCACATTTGGTGCGTGTGGTCTTGTTCGTTGCTATATTATCAGAATACTTACAGCTGAATGTAATTCCCCTAAGGTGAATGTCTTATGTGCGCTCATGCATGATAAAATAATTATATGCCCATATTTCATTGCAAAGCAAATGCTGAAATCTAAAACTAGGCTACCTAGACTTATTGCTATTGTATGTAATGTCACAAATCAAACATCTTCCGACAAAAAGGCGTACCTCCACACTACACCAGAATTGTTCAGGAGTTTCTAGATGTGTCATTTCCTTAGTGATATATCGGAATGCAGGATCACTTGATCCCAATTTATAGGTGGTGTGAGGAATGGTGGCTAGCTCTAAATCTAGAAAAATGTAAGGTGATGCAAGTTTATTGGGAGAATTTTGGGAAGATGTGGTTCGTATGTAAAAGAGACCACATATAAAACACTTGTGGGGTCTCGTCTTGTGTACTGTTCAAATGTTGGGGATCCCCACCAGTCCAGTTTAGAGGAAGACATTGTAGCAATTCAGAGGCAGGCGGCTAGGTTCGTTACCAAGATGCTTCGGGAACTCAAATGGGAGTCGCTGGAAGGAAGGTGAAGTTCTTTTTGGGAAACCTGTTGAAGAAATTTGAATTTGAAGTGGACTGCAGAATGATTCTACTGCTGTCAACTTACGATTCGAGTAAAGACCATGTAGACAAGCTCAGAGATATTAGGACTCATTCAGATGCATGCAAGCATTCATTCTTTTATCATTCTGTATGGGAGTGGAACAGGAAAGAAAGCCACTAAGTGTTTGTACTACATACCCTCCACCATGCACCTTCGGATGGTTTGTGGAGCAAGTAAGTAGATGTAGGTGTAATTACATGATTCTTGGCAGTCACTACAAAGTTACAAAGTAGCTACTGTGGCGACAAACAAATTGGAACACCTACAACAGGTTGTTGTTGGCTATTTATGAGAGCTTGAAGCACCTACGTTCTCATGTCAAAGCTCATCAAGAGACGACTTACACTGATCACAAGCCAAATATAAGCAATCATTTTGACTGCTCAGGTACACTGAGTTGAGTTTATTAGCCTGTTCTTGGATGATGGTTGACTTCTTCGAGGTTCTTGACTACGTCTACCAAGTATGTGGACCTCACAAAGACATAGATCATCAGCTGCAATATTTACAGATGAAGCAGTCTTCATCTATAATCCCAGCAGATACAAGAATTTGGTGTTAAGTTAGTGTGCAATGTCATGTAACACATTACAATTTTGTAAAATAGTGTTTGACAATGAGTAACATTTTGGCACACCAAGGAGCAAACACAACTGGAAAGATTGTAACTAAAGACTTTATGAGCTTGTCAATTAAGAAAAATCTAACAATGGAAAGTCCAGGTTGGAATTCAACAATATAATGATGATATTTTGCAACTCACTGCAGAGATGTTCATCAAGGGTTGACAGGCACATAAAAAAAGACACTCATATACACATAACTTGAAGCTTTCGGCCACAATCAGGAAGAGGCATATTCTCAAACATAGAATCACATGGCATAACTGAAGAGTGGTATACCATCCATCGGGTTTGATCAATGACATCGTCAAACTTGTGACAAGGCTGTATGTGTCAATAAGGTGCCAATAACAATCACACGTTTAAACACATGAAAATTAACACGAAACCAATAAAATGACACAAACAGGAGACTAGAGTGGGAATGTGTGGGTTTTGGGCGGGGTATTCCAAATGGGGAAAAAATAACAAAAAACATATGAAACTATATATATTTAAGAGAGAGAGAGAGAGAGAGAGAGAGAGGAGAGAGGAGAGAGAGAGAGAGAGAGAGAGAGAGAGAGAAACTGTATTGGGCACTTCATGTTAAATGAAGAAGATGATACCGAACTCCAAAATCGACATAAATGTTATAGGACACTTCGACCTATATTGCATTTCAAATGACACAGTGAATACCAAACAACCCGCAAAATGACCAAAACCGATATAAAATAAATATGGAACAACAATATTCATCAAGATGAGCCTGCAGGGTGGAACAGTGCTGCTTCCCTCTTCCCACAGCAGATTCAATGGCTCCTCAAAATCCCTTCTATAGTATTAGTACATGCCTCAGTCGTATAATCCTAAAACTCAAAGCTATGATATCCCTTTCCTCAACAAATCCCTTCAAGATGAAAACACATCCTACATGACAGTAGAACCCACCTCAACAAATTTCTCAATTAATACCACCAATACCTCTTCAGAACAATTCTCCACAACCTGCGACCCCCCCCCCCCCACAAAAAAAGGGCCACACCCACCCCTCGACAGATGAACCACCCCTTCCATTATTTGCTTTTGGCAAAACACTATTCATCAATTTCCTCACCTTCCCCTAGACACCCACCCCCACACAAAAAAAAAAGAAGAAAAAAAGAAAACTACACCTAAACAAAATACACTTAGAACACACTTGAGAACAAGAAGAAAAACAATCAACATTTGTAAGCTCAGTCACACCAGTCTCATGCTCACAGGACTCCACAGATGACCAAGAACCAAATTATAAGTAATAAATACTATTTCTCTCAGGACCAATCTCAATTTCTTGAACCAGATACCACTGTGTATGGACCACTAGCAATTATCATGTTGACATCGATAAATGTAGACATCCCTGGTTCAATACACTGAGACCTTAATCAACTTCATAAGCTGACGACTTTCGATACACTTGATTATTCCAGCTAATTCCTGCTGAAGACACTAAAAATGTCCTACACAGATTGTCCCATAGCATCCCTCAATGCAAAAGGATTCATTTTTCTTGTCATACCTATCATAACAAAAACAAATAACTATTCGAAATGGAGAAATAAACCAGAAAAATACCACAATTAATATGTGAACAAACACACACAACAAAAACACCATCATCATATTCACTTCCAACCATAAAAAAGAGAACATCTCTATCACTAGTAAAGATGAAACTGACAGATCACTTATGACCACAAATCAATGAAATTACACCACAAGAGAGCAACACTACATAATTACAGTACTCGCACCACCTGTCAACATGCACACCTCAAAACGACGACACATCGATGAAGTCACACATCACAACATGCTGATGTCATGGGTCAAAGCCGACAAGTGGAATCCCAATCTTCAATTGAGACACTAAGTCCACTTATTCTGCAAATAGTAGTAGAAATGAACAAGTGCTCAGGCTCAATTGAAGACCACGATATGATGCGCTAATTTTTGGGCTGAGACCTGTGATTGATGGTACATTCTGTAGTGGTAATTTGTAATTTATGAGGATAACTGCAGATTTGAGGTGAAGTATAGGTTAAATGATTTTTTTTCTTTTTGTGGTTTGTTTTGCATAATGTGTTTTTTTCTGTTGTCGTTCCAGCATGTTGGTGACATCGTAGGTCAAAGCAGTTAAGTGTGATATTGGACTCACACTACCCTGAAATCTTGGTTGTGGTGACAGACAGACTGATCTGTAGCGCAGTGCGAGGTTTTGGTTAGGTTGGGAGGCAACAGTTTGGTTGTGAGCTGGCAAAGCCAGGAAATGTGCAGGCCAAATAATGGTTGTGGTAACAAAATTGAGCAGTTTCAAAGTCTAATGTTTAAGTCATTGCCATAATAAAAAATGCAATTTAGGGAGGGCAATATGTGAGTGAGTGCCGATGGTGCGCGTTTTTGGACTGAGACCTGTTGTGGTAATCTGTAATTTACGAGGATAATCAAAGATTATGAAGGCTTTGGTCAAAGCCAACGGGTTGTATAGCATGCTTCAGTATTCCCACCAAGACCTGAAGCTATGTTGCAGACTGATCTACATAGTGTTGCCCTAGGTCTAGGTTGTTCTGTACCGAATACTTGACTTGAGGTGTAGAGGCCAATTGAAGTATGTGATACAATTTTTGTCTTTTTGGTTATCATCTCATTAATTTGAGGTGTACGTGAATTGAACTGTTACGAGAAGATTTTTTGTCAGTTTTTAGTCATTTTGGGGTTGTTCTCTATCGTCTGCTGTCTGCTTCATTTGAGGTAAATTATAGGTCAATTAAAGTAGCCGATACAATTTTTTTGTCGTTTATTTAAGTACTTTTGGGACTATTTGTTTTATGTAGTGTGTGTGTGTGTGTGTGTGTGTGTGTGTGTGTGTGTTGGTACTTTTGGGACTGTTTCGGTCACAATATAGGCTATGTGTGATATGCATCATTTCTGCCATGTTGCTACCGTCATGGGTCAAAACCAACAGATTGCATTGCAGTCTTTTAATTATGACTGTGCTCATAGCACTTAGAGGTGTGCATTTTAGAGTTTATATTTACTCTGCATATTTATCTTGTTTTGGTCCATATGGCAATCTCTAGAAGATTAACAGTAGAGTTCTTGTATGTCACTATCTACACAAGAAACACAGAATGGTCTAGTAATCCTCACATTTGAAACCAACAGCCGCAAGAATAAAATAGGATAATATTATGAATAAAATATACCAGTACTGACAGCTACATACCAAAAAAAAAAAAAACACCTCCGACCCCACCCTCACACTTAAAATTAGGGCTTACCATGGCTTGTGTTGTTCACTAAATCTGGCATAACTGAAGACCGGGATAGCACCCATAAGCTTTGACCTATGACGGCATCAACATGTCGGAAACCCGTATTGGATAATATCTTAATACCTATGTAGGATTAATTTGTAAGACGCTTCTTACTGGGCTGCAGTGGTTATGTTGGCACCAATAGTAATGCCGGCAACTCAGATGATCAATAAATGTGTTTTCGTGATAATTTCAATCACAACGAAAATTATTTTTTCCTGACCGGACAAGGGTACATACAAGCACCTGTCAACCATAGAGCAGGAACAGTTTAACTTTGCTGCGAGTGAAACGAGCAGCAATAACATTTACGCTGTAGCTCGTGAAAAATATTAACGAAATTCTACACTTCATCATTCATCTGTTGCCAACATAAGCACTGAAGCCTATGAAGGCCCTATTGTAGACAATAAATAATTTGCAGTTATCCTTGTACATTACAGGTTACAAGGTTACAACAACAGAATGTACAATCAATTACAAATCTCAATATAAAAATTCACATTTTCAGCGATCACATGACTGGGGGGGGGGACCCCACTCCGTTAACCTATACCTCACTATCAGAGTAAAGCTATAGCTCACTTGAACACATAATTTTAATTTACAATATATGTTCTGTTTCTAATCATACTATTGCCTTTAACTCAATCCCACAAAATTATTCATGCCACCTCTATACATGGAGGCACATGACAACATACCGATGCCATGGGTGAAAGCCGAAGGACAGTATCCCAGTCTTCAGATGCACCAGCATAGCTGTTAAAGCAAGAGCATAATGGAGTCTACATATACTAGATTTTTTTTTATCTTGCTTTGGTCCATATCATTGTCTCTGAACATTTGTCAGTAAGTTTGTTGTTCACTTGAATAAATCTAGTGGTCCACTCAGAAGAACAACATTTTGTATCGTTTTGTCATTTGCATCTGTTCGGAGACTCAGCTGAAGTACATGCCGATGCTTAGGTAAGTTCAAAGGTGAGAGTTTTGTTATGAGTATTAGAGCCAATGAATGTGCATGCATGCCCTTGACAGGGCTAAAGTCTCGATCAGCGGTGCGTCTGGGATAAACTCTAGTCTCCAATACCGCTTAGACCAATGACGTCGCATATGACGTCATACATAATCGAGAGATACTACGAACATGTTTACCACAACATAGTACAGGTAGTGAGATTTCACCTAAATAGGTCAAATGTACTTAATGAGACCACCTCTTCAAAATACACTAATAAGTAGGCCTAGATAATTTTAAAGAAAGCTTGCAACTGAAGTTGTACACCCTGAAATGATATATTTATGTCAAACATACAAAGCCTGTAAATCCATAAACAAAAAAACAAAAAAAAAAAAAAAACCACCCTTATTGTTTAACCTATACCTAACCTTCTTAGGGCCATATGGTCTACGGCAGACACGTAAAGCGTGAGTATTGAAACCACGTGCGGGATGGAACTATGTAAAACATGATGTCATTGGTCAAAGCGGTATCGGAGACTAGATTTGACCAGTGTGTCTGTAGCAGCATTAGGTTGGCAAGGTAATACCATATATTTCGAGTAGGCAAAAGCATGTACGAAACTGTAATCAAGTAATTCTAAATCTTCATTTTATGTGGCCAATTAATTTTACTGACTGGTCGAGGGTACAATCAAGAACCTATCAACCATAGAGCAGGTATAGCTTGTTTTATTTAGTTTATGATCTGTATGAAACTGTGATCATTTTAAATGAAAGTTAGGTTAGGTATTGGCTAAACAAGGAGGTTTATTTTGTGAGGGCATAAGCACCTGAATCTCCGGTTCAGAAACTCTCAACCGATTTACAATTTTTATTTATTTTATGATCTCTATGAAACAGTAATCAAATGATATTAATATGTTCAATTTCACATCTTGTAAACATTGTGTGCTGCCATTCATGCCAGGATCCACAGTGACTGTTGGCAACGCTGCTGCACTATGTCATATAAGTACATTAGGCCATGTAGCTGATCAAGACTTTTACCCCTTGACAGCATAGTGTACTGATGTTGGCTCTGATATTTGAATGCTGTTTGGAAACTCAATCACATGGATGAGAGGGAATACCATGATATACTGGTTTATTCACAAACACATCCAGAAAAATTACGGGCCTGAGGGTTCTGTGAAAGGTTATTTTTAATAAGACTTGAGCTTACATGATTATGGCTATCAGTTTTGTTTTCCTACGATGAACGTTTTCAGCCTACCGTATGTATCATATTATTCAGAGACTGCAATTTCCTACCTGACACACGCCAAATTGTCTTTCCCAAGCCTGTTTGAACTACTAGTGGTATTAGACCTACACAGTGGTAAATTAGACTAGCTTATGTCCTATGATGGACCAACATAAATTTCAGCAAACATTTAAAGCACCAGGAAACTATATAAAAATGGCTTCCTTAAAAAAAATGTAAAATATTTGCTATTTATTTCAGTACCTGTACACAGACAATAATAAACTTATTTGTAAGTAGGGACTATTTGAGCATATGATGGAAGACTATGTCAAATAGGCTAGTTGGGCCTATGGATATATAATGCCAACTCACTGTATGAAATAATCAAAGAAAACAGTAAAAGACCCAAATATAATACAAATGTTGATTTAACAGAAATTTAGCCAAACTTACAAAAAATGGTGTTCAGAAAATGCAACTATAATGTAAGAGTGTAGGCTACATAAGTAAACTGTACTGTTGACAACTCATACCTGTTTGTAAATAAACATAGTCTCCATCCTGGGCTACCGAGTCGTAGTAAGGTTCTTCATCATCATCCTGCTGCAAACATTTTAAACCTTCACCACTGTCACTCATAATGGAATCTCTGCTTGATGTGAGATTATACGCATCATTTTTATTTTTAACTCCATCTTCCCCAGAAGCACTTCGTTCGAGAGAGCTGCTTGCACTTCTGTCACTGAATGCTGTGTCACTTTGATCAGTGTCAACATTCTTTTCTTTTCTCTCCACACTACCCAATGTATCACTAGCATTTTCATCCAGTCTGGTGCATGCTAAATCTTCAGCTGCAATCACCGAATACAATTCTCCTCGAACATTACTAATCCTCTTAGGTGGTGGTTTTGGAGGTACCTTCTTCGGAACAGGTACATCTCTGTTGGCTGCATCCTTTTGCTCTTTGTTGGTAGCATCCTTTTGCCCTTCTCGTTTTGCAGCATTCAACCCATTAACTTCAATAACTGTTATATAATTAGATATGTTCGGATGAGTTACACTCCTCACTCGCCTGTTATCGTGTCCTTTAGCACAACCTGCTGACCTCTCTGTAACTTCACTATTGGACCTGGAAACTTTGGAATCAGGGGACGCTAATTCACTAACACATTGGTGGACAGAACTGTCATCCCTTTCCACCGTATCTTCGTGTTGTATATTCTTTTCTACATCTCCTACTCTGTCAACAACTGCTTCGATGGACGTTTCGTTAACACTAGCTGCACGTTTAGTTTCATTTTGAGCATCGTCTTTTTCGGAACTCGATTCTTCGTTGTCTGTAACTTTCGATCTGTGTTTTTCGACGTCTAACAAAAGTCTTTCGAGATATTCTACGTAAAATTCTTCTTTCTCTAATTCTTCCTTTAGGACTGCAACTTTCTGTTTGTGTTTGGCAAGGTTTGTTCTGACATCTTCTTCCCAAGCTGCTGGCAAACTGCTTCCTGGGAATCTCTGGGCCCAAACATTTCGGAAATCACCGAAAACGCTCATCGCACTGTCATCAGACCGTAATTTACATTTTAAACAATGGCACTGAATAAAAAAGTTTCACAACAATCCCACCCACTCCGTTACCTGTCGCCTGCCATGATAACTATTATCGAAAGTAAAGCAAAGATAATTACAAAGTTACATTAACCATATGACATTTTAAGTTTTAGCGGTCTGTTTGATCTTTCACATTGACAAAAAAACTTAGGACAGTCGGAGAAGAAATTCAGAATTGACAAATACTCTTTAAACAATGTATTCCCTTAATCTATATAGTGGAGAACAACATAATTAAGAAAATAAGCTTTCTAATTGAGGAAGGAGACTATAACTTTGCACACTGTATTGGAAAAAACTGCTTGAGGCATCATATTTTTCAATTTTCATAACAACAAGCAGCTGAAAGGTCAGAAAAATATCATCCTACGAATTTATTGACAATTTCTACTTTGGAGACGGAAGTACGAGAACAATTGTCATATAATTGCGGTGTTGCAGAGCGTACTTTCTTGTTATTCTGCCACTTTGTTGTTATTGCCATTATTATTCTTACTTGATTTTCTGTACGTTTGTTACTTTCTTGCAGTGTCATATATCTTTGACTATTGTGTGTATCTGGTTTTTTTTTATAAACATAGGGTAATTGGTGGGGGAACGGGGAAGTGACAGTAGGCTGTGCCAATGAAATGAGTGGTAAATATAAACAAAAACAATGGAGAGCTCGCAGTAACATATATATAGAGGCGTCGTAATTAAGTGCGTAGAGCACCGGCTAACCGATCTTGACGATCTCCTTGTACAGAATCTAACAATGATTAGATTACGAGCGCTGAACGAGGAGTCGTCGGAAGAAAGCGAAGGAGATGAAGAAATTCCTACATTTACTAAGGAAGCCCAGGTAAGGCTAATTTCGAAACTTTATATATATATATATATATATATATATATATATATATATATATATATATCTTTTCTTCAACTAGGTTCGTGAAATTTTTTACACAGTGTTGTCGTAGTAAGTCTTTGATGGGTATTGATATTCTGTGTATTGCGGTACACGCGTCGTCTGATATAAACATTTACAAATCGTCAGTTTACTGATATGAAGTGATTTACGTGTGGTTAAGGTGCTTTCGTCTTGTACCTTGTGAGCTGCACGTGTAGACACATGCTATTTGCAAAGTTGTTGATGATTGCTTATTGAAATATCATTTGGGTTTTTGTATGACATTTTGAAGAGAAAATAAATAATTTGGCATCAGAATCCCATAGTCTTCTAGTTAGTTTTAAACGCAACAAACAATTAATAAAGTATTTTATTTGAATTTTATATTCGTTTTGTGGTTCTCACATCTGAATCACGTCTGTAACCAGCAAGTCCATGGAATACGTTTTATTACAATGTACACGTGAATCTACCCTGCCGAACTATTAATTACAATAATTCAACCAAAAAATTGTAACATCTGAACTTTTCGGAGCAGGCCTACAGAATGTCACTTCCAGGCACCGTCTGTAGCTTTCCAATTGTCACTAGTAGTGTTATTCCTCTACTAATTGTTGCTTTCCGGTATATGTAAATGTAACACAATATGTCTTTCATATGTGATTAGTGGAATGTAAAACGAATGAAGACTGAAACTTCATTATTTTGTTAATCGGTTTATAGAAATCATCAATTTTTAAGAAAGCTATGGAGTCTTTCATGTAGTGGTTGAATATTTGTGATTTCTAAGGGATTCTTCAACAGCAACTACAAAGGTAGATAACGTATTGTTCCCCTTGTGACATAATTGAAGACTGCGATAACATCCATCGGCTCATTGACATAATGTATCTGAGTCTCACAAGATACGTTATATAAATATACCACTAGCAAGACAAACACTATCAATAAATATAAACATATGGGATAATATTGTAATACGTATGTATTGTAGATAATAAATAATCTGTGATTATCGTCATAAATTACCACAACAGTATGTTCCATTGATCACAGATTTCAGTCCAAAAATTCGGGCCTTCAGTGCTCACTTGCAGGGGGGTCACTTTTTAAACACAAAATTGTAGTCTATAATCTATGTTCCGCTTGTAAACAGACTATCATCCTTAACTCGGATATGATGTCATTGGTCAAAGCCGATGGGTTGTATGCAAACTTCAATTGACCCCATCCCCGTCTTTTGTTAACTTGCTTGGACTGAATTAAATTTTACTTGATCCATATGCTTACTTTGTGTTCAGTAGATGGTTTTGTAGTATATGAGGACATGTCAAAAACAGTACCAGTGTCACCTATTTCCCAGGGAATAATCATTCTAATTACCTTCTAAAGCACAAGTCACTAGAAAGAGGAACCTATGAAAATTCAATTTAATATGTACACTTTTTAACACTATTTTTTTCTCTACTAGGTCTACTGTATATGATGTTGCAGTTTCTTTGGAACGTTAGTGTCATGTTAACTACCATGCATGTAGGCTAGGTAGATGCGGTGACAGAATACTTTAGCGTAATAATGCCTGACATTTGAGCCCTTGGTTTTGATTAAAACTTAATGGCAAACAGTGTAGTTACTGCACATAGTGAGCATAAAAATTGTTTTAGGAGTATCATGGAGAGAAAAATAGAAAAAAAAAATCCACTACATCAGCAACACAAGAACTAGTAGACTATGTACTGGAATCACTTGACAGGAAAGACTTAATAATTGGGGTGTTCTGTGATCTATCAAAGGACTTTGGTTTACTAAATCACAGGATACTCTTGGAAAAACTTGTATTCTATAGAAGAACGGGCTCTGCATTTTAGTTTATAAAATCATACTTAACAAACTGGTATCAAAAAGTAGAAATACAAGCTGAAGAGAGCAATAAATACTAATGTGATACAGGAAAGATTGAAAATGGAGTGCAACAGGAAAGCGTCCTAGGGCATCTACTATTATTGATATGTTAAAGTCTAAAAACATTGCCATCTGTCGAGTGTAAGGGGATTGCTTTATTTTTCTGATGAAGCATGGCTGCATTTGTCAGGCTACGTAAACTCGCAGAACAATCAACGCTGGAGCTCAGAAAATCCACATGAGTTACATCAACAACCTCTTCATGACGTGAAAACTGGAGTGTGGTGTGCAATTAGTGCGAGGCGAATAATTGGGCCAGTCTTTTTTTCATGAAACAATAAAGTCTGACAGGTATGTGAACAATATCCTGCTTCCATTTTTTCCAAGAACTTTCACCCAATGAAAAGCAGTACCGTTATTTCATGCAGGACAATGCAAGATCACTCATTGCCAATTCTTCTATGGCAGCAATACAAAGTGTTTGTTGATGATGGGATAGTTGACTGGCCGCCTCGTTCTCCAAATATAAATCCCTGCGAGTTTTATCTTTGGGAAATGTTAAACGAGAAGGTGCATGCAAACAATCCCCATACACTCGAAGAGTTGGAAGGCAGGATTGGACTAGTCATTTCCCAGATTTTGGTAGTCGAAATTCGTCGAGTGTTCGCAAATGTGTTCAAGAGATGTCAGGCCGCTCTTTCCAAAGAGGAACATTTTGAACATCTTCTGTAAATAAAGATAATCTTAGGTTACTCAGATGGCCATGTTTTCTATACTTTAACTCAGTGTATGCATCCACGACATAATATAGTCTGAGAACTGGGTGCTTCCATGGCTGACGGATGTGGTGGCGGCGGCCGGGAGCCGCACCGTGCGATCCGCGGACACCTGGCATGTGTCTTTTGTGAGACACCCTGTATAATGTCATATGTAATACAACTTTGGGGATGCTCAGTGAACATGAAGAAGATACTCATAATACAGAAGAGGGCCATTAATGTAATGACGAAGGGGAAACGCCGAACAAACTGCAGATCAAGATTCAAATTGCTAAATATTTTAACTGTAACTAATTTTTATATATACAAAATATTCGTGCACACTTATAACATTAGTAAATTTAAGCAAAATGAGGATGTGCTTCAGCACAAAACTAGAAACTATTGGAAACTTAGAGCAATACAACACAGGATGAGTAATTAGGAAAAAAACTGACATCCCCATAGGGATGTATTTATTCCGTTGCTTAGTGAATAACATAAGCCAAATGAAGAACCTTAATAAATTTAAGAACAAAATAAGAGAGGTATTTGGGGGGGGGGGGGAATCTATTTTAATCCCTCAATGAATTTGCTGATTATTGGAAAGAAAATCCAGAATCATAGACTTAGATATGTGTGAAATGAAATTAGGACAAAACAGCAGAAAAAAACTATGTGCTGTCATCATCAATGTACCTGTCCATAATTTGTACCGTAGTGTAGTGTAGTGTAAAGTATCTAAAATGTATTGTCTGTTAAAATATCGCCAATAAACAATACTGTAATATGAACTGTTAGGATACTAAATTGAAGTATTCTGTATTGGCATCGTAAAGTTAACAACAAAAATTCTGCAATTTGTACTGTAAGTGCTTTGAAGTATGCTACATAAATGTAGTATTGTAAAATCAAAATGTGAAAACCCCCTACATTTATCAATTGATTTACACCAACTGGCTGAATAAATAAATAAAAGTGTGAATTGAGCATTAGTACTATTGTCCATACTATGTGCAAATGACTAAACAGATTGTTATTGATTTGTCAAATATATATAAATGGTATTTTCATTATTTTATAATAAAAAAGTGGTAAAAATATCTAGAATGAAATTTTCCCTCTGGAGCATGGTGTGTTCTGTTATGAAATTTTTGGCAGTTTAAAACTGTGCCAGACCATCATGTCAACTTGAGACCATTGCCTTTTGCTGCAAATGCTCTACTGACTGAGCTACCTTTGCACAACTCATGATTGATCCTCACTGACCTGCGAAAGGTGAAGGTCATGAGTTCAAGCCTGGATCATCGAGGCATATGTCTAGCCATTGGTATTTTCCATACTAGTCATAAAGATGGTCCCCTGCTGAAGAAGAGGGCCTTCCTTCTACAGTTCCAATGGTATCAACTCTGTCTTCTTTGCAATTGCTATTTGATGATATCATTAAAACTATCCCATTCTCATTGCTTACGAGGCATAAGATACTCCACCTCATATATGGGATTATCGGTTGGAATGCACTTTTCAGCCCTCTGACAGGCAGGACCTCAATCGTTCTCCATTGTATTTACTCTCCTTAGAAGTATCTGTTTCAAGTTTCTAAAGTAGCACAAGTAAAACTACTCAAGGGGAACACTTCAATTTCTGTTTTCTTTTCTTTTGTGTGTGTGTGCGTGTGTGTGTGTGTGTTTCCATGCAGCAGTTAAGGCACTTAACATTCCTCTGAAAGAGGAGGGGGAGAGAGATAGAGCTTTTAATATTTTTGAATGAATTGAGCCTACCATTGTAATGGTAGCTCTAGACATAAGTTCTGTGTCAAAACTGTGCACTGTGATTTGCCAAAAAGTTTATTTATTTATTTTATTTCCCTGACCCTCCCACCATTTATTTTATCATTTAGACATTAGACTAATACCTTATAGGCCAAGCTTCATTAATACAAAATTCTATCATATTATTATGAGGTTGTATCACATTTGTCATCAACAAAAATTATATGTTTATTACCATGCATATGTAACATGTACACACATCTAGCCCGCATATGGTGATACAAAGATGTTTTGAGTGACAAGAATAATAAGTAGCAACTCACTATAAAGGGGATCGCTGAACCACAGACAGGCATTTAGAAAAGACAATTGCATTCACACAACTTGAACATCCTTTAATCAGAAAAGGAACATGCACCCATCTGCACAGTCACTCGGGCATAGGCCTAACTCGTCCACATCTCCGACCGCAATGGCTAGTGTGCACTTCTCTGACATACATTAAAAACAATAGAACTGGAGAGAGAGGTGGGGTGGGAGGTTGGAAATGTTTTAGTTGTGAGCACCTTGGATTTATACTGCATGGGAGGCCCTTTGGATGGGTTTATCAATAAACAAAATTGTTGCATTTGAGGATGGTGAATCCTCATTTCGTGATCTGAGATGTCTCTTCACAGATGACTGTGTAATGTCCAGACATAGAAAAATCGGTGCAATATTCTATGATGGTATGGTGACTACCAAATGGTACACAAAGGTGTTGGAACAAGAGTTCTACATTTACATCTACATACATACTCCGCAGTCCACCATAAGGTGCATGGCAGATGGTACACTGTACCAGTATTAGGCATTTCCCCATTCCCAAATAGAACAAGGGAAAAAATAAAGTCTGTGTGCCTCTGTACGAGCTCTAATTTTCTTTTATCTTGTCTTTGTGATCATTACGTGAAATGTAAGTAGGCGGCAGCATGATCATTCTACAGTTAGCTTCAAGTTCTGGCCCTCCAAATTTCCTCAACAGAATCTCTAGAAAATAACATTGTTTTTCCTCCAGTGGTCCCCATTTGATTTCCTGGAGTATCTCTGTGACACTCGCACATTGGTGTAACTTAGCAGTAATGAACCTAGCTGCTCACCTCGGAACTGCTTCCATGTCTTCCTTTAAACTGATCTGCTGCAGGTCCCAAACACTTCAGCAGTACTCAAGATGTGGTTGTTCAAGCATTTTATATGCAGTCTGCTTTACAGGTGAAGTACATCTTCCCAAAATTTTCCCAATAAACTGAAGTCAGTTGTCCACTTTACTCACAACTTTCCTTATATTTTTGTTCCATTTCATATCGCTCTGCAATGTTACGCCAAAATATTTGAACAACATGGCTGCATCAAGAAGCTCACTACCAGTGCTGTATTTGAACATTGTAGGATTGTTTATCCTACCTTACATTTTTCTACATTTAGAGCTAGCTGCCATTCTTCACACCAACTAGAAATTTTGTCGAAGTCATCCTGTATGCTATTACTGTCATTTAATGACGACACCCTCCCATACACCACAGTATTATCAGCAAGCAAATTAAAAGTTACTCTGTCAATCTGATCATTTATATATGTATAAAAAATAGAGATCGTTTAACTTACCCAAAACACAGGCTCGTTGAGAGATACAAAAACACAAATAAAAACACACACATACACAAAGATTCAAGCTTTCGTAACCGTTGGCTGCTTTATCAGGAAAAGAGAAAGGAAGGAGGGGGGAAAAGGAAAGGATGCGGGTTTTAAGGGAGTGGATGAGGAGTCATTCCAATCCTGGGAATGGAAGGACTTACCCTAGGGGAAGAAAGGAAAGGTAAAAAAGTACACACTCACCCACACACATACACACACAAACACACCAAGGCAGACATTTTTTTGCTTTCTACAAATGTAAATTCGGGAACTTTGTTTTTAATGCTTTGAAAGTTTATGGCTAATATTTTGATAGGCGAATATTGTTTTGAATGCAGCCTGAATTCGCTGTCTGAATATTGAGTGGCAAGTGCTCATCAGAGCTAGTGCCTAGCCTAAAAAATCCCCATGTCCATCTACAAGTACTCTGCTACCTAAGTAGCTGCTTTCTTAGTGTAGTGCTCCTCCCATTTATCTAGGGGTGTCCTACAATTTCCCACCCTATGACATAGTTTATCCCAATTATTGAGAATGACCTGATTTTAACAAGATGTAGTTCTTGCAAGACAGAACTCGACCCCATTGAAGCAGGAGAGTGTTTTATGTCATGGAGGAGAACTTTGGGGATTGTGTTCTGGCTCTGTTGCACCCAGAAGCTGCTGGCATAGGTCTAGATTTGGCAGCCATATTCTCCAGATCTGAACACATGTGACTCTTTGTTATGGCGCTATATGATAGACAAGGTGCAAAGCAGTAATCTCAAAATGACTGCTGATGAAATCTCAAATTTGCCCTTAGACAAGTAGAAGGACTGGGTGGGTTACCAAAATAATTGCTACTTTGAAATTTATTTATTAGAATTTTAGGTGAAGCCCATTTAAAAAATTAAAATTTGACAAGTGGCAGGTGAGGCCTGTACTTTACTTGTTAATTAATCTTAGAAAATTGAATTCTTAAACAATAATTACCAAATGAAACTGAGCATTGGGTGAAGCCCAATTAAAATCTGACAAGCAGTGGGTGAAACCTGTACATTAATCGTTAATTAATCTAACAAGGATTTCAAAAGACAAAGTGCCAAGTTTGCATGAACTCTTAAACAATAATTACCACAAGAAAGGTGCCATTAAACAATTAAAATTTAAAGCCACACTACATACATGACACATTACAATAGAGTAAATTAACATACAAGTCTGACAATGTCCTGAGTACACCTGGCTGACAATAATTACACATTAAGGCAGGCTGGTGACTGCTACCATTAAACACCACAGTGAATCAAATCCACAAAGTAGTAGCCAGTGGTTGGATACATCATAATAATATAAACACTCAAACCATTCCTGTTACCAATAAAATGAAGAAATTCCAGATAAATTCCTTAAAACTGTGCAAATACTTTTTCTATGTTAAATAGCAGCAACAGCTCAAGAGGTTACACACGTAAATAGGTTTAAAATTAAACAGCTTTAATTTACAGCAATCTGCTACTTTTGAATTATACCCTCACACTGAGTAACAGCACAACACAAGATGATACCAAACAGACCAACAGACAGCTTCAACTTGCTGGGTGGAGAGGGGCACTTGGTTGTCTAACAGTAACAACCTCACCAAATAAAGTACGCAGTGTGGGGAATAACGGCCAGAAACAGTTTTAAGCAACTTCATGCTACCAAAGTATGAATACTTTTGAGGCATCTCAGCATAGTTCATCATCCATGCGAGAACTGACGGAGTGCCCATCCAATGGTATGAAAAGCGACATAACTTTTAGATAGTCCGACGTACCCATCCCTACTCCTGCACAGAATTCTCCACCTTCTGCAGTTGCGACTCCACTGCTCTCTCCTCGGGCTGACACCACATCAAATACGCTGGAAAAAGATGTGACGAGGCGGTGGACCTCGTTCCGCTAAGTGTTCTGCGAGCCACTCAAACTCCAACTGCCGCTGCCCTCTCCTCCAGCCAAACTGCGACCGGCACCATATGTTCACAGACACACTGGTGGGACGTGCCATGGCTCCGCTGACATCACAGACTTCCAGAGTGACTGCCGGCTAAACTGCCAGTGTCATCTAGTGATGCTCAGTGTCACTGGAGAGCACCACCAACAGTTGGTCAGGAGGCTGACAGAAGGTGGATTCTGACGGCACTGTCGAACTAATGGACCAAGATCCTCCACCCGCCAAACCTGGCAAATGCGAGGGTTTGTATTATGATACTCGGCAGTTGTTGGGATAACTCCTCCTCATCTGATCCAGTCCAATAGGACTGAACTGCAGCTTCTCTTGCAATCTTTCTCTCTGATGATTTTCTGTCTTCAGGAAACAAAATTAAACTGTAAAAACCATGTTAACCTCTCTCACTTCCCTTCATTTTGTTTGAATCTTCCCCTCAAAGCAGGGACTCCAGTTCATGGTAGTATCATACTGCCCAAGAGGGACAACATCCATAGTCACATCAATTCTTTGCTCACCCAACTTCAAGCAGTAGCTGTCTGTCTTTCCCTCTTGATTTTACCTTCTACATCGTCTACATGCTCTTGTCATCTACCGTCATCAGGGCAGACCTTTTACACCTTATTGATCAGCTTCCTCCTCCGTTTATACTGGTCAGAGACATCTACGCCCATCATCCCCTCTGGGGCTCTCCACTCCCCTGTCGAAGAGGTGCTTTCCTGGTGGATGTCTTTAACCACCTTAATCTCATCTGTCACTGTCTTTCAGATCCATGCATACCTTTCCCACTTGGACCTTTCCATCTGTACCACTCAGCTTGTTTGTCGTCTTGAGTAGTATGTTCTCTCATATACTCATTCGAGTGACCATTTCCCATGTGTCATTTGTCTGCCGACACACACTACATCTCTGTATCCAACCAAATTGCAGATTTCTAAAGCCGATTGACAGCTTTGTTCTTCTCTGGTGACTTGTAGTGAACAACTCTTCTAGTATAGATGACCAGGTCGAATATCTCACTCCCACAGAATGTACCATTTGTTACACCTCTTCCTTGCTAAGACGTTCCCCTTCCCTGGTGGACTGAGGCATGCGATGGTGCACTCCGAGCTCGGAGACACGGTCTCCGCATTATTCAACACCATTCCACATTGGAAAACAGTATTAATTACAAATGATAGCATGTCACCTTTTTAGAGATAGTAAAGTTTTACTCTGTCTTCAGTTGTATGGGGTAGGCCTAACCTCCATTGACTTTCCGGGACCTTGACTCATACTCAGATTCCTAGTCTGACCGTAGCCGGCAGAGTCACTGTGGACCCCATTGACATCTCTAACACTTTGGGCAATTATTTTGCCGAAATTTTGAGTTCCACACATTACCACCCTGCTTTCTTCCTTCGGAAAATGGTGATGGAAGCAATAGCTATATCTTTCTCCTCTCAGAATTGGGAATGCTATAACATAGATTTTACTATATAGGGGTTTCAACTTGCACTCTATTCATCACGATCCTCTTCTCCAAGACTGGATAGCCTTTATGTACAGATGTTCAAATACCTTACTCCCGAGGACCTGCCATTTTCTTCTGTGAAGATCAACTGTATCTGGACAGATTGCACATTTCCTAGACCCTGGTGTGAAGCCATTGTCATTCCCATACCTAAGCCTGCTAAGTCTTCTTTCCAGCTACCGTCCAGTTTCCCTCACCAGTAGCATCTGCAAGATGATGTAACGAATGTTTAATGGATGGCTGGTATGTTGGTTGCAGAATTGGAATCTCCTTACAAATGAACAATATTATTTGTGAAAGGACAGTTCTGCAGTCAATCATCTTGCCACCCTATCAACTCGCATGATGAACAATTTTTTGTGGAAGTGCAAAAAGTGGCCTGGAAGAGACACATGGAATCTGTCATAGGATAGATATCCTCTGTAAAAGCACACTTGGGGATTCTGGGTAGCCTGACTATTTTAATTCAGGAATTCTTAAAGACCACGTTTTTAAGGTGTGTGGGTTCGGCCCTGTTAAACACTTTTATTCAAGAGAATGGTTTATCTCACTGTTCAGTGCTGAGTCATTCTATTTGCCTTGGAAATTAACCCTATTATGGGCTGTCTAATACCAGGCATCTCACTGTTTCTCTTTGACAACTTTGCAATTTATTGCAGCTCTCAATGAACTTGTCTATTTCAGTGGTGTCTCGACCATCTACAGTAGTGGAGCACCAACAATGGCTTTTGCTTTTCCGCTGGTAAGACGTTCTGTATGAATTTCTGGCAGCATACTGAGTTTCTGACCCCATCCCTTTGTCTCGGCCCTATCACTCTTCCATTTGTTGACATAACAAAATTTCTGGGACTAATGTTTGACAGGAAACTGTTGTCCTCCCGTGTCTCTTACCTAGCAGCTCCCTGTACCCGCTCATACAGTGTTCTACATCCGTTATGTGATACCTAATATGGAGTGGTCTGACCACCTTCCTTCGCTTGTATTGATTCCTTGTCCATTCAAAACTGGATTATGGATGTACTGTGTATTCTTTTGCATGATCATGCTTTTTACACGGTCTAGAATGGCTGGCCAGTACTTACCTTAGTGCTGTATGCCGATAGTAACAGAAACGAAGAAACAGAAAAAAGGGGACAAAAAAGGAAAAGCTTTCGGAACACAGTTCCTTCATCAGTTGGGAGAGAAGGGAAGAAGAAAGGATGGGAACGGAAGGGAAAGATAATTCACGACCTAGGTCATGAAGGTGGTGTTTCGGGAGTGTGGACGTCAGAGTATCCCATCCTTTCTTCTTCCCTCCTCTCCCACCTGATGAAGGAACTGTGTTCCGAAAGCTTGTCCTTTTTGTCCCCTTTTTTTCTGTTTCTTCATTTGTGTTACTATCGGTGGTACAGCACTAAGGTAAGTACTGGCCAGCCGTTCTATCTCGTTTCAACAATATTTATCATCTCTGAGGAGAATTTTCATCATTAATCAATTTTTAGACGGTCTCATTATGATCCATCATCAAGGGAGCCTTTTACACCAGCCCTGTTGAAGCTGCTGAATTGCCTCTGACCTATGGGAGGGAAGTTCTCCTCAGTCTTTATGCAAGCCATTTGTTATCTGTGTGCAGTTACTCAACATATGCTGTCTTTTTTTAATTACTTCCTTGAGTGTCAGTATGCAGTTAGTCCATCTTCTCTATTACCTACAGGAGTTCACTTTCAGTTGCTGCTTCACCAGCTTGACTTGACTCTTCCTGTCACATTCCCGTCAGGTGCTAGCTCTTCACCACCCTGGCCTTGTCCCGAGGTCCATGTTAACGTTGAACTCCATTCACTTTCCAAAGACACTGCACCAGGTCCAGTTTATCACAGTGAGTTCTTGATACTCCATACACACCTATGGCTCCCAGACTGACCAAGGTGTCGGATGTGCCTTTGTACTAGGCGTTCTTTACTGAACAAGTGTTTGCCCTCTACCAGGGCACACAGTACATGAAATGTCTTGCGCTTTCTGATAGTGTTGTATGCTCAGATTTCTCTGAGTGCCCTTCAGAGTCTTTGCATGCTGTACACAGTTCACCCCATAGTACATAGAATCTATGAGTGCTTTCAATTGCTTACTGCCAGTGATGCCAGTGTGGTGTTTCTGTGGGTACCTGGTCACATCAGTGTGTCGGGAATGAAATTGTGGATGCTGCTCCTGCTGCTACTGTTCTCCTCCCTTGGCTTGTCAACTACTGTTTTCCTTCCGACGATCTTCATGCCACTGTCTCTGGGCATGTGGTATTGCTCTGGCAGCACAAACATTAGTCTTTCCTTGAAGGAAACAAACTCTGGGACATTAAACCTCCCTATTGCTTGGTTGATCTTCTCTTGGCCCCCTTGTCAAAAGGCAGTCATTCTAGATCGCCTGCGCATAGGACACTCATTTCAGCCACTTTTTATGTGGTGACCATGCTCCAGTTTGTGGCTATTTTTGCTTATTTTTAATCGTCTAAGTCAATGTTTGTGTCTACCGTCTTGAGTTGTCGCTGTTTTAACTGATGACAAATGCTGTTTTGATCGTATTTTACTTTACTTTTTTTTTCACCACACCAATATAGCAAAGGAATTTGTTTTGAGGTATCTTTCCCTAGGGATGGCCTTCTTGCATTTAATACATTCTGATATGGTGCTTTTGACATGAGTAGTTTTCTGCTCTTAAAAAAAAATCAACCACCACCTCTGGATTGGACAACTCCTGTTGCATACAGTGCCCAGCTGGGGTCATTGTGCTGTATACCCATTTCTGTCAAATTGTTTATTTTATTGACTCTCCACCCCACCTGATGTCCATTATATTTGTACCCTGCTCAGTTTTATTGTTTTGAATTTCTTGACTAGAAAGTATTTCTTTGCTCTGTGAATGTCTTCAATCTTTGTTGGATTGCTGGGTGTTGAATATATGAATGGGCCAAAAAAGGCATGTCTGCTCAGATGACTATCCTGGTTTGGTCCATATAATTCTGTATAAATTCTCAATTCTGGCACATATTGCCATCAGTACCTGATACTGCCACTGTTAGATTCTTTCAAAATCGGAACATGTTCCTGGTGGACATTACTATCTCCAGGCAGCCTATCCATGTAGGCCTACTGAGGGACTGGTGTCCTCATTGTTTTGTCCTTTTTAAGTCCCAATCAACCTATCATATCTAGCAGCCTTATGACATTGACAGTTTTTCTGCTGGAAAATGCCATAAGTGAAGGGAAAGACATAAAGTATGAAGGAATGCAGGTGGTCAGCAATAATGTTTACATAATGCATACCTGTCATAGTGCTATCCATTACTAGCACAGGTTTCTTGGAAGAACATGCCGAGTAACATAATACTGCCCCCACTAACCTGCGTCCTTTACATAGTGTATGTTGGGAGCAGCCCCTAGCAACTAAACAGCTTCGCTATTTGTGAATGATCATTCTCAGGCACCAAGCCATAACACTCAACAAAATTGTGCATATATGCTGATGTTTCTTACCCGTTTGTGACTCATCTAATTGTTAGAAAATTGCCAGTACATTTATGTTCCTCTTATATGCAGGGTGTCCCACTCAACCTTTTCACTTCAGATATCTGTGAAACTAGAATAGATATTCGAAAACTACCTTCACGGACATGAACGTGCAGCAGGGGCTTTTGAAAGTAGATGCTATGAGACGTCTAAAATGTAAAGAAATATTATTTTCAGTGCAAGCTTTTCCTTTTTTTAATGATACCCTATATTATTTCTTAAGCAATCAATAAAATGAAAAATCACAGAAAGAATGACATTGGTTCCATCGCGATGCATCAGTTACATCCAGAGAAACTATGAAATGAAGTTGACATTTGAAACACATGAAGCACACAGCCAATACATCCCGAGACTCAAGTGAGACTCATAGTTGATGCTCAGACACACACCAGCAGTGTGCCTCATGTATTACAAACGTCAACTTCACTTTGCAGTTTCTCCAGATGTAAATGGCACACCGTGATGATTTTTCATGCTATTGATTACTTAAGAAACAATATGGGGTATCCATTTACAATACATTAGTTTGCGTAGAAAATAATATTTCTTTATGTTTTAGACTGTCTCATAGTACCTACTTTCATAAGCCCCTGCCATACTTTCATGACTGTGAAGGTTGTTTTCCAATATCTCTTCTAGTTCCAGAGATATCCTGGCTGAAAAAGTTGAGTGGGACATCCTGTACTTTTTTTACCATGTAAAATGCCTGCACCGTACAGAATTCAGTCTTCTGATGGTTAGTGGTCATAATGTTGTGGCTCATCATTTTAATTCATCTATACAAACATTTACATACTCGAAAGTCTAGTTTGACGAGGATATGTCAGCACATAAACTTTGTCAAAGTGTCACGTGAATTCAAATATGTGGTGTAACACCAGAAATGAGAGACATTGCTGAGTTGGGGCACTTGTGTGACTCAACAATGCTGATAACCATACCAAAGGTGTAATTGCAGCACAGTGGCATCTGTGAAGAGGCCAGACAAATGAGTAGTTACTGAAGATGGGTCACAGCCTCTTCAGTAGTTCCACAATATCTTAGTCCATTCCTATGCCACTCCCAAACCCTGTGGATTACCCCAATGCAAAACCTGCCCAATCCACCCAGCCAGAACTTCTTATTCTAGACCCGTCACAGGCTTATCCTACCCCATCATAGTTCGGGTCACCTGTGAAAGCAGCCATGTGATATACCAACTCTGCTGCAATCATTGCACAGCGTTTTATTTTGGTATCACGACAAAGCAGCTGTCCGTCTGAATGAATGGCAAAAAAAAAAAAAAAAAACACCAAGATAGACCACCCTGTGGCACAGCATGCAGCTGAGCACAGCACTCTGGATTTCAATGGCTGCTTCACTACCTGAGCCATCTGGATCCTTCCTTCCTCCACCTACTCTACTGAACTGCGCAGTTGGGAGTTGTCCCTACAACACATTCTGCGGTCCCCCAACCATCCTGTCCTCAACCTAAGACAACCTCCAATCCCTGAGACCTATGCCTAACGTCCCCCCCCCTTCCTTCCCCACCCATTATCCTGTATCCATGTCTTCCATACAACTGTGTATTACCACTTACAGTATCCCCTTAATGGATTACTTTTATTTTTACTTATTTTTTATTATTGTTTCCTTTTTTTCCTAACTTTATTTTTTTCCTATTTTCAGTTTTCCTTATTATTCTCATCATTTCTAATCTCCCCACTCCCTCCCCACACTCCTCTACACCTCCCTTTTATCGTTTCCAACCCCTTACACTGTATTCATTGCCACAATTCAAATTCCCACCTATCGGATTCTTTAAAATCCACCATGCAGTTGGAACTTTCCATCCCCACCTTTACCTAGCATAGTCCCCCGTCCACTCCCCACCTCACTCACACTCTAGATTGTGTTGCTGGAGTGGCTGGATGCAATAGTTGCGTTTGTATAGTTGTCTGAGTGATTGTGTGAATGTATGTGTTTCTTTTTCTGATGAAGACCATGGCCGAAAATTGAAGTTGTCTGAATGTGATTACCTATTTTTGTGTCTGTCAGCAGCTCAGTGAGCCTCTTTATGGTGATTTGTTACCTGTCCTCCATTATTGATATTCCTATTGGATTTTCCATTGTTAAAATTACACAATTTTCTTACCATACACTTCTGTAGAATAAATTTTTTCTTGACCTAGGCTACACTCCACCTAGATAATATCTACCATCAGTGCTGAGTGAAAATGTAGTAGTAGTCCCTTCTGCAAGTCAATACAGTAGGTAAGTGTGAAGCAAGCATAAGAGGTTTTTTTTTTTTTAACTTTTCCTCATGTTGTCATCACCTCCAATAATTATCTATCTTGATGCCTAGAAATTTCACTCAATTAGTTTAATGTGTTTTTGTTGATCTACTTTATATCATTTTTATGTGTATGGAATTGCTTAATATGGGTATTTATAAGATGAAGTGATTAACGGTTTACTGTCAACCATTTGTAAGATGGAAAATTTGTGGCTATGCTAGACTGGTATTTGAACCCAGTTGCACAAGTCCCACATGTTTCACAGGAGAGCTTTTGTGAAGTTTGGAATTTCAGAAGTGAATTAGTGGAGGAAGCAAATATATTAGGCCAGTTCCTGCGGCATACACGCATAGCTCACTTGGTAGAGTGTTTGCATATGAAAGGCAAAGGTCCTAGATTTGAATCCTGTCTGATCTGGCAGGTATTTTCATATTCAGAGTGAAAAATTGTAAGCTTGTTTAACTATTTTATATATGTCAAATGGATGTGTGGGGTTTTTATTAATATACAGGTGGTGTCAGCATATAGTTTTCAATAGTCCTCCAATGTCATCATTTATACATATCAAAAACAAGAGTGGGTCAAGTACATAATCCCAAGTTTAATATTGGCTCACTAAAAATTTTGGTTTGTTGTTCATATTCAACCTCTTTATTAAAAGAGAATAGTACATTATTAGGAAGAAAAAAAATGAATTTCATTTTAAGTCATGTATCAAAACATTTGTTTATATTTGCTCTTGTTAGCTTTAGTATTATAAAGGAGGAAAATACACATAATTGTTTAAAAAATTAACAACTATGTTAAAGTAATTACATTATTCCATTTTTTTTCTTTCTTTCAGGAACAAGCAGCATTTTCAGAATACAATAGTGCATTGAAACTTATTCAAGAAAAGAAGTTGAAGGATGCACAGATAATTCTTGAAGACCTTCTCAATAGCGATATTTTAGCCGAGGTTTGTATTATTTATCATGTGTGTGTGTGAATGAGCTTTCCATTTAGTCTAGTTTTGAAACAATTTTAAGATGTTCGTTTATTACAGAACTGATTTCACCTGATGCAAATTACGTCACTACTAGATATATTACCCACTTTTTTTAAATAATGTAAAATCTGATTTGACGCAGTTTGACATAGAGATATCGCTTCATTGCAAAGTAACTGAATTGTAGAGAAACACTTACCATGTGTAGTAATCACAATGATTATCGCATTTTTGATTGATGTTTAAAAATATTCTTCAGATTAGAAGAACATTTTTTGAATAACTTTAAGCACCAGTTAAATTTGAAATGTGCTACTAGTATATTAAGATAGTGTGTGGCCATAAATTATACAGTTTTTAGTGGAGTAAGCCATAGGTATTATGGAAGTGATTGTGTTCGAAATTGGGTAATACTTCTTGAGTTTTGAATAAATCAATAACACCATAATTAAATATAAATAGAAAAAGGCTGTCAGTAAATTGTATACAGTAGTTGAGATTTTGAGAGGAAAGTGCTGTCAGTTATTTGTTCCCTCCTGAGAGAGGGGAGAAAGAAAGACAGTTTATATGATAATACTTGTGCACAGGTTGCATGTCTTGTACTGACTCTAGATTCCTTGTGGAATGATCAAAAATTTATATCAACTTTTGAACAATGCCATTTACAAAAGCACTTGTTTCCTAATTCATGTGTTGTAAATTTCATTACAGTACAGAAGTATCAGCTAACATATTTATTTCAATTGTAGGAAAAGGTTAACAATAGGTTAGGACTAATTGTTAGAAAAACTGAAACTGTTTGTGTAGATGTAAACAACTAATACAAAAAACTAATTTGGAACTAATAATTCTGATTAAATGGAAATGTCCTCAATTACCTAGTAAGCAAAATTTTAGGTTTTGTAGCAAAATCATTATCTTGGAAATCACAAACTACAGTTCTATACTGTGACTAATATTACTTTGGGATTGACTTTTAGTGAGCGTAGTGGTAGGTGCTGGGCATCAGCAACTTGCAGCTGTTGCTCGGGCCTCCACATGCTCGGTCCGTTGCTCGATATGCTTTGCCCTGTTTAAGTGCTTATGAATGGAGTAGTTTTGCGCACTAACCCTCCCCCCCCCCTCCCACACACACACACAAAGAAGCATTGCCCTGTGACACAACCTGCAGCAGTGGGAAGGGTTGAGAAGACAGGCCACAAGAGGTGGAACAGTGAGGGGAGGGGAGTGAAAGAAATGCCAATAACACAGATATTTTTTTATTTAATGTTGCACCACAATAAAAATATTTACATACAAGCAAGGTAAAACTCTGTGTGCTGCTGAAAATAGTACTTTTGTAAACATTTTACTTTCTGCACAAATACTGTCCTGGCCATTAAAATTGCTACACCATGAAGATGATGTGCTACAGATGCGAAATTTAACCAACTTGAAGAAGATGCTGTGATATGCAAATATTTAGCTTTTCAGAGCATTCACACAAGGTAGGCGCCGGTGGCGACACCTACAATGTACTGACATGAGGAAAGTTATAAACGATTTCTCATACACAAACAGCAGTTTACTGGCATTGCCTGGTGAAACGTTGTTGTGATGCCTTGTGTAAGGATGAGAAATGCGACTTTGATAAAGGTCAGGTTGTAGCCTATCACGATTGCGGTTAATCGTATTCCGACATTGCTGCTTGCATTGGTAGCAGTCCAATGACTGTTAGCAGAATATGGAATCGGTGGGTTCAGGAGGACAATATAGAGCGCTGTGCTGGATCCTAATGGCCTCGTATCACTAGCAGTCGAGATGTCCGGCATCTTATCTGCATGGCTGTAACAAATTGTGCAGCCACTTCTCGATCCTTGAGTCAACAGATGGGTGGGGACGTTTGCAAGACAACCATTTGCACGAACAGTTAGATGACGTTTGCAGCAGCATAGGCTATCATCTCGGAGACCATGGCTGTGGTTAACCTTGACGCTTCATCACAAACAAGAAGCGTCTGCGATGGTGTACGTAACAATGAACCTGGGTGTACGAATGGCAAAATGTCATTTTTTCGGATGAATCCAGGTTCTGTTTACAGCATCATGATGGTCGCATCTGTTTTTGGCGACGTTGTAGTGATCGCACATTGGAACGTGTATTCGTCATCACCATACTGGCGTATCACCCGGCGTGATGGCATGGGGCACCATTGGCTACACGTCTCGGTCACCTCTGTTCGCATCAACGGCACTTTGAACAGTGGCCGCTACATTTCAGATGTGTTACAGCCCCTGGCTCTACCCTTCATTCGATCCCGCAAAACCCTACATTTCAGCAGGATAATGCACGACCACATGTTTCAGGTCCTGTAGGGGCCTTTCTGGATACGGAAAATGTTCGACTGCTGCCCTGGCCAGCACAATCTCCAAATCTCTCACCAATTGAAAACGTCTGGTCAATGGTGGCCGAGCAACTGGCTTGTCAAAATGCGCCAGTCACTACTATTGATGAACTGTGGTGTTGTGTTGAAGCTGCATGGGCATCTGTACCTATACACACCAGCCAAGCTCTGTTTGACTCAATGCCCAGGCGTATCAAGGCTGTTATTATGGCCAGACGTGGTTGTTATGGATACTGATTTCTCACGATCTATGCACCCAAATTGCGTGAAAATGTAATCACATGTCAGTTCTAGTATAATATATTTGTCCAACGAATACCCGTTTATCATCTGCATTTCTTCTAGGTGTAGCAATTTTAATGGCCAGTAGTGTGTTAAAAAAGCAAAAAAGACATTGACAGAGATTCACTAATTTTATTGGGTGATCATAAACAAACTTCAGTCCTCTTGCATCTTATGGGTTCAAACTGTAGCTTTACTTGAGTGGTCATAAATATAAAAAATGTTTTTCAAAACTGCTAAAAAGCATTGGTTACCTAAGGTCACATCTAAAATCTTATATTGACAGATTTTGGCTTATCTTATATCAGATTTTGTGTATTATTGCCACAAGAATTGATGATGATGATTTGAAATTAAGAAACTTACAGCAGTTAATTCTTAATGCTTGCAGTGAAAACACTGTCATTTCATGGTCCTACTTTACATTCAGTGGTCTATGTCACTGTACACAAAATGTAGCCATCAGATTGAAATTGTCTTTGTGTGTGGAATGAGAACCACATCACTACAGTGTGTAGTAAACATTATTTAAATACTTGCAATACATAGCTGTACACCACAGTCAAAACTTCCCCATGCACTAAGCTAAGCTCATTTATGTTTTCCATGTTTCTGTTTCTGATGGAATTTATCAGATCATAAGGTAAGCAATCTAAGTTCCTATTACAGGTACAGAGTGTTGTAAAAAAAACCAAATGAAAGTTCAGAAGTAAGGTATTAAATTCCTGGTTGAAAATTGTGATTTGAAGTACATGTTGAAGTTTTTTTTTTTTTTCAGTGTATTTGTAATGTTAAAAAACTGTTACAGTAATGTGGTCAAAAAATAAATGGTTCTGATTTAGTTTTAATTTCCCTAAGTCACTCCAGGCAAATGCCGGGATGGTTCCTTTGAAAGGGTGTGGCCGATTTCCTTCCCTATCCTTAACCAAGAATCCGAGCATGAGCTCCATCTCTAATGACCATGCTCTCGATGGGACATTACACCTTAAGCTACCTCCCATCCTCTAATTTAGTTAGTAAATGCATTAATAGAATAAAACTGAAAATTATATAATTCGTTATTCCTTGGTTTTACTTCCTGATTGGTGGATTAAAATGGAATGGAAATTTATCTCAGCTAAAAGCACACAGAATTGCAATCTGATAATCATCATGCAGCTTTTGTCTAAGAGTTATTAAACAAAAATCACTTCAGTCATAGCTGTGAACAACCACTGGTATCATTAAGTTATTCCTGAAAGGCATGTACAGTAACATCTAGGAAACAAGGCATTATTGACTGTCTTAAGAAAATCATTCTCAGAACTCTGTTATTATTGTTATTATTCTGTAATGGTAAATTTGACATTAAATTGCTCTTACATTAACTGTTGCAGGTGACCAAAGAAAATGTACCAGAAGGTTTTGTTCAGCCAGGCTTAGCTCTGAAGTACTCATGTTTAAAAAATTTAGGCAGTATACATAATGAGTTGGAAGAACGGAAAGCTGCACTGGAAAGCTACTTGAAGGTATTTATTTTACTACAGAAATGGTAGTGAAATATGTCTTGAACATTTGTGTGTGCATATGGATGTATATTAACTTAGCTTTGGATGCCTGCCTGATGCAAAGGAAAACACATGGACATATTAGTTGATATTTTCTTGAGTTTGTCCAATTTTCAGATTTAAATTTATTAATATTGGAATTAAACATTAAATTACCCTAATTTATTGTTTAAAATTTGATTATCTAGTACTTTTGCAGGAAGAAAAGTAGGCGAAGAAATGAAAGTGTTTAGTGCGGTAGCACCAGGGAAGATTTCCTAACCTCATATCTGGCAGTATTTTGTAACATATCCCAAATTATCTATGTAGAAACCTTTTTGGACTCGGATAAAAGACCAGTACACATGGTGTAATTGCATGTTTACAAGCCTGTAATTAAGATATGAAAAGTGGGAATGTACCATTGCTTAAGTATCCAGGAGGAACATAGGATTTAAGAAACAGCATATCATAACACTTTGAAATCAAAACTTGGTGGCCATAGTAAGTTATGTGACTTTCCCATACTTAACCAGGTGCCATATACAGCATAAAAGGTGTGTCTATAATCGAAATTGAACTGAAATTATTACATTGCTTTCACAGATTACTGAAACTTGACACATACAAATTGCATACATAAAGCTGTGTCACTATGTTGTGTTTATTGGGAACCTAAGGCGACACTCCATTCATCATTTGAATTACCTACAAGTGGAAGTTTTGGGCTGGATGGGTGAATTGGAAGAGGGCCAGAGGGAGGTATACAGGTTGGTTGTGGGTGAGAAGCAGAATAGGATGTGGGGGAGGAGAGAGTGGCTGGACAGGAATGAATGCGAGATGGGTTCAGGCTTACTGGCTAGGCATGTGATGCACTGGGGTATGTGACAATGAGAGGAGTACACACTGCAGGTGGCATGGGTATACAAATTGGGAGGGGATGGTAGGTCAGAGGGAGGGGAAACTGTTAAGTAGAGAGTGTGGGGACAGGTGGCGAAGTCAGTTTAAAGTGTAAAGGATAAGGTGTAAGGATATTATCCATTTTCTAATTCAGAAAAGCTGTAAGCAGAGGGTTGAGATTGCCCAGGTAAAGAAGCAGCCTTTTGAAGTTAAGTTTTGCTGCATGTTATACCACAGGATGGTCCACTTTCCTCTGGGCTATAGTTTCACAGCGTCCATTCATTCTGGTGGACATCTGGTTGGTGGGCATGGTTATATAAAAAGTTTGCCAATGATTGTAGGACAGCTGGTGGCCACTCTCTCTTTGTATAGGATAAGCTGGTGACAATTGGAGAAGGAAGTGGTGGATAGGTGGATTGTGCAGATCTTGCACCTGGATCATCCTCAGGTAAATGATTTCTGGAACAGGAAGTTGGCTGTAGGGAAGGCATTGGGATGGACTGGGGTGGTGGTGGTGCTGGTGGTGGTGGTTGAGTGGGCGATAAGACACCACTTGGAAAGCAGTTTGAAGAACCTTGGGTTGGATGTCTTTCATTTTGGAGCTCCCTCAGGGGCTCAGCATTAATTTTCTGAGCTTGGCGAACCTGGGGTCCCTGAGCTGGAGACTGTGTTGTGTCAACAGTCCTCCTCCCTGTAAGCTCTGTGTGTGTCTCAGCATCCACCATACAGCGCAATGGTGGTAACCCCCCCCCCCCCTCTCTCTAAACCTAAATCTCAATATGTGCTATGTGCCGAGGAGATGCATGGTTGTTGAGATCGAACAGTCACTAGCGAGCAACCTCTGGGGAACCTGCTGCAGCTCAATTGTATTAGGCTTACCCAGGCTAGTGGGACTCTGCCTGGGTGAACTTTTTCATTCCTATCTGCTCGTGGGATGAAGATGTAACGAGTTAAATCTGATGTTGGTGGATGTATAACCGCCGTCTCTAAGCGTGGTAAGATGGAATTTGATGTGACAGCTTATGACCCTAAATCGTTCCCTTCCCTAGCTACACCAGGGGAGAAACGTAGGACCCTCAACTGATATGAGCCCTACTCGCCCCAGTACCTTGTATGTACACGTGTGGTTGAAGAATCTTTCTGGCAACCAAAGCCACAGCTCTTTGTCGAGACCATTGAAGTGGCATCATTTTAAAAATTGAGAAGTGGGTCTGTCTTGATACAAATGACATCCCCTGCCCAGTCAACGACATTAGTTGCCTGCGACGAGCTAGGTGATGTTGCTGTCAGTTGTACCAGGTGTCGAGTGTCAGAAGTGGCTGAACAGAAGTTGTGGGCTAGATGGGGCGGCTAAATGAGAAATGCGAGCTTACATGCAGACTTGTAGGTTTATTACGACAGATAACCATTACAGGAAATGGGGCCTACGAAGGATTGGCGCCCGTCATGGAGCAACATGGTGGTATAGAAGAAGATGGGGGAAGCGGAGAAGGCAGGAAAAGACGTGTGAACTCGGTGGCAGCTTGCTTGGAAGAGAGCGGCGGCCCGGATCGCCGGCGCCGCGAGGCCTGATGTCCGGCCCACGGGACGGAACGTGGTCGCTCCTGATTGGCCACGATGCATTGCTGAGTGGCAGGAGTCAGCCTCCCCACAACAGCCGTGCATTGTGGCGACCAGGGAGCCGAATGTCAAGTCTGCGGTTTGCAACTTAGTCGGGCGATGGTTAAAGTCGGAGGGAAAAAACTAAAGATTTGAAAACTTTTTAAAAAATAAATTAATTTCCCTACCATGTTGCTAGGGGAGGAGTGCCGATCCGTACAATCCCTCCCCGTTCCGAGGAAGGGTGATTGGGGGGGTTGAGATGATTATTGGTTTCGTTAAATGCTAATTAAGAGGGCCAGTACATTCCATTAACACAAATTTCAGAAAATTATAACAAACTAAATTGAACCAACAAGAAGTGTTTAATAGAGACTGCTATCAAAAAAGAAGGCAAATAACATAACATGTATATATTCAATTAACAACATATCAGCTTAAGATTTCTTGATATACTACTGTATATGGTTTTTAGTTCTTTTTAGTTTCACACACAAGTTCTACGCTAATGGTTCCTGTCACTAAAATCAGTGCAATTTCTTTAATGAATAATTTCGGAGTATTGGTTTGAGGTAGTTGTTGAAGTTGGTTATGGATTGTATAACATGTGGTTACTAGATTTGATGCACAAGGCCGTAAGGCCGGAATACATGGGTTGAGTGTACATTACTGGTCGGTGCCCGTCCCTGTCACGACAGACGACAGCGTCGGTGCAGCGGGGTGAGGGCGTGGTCCAGGGGCGCGTCACAGCATCCCGGAAGGTGCAGGTGGCCGACTTCCCGAAATGCGTCCCGTGGAAAGAGCCTGGCTCCGCAGTGGTGGTTGTACATGCCTGAAACTCATCCGTGCGGGCATCAAATAGGGCTTATGGTGGGGTGGTGGCCCATTTTTGTCCACCAACCCTTACAATGGGGTGCTCAAAGCACGTTACACATTTAGGAGAGACGCTCCTAAAGGATACAACAATTAACACATACGGGTTGATTTGATTCAATACATAACATTGAGTGGCACTAGCTAGACTTGGTAGTATTAAGTATTATAACATTACTGATTATGTGTTGTTTATGACGTATAATGAATGTATGTGTAACAATATAGTAAAATTGTAGTTATCAAGGTGCGTCATGATAATGAAACGGAGTGTGGTGTAGCAATCTAGTTTTTACTAGAGTCACGAATTATTAACTGAGTTGGCAATAACAACATCCAATCAAATAAATGAGCAATGTGTGACATATCACTTAAGTGTATACGAAGTGAGTTACATTGGTTTCATAATTGATGTGTGAAACAAAAAAGATATTAAAAAATGCTCAGTCTTTCATGGAATGGAATGAAATGTAAAAAAAAGATACATTGGTGTAGAGTGAGAGTGTATTACAATATAACTGGTTGATGATAATTCTACACAATACAAGTGTGAAAGTGGTAACATTTGAGTGGCATTAAGTAAAGGTGAACATTGGTACTTAATTGAGGTGAATAATGATGTGATTTACAGAGTACATTCAATTGGTGTGAGTGTGACGTCAGTACTGCTTCATGACTAAGATATGCTTAGATGTGAACTGGGGAAATGAGTGGGCTAGAGCTGGCAAATTCCAGCAGATTAGGGGTCTGGAATTTCGCGAGTGGGATCCCGACTTTTCCAGGGCTTCTTCTTTATGAGGAAGAACGCGATGATTACTATTATAAAGATCAGAACAGGAGCGGAAATAGAGGGCGCCAAAACCTTAATTTGATATTGCTTTTGGTTCCAAGCATCTATGTGCGCTTAGGCTCGGTCGAGGGAAATTGTATTTTGTTCCCTACGGATCAATTGTTGCAATGAGTGTACCAACCCGATAGAATTCCATCTTGGTAATTCTGTCCAGTCTTCGTGCAAGGGAGCATGGTAAGGTATTTCTGGCAGATATAAAACAGGTGGGATGCATAAGGATGCATAAGTGCGATGGGATGTGACAATACGCCGAGCAGGTGTGGATACATCACAGCGGGTAATATTATATACTAAACCAGTTCCTTGTAATGTAATACGATAAGTGTGAGGTCCTTGTAGTGGATCATAACACAAAAAGGTAAACGCCGTGGCGTTTGGTACAGCATACAATAAAGTATTTCCTACTGGTTTGAGTATGGAGGTTAAAACAGGAGTAACCAACCGAGTACATGACGATGAAACGTCTTCTGATAGAAATAGAGAAATTTCACAGTAATCTGTACGGGTATGCATGATTAGATTCGGACATAAATACGTACTGACAAAACAACATTGATGGAACTCATCACTCCGGAGGGTGGTATGAAATTTTCTATCTGCACTGACTACAAGGTAATCATTTGTTTGCCACGTGATATACTGTCGAAACAGAGTCCAAATGGTAGGGAAAACATGCAGTTTATAGCATTCATAATTGCAGTTGATACATGACACTGGAACCGAGATGTGTGCTCTTAATTGTGTTTCTGTTCAGGTAAGTGTTATTGTGGCGGCAGCATAATATAGGGAGAGACTCTGTTCAGTTACTGGGGCAAGCATTTGTTGGGGGGCTGGTAACTGAATGGAAATATTATGTAGAAGATGAACAAACAATTCAGCGGGTAGCAACTGAGGGCTTAATCGTCTTTGTAGACCTGACTGAATGGCATTGCGTAGCATTTGTAGGTGTGACTGGGCAGTGTTGACATTGAATAGTAAAATTTGTATACTTCGAGAGAGTTGGATGGTGTTCGTCAAGTTGGTGACGGCATGATGAAGTGAGGAAAGTTCCTGTTGCACAATATTTGTTAAAGATTGATAATGCTGTGACAACTCATTAGCAGTTACTTGTATTCTTGTAGTAGCTGGAAGTAAATTATTCTCTAAGTGCGTTAAGCGAATCTGCTGGTGTGTTACCGTAGTATGTAGTCCTTGAGTAAGTGTTGACAGTTCACTTATAGCATGATTCCAATATTTTGCATCTCTGTGGTCCGGTGTTCCGAAAACAGTTTTCAAAAGTGTGCTGCCTGCATTAAACCATGTACGTTTTACTCGCGTAGGTGGGATAGCGTCAGTTATACTGCGTAATTGCGCACGTAAATGGGATATAATGCGATTTACTTCCTTCATTTCTATTAATTTAGTTATGGGTTCATAGGACATTAATTGGCGAACGGTTTGCTGAAGTGCCAAGTCCTCCTCTTGAAGCATGGTGATGCTAAATTCTGCGGAGATTTCGACGGAGTGTGGTGTGTGCACTACTGCTGGCAATTTTTCAAAAAGAATGCCTGTAGAAGTAGGGTGTATCCGAATAGGCGACTCTCTTAAGCCAAACTTCACTACCAGGGAAACCTAGAAAAAGGAAATATCTACTAGGACTGATGTCCATTAGAACGATTGTACAACGTAGCAAAGGAGTTCATTACATACCTTAGTTACGAGGAAATGTGAAGTTAGTAAACTTTTAACCACTGTGAATATCCGAAGTTCACTGAAGCACGTTAACTGAACAACGTGACTGCTGAAGTTGATTAGGCAGCGCGTTCCACGGAACGTGTCTGCTTGCCAAGGTATTGCTGAATCTCCGGTATTTGCTTGCATTGTTCACGTGCGAATTGCTGACACTGTGGTAACGCCAACGGTTGCGGTCAGTGGTCGATCACCAGGAAGCGGAAGGGACTGGAATTTGCAAGGAAGGTGGTTTCTGGAATTCTTGAAAGTTCGGGAAAGGGTCAAAACGGACTGCGCGGTCATCTGCTGCGTCGGCGTGATTGGCAATCTCCACGCATTGTACACTACGCGAAGAAAGCCTTCCTGCACTTTTCACAACAGATTTACCGCACATTAAGGTTATGTGGAATTGTAGGTACGGGTCTAGGCATTTTTGAGTGCGGAACTTTCAGTTCACTTGAGAATGTGCTCGAGCGACACATTAGAGTTTACAGGTTGCAAAGGAGTTGGAATTATATTGAGTGGAAAGTAGTAAAAATGAAAACCGTAACTGATGTCGGTGCATTTGCCAACATGAAAACAGTTACTGTGTTACCAATGCCCTATGATCTTAACATTACATCTGTTGATCAAGTAACATGATACGATCCGAACACAGACAAGATTGTAAACGTATTTTTACAAGTGCAGTGCGAATTCAGCTTATTAACATGTGAAAATATTTTAAGTAGTGGAGTGTGTAATTTGCATTGTTTGACTAAAACTGAGCAGTTACCTGTGGAGACGTTGAGACATTGAGAGAATAAACAATAACTAAACAAATGATGTATGCTCTAAACTAATTGTTGGAGTGTAAAGATATACTAGTGTTTAAATGCTTTGATACTTGTTTAGTGGCAGTTACGTTGCGGGAACAGCAGTGCCATCCCGGTGTTTTTTCTTTTCTTTTCTATTTACCATAGCGAGAAGGCTCTTCGGCCGTAATTGAAATGTATGTATTGGTTCTTTGACCGTGATTTTGCTCTCAGCAGATTTCTTTATTGTATAAGGGCGTTAGCTAGACGCCGATAAGTGCGCACAGTGAATAGGGTCCCACTGAGCAGGAAACAGTGAAACATATGGTATACCATGGTAGATTGATTCATTTAATAGTTGTGAGACTACTCACGTGAACGTAAGGAATATTTATGTTTTGACCGCAATGGGTACTTGTGAGATGAATAAGGAGGTGTTTGCTTTTCTCGGCGCCTTTTGACATGGCGCGGATTAGGTGGTGCAGTTGGTTCTGCTGATGCGGGTTGCGGTTGTCACCCATAATAAGGACGCAACCTGTCAAATGCACTATTGAGGTCCGGTCTGCTAACTGCAGTTCTGCATTGACGGGAGAGGTCAACCGCAGAATTTCATATGGACCTTCAAAAATTGGCGTGAACTTTTTAGCTCGGCCTGGTTTAACAATTGTATTTTTGAGTAGAACTAGGTCGCCCGGTTTGTAACTAGGTGCGACAGCATTGCGGTTCTTTTGGCGTTGTTGATTGGCGGTGGCCTTGGCGTTATTAGCTTGGACCTTCCGCCAAATCTCTTTAAATAGCCTCGCCAAATGTTTTACATGCTGATTGTCGACCTCTGAAGGCAGTTTTTCCAGCTCGAAGGGCGAGTTCATTTTTCGGCCGAACACGACTTCATAAGGGGTGTGGCCTGTGGACTCGTGAATTCGGGTGTTATATGCGGAGGTAGCGAAAGGGATATACCTTTCCCAATCGGAGTGCAATTTGTTCGTGTAATGTGAGACCATCTTCATTACTGTATGATGGACACGCTCTACACGGCCGTTACATTGTGGGTGGAAAGGAGTGGTTCTCCACCTTCGGATTTTGAGCAATTTGCACACCTGAGTGAACAATTGGCTCATAAAGTTGCTTCCCTGATTGGTGAGAATAGCTTCGGGACTGCCATAGGGAAGAATGAGTCATTCAACGAATTGTCTGGCTATTGTTTCTGCAGATTGGTTCGGAATAGGTACCATGATCTATGATGGATAATATATATTTGTTACCTTGTGCGGTTTGAGGCAAGGGTCCTACAATGTCAAGGGAAACGTAATCAAATGGTTTCTTGGCTTGCGGTAGGCTTTGCAAAGGAATATGTTGTGATCTGTTTTGGGCGCGCAGAGCGCAAGATAAACAAGCTCTTATGTAATTAGCTACATCTTTGTCGGGTTGCCCACCAATACTTAGTGGCGACGCGGACATTGGTGGCATTTCTGCTGTTGTGGCAAGCCTGAAGCGAGTCATGACATTGCTTAATAATTCTTTCTTGGTGGGGTGCCGGAATTACTATTCGATTGCCGTGTGGGGTTTTTCTGTAAAGGATACCATCTTACTCTTCGAATTCCGAATTATAATTTTGGCAAACGGGATCTTGTTCTTGTGCCTCCTGAAGTTCGTCTATTAGAACGTCCTCTGTTTGAATTATTCTAACCTTTCGGCTAAGGGCGTCGGCGTTTTGGTGGAATTTGCCAGCCAGGTTTATGACGAACATTGTAGTCGTATTCCGACAGTCGGAGGGTCCACCGCATTAGGCAGCTGCTTGGGTCTTTTAAATTTAGTAGCCACTGTAGGGCAGAGTGGTCAGTGTATACTGTGAATTTTCTACCAAACAGATAGCACCAAAAATGAGTAATCCCGAAAAGGAGCGCGAGACATTGTTTTTCGGTGGTGCTATAGTTACATTCTGCTTGATTCAGTTGGCGGGACTCGTAGCCTATGGGGTGCTCTACCCCATCGACCTCTTGGCTTAATATACAGCCAAGGGCGTAATTTGAAGCATCGCAGGGCAGAATAAAGGGTTTATTGAAATCGGGATATATTAGCAGGGGAGTGTGTGTGAGCAAGTGTTTGATTTTGTGGAAAGCTATGTCACAATCTTTTGATCACTTAAATTGAGCATCTTTCTTTAGCAAGGCAGTCAGGGGTTTGGCTATCTCTGCATAGTTTTCTGCAAATCTACGGCAGTAATTACTGAGACCTAAGTAACTATGAAGTTCTTTGACATTATTAGGAATGGGGAAGGTGCTGACTGCTTCGGTGAGCTGCAGATCCGGTTTGACCCCAGCATCACTGATAATATGGCCTAAATACTTTACTTGTTTTTGAGCAAAATGACATTTTTCTAATTTTAAACTAAGGTTCTCATCTTTAAGTCTGGCAAACACACTGCAGAGATGTTCTACATGTTCCTGAATGGTTTTAGAGAAGATTATAATATCGTCAAGCTAAACTAAACAAATAGTAGGTTTTAGTCCTCTTAACAGTAGATCAGCGAAACGCTGAAAGGTGGCAGGTGCGTTTCGCAGCCCGAATGGCATCCTGATGAACTCATAGAGCCCACTGGGGACTACAAAGGCAGTTTTAGGCCGATTGTGCGGCGCTATGGGGATCTGGTGTTATCCACTTTTAAGATCTAGTGTGGTAAAGAACTTACAGTCACCCAGTCGGTCTATAGTTTCATCAATGCGTGGAAGCGGGTAGTGATCCGGTGTTGTCACCTTGTTCACTGCTCGCATGTCCACACACATTCTGTAGCTTACTTCGCCATTCAGAGACTTCTTTCTTACCATAATTATGTGACTGGACCAAGGAGAAGAGGATGGTTGGGTGATGCCTGCGGCGAGCTGTTGTTGGATGGATTCATCTACCACTGATTGAAGATTGTATGGTATTCTGTACGGCTTTTGCCGGATTGGACGAGTGTCACCGGTGGGAATCTCATGTTCTACTAAATTTGTGGCTGGCAAATAATCCCTATCTTCGAAGATCCAAGAAAATTCATTTAAAACTGCATTAATTGAGTGTTGATCTGATGGGGATAAATGTTGCAATTTGTCAGTAAACATTTGTTGTAGGCAGGAGCTGAGTGAGCGAATCTGTTTTTTCGGTAACCTTTTGGTAGACTTTTGCTGTTTTGTCAGTGCGGGAGGTATATCTGAGGCTTCCATTATTGAAACACTTGCTAACACAGTACCACGCTGGACAGGCGTCGATTGTGCCAAAGTTGTCAACTGCAATAGGTATATAATATCGTCTATTGTGTTGTACTGGACGACATAGACTGCGGCGTACATGCACTTGCAGCCTGTCAAGCACCTCATTTTGGCGCAGGGGTTCTACTAAAAGGGTGGTGTCTTTGCGCCCTTTTGTTGTTGTAGGAACCCACAAAATCCTGCCGGTAGTTCTAGGGTTCTATTCGCTTTCAGCGCGGACTCACCCACACTTTTGTCAGAGGAAACTGGCCAGGCTTCCTTGACTTTGTGTGGCTGTTCCGAACTGATTTCGGAGCTGGATCGGCTGAAACGGTGTTCATGACCACCGAATCGCACGGTCGTAATACCGTAATCGATTAGCCCCCTGTACTTCCGCAAGAAATCATCCCCTAGTATAATATCATAGTCCGCGTGCTTCCAGTTTACCACCTCCATGGCGAACCGGTAATGAATGTTATTGACTTGAAACTTAATTTTACAACTACCAATTGGTTCGATTGTACATGCCCCAATGCCCGACAGACGGCATCGCGGGGGTTGTAATTTTTTATCTTTACAATGAGCAAGAAAAACAAGACTAATTTGCGCACCCGTGTCTACCAAAATGGTAACCGTTTTGTTGCCTATTCTTCCTTCTAGCACGACACTCGCCACCTCGGTTACACCTGAGTACTTCAGGGGTGTAATTTGTTTTAATGGGGGTGAGGAGGGGCAGCTACACCTTCCCCCTAGGCGTTTCCCTGTTTCGGGCCTGAGCTCTTACTGCCATACTTTCCCCTGTTTTGCTTATTTGTGGTGTTGGTATTGAATTTAGAGGGCATGGTGCAATTTCGAAGCAGGTGTCCTATTTTGTGGCAATTAGTACAGAAGGGGGCGCGACACCGTTCAGCAGAGTGCCCATGTTTGTGACAACGACCACAATTTATGTCGTTGGCGAAAACATTTTTATTTTCGGGCGGCCGGCTAGACCCGGCAACAAATCTGTCGGCCTCCTCTCTGAGGAGTGCTAGTCGTACCGCCTCGTGTAAGGTGTTTGGGGATGCGATTTTAATTTTTCCCCCGTATTTCGGGTCAATGCCCCTGATAAAAACTTCACTTGCATGAATCTCTGCTTCCTATAAAACCACCGCGTTTCTAATGGGGTCCCCCACTAAGGGTGTAAGTTTTACAGACAATAGATCGAATTCTGTCAGCAAAAGCCTCAAAATTTTCTTGCGGTTTTTGCCTCAAGGTGGACAACTGGTCACGGTAATAGCTGACAGGTCTTTTGTCAGAGTAACGCTCCGTTAATCCGGCCACAAGGACCTCAAAACGTGATGTGTTTTTAAGAGATTCTACAGATTCTATGTATACCCGAGCATCACCTGCGAGTTTCATACATAGTACATTTAGTAACATATTCACAGAGACGACCGGTGTCTTTAATATTTTGAACAAAAGAATCCACACTTTCCCATGGTTTGCCGGAAAAGGAGGGCAAAAATGTGACAGTAGGCAAGGTAGTGGCAACAGAAGGAATGGCAGTTACAATGCTAGAACTGGGGGTAGACGGAGTGCCTACCGCGATGGAATTCTGCGAAGCAGGAATTTATCTCTGCTCTACTTCATGCAATTTATTTTTTAACTCATCGTTTTCTAGTAAGAGACGATTTAGTCGTTCTTGCAGAGCAGCAATGGGGTCGCTATCAGTTGTAGCAACCGGTTGCTGGTCGTGCGACCTAGTGGTCGGCATTTTTAATGGTCACGAAAGAGATTTTTGGAACTGCGATAAAGATGTTAGTAGGTATAGCGGAAGTTAATATAAAAAAAAAATCAGTCTGACATCACACTCACATGGTGTGGTGTGGCGTTGGCGGCGGCGTTGGTGGCGGCTGACTGCTGACGGCGACGTTGCGCCGACACGTGAAGTGACAGGCGTCGTGAAGGCGCGATGAGCGTTGACCTCAGGACCCCTGATTGGGAACCCTGGTAAGGACCCTCAGGTGTCGAGTTGTCCATCATCGGGATGTGGCGTCGGGTGTGGCGGCGGGGACCGCCACACCTGGTAGCGTCCGCCGGCTCCGACCGGAGGAACGGAACTGACTGCTACGCAGTCAGGCCCGCCAGGCAGCTACGCAGCGTGCCGTGGCGCCACGTAAGGAACGTGCTCAGGTGCGCCGAGTTTAGGTGCGCCACCACCGCGTTCGGAATAGTTCCCCCTATTACTTAATGTTTCTCATAGCCGACCGTAAGGTGGGCCGATCACACGGCTGACACCAATTTGTACCGGGTGTCGAGTGTCAGGAGTGGCTGAACAGAAGTTGTGGGCTAGATGGGGCAGCTAAATGAGAAATGCGGGCTTACATGCAGACTTGTAGGTTTATTATGACAGATAACCATTACAGGAAATGGGGCCTACGAAGGATTGGCGCCCGTCACGGAGCAACATGGTGGTGTAGAAGAAGTGGGGGGAAGCGGAGAAGGCAGGAAAAGACGTGTGAACGCGGTGGCGGCTTGCTTGGAAGAGAGCGGCTGCCCGGATCGCTGGCGCCGCGAGGCCTGATGTCCGGCCCACGGGATGGAACGTGGTCGCTCCTGATTGGCCACGATGCATTGCTGAGTGGCAGGAGTCGGCCTCCCCACGACAGCCGTGCATTGTGGCGACCAGGTAGCCGAATGTCAAGTCAGCGGTTTGCAACTTAGTCGGGCGATGGTTAAAGTCGGAGGGGGAAAAACTAAAGATTTGGAAACATTTTAAAAAATAAATTAATTTCCCTACCATGTTGCTAGGGAAGGAGTGCCGATCCATACACAGTATCACACAACACAAGACACTCAATGCGGTCCAGGGTTTAATATAGCAGCGTGATCTCCTTTCACAGTCAGGCAGAGCATTGCACGCCAACGTAGAATGACATGGAGTTCACTTTGTTCGGTGCGTTTACTGGGGACCGAAAGATCACAGTATTGCGACCGCTGCTTTCATCCTGGCCTTTGAAGGCGATGTACTGTCTGAGAAAGTCAAGGTAATAATAGACTTGTGCAATGTCAAACCATACATCCCTCCCCCTGGAAGTTTCTGCATGTCTCCCAATGCACTTCCAGCCCCACATGCAGGAACTGCGGGTGTCCGTCACATCTGGACGCTCTGTGTACACCCCCCCCCCCCTCTTGTGTATGTGAATTGTGGTTAGCAACACCTTGATCATCAGCCTGTATTATACTCCACAGGGAAAGGGAGATCATGGAGTTCAAAACCCTGTACCGACTAACGTATTCAGAGGTGAGAAAGAAATATGAGCAGCTTTATCTGGTCGAATTTCATCATCATTTGCTGCCATTGTGTCATCTCCACTCTCTATAGGGACATAAACACTGCTAGTAATACCTCCTCCTGTGGGCCACCAACATGAAACTGCCTCCTTGAAGGTTGTGGGCCCTTCTTGTGTTGCCCACCATCGACCTCCTGTGGGGGCAACTTCCCCCCAACCAATGGGGACACCAGTCCCCAACCCCTTGCCAGCGAAGCAACAGCCTTCCCCGGCATCTCTTGCTAGGAAGGGATCCTATGGCACCCTTCTTTCCATGGTTTCTCCCACTGACAAAGTGAGTACCACTGAGTGGCTGATAGAGCCACAGACTGCTGGTTGTGAGGCTTTGAGATCCTCCTCAGTCCCTGAGACTGAATCACTGAAGCCCTCCCAGCAAGAGAAATCAAAAGGCAAGTAAGAGAAGAAAAAGAAAAAGGCTCCCAAGAAAAAAGATTCCATGGTGGTAACTGTGGCACCACAAAAAACCTCTGCTTCTGAGATTGTGGTAGAGATTCTTTTGTCCCTTGAGGAGTTAGCAATTGCTGAGACTTTGGTAGCCATGGATGTTGAGGCTCTGCCTCTGCAATCAGCAACAGCAGACGACTATATGAACCCACTGCACCCATGACATCAGCATGTCTCAGCGATCAGGAGATACTATTATCCTGCAGGAACTGTGGCGGCTTGTTCCGTCACTTGTCGGAGTTGCAGCAATTGTTCTGCTTTCCAGCATTTTTTCCACAGGAAATGTGGTGCCTTGTACATCCGACCCCTGCCCATTGTGAGTATTGGGGCCATTACAAAAACCGCTCCATATATAACAAGGTATTTGGCGGTGTCTGTCGGTACGTTTTCGCCACTGTTCCCAGTGTCCCTGTGCAGCTCCACACCACTCTCTAGGCAGTGGCAGTCAGAATCTGGGCAATGCATGAATTAACCATCTGCAGTGTCTCTAATTGACCTTACTGCTTTGGTTGCCAAACTTCCCTCACCATTTCTCCTTTTGGGGGATTTCAATGCCTAATGTGTGTGTGTGGGGGGGGGGGGGGGGGGGGGGGGGGGGGAGACACCCAGACCACAGGACATGGTAGGGGTGTTCTGGCACAGCAAGACATTTGTCTTCTGAACACTGGAGCCCCCACGCATTTTTGCACGCTATGAGGTACATATTTAGCCATCGACCTCTGTTTGTAGCCCAAACCCATTGAGAACCTGGTAGCTTTTAAACATCTTTGCACCTTAGCTCGGCGATTGATCAAGGAGAGTAAGTAGGACTCCTGGGAGAGGTATGTAGCCACTATCAGCTCTCGCATATTCCCTTTACGAGTACAGTCCCAAGTACGACAAATTTTTGGGTACTGCTCACCAAGTAATACACTTCTGTTGCCGTTGGGATTCACGTCAATCCAGAGCTGTACCTGGATGATGAACTCCTCACTGTTGAAGAGAGACATCGCTTCCTAGGCATGCTCTTTGACATCCAGCTCACTTGGGTGCCACATCTTCATCAGTTGTGACAACAATGCTGGCACTATGTAAGTATTCTTTGCTGCCTCAGCCACAGTGTTTGAAGAGTTGCTCATCCAACTCTTTTTGCAGCTCTATAAGGCCCTCGTTCAATCATGCCTGGACTAGGGGAGCTTCATGTGCGATTCAGCAGCCCCATCTGCACTGCAGGTCTTGAACCCAATCCTCCATTGTGGTGTCCTTTTAGCAATGGGGTCTGTCTGCACAAGTCCAGTGGCAAGCCTGCTTGCTGAAGCTGGGATTCCCCTCCTGCAATTCTGCTGGCAACAGCTACTTGCCTCGGTCATTGCCCATGTTAACACATCGCCTCTCCACCCGAATCACAGGCTTCTTTTCCCAGCTGCTTTACTCTCCTCCCCACAAGAACGCTGGGATCGGGTCTCCCGATTACGGTTCATGTTCATTTCCTTTCATCGCTTCCCATCTCTCCTGGGTCCACTCCTCGTCCGCAACTTTGGTTAGACTTGTCCTATGACTCAAAAGCCTCTATTACACTGTTGAATCTCCATCACCAGTTTCAGGCAGTTCTCGATTCACTCTGTGGCGCGGAACTCCTGTACACAGGAGGTTCCTTAGACGATGGGCATTCTGGGTATGCTTATGCTTATGGCCAGCATGTTGAACAGCATTCATTACCTTGTTGGAGTAGCGTTTTCACAGCTGAGCAGGTTGCTGTTTCCTGTGCTCTTCAACATTTCCGAGTGTGCCCTGGGGACTCTATAGTTATCTGGTGTGACTCCCAGAGTGGCTTGCAAGTGCTTGACCAGTGCTATCTTAAACACTCTTTGGTGTGGACAATTCAGGACTATGATTCCAGTTTTGGCGAGTTTGGCTGCTCTGTTGTCTTCGTTTCGACCCCGGGCCACATTGGCATTTTGGGGAACGAACGCGTATATCAGCTGACTAATTGGGCTACTATATCAAGACCATTGGGCTTTGGAATTCTGAGAGAGTTGACCACACTACCCCAAACAAACTCTTGCTGAAGCTCTTCTACAGCCACATGGAAGTCCTCACTGAGAGCCTCTCCCAAGGAGTCACTGGTCTTGTGTGGCTCGTGTATTGGTCACATGTGAATGACGCATGGCCACCTTCTTAGTCAGGAAGATCCACCACAGTGCTGCTGTGGCACTTACTTGACGGTGGTTCACATTCTGATGGACTGCCCACTTTTAGTTACAGTCTTTTAACCTGCCAGCTGTGCTTCCTTTTATGCTGGAAGATGCTGCTGCTATGGCTGACCTTGTTTTAAGTTTTATTTGTGCAGCTGGTTTTTATCATGTGATTTAGTGGTGGGTACCTGAGGCTGATCCTTCAGGCATCCACCACTCCAACAGTTCTAATCTTTTGTTAATTTTGTGTTGCCTAACCAGCTTTTAATTGAAGGTTTTAGTATGTACAGAGTGGCTGGCTCACCCTTTATTATCCTTGTGATCAGCCAGCCACTGTATTCTGCTGTCAAATTTCAGCACAGTTAAGCACATTGTTTATCCCTTTAGTGTTTTCTTTCTTTAACAGCAGAATGTACATTGCTGATGTCTAACCCTTGTGGGTTCCCCCTTCTGTGATTTTTAGTGCTAGATTTTCTTTTGCTTGAATTACACTGAAATGTCTTTGCTAGGACCAGGGGACTGATGACCAAGCAGTTTAGTCCCCTCTAAACAAAAACAACAGCAACAGAATTTTAGGGCATGATAATAGATCATCAAAGCTTTGATATAGGATGTAGTCTAATTGTTCCAGTCCAGATTGCTATTGGAAGTGGTGGGAGAATTTGTGGTGTATGAGAATATTCCACAGGAAGTCTGTTGCAGAATGGGTATGGTGCAAGATGCTTTTCTGTGAAGGTCCTCATGAGACTCTGTAGGCATACTGGACAAGGGAGTTTTTATCTCTGCTAATGAGCAGTCCATGAGTGGAGGGATATTGGAGGGATTCTTTTGTGTGCAAGGGGTGGCAGCTGTTGAAATGCAGGTACTGTTGGAAGTTGGAATTTTTTGTGAATGATGCCATTATAGAGGAGGTGCTAAATGTCAAGGAAGTGACATACTGGCCAGGGAAGCAGGTCAGAAGGAATGAGGGTATTAAGGAATAATGGTAAGGTGTCCTCGTCCTGATTCCAGATCATGAAGATGTCTTAAATTAACTAAATATTTCACCCACACACATGTGGCACACGCGTACGTCTAGTCTTGACATCTAAGTCAGTTGTGTTGATGTCTTTCGTCAACTGCTGGTGCTCTGTGCTCCTGTATAATAGTTGACAAGCTCTTAAAACATCAAACCCTGACTTCTTGAAAGTCACTCCTGATATCTTGGAAGTCTTGTTTATATCATATTAGAGCAGCATTTCTTATATCACTATCCTGTGAATGGAGAGAGAGAGAGAGAGAGAGAGAGAGAGAGAGAGAGAGAGAGAGAGAGAGAGAGAGAATCTGATTTGATATATCAGTACAAAGATGTGGAGGGAATATATCAGTGCTGTCCACTTTTTTATTTATGCTATAAACTACTGTGGTTTACTGATAGACATCCCTAACAGTTTCTAATGTGGCATTCATGGTACATAGTCATCTTGACAGACCACGCATTCAGGTTGCTGACTAGAATAATATACAAAGGAATGAAAAGAAAATTTCAGATCTATTACATGAAAGTCAGTTGACTTTGGGAAAGACAAAGGAAACATAGTCTGTGGTAATATTACATTTTATAATATAACAAAGACTTAAGAAAGCCCAAACCTTTTATAGGATTATTGATGTCAAAAAATTTTAAAAGTAATAAGTTGGGCGATATTTGGAACACTCCAAAAATAGGTATGTAGTTATAGGCAGAGATGGGTAATACAATGAATGTATGAAAATCTGCAGGATTTGATAACAATGGAAGACCATGAGGGACATGATCAGATTAAAAAGTGAATAAGGTGGATAGGGAAGATGTGATCAGTCTGTGAAGGAGACCACTTATAAAATGCCTATGCGACCATTCATGAGTATTGCTCAAGTGTTTGGGATCCCAACCGGATCAGTTTAAAGGAAGATATAGAAGCAATTCAGAGGTGGGCAGCTAGGTTTGTTACTGGTAGATTCAGTCAACGTACGAGTGTTACCAAATGTTTCAGGAACACCAATAAACACTGTTAAAATTTAGAAGGTTAGAATTTGAAGTGGAGGGCATAACAATTCTACTGCCGACAAATTACATTTCACATAAAGAGCACAAAGATAAGATCAAAGAGATTTGGGCTTGTAAAGATGCATACAAGCATTTGTTTTTCCCTCATTCTACATGGGAGTGGAACAGTAGTGGTGTTAGGTACCCTCCGCCACACACCTCTGGGTGGATTGTAGATGTAGGTAATTTTTATCATTTATGCTCAACGGGTGCCAAGAAACCAAATAATAAGAATGCAGAGTAAGAAATTAACATAAACAAAGTTCTTGATGGCTGGAACATCCACTGAGAATGTGAGGAAGAATTAAAAGGCTGTTGAATGGAATGAATACTATGTTAGCACTAACTATGGGTTAGTGGTAAATCAAAAGAGATAGAGTGGCTGGCCAGTATGTGCCTTAGTTTGGTGCCACTGATAGTCACACAAAAGTAAATGTTGACCCTAGGTTTCAGATTGTTTGATTTTGAAAGAGACTAAACAGAAAATTTTTTCAGTCCTTAGCTTTCAGAAATGCAGTATTTTCCTTCTTCAGTTAGGAGAGAAGAGAAAGTAGACTGAAGGGAAAGGTTACTCACAACCAGCTTCACCTTGTTGATTCCCTCATTCTTACTTTGGTCCATATTAAACCCAAAAACAAACAAAAATACCTACACTTTGATACCTGCCATCACTGCTATGTCAAAAAATCCCTTCATTACAGGTCATGCATCCATGACAAATGTATCTGCTTCAATGATGAATCCCTCACCACCTGTCCAACCCTTTCCACTCCTGCAACTATGCTATAGACCTTGTCTGTAAGAAAATCTTAACATTCCATTCCTCCACTTCCAGTAACAATGTTCCTAACCCCAGACCACGCAGAAGCATTCACTTAGTCACCCAGTACCATCCTGGCCTGGTATGCCTTAACAGACTGCTCCATCAGGGCTTATGTCTTTCTCAGGTCACACCCTGAAATGAGATTATCCCTCCAAAGTATCCTTACCACACCACCTACAGTAGCCTTTTGCTGTCCTCACAACTCCAGCAACGTCCTTTCAAACCTTAAAATATCCCGAAACCACTCTCCCTATCTAATGATTCTTACCCCTGTAATTGACCTTACTGCAAAACCTGCTGGAAAAACCTACACCATTTGAGGCATGGTCGCATGCAAAACAACACGTCATCTACCAAGAGACGGGTTCATTGCACTGCCTTTTATGTTTATATGATCCACCAACAGATGCTAAATAGCTGAATGGCCACAGACAGACTGTTTACCTGGGGGACAATCAATATTCTGTGGCAGAGCATGCCCTCCAGCATGGCTCCAGGGACCTTGGCATGTGTTCCAGCATGTGTGCCCTCTGAATACTCCCACCTAGCACCGTGTTTATAATCTTCCTTTAATTTTAATATACCTTCCTCCACTCAGCATTATTTGGTTCATTTATTGATCTATCATATTTGGTTTGTTATTAGTATGGCTCAGGGACTTCCACATATCACCCACCCCTACCTCATTGCCTAAGTTGAGAGACCTTTTTCCTTTTGTGCCCTTAATCTTCCCTCCTCCCCTACCTGATGAAGGAAAGAACTGTATTTCCGAAAACTAGTGTCAATATTTATTTTTTCTACATTTGTGTCTTTTTTGTGTGTGACTATTGGTGGTATCAAGCAAAGGTAAGTACTGTCCAGCCACTCTCTCTCTTTTGAACAATATTTTCACATCTCAGTCGAGAATTTATGTAAGATTACTAGTACATCGTATACAGACAAAAGTATTGGGAAATAGAGGCATATTAAATATAGAATTCTTCATGCTCATAGAGCTTGCAGAGAAGTCACATCAAGACTTGGTACCTACTTTTGTCAGAGATAAGATACTGTTGAACTTTAGGCACGCAGCTTAACTCTTTATGTAACTAGGCTACATATGAAAACTTATAGTAAGAGTGCAGTTTTTGAGCTTGTTCCCTATAAATAAAACTGAGTGGGGACAAAGGTGTTGTAACAACTACACTTTTAAAGAAAAATGTTTGTGGGGATGAAGTCAGGTTAGTGAATCCATATCCTAAAGCACCTGTCAAGGATTGTAGTTGAATTACCAAAATATTGTCCATGGAAATGGATTTGTTGGCTGAGACAAACATTAATGAATGTATCACCCACCAGTCACAATGTAGGAGTCTCAGAAACCAAATTGCCTTTCTGAGATCATAGTGGCTTTTCCTACTCAAAGTTTATATCATGTATTGCATGTAATGTGGAAGCGAGAGGTTTAATTTATAAAATGTTTTCTAAGAATGCTTCTCAAAATGTATTTGTAATTTTGCAGGCAGCTGAACTGGATGACACTGATGTTACATTGTGGTACAGAATTGCATTAATTGCAGTTAAAGAGCTAGATTATGAACTTGCTTGTGATGCTTATTTGGAGGTAAGCAGTAATTTTCATCATTCTAAGTAATTACACTAACAAATGTAAGCAGTATGTATCCTAACAATAAATCATTTTTCAACAATATGATGAGAATAAGATTAAACTCGATGCAGAGATGATCCTCAGGTCACAGATCCCCCCGCCCCCCCTCTACCACACACAACTTAGCTTTTAGCTACAGGCACAACCCACTGACACATGACTATTATCTTCAGCCGCTACTTTCCAACTTTTGGAATGCAGCAACCTGAGATGACAGTCATATGTTGGTGTGTTGTGCCCTTGTGGTTTGAATGTGTGTATGTGTTCTCTGTAATTATCTGGCATCAAAAATTGTCTTGGGAATAAGTTGTAACCTATCTTCATTATATTGCTGAATTCCAAGCTGTTCTTTCATTGTTAAGTACCATAAGTCGTACTGGCTCATAAGAAGCACCCCACTTTTAAGACACTTTTTTTTAAGGGGAAAAAAAAAGAAAAAGAAAGAAAGAAATCACACCTAATACATCTATTGCAATACAATTATAATAGTTATGTTCATGTACATCAAATGTCTAAGCAATCAAGTTTCTTGACAATTTGCGCTTATTCAAATGGATATTTTGCCTTTCATTGTTTACAGTACACGTCGACTTAAGAGCGTCATAAAGGATTATGAAACTGCTACCTAGGTGGCACTGCTTACGATTGCTCCCATCAGCCACCATGCCGAGTATCAGTTTGCGCAAGTAGGGTTTATGGAATTATTTTCCGTTGTCCTCCTCCTCCTAACTGATGAGAACTCCAGGCCAACTTCAAAAGGCAAGGTTTTCATTTCTTTTGCCACGTGCAGAGAGGCCCTAAGGACAATCGAGTGGATACTGACACATTTATCTTGGCCTTAGAGGGGGATACTCTCCCAGAGAAGATCAAGGTAATGATCTATTGTTGTGATGTGAAGCTGTATGTTCCACCTTTAATGTGATGTTTCCAATGTATGCGATTCGGACATATGTCTTCTCGTTGCACAGTGGTCCCTGTATGTGGTGAATGTCGACATCCACTCCATGAGGGGAACCCCTGTGTTCCACCTCCCGTATGTATCAACTGTCGCCAACACCACTCTTCTCGCTCCCCGCATTTCTCTATGTATAAAAAGGAGACAGAGATTCAAGAGTAAAAGTCCCTTGAACGCCTCATGTACCAGGAGGCTCGCTGAAAATTAAGAGCTTCTGCACCCTGTGCAAATGTTAACTAGCTTTGCCTCGGCTACATTCTCTACCCCTCCCCCATCCTCATCACATTCCTATCCCGTTCTTCCCCCTCCCTCTCATGCACCTCCCTTGCGCCCTCCCCCTGGTGTTCCCCTCCTCCTTCTCAGCCAGAGAAGTGCTCCCCTTCTCTGGCATCTGCTGGTGATAGTGCCCCTCCAAGGGTTCCTCTTCCCAGCATCCACCAGATAGCAGGTCTTCTTCGTCAAGACGACAGCTGGACTACCAATCCAAAAATACTAAGGTCACACGATCTTCATCTGCGCCAGATCTTACTGACACCATTTCTCTCTCTCTAGGACCTGTCCTCCCTGTCCTGCAAGAGAGAAAGAGAAGAAGAAAAAGAAGCACAAGTCACAGGACAAGGGCCCTCCAGTAGTTCTGGAGGTGCCACCTTTGTGCTCACAACCAAATAATCCTACTGAACATGTCTGATTCACTGTTCATGAATGTCGTTCCTTCCTCTTCGGTAACGGACATTGACCCAGCATTGTGAAACGCATCACTCTGTTCGTCTTCCATCTGGATCTTCGATCTGTTCTCGTGCAGTGGAACTCTATTGACTACTACCATCACCTCCTCAAGTTCAAACATCTTATTTCCTTTTACTCTGCAGCTTGTGTTGTTTTGCAGGAATCACATTTCACTGATGGCCATTCTCTGACACTCCATGGGTTCTGTACATTCTGACAGAACCGTGTCAGCCCCCTACAAGCATCTGGCGGAGTCTGCACCCTACTTCGTACGGATGTTGTTAGTTCGTGGATCTCTCTTCGTACTAAACTGGAAGTGGTTGCTTTAGGGTTCACTACACACTCGGTTAACAATTTGTAACCTCTATCTCCCTCTTGACAGGTCTCCTACATCAGCTGCCCTCAAAGCTCTCCTTCAGTAACTCCCCACTCCCTTCCTCATTCTTGGGAACTTCAATCCCATCATTCCTCATGGGTCAGTGCTCATACAATTAGTCAGAGCCTCCTCATAGACCAATTCCTGGCAGATCACAATCTATGCCTTTTCAGTGATGGTTCCCCTTAACCCATTTTAGTGCTGCTCAGGGCACCTTTTTTCCCATAGATCTTTCACTCACTTCTCCTCCCCTTTTCCCTTCATTTCATTGGTCACCGCATGACAACCTTTGCGATAGTGACCACTTTCCGTTGGTACTTTCACTTCCCTTACACTGGAAAAGGGACAGGCTACCCCATTGGGTTTTATTTTAGGTCATGCTAATTGGCCTTTGTATACATCCCAGGTGGTTTTCACACCATCCCTGTCTAATTGTATAAATGATGTCATCAGTGATGTATCCACTGAGATTACTCAAGCTGCTAGCATTGCTGTCCCCCGTTCAACAGGCCTTCCTAGCCACTACCCTGTTCCGTGGTGGAATGCAACCATTGCCACAGTGATTTGTGAGCGCCATTCAGCCTTGGAACATCTTAAGCGCCACCCGTCCCATGCTGCCCTTATCAACTTTAAACGCCTTCGTGCTAAGACTCGTTACATAATCAAACAGAGCAAGAGGGTGTGATGGGAGCATTTTCTCTCTTCCTTGGGATCTTCTGTACCCATGTCACGGGTGTGGGCTATACTCCGCTCCATCCAAGGTTGCCAGCGGTTGTCTTCAATCCCTGGTCTAGTGTTACCAGATGGGTTGGTACTGATCCATCGGTTCTCGCAGAGCACCTTGTGGCTCTCTTTGTAAAAGCATCAATGATGGCTTCCTACCCAGTGGCTTTTCTTCTCAAGGAACAATAGGCCGAAGTCTCAAATTTATGTTTCACCACCCACCAGGAGGAAACTTATAAGAAACCCTTCACTGAATGGGAACTACTTCTGGCCATTTCCTCTTATCATGATTTTGCACCTGGTCCTGATTCCATCCATAATGAACTTCTTCAACATCTCAGTCCTCCACAACAGCAATATCTCCTCCAGGTATTTAAGAACATTTGGCTCCAAGGGGTTTTCCCCTCACATATCACGTTCTCTCTGTTCTTAAACCTGGCAAGAATCTGTCATCCCTGGACAGTTACCGACCAATTAGCCTGACAGATGTGCCATGTAAACTGCTCAGACAGATGGTTGCCTGCAGAATATGCTGTGTATTTGAAGCATGTGGACCTGTCACCTTATGAGTGTGGGTTCCAGGAGAGAAGGTCTATTATAGGACATCTACTTCGACTGGAAACCGCAATTAGAGAGACCTTCTCAAAACAACATCTTGTTGCTGTTTTCTATGATTTATGTAAGGCATATGACACTGCTTGGCGTTGTCATATTTTATGTAACTTTCATGACTGGGTCCTGCGAGGCTCCCTACCAATTTTTATTGGTCAATTTTTATCCCGCTGCATGTTTCGATGACTCTTCCTTCAGCCCCCCCCCCCCCCCCCCCCCCATCAGTTCCATGAGAACGGCGTTCCACAGGGTTCTGTGTTAAGTGCTACACTCCTCCTAATCGCCATCAATTGGTTGGTGAGCTCTGTTGGTTCTCTTGTCACTGCTGTGCTGTTTGTAGATGACTTTTGCACATGGTACAGCTCTCACTCTGTAGCCTCGGCTGAATGCCAGCTCCAAGGTGCCATTCGGCGGGCTTCCACATGCACTCTCTCTTATGGTTTTCAGTTTTCCCCTTCTAAAATGAGGGTAATGCATTTCTGTCATCGCACTACTGTCCACCCAGACCCAGAACTCTTATTGGGTACTCAACACCTGGAAGTTGTGGTGCAGCACTATTCATTGGCTCTCTTTTTTGATAAAAAATAACTGATTTGGCTGCCCCATATTCAGCAGCTGAAGATAAGATTTAGGGATGGGTTGAACCCAAATTTTACCGAATCGAATCCGAATACCGAATCTTAAATAAAACATGCCAAATCCCAAACCGGTTATCGAATCTTTTGAATCTTGAACCCAAATAACCTATCAACTCAAGAACACATATTTAAGAAGAATTACTACTCTATCACAGCCAGTGATGAAGATAAACCCTTCTGGGATGGATCCCAAATGACCGTATTGCAGTAAAATTTAAGAAATTAAAATTTGATTTAGATTTTTATTTTAAAAGAAATTAGTAGGCTATGAAACATTTTGAGATTTACGTTGTTTAGATGCTTTAAAAGATAATAAACTTTCTTCCCTCTATTACAAACTGTTTAATTTTGGTGAAAGAATTGCATTATGAAGTTTTAGAAAGGAAAGGATTACACATTTTTTTTCTTTTGTCAATGGGAAGAATCAAAAATAAAATCTGAAAAGATGAGAAGATATTTTGGAAGTTGGAAAATAGATTCTTAAAAAATAGGTCGTGTAAATGTTAAATAATTTTATAGTGACACATTAGGCATTCCGTGATTGACGTACAGGACATTCAGACACAGAGAACTCCGTGTTTATTCGACGTGTGTGTACTAGTTATTGCCATGGTTCTGGAGGTTAAGCAAGGGTATTTTGTGGATTTATTTATTCTTTCAAAAATTTAAGATCATGTAATTTGTCTGCTGAGAATTTATATTCATAGAAGATTTAAAAATCAGTACTAGAAGTCAGTTACTGTGCTTCATTTCTAACTATTCCCATTCAGCATAAGAATAATAAAAATGTAAACATTAACGTGATACGTATATTTTCCCGTGTTCGCCATTGTCTTTCGGGTTTGTTAGACGGATGGAATTTAAATATGGTAACAGCTACACAGAAGCAACTCGTGGAGGAATCCTAAGAAAGATTTATGTAAAGAAATTTATTTTTGTTGCTACTAATATTTCCAAAGGCTGCTAAATTTTATATTTGCGCCTTCAAAGCAAGCCTGTGTAGCACTGCCTATATTAGGCAGGAAAAGTTACTTGTGGCGGCTTCTAGCGGAATTTTTCAGAACTTCGTTTGCATTGTACTCAATTTAAACCACAGGTGGTATTTGGACCCAAAAAACCAGAAAAAAGTGCGACTTAGATTCTGGTAAATACGTTAGATTATTTTCACAATAGCCACACAACTGCGTAAATTTCATTGTGGTTTCACTTGAATAAATTCAGAGTGAGATTGTTTTGTTTTATAATGTCACGTCTTTCAGCATATCTATGGAACATAAAGTAAATAACGCAGACAAAAGCGCACTGCTATGCAAAGTAAAGTACAACATTCATAACTAAAGGTTTCCATATAACACTTTGGATTCGGGATTTGGTAGTATTCGTCCATTATGCATTGAATCTCGAATCCGAAGCCAGTGTGCTAGATTCGGCGAATAATGGATTCGGCCGAACCACTCGGACACAACCCTAATAAGATTCATGCGGAAGCTTACTGCCCTCCATTTCCTAGCTCACTCATCTTGGGGTGCAGATTGTACAACACCCATTTGTATCTACTGAGCTCTGATTCAATCCCAATTAGATTATGGGTGCCAGGTTTATGTCTCGGCAGTAACTTCTGACCTGAAGTTGTTAGACCCAGTTCACCATTGTGGCATCCGCTTGGCTACAGGTACCTTCCGGACCAGTCCTGTTGACAGTCTCCTTGCTGAAGTGGGAATCCCCCCCTCTTCAGACTAGGCGGCATCAGATTTTGGTGTCCTATGCCATTGCCATTCGTCCATTCCCTGGTCATCTCACATATCATGTTCTCTTTGAGGGCGATGGTTTTTGTAACTCCTGATACTCACCCTCTGGTGGGTTTACCCGTCGGATTGCGGCTTGCTTCCATTTGTAGAGTCTTCCAACTACCTTCACTTAACTATATGCATTGTGTTTTACTGTGCACACCCCCTTGGATGGTGCCTCGAACACAAATCCGATTGGATCTCTACCAAGCTTCAAAAGATTCAGTCTTCCCCCATAATCTTTCAGCATTTGTTGCACACAGTACTTGCAGAATTTCAGGGTGCCACAATTTTCTACACCATTGAATCGAAACTTGGTTTCAGACAGGATGTGCATTTACATCTCCCATTGGTATGGAATGCCATTCTCTTAGAGAATCATGCAGTGTGTTTATGGCAGAACTGACGGCTATTAGTAGAGCACGTCTTTTTATCAAACAGGTAGCCCTGTACCATGTTTGAATCTGTTCTGACTCAACAAGCAGCCTACAGACTAATGCTACTCCTCACATCCTTGGGTCATTGGCATCTACGATCTCCTTGCTTACCTTTGTCATACTGCTTGCTTCATTGCTTTTTTCTGGGTCCCCAGTCATGGGGGTGTCCTAGGAAATGAACAGGCTGACCAGTTGGCTAGGTAGCTGTAACTTCCTGCCCCTTCCCCTGGGCAATCCCAGGCACGGATTTGCAGGTGCAGATGAGATCGCTACTCATACAGGACTGGAATGCCAACTGGCAGGCTTCTGTCTCGGCTAATAAACTCCACTTCATAAAGTCGACCACTGCAGCTTGGAGTTCTTCCTTATGCCCTTCTCGAAGGGAATCCACCGTCCTTTTCCATCTCCGCATCGGTCATTCCGGGCTGATGCATGGTTTTATTTTTCGTAATGAGGCCCCCCCCCCCACATTGTGGTTGTGGGGCCCCTACAATCTGTCGCATGTATCTTAGTGGAATGTCTGCTCCTCTTGGCTCTCTGTGCCAAATATGGAATTCTGCCTTATTGCCCTCAGTTTTGGCGGGTGATTCATGGATGGCTGACAGAGTCCTTGGATTTCTCCGTGAAAGTGGTTTTTACTCTTGGCTAAAAGATTTTATCTCTGACACTTAGACAGAATGGTTGGATTTGTGGTTCTTCTTGTGTGCATCAGGCTTTGGAGACCCCCCCCCCCTCCCATGACGTCCATTTCTCCTTTTCATCCATTTTTAATTAACATTGTTTCCCTTTTTTCCATTTTTAGGCTTTTGCTTTATGAGCATACACTGTTCTCCTGTACCTGCTTGTTGTTAATAAATGGGGGTTCTAGATCTATAGTGACGTGCCTTGCAGAATTCCGCTTTTTTTCTGTTAGGTTTAGTCCTGTACTAATTGGTTTTAACTCCTTTTTTAGTTCCTCTATTTTACTTTAGGTATGTCCTTAGCCGATCACACCCTTGGTTGCATTTCATTCAGAAGTCATGGGACTGATGACCTAGCTGTTTGGTCACTTCCAACCATCAACCAAACTAAACCAAACCATCCCTCGAAACAAACATCCCCAATGCTCATGGCCTTGCTGCTGTTGAAAACTACCTTTCACAATGCCCAAGCGACTGCAAGACCGCAACCTCCTTCTTTGTTACCTTGATCAACTACATCCTCACCTGCCATTACTTCTCCTTTGAAGGCATAAATAATCGAATTTATGAAAATTACTTATTGTATCTTGTAAATGTAGCTATGAAAACGGTTCTCAGGCCCTTCATTTATTCATTGTTAACACATTGTATTTATTATAAAACTATCTTTGTTCTATTCAACTGAGAATTGATTATCAATAAGGAATCTCACAATTTTAATATAAAATAAATTTCTCTTTTCTTGGGCATATGTTTTTGTTTCATGAAACCCCTAGTATTCAGGCAAGCTCCTGGCTCGTGGTCTATGGTGCAACTGCTGTACTTCCTCCCATTACAGCGACCTCACCAAACAAGACTTTATGAACCCCAATGGGGGTTGTGACCCACAGGTTGATAAACACTGATCTAGAGGAATCTTTCCTGACTACCCAGAATCCCAAAATCCTCATCTGGTTAAGATTCCTTGATGATCTTCATAATCAATACTGAAGGTGAGGGGGCACTATCTCCATTCACTTCACGTGGACGTACTCACGCACTCAACACAACAAGCTGACTTCCTTGACGTTGACCTACACCTCAAAGATGGCCTTACCAGTACCTCCGTCCACATCAAACCTACCAACCATGAACAGTACCTCCATTCATATTATTTGCAAACTGTGTTGCAACCACTGTACCCTTCAGGGGCTCAGCATTAATTTGCTGAGTACGGGCTTGGCGAACCCGTGGTCCTGAGCCATGGGCTGTGTCGCGCCAACAGTCCACTACACCGTAAGCTCTGTGCGTGCTTCAATGACCATCGTTTGGCGCGATGGTGGAACATTGTATGTTTCAGCGTCTGGGGATCTTGGCTTAATCGTCCGGGTCATGAGGACGGTATAAATCTCTATAAAAAAAAAATAAAAAACCTCAATCTCAAGGTGTGCTACGTGCCCAGGAGATGCATGGCTGTTGAGGTTGAACAGTCGCTAGCGAGCAACCTCTGCGGAACTTGTCGCACCTCAGTTGTATAAGGTTTACCCAGGCAACCGGGGATCTGTCTGGGTGGACCTTTAGATCCCTAGCTGCTCGTGGGAACAAAATGAAACAAGCAAATAATATTGTTGCCACACGCAAACCTGGCGTCTCAAAGTGTGGGAAGTTCAATGCTACTTCGTATGACCCCAAGTCGTTCCCTTCCTTGGCCATGCCTGGGAGAAATGCAGGGCTGCCACCAGAAATGAGCTGTATTCACCCAGATATTTGGTATGTACAAGGACTGATGGGGAATCGTTTACAGCAGTGAAGCTTCAGTTCTTCGTGGACCACCTGGAGGAGAAGCTTGGAGATGTGGAATCCCTCTCCAAAATGTGTAATGGTTCCGTGTTGATCCATACCGCATCCCCTGCCCAGTCGCTGGTGTTGCTTGCTTGCGATAAGCTGGGAGATGTCACGGTAACCATTACGGCACACAAGTCACTTAATCTGGTCCAGGGCATTATATTTCACAGGGATCTCCTCCTACAGTCTGATGAGGAGCTGCGCGCCAACCTCGAGCGGCGAGGTGTTCACTTCGTCCAGTGCGTCCATCGTGGGTTAAGGACAATAAGGTTGCCACTGGTGCCTTCATCTTAGCCTTCGAAGGCGATACTCTGCCTGAGAAGGTGAAGGTGTTGTGCTACCAGTGTGATGTGAAACCTTACATCCCTCCTCCTCTGAGATGGATCCAGTGCTGGAAGTTTAGACATATGTCATCCCGTTGCCCTTCCAGTGCCACTTGCCGGGATTGTGGACGTCCGGCCCACCTCATTGAATATAAGATCATGGACCGGTTGATCTATACTGAGGCTAAAAGGAAATATGAGCGCTTACATCCAGTTACCATGACCACCTCTTTACCGACAGTCACATCGTCGCCGTCGACTTTGGCGACACGCGTCTTTCCCACTACTTCCTTATCTGTGGACCCTCAGGGCCGAAAACCTACACCTGTCCCCAACGTGGTTGGGGGCTTCCTTCCTTCTTCTGCTCCCAAGGTAATTGCCTCGGGAGCTACCTCCACCCTTCTGCCAGAGAAACAACAACCTTCTCCAGCACCCCTCGTTCGGAAGACCCCTTGGGCCCCCCTTGGGACACTCCTGTCTGAGGGTTCCACCAGTGTTGCTGCCGACACACGCCAGCAGCAGGCAAAACTGAAGGCTGCTGGACGTAGGGCCTCACGCTCCTCCTCAGTCCCTGCGGCCGAGTCGGAGAAGCCTGCCCTGCCGGCGAAGCCTCCGAGGGACAAGAAGGATCGGAGAAACAAAGCAGAACGTGAAGAGTTGAATGATACCATGGTGGCTCCCGTGCCACCGCCCCACTCCACCTCAACCTCTGAGGACGAGGTGGAGATTCTAGTGTCCCCGGAGGACCTCGCTGTCGGGGACATCCCAGAAATAATGGATGCTGAGACAGACAACCGTCAGTCAGCGGATTTGAGTGACGCTGAATTGTAATCTTCCCTCTTACCATTCATGTCTTCCCAGTTATCTGACACCATCATCCTTCAGTGGAACTGAGGCGGTTACTTCCCCCACCTGGCTGAGCTAAGACAACTTCTAAGCATAACACCTGCTTTCTGCATTGCCTTACAGGAAACTTGGTTTCCAGCAATGCAGACCCCAGCCCTTCGTGGCTGCAGGAGATATTACTGTAACCATAGCTCATATAACAGGGTCTCCGGTGATGTGTGTGTGTGGGTGTGTGTATGTCCTTACTTCTGTTCATAGTGAACCTGTGCCCCTTCATACACCGTTAGAAGCAGTGGCTGTCAGGGTAAGGACAACACAAGAGTTTACCGTCTGCAGTCTTTATCTCCCTCTGGATGGTGATATCTCTTTGAATGATTTGGCTGCACTTATATCACAACTTCCCCCCACCTTTCTTCCTATTGGGCGACTGTAACACCCATAATCCATTGTGGGGTGGTACTACACTTTCTGGCCAGGGCAGAGTAGTTGATTCTTTACTTTCTCAACTCGACCTCTGCCTCTTAAATACTGGTGCCCCCACACACTTTAGTGTGGCGTATGGCACGTTCTCGGCCATTGATTTATCAATCTGCAGCCACAGCCTTCCACCAACTGTCCACTGGAGAGCCCACGATGACCTGTGTGGGAGTGACCATTTTCCCCTTTTCCTGTCACTCCCACAACATCAGTCCCCAGGATGCCCCCCCCCCCCCCCCCAGGTGGGCTTTAAGCAGCGTGAACTGGTAAGATTACACGTCCACTGCTATTGTTCAATCTCCCCACTCGATATCATCAATGTGGTGGTCAAGGGCGTCACTCACACCATTGTTTCTGCTGCAATTCCATGCTCCACAGGGTGCCCACGGCGTAAGACAGTGCCGTGGTAGTCGCCGGAAATAGCTGAGGCTATTAGAGATCGTAGGCGGGCCTTACAGTGCTATAAGCGTCACCCCTCTCAGGAGCATCTCATCAATTTTAAATGGCTTTGTGCTCGTGCTCGCCAGCTAATCAGAAGACGGAAACAGGAGTGTTGGGAGAGGTGCGTTTCCACTATTGGGATGGGTACCTCAGCCTCACTGGTCTGGAGTAGAATCAGGCGGCTACAGAGATTACAGTCGCCAGCGGGAATCCCTGGAATCTCCACAAATGGAGTTCTATGTACGGATCCGGCCACACTTGCAGAGATGTTTGCCGTGCATTATTCTCGCGCCTTTGCCTCTGCAAATTATGCACCGGCCTTCCGTACATTGAAGGAGCGGGTGGAACGCCAGCACCCCTTCTTTACTGTCCACCACTCTGAATCCTACAACACTCCTTTTACTGAGTGGGAGCTCCTCAGTGCTCTTACCTTATGTCCTGACACAGCGTCTAGACCTGATAGCATCCATAGCCAAATGCTGAAGCACCTCTCCGCAGACAGCCGGTGTAATCCTCTTGCGGTCTACAACCGCATTTGTTGTGATGGTGTTTCCCCGTCACAGTGGTGGGAGAGTATCATCGTCCCAGTGTTTAAACCTGACAAACATCCTCTATCCTTGGATAGCTATCAGCCCATTAACCTGACTAACGTTTCATGCAAACTGTTGAAGTGGATGCTCAGTCGGCAGTTGTGTTGGATTCTGGAGACTCGAGGCTTACTGGCTCCATGCCAGGGCGGTTTCCACCAGGGTTGCTCTACCACCGACAATCTGGTGTACCTCGAGTCTGCAATCTGCACAGCCTTTTCCCGGCATCACCACCTTGTTGCGTCTTCTTTGATATGCACAGAGGTCATGATAACAATCTGGCAACGACATATCCTCAACACTTTACATGACTGGGGCCTCCGGGGCTGCCTACCGATTTTTATCCAGAATTTTTTTTCTGTCCGTACCTTTCATGTCCAAATTGGTGCCTCCCTGAGCACCTCTCATATCCAGGAAAATGGGGTTCCTCAGGGCTCGGTTTTAAGTGTTCCATTATTTTTAGTTGCCGTCAACGGTTTAGCGACAGCAGTTGGATCGTTGGTCTCCCCTTCTCTTTATGCTGACAACTTTTGTGTCTCTTTTAGTTCTAGCAGCACCCAAGTTGCCAAGCATAGGTTACAAGGCACTATTTGGAAGGCAGAGGCCTGGGTGCTTACCCATGGCTTTCAGTTTTCTGCCACCAAGATCAGAGTGATGCACTTCTGTCGGCATCAGACAGTTCACCCTCACCCTGAACTTTATCTTAACGATAAACTACTGACTGTAGTAGACACCCATCGGTTCTTAGGACTGGTCTTTGATGCCCAGCTGACGTGGCTCCCCCACATTCATCAGCTGAAATGGGAGTGCTGGCACCGTCTCAATCTTCTCCGCCACCTGGGTCATACGACCTGGGGTGCTGACCGCTCGCCACTGTTGTGGCTTTACACGGCACTGGCGCAGTCCCATCTCGATTTTGGGTGAATAGGGTCTGCGGCAACTTCGGCACTGCACCTACTGGACCCCATTCACAACTGTCGGGTTCTCATCGCGACGGGTGCTTTCCGCACCAGCCCAGTGAACAGCATACTTGGAGGCTGGGGTCCCACCTTTAGGGGTCCGCCGCCAACACCTACTCACGGCTTACGCAACCCATGTATATTGCTCCCCAAGTCACCCGAACCATCGTCTCCTCTTTTCTCACGTGGTCGTCCGTCCCCATCAGCGACGCCCCAGATCAGGTCATACAATTGCCTATCGAGTTCAGTCCCTCCTGCAGGAGCTTGAGTCTTCTCCCCTTCCATTTCCCTATCGGGTCCGTACATGTACATCCCCGTAGTGCTTGCCAAGACCGTCTACACAGCTGGACTTGGCCCATTGGCCCAAAGACTCGGTTTCCCTGGAGGCGCTCCGCCGCCATTTCTCGGCTGTTGTAGCAGAGTTTCCTGGTAATGACCTGATCTACACCGATGATTCTCTGATTGATGGCCATGTGGGGTTTGCCTATCTTCATGGTGACCGTGTGGAACAGCACTCTCTGCCGAATGGCTGCAGTGTTTACACTGCAGAGCTGGTGGCCATTCACAGAGCTCTCATGCATAACTGGTCCTGCTCAGGTGAGTCTTTTATTATTTGCAGCGACTCCTTGAGCAGCCTTAGAGTGCTAGACCAGTGTTACCTGTGGTCTTCCCTGGTGTTGGCCATACAGGAGACGCTTCGCGCCAGTAAACTGTCTGGGCGATCAGTGACGTTCATCTGGTCTCTGGGTCATGTGGGTATCCCAGGCAATGAACGTGTTGACAGGCTTGCCAAGCAGGCTGTTGGTGCGTCCATTCTCGAGATTGGCCTCCCGGCCTCAGATCTCTGTTCATTATTGCGCTAATGGGTACATCGGCTTTGGGATGCTGAGTGGCGTAGCCTGTGCGCGCCCAGTAAACTGCGGGTAGTCAAGGACACCACAGCAGTGTGGCGTTCCTCCATGCGGCCCTCTTGCCGGGACTCAGTGGTGCCGTGTCGGCTCCTCATTGGGCATATGTGGCTCACCCATGGACATCTCCTTTGTGCTGAGGACGCACCACAATGTCAGTGTGGCTCCTGTCTGACAGTAGTCCACATCCGGTTGGACTGCCCCGTTTTTAGCCGCCTTGCAGCTGAATTTTAACCTCCCTAACGTTTTATCAGATGTTTTAGGTGACGCTGCTACAATGGCAGAATCTGTTTTATGTTTTATTCGAGCAGGGGAGTTTTATCATTCTCTCTAACTGGAGATTTCTTTGTGTTGCTGAGTGGTTGACTTTTCCTTTTTTATTCTTATGGTCGGTCAACAACAGACATCGGCTTCTTTGTTGTAAGGTGTCTTTGTGTGATCGTCTCTTTTCGTTTTGTGTATTGTCATTTTTGATGATGTTTTATTGACTCAGTGGAACTACCCTCCCACTTTGCAACCTTAAACTCTGGGTGTATTTCTTTCACGTCCACGGTTTTACTTTTCACGCTTAGAGATGGAATGGGGGACTGATGACCATTGTAGTTTTGTCCCCCTTAAACAACAACAACAACAGTAACAGCAACCACTGTGCAGCTTTCTACGTGGGCATGACCTGCACCATCCTGTCTATCTGGACGAATGGCTATCATCAAACTGTGTCCAGGAGACAGCTAAACCATCCTGTTGCAGAGCATGCAGTACTGCAAAATGTGGCTCACTTCAATGACTGCTACATTTTCTGTGCCATATGGATCCTCCCCTTGAAGTCCAGCTCTTTTGAACTGTGTGGGTGGGAACTCTCCATACAATATATCCTACACTCTCACAAGCAGCCAGGCCTAAATTTTTGCAGTTCTTTGTTGTCGACCCTCCCATTCCCTAGTTCGCTTCTTCATGCCCCCCACCCCCTCTCTCTCTTCTCCCTCCCTACCTCTCATCCCGTTCCTCTCTTCCTACATCTCCTCCCACCTACCCTCCCTACCTGTCACCCTCTCCCACACTCCCTCAAGACCTTTTACTACCCTCTTGCCACCTCCCACTATCCCGTCCCTTATCACTCCCTCCCACCTCCCCCGCCCACCCCTCATCACCACCCTCCCGCCCCCTCGTGGCCCTCTCTGCCATTGTACCCCTATAAGTAGTTTTGTGTCTATTACAAAAAGTTGATTTCAATCTTTTAATAAGTTGTGCAATACCGTATTTGCTCGAATATAGGCCGCACTTTTTTCCTAAATTTTGGCGAACAAAATCGTGGTGCAGCCTATAATCGAGATTCAATGCTCCTTCTCCCCCCCCCCCCCCCCCTTCCTGAACCGCTCCTTTTGTCAAAGTCGTTTGTTTGAAAACTTACAAGCTCGCTTTTATTTTGGTTTGAGAAACGTAATAAACTAGATAGTCTTAAAAAAAGCTACAGTAACAGTTTCGCAGAATTGCATATACGTTTTTGTACACGTTTATGGAAATGGCGTGGGAATTCTTGGAAGTCGATATTTTGATATAAATCGAATGGTGTCATTCTGTACCACAGCATACAAAAGCTGACGACTGTTTTCTAACACGTCCACATGGCCTAAAACAAAAATAGTAGCTAACGCACACTTCCTAAGCACACAATTTTTTTTTATTTGATGTAATCAATGATGCTAGTCTTCACGATTAACGTTTAGCGTGTGTCGCGAGAGATTTTACCGTGACATGTACGTTGGTACGGTATCATCTACTGCAAGCGGTGATGGGAAGTTAAGATAGCGGAACAACTGATTTGTGTAGCTAATGCTGATGTTGAGTTCCAATGCTACATTTTAAAATAACTTATTTTACTATGACCAGTAGTTGGGAGTTATTTCCATGAAAGAATGCACATGGAACTCGGGGCTGTTTTGCAGCCTTGCAACTGAATCATTTCTGTTGTAACAACAAAACCACAGTTCCTGTTTCGAATTATGAAGTCAAGCAAACATGGGGATATTTACATTTTAGCCTAACGACTATTCAAACATTTTGATAGTTTGACCTCACTTATACACTAGTGTCGAACTTTTTTCGTCAGCATCAAATTTATGTCGAACTTCTTGTTTTCCATGTCCGTTACTGTGACTAGAACCTGAAGCTTACATTCAGTGGTATAACTCCGTACGTTTGTTTCCTGCTACAAACTTACAAGCCAGAACATCATCACACACACACACACACACACACACACACACACACACACACACACACACACACACCGAAAAATATATTTTCGCAGCACACTATACAACACCTGAAACACCCGGTAACAAGCTTTGGTTTGGTGTCCCCTCACTTGGAACGCCCGGATCGGCCTGTCGTTTTGCTTTGTTATTCATTGATTTATAGTTTTGCATATTTGTTTTGAGTGTGTTGAAAAGAGAACATTATTTTGTTAACATTGTGTTCCTGATTACAAAAAAGTTTGATTATACAAAAAATAAATATAAATTAAAAAACCTGCAGCCTATACTCGAGATTTTTTAATATAGTCTCGTAATAAATGTTTATGTGCGTTCTATATTCGCACAAATACGGTAAATTTACTGTGCTTTGCAGCCACTGTCTACTTTATAGAGACATTTGGCAGCAAAAAACATTTTGCCTCTTTTGAATCATACTTGTAGTCTGGGTAAGCTAGTAAACGTTACACCTTGTAACACCATATTTAAGTGCAGAAATTGCTCGCGGGCCTGTAGAGTGCACTATGAACCAAATCGTTTTTCTTGAGTGTAGATATGCAACTTTTAATTAATATGTACCATAAAATGTACTTTGTAAATATCTGATGGTTAATTCCAAAATGTATAATATGATCAATAAAGCCATTCTATACTTGATGTTTGACTTTCACTTTTGTGCTTTATTCAACCTTAATCCGGCACTAATGATTATTACACATTGAGTCTTCAAAGTTTCCATTAGTCAAGCTATCTGTAAATATAATTAATGTCTGCTTGTCATAAAGTTAAACTGCTACTTTTTCATTTAACAAATTGTGTTGTTTTAACTTAAATGAGAGTTTCTCAAAATTTACAGTAATATTTAGTCATAAATCTTTGTCGTGCCTATGACTGAAACTCCATATACTTATTTTCTTGACTTTTTAAATTCATATGTAGTCAACTCATTGATTTACAGAAGGTAATTAATAAAGTGATTTTTTTCCCTACAGGGTCTCCGATGTAGTCCTTGTCATTGGCCATGTCTTGAGGGCCTAATAACGATATTATATGTACTGAATGATTATATAGGTTGTTTGATGTACATATCTCGTGGTCTTGAACTGGATCCAGATTTTCTTAAAGGGCTTGTAATTCGAGATCAGATATTAAAAGAGCAGCCTTCAATTGCAGAGCATTTTGAATTATTTTGCAAAGGCTGGTGAGTATGTGTTTCAAAATTTGTTGGCCAAAATTACTGTTACTTGTCTTTTTGTGGATGTCTTTTACAAGGCCTCTTCCTATCAACAGCAATTTAGGATCCTTAAAGGAGGAATATGACAGTGATATAGCTGCAAAAGTTATCAATGAAGTCCAGAAGCTGAGGGAAGCAAGGCATCATATTACTGAAGAAGCTTTTAATCCAAAACCTATACCTCCAGAAACAATTATACTGAGGGCATATACATGGCAAGTGTTTGGCGAGGCTGTGTTAAAACACCACAGAAAAGCTAAGGTATGAAACAGTGTTTAGTTCTATTTCATGAGCTGCTCTTCATTTTATTGATGTCACTGCTAAAATAAGTCAGAGTTGCCTCTTTATCTTTCCCAGTTCAATTGTGATGCCATATTGTGGAACAATAGCTGCTGTTGATCAACCAGGTATTTGTTACTCTTTTGTATTTAGCAGAACTGGACTATATATATAAAATAGAAAATGGATGACTTACCCAAAAGGACCAGCTCGTCGATAGACACAAAAATAAAAATCACACTCAAACACACATACAAGTTTTCGCCACCACTGGCTGCTTCTTCAGGAAAAAGAGGAAAAAAGGGAGGAGTAAGGGAAGGATATGGGTTTTAAGGAAGTGGAAAAGGAGTCATTCCAATCCCAGGAATGGAAGGACTTACCTTAGGGGATAAAAAGGAAGGTAGATAAATACACACACACTCACACATATCCAAACACAAACACACCTAGACAGACAAAATAAATATATATAAACACACACACACACACGCACACACACACACACACACACACACACACACACACACACACTAGCTTTTGCAGCCTAGCTGCTTCATCAGGCAGAAGGGAAGGAGAGGGAAAAGGAAATGATGAGGGTTTTAAGGAAGGGGGTAAGGAGCCATTCCAATCCCGGGAGAGGAAAGACTTGCCTTGGGGGAAAAAATGGAGGGTAAACAAATGCACACACACCCACACATTTACACAGACAGAAGTACACCTAGGCAGACATACTGTAGAAAGCAAAGAAGTTAAGAAGTTAGACAGAGATACCACTTGAGGCAGAGGCTCTATCCACAGAACTGATGCAAAGATGTTAAGATGGTGGGTGGGAATTCGAATTTAGCGGAGGTTGAGACCAGGTGGGCAACGGGAAGAGAGAATATGCTGAAGGGCTAGTTCCCATCTCCAGAGTTCTGAAGGATTGGTGTCAGTGGGAAGTATCCAGATAACCCGGACGGTGTAGCACTGTGACAAGATGTGCTGGCCGTACACCAAGGCGTGTTTAGCCACAGGGTGATCCTCGTTACCAACAAACACAGTCTGCCTGTGTCCATTCATGCGAATGGACAGTTTGTTGCTGGTCATTCCCACATAGAACGCTTCACAGTGTAGGCATGTTAGTTGGTAGATCACGTGGGTACTATCGCAAGTGGCTCTGCCTCTGATCGTGTACACCTTCCGGATTACGGGACTGGAGTAAGTGGTGGTGGAAGGGTGCATAGGGCTGGTTTTACAACGGGGGCGGTTACAAGGGTAGGAGCCAGAAGGTAGGAAGGTGGTTTGGAGATTTCATAGGGGTGGACTAGGAGGTTACGGAGGCTAGGTGAGCGGCGGAATGACACTCTCGGTGGAGTAGGAAGGATGTCATGAAGGACGGATCTCATTTCGGGGCAGGATTTAAGGAAGTCGTATCCTTGCTGGAGAGCCACATTCAGAGTCCGCTCCAGTCCCGGAAAGTATCCGTTGACAAGTGGGGCACTTCTGGGATTCTTCTGTTGAAGGTTCTGAATTTGGGGGATGAGGAAGTGGCTCTGGCAATTTGTTTCTCTACCAGATTAGGAGGATAGCTGCGGGATGTGAAAGCTGTTATTAGGTTATTGGTGTACTCGTTCAGAGCTTCAGGACTGGAGCAGACCCGTTTGCCACGAAGACCTAAGCTGTAAGGAAGGGAACGTTTGATATGGAATGGATGGCAGTTGTCATAATGCAGGTACTGATGTTTATTGGTAGTTTTGATGTGGACGGATGTGTGGAGTTGGCCGTTGGACAGATGGAGTTCGACATCGAGGAATGTGGCATGGGATTTGGAATAGGACCAGGTGAATTTGATGGTACCAAAGGAGTTGAGGTTGAAGAGGAAATTCTGGAGTTCTTCTTCACTGTGTGTCCAGATCATGAAGATATCATCAATGAATCTGTACCACACTTTGGGTTGACAGGCTTGGGTATCCAGGAAGGCTTCCTCTAAGCGTCCCATGAATAAGTTTGCGTACGAGGGGGCCATCCTGGTTCCCATGGGTGTTCCCTTTAGTTGTTGGTATGTCTGACCCTCAAAAGTGAAGAAGTTGTGGGTTAGGATGAAGCTGGCTAGGGTATTAAGGAAAGAGGTTTTAGGTAGGGAAGTGGTGGTCGGCGAGAAAGGAAATACTCCATCACAGCAAGGCCCTAGGTATGTGGGATATTTGTGTATAAGGAAGTGGCATCAATGGTTACAAGGATGGTTTCTGGAGGTAACAGGCTGTGTAAGGATTTCAGGCGATCGAGGAAGTGGTTGGTGTCTTTGATGAAGGATGGGAGACTGCACATGATGGGTTGAAGGTGTTGGTCTCTGTAGGCAGAGATTCGTTCTGTAGGGGCTTGGTAACCGGCCACAATGGGGCGGCCGGGATGATTGGGTTTGTGAATCTTGGGAAGTAGGTAGAAGGTGGGGGTGCGGGGTGTCGGTGGGGTCATGAGGTTAATGGAGTTAGGTGAAAAGTTTTGTAGGGGGCCTAAGGGTATTTGTTTACCTTCCTTTTTGTCCCCTAAGGTAAGTCCTTCCACTCCTGGGATTGGAATGGCTCCTTTTCCACTTCCTTAAAACCCGTATCCTTCCCTTTCTCCTCTCCTTCCTTCCTCTTTTTCCCGAAGAAGCCACCAGTGGTGGCGAAAGCTCGAATGTTTGTGTGTTTTTGTGTGTGTTTTATGTTTCTGTCGACGAGCCTGTACTTTAGGTAAGTCAAATATCTTTATTTTATACCTATTTTTCCCACCTGGAAAGTCTGCTTCCAAATAATATATATATATATATATTTTCCCTCTTTTTCCTGAAGAAGCTGCCAGTGGTGGCGAAAGCTTGTATGTGTGTTTGTGTGTGATTTTATTTGTTTTTTATTTGTTTCTCTCGACGAGCCGGTCCTTTTGGTAAGTCATCTCATATATATATATATATATATATATATATATATATATATATATATATATATATACCAACAGTTTTTTTTTTTTTTTTTTTTTTCCTCCATACTACTCATGTCACCCTACATTGACCCCATCAAATTTTATCTACATTCCCTCCGTCAGCATGCCTTTGCCCTAGCCAGATTGAGGTCACACATTTTATTCATTCAGGCTTGCTTAACATTTGGCATCACCCCCAAGGGCCTCACACTGAAAGTTCCCATCTCTGGCTGTAACCCATCCTTAGTTCTACATGTGAATGTCAATATTTTGTTCTTCAGCAAAAATTACATAATGGAGATGAACGATCTCTGTGTTGTTGTAGTACAAAATCTCTCATTGTACACCATAGCAGTTCCATGTAGATAGCTATAAGAGGGTGGAAGATATACTGGTTTAACATTGTTAGCTTATATAAAATTTGGATTGAAATCCAGGGATTACTTTTGACACTATAGTAGCAAAGAGGTTATATACAGCGAAACATGATGCACATTCTTCAGTTGTTTTCTGCAACAAGCATATGAATAAAGGGAAAAAAGTGCAAATTGCAGTTTGAAAAGTAAAACTTTCAAGAAAGATGCCAAAGCATAAAAAGAAATTTCACGTTCTGGATCCATTTCTAAAAGACAGAAAAAGATGCTGAAAAGTGAATCTACAGATGATAACAACTTGAAATTTGTAGACGTTATTTATCTTACACTATAGACATCAGCGATGTTTTGTTATTTCCCATCCCTAAGGGGGTGAAATAGGGGATGAATGTTTTTTTGAAAATATGTTGCTATTAAGGCAGTTTTGAAGCAAGAAATGCAAAACTTTGGATTTAGATTTTTGATTTGAATTTTAAAACCACATGTTTCAATAGTTTTGGAAATTCAACCATTAAGCGGGTGAAATAAGGGAAAATCTTTTTAAGGGTGTACTAAGACTATTTTGATGCTAGAAATGCAAAAAATTTGATTTGGAACAATGGTTAGAATGTTTCGGGAGTTTTGAATTCTGCCATCAATGGTGCAATAGGGGATGGTAAGTTGTATCAAAATACTTGATTAGGGAAACATTTTTAAAGTTAAATCTATTAAAATTTATATTTGGAAGTAGGCACAACCAATGCAGACCATCCAGTTTATGCGTGCGAAGCAGTAGGAATTAAGCTAGTTATCAATAACATTCACTACCATAGCACTCTCCATTAATGTATGTAGACTGTTGTTGACAGCTGTATGCCTGATGGAGTATCTTTGAGGAACATATGAAAAGTTCTTAGAATAACTACCAGATGTCAGCACTAGGGTAATGAGGTTCCCACATAACTTGTAAACTTTGAGTATTACTCAATATTTCTCAATACTCTGGGTAGAGATGTGTGGTGTGTACATCTCTTTGCTGCTGTTCCTGTGTAGAGTTTTGTGAAGATGGAAAAATAGAGATCTGAGCTGTGATATAGTATCTCATAAAGATAGTTATGAAAGCTACTTTGCAGAACACACTAAGAGACTTTGTCCCTTCCATATTCAACCTCTTCCAGGAGGAGAAGTGAATTGCCGGCCGCGGTGGCCGAGGTGACTGAGGCGCTCCAGTCATGGTCAGCACGGCCACTACGGTCGGGGGTTCGAATCCCCCCTCGGGCATGGATATTTGTGCCGTCCTAGTTTGTAAGTAGTTCATAAGTAGTTTGTAAGTTTAGGGACTGATGACCCCGTAGTTAAGTCCCATAAGCTTAACAAACATTTGAACATTTTTTGAGAAGTGAATTAAAATTTGATGGTAAAGGCTTAACTCGCCCCACTCCCCCTCCCCCCCCCCCCACACACACATTACTACATACAATATATTTCATGGATTAAACTAGTCATGGAATAAAACAAATACATATTGGCATTATTCTACATAAAAACGTCGGTTAATTTTTAACTATACAGTAGATGACCAAAAATTAGCAACGTCCAGTGCATTTTGTGTAGCATTTGAGGTCTTATAGCAGATGTGACAATGTCTGCACAGCAGCTCCACAGTCACACTTGACCGAATCCATCAGGAAGCCCCATTTTGCAGACTGCTCTTTGATCTTGTGACACAGGAACAAAGGCAATGCAGTGATTTGCGTGTGGACCATCTCTCAGTGTGATCTGGGGGAAGAGACTCTTATGGAATCAGCCATTCCTTCAGATGACGGCATCTGGGCTGCCATCTCTTCTCCCAGTGTGTGTGTGTGTGTGTGTGTGTGTTGTTTCAGCGAGTGCTTCTGTGCTATGGAGAAAGCTCTTTCTAGACAGATGTCTTTGCTGTGCCAGTTGATGACCATATAGTTGGTGGGCTTTGGATGTTAATGCCTTCTTCATTTCATTTTGTGCTCTTGCATCCCGTTGCTTGTCTGGGGGAGCTATACCGGATAAGCAGTACAGTTTTTCCACGGGTGATGATACGGCATGTCTCCTTCAGGGTAACATCAACTTTCTTGGCATATGTGGATCTGTACCATGCTGGGCAGGCATACTCAGCTGCAGAGTAGCATAACACTAATGCGGATGTCCGTATTGTATTTGGCTGTGCTCCACCTGTCAGCTTTCTAACAACATTATTCCTGGCAGCCACTTTTTGCTTTGTTTTTAACCAGTGCTCCTTATGTGTAAGAGCACAGTCCAAAGTGACTCCGAAGTTTTTTGGTATCTTTCAGTATTCTAGAGGGTTCCTTCCCAATCTATCTGTAAGGTTTTGTTAGCCTGTTTCTTTCTGAGGTGAAAAATGCAGGTCTGGGTTTTTAATGGATTTGGGTTTAGCTAATTATCCTTGTAACAGACAGATAATTTTTTCAAGGCATCAATGAGTTTCTGTTCCACAGTCTCAAAGCAGTACCCTCGAGCTGTGATTGCACAGTTATCTGCATATATGAAGCTTTGTGTTTCTTCTGGTAACGGCTGGTTGTTTGTGTGTATACAATTTGTGTATATACTGAACAGAGTGGGTGCCAACAAACTGCCCTGTGGCAGTCATTTTTCTGCTGCCTCCATCAGATTTGTTGTCCTTGATATTCCACAAAATATCTTCAGTTCTGCGGTAGATTCCTAGTCGTACAGATTAGCTGGTAGTCCTTGGTAAGATTGTATAACTTCAGCTACAAGAGAGTATGATTGACACTTTCGTAGGCTAAGCAATCAATGAGCATAGCTCCTGTGATCTGCTGCCTTTTAAAGCCGTCCTCTATATGCTGTGTGAGCTTCAACACTAACGCTTTACAGCTCTTCCCTTGCCTGAATCCTGTTTATTGGGAGATTGGTAATGGATCTATCATATCTGTTACTCTTTGGAGGATAAGCCTTACCATCACCTTGTACAGGGAGATTGGCCGATAGCTTTTGGGATCATCCTGGTCTTTGTCGGGCTGATTAATAGCTATAATTTTTGCTTTCCTTCAGCATTTAGGTTTCTTGTGGCTTGTGATACAATTATTCATTAGTTTGAGTAACTAGCACTTTGCACCTGGGCCAAAGTTATTAATCTGTTCAATTATTATGTCATCTACTGTTGCTGATGTTGCGACTTTGTACAGTCTTAGACTCGAATCGAGCTTCTTCAGGCTGAAAAGCAGAGACAGAATGTTGCTCTCTTGCTTGGGATTCCTTTCCAGTATCCATCTCCGGATTTTGCGGGTACAGTCTGGTTTATAATTTTTCCAAAGCTGGTATGCGACCTGATCTGCCTTCACATTTGTATGTGTATTTGATTGGGAGGGGTCGTTGTTAAGGCGGCGTACCAATCTCCATGACTGCTTGTACTTGTCTCACATTCTGTCATCCGTTTAATCCACTGTTCTCTTTTCGCCTTAGAGGTTCATCTTTGAGGTAGTCAGCCAAGATGTATCACTACCCCAGAAATCATAGCAAAAGTGCATAAATGGTCATAGAGGTTCACTGACTGAAAATGTGAGAAGTCTGATCGGGCAATTCATATTTTAACTGTGGAACTTAATATGAGTAAATTATCTGTTATGTGGGTGTCATAACTTTCTTATGAGTATCAGTAATGTGTCAAAATGGAAATTGTGTTTAACCTGTTAAAAGAGCAACCTTCAACATTTTTTGCACCCATTTGTGATGACAAATTGAAATTGTGACCCCCACTGTTTTCAGAGACAAAACTACAGTCAGAGAAGTGGAAATACATTGATCCACGACCACCAATGTAAGCAAAGGCAATACTCTCAACTGGAAAATTTATGGTGTAAGTTGCATATCTTCTCATCAATAAATAATTGTGGGGCAATACTGTTCTAACCTCCTGGACCAACTACAGCAAATAACACATAGAAAAGGCCATGCTGCAAGGATGAAAGTCACATTGTACCAAGACAGTGCACATCCAGAGATAAGTGGAAAATACACAAAACTAAGATGCAAATTGGTGTCACTCCAAATATTACACACCTGATTTGCCTGTCTCTCTTCCCCAAGCTCAGAATCTTATATGGTGGCTGGAGACCCTCTTGAAATGAACTGACAGCCAAATTACACATTTTGCAGGCATGCAAGAATACAATTTTATAGATGAGCTCAAGGCATTGGAATGTTTTTGCATTAAAAATGTAGAAGTTTCAGTGAGATACAAACAATTTCTTTCAATTTCATTCTTAACTTTCAAATCCACCCTCATGACTAATCACTCTGTGATGACTTTTCATTTTCTCTACAGTGCTGTTGCTCTCCCATTCACTTGGCACTAACTTGTGTGTGTGTTTTTCCTTTCTTCTTCCTCTTTATCCCTCCCCCTCTCTCCTCCCTCCCTCTCCCCTCCTTCCCTCCCATTTCTTTCTCTCTTTCCCTCCTCCCCCTCCCTCCCTCCTCCTTCCCTCCTCTCTCTCTTTCTCTCTCTCTCTCTCTCTCTCTCTCTCTCTCTCTCTCTCTCTCTCTCTCTCTCTCTCTTCCTCTCTCTCTCTCTCTCTCTCTCTCTCCCTCCCTCATTTACAAATCGCAAATCTTTAATTATTTTGTAATTTCCAGTTTAATGCAAATTTTCACTTATATCCAGCAGAAAAATTTTAGTGTCTCTGTTTGTGTGCACTGCAACCTCCTCATGATGACATATAATAAATGTATGTAGCAGCTATTTCTATGGAACACCAATTTATAACTCTACACAAACTTAATTTGCATTAAGCATGCCCATGTCTACATTGTATTGGTACAATGAGGTCACGCGTAACACAATTACTCTATGACAAACACATGAAAATATGGCTTAGACATTGTGAACTCAAACATTGTTTACCCATAAGCGTTATAACTGTTTTAAGTAGCAAACTGTTCCCAACAATTTATTGTATGAGGCATCAAATTGTCGACAGGTGCACACATATAAAATAGAGAATACTTGCGAGCTTTTTGATAAACCTTGTTTGAGCAGTAATATGGGAACACACACACACACACACACACACACACACACACACACACATACACACAGTTTCATGTTCTTGCTCAAAGCAAGTTAATGGAAAAGTCTTGCCACTCTTATTTGTGTGTGCGTGTCAGTGACTCAGTGCCTCTGCTTTTTGGTGAGTTATGTCTTTATTCGCAAGTATAATTTTTTGACATGAATCTTCCAATGCAGTTACTGTACTTCTGGAAACTAAAATCTCACAGTAGCAAATTGAAAATAAGATTAGTTTCTGTACTAATAGTCTAAACAATGTAATAATAATTAACAAAGGTCTTGTATGGCTGTTCCATTGGAATGAACAGCATTGTATGAGTATCTGGAGAACTTAGCCATATATTGTAAATTGTCAGACAGTGCCAGGTTTTCTTGCTAAGTAATGTACGTCACAAATTTAACATTCATAAATGCAAACATTTGTGAATGTTAAAGCTGTGCCGTGGAGTGGATCTGACACCCAAGTCTTTCTTCTGTGGGCAGTAAAATATCATCTCTTCATCTGAGCATGCCACATGAGCAGTCGTTTCACGAGTTATGCTCCTTAAAACTTGAAAAGTATTAGAGAGGTATGGAGAGACTTAATTCCTAGTTGTAGCTTTGTATATGTCCTAGAAGCATACTTCAATAAATATACAATTCACAATATTGTAAAAGATGGTGTGTTACCTGTGAAAGGCAGACTCCTGTTGGAACCCCCAAACCACCAGGAAGTGTAAATGTGTCATAAATGCCCATTGTAGTGTTTTCTTTGCTAAAGTAAAAAGTCTCATTTCAATTTCATAAAAATAAATAAATAAAATTAAAAAAAAAAATGCCGTTTTGTTTCAGCGTCTTTGTGCTCCGATACGCATGATATTAGCTGATCCTAATAATATAGAACTGAAAGAAAAAAATGAAGCAGTAACGTTTGAGACTGACCTGCGAGGAGTAACAGATGAAGATGGTGATAATGATTGTGGTGAAGATGATGATGGTGGAAGTGAACAGCAACAGCAACAACAAGGTTACATTCTTATATCAAATATTAATTTACTTAAGCTTACTACCACAGGATAATAGTGAAATAAGGTTTGAACTTTAGTAAAAATGCAGAGAACAAATTTTAAAATGCTTATCCAGTATACTCATTGTAAATTTTTGACAACGTTAACAAAAACTGGCATCATTATGTTTTGTAGAAAATTGTCAGCAATCAGTCGTAAATATTGTCTTTATTCGGATGTAAATCTCAATTACTGTGTGACCATTATCAATGCTTAAAACAAACAGTTAAAACTTTTCTAGATCTGAATAAACAAAATATTTATGACTGATTATTTTCTACAAATCAAAACACTCTCGTTGAGCACAAGTGCCACAATGGAATCAAACCTGATATCATTCTGTTTATTAGAACAAAGCCCATCTATATTTTGCCATGTAGGAAGACATTATAATGTAGTAACCTACTACATTATTAGTTTCATCAAATGGGGATAGTAGGTTTCTTTGTGTATTTATGCACGAAATGTGACTGAGATGCTAGGTCCAATATTTCGACCTCAGCAGCTCCTGGATGATCTTGGAATATCCCAAAACTGCAAAATTTTCGTACTTTTTTCTGCTTTTTCTCACTTTTACCATGACAGAGCACATTTTCGACAAAAAGTGGTATACATTTTAAGCTATATTACATTTTCTAAAATTTGAAATTAAAATGAGCTCTGGAAATGCAATAGTTCCTGAGATATAGCTTTTCAAAGTTTGGCACTTGGTGCTGGTCATGCCCAGGTGGCTCATTGGGTTGAGTAGTACCAGATGAAGTGAATGTAGGAGAAGGCGTTGAGGTTTGGAAGGAATGTGGATAGTGTGTCCTTACCTTCTTCAATCCAGATTATGAATATGTCATGAATGATTCTGAACCAGATGACGGATTTGGGATTCTGGGTAGTTGGGAAGGATTCATCTAGATGGCCCATGAAGGGGTTGGCACAAGAGGGTGCCATATCGGTGCCCATGGCTATTCTGTGAATTTGTTTGTTGGTGATACCTTCAAAGCAGAAGTAATTGTGGGTGAGGATGTAGTTGGTCGAGGTAACTGAGGAGGTTGTGGGCTTGCAGTTGCTTTGTTGTTGTGAAAGGTAGTGTTAACTAGTGGTAAGGCCATGAGCATTGATGATGTTGGTGTGGGGGGAGGTTTCATCAACTGTGATGAGCAGGGTAGTAGGTGGTAAAGGAAAAGAAACTTTGGAGAATCGGTGGAAAAAATAGTGGGTATCTTATATTAGGAAGGTAGGCTGTGGGTAATAGGCTGGAGGTGTTGGTCCACAAGAGCAGTGATTCTCTCAGTGGGGGCAACATAACCGCCCACAATGGGTTGTCCAGGGTTCTTGGGTTTGTCAACTTAAGGGTGCATGTAGAAGCTGGAGTGCGGGATGTAGGAGGCGTGAAGTGAGAGAGAGATTCTGGAGAGAGATCTTGGGATGCTCCTAAGGATCTGAGGAGAGACTGGAGATCCTGTTGGGTTTTTGGAATGGGATCATTGTGGCAGGGTGTGTAGATGGAAGAATCAGACAGATGACAGAGACCCTCTGTGACATAGTCCTTGTGATCTAAAACCACAGTGGTGGAGCCTTTGTCAGCGGGTAGGTCAGGATTAGTTTTTAGGTGGAGGATAGTATTTCTTTCTGAAGGTGAGGTTGGTATCCATTTTGAAGGATTTGGGGAAAGCTAGTGAGGCCAGCTTTGAGGTTAAGGCATTCTGCAAAGTTAGAAGGGGATGATTTGGGCACAGCATGTGTGGATCTTGTTTGGGGGGAGGAGAGAACTGGGTCAGGAACTCAAATCCTTCTAACTTTTCAGAATTCCCTAACCTTTAACCTGGCCTCACCATCTCTCACCTCACCCCTCCTACACCCCCCCCACCCCGATCTTCTACAGGACAACCTGTGAAAGCAGTCATGTTATCTACAAACTGAGCTGCAACCACTGTGCAGCTTTCTACATAGACATGACTGTTACCATGCTGTCTATCCGAATGAATGGCCATCGTCCAACTGTGATCAGGAGACAGCTAGACCTTCCTGTTGCAGAGTATGCGGCACTGCATAATGTTGCTCACTCCATTGACTGCTACACAGCCTGACAGCCACACAAACACCAGCTTTCCTAAATTGCGCAGGTGGGAACACTCCCTACAATATATCATACACTCCCCCTGGCCTAAACTTTCACTAGTTCCCACCTCTACCATCCTTCCCCCACCCCCTCCCTTTTCCTGCCCTCACTCTATCCTTACATTCGTCTCCCATCCCGCCACACATTTCAGTCCTGTCCCTTCCCTTCCCTTCCCTTCCCTTCCCTTCCCTTCCCTTCCCTTCCCTTCCCTTCCACACTGTTAGACAGCAAAATGTTCAAATATTTGTTAAGCTTAAGGGACTTAACTACGGGGTCATCAGTCCCTAAACTTACAAAGTACTTATGAACTAGCTACAACTAAGGACGGCACAAATATCCATGCCCGAGGGGGAATTCGAACCCCCGACCGTAGTGGCCGTGCAGACCGTGACTGAAGCGCCGCAGCCTCCTCGGCTGTTAGACAGCAATGGTGTATTCCCCCACCCGTGGCAAGCATCTCCCCCCCCCCCCTCACCTTCAGCTTCCCTGTCTTTACCACTTCCTCACCCCCACCACTGGTTGCTCTTGCCTCTGCAATGCTGGGAGTGCAGACAGGCCACAGCGGCTAGAGACAGCGATGTGTGTTTGCGTCTTTCTAACAGACGAAGGCCTTAACGGTCAAAAGCTCTAATGTTGTATCCTATGTATGTGTGCTCATCGGATGTCTCTGCGGTGAGTAAGCAACCTATCCTTATCAAAAATAATGCAGATATTTATTTATATAAGCTGTCTATGCAACTGAAAAAAAATAGTTTATTTTGCCATATGTGTTATACCTTTATTTGCAAGGCATCATCAGTGGCCTGGAATATATAAGTAATTATGTTTTACAATATTTTCTTCTATTACAATTTTAGAATTGTAGGTTATAAAGAGTCCTGGCATATTATCGAAGTCTAGCTGATGATGTTTTGATGTTATTGCTTATAACTTTTGGTAGATGCTGGTCTACATGTGCTGCTGTTAGGTGTCTTGGGTTGTTTTGTTCTGTCTTCTTGTATTCTAATGGCTTTTTCATTTGAGCACTTCACCCTACGTACATGCCATTTTGTTTGTGTTAATATGTGTGTATAATGACTCTTCTTTGTATGGGGGGAGAGGGGAAGGGATGCCGGAGAGAGAGATGTGAGATGTGGGTTTGTGTGTTTATCCTAGGTCTGGTAATATGTAATTTTTATTTTCAAATTATTATTATTATCATTAACTTTTTGGCTTCTTAATGAAATGGTGTGTGTGTGTGTGTGTGTGTGTGTGTGTGTGTGTGTGTGTGTGATTTTTTTCTGTTTAATTACTGCCTCATTTCTTTGATTTAGCAGTGACTTTATATTGATGTTTGTCTGCTCATTTATTAGCTTTCTGGATGTGGTAGTTTTCTTGTGTTTGTATAAGATGTTTGATGTGGTTGTTGTCACAATTTTCGTTTTTGTCTATATGGCTTGGCTAATAGTTGTGTAGTTTTAAGTGTTTGGCAGATGTAGAGTAGTTTGTAGCATATTTCCAACATCTGATGTATTCTTTGTACTGTGTTTTGAAATGTCTGTATGTCATTCTTAAGTATTCTGCATTTCAGCTTTGGCATTCAAGTTTGTATATTCCTGATCCTTGGAATCTGTGTGTCTTGATTTTTTGTTGTAGATTTGTTTGTAGAGATTGGGCAGTTTTATAAGCTATTTGGTGTCCGTTTTTCTTTAGTATGTTTGCCGCTCTGTGTGTTGATTTGTGTGTGTGTATGTCATCGTGTACCTTTTTTTATGTGTGTGTGGTGTTGTCATTGAGTGTTTTTGTTGTTTGTGTATTTTGCTGTCTTTTGGTTGTGTTTCAAATGTTCAAATAATTTGCCAGATTGTCCATTGCGGTTGTCTCTCTCTCTCTCTCTCTCTCTCTCTCTCTCTCTCTCTCTCTCTCTCTCTCTCTAGTCTCTAACTGATGAAGGCCTAAAAGGCTGAAAGCTATAATGTTGTTGTCCATTATTTGTGCCTTTCTGCTGCTCATCGGGAGTCTCTGTGGTGAGTAGACAACCTATCCTTTTCAAAAATATAATTGAATCCTTACTGGAATTTCCATTGCATTGTAATCTACATATGTCTACCCATGTACTGTGGATGTTATATACTTATTTATCAATCAGTGTACTTTACATAGTTATAGTAGTAGTATTAGTTGTTGTTGTTGTTGTTGTTGTTGTGGTCTTCAGTCCGCAGACTGGTTTGATGCAGCTCTCCTCGCTACCCTGTTTTGTGCAAGTCTCTTCATCTGAGAATACATTCAGAAACCTACATCCTTTTGAATCTGCTTACTATATTCGTCCCTCGGTCTCCCTCTACGATTTTTACCCCTCACACGCTTCCTTCTAATGCTAAGTTGACAATTCCTTGATGTCTCAGAATGTGTCCAACCAATCTATCCCTTCTCTCAGTTAGGATAGGCCAGAAACTTCTTTTCTCTCTGATTCAGTTAAGCACCTCCTCATTAGTTACGTCATCTACCCATCTAATTTTCATCATTCGTCTGTAGCACCACATTTCAAAAGCTTCTATCACCTTTTTATCTGAACTCCTTATCATCCACGTTTCACTTCCGTACAGTGCTACACTGCAGACAAATGCTTTCAGAAAGGACTTCCTAACATTTAAATTAATATTGGATGTTAACAAATTTCGCTCCTTTAGAAATGCTTTTCTTCCCATAGCCATTTTGCATTTTATATCTTCTTTACTTCGGCCATCAGAAGTTATCTTGCTACCCAAATAACAAAATTCATCTACTACTTTTATTGTCTCATTACCTAATCTAATTCCTTCAGCATCGCCTGATTTTCTGACATTCCATTCCATTACCTTCGTTTTACTCTTTTTAACGTTCATCTTATATCTTCCTTTCAAGACACTGTCCATCCCATTCAGTTGCTCTTCCAGACCTTTTGCGGTCCCTGACAGAATTACTATGTCATCAGCGAAGCGCAATGTTTTTATTTCTTCTCCCTGTACTTTAATGCCGTCTCCAAATTTCTTCTTTCACTGCCTGCTCAATGTACAGATTGAACAACATTGGGGAAAGGCTACAACCCTGTCTTACTCCCTTCCCAACCTCTGCGTCCCTTTCTTGCCCTCCGACTCTAATAACCGCTGTCTGGTTTTTGTATAGGTTGAATATAATTCTTCACTCCCTATATTTTACCCTTATACCTTCAGAATTTGGAAGAGTGTATTCCAGTCGACATTGTCAAAACCTTTCTCCAAATTGACAAATGCTAAAAACTTAGGTTTCTCTTTCCTTAGCCTATCTTCTAAGATAAGTTGTAATGTGAGTATTGCCTCCCATGTTCCTACATTTCTCCTAAATCCAAACTGATCTTTCCTGAGGTTAGATTCCACAAGTTTTTCCATTCATCTGTAAATAATTTGTGTTAGTATTTTGCAACCATGACTTGCTTTCTTTGGAATTGGATTTATGATATTCTTCTTGAAGTCGGAGGGTATTTCCCCTGTCTCATACATCTTGCATGCCAGGTTATACAGTTTTTTCACGACTGGCTCTCCTAACGACGTCAGCAGATCAGACGTAATATCATCTACTCCAGGGGCCTAGTTTCGACTCAAGTCCTTCAGCGCTCTGTCAAATTCTTCTGGCAGTATCATACCTCCTATCTCATATTCCTCCACTTCGTCTTCCATTTCTAGAATACTGCCTTCAAGCTTTTCCTTTGTATAGGCCCTCCATATATTCCTTCCCCAGTTCAGCTTTCGCCTCTTTGCTTAGTACTGGTGTTCCGTCTGGGTTCTTGATATTCATACAGCTGCTTTTCATAGTAATTGACAATAATATGATGAGGACAGTTTGTAACCCACCATAAAGATCAATGAGCTGCAGAGAGGCATGAAGAAAAGGCCCTCACACAGTCATATAACTTAATTTTTAACCACAGCCTTCATCAGGCAAGTATAGCAGGCACACAGGTTCAACTCATGAACACATGATAGTCATCTCTAACCACTGTGGCTGATCAACTTCATGTATGTGTGAGCTCTGCCTTTGCTAAGGCTAAGGCTGAAAATTTAAAAGTAGTGTGTCTGTTTTTATGTGTCTGTCTGCAGCTCAGCAATTGGTTTTATGGTGTATTACAAACTTTCCTTCTTTTTTCTCCCCCCCCCCCCCCCCCCCTCCCGCCCCTATATTTATATATTTTCGTGTCTGTCAGCGGCTCAGCAAGCCTCTGTACAGTGAGTTGTTATCTATCGTCCATTATAAACTTTCCTCCTCATATTATTGACTTTACAACCTGGATATTGTATTATTACTTGGTATATGGTTATCTTTACCTGATCTGTTATCTATTTTTCGCCAGCTTTAGTAAAAGATAAAGATAAAGAGATACATTACTGAAGAGCATTTGACCTCAAAAGCAATCATTGGTAATAAAAAAATGACCATATTGTCCAGTCTTTGAAGGACCAATGGATATGATACATTGGAGGGAAAAATTAGTTTTTAGTGGGCCAGTATGGAGTAATTGTTTAGCAGGAGCAGAATAATAGGGATGGAGTAGAGGAACATGAATTTTTGAAATTAGAGACAATGTAGGCATAAATAAAGGGAAAAAATTAGGTATGTGGTATTTCAAGGAACTGTAAGATGAGACTACATTGTTCATTTTAGTGTACATTTCTGTATAAATATCGTATGGATTTGAAATTTAAAATTAATTGATGTAAATTCTTTAGTGATTTGCTCTCTTTGAAACTTAAAATTAATGGATGTAAATTCTGTAGTGATGTGCTCCCATTAGTTTTTCCTGAGAAAGCTGGCATGTATTATGAAAATTTGGATGATTTCTTCCAGATAAGTCTGTGAAATATATGACGCTGTATTTAAGATAAGATTTTTAAATATAGGTTCACAGAGTGAAGGAGAGGATCCAAAAAGTCGTAAACGTCGTCGAAGTCAGATGGCATTTATGGAGCAGTGGATGTGGGGCGGAAAACGTCGATCTGCTAGAGTTCGTTCCACAATAAAAAAGGAAGCAGAGAGGGAAGATGGGAACTTTGAGGAAGCCTTACGCAGGCTTGTACCACCTTCATTGCTGTAAGTAACTTGCACTTGCTAACATTTTATATCTGAATGTCCTACTTTGTGCGAGACAATATTTTGATTCCTTGTCTTCATTGTAATGATGCAGTAGATACTGGTATACAGTAAAACCCATTTTTAATGATTCTCAGGGGCCCAAAATATTTATTCCTTATATACAATGGAACCCCTGTTTAATGTTTTTCTAGGGACCGGAATTTTTTAACCTTAGATGGGAGTTTGTCTTAAATTGAAGTTTTGATGGAAAGCAAACCTTTTTCAGAACTGTTTGCCTGTATTGTGTGAATGTAGGGTGCACTTAAACTTTAGACACTTTTTGTAGTTAAAAAAAAAAAAAAAAATCTGAATATAGGCTGCACTAATACATTTTCTTGAAATTTTAAACTACAGAATGGCTTCTATTAATCGGCGGCGAATAAACTGACTGCTAAAATTGTAGTTTATCATTCTGCTGCTAGGTGGCAGCCCGTCTACACTTAAACAAAAAGTTACACACATGCCGCGGAACTACCGGAATTTGTTCTGTGTATCAGGAGATCTGATGATAGGAGAAAAAATCTTTATCAGCAACAAGGAGAGCATCCCAGTGCTTCTGTAGCAAGCTTAGGTTGGCAACATACCTGTTACGTTTCATGTAGCCAAGGGCATGCCACTTTGATGGGGCCAAGGAGAAGCGAGAAATGCTTAAATGTGTTTATAGCGCCAGATATAAACCTACAGCCTGGTTTGTTGTGTTAGTGAGGTATTGCTGTGAGTGATTATCCAGGATATGCCATTAAATAAATGAAGTTGACTGAATATATACTCCACTGTGATGTCATTGAATGGTGTTTGTGCATGGGCGTTTTTGTTACAAACGTGTCATTACTTTTTACAGTACCATGTGACCCATTTACAATCACCAATCCACCTACTGAACCACATGATTTAATTTAAAGACACTAATCATTTCAAAGAATGATGATTTGCAATTTTTGTAAAGTAAGCATCTTTACTTTTCACAATACAAACTGAACCATTTACATTCACTCATCCACCTGATGAGCCCCATGATTTAATTGGAAGAGACTAATTATTTAAAACATTGATGATTTGGAACGTAAATGATAGTGTGGTAGAAATTTAATGTCATAATATTTTTCGTCGGAACACGGGTTTATCACTTCACGCATATTAACAAATAAGTGACTGCTGATATGCACAATGACCACTGCCAACATATCATGTAAGTACAGTACAATTGTGCCGCTGATCTAGACTAGACACTTGCTAGACACACAGCATTTCAGCGATTTTGTACTCTGAAAGTTACATATATCGGCTTTTTGTTTATGAGCACACAAACTCGTTTTCCACCCACAGGATATGTGTACAGTATACATCACCATGAAATTTGTTATTTATAACATGAGGAGGAAAACCCTCAATTATAGGCCTTAAATCGTCCTTCACGAGCCTATGACGTCTTTTTCATAGATTTTTATTCTCGCATAACCATAACAAATAGAAATAAATACGTGAGAATTTCAACATTTCCCAATGCTGAATGCAGGTTTTGCCATAATACGAATTGAATATAAAATTGCATTGCACTTATGGAATAATTTTCGGGACTTGAAAGTTCTTCCATTAAATGGGGGTTTACGCTAAATCGAGGTCACACAAAATCGAAGTTATATTGCAGGGATCGTCCTTAAATGGGGGTTTTGCCGAGGTACATAAGAGGAGTGGATCATATTTAGGTGTTATAGGGGCTGTTTAATTACTAAAATACAAATAATCTGCTACAAATTTAAATACATACATGTCAGACCCAATGCAGAAAACATTTTATTAATAATTTTTATTTCCTTAAATTAGAAATAGTTGTCTTATTTTGTTTTTCTCACTCTGTCCGTGTGACGTTTGTTATTATCAACTCATCTACTTTAAAGGAGGAAATTTAACTTACAGCAACAGTAAAACTTGGAACATCAGCCCAATCCTGATCTTCCTACCACCACCATCATCAATTTGTGGAGTTGCCCTGAACAACACATGGTTTGAATTCTATCTGAAACCGTAGGTCCCCTTTTTCTGTTTATTAGTGGAGTAGGTTAAGCAGATCGAAGAAGCCTGGAACTCGGCAATGTCTATGTCTGATGCAATTCAGGGGGGTCCAGTCTCATATATCACAATGGTGCATTCTTTCTCATGAGTAGTTCTAAATCTTTCACTAACTTTGTTCTTTCAATCTTTTGCTTGCTGCATAATTCTTACTTTGTGTCATTGTTTCCTTTCATTCAACAATATTGTAGTACAGGTATTCTTTGCCTAAGAAGGTATTCTTCTTCTGAACTCTTAGTGATACAGTTGTTGCCTTATAAAGTTTCTACTTGTAAATCGGACATAAAGTCTTGATGGAGGTGTGCGACCATGATCACAGTTTAATATGAAAGAGACTTTAAGTGATGAAAAGTCCCTTGCTCAGTATGCCGGGGGCCTCACAAAGGCCATAAACAGATTTACCATGCTGTACCCCCACACACCACCAATCCTCCCCCCATCCCCAGTAACCAGTCACAAAGGAGTGTCCTCCTTGTCACCCAATACCACCCCGGAGTGGAAGAACTTAATCCCATCCTTCGTCAGGGCTTTGATTATCTGTCATCACGCCCTGAAATGAGAGACATCCTACCTACTATCCTTCCGACACCTCCTAACATGGTGTTCTGTCGACCACCCAACCTCCACCGCATCCTAGTCCATCCCTATGCTATTCCCAATCCCTTCCTACAGGGATCGTATCCCCGTGGAAGACCCCGCTGCAAAACCTGCCCAATCCAACCACCCAGCACTTCCTATTCCAGTCTCGTCAGAGGCTTATGCTACCCCTTCAGAGGTCAGGCCACCTGTGAAAGCAGCCATGTGATATACCAACTCTGCTGCAATCATTGCACAGCATTTTATTTTGGTATGACGACAAACCAGCTGTCCGTCAGAATGAATGGCCACCACCAAACTGTGTCAAAAAACAAGATAGGGCACCCTGTGGAACAGCATGCAACTGAGCACAGCACTCTGGATTTCAATGGCTGCTTCACTACCTGTGTCATCTGGATCCACCCCTCCACCATTAGCTCTTCTGAACTGCGCAGATGGGAGTTGTCCTTTAAACACATTCTATGGTTTCACATCCATCTTGGCCTGAACCTAAGATAACTTCCCATCCCGGCACCCTATGCCTAACAGCTCCCCCCCTCTCCCCCCCCCCCTCTTCCTTCCCACCCATTATCCTGTATCCATTTCTTCCTTACAACTGTGTATTACCACTTACAATATCCCCTTAACTTATTACTTTAGGAAAAAATAAAAAAAATATTCTTTCCAACTTTATTTTTTCCTTTTTTCCTAACTTTGTTTTTCCTTTTTTTTCCCCTCATTATTCTTGTCATTTTAAGTCCCCACACTCCTCTACACCTCCCTTTTATCCTAACTCACCCCATTCTCTTCACTGTATTCATTGCCACAATTAAAATTCTCGCCTATCAGAGCCTTTAAATTCCATCACGCAATGCGGAACTTTCCATCCCCCACCTTTACCCAGCATCCTTCCCCCTCCACTCCCTACCTCACTCACAGTCTAGCTTGTGTTGCTGGAGTGGCCGGACATGATAGTTGTATGTGTATAGCCATCTGAGTGATCGTGTGAAAGTATGTGTTTCTTTTTCTAATGAAGGCCATGGCCAAAAATTTAAGTTGTGTGAATGTGATTACCTATTTTCACGTCTGTCAGCAGCTCAGCGAGCCTCCTTACGGTGAGTTGTTACCTATCCTCCATTATTGACATTTGTATCGGATTTTCTATTGTTAGAATTAAGCATAGGCGTTACCAGCAGTAAATTATTGGGGGGGGGGGGGGGGGGGCCTCAACCGGGACATTTTCGAACATTCCTATGCTTCAGACACTGATTGTTAATTTTATTTATTTTTTTAGGGAGGTGGGGGGAGGGCAAGGGGGGTTGTTGGTAATATCAAGTATCTGCTCTGGTACTGTTTTAGTTAAAGTTCCTAAAGCGTGCCGATTTAATCCTGGATTTAAACCTATTCTTCAGTTACCTGTTACAATAAATAAATAAAATAAAATAAAATAAAATAAAGTAAAATAAAATACATAACGCTTACATTTAAAATTTTGATTGTATGATTATTACATACTGTTTCAAACAACTGTGAAGCATTGCAAACTGAATGCTCTTAAAACGATATTGTGCTTGATTCTGATTGGAAATTTGACCAAAAAACCAATTACCAAAACTTTTTATTTTTCATTCATTGAAATAAATTATAAAATGACCTTGTCGCCTTTTGTTGTTTCCTACTCGTCCCCCCCCTGGGGCATGGATGTTTGTGTCGTCTTTAGTTGTAGCTAGTTCATAAGTAGTTTGTAAGTTTAGGGACTGATGACCCTGCAGTTAAGTCCCATAAGCTTAACAAACATTTGAGCACGCGGTGTGTTTCAGTGAGATGATCTGGTGGCTGTGGTGAAGTGAGGTGAGGCGCGTTCCCAGGCGTGTACAGCCGCGTCGGCTGACATCTCTCTTGACAGGCGGCTGCGCTTGACCCATCAGACAGTCTGTAATGCTGTCTTGTGTCAATGTTCGTATTGGTGCCTCATAATGTTCACTGTTGCTTTACTAGCACTTAGTAAATCATGTAAATAATTAAGTCATAGTGTGTAACAACTTACAGCACACATTATTAGTTAAGCTTGAAGATATTTGTTCAACAATACCATTATTTGTCAACTAAGACAAAAGACTTAAAACTGTTTTTCAAAAAATTTTGGAGGGGACACGTCCCCCCCCCCCCCCTCCAATCGGTGACACCCATGGAATTAAGACTTAAAAAAGCTGAGAAGCCTCTGAAATAAAGAGAATCCAGATTTTTATGACTTTGTGATTTTTGATACTAATTGTATGTATCAGTTTTGTATATTTTACCAGGTGTTCTGAAGATGGGCATAGGCAAAAGAATAAAAAGGGCACCAAAATTTTGATTTTCATTATTTAATTGGCTTCTCAGCTTTTTAAAAGTTTCTTCCTAATTAAAGTTTCTACTGTATCAAGCAAACAGTCGGATCAAAGGAATTTACTAGCGAGTAACACATATGTAGGTCCTCAGTTGGTGGTTTCGACTTGAAATCATGTTCTTCATATTGTATGAGTAAGAATGTTCTTTGGATTTCACATTACTGTGAAACTGGAATGCAAAGACAGATGCTATTAGCAGACATGTATTATGAAACCACAATAAATATTATTTCAGTTTTCTCTCATATTGTCAACACTCTCCGATTTTGCAAAAAATAACTCTTTAATTTTTTATGGATATTATATGAATTGTAAATTTGAGAGAATAGATACTGTGTACAATAGCATCAGACACTTTCAATATAACTTGAAAGTTGTTTTACAGATTACAGCCTGGTTGTGTTGTGTTTCCTGCTTACATATTTACTGTTGACCATGGCTGTGAGTCTGCTTAGTTGGGCAACACAGTACCTACAGCATTTACGAATTTGACAATTTTCAAATTATTAATGAATGTACGTATTACTTTTTTTAATACTAGCAGTGTATCTTTGTAGTTAAAAAATTGACAGTGATTTCTTTCAGTGTAAATTACATAAAAAAATTCAAGGGGTGTCTGAATTGACAGAGAGCACCATTCCCTTGTGTGTCTTGCATGTGCCTGAATGATATGAGAGACTTCTGTGGAGTTTGTCATGGACTAGCAACCTGTGTTTACTGACTGGGATGGCAGTGCTTTCTGGCAGTATGCTGTGCGAAGCCCACTTGGTTGACTGAGACCAGCCTGCATTTCAGGGTGCTGATTACTGAATGGCAGCACTAGGACTGCTGTAGTTTTTGGTATGGAATAAATTAACTCTTCTAACTTCTTTTTCTATAGCTTTCTGTTGCACAGCACCGAGCGAGGTGGCCCAGTTGTAACGCACTGGACTCGCATTCGGGAGGATGGTGGTTCAAATCCACCTCCAGCCATCCAGATTTAGGTTTCCTGTGATTTAGGAAAATCACTCCAGGCAAATGCCGGGATGGTTCCTTTCAAAGGGCATGGCCTCTTTCCTTCCCCATCCTTACCCAAAACTCCGAGCGTTAGCTCTGTCTGTAATGTCCAATCTGTCAACGGGACATTAAACCTAAGCTTCCTTCCTTCTGTTGTACATCAACCTGGCTCTATGAATCTTGCCAGCTCTTAAGTGAAACTACTATGCTGAAGTTGCATGGTAAAACTTGAGGGAGAACATTCTTCCATCTGATGGGAACAGATGTCAGTGACATAATACTTCAAAGTTTGTCTCTCACATAGGACAAGCTGGATAAAGTGTGCACAAAATCGCCAAAGTTTAATTCACATTATAAAGTGCTGCAAGGAATGAGGAAACAAAGCATTGCAGAAGGGATTCAACCTGTAATGTATATTGGAGTGGGCAAGTAATGAAACTGTCTTAATGGGCAATGGTTGTAATTTGTGAGCTCTAATGTCATAGTTATAGAGATGGGTTTCTTGAAAAAACATGAAGAAAGAGTTTTGTAGTAGTATTTTTTGTTTGTTTGTTTGTTTGTTATGTTTATTCAATGTAATAATGGCTAATTGGTGCCTCACTGTTCTCTAGTGTCAGTTTGTCGAACTGTTTTTGCACCCGCGTGTTCACTGTGCAGACAGCAGACGATTGCAGGCAAAGAGTTGGTAGGTTAGCACTACACACGCACAATTTGTTGGGTGGAGTGGTGGGGGGGATGCTGTACTCCCATCAGCTACCGCTTCGTAAGTCTAGGTGCGTACTGCAAACGATGACATGCAAAATATATGTTTGAATAAAAGCAAAATGTCATAAAACTTGACTACGTAACATTTATAAATACTATACTTTAAGACGAAAACCATACCAGCATAAATTTATGTCAATTATGTCATTTTTTTCTCCACAAACATGGTTTCAAAAAGCGTAAAATGGAGGACAAGTGTAAATATGTTAATGCAAAAACGGGCGACTTAACATTGTGAACATAGGAAATTTGATGGGACCGACAAAAAATGCTGTAAATGGCGGTAAACATAAAATCCGGGAATGTAAAAATGGGATTTTACTGTATTATACCACAGCAAATGCATAAGTAGATGTAGCAGTATTGTGATCACCATTAGTGTCATGGCAATAAGTGTTTCAGCCTCAGGTGCAGTCTATATCTATTTATGGTAGAGAACTGACGCCACTTGAATTTCCTGTAAACTAAATGCCCACCAATGTTTTCTAATTACATATACAGCCATTGGATGTTATCAATCGAGCTGAATTAGTAAAGGGAAAACATAAATGGAGTATCTATAAAATGTGATGATGTAAATAATATAGTAAGGACAGTTACAACTCACCACAAAGACGTGGCGACGAGATGCGACAGGCACATACAAAAGACACACACATACAACACATTCAGCTATCGGCCATGGCCTTCTTCAGAAATAGAGCACTCACGCAATCACACAGGCACACAACACAGTCATACAACCATCACCTCCGACTGCCACACTTCGAATCACGCTCTGCAGCGAATCGGGGACGGGAGGGGAGGGGAGGGGGAGGGGATAGAAAGGTTACGTCACGGTGGTGGGGATGGGTTAGATGGGAATAACGAGATGCAGCTTAGGAATGGAGTGGGGAGACGGGTGAGGGGAGAAAATAAAATAAAATATATTTTTATTTAAATAAAATATATGAGAGATAGAGAGAGAGAGAGAGAGAGAGAGAGAGAGAGAGAGAGAGAGAGAGAATTCATGCACACTGCAAGTGCATAAGACCACACACACACACACACACACACACACACAAACACACACACACACACACACACACACATACATACATATACACACACACGATCACACATTCACACACCACTCAAATCAGGCGAGGTTTGGGATACAGAGGTAGGAACTGTAAGGTAAGCAAAAATATATATATAGGGAAATTATCGTAGGTTGAGGCCTGGTAGATTTCGGGATCGGAGAATGTATTGTAGGGATAACTCCCATCTGTGCAGTTCAGAAAAGCTGGTGGTGGATGGGAGGATCCAGATGGCCCGGGTTGTGAAGCAGCCATTGAAATCAAGCATGTGCTCCGCTGCATGCTGCGCCACAGGGTGGTCCACCTTGTTTTTGGCCACAGTTTGGCGGTGGCCATTCATCCTAATGGACAGCTGGTTGGTGGTCATGCCAATATAGAAAGCTGTACAGTGCTTGCAGCACAGTTGGTAATAAATTACGTGGCTGCTTTCACAAGTGGCCCGGCCTCTGATAGGGTAGGATAAGCCTGTGACAGGACTGGAATAGGAAGTGCTGGGTGGGTGGATTGGACAGGTCTTGCAGCGGGGTCTTCCACAAGGATATGATCCCTGTGGCAGTGAGCTGGGTTTCGGGGTGGCATAAGGATGAACTAGGATGTTGTGAAGGTTGGGAGGGCGACGGAACACCACTTTAGGAGGGGTGGGAAGGATCTTGGGCAGGATGTCTCTCATTTCAGGGCATGAGGATAGAAAATCAAAACCTTGGCGAAGGATGGAATTTAGTTGTTCGAGACCAGGGTAGTACTGGGTGACAAGGGGAGCGCTCTTTTGTGGATGGTTACTAGTGTTAGGAAGAGGATTTGGGGTGTGTGAGGATATGGCACAGGAGATTTGTTTGCGGACTAGGTCTGTGGGGTAGTTTCTGTTTGTGAAGGCCTTTGTGAGACCTTCAGCATATTCAGAAAGGGAATTCTTGTCACTGCAGATATGCCGTCCACGGGTGGCCAGGCTGTAAGGGAGGGATTTTTTGACGTGGAAGGGATGGCAACTGTCAAAATGTAGGTACTGTTGGTGGTTGGTAGGTTTAATATGGACGGAAGTGTGGATGGAGCCATCAGTGAGGTGGAGGTTGACATCCAGGAATGTGGCATGGTTGGTTGAGGAAGACCAGGTGAAGTGGATGGGAGAGAAGGAATTGAGGTTCTGAAGAAAGGAGGATAGGGTATCCTGGCCGTGAGTCCAGATCATGAAAATATCATCAATGAACCGGAACCAGGCCAGAGGCTTGAGGTTTTGGGATGCTAGGAAGGATTCCTCCAGACGGCCCATGAACAGGTTGGCATAGGAGGGTGCCATGCGGGTGCCCATGGCTGTGCCTTGGATTTGATGGTATGAATTGGGACAGGCAGGGTTCAATATTGGGATTAGGTAGATTGCGGTCAGAGGGATTGGTGGCAAAGTAGTGTTTCCATCGTAGGGATCGGGAAAAGGAGAGTAGGTCTTTGACAAGAGCAACATGATTAAACTGGGGTGTAGGACTAAAGGTAAGACCTTTGGATAGAACGGAAACTTCAGTGGGGTTTAGGTTTTTTGTGGATAGGTTGACCACAGTGTTCTGGGGTTGTTTTGGTATTGGATGTTGTGGAGTGGTGGTAGGGACCGCAATCTACCTAATCCCAATATTGAACCCTGCCTGTCCCAATTCATACCACCATCCAACAAAGATCCCCCTGCTCTCCCACCTAACCACCCTCTGGTTACCCTCCAAGAGTTTCTCACCTCCAACTTGTCCTCACCATCCTTTCCCAAGTCCCTTCCCAAGAACTCAAACCTTTCAGCAGAAGAAAGAAGAGCCATCCAAAACCTTAAAACTAATCCTGACATAATCGTCCTCCCTGCTGATAAAGGTTCCAACACTGTAGTTATGGATCACAGTGACTACCTGGCAGAAGGGCTCCGCCAACTATCTGACTCCTCCACCTACAAGTTGTGCCAGATTGACCCCATTCCCAAAGTCCAACTAGATCTCCAATCCCTACTAAAATCCTATGGCCCCTCCCAGAAACTCTCCCCTGAATCCATCTCCCTCCTCACCCCAGCAGCACCCCGCACACCCACCTTTTACATGCTCCCCAAAATCCACAAACCTAATAATCCTGGACGCCCTATTGTGGCTGGTTACTGTGCGCCTACCGAACGAATTTCAGCCCTAGTTGACCAACACCTCCAACCTATTGTCCAAAATCTACCTTCCCACATCAAGGATACCAACCACTTCCTTCACCGACTCTCCACCATTCCCACCCCTTTGCCTCCTGGATCTTTACTTGTCACAGTGAATGCCACCTCCCTATACACCAACATCCCACATGCCCATGGCCTTGCCGCTCTGGAACACTACCTCTCCCAACGTCCCTCTGAACGCAAGCCTGATACCTCATTCCTCATAACCCTTACCAATTTCATCCTACTTAACAACTACTTTTCCTTTGAGGGGAAAGTTTACCATCAAATCCAAGGCACAGCCATGGGCACCCGCATGGCACCCTCCTATGCCAACCTGTTCATGGGCCGTCTGGAGGAATCCTTCCTAGCATCCCAAAACCTCAAGCCTCTGGCCTGGTTCCGGTTCATTGATGATATTTTCATGATCTGGACTCACGGCCAGGACACCCTATCCTCCTTTCTTCAGAACCTCAATTCCTTCTCTCCCATCCACTTCACCTGGTCTTCCTCAACCAACCATGCCACATTCCTGGATGTCAACCTCCACCTCACTGATGGCTCCATCCACACTTCCGTCCATATTAAACCTACCAACCACCAACAGTACCTACATTTTGACAGTTGCCATCCCTTCCTCGTCAAAAAATCCCTCCCTTACAGCCTGGCCACCCGTGGACGGCATATCTGCAGTGACAAGAATTCCCTTTCTGAATATGCTGAAGGTCTCACAAAGGCCTTCACAAACAGAAACTACCCCACAGACCTAGTCCGCAAACAAATCTCCCGTGCCATATCCTCACACACCCCAAATCCTCTTCCTAACACTAGTAACCATCCACAAAAGAGTGCTCCCCTTGTCACCCAGTACTACCCTGGTCTCGAACAACTAAATTCCATCCTTCGCCAAGGTTTTGATTTTCTATCCTCATGCCCTGAAATGAGAGACATCCTGCCCAAGATCCTTCCCACCCCTCCTAAAGTGGTGTTCCGTCGCCCTCCCAACCTTCACAACATCCTAGTTCATCCTTATGCCACCCCGAAACCCAGCTCACTGCCACAGGGATCATATCCTTGTGGAAGACCCCGCTGCAAGACCTGCCCAATCCACCCACCCAGCACTTCCTATTCCAGTCCTGTCACAGGCTTATCCTACCCTATCAGAGGCCGGGCCACTTGTGAAAGCAGCCACGTAATTTATTACCAACTGTGCTGCAAGCACTGTACAGCTTTCTATATTGGCATGACCACCAACCAGCTGTCCATTAGGATGAATGGCCACCGCCAAACTGTGGCCAAAAACAAGGTGGACCACCCTGTGGCACAGCATGCAGCGGAGCACATGCTTGATTTCAATGGCTGCTTCACAACCCGGGCCATCTGGATCCTCCCATCCACCACCAGCTTTTCTGAACTGCACAGATGGGAGTTATCCCTACAATACATTCTCCGATCCCGAAATCAACCAGGCCTCAACCTACGATAATTTCCCTATATATATATTTTTGCTTACCTTACAGTTCCTACCTCTGTATCCCAAACCTCGCCTGATTTGAGTGGTGTGTGAATTTGTGATCGTGTGTGTGTATATGTGTGTGTGTGTGTGTGTGTGTGTGTGTGTGTGTGTGCGTGCATGTGTATGTGTGTGTATGTGGTCTTGTGCACTTGCAGTGTGCATGAATTTTCTCTCTCTCTCTCTCTCTCTCTCTCTCTCTCTCTCTCTCTCTCTCTCTCTCTCTCTCTCTCTCTCTATATATATATATATATATATTATTTTCTCCCCTCACCCGCCTCCCCACTCCATTCCTAAGCTGCATCTCGTTACTCCCATCTAACCCATCCCCACCACCGTGACGTAACCTTTCTATCCCCTCCCCCTCCCCTCCCCTCCCGTCCCCGATTCGCTGCAGAGCGTGATTCGAAGTGTGGCAGTCGGAGGTGATGGTTGTATGACTGTGTTGTGTGCCTGTGTGATTGCGTGAGTGCTCTATTTCTGAAGAAGGCCATGGCCGATAGCTGAATGTGTTGTATGTGTGTGTCTTTTGTATGTGCCTGTCGCATCTCGTCGCCACGTCTTTGCGGTGAGTTGTAACTGTCCTCACTATATTATTTATTCCAACCTGGACTTTCCATAATTATATGTGATGATGTAAGATGTATTTTGAAGTTATCTTAGAGAGATTGCCAGTCTGCAGTCCAGAAGACTGATTCTTCTAAATACAGGAGATGTGTTGTACCACAACCTCTTTTACTTGGCATTTGAAGACCCATGTCAGTGTTAGCAAACATGGTCACTACAAGCAAGAAGCCTTAGAGAAAAGGATCAGCTGCAACTGGCAAGGCATACTTTTCATGGGAAGCTACAAGCATTCTGCCACAGCAAGAAGTGCTGCTCTGGATGACACAGTGTTTCGGTTACCAAATATATACCTGTAACAATGGCTGTAACACCGTTGCCATGACAGAAGCATACTGCAGCAAAGGCAATTTACTTATGCCAGACACCAGGTCACTTTCTTAGTCTTCATGATGAGAAAATATAGTGTGGCAAAACATCAAACTGAAACAAGAGATGGATCAAACTATTATAAATACTATTAATTTCAGTTACACAAAATCTCTTATCATTTACACAGGTAGCTACCAGAAGTAGTCTGCACCAGTCACCCCTCAGGGGCTCAGCTTAATTTGCTGAGTATGGGCTTGGTGACTGTTCAACCTCAACAGCCTTGCATCTCCTCGGCAGGTAGCAGCCTTGTGATTCAGGTTTTTTTTATATATAAACCTAAATCTCAAGGTCGCTACATGCTGAGGAGATGCAAGGCTGTTTAGGTTGAACAGTCGCTAGCGAGCAACCTGGGGGAACCTTCTGCACCTCAGTTGTATTAAGCTTACCAGGCAAGCGGGGCTCTGCCTGGGTGGACTTTTACTTCCATAGCTGCTCGTGGGACCACCATGAAAAGATCTCTGACTAACGTTGGTGGATGTACAACCACTGTCTCTTCCTCTCTTAGAGTCGACTTTAATGCAGCGACATATGACCCTCGCATGTTCCCTTCCCTGGCTACACCGTCAGAGGGACGTAGGGCTAGAAATAGGGATGAACTGTACTTACCTGAATTCCTTGTTGTAGCTGTACTGATGGCGAGTCATTTTTATGTACAAAGCCCCTTATCTTTGTTGAAAACCTCAAAGACAAGTATGGGAAAGTGTCAAGTATGTCAACGATCCGAAGCGGCACAGTGCTCATAGAAGCAACATCCCCAGTCCAATCGCGGGTGCTACTTGCCTGCTACAACCTTGGTGATGTCCATGTGAGCATCACACCACATAAGTCACTTAATATGGCCCAAGGCATAATTTTCCGCAAAGATCTATTGTTACAGTCCAACGAGAAGTTGCCTGCCAATTTAGAGTGACGAGGCGTCCACTTTGTTCAGCGTATCCATAGGGGACCAAAAGATCGAAAGGTTACGACCGGTACTTTCACGCTGGCCTTTGAAAGTGATACACTGCCTGAGAAGGTCAAGGCTTTGATTTGCCTGTGCGATGTAAAGCCTTATATCCGCTCCCCTATGAGGTGCTTTAAATGTCTTAAATTCGGACACTTGTCCTCTCGATGTAATTCCAAGTCTACATGTAGCGATTGTGGACACCCAGCACCCCGGACACTCCATGTCTGCAGAAACTGTGGCTTGGACCATCCTCCTTATTTATCATATTGCACTGTTATTTGTCAGGAACGAAAAATTATGGCATTTAATACCTTGGAACAGCTGTCTTACACTGAGGCCAGAAAGAAATATCAGCAGCTACACCCCCTCAAAATGACCACCTTCTTTCCAGCAGTCACGTCATCTGTTTTCTTCGGCCACAGCAGCATTCCCAAATACACCTCTTTTTACGGGCCCCAGGGCCTCCAACTTACTCCTGCCCCCACAGTGGTTGGGGCCCCATTCCACCTATTGCTCCAAGACGATTGCTTCGGGGGCAGTTTCCCTCCTCCGTTGGAGAAACAACAACATTCTCTGACTGCTCTCGTTTCGAAGGGGTTCCCTTGGGACACTTCCTTCCCAGAGCTCTGCCGGTGTTGGTATTGTTGCTAGTCAGCAGCAGGCAGAGCCGCAGGCTACTGACCGCAGGGCATTGTGCTCCTCCTCAGTCCCTGACACTGAGTCTACAAGGCCCTCCTCTCTGGTGAAGCCCCCAAGGGATAGGAGGCTTAGGAAGAAGAACAAGAACAAGGCCAAGAACACCCAGGTGGCTTCCATGTCACTACCCCCCTACACCTCTGAGGACAAGGTGGAGATTGTTGTGTATGTCGAGGACCTCGCTCTCGGGGACGCCTTGAAAACGATGGACGTAGAAGCAGACATGTCTCAACCCTTGGATATAAGAGATGCTGAGGTGTAATGAGCCACAAGTTCTCATTCATGTCTCCCCAGGTGTCAAGAAAACATCATCCTCCAATGGAACTGCATCGTTTTTTTCACCCACACAACTGGCTGAGCTAAGACAACTTTTAAGCATGGCACCTGCTTTCTGCATTGCCCTCCAGGAAACCTGGTTTCCAGCAGTCCAGTTCCCTGCCCTTCGTAGGTTCAGGGGATACTATTGTAACCATAGCACATACAATGGGTCTCAAGTGGAGTTTTTGTGTATTCCTTCTGTTTGTAGTGAACCTGTGTCCCTTCAAACACCATTAGAATCAGTGGCTGTCAGGATGAGGACAACACACGAGATGACCGTCTGTAGTCTCTACCTCCAGATGGTAATGTCTTCTTGAATGTTTTGGCCCTCACCTTTCTTGATATTAGGCAACTTTAATGCCCATAATACTTTGTGAGGTGGTTCCAAGATTTCTGCCCATGGTAGAATTGTTGAGGACTTACTCTCTCAACTCGACCTCTGCCTCTTAAACACCGGTGCCCCCACACATTTTAGTGTGACGCATGGCACTTTTTTGGCCATTGATTTATCCATCTGCAGCCACAGCCTTTACCATATGTCCACTGGAGAACCCACAATGACTTGTGTGGAAGTGATCACTTCCCAATTTTCCTGCCAATTCCACATCATCAGTCCCCAGGATGCCCGCCTAGGTGGGCTCTACACAGAGCTAAATGAGAAGAATACACCTCTGCTGCCATCATCGGCCCTCCCTCACTCAACAACATTGATGTGGTGGTAGAGAGCGCCACATGATCCATTGTTTGAGCTGCAGAAGCTACCATTCCTCAGTCCTCCGGGTGCCCACGGTGGAGGACAGTACCGTGGTGGTCGCCAGAGGTCACTGAGGCTATCAAAGACCACAGGCGGGCCTTACAACACTACCCCTCTTTGGGGCACCTAATCGTTCATTCCCACAGACTTATCAAAAGATGGAAACAGGAGTGTTTGGAGAGGTACGTCTCTACTATTGGGACATGTACCTCCCCCTCACAGGTCTGGGACAAAATCGGGTGCGACAGACGACAGTAGGTATTCCTGGATTCTACATAAACGGAACTGTATGTACGGAGCCTGCCACACTTGCTGAGCATTATGGTCGTGTCTCAGCCTCTGCGAATTATCCCCCGGCCTTCTGTCCATTAAAGGAGCAGCCATATGATATGCCATTTAGTGAGTGGGAGTTCCTCAGTGCTCTTATACAGTGTCCTGACATGGCCCCTGGGCCTGATAGCATACATAGCCAAATGCTGACTCACCTCTCAGCAGAGAGCCAGCATAATCTCCTTGCCCTTGCAATGTTGGGAACGATCATAATCCCGGTGATAAAACCTGGCAAGAACCCTCTTCACGTGGATAGCTATGTAGCCCATGTGCATAGCTCACCTGGCCACCCAAACTATCGTTTTTCTTCGATGTGACGACGACGATCCAAATCAGGAATTGCCTTTTGTGTCCTGTCCCTTCTGTTGGAACTTGAATCTTTCCCTCTTCCATCTCCATATCAGGGCCATGCAAGTACACCTCCATGGTGCATGTCAAGGCCGCGTACTGGGCTTGGCTTGGCCAAGGACCAAAAGACTCGGTTCCCTCTGAGGCATTTCACCAGCAGTTTTTTGCTCTCTTAGCTGAGTTTACCAGATATGACGTGGTGTACACACATGGTTCACTGGTCGCTGGCTGCAGTGGCTTTGTGTACACTCGTGGCAGCCATATCAAACAACACTCTGCAGTGTTTACACTGTGGAGCTGGTGGCCATTTACTGAGCTCTCCAGCATGTAAGGGCCTGCTCAGGTGAGTCTTTCCTTATCTGCAGTGACTCCCTGAATAGCCTTCGAGCTCTTAACTGGTGCTACCTGTGATCCTCCCTGGTATTATCCATCCAGGGGGCCCTTTTAGCCCTTAAACAGTCCAGTTGATCGGTGGTGTTCCTCTGGACTCTGGGTCATGTTGGCAGCCCAGGAAACGAACGTGCTGACGGGCTATCCACGAGTCTGTTCTAAATATTGGCCTAACATCTATTGATCTGCAATGTTGTGCCATCAGGTTTCTAAACTTTGGGATACTGAGTGGCGTACCCCGACCATGCCGAACAAACTTAGGGCTGTTAAGGAGCCCACGGCTGTGTGACGTTCTTCCATGCCATGCTGGGACTCTCTAGTCCTGTGCGAGCTCCGCGTTGGCCATACTTGGCTCACACACAACTATCTCCTTCATGGTGAGGACCTGCCCCATTGTCTCTGTGGTTCCCGCTTGATGGTATCCCACGTATTGCTGGGATGCCCTATTTTAGCCACCTTCAGCTGGATTTTCATTTTCCTACAGTTTTATCTGATGTTTTAAGTGGTGATGGCTCAATGGCAGATTCAGTTTTAGGTTTTATTCGTGAGAGTGGTTTGTACCACTCTCTATAAAGCTTTGCTTCAGTCCTTTGTCTATGTTCCTCTTGTCTTGTGTTCTCCGATTGGAGGTATTCTTGTGTTACCACATGTTTAACCCTTCCTCTTTTTAATCTCATGGTCAGTCAACCACAGACATCGGCTTTTTCATTCCATTTGTTGTCGTTGTTTGGTGCTTCTGTGTGATTCTCATTTTGTGTTGTCTCTTGCTGACTTTATTGCCATTTTACTGACTCTGGGGGATATTCTTCCCCTTTTGTTATTTTACACTCTGGGCTCTTTTCCACATTTATGTGTTTTCTTCTGATGCCCAGTGTTGGAATGGAGGACTGATTACCCCTGCAGTTTTGTCCCCCTAAAACATGCAACCAACAACAACTGCATCAGATATATGTATAAACATGTCTTTAATTTCTGTGTGTATGTGTCTAGACTAGAATTTTTTACTTTGTGATCCCTAACTGCTTATAAAAATAATAGAAGGCTTACCATATGCTAATTTTAGTCTGGTTTTCTTTTCTTCCTTTTCTCAAAATCCTCTTCCTTTACCTGTCATTTGTGTTCAGTAAATTTTTCATTTCTGTCAGCAGCTCAGTGAGCCTCTGTACGGTGAGTTGTTATCTATCATCCATTATTGACATTCCAGTTGGGTTTTCCACTGTTAAAGTAAATGTAACCTACTCTTATTTAATTGGAATTGTCTAGCTATTAGACAAAACTTACACACTGTTCCACATTAAGATTTATAGTGACCTGTATTTATTTTACGGTCAATTATTTCTTATTTTCAGGCCAAACAACATGAAGGAAAGCAACCAAAAGAATGCGGATAATCTTCTATTAAATGACGACTCGATGGATACAATGGATCTGTACAAGTTATTTGAACGCAGGGAAAGTGTTGAAGGTTCCAGTGATGACAGGAACAATTCACAGGTGTGTAATTTGCAGTGAAACTACTTCATTCATAAATTTTAGAGGTAGATACAAATTAAAGATGGTTATATTTACAGGGAAAATATTACTCAAAGGGAAGGGAAGGATTAACAAAGATACTGGAAGAAGAAGGATATTTTGGCACTGATCAAGAAGAAAACGATGTTAAAAACCTTGTAGAGTCTTGTGCCTCTTGTGATGTAATTGACCTCCTTATGAAGTTTATCACGATACTCAGTAGCAAGTGGAATATTACATGGCCACTTGAACTAATCCCTGTCTATTTAGAAATGTACAAGTGTTTGAGGTAAGTAATAAAGATTAATGCAAGAATGAAAGTATTGTTTGGAAATAGTTTTTAATTACTAGAATATTTCTTCCACGGGAGGATGACAGTTTTTTGTGAGTACATGATAAGTATGGGGCTGCAAGCCGTTGCAGTACTTCTTCTTTTCCAGTTCTCCTATCTTATTGTCTGACTATGTCTTTCCTCAGGCTTGTTGCCATACGTCAGATTGTCTGCTGACAATGTAGCATGCTCATAGCGTGTCAAAACAGGAGCCAGTACATAGCTTCACTGTTGGCTTGTCTTGTCCACCAATTTAAGATAATAAATCAAACATTTCTAGAATCAGGAGACTCTTTCCTCCCTAATGATAGGGACTTCAGCAGTATTGAATCAGCTAAATGCAAAGCCAATTCTCTGTTCTTAATAGATGATTCTATGGACCCCATAAAACACTGCAGGAGAAAAAACACTTTTACAGTAAAACTAATAAATCAGTCAGACTTTTTTGATATCAAAGATTATGCAAAACATAAATTTGTAATGCACAAGGAAACTGTAGGTGATGAAAAGGTGGAGTGGATGAAAATTAAGTGGATGAGGTTCAAAGCATCTGAACCCATGAGAATTAAAATCCACTATTCACTGAATGAAATAGAAAGCTGCAAAATTATTGACTTTTCACCAGTGAAAAGGTGTGGTAACACTATGAAAATGACATGTGCTGTCCCTTCCCTATGGTCTCTGCTATCAGCTTATAAAGAGACAGTTAAAATAACTACAGCTAAGTATGAAGACCTAATGCCTTTGTTGCCCTATATTCCAACAGTTTCACATGCATTTTTCCAGTATTTAGAGGTGGAAAAACTAAGCAATACGAGAGAGTTTGAAGATGACCCACACACGCATTTTCTAGTTTGACTACAAAAACTTGCTGCCATAGTGGGCCATCTCCAAGAGTCTGAAATATGTGCTACTTTAAATGAGTATTGTTAGTATTAGATATTTGGTTTTTTTTTGTTTTTTTTTTTGGTTTCATGTTATTGGTACAATTTTATCAATGTCTACAAATGTCAATAGTTTCTTGTAACATGTATTCAAAAAATTATACGATGTACTAAACTTTGGGTCTATTTTTCTCAGTTTCATAAAAGTGGCAGTTGACCCACTCTTTCTCAGCCCTTCAGTTCTTTAGTGTGGAGTGTTATCACTCTGGGGACTCTCTCTCCTTGATCACACCATTGAAAGAAATGAAAATGAGATGACATTCAGAAACTTAATTCTCTCACGTCCTGGACTGCAGTTGGACAAATGGAGGAGCCACACTACAAATTACACAGACTATGTTGTTTTTGAAGAATATTTCATGCCTGCCAGACAGCAAGTTTGACATTTAATTATTCAGTCACACTTTTGGGGTATTTGCTTCCAGAAGAGGATCAAAATTGTGATCTACCAATGTAATGTGAAGCCATATTTCGCACTGCCATTGTAATGTGTTAGATGCCAATATTGCACATGTGTCATCCAAGCATACATTCAGCCTGAATTTTCAGATCTGTGGTTGGCCATTCATGTGCACTATCACATGTCTAAGTCAAAATATAATAATGGAAAGTCCAGGTTGGAATAAATAATATAGTGAGGACAGTTTACTACTCACCGCAAAGACGTGGCGACGAGCTGCGACAGGCACATACGGCACACAACACAGTCATACAACCATCACCTCCGACTGCCACACTTCGAATCACGCTCTGCAGCGAATCGGGGACGGGAGGGGAGGGGAGGGGAGGGGATAGAAAGGTTACGTCACGGTGGTGGGGATGGGTTAGATGAGAATAACGAGATGCAGCTTAGGAATGGAGTGGGGAGGCGGGTGAGGGGAGAAAATAAAATAAAGTAAAATAATTCATGTACACTGCAAGTGCACAAGACCACACACACACACACACACACACACACACACACACACACACACATATACACACACACGATCACACATTCACACACCACTCAAATCAGGCGAGGTTTGGGATACAGAGGTAGGAACTGTAAGGTATGGAAGGGGGTAAAAAAAATAAATAAATAAAAAAAATAATAATAATAATAATAATGAAGTTATCGTAGGTTGAGGCCTGGTTGATTTCGGGATCGGAGAATGTATTGTAGGGATAACTCCCATCTGTGCAGTTCAGAAAAGCTGGTGGTGGATGGGAGGATCCAGATGGCCCGGGTTGTGAAGCAGCCATTGAAATCAGTCAGGTGAAGATATGATAACTTTCCCTGATCCTTGAAGTGTGCCTTTGTACCACTATTGTCTTCTAAAACTGGTTACTACTGCCATTTCATGTACATTAAAAGACATGGAGTACTTCTGTTGTTAAGTCATTTCTATTCAAGAATATGTATCACAGGGAATGTTGTAAGAAGTAGGTTGAAGTTATTCAACAAGGAAATTACTGTACTGAAACAAAAAAACATCAAAAGGAACACACACTACACATGTTGGGTGTCATAACTGTTAGATCAAATGCTCAAACTTAAAAATAGCAAAGAAAAGGCTCACTGTGTTTTAAGAGCTGTCAAAATATTTTAGGTGTAACTGTTTATAAGGAAGAGAAGCCTCAGCTTAAATCGGGCAATAAAATGAGGCATTCGAAGTACTTAAAATTCCTAAAATAGATCTTTTCAGGAAAAGGAGAATGCAGGGTATGAAGGAGAAGAAGAAAGGATTAAGTGTGGACACTTCAGGCATAATGAACCATCAATATATGGAATTCTTCTCTCTTCTGTAATTAGAACAGAATTTGGGAGGATAGGACATCAAAATAGGATGGCAGATTCATTTTGGTTTAGTTCATTCTGGTGTTTTACGTAATTCAGGTAGTTCAAGGCTGTTGTTGTTGATTTCTCGTGGTGTCTTCACCATTTTTACCACTACTTTTGTTGGGAAGGTAGAGCTGTTTTCTAACTGGAGAAAATGGCGATGGATTGGAAATATATACTGGTTTGGGAGTTGACTTTGACACCTTCCTTTCATGGGCAAGTGATCTATAGACTGAACTATCCAAAGATGACCTAACTTCAAAACTCTTGCAACAGTACCTGTTCTCCCACTTCCAAACTTCAACTTGATTCTCCACACTTTGCAGGACAAGCAGTCTTGTGATAAAGGATTTTGTGGAAAAATGATTCATTCATGGCATAGCTCTTCTCTCCTATAATCGGAGTCATAATGACATTCCTGAAAGGGAGTGAGTGTTCAGTAGTGTTCTGAACACTCTACTGTGTGAAATTTAAACATGATTTTAGTGAATTATTAACAGTACTTTAGTCCATGTGTTGAGTTGCCGTAGCTGATGATAGTGTCAAGAGACATCAGCAGGTGAGAGACATCATTAGCAGGATCCATCTTTTCTTCAAGCACAATGCAACCCTGTGTGCCACAGCTGTCACTTGGAACTTGGAACGCAGCAACCCCCATCTGTGCCTTGAGCTATGCTATCCACAGCTGTTGTGCATCGATTGTAGCCATCCTTTTTTGTTGTGTACCTTCAGTTGTTGCAAATATTCCATATGACAACTTTGAACATGGCTGATTAACAGCAAACGTAATTAAATTTTTTAAACAATTTTTTATATCAGCCAACTGATTTTATAATTTTTAGGTGCTTGACCAAGGTTTTGTTACTACTAGGGACAACTTCATCAGAAGAATAAAGACAGTTAGTTACATGAAACACATGACGTCAAAAATATTACAAGCAGGATTGCTCAAGTCGATTTCAATAAAAACTAGCTTTTTGCCATACAAATAAAACCAGTATGGTGTGAAGAGCATGCCTTTCAAAGCTGTGCCAAACTCTTAGACTTGTCTTCAAATTGTCACCCATTTAGGTTTATGTCAGTTTATAAAGACAGTTTTTCTATTTCTTACAGACCTTCTAAGCACTCTTGCAAACTGTATGTCCTTTTGTTTGCATCTAATTGTGCAATTTCTTTTGTAATCTTAGTAGTAACACTTTCACTTCTAAATCCTTGCAGATTATTTTGAATTATCTGTGTACAGAATCTATCCAGATAACTATTTTCTGAGGTCAGAGTATTTTGTTACTATTAAGAATCTCATTTCTAAATGACATATTGATGAATTTTCTTCTTTTCCTGAATGTTGTTGCTTGCTTCTTTTATCAGGCACTTATGAAGTCTTGCAAACATCTGCACCATGGTACCTTATTGGTTGTAACAGACAGGGCCTTTCAGGTTCTGAGATTACTAAAGGCCACCCTTATCTAGGGTTACCCGGTGCAAGTGGAGGCCCACTGTACTCTCAACTACTCTCGTGGGGTTGTCTACAGTAATCTGCTTGATGGTTTGACTGAGGATGAAATCAAGGATTACTTCTCTGATCAGGGCCTCACAGCGGTACATAGGGTCATGAACAGGGTCAACAATGAATTGGTCCCAATTTGCACTATTTTCTTAACATTTGATCGGGTAACTCTGCCTCCTCAACGTCCGACCTTATATCCCTAATCCCAGCCACTGCTACCAGTGTCAGTGTTAGAACCATACCAGGCAGTCATGTAAAACTCAGGCTAAATGCGTCACATGTGGCAGGTATGCTCATGAGGGTGAGTGTTCACCTCCTCCCCCTCGCTGCCTAAACTGCATGGGTAACCACGCTGCCTCTTTCCGTGACTGTCCCGTCTATTGTGACAATCGAGTGATTCAAGAAATAAGATCAAAGAAAAGGTGCTGACACAGGTCGCAAGGAAAATGTTTGCCAATCATAAACAGAGTACATGAGTATCTGGGACTTTCAGCTCAGTTGTTGGTACTCCACGACAACTGCGAGACACGTCTACACAGACATGTAATCTACAGTTTAGTGCTACTGTGGCGACAACACCCAGTCACATTAAGGCATCATTGTCACCTCTTGCCAAAAGCACACACGTGCTACCAAACCTCCGCTTGCACCAGTGAAATCTCTTGCCTCACTGACAGAGATGCGGAAATCCAAGAAAGATTATACAGGGTCATCAATCCTTAGCCCAACGGCCGTAGGTGGAGGTGGTGGGGAGGTTTTTTCCTGCTCCACCCTGTGAGGATTTTGTTTGTGTAGTATTCTTGTGAAAGTAGAACGTGTTTCTCAGCTGAGGCAGTACTGTGTGTTGCGAGTCAGTGTTCATAGGGAAATGGTGTAAATCACTCATTCTATTTGCCAAAGAGTATCCATCTGAGTCATATGTGTGTACAGAACCAGTGCGTGAAGTACAGAGATAATTTCGTGCCAAATTTCCTAATGTTCTTGTGCCTAATGGGAGACTTCTTGCGCTCATCTAGCTCACAACCGTCTGGGTCTTCAACTGATACCCACCACAATTCAAAGAAGTCTGCCAGGGGGAAGAAATCTTTCCCTTCCCCCTCCCGGTGATCCTTTTCCATGACGTCATCTAGTGACGCCCTCCCCCGGACAGACTCTGTGTCACCGGGGTGCAATGGCACTGAAGCCACTGTTGAATTAATGGACCAAGTTCCTCCTCTCTTAGATCCAACTAATTGTAAGCATTCACATTGTGGTCTTCCACAGTCACAGGGGTGACTGTTCGTTTAACCTCTTTCCATTTCTCATCTCACTATGGTTATCCTTCAATGGAACATTTGCGGCATTCATTCCAATAGAATGAAACCTACTCGCCACTAATTGTCTGCCTTCAGGAAACAAAACTACATCTTCATACTCGCTTTAACGTGCCACACTTCTCCTCAGTCCGCTTCGACTTTCCTTGTAGCAGGGATTCCAGCTCATGTGGCATCATGCTGCTTTTAAGAGATGATATCCATTTCCATATCATCCCTTAGCGAACCTCGATTCAAGTAGTATCAGTTAGACTGTCCTTCTCTGGTTTCAGCTTCTACCTGTGCGATATCTACACACTGTCATTCTTTGCTGTTGCCAGGACTGACCTTCTACACTTAATTGACCAGCTTCCTCTTCCTTTCTTGTAAGTCTGCGATTTCAGTGTCCACCATCCTCTTTGGGGCTCTCCATACCCTTGTCAGAGGGGATCTCTCCTGGTGGATTTCCTCAACCAACTTAACCTCACCTGTCGTAATTCTGGCGAACCCACTTATCTTTCAGACTCCACACACACCTTTTCCCACTTGGACCTTTCCATCTGCATTGTTCAACTGGCCCATCGCCTCGAGTGGTCTGTTCTTTCAGACACACACTCGAGTGACCATTTCCGTCTTCTGATGCCCTTCACTCCAGCTTGTCCATCCAGCTAGCAGCTTTCCAAAGCTTGTTGGCACTCTTATTCTTTCTTAGCTACTTTCCGTGAACGTCCTTTTCCCAGTATTGAGTACTGGGTCGACTATGTTACTACTGTAATCCTCACTGCCACAGAACATTCTATCCCTTGCGCCTCTTCCTTGATGCGATGTCCCCCAGTTTCCTGGTGGATTGAGGAATGCAGCAAAGTGCTCAGAGCTTGGAGACGTGCTCTAAGAGTCTTTAAATGCTATCCCACGTAGCAAAACTGTGTTCATTACAAACGGTTGCGTGCAAAATTCTGCTGCATTTTTCAGGAAAGCAAACAAGCTAGTTGGCTTTCCTTCACTAGTTCATTTAACAGTTTTACCCCCTCCTCTGTTGTCTGGGGTAACCTTTGCAGACTTTCAGGGACCTTGTCTCATTCCTTGACCCTGGGTTTAACCATAGCGAACAATATTATAGTGAATCCCACGGACATCTCCAACGCTTTGAGGCGGTTTTTTACTGAGATTTTGAACTCCTCACACTACCATATCTCTTTACTTCTTCAGAAACAGGTAGTGGAAGCGAGGTTGCTCTCTTTCTCGTCTCAGAAACGGGAATGTTATAATGCCAATTTCACAATGAGCGAGCTTCAACATGCACTCTCCTCAACATGGTCCTCCGCTCCAGGCATTCATGTACAGATGTTAAAACACCTTTCTTCTGAAGACCTGCAATTTCTTCTAAGATCATGCAACCACATTTGGATGGAAGTCATGTTTCCTTGGTGCTGGTGTGAAGCCGTTGTGATTCCTCTACCTAAGCCTGGAAAGGATAAACATCTACCTTGTAGCTACTGTCTGATCTCCCTCACGAGTAGTGTTTGCATTGTGATAGAATGTATGATTAATGGTCGATTGGTATGGTGGCTCAAATCTTGTAATCTCCTCACCAATGCACAATGTGGTTTTTGTAAGCAACATTCAACAGTCGATCATCTAGTCACCCTATGAACTCATATTGTGAATAATTTTCTGCAGTAGTGCCAAACAGTGGCTGTATTTTTCGATTCAGAAATGGCATATGACACCTGCTGGAGGATGGGTATCCTTCACACTCTGCACACATGGGGTCTCCGGGGTCGCTTACCAATCTTTATTCAGGAATTCTTAAAAGACCGTGTTTTTTGAGTGTGTGTGGGTTCAGCCCTTTCGAACACTTTCCTGCAGGAGAAGGGTGTACCTCGAGGCTTGGTGTTGAGCATCACTGTATTTGCTATAGCAATTAATCCTATTATGTACTGTTTCACACTGGGTGTCTCAACTTCTCTCTTGATTGATAATTTTGCAATTTGTTGCAGCTCTCAACGAACCTGTCTCCTTGAACGGTTTCTTCAGCGATGTCTCGACCATCTTTACTTCTGGAGCATCAACAACGGCTTTTGCTTCTTCATAGACAAGACAGTCTTTATGAACTTTTGGCAGCATACAGAATTTCTCCCTCCTTTCCTCCATCTCAGACCAGTTGTTCTTCCGTTCATAGACACTACCAAATTCTTGGTACTACAGCTCACTGTATCCGTTCACTTAATGTTCTCAGTGTTGTATGGTACCTCATGGGGAGCAGATTGGACCACCCTCCTCCACTTTTACTGATCCCTTGTCCGCTCGAAACTAGATTACAGATGTATCATCTATTCATCAGCTTGACCATCTATCTTACGCTGCCTTAACACGATCCACAACCAAGGGATCCGTTTAGCAACAGGAGCTTTCTACACAAGCCTTGTTGAGAGTGTCCATGCTGAATTGCTGCTGTTGTTCCGAAGGGGGGTCCTCCTTAGATATTAATGCGAGTCGGTTGACATCTATGCGTGGCCATTCATCCTATGAAGCTTTTTATTTATGATTCCCATGATCATCACTATGCAGCGAGTCCTTCTCTAGTACATCCTGGAGTCCGTTTTCATAAACTTCTTCGCAAACTTGTCTTTACACTCCCTGCCATGCTCACGGCTGGAGTGAGCTCTTGCCCGCCCTGGCTCTGTCCCGAGGTCCTTGTTAACTTTGACTTCCATTTGCTTCCCAAAGACTCTACCGCTGACCTCGCCTATCGCAGCATGCTTGTAGCTCTTCATTCACAGCTTGCAGACAGTGTCTTGACTGTTGGTTCCAAGACTGACCATGGTGTTGGATGTGCCTTTGTGCATGGTGACTTTTCTTTCCAGTATCATCCCCCAGACTGCTGCTCAATCTATATGGTGGCGCTCTTCACCATTTATTAGGCCACTCAGTACATCAGGTGACATCAGCGTTCTAAATGTGTCATATGCTCAGATTCCCTTAGTGCACTCCAGAGCCTATATGTGCTGTATTCTGTCCACCACATACTGCAATGAATCCAACAGTGCCTTCACTCACTTACTGCCAATGGGGCCACTGTACAGTTCCTCTGGGTCCCGAGGCTGCTGATGCTGCTGCAAAGGTTGCAGCTCTCCTTTCTCGTCCTGCTACGTATTGTGTCCCTTCAGCCAACCTTCGTGCCATCCTTTCTGGATGTGTCGTCTCACTCTGGTGTGCCCATCGGTCTTCCCTTCAAGGAAATAAACTCAGGGAGGTTAAGCCTCTTCCTATTGCCTGGTCAACCTCCTCTCGCCGTGAGGAGGTCATTCTCTCCTGGCTGTGCATAGGCCACTCGCGGTTCAGCTATCGCCACTTATTAAGCGGCAACCCTGCTCTGCTGTGTGATTACTGTTCCGAACTGTTGACTGTACACCACCTTCTGGTCCAGTGCCCATTTTTTAATCGAGTTCGATGGAGTCTGTGTTTATCATCAGAACTGTCTAATGTTTTAGCGGATGGCATGGGTTCTGTTGATCGCATTTTACTTTTTATACATCATACCAGTATGGCGAAAGAAGTTTAAAATCCTTCACTTGAGGAATTCTGTTGTGTCCTTGTTTCTTTACCTTTTCTTGTATCGCCTTTTTACCTCTGTCTATGTTTAGTCCTTGTTTTTAATAAGCACGGACATGGTGCTTATGACCTTTGTAGTTTTGCGACCTAAATTCCCCCCCACAAAAAGAGAGAGAGAGAGAGAGAGAGGAAAGAAATAATCAGGCACATATGTATTCATTCTGTTAACCACAACTTATTTACAATTACATATCTTGTAGCAATATATGCCTCTCCAGCTTCTGTGATCAGGAGCCCTTTATGGGAGTGGCCTCACATTTTCATGTACATAATTATGGACTCCTTTTTCTTTTAGTATAGCAGTCCAGTCCTCCATGACTATTGGGTTTTATTATCAATTAATTTTACAAATTAATTGTTTAATTGTTCAATTCCTCCCTTTCTTCCCCTCCTCCTTCTCCTTCCCCCCCCCCCCCCCCCTCTTAGACAAAAAATTGCAATTTATTCAGGAATAAGTATTTTGGCATATTAGAAACCTATGGACTTCAGTGGCTCATTTCAATGTAATTTTGTTACTAACAAGGAGGCCACATGGGTATCGGATTTTAAAATTTTTTTATACTTGCGGTACATGAAGTTCAGGACTCTAATAACAATCAGCCAAAGCCATTCAACGCAACTCTCAAAAATTCTTGAGAAAATAGACTGAAGATTTGCAAGTACATGTAAGAACCAATAATTAAATCAGTTGCACCATCTGTTGGTGTAGTTCAGGTGGTAGCTTTCTGGTCCTTAAACCATAGGGGCGGTGGTTTGAATCCTGCCAGAAGAGATTGTTTTTATTTATTTATTCTTTTTTTGTGTTTAAATACTTACACAATTTTAATATCTTTTTCATGAAAATACACATGATTTTCTATATTTCAAAAAAGGTTGTTAATAATGATGATAAAAAAAAGAAAAGAAAAAAAGTAAGATACATTTTCACAGTATATGCTTCACTATTAGTTGATGATGGTAATCTGATTGTTCAGTTTGTGAAGAGCTATGATGCTGTTTCAGGAAGTCATCTCCATAGCTACTAATGGCTTTCCAAGCAGCTAACCTACCTAATCATTATTTTAGATGACTACAAAGTGTTCAGCTCGTTTACATACTCATAAATAAAAACTGACACAACATGCGGAATTACAGATCCCAAAATGTTTTATATAACTGAATTTGAAAATAAATATAAAAAATAGAAATCAGATGACTTACCAAAAGGACCGGCTCATCGATAGGCACAAATAATTGCACACAAACACACATACAAGCTTTTGCCACCACTGGCAGCTTCTTCAGGAAAAAGGGGGAGGAGAAAGGGAAGGATATGGGTTTTAAGGAAGTGGAAAAGGAGTCATTCCAATCTCAGGAGTGGAAGGACTTACCTTGGGGACAAAAAGGAAGGTAAACAAATACACACACACATACACACACACACACACACACATCCAAACGCAAACACACCTAGTGTGAGTGTATGTGTATTTGTTTACCTTCCTCTTTGTCCCCAAGGTAAGTCTTTCCACTCCTGGGATTGGAATGACTCCCTTTCCACTTCCTTAAAACCCATATCCTCCCCTTTTTTCCTCTTTTTCCTGGAGAAGCTGCCAGTGGTGGCGAAAGCTTGTATGTGTGTTTGTGTGTGATTGTGCCTCTTGACAAGCCGGTCCTTTTGGTAAGTCATCTGATTTCTATTTTTTATATTTGTTTATCCCACCTGGAAAGTTTCCTTCTATAATTTTCATTTCATCAATTTGAATCTAACAATCACGATCGTTTGCTATTGCTCTGAATTTGAAAATAAAATAAAATAAAAAGGAAAAAGAACTTGTCACAACAGGATTTGAACTATCGATTCTATGCTCGTGAAGCCAGAATGCTGCCATCTGAGCTACACTGCCAGATGCTGCAGATACTTAAAAGTCGATTTTCTCAAGAATTTTTGAATATTGCGTCAAATGGTTTTGGCTGATTGTAATTTATAAAGACATTATAAAATCCAATACCCATGTGGCCTCCTTGTAAGATTTATTTTGTTTGTTACCCAAATTATCTTTGTTTCTGTGTGCAATATGCTGTCACTCGACTGTACAAACATACCAAAACAACAGGTGTAAAATTATTGTCACATTGGAGGAAAGCAAGTATAGTATTTTGGTGATCTTGTACTGTATTTAGTGAAGAGAAGAATGTGGTTCAAATTGTCCAGTTAATCAGCAAACCCATCAATACTGCTTTGAGTTATTGTTGACATACAGCTGACACTGGAAGGAAAGCAAACCCTTGACAGAATCCAGCAGTACTGAATGCAGGCTGTGCAAGGAACTGTGATTGAAAATTATAGAGGAATGGTAGTAAAATTTTGAATAATGATTTTCAGGATACAAAGAAAGGGGGAACAAACTATAGTATTTGATTATAACATATTTCTTTTAAAGACCGCAAAGGAAAGATAATAGAGATTAGGGCTCATACAGAACCATACAGGCATTCTTTTTTCCCTCATTCTATTTGGAAGTGGAACAGAAAAGGAAATGGCTAGTAGTGGTTAGAGATACCCTCCGCCATGCACCTTGCAGTGAATTGCAGAATATGAACTTATATGTAAATGTAAACTTGTCCAAACAAAATTTTAAACAACACTGTTTTTTCCAGAGAACATGTGAAACATCCTTCCGTTTTTGCGCAAGAAGAAGGTGTTGATATCAAAGCAGATACATCAGCCACTATATTATATTTAGAAATCTGCCTTGACAAATCACTGAATGATAAAACTTCAACAGATTATGAGCTGCTGTAAGTATTTCACTGATATAAACTAGAATATTAGGTATTCTTAAGTTTTCTCAGTATATATTATATTCCATGAAGTTTCAGGAATGGAACTGATATACACTGGAGATTGTTGACTCATGTCACTGACTTTGGTATAAAGGTTGGCGTGGTGACACGTGCATCATGGCAGCCGATATGTAAGTGCCCTCTGTCAATTTAACATCCACTACAAAAACTGCTCTGTCTATGGCATACAGGTGCATGCATAATTGTAACACTACACGCACGCTCTCTGTCAGAATGCACTCATAAACTAAAATTCAAAGGTCAAATTAAGACAAATGAATAAAATTAAAAAAATATAAATAACATTATCAGTCAGTCTGTCAGTAGGCAATAAAACATTTCCTATTACTAGATATTGAAGAAATTGGTATTTGTAGCAGGCACTGAATACAGCTGAGGTCGACACATGAAATTTTGGTGAAGTTCGTGACATGCACCAACAATCTCCAGTATGTGTTGCTCACCTGAAGATAGCTGAATGGTTGTCATGTAAAATGTCCTTCTAAGACGTTGTTGTGATAATCGTTGCTGCATTCCCGAAACTTCATGGAATAACAATATTATTTAATATATTTTGATGATTGTTGCTATTATTGTGTTTGTAGATCTACTTACTAGATTTTAGCCATGCTTATGTGCTGTACAGTTCAGTGAAAGTTATGACAAGAAGAAATACCTTTCTTAAATCTGATAGGTCAGAAATGGAAAATCATTTTCAACAAATTATCAGTGTTGATGTGCCTATTATTCTTGGCATATTAAGCTATTACCAGACCCATTAGACATTTAAACAGTTCAATTCTAACTTGACATACAATGTGGATGTTAGTTTTTTACTAAGTAATAAGGGCATTATCTTTATAAGGTCCTGCACTAGTCTATGTTGTCATCAAAACAGTGTTTTCGATGTAGAAAGCTTGTAATAGCAATAAGTATACTACACTTACAATATTATATAATAATGGAAAGTCCAGGTTGGAATTAATAAAATAGTAAGGACAGTTTACAACTCACTGCAAAGACGTGGTGACGAGCTGCGACAGGCACATACAGAAGACACACACATACAACACTTTCAGCTACCAGCCATGGCCTTCTTCAGAAAATAGAACACTCACGCAATCACACAGGCACACAACACACTCATACAACCATCACCTCCGGCTGCCGCACTTTGGCAGCTGGAGGTGATGGTTGTATGACTGTGTTGTGTGCCTATGTGATTGCGTGAGTGTTCTATTTTCTGAAGAAGGCCATGGCTGATAGCTGAAAGTGTTGTATGTGTGTGTCTTTTGTATGTGCCTGTCACAGCTCACCCTTACAATATTGTAAGATGTCAGCTTGGAAATGATTGGTCTTCAGGTAAATAGGTACTATTAAGAATTAAGAGCCTTGGCTTCTAAATTGCATTCACTATAATGTGAACACCAGCACCTTAATAGTTGACAAGGTCACTTCTCACAGCATAACATTTGTAGTAATGCAATAGAGGGTAACGATTTGGTGATCAGTAAGAATATGCATTACCATTGCACAAAAAATCAGGTCAGCTCCAAGATAAAAGAAATTATCCAGGCTTCAGCCCACAGATGTGTATTTGCACCTCTCTCTCTCTCTCTCTCTCTCTCTCTCTCTCTCTCTCTCTCTCTCTCTCTCTCTCTCTGTCTGTGTGTGTGTGTGTGTGTGTGTGTGTGTGTGTGTGTGTGTGTGTGTGTGTCTCTGTCTGTCTGTGTGTGTGTGGGGGGGGTGTTTTTTTTTACCATCACTGCATTCCTTAGCTGCATATTTTTTTTTTCCATCAGTCTAGTACTTACTGTTCCCTGCAGCAGCACTCAAATCCATCCCCACTACCACCTTCTTCCACCTTTTGATCCTTCCCATTTCCCTTCACCTCCCCTCCTCTCTCATCCCATCCCATCATCTCAGAGTTTTACTTCAAATGCAGAGATGATGGTTGTGTAGCTGTGTGTGGCTGTTTTTGGAATGTAGGTATAAGTTCCATTTCAGCCACAGCCTTCATCAGAAAAAGGGCATGTACTCTCACACTCACACACACACACACACACACACACACAACACCATGACCACCACCACCACCACCACCATCATCATCTCTGGCTGCTGTATTCTGAGTAAACTCTATGGAGATCGGTTGGGAGAAAGGGAACAGGAAGGATGCAAGGCAGTGGCAGGGATGGGTATAGTGCTGCCATGGAAAGTAGGTAGTAGATAGGTGAAAAGAGATGCATCTTAGAAATGGAGTGATGAACGCAGGGGAGAATGTGCATACACAAATATAAGGAGTATGCATGAAATAGGAAAGGTGTAGGATAGAGGATGCAGGAACTGTTCAGTGTGGGGGAAAATAGGTTATCGTAGGTTGAGGTGTGGATAATTTCTTTTTTCTTAGAGTTGAACTGCTTTTTGTGTGCATATTCTTACTATAAATGTGTTGACAAAATTGTATAAAGTGCTCCTCATTCCCTGATTTGCAGTATTTCACTTTTTGATGTTGGGTGTTTAAAGATATTTTGCAGCAGAAAGCACTGAAATGTACTTAGCGTCCTTCAGTAGAAGAAAACACACATTCCTTCTTAAAAGTATGCTATTTATTTTTCCACGGCACCAACAGTTCAACTTCTAACTAGTACAAAGCTCATTACTTCGACTGCTTTTTACAGATAAAAGTTTGTGCTACAGTCTTCTCTGGTGCTCTGCTCTCAGATTGTGGCAAACTAACTAAACTCATCTCCACTGACTGCCACTGCAGAGTGCATCTATACATAGTTTCATTAACAATTTGTATATTGTTATAAATAATCAAACACTTTCTGCTAATTTAAATTTAATGAAGGTTACAAAACAGTTTTGAATATTTACAACAAACAAATTAAACGCCATTATTATTGTAAATGTGGTAGAAAATATAAAAGTGTTGAACACTGATTTAACTAATTAAAAGAAAAATGATGTGATTCTGAAGCAGTTATAATTTACAGTGGTTTGTAATGACATACATCATTTTTTCTATGTTGCCTCCAATTTGTGAATTTGTGATTCCTAGCTCAAAATTAATAAACATGCATTGTTTAGTTACATTTTCTAGAATCTTAATTATTAAATTAATTACTCATGTGGACTGCTAATTATTTGCATATTTGATTGAACTTCTGCAAGCCTAAAAATTTAGTTAACGTACGTGATTAGCTGCTAAAAGGTGTGAGAAATTTGTAAAATAAGAATAATTGTAGTGAATCTTCTGGAGCCATAATAATTAAGGTACAGGATAACATTAATTTCTGAATGAATTCTCCCATAGGTCCAAAAATGTACTTTGTATACATGCATATTCGCTAAAGGATGCAGGAACATAATGGGCAGGACTAAATGTATCACATGCTGGATAACCAATTTATTATGTACTGGGGGATTTTTGATGCTGCTGCAAGTAATCTATACAAGTATGCTGTCCATAATATCTGTAATGATATTCCTAACCCACTGTATTTACAGCTGCTGGTGGGCTGTGCTAGGATTGCATCATTTGGTAGATGATGATAGAGGGTATCGGGTGTTTCAGCAAGACTTATCCGAGTATGTTTCCATTGTAATGGACGTCGGCAACTTTCAGATTTTGAATATTACTTGTGTTCCTTGTTTTAATGGGAATGTTTATCAAATCATTTATGAGCAAGGAAATTGAAGTTCATCAATGTATACAATAACAATATTTAAATTTCAACCTAATATTTCAAAATTCTATATAGGTAATTGGTTCGTTGTTGTTGTTATGGTCTTCAGTCCGGAGACTGGTTTGATGCAGCTCTCCACCCTACTCTATCCTGAGCAAGCCTTTTCATCTCCTCATAAGAACGACAACCCACATCCACTTGAATCTGCTTACTATACGCGTCTCTTGGTCTCCCTCTGCGATTTTTACCCCACACACTTCCCTCCAACGCTAAATTCACAATTCCTTGATGTCTAAGAATGTGTCCTACCAATCTATCCCTTCTTTTAGTCAAGGTATGCCAGAAATTTCTTTTCTCCCCAATTCGGTTCAGTACCTCCTCATTAGTTACGCGATCCACCCACCTAATCTTCAGCATTCTTCTGTAGCACCACATTTCAAAAGCCTCTATCCTCTTTCTGTCCACACTGCTTATCGTCCATGTTTCACTCCCATACAAGGCAACACTCCATACAAATGCCTTCAGAAAGGACTTCCTTAGGCTTAAATCAATATTCGATGTTAACAAATTTCTCTTTTTCAAAAACGCCTTTCTACCCATTGCCATTCTGCATTTTATATCATCTGTACTGCGACCATCATTTGTTATTTTACTGCCCAAGTAACAAAACTCATCTACCTCCTTTATTGTTTCGTTACCTAATCTAATTCCTTCAGCATCACCTGATTTTCTTACACTGCACTCCATTACCCTAGTTTTACTCTTGTTAATGTTCATCTTATATGCACCTTTCAGCACACTGTCCATTCCGTTCAATTGCTCTTCCAGGTCCTTTGCTGTATCTGACAGAATCACTATGTCGTCGGCAAAACGCAATGTTTTTAATTCTTCACCCTGAACTTTAATTCCTTCTCCAAATTTCTCCTTGCTTTCCTTTATAGCTTGCTCAATGTACAAATTGAACAACATTGGGGAAAGGCTACAACCCTGTCTTACTCCCTTTCCAACCACTGCATCCCTTTCATGCCCTTCAACTCTGACAACCGCTGTCTGGTTTTTGTACAAGTTGTAAATAACCTTACGCTCCCTATATTTTACTCCTGCTTGCTTCAGAACTTGAAAGAGTTTATTCCAATCAACATTGTCAAAAGCCTTCTCCAAATCTACAAAAGCTAGAAATGTAGGTTTGCCTTTTCTTAATCTATCTTCTAGGATAAGCCGTAAAGTGAGTATTGCCTCCCGTGTTCCTACATTTTTCCTGAACCCAAACTGATCTTCCCCGAGGTCGGCTTCTACCAGCTTTTCCATCCTTCTGTATATAATTCGTGTTAATATTTTGCAACCATGACTTATCAAACTGATGGTTCTGTAGTTTTCACACCTGTCTGCACCCGCTTTCTTTGGAATGGGGATTATAACATTTTTCTTAAAGTCTGAGGGTACTTCACCTGTCTCATACATCTTACACACAATGTGAAACAATTTTGTCATGGCTGGTTCTCCCAGAGACTTCAGTAGCTCTGACGGGATATCATCTACCCCAGGGGCCTTGTTTCGACTTAGGTCTTTCAGTGCTCTGTCAAATTCATCTCTCAGTATAGTATCTCCTATTTCATCATCATCATCATCTACGTTCTCTTCCCTTCCTACAATAGTGTCTCGAAGTTCATTTCCTTTGTAGAGCCCCTCTATATACTCTTTCCACCTTTCAGCTTTCCCTTCTTTGCTGAGAACTGGTTTTCCATCAGTGTCCTTGATATTCATAGAGCTGTTTTTCTTATCTCCAAATGTTTCTTTTATTTTTCTGTAGGCTGTATCTATTTTTCCCCTATTTATACATTCTTCTACATCCTTGCATTTGCCTTGGTTCATAATTTTTTAATTTGCAGTAGTGTAGTCATTTTCGTTGTTACCAACTTCTCTCATTTTGTTTCCTTGCACATAGATACTGAAGGTGAAAACCGTTTCACCCTATTGTTTTTGGAGGCACTGTAATTCATTAAACAATGGCTATTATGAAATCAAGTAAACAGATTCTTCATGACAAGTAAATTACATATGTTGGAATTTGTCTCAAGTTCCCTTAGTCGATAAAAATGTTAATTCCAGTGTGATTAAATGTTTAGTGTCTGCAGCACTATACTTTTGAAAATGTTTAACAGGACAAATAAAACCATGAGATGATAATTTTCTTTATTTTCTTTGGTTTCTTTGGTTTTTCTTTTTTCTTTTTTTCTTTTTTTTCTTTTTTTTTAATGTAAATATTTTTATGCTCATTTTTCTGTGCTCATTTTCTTTGCCAAGTTATCACTGTATAAACAATCTACTTTTCAGAGTAAAATCTTTCTTTGATAAATAACGACAAATATACTTTTTGCAGTGCTTTGGAAAACAGTTTCTAATATTTTTCTTGCTTATTGTTCCAAGTCCACTTATTGGTAATTTTTGTTTGTGCCATAGATTAATAGTTTAATGAACTACATTGTTTGTATTATTTTGCATCTTTTTAAATAAACTCTTTTTTTTTTTTTTTTTTTTTTTTTTTTTCGTGTAGTGCTGAAAAGTCACTCACAGCAGAAGGGCTTGGACAACTGACATTCCTGTCAATTCATGAAAATTTGTTTGGTTCTGGATACATGACCTACATTATGCGTATACTGTGGATGAAAGCTCATCTGTATCTACATCTGGGGAATATTGATACTGCAGTACAGTCACTAGATACAGTAAGTGTTACATTTGTGAAATCGATTTTACTACTCATTGTGGCAGTTCATTGGTACATAAAACTTTTATCTTCACACATGTTACCATTACTGAAAATACAACATAAAATATGTTTATGTGACTAAAATGAGCTTTTCCTACAGGTTAGGCACATTACAATAAACAAACTTTGACATAACTTACCTGATTCTGTAATCTGTTATTGCGCTCAGATAGTTTTAGGCACCGAAAGCTGGCTAAATGATGATGTGGCAAGTTCAGAAATATTTAGCGAAGTGTGGAATGTATAACGGAAAGATAGATCTGATACAACTGGAGGAGGAGTGTTCATCACTGTGGACAAAGATATTGTTTCTACGGAGATCGAGGTTGAAAGTAACTGTGAAGTTATCTGGGCACATATAACAGGTCTAAAAGAAGTAAAGTTAATATTTGGGTGTTTTTACCGGCCCCCCAGTGCTGCTGTAGCAGTTTTAGAATCATTCAAGGAAAGTCTACACCAGGTATTGCATAGGTATCCGGGCCATGTAATATTAGTCGGAGGTGACTTCAACCTTAAGAGTATAGATTGGGACCTCGCTAGTTACTTTCAGGCGGTACAGACAAGCAGTCTTGCGAGCTACTTTTGGACACATTCTCCGAAAATTGTCTTGAGCAGTTAAACCGGCAACCCACACACAATGGAAATATTCTAGACCTTATAGCCCCAAACAGGCCTGACCTTATTAACGATGTCTGTGTAGAGACAGGAATTAGTGATCATGATATCGTCATAGCGTTGATGGTGACCAAAGTTCATAAACCAATCAAGAAGGCTAGGAGCGTGTTTTTGTTGGGAAGAGCCGACAAGCAAATTTTACGATCGCACTTAGAAAATGAATGGGCATTGTTTAATTCCGGGACTATGGATGTAGAGGAATTGTGGACTAAATTTAAGTGCATTGTTAATAAAGGGTTAGAGAAATATGTGCCAGTAAAGACGATTAAGTATGGAAAAGATCCACTGTGGTATAATAATAATGTCAGAAAGCTGCTGAGAAAGTAAAGGCTGTTGCACTCTTGATTCAAAAAAGAACACGCAAATGATGACAGGCAAAAGTTAGTAGAGATTCGTGCGTCTATAAAAAGGTCAATGTGTGAAGCATACAATAATTATCACAGCCATACAGTAGCAAAAGATCTTTCCGAGAACCCGAAAAAATTCTGGTCCTATGTAAAATCGATAAGCGGGTCAAAGCCCACTGTCCAGTCACTAGTTGATCATTCCGGGGCAGTAATAGAAGAAAGCAAACGGAAAACTGAAGTTCTAAATTTAACCTTTAAGAAATCTTTTATGCAGGAGGACTGCACAAATATACCATCATTTGATCAACGTACTAATTCCGAAATGGGGGACATAGCAATAAGTATTTCCGGTGTAGAGAAGCAGCTGAGAGAGCTAAATACGAAAAAGTCTGCTGGTTCGGATGGAATACCAGTTCGGTTTTACAAAGACTATTCTGCGGCGTTGGCCCCCTTACTTAGCATGCATTTATAGCAAATCTTTAATTCAGCGCAAAGTTCCTAGTGATTGGAAAAAAAAAGTAGGTGACTCCCGTGTATAAGAAAGGAAAGAGAACTGACCCATACAATTACAGGCCAATATCGTTGACATCAGTTTCATGTAGAATTTTGGAGCATATTCTCAGTTCGAATATAGTAAATTTCCTTGAAACGGAAAAGCTTCTTTCCATGAATCAGCACGGGCTTAGGAAACATCGTTCATGTGAAACTCAGCTTGCCCGTTTCTCACATGACATCTTGCGAGCCATGGACGAAGGGCAACAGGCGGATTGTGTTTTTCTCGAATTCAAAAAGGCGTTCGACGCGGTGCCACACTGCAGACTGCTAACGAAGATACAAGCTTATGGAATAGGTTCACAGATTTGTGACTGGCTGGAAGACTTCCTAAGTAATAGATCGCAGTACGTTGTTCTCGACGGCGAGTGTTCATCAGAGACGAGTGTATGGACAGGCGTGCCTCAGGGGAGTGTGATAGGACCTATTATTTTCTATGTATATAAATGATCTGATGGACAGAGTAAGTTGTAATTTGCGGCTGTTTGCTGATGATGCTGTGGTGTATGGGAGGGTGTCGTCTGTAACTGACTGTAATAGTATACAGGTTGACTTAGACAAAATTTCTAGTTGGTGCGAAGAATGGCAGCTAGCTCTCAATGTAGAAAAATGTAAGGTGATGCGCATGAGTAGAAAAACAATCCTATAATGTTCGAATACAGCATTAATAGTGAGCTTCTTGATGCTGTCACGTCGTTCAAATATCTAGGCGTAACATTGCAGAGCGATATGAAATGGAACGAGCATGTAAGGACAGTTGTGAGTAAAGCAGACAGCCGACTTCGGTTTATTGGGAGAATTTTGGGAAGATGTACTTCACCTGTAAAGGAGACCGCGTATAAAACGCTTGTACGACCACGTCTTGAGTATTGCTCAAGTATTTGGGATCCGCAGCGATCAGTTTGAAGGAACACATAGAGACGGTTCAGAGGCGAGCAGCTAGATTTGTTACCGGTAGTTTCGACCAATGCGAGAGTGTCACGGAAATACTCAGGCAACTCAATTGGGGATCGCTGGAAGAAAGACGACGTTCTTTTCGTGAATTTCTGTTAAGTAAATTTAGAGGGCCGTAATTTGAAGCTGAGTGTAGTACGATCTTGCTGCCGCCTACTTACATTTCGCGTAAAGATCACAAAGACAAGATAAGAGAAATTAGGGCTCGTACGGAGGCATATAGGCATTCTTTTTTTCCTCGTTCAATTTGGGAGTAGAATAGGAAAGGAAATGCCTAGTAGTGGTACAGTGTACCCTCTGCCAAGCACCTTACGGTGAATTGCGGAGTATGTATGTAGATGTAGATCTCATCCTTGGTTGCACCTCATCATGATCATCTCAAGGATGACAGTCCCAAGAAGTATGGGATATGTTTGTTGAGTAATGTACCAAACCCAGTACTTTATATTGCATTAACGTGCACATTTAATTTGTGTAAAGCTTCACTAATAATAATGGTGGCCAGTTCATATGCGACAAAAATAATAAGTATTTCTCTTCCATTCAGAACCTATAATTACAATGGTGAGGTAGTTGTTTTATTGTTGCACAAAATAAGTATTTTTCATTTAAATCACAATAGTTTCACTTTGACACTGTTCTACATTAGTTTATTGAAGAAGATCACACTAAAATAATCCATCTACATCATTATGCCAACAATCATTGACTTCAGTGATTCTTGTTTAATCAAGACGCAGTTCAGCTAAGATGTTCATTAATTTAGAAATGTAAGTCACTGAAAAGTCTTGTAATATTAATACGAATGAGTTTTACAGTAGACTGTACACATATTCTTGTGTTCAGAAGATAGGTAATTGTAGAGTAATTTGTCAACATGTGCATTTAAGGCACAGATGCTACTCATAAAAATACTGCAAATTTCTTGACTGAGATGTGTAGTGTAACAGCTTACACTGCATGTTTCCTGCTAGAGGCTCAAGAAATTAGAGTATAATAATTAAATAAAATCATATTTTAATTAGGAAAGGACAGGAGAATGTATTCTGGCTCCAGTTTTTCTCTGTACAGGTTTTGTGCAGCAGAAAGGAATAAATGAAGAAGAATCTAGTTACTCCATGTTGAAAAGTTCTATGTATCGTATGTATGTATATTCTATGGAAAATGACAGTTGTTAATTACCTTTAGTCTTGATTGGTTGAAAAACATTCTTCTTCTGTGATTTGAATTCTAATAATGAGGTGAATGTTATCAGTTTTATGAAGTGTCTGGGACTCTGGCTGGAGGTTTTACTGTGTTCCAGAGTGACTGGCTCATTCTTTTTATTCCTATGACCAGCCAGCCATGCCCAACTGCTTATTTGTTTTAAATCCTTCTACATCTGTTTCCTTTATAGACAAAATTTTAGTCCTGACACAAAACAAATGTTTTTGTGCTTTAGTATAGTTTCATACAATGAGGCAATTTCTGTTACTTTTTACTTCAGTTGTTGTTTTTCCTTGTCTTTGGTATAATTTAGTGACACTCATATCCTGCTGTTCTTGTCCAGGTGCTAAAAATACTTAGCTCTGCCCAAATACCGTAATTGCCAACACCATCATCCACCACCACCACCTGTTCCTTGTCTCCATGTTTTCCTCTGTCTCTTGAAATCCAGGCAGCTGCTCTCTCTCTCTCTCTCTCTCTCTCTCTCTCTCTCTCTCTCTCTCTCTCTCTCTCTCTCTCTCTGTGTGTGTGTGTGTGTGTGTGTGTGTGTGTGTGTGTGTTTCAAATTTTATATTGCATTTCTAATTTGGCATTAAAATGTTAATAAATTATTTTTGATTTTCAGTTGTTATGTCATATAGAGGAACTACCAGAAGAACAACAGAAACAAAAAATACTGTTGCCAAACTGTCAGCATCACAATATCATTACAAAAGATGGAGTGAGCAAATTGCTCACAACTCTTATAAGGTAAAGTTTGTATAAGAGTAAAAATGATATCCTAAATGTTTAGCACCTAAGTACAGTCAATAACATGGTGTGTGAAATCATATCCTCACATGACATTTATTTGTTTAATCATTCAATCGCAAACAATTTTTCAATTTTCTGTGCAGAATTGTGGAGCTTTTTAGTCTATAATTACAATAGCAGTAAGGATAGTACTAAAGAAATGTAACATAACAACCAGAATCTGAATGTAGTTGCAAGTTTTAAATTACATTTAACTCTCATAGTGCAGAAAATGCATTTTCAGTATAATTAAGTTTCTCAGTCTTCTCAGAACTGCCATTGTAACTATTCATACCTATGGAATCTTCACTGGTTTTGCTTTATTGAATATCATCAGTCGCGTCACCTGAATACATCGCATATTTTAGTATATTGTCATATTTATCTGAATGAAAGCTGCATTTGAAATTTGCGACTCAAAATTTAAGGGAGAGGAGGAGGAAAAAGTATCCAGCTCTAAGCCACACTCATAAAATGAGACTCGAAATCAAAGCCAAAAAACGTTCTAGGCTGCACTTCCAAATCAGAACAAAATTGGTTCATTCTCTCATGAGATACAAGTTAGGTAAATTGATTGAAGATGTAGATACAGTAGTTAGTTTTGACTCATAAGCTTGGCAGTCGAACTGAAGCTTGATTATTTTGGTAAAATTGCACTTTAGGTGTCGGCTTTTTCTGCTTGATGTGTTGCTGTTGGTAGCGAATTGTGGGAAGATGCACATCCAATCATGAGTCGGGTGTGGACAGCCAGGAAGAATGTCTCTTTGAGTATTTTTTTTTTTTTTACATAAACAAAGCTGTATTTTCATCGCACCTTCAGTGTGCTATTACATTCTGTGTCATTAAAATCCCATAAATTGTGTAATATTTACAAGAAACACATCAAAATATTTCAGACCTGTAGGAAGGTAAAAGTGTTAGCTGTTTGATGCAGTAATCACTTGAAAATATGACACAGTCGCATATGTGCACTGCCAAAAACACCAAATCAAATAATCACTTCAATTTTTGTGTTATACATTCACTCCATTTTTTCTTGCCTGTCATTGGATACAGGAAAAGCAGAAACACATCATAATATTTCTGACATGAAAGCCTGCACTGTTAGTTTCCTACCTAACTGCATATTCACTGTTTACCAACTTGTGCAAGAATACTAAAAGCCATCTGCACTCTAGGTATTTGTCTAAAGAATTTTTATTTTATTTTTCTACGAATATTTGAAGGACTGTTACATTCTAAGATGATTTATTAAAATTCAGTGGTCAAACTCTGAAAGAAGAGAGGTAGACTTGTCTTTAACATTCTCTTTCAAATTTTTACCATCATAGAAGTTTTGAGGACAATACTATTTATTTCTGCACTTGCAAAGCGTGTGGAACACTGCTTATATTTGACTGAAAAAGTTGGTGTGGTTCCTTCTAGTACAATTTCTCATAACTTCTGATTTCTTTGTACTCGATTGTAAGCCACAGTTGTTATTTTGAACCACAAAAGAATTAATATGTGTGGCTAAAAGTTGGGTTCATTTTATAAAGAGCCCCGAAGGGGCATCTGTCAAGAGTCGAATGGTTTATTGGTTCTGACAGCTGTTACGGCATTCCACAGACAGCAATGTGTCTTCATACACGTAAATAACATCAAACATGTTTTACAGTGTATTACTGTAACACACTAAGTGAGACATCACAGGAATGTTAATATGTATTTGAATTTGGTTGAAATTTATGACATAGTGACTGAAAATAGTCATTAATAATAAATTAAAAATGTTGGAGTTACTGCACAAAATGAAATGTGCTAGGTTATTAAGTTACTTTAAAGGTGCTCTGCTAGTACTGTAAAAGCATATATTTTTCCCTTACATGTTTTGTTAACTCATAAAAATGTTCTGTGATTAAATGTTTGTGTGATTACACATTTATTAGTATTTATTTTTTGTGTGATTACACATTTATTAGTACATCCAAATATGGATTTCATATACTTTTAATAATTGTAAAGCAACTAAGTATTCACTCATGATTGAACTGATAATCTAAACAACAAACCATAACACAGTGAAGCACTTGAACAGAAATACTGAAACACCTCCAAACACAGTGAAAAAGGGATACATTATAGCTGAGAGAATAACAGAATATTTGAAATTTTAAAAAATAACGGCGGAAGGTTTCTCATTTGCCAAATCAACAGAATGGTGATTGGAAACCCAAACATAGTTTTTCAACTTACATCAAAGTATCTACTTTCAACATTTGCCATGCCATGACTCATTAGAAAGTCAAGAAACAGTGTGTATTCTCACCATCAACACTGCTGCACAGTTAAATGGAAATTGCTCCTCTTTCCATTGTTGATATTCCACAGATTTTTTATGATAATTGAAAGAATAATAGCATTACCATTAAATAATTTCATCCACTTCAAGAAACACACAGAAGGCAAAAAGTAATAATGTTAGGTAAACACAAAGTGACATAGTATAATAGGTTTGCCACAATTTGCAATGGATATATGCTTTTAATATTGAGATTACTAATCGTAGTTTAGTGCCAAATCATGTTTACAGATTTTTGTTTCTGCTTGGACACAAATTTCATAACAGTAATGTAAATTGTAGAAACAAATTGATGCTTACTACAGTGTAAATGGACTGATAATCTCCTCATGTGTTATCTGTAGATACAGTGAAGAAAATTCCCACAAGAGGGGACGGGGGAACAACTGGAAGAAATCCATCACCTGATTTTTGTAATTTTTATAATTTTTAAGCATTATGGATTATTCCAGTTCCCTTACTTTTGTCTTACCCCTGGTGAAGGAAACCATAACATGTGATCCATCAACTGCCTCAAACTTTTTACTGGCTGTTGTGTTTTTATGTTTGTTAATCACTACATAATTATCATTTAAAATCTGGAACAGCAGAATTAAGCTATCTTTAGACATTGGAAACAAGCTTTGGGGTCCTGATATTTATTAATATTTCAGTAACCATCACATCCACCAGATCTGAAAAAACACTGACAGATTTTGTGTTTTGCAAAATATGCCAGTGCGAGCTCTGAAAAATAAGAGTATCAAGGCACATGGTGGCTACTAGGAATTGAACACGGGTGAAAATAGTAACATGGGATTAATATAGCTCAATCTGATTGAAGATAGGCAGCAAGGTCACATAATAGCAAACCTTGCAGCACATGATGAAGATAGCTGGGATGGTCGTTGAAATACTGAGTAAAAAATGGAAATAACAACTTATGAGAACACCCAGCAACACACAATGGTCCTCCTCCTTTTTATTTCATCAGTTGCGTCTTATCTTTGCTTTTCCGTGAAGATTATTATTAATACTCTTTTATTACGTAATATTTTTTCCATTATATTTCTGGATTAAATGTAAGTATCAGGTTATTATAGAGGAAAAATTCCTAACAGGAAAAAAATATACCTGCCTGTGCCCCTTCATCTAAGTATCAGGTTATTCACATTCATTTTTTCACTTTCATTTAAACACATCTAACCATGGGTATTTATTGAAGTTTTATTCAAAGCTATATTGTTTCTGTAACATTATATAAAATGTTGGTATAAATCAGTGATCTCCTTTTTCCATTCCATTTAGGAACCAGAGTCTTGGAGAGGTTCAGCGACTGTATGACGAACAGCATTATGAACAATTAACAGAAATCCTGCAAGAAACATTCCGTTATCAGCAACCTAATAATGCTGTTGGTAGTCCTGACAACTGCCCAGACCGTGCTACTCAGTTAGCTATGCTTATGGATGCACTGTGGCAGCTTAAAAAATACCAAGTAAGTGTAACTACCTTATAAAATCACATAGAATTGTAAATATCCACTACAAGACCTGTGCAATCCACCCACCCAGCACTTCAGATTCCAGTGCTGTCACAGGCTTATTCCTACCCAATAATAGGCTGGCCAGCTGTGAAAGCAATTTAACAACTGTGCTGCAATAACTGCACAGCTTTCTATATTGGCATGACCACTAACAAACTGTCCATTAGGATGAATGGCCACCACCAAATTGTGGCTAAAAACAAGGTAAGACACCCTGTGGCATAGCATCAGTGTAGCATATGCTTGATATCATTGCCTGTTTGCCAACCCGGGCCATCTAGGACCACACACAGACCACCAGCTTCTCTGAACTACACAGGTCAGAGTTATCCTTACTGTACATTCTCCGATCCCAAAATTATCCAAGCCTCAACCTACTATAACTCTGTTTTTTCCCACACCCAACAGTTCCTACCCTCTCTATCCTTTGCTCTCTCTCTCTCTCTCTCTCTCTCTCTCTCTCTCTCTCTCTCTCTCTCTCTCTCTCTCTCTGTGTGTGTGTGTGTGTGTGTGTGTGTGTGTGTGTGTGTGTGTGTGTCACAACCTTCCTATCCCCCCGCCCTCCCCTCCCATCTCCTATTTCCACACTTCCACACCACAGAGCGTGATTCAGAGTGCAGCACCTGGAGATGACTGTGTTTTGTGCCTGCGTGATTGCTCGAATTTTGTATATTCTGATGAAGGCCATGCCCAACAACTTAAGTGTTGTATGTGTGTCTTTTATTACGTTCCTGTTACAGCTCGTTGTTACATCTTTTGTGGTGAGTTGTAAACTGTCCTTATTATATTGTTCTATCTTCCTCTTACTTTCTTTATTGAATCCATCATTTTGATATATCTTTCCGACTTATTTCTATTGCTTTCCCCATATTAAATTTGGATTTCACTCTACAAATATCTGATTGCTAAGCAGTAGGAGCATAAAAGTAAAGTCACAAAGAAATTAAACAAATTAAAGACATTATCTGCCAGTAGGCATTGAATTAATGTCAATTGTGAAAGTTGAAATTATGTGCCAGACTGAGATTCAAACCTGGGTCTCTGCTAACAAGACAATTGCACTGTCCAATCCGCTATTCGGACACAGTGGTCACCATAACACTGACTCCCACTACAATACTCATGTAGTGGCCCTGCCTAGTAACCTCATTCCTTATGTTGTTCTGCTGATTCCCTTAAGGATTCAAGCATAATATGCATCTGCACAGAAGGAATCACTGGCCATCATTGCTATATATAACCTTCAGCCATTATTGATCAAGACACAAAGGAATTAAAGATTAACAAAGCGACACATTACTTTCTGAAGAGTTGACTCAGTAGTTTTAGTGTATATTTGGCATATGAGAAGCTGCTGCTGCTGTAACCATTAATACTGAAAGTTATGCGTATAAGATAGATGTTTCATCATTTCCTTCAAGTATAATTGGATTGATCCATTAAAAAAACCTGTTGTCATTTGTTAAATCCACAAATAAGAAAGAAATTTGTTTTGCTAATTTGAACTTTTACTTCAAATTTTCAGGAATGTTTCTATTGGGGTGAGGCATGCTGCAATGAAGCATTTCAGAAATACCTTGGCTCAGAAGATAAGGAGCAACAAAAATGGGCCTCTACCATAGAGAAACTTCTTGCTGGTTTGGAATCTTGTGTGACCAAGGCTGGCCTCTCTGTTGGTTGGTATAATTTATGCTTACCCGTTTTCCTTACATGAACTGCTTGTTATCACTATTCCTTAGAAACTGAGTGTTTTACTATTGTATTTAACTAATAGTTTTAACTGTTCTGTTTATTGTGCTTTTGTCTTTTCATATACATTGTAAATCTTTGCACATTACTGAATCATAGTCAAATCCACAGAAATAGAAACTGAATGTAAACAAAGTCTTCTGCAGTCATTGTCACAGTCAGTAAAATCATTCTGGGTGTTGGACTACAATGCCATTATATTAAAATCCACCAATGTTTCAGCCACTATAACAGCCTTCTTCTATATCAATCTTACTGCTGAATGAGGGGGAACTGCTGCGGTGGAGTAGCCGAGCGGTCTAAGGCGTCTCGCAGCGGAGCACGTAGTTGCTCGCCATGGAAGTTAGAGTCCTCCCTGGTGCATGGGTGTGTGTGTTGTCCTTAGGTTAGTTTACCTAGGTTTAAGTAGTTTGTAAGCTACGGACTGATGACCACGCAGTTTGGTCCGATAAATTTACAAACATTTGGACATTTGAGGGGGATCTGCAGAACTTAAATACCTGTGGTATTAACTGTCGCCACCATCTGATTGGATGTTGTGGACATGGAAGAATGGAATTACACCTCCTTTCTTTCAACTTACTCTATTTTCTATCATCTGTCAGGAAATGAGTCCTCAATTGGTAATAGCAAATTGCAGGCGGGTGGTAGTTGTGACATGGGCAACAGTACTAGTGCTGGCTAGGGCATGCTCTTCTCTCTCTCTCTCTCTCTCTCTCTCTGTCTGTCTGTCTGTGTGTGTGTGTGTGTGTGTGTGTGTGTGTGTGTGTGTGTGTGTGTGTGTGTGATCTTCATTTTCAAAGTTAGGGGTAGTTTGTTCATGAACACTTAGCTGTTTGCAACACTCTTCCTGGTGTTCCGCCACTGCTGACTTTGTGTACTGCACAAAATATTCCTCTCTTGTGCTCCACTATCCTTATTTTAATTGACCATCCAGCTTCTCCTTGGCCACACTCTCAGCTGACTTAAAAAACTCTGACTTGTAACGAAGCCTGTTGGGATTCATTCCCATCTGCTTGCATGACTATACCTCCTGATACCAGTGTTGCATAATAATAGGTATGAATGTAATTAGTCTGTTATCATTTTCTTTATCCTAATGTGACTAGCTGAAGCTACATTCTATTATTTCACACTGCAAAGATTTGTTTAATTAGCAAATATGTTCATGCAAGAGGTGTATTGTTGTATATCATATATTAGACTCATTAGTATTTCTAATGAGAAAAACTAAATACTCTTCTCATAATATTTAAGTAGGTATTGTTATTTTTCACAATTAATGTTAGGAATGTTGTAGCTTCATTAGTTTCTGTATAATTACCTTTTTTTCTGAAGTTATTGTTTAGAAACCTATTTAAATACAGTAAAACACCATTTTTACATTCCTGGATTTTATGTTTTCCCACCAAATGCCATTTTTTGTCAGCCCCATCAAATTTCCTATGTTCACAATGTTAATTTGTTTCTGTTTTTGTGTTAACATATTTACACTTTTCCCACGTTTTACGTTTTTGAAACCATTTTCATGGGGGGGGGGGGGGGAACCATGATGTAATTGACACTGGCATGGCTTTTGCCTTCAAGTGTAGTGTTTATAAATTTTACCCAGTCAAGTTTCTTGACGCTTTGCATTTATTCAAACGTATATTTCACATTTTGTTGTTTGCAGTATGCGCCAGTAGTTTAATCACAATGCAGAGGCTGGTGGGATTCCATCAGCCACCACGCTGATTGGCCGCTTAGCTTTGTTTACACCTCACGCAGCTGGTAGTTTCTTATGCTTTGCATGACGCGTTTTGGGAATTTATTCTGATTGTGAAATGCAAATATGTATCTTAGTATTTTTTTGAAGTTCTACAAACGATGAGACTGATGGTTTGCTTGTGTACTGTACGTGTTTCTGCACATTGAAGGGGTGCGATAGGCCTGTATTATAACCTCAAAAACACGATTATAGTGTGAGATACCGACACTGCGCTAATGTCACAAAAATACTTACGCATATATTCGCACTTGAGAATGCAAATAAATTCTTGAATATCATTGTGTGAATCATTGAAAAATACAAAAAATATGGAACTTGTGCAGTTTCACTATGTAAATAATGAATGCTAATTAATGGCTTGCTAACAAAGTCAAATATGATGAATGAAATTATGTCAAAAATTTGTAATTCCTATTAAGTTACCAGTTACAGTTCCGCCTGATGCTTAAAATAGTACAAAATTCGGACAACCTTTATTACATAATAAATAAACTTCTTTGCGAGTATTTTGATGCCTTTTTGTAGATATACACAAACAAAAAAAAAAAAAAAAAAAAACTATGAAAATGCAAGGGTGATCCAGTAAGCATATTTTACTGTTTGTAACATTATTTCCCGCGTTTTACATTTTCCTGCATTTCACACCAATTTCATTAAGTCCCTTGAAAAGTGTAAAAGAGGGGTTCTACTGTATATTTGTAGGTGTAGCAATATTAATATAACTGAGACTTATATATTAATTTACCCAATATTATCTATGGTACGTTTTACTATAGCCAGTTGCATGTAATTGTTTACTTTTCCATTGAAATTAATGTAATGTTTGAAATTAACAATTTGTAATTTTTAGACTCCTTGTTCAACTAATATAAATAGGTGTCCTGTTGCACCATGTAATGAGTCTTGTTTCGTGTTTGATCAGAGGCACAATCCATGTCACTTTGAACTGTAATTTGAACAATTATGCTAAAGTTCTTTCGTGTTAATTGTGTAGATAGTGTTTCGACAGTGATTATGAACTGATACTTAATATTTGTGGCATGCTAAATGTACACCTCAAGATGTTTTGTTAGTTTAGGCGTATTCCAAACACGAACTGTGTAAATTGTATTATAGATGTGTGGAATGTGGCTTGTAGTGACTGTAAATGATGAGACTTGTATGTTGGCCATAAAAGGGGATAATTGGCCACTTATGATTCATTAAAGTGTCAATGAACTATAATTCAATGTGTTGCCTACATTATTCGTAGTAGACTGGTTTTGCCCACTTATATCTCAGCCAGTGATTACCGAAAGTGCTGATCCACGAGAACTTCAAGAGGCAACAAACTACTATGACCCAGCATTGTCACAGACTGTGAGCAGCCTGTTGTTCGGATACTTCACTGAGCCAATCACATCTCTAATTTTGTTGTTTTGGCAAAGAATTTTGACCACATATTCGGTGACTTCTTTTCCTTTATCCCTTTGTTTTTATGATTTGTTGGTATAGTTTTCTCTGTAATATTCTTTCTGTAAACCTTTAGCTCCGAAAATGGACGAGAGGTTTTGTAGTTCTACCTTCAGGATTTTACATCACTTATTTGATGGGTCCTCTCAGTTAATATGTGAAAGGCAGACTTCTTTTGCATAATTGACGGTGTGAGTGGAACGCTGGCGAGAGAAATTTCGTAAATAAATCTCGCCGTGACGAATAATATCTTTCTTTTAATGATTTCTACCCCAACTCGTGCATCATTTCTATGACTCTCTCTCCCCTATATCCCGATAATATTTGTCCGCTGTCAGTCCCCAACTAGTGAAGATCCTGTAATGTGCAGCAGTACTCCAAAATAGGATAGCCAAGTGTAATGTAGGCAGTTTCTTTAATATTGCTATTGCATCTTCTAAGTTTTCTGTCAATGAAACATAGCCTTTGGTTCGGCTTCCCCACGTTGGTTTCCGTGTGTTCTCTCCAATTAAAATTGTTCATAATTGTGATTCCTAGGCATTTAATTGAATTTATGGGCTGCAGATTTGACTCATTTATCATGTAAATGAAATTTAATGGATTTATTTTTAGAGCTTATACTGATGACTTCACACTTTTCAGTATTTAGAGTCAACTGCCAAATTTTGCACCATGCAGATATCTTCTCTGAGTAATTTCGCAGGGGCTTTTGGTCTTTGGATGACTTTACTAACCTACAGATGATATCATCACCTGTGAACAGTCTAAGAGAGCAGCTCAGATTGTCTTGTTTATGAAGATAAGGAATAGTACAGGCCCTCATGGGGAAATTCCAGATTTCACTTACATTTTATTTGATGACTTTTTGGCAGTCAAGACATACTGATCATACCCCATCAAAAGCGGACCATGTATGATAGCAGCCAAGTCATATGCCAACTCGGCTGCAATCATTGCACATCATGTGCCAACTCTGCTGCAATTATTGCACACCTTTATATATATTGACTGTTTTCAATGCCAGCTTCACAACTTGAGCCATGTTGATTCTCTTCTCCCTTCCCTTAACTCTCTTCCTGTGGTAACGCGCGGCACGTGTGTTTAGATGGTCCGCCGCCCGTTACCAGAACTGGCCACTGTGCGGCGCTGGTGGCACTACCGTGCTGCACCCTGCCGACCGTGCGGCGTTTGAGAGAGGCAGGGACAGCCGAGACCTCGCCTCAGTTGCGTACTGTGTGTGCTAGCGAACCTATCTATTGTGACTTTGATGTGACTGCTCAGTGTTAGCCAGGATACATTGTATAATAGTGTTAGTAGTCATAACACAATTGGCGATGAAAGTGGGTTTTGAATTGGCGTGTGCTCCGTCCCGGAAGATGGTAGACAACGAAGGACTGACTCCAGCGGACTTTCAGCTGCCCCCGTGGAGTCAGATTTTGCAGCAATCGTTAGACTGTAGTTGAGTCCGTTCAGCAGTTAACGACGATTGTGTCAGGTCAGGCGGACCGTTTTGACTCCCTGGTGTCGCGGTTGCCGTCGGCTCCTCGGCCGGTATTTGATTCCGGTTCTGTGTCTTCCACTACTGTGTTTCCACCTCCGTTCTCGGGTTTTGACGATTCTTTAGAAGATTGGGACTCCTATGAAAACCGACTGCGTCAACATTTCCTTGCGTTCGGGTTGTCCGACCCGGCGTTATGTAAGGCTTTATTTCTTTCTTGGGTCTCCACCCACATCTATCAACTTTTGCGTCAATTAGCACCCCTGCAGGAACCGGCTGCTTTGTCTTTTGATGAGATGTGTCGTTTGTTGTCGGCCCATTACCGCCCGCGCACGCATGTTATTGCGGCGCAGGTTGAATTTTACCGGTCACATAAGAAACCCAATCAGTCCTACCGGGCGTGGGCCGCAGAGCTGCACGGTCTTAGCCGCCGGTGTATGTTCATTACTCCGATCCACAAGGAGTCATATGCCGACGATATGGTTCGGGACGCAATTCTCCGGCTCGCTCCTGATAGGGAAGTGCGCCAACGCGCCTTACAGCTGGAGAATCCCACCTTGACGGATGTTTTAAACATTGCACAGTCTTTTGAAGTTTCATGGGCTGCAGGGGATCAAATTGAGACTTGGGGTGATGTCGCGGCAGTTTCGCAGTTGGGCTCGGCACCCTTGGATTGCGCGGACGTCGCTTTCGTGCGGGAGCGCCCCACTCGCCGCACACACGGTCGTAAACAGGCAGCGGCTTCGCGGCAGTCGCGGGCCGTGCCGCACTCTCCCGCTCGCACGCAGCGGTCCTTTCCATCCTGTCCTCTTTGTTTTGTACAACATGACAAGGCTGATTGCCCCAAGCGGTGGGTTACATGTCACTCGTGCAATAAAAAAGGCCACATGGCCTCTGTCTGCCGTTCTCGGCCGAATGAGCAAGATGAGATGGATGTTAATCTTGTCCACACTGTTCACTCTTCGTCTCCCAAACTTTTTGTTGACGTTCAGATTTTTGACAGGGCAGTTACTTTACTTGTTGATATGGGAGCTTCCGTTTCTCTTCTCAATTATATCACGTATGTCCGACTTGGTTCGCCCCCTCTGGCAGCTGTCAACCATTCTTTGCGTGGCTACAGCCGCCAGCGCATTCCTCTCTTGGGTCAATTCACGGCCCCCACGGCGTAGAAATCTGTCTTCAGGCCAGTCACTTTTCTTGTTGTTGATGACACTGCGGCTGCTAACATTTTCGGCCTGGATGCTTTTAATGTTTTTGGTTTTTCTATCGATGATTCTGTCAACCTCCTGTCAGATTCGGTTTCTTTTTCGGAGTTAGATGCTCTTTGTCGGGAATTTTCTTCCTTGTTTTCGGGGGGCCTTGTGTTGTGCCGTGGGCTTTACCGCCCACATTACCATGAAACCGATGACGCGACCCAATTTTTTTCGCGCGCGCCAGGTGCCGGTGGCCCTGCGCGATCAACTTAAGACGGAATTAGATCGCCTACAGGACTTGCAGGTTTTAACTCCCATTTCTTCTAGTGAATGGGCTACGCCACTGGTTATTGTAAAGAAGCCTGGGGGGTCTTTATGTATATGTGGGGATTTTAAAGTCCCCATCAATACAGTCTGTGGTTGACTCATACCCCATGCCGCGGACAGGCGAACTCCTTGCTTTACTTTCTGGTTCCCACTCTTTTTCTCACATTGATTTAGCGGAAGCCTATCTTCAGCTCCCTTTGGTCGACGACACTAAACGTCTGTTGGTCGTCAACACTCCCTTTGGGTTATACCAATATCAGCAACTCCCATTCGGGGTCGCTAGTGCCCCGGCTTATTTTTCAGCACTACTTAGAGCAGCCTCCCCACACGAGCATTTACAAAACCTGCGGGCGCTTTTCTCTGTCCTACAAGCAGCTGGTCTCCGCTGCAACCTGGCAAAGTCCCGTTTTTTTTTTCCAACCTTCTATTCCTTATTTGGGGTTTGAGGTGTCTTCAGCAGGCGTCCGCCCGTTGCCAGATCGCGTGGCCGCGGTACAGTCCCTGCCGCGTCCCACATCTGTTAATGATGTACAGGTCTTCTTGGGCAAAATTGCCTATTACCACCGTTTTTTACCGGGGGCTGCCTCGGTAGCGCATCCTTTACATCGTCTGCTTCACAGGGGTGTTCCCTTTGCCTGGTCGTCTGAATGTGAACGGGTGTTTTGCACGTTAAAGCAGTTACTGGTTTCTGCACCTTGTTTGACGGCGTATGTTCCCGGGCAACATTTGGTTCTGGCCACTGATGCGTCCCAACATGGCATTGGAGTGGTTTTGGCCCATAAGTATCCCGATGGGTCGGAACGCCCCATTGCGTACGCCTCTAAGACGTTGACGGCAACTCAGCAACGGTACTCGCAAATTGAAAAGGAGGAATTAGCTATTGTCTATGCTTTGAAAAAATTTCATGTTTATTTGAATAGGGTCAAATTTCATCTTATTACTGACCATAAGCCCTTGGTGTCTCTATTTCACCCTACAGCAGCACTTCCCGACAAGGCAGCTCATAGGTTGCAACGTTGGGCCCTCTTTCTTTCCCGTTATAATTATGAAATTCATTTCCGTCCCATGGCACAGCATGCTAACGCGGACGCATTGTCACGCCTTCCGGCGGGGCCTGATCCTGACTTTGACTGAGAGGAACTTTTATGCTTTTATTTGGGTGAGGAAGCTCAGGCTACTGTTGATGGTTTTCCTATTACGGCGCCAGTGTTGGCCAAGGCGGTGTCGTCAGATCCCGTGCTGCGGCGCATCCTTCACTACATTTGAGTGGGCTGGCCTGACGTCCCTCCACGTCGGGCTTCAGATCCCCTCCATAACTATTATTCCTTCCGTTTTCGCCTGTCTGAATGGGGCGGGGTTTTCCTTTTGGCTACAGACGGACAGGCTCCGCGGGTGCTGATTCCGGCTGATCTCCGTTCCAAAGTGCTTCAGATGCTTCATGAAGGACTCTGGGGAGTATCCCGCACGAAAACATTGGCTCGCCGGCATGTGTTTTGGCCCGGTATCGATGGGGACATTACGAGGCTGGTGGCTAAGTGCTCGTTGTGTGCTTTACAGCAAGCGGCGCCTCGGGCATCTTTCTCTTCTTGGCCACAGCCCCGTCAGCCGTGGGAGCGGGTGCACATAGATTACGCGGGCCCCTTCCTGAAATCTTATTGGTTTTTTCTCGTAGATGCGTACTCAAACTTTCCTTACATTTTTCGTTGTTGCCATGCCATGTCCACTGCAGTAACTATTCAGTCACTGTCTAAGGTTTTTGCTTTGGAGGGATTTCCACTCACACTCGTTTCAGATAATGGCACCCCTTTCACTTCTTCTGTTTTTCGAGATTTTTGTGCTCGTCTGGGTATTCGTCATATTACGGCCCATCTGTTTCATCCTCAGTCTAATGGCGAACGTTTAAAACTCAAATGCGCAAATATGTGGCCTCTTGCTCTGTGGATGATGCCATTATCCGTTTCTTGATGTGGTATCGGTTCACTCCAGCGGGGGACCGCAGCCCGGCGGAACTGCTTCATGGCCGGCAACCTCGCACTCTCTTTCATTTGTTGTTGCCTCAGCCACCGAGTGTGCCCCCATGGCCATCAGGTCGGTATATTCTGGGGTCGCTAGTGTGGGCGCGCGGGTTTGGCCGGCATCCTCGTTGGCTGCCGGGTAAGGTGAAGTCGTGTCTCGGCCGTCGACTTTGCACTGTGGACACTGCTATGGGCACTCTTCGTCGACACTGGGATCAGTTGCGCCCGCGACTCCCAGCAGATTCACGGGCACCTCCTCCAGCCCCGCCTCATCCAGGGCCTGTTTCGCCGGCATGCTCCGTGCCAACATCTTCAGGGGGGCCGACTTCTGCGCTGCGTGCTGGGTCCACCCGAGCTCCATCGGCGGTAAGGCCGCCTTTCCCGGCACGGGCACCAGTCCCAGCAGCCACATTCCTGAGCAACAGGTCACCTCCTCCTTCGGCACCCCTCACTGAGCATCCGGCACTGGGCAGGGGGGAGGAAGCCACCGCTTCTGAGTCTATGGACATCCAGACACCAGAAAGGACCCTGACTCAGCTGCTCCTTTTTTATCTCCAATTCTGGGATCCGACAGTGCGCCCTCATCCCCGGTCATCGCGAGCAACATACACAGAGGTACCAGCCACTCCTGCCACAGACGAACAGGACATTATCATCCCTATGGGGTAGTACCAGCCCGACACTGGCAGCCAGAGATGGACGAGGCCTCACCCATGGACGTAGCCTGGGTGCGTTTGGCACCCCTGGACATTACACCGTAAAGGAGGAGGAATGTGGTAACGCGCGGCGCGTGTGTTTTGACGGCGCGCCGCCTGTTACCAGAACTGGCCACTGTGCGGCGCTGGCGGCACTACCGTGGCGTTTGAGAGAGGCAGGGACAGCTGTGACCTCACCTCAGTTGCGTACTGTGTGCGCTAGCGAACCTATCTATTGTGACTTTGATGTGACTGCTCAGTGTTAGCCGGGATACATTGTATAATAGTGTTAGTAGTCATAACATTTCCCAACCAGCTTTTCTGAACTTTCGAAATAGCACATTCACACAGCAAATTCATACTCCAAAAATTCTCCAGGCCTCAACCTACTGTCCCTACACCTTCGACCCAGCAGTTTCTGTCCCCTCTGTCCTATTACTTCCCTTCAATTCATGTCTTCTCACCATCATTTTGTACCCACTGTCCGAGATGGCCCATGGTTATCTCACTAGACTTGTATTCTGAAGTATAGTAGTTCAAACCCACCTTCAGTCATTCACGTTAGGTCTTCTGTAATTTCCCTAAATCACTACAGCCAAATGCTGGTTTTTTTTCTTTCAAAAGGCATGGATGACTTCTTTCCCAATTCTTAACAAAACAGTCAGTGCTTGTGCGCCTTCTCTAATGATGACTTGGTCAACAGAATGTTAAACCGTAATCTCCCTTCCTCCTTCCTTTCTACATTGTACTCTTCTTTGCACCAATACTCCCATCACTCTTTTCCTCTTTTGTAAGCATCTTCTTTTCTGCTCTGCTATCAGAACAAGGTTTTTATAAAACCCAGAGAATTCATTTGATGTATGATAAATACTTGAGAGAATTTTATTATTAACAGAGGATAGATGGCAACTCACTGTTAAGATGATTACATGAAATAAACAATCACATTTGCACAGCTTAAATTTTTGGCCATTTAAATATGGTGAGTTGCTATATTCTCTATTACTGATATTCGAACATTGATTTTTCATTGTTATGGGATGATTTTTGTTGTATTCTCATACATATAACTACACTATAACTCAAAGAGCCTTCATCGGCTGCAGACTCTAGCAGATATCAAACATAACTAAACAACTCCTGCTCTCCCCACCTCACATTAGTCCGTGGCGCGCTGCTTGCAGTTCCTGCTCATGCCTCTGGTGGTGGGCATCATAAGTTCGTGGACAGCACTCATTATTTGAATGAGCACTCATGCTCACTACCTCACAGCACATCTCCCTTCCTTGCTGAGAAAGAGAAAGCCACACACACGACACATCCATTGGGTTCTCCACACCAAAATGCGGGCTGGCACTGGAGAGTACAGTCGTGGGGACTGGAAGCACCATGCAGCTTGGCTGCTACTGGCCAGGGTGTTGGTGACGTGGGCGACAGCTCTCTTATTGCCATGGGTGTTGGCCTAGATGAAGCTGAGCTCGGTGGTCGTTCTGCGATGTTGATGGGAGCCCGACCGGTAGTTGCTGCATTTCTTGTTTCTCTTAGCTTGCCACTCATGGTCACAGTTCGTCCACATCTTGGGATGTGAGACCTCCCTCTGTGCAGACCTCACAGAGACGGCAGCTGGAACAGCATGTGACAACCACTGGAATCCATTTAGGGTGATGGCCAGACCCATGTGCCCATACTGTCACCCCCGGGTGGAAACGGGTTGATGGTGACTTGCAGACATGGCCCAGTAGGGGCTGCAGAAGATGAAGCAGTGTCCATGGCTGGTGCCCATGTAGAAGTTCAGCCGGAATCTTGCCAATCGGTGTAAATCGGTAGGGTGCCAGGAACTTCCCTAGGGCCGCATCGAGGGACGTCTAAAGCACTTTCTTTTTTTTTTCCGTTTTGGTCTTGAACGTTCTGACCAGCTGCTCCACCTCTCCGTTGCATTTGGGTGGAATGGAGGAGCCAAAATGTGGCAGATACCATGGCGGACACAGAAGTCTGAAAACTCTTAAGAAGAGAACTGAAGGCCAATATCTGTAACCATTGTGGCTGGCAAGCCTTCCAAAGCAAATATTTTCAAAAGTGCTGTGACTATTACCGCCGTCGAAGTAAAACTACAACGAACCATGTATGGAAACTTTGAAAATGCATCTACCACTAACAACCGAAAAGAATGCAAAAAGGGACCTGCAAAGTCCACATGAACTCGTTTCCATGGTTGTTCTGGTTCTGGCTACAGAAATAAAGATGCACAAGGGGCTTTTTCATGGGTGGCACAGTTCGAACAAGCAGAAACAAGATGGACAATATTGCCATCTAGCCCTGGCCAAAACACATGGCAGCGGGCTAATGCTTTTGTATGGTACACCCCCCAGTCTGTATGAAGAAGACTGAGCAGTTCCCGATGAAGAGAGGAGGGAATGACCACACTTGGTCCGTATCAGATTTAGATAGCAAGAGGGCATCATCTCGGACAGGAAACTGGTACCAAAACGAGAAATAATTGGGAAGTGGGTCTGAACCATGGCCTGGGGGCCTCTCTGGCCAGCCATTTTGTACACATGACACCACCTGTCATAGCACGGGATTGGCAGAGGTTGCTGACGCTATCCAAGATGTGGTAATGGGAAAGCCATCCACTGCCGGTTGAGCCTCCACATCCAGGTGAAAACAAAGCGCTTCATTGCTGTCGAAAACAGTGTCAGGGCCCACTGGAAGACGTGACAGTGCTTCTGCTTTTGCATGTTGAGCCTTAGGGCAGAAATAAATTTCATAGTTGAAGCGTGACAAAAAGAGAGCCGATCTGTGGAGGCAGTGTGCGGCTTTATCTGGGAGTGATGCTGAAGGGCTAAACAACGAGATCGGGGGTTTGTGGTCCATAACCAAATGGAATTTGTGTTGTGCATAGACAATAGTGAGTGCCTCCTTTTCAATCTGCGAGTACTTGAGTTGTGCCGAGTTCAATGTTTTCGATGCATATGCCATGGGCCACTCTGTACCATCTTCATACCTGTGGGGCCAAAACAACCCCCACTCCGTGTTGGGAAGCGTCCATGACCAAGACTAAGTGCTGCCCGGGCTGGAATAGAACTACGCGAGGGCAAGACTGCAGCTTTTGTTTCAAAAGAGAAAAAGCTTTTTCACTTGCCGGGACCACTGAAAATGCATGCCTTTGTGCAGTATGGACAGAGACTGCGTTAGAAAGGAATTTATGATACTATGCAATCTTGCTAAGAAAGACTTGTAGCTCCTCACCGACGTAGGGCAAGGCAGAGCCAAAATGGCCGTAACGTGATTACGTAAAGGTAAAGCACCTTCATGGGAGATTGCGTAAGAGATTGTCTGTGGATTTGCCCGAAACCACAATATTGTCCAGCTAATTTATACAACCTGGGATTGGAGCAATGAGCTGTTCTAAGAACTGCTGAAAAATTGTGGGGGCACTAGCCACCATGAATGGAAGCCTTAAATATTGGCCAAAAGGAGTGTTCACCACCAACAAACATTGGAAAGCCTCATCTAAGGGGAGTTGGAAGTAGGTTTCTGCCAAATCTATCTTGGAAAGAGAATCCTCCCTACAATTTAGCTAGCAACTCCTCCTGGCGAGGTAACTGGTAAGTATCTGTAACGGATTGGGCATTTATTGTGACCTTAAAATTGCCACAGAGCAGATGTTTGCTAGTCGGTTTTTTCAAGGCCACCAGGGAAGTAGCCCACTCAGTCGAAGATATAGGACGATTGACCCCCAGGTCCCTGAGGTAGTGCAATTCTGCTTTAACTGAGTCACGGAGGGTGACAGGTAATGGGCACACGCGAAAAAAATGCGGCCGCGCAGCAGATTTTATCGTTATTTGAGCCTGGAATGACGTGGCGCAACCCAACCCCGGCTTAAATAAGGACGAAAATTCTGCACATAGTGTGTCTAGTTGTGGGTATGGCACCTCATCTGAGACAAGATTGACCTCATCGGAAAGTGAAAACCCCTCGTTGTCCGATGTTCTAAACATTGCTCAAGCTTTTGAGGTTTCGAGGGCTGTGGGAAACCAGATGCTTGATGTGAGGTGTCAGCTGTTCACACCTCCACCCCTTTTCAGGCAAAGGACATCGAGCCTACTGAAGCTGCCTACTGGCTCGCAGCTTGCACTTCCTGCTCACGCCTCTGGTGGTGGGCGTCGTAAGTACGCAGACGGCGTGCACTATTTGAATGTGCGCTAACGCTCGATACCTCAAAGCAATTTTATTCTCAGATATATAGAACTAACTTGCTCACAGTTTGTGGAATTGTGTGTGTGTGTGTGTGTGTGTGTGTGTGTGTGTGTGTGTGTGTGTGTGTGTACGCACGTCTTATGCAACTTTACATTTTATTCAATCTATTGCAGTTGACAGCCCAAGGTTACCCAGACTAGTACAAAATTTGATGCATATGTTGTGCCATCAGTTGGAAGCACCTGAGACTGCTGTAGAAATGCCTATTGAGACTGTGACACCGTGGATTTTGTTGCAGCAGATAATTCAGTGGTAAGTACAAAAAGCCGCGGTGGAGTAGCCGAGCGGTCTAAAGCGCCTCGCTGCGGAGCGCACGGTTGCTCGCCGTGGAGGTTAGAGTCCTTCCTGGGGCGTGTGTGTGTGTGTGTGTGTGTGTGTGTGTGTGTGTGTGTGTGTGTGTGTGTGTGTGTGTTGTCCTTAGATTAGTTTACCTAGGTTTAAGTAGTTTGTAAGCTACAAACTGATGACCACGCAGTTTGGTTCGATAGATTTACAAACATTTGAACTTTTTTTTTAAGTATAAAAAACAAACAAATAAATAAATACATATTCAACAGATTATAAAAATGTAAAATAGTTAAATAGAAACAAGTAAGTATGAACCAAATTGAACTGTTCATTGTTGAAAGGCACTAAGTCTAAATTTTACAGTTTTGGGATAAACACAAACTACTGTTTTTCCACTCTTTTAATGTAATACGAGACGCAATTGTTTGTACGTGTAAAGTACACGCACATTCCATTATAATAAAGGTTAAATTGCTCTTTTCCGTAAGTTATTAATGCTTTTATTAACAAAATATGTAACTTATGTATCTGGACATAGTTCCTTTCAACATGGAACGAACAGAACCTGTAAGAGAGCAATAACATTCATAATCTTTGTTTATTTCCAAATGAATATATGCATATGAAGAATGTGAATAAAAGGTAACATAAATGAAACAATAATTATTTTTCATACAACACACAAAATTGTTTATTATTTTCTCAGGTGGTAATTTTATACAATCCCATTACTGATAAAACAGTGCTATATAGTCATAGATCTTGCACAACAAAACTGTTAACATCACACATCATACTGTTTGGAAAGGTAAGTACTGCATTTTCAGTGACAAGGCATTGGAACTCTTTCTTCTTCATAGGCCCTCCTCAAATGGTTCATAAAAGGTGCATTTCTTGGTCCAGGCTGAGACAAATGGAATGTACGGTGGACTAGGCTCCCAATGAAGAGACGGGAGACCACTCTCTCAGGATGTTCTACAGAGTAGTGGAACTTGGAAAATGATGTAGGAGCAAACTGCACTTTCGCACTTCTATGAATGTTCTCCCCTGTTAATTCATCTCATACTGTTGTTGTGTTGTTGAGCCACCACGTATCCACATCAATGACATCAGCTCCTTCCACCATTTTTACTGTAACATTCCTTTTTGCTTTAGCAATGATTGTGCAATAGTCTTTTGGATTGTGGATTCTCTCACAGCATTTAATTGTTTCCCCGCTTAAAAACACATAAATCCCTATTGCAAGGCAGGAAGGAATGACGACCAAAGCCGTACAGAATCGAATAAATGTATGATTCCAATTCTGCCATGGACACGCATCAGAGTACAAGTGTAGTTTCTTCGTGTCTAGTTTAATCTCGTTGGTGAGATAGTCCAATATGAATGTGTACACCGCATTGGCTCCTTTCTTGGCCTGGCCCTCATGATACATGTATACTTTGGAACTATTGTTCTGGAGGTTGGGTATTGTAAATACAGGTACCCATAGCTGCCTTAGGTCAAATATTTCCTGGACAGGTATATGAGGCAGAGCCAAATTTTGCATGAAATCAAAGGCAACACCGACTGTATCTTAGATTTGACGGGATTCTGAGCATGATATCATAGAGGAATAAAATTTGAGACTCCAACACATGTGAATAGTTAGCTCACTTGCTGCTGCTAGTTTATTTTGTGACAAATGTGGATTCATTTTCACTTTAAGTTCTTTGCATGTACTGAACATATCTATAGCCAAAGTTCTTATTGAAATAATTAACATAAAATGTATATTTTAGAATGTTCCTCACAAAATAAATCGTGCATTGCTTTTAGGTTCAGCCTTGAATCGAAATGAGATGTTTTTATAGGGAACTTGGTAATATGGTTCCGAATTTCAGTGCTGATTTCACTTGATATAGCATGTGTCTTCTTATTAAATTCTCTTGTCCACTGGTCTCTCGCCTTTCGCCAGCAGCTTAGCAATCTAGAAGACACGCTTCTGTGTTATTCCATGTAGACTAATGAATGCATTCCTACATACCTGCAGACATTCCTGGTTCGTAATTACGAAATATGTGTATGTAGCATCATGTTCCACCTTCGAGTGTTCTACAATTTGATTAGCAGCCCTAGTCGTCACCGTTTAATAGGATGTCATCCAATCAGTCTCTGTAGGTGGATATCCTGTTCATTTTTTGTGTCATAGTAGGAAAAAGCATTAAATATCTCCAGCCTCTCTTCTTCTTATAATTTACTAAAGCAGTGTCGTTTGCATCTAAAACAAACACATGAGTAATCTAGGTAAAATCATTTTCAGCCCCCAATTAAATAATCGTAACCTCAGTATCAATAATGATTTGAATTCATTTTATGGAAGTGAAATGTTTGGACATAATATTTAGGTAAAAATGATTATTTCTGTCATACTTTGATGAGGAACTGCCTTTCCTGTGTAGCTTATATGTGCTGTACCATTAACTCTTGATCACTTTACTTTATTCCTGGCATAATTTTCTTCTTTGCACTGAAGTTTCTTTCCTGCCATAACTTCATTATCCATAACAAAAATACAATTATAAACACAACAACAACAGCACAACAACCACAACAACAATGGTCAATATCCATGCAAACAAAACAAAAATCTTAACATCTGAAAGATAGCAGCATCTCTGGTGCTGACAGACATTTTGTGTTGCAACACACTAACTGCAGGACTAAGTTCCTTACAACACGGACTGTTGTTGTTGTTGTTGTTGTGGTGCTCAGTCCGGAGACTGGTTTGATGGAGCTCTCCACAATACCCTATACTGAGCAAGCCTCTTCAACTCCACATAAGAATGGAAAACTACATCAGTCGGAATCTGCTTAATGTATCCATCTTCTTGGTGTTCCTCTGTAGTTTTTACCCCAAACAATTCTCTCCAATCCTAAAATCACGATTCCTTGATGTCTAAGAATGTGTCCTACCAATCGATCCCTTCTTTTAGTCAAGGTATGCCAGAAACGCCTTTTCTCTCCAATTCTCTTCAGTACCTCCTCGTTAGTTATGCAATCCACCCACCTAATCTTCAGCATTCTTCTGTAGCACAACGTTTCAAAAGCCTCTATCCTCTTCCTGTCAGCACTGTTTATCGTCCATGTTTCACTCCCATACAAGGCAAAACTCCACACAAATGCCTTCAGAAAGGACTACCTTAGGCTTAAATCAATATTCGATGTTAACAAATTTCTCTTTTTCAAGAATGCTTTTCTATCCATTGCCATTCGGCATTTTCTATCCTCTGTACTGTGACCATCATTTGTTATTTTCCTGCCCAAGTAACAAAACTCGTCTACCTTCTTTATAGTTTTGTTGCTGAATTTACTTCCTTCAGCATCATCTGATTTTCTTAGACTGCACTCCATTACTCCTTACCACCAGGTTAGTTAGTCCAACATGGACTAATTAACCTGATAACTGTGTTAATGGCACTTCCATTGCGAGAACGTGATTCCTTTCAACATCAAAACATGTATCTTTCTTATTAGAATGCAAAATCATGCTAAAACGAATTTGTCAAAAATTTGCCTTTCAACAATGAGTGATTCAATTGTAGCTCCAGAGAACTTAGAAAAGGAAGTGAAAGAGTTGGTCTTATTATCTTAATTAAAATCTTTGTTGGAATATTAAAAATGGAAGAAGCGAAGGCATGGATAGATGCATAAACAAAACTGTACATGTTACTGAACTGTCAGCTATATCAGGTGAAGTGGGTGATGTTGACATCGGTAGCTGTTTCCTTTCTCGCCTTGCTATCCTCAGTCCTTCCTAAAATCTGTAATCATCCTGAACACACTATTGTAGCTGGAAAATATCCCTTACTGAAAAATTGTAATAATGGAAAATCCAACTGGAATGTTAAAAATGGAGGATAGATAACAACTCTCCATAAAGAGGCTCACCGAGCTGCTGACAGGCATGAAAATAGATAATCAAATTTGCACAACTTAAATTTTTGGCCATGACCTTCATCAGAAAAAAGAAACGCATACGTTCACGAAATCGCTCAGACAACTATACACGCACAACCACCATGTCTAGCCACTCGAGCGCCACAAGCATCTAGACTCTGACTGAGGTGAGGAGTGGAGGGGGGGGGGGGGGGGAAGGATGCTAGGTAAAGGTGAGGATGGAAAGTTCCAGGATGCATGATGGATTGTAAAGGCTCTTATTGGTGTGAATTTCAATTGAGGCAATCAATACAGTGAAGGGAAAGGGTGGGAAAGGCTAAAGGAAAGTGCAGAGGAGTTTAGGGAGGGAGTGGGGGGATTTGCAACGATATAAATAAGAAAAAATTAGAAAAAGGTAGAAATAAATAAAAAGTAATTAATTTAGGGGATACTGTAAGTAGCAACACAGTTGCAAGGAAGACATAGGATACAGGATAATGAGATAATAAAATGACTCATGCAGAAGTAATTGTAACCACAAAATATATTGCTATCACTAAAATTTGATGCCGAATAGTTTTGCTAGAATATTAATTTTTCTATGGGGATTTCAACAGTTAATTATACTTGAAAACAATTACCTCTAAATGTAAATTGTTGATCACATATTATATATAATAGACCAAAATAAATATTACAAGGCATGGCAATAGATATGATACAATGTTAGAAAGGAAAATTGGGATTTACGTTTCCTCAACTAAGTTTGTTAGAGATATTAACTGACCCTTTGCTTGCCGCCTTATCAGCAGCACACAGCACACATGAATGATCATATATCCAATATGTGCCTTAACTTCAGTAGTAAATTGTGTTATCACCCAACAAGCTGTGAAAAAGATCACAATCTGATGGATTTGCTTGGTAGCACATCTCTATGCACTGTGACATACAGTGGGTGACCTACTATAGAGTTTAAAAAGGTAAAGCAGTCAACAATCCGAAGATTGATTTGAACACCACAATGCTTTACTAGGCATGGTCCTATTTGGAGGTGGTATACCGTTGCCTTCCTCCGACCTTTGAACTGACTTACCCAGCCAGTTATAGGGGGGCCTTCAGTTTAACGTGGGTTCCGAACCACAGTGCTACTCGGTATTTTTCACATGAGCAATACTGCCAGAGGTGAAAGAAGTGGAAAGTGACAGATAAAAATCCTAGGACCTGGCGGGGATCGAACCCGCAACCTTTGGATTTGTAGTCTGGCACTCTACCACTGTGCAACCAAGGCGCACATACTATAGAGTTTAAGGAAGGGAATTTGGGTTTTATGTCTCAGCCACAGCTACGGTCATTAGGGATTGTAACTGCCCATTTGCTTGCATTCCTACCAATGGCACACTGTAGGCCTGAATGGTCATTTATCAAAGTACATACCATGCGTGACAATGCCTAACTTCAACAATGTAATGGGTCTGGTGTGACCACTAGGCCAAGGGTGTTGGCTAGGGAGATTAACTATTGTCACCAGTTTCAATATATGAAATCCCCAAAAAGTCGTTAGATTTCTGACAATTAGTAAATTACAAGGGTATCACTTACAAGTAACATAATATCTAGTTGGGTCCAAGCAATTACGACATATTAGAAACAAAGATAATTCAGAGCAAACATGTTTTACCGTAGTAACCTATTAACAAACAAAAAAGTGACACACATCAGCCACATGGAATGTTTGCGTGGTCTAAGGCACCGTGCAACAGACTGGCCAGCCATTCCCCAGCGGAGTTTCGAGCCCTCCCTTGGGCATGGGTTTGTGTTGTTCTTAGAGTAAACTAGTTTAAGTAGTTTGTAAGTCTAGGGACTGATGACCGTAGTAGTTTGTTCCAATAGGTTTACAAATATTGGAACATTTTGTTATACATCAAACCTTTTCTCATGTAGTTTAGTTGCATCACAAAGAAGTACAAAGTAAACCAATACCAATAATAAGTCTATGAGATAAAGAAGAAATGTAAAGCAGAAAATACAAAATTCAGTTCACATAAAGAGATCAAATAAGCATCAATAATTCATACAGTATTTTTTTCAGAATTTTTTAATTATCTTTTTTAGTATGTTCTTTTTTCCTCTGAACTTGCTGTACTATTGGCTTAACTCACACTAAACTGCATAATTCTTATACAGTTGTGAAACTTATTATCTGTATTCTAACTATATTCGAACCTCGGCCTATGCTATTCCAGAGTAGTGACCTAACCCCCCCCCCCTTTTTTCCCCTTTGAATCTATCTTCATTTGAACAAATTAGGATAAAAATAAAGAAATGAGAGGGAATCATTGAACAGAATAAACAAAGGAGCCCTTCAGTCATGTGTCTGTGACCTTTGTGTAATAAAATTAAATAAAATGTCTCCGTCAGACTAGTATCTTCTCACAAGACTGACACGTTCCACATCATTACGAAATGTCGTATATATGATCTATGGAACAAGTATTAATCTAATCTAATCTAATGATAAGCAGCATGAAAAATCACAGGGTGGTGATACATCAGCAGATTGCCCACAAACGTCTTCTCATATTTTTTTTTTTCTTTCTTTCTTTCTTTCTTATGTATTACTGTTCAAGAGATCAGTCAGAAGCTGGTCACAGAGGATATATGTCAGCTGCTCCTTGTGTGGAACATCCAGATGTGAGGGGCATTGCGGAATGTACTCTGACTGCCTCGCTGCAGACATGTCAATGGCCATCGTCATCTTGTATACCACACTTGGTACATGGTACATAGTTGTGACACCTTCGTATGGATTCTGTGAAGGTGCGTCTGGCAGATCTGCTTCCCCTTGACTGTCACATCACCAGCTGGACTGGATATCTGACGTGTTTTAGGTATTCTTTTGGTTTACACACAGAATGTTTGTTTTCTGATTTGGAATGGTGACCTTTTTAATAGTTACAACATTTTGTCACTGTGTCCTACTTTTGAAATCTTGGCCAAGTAATGGTTGAGTAAGATATACAACACTTAATATATAGAATACCGTAATGTCAGTGATGGCAAAGAAGGAAGACTGGAACACCGAAGCTGGGAACCACTAACTTGTGGTGGAATGTAAACTCCAAAGGCTGAGGGAGAAAACCCCAACAGAAAATCCTTTCTTGAGTTAGGCCTAGCTAGCCAGTTGGAAAGCATTGATATATTGCTTTTGAAATACAGATGATCTCAGAACGAACCATACTGGATGTGACCCCACTTCTTCTTAAAGTACTGATGCAAATGATGAGAGACCTGATGACATTCATCCACACAAGATGAAACCAAATGAATAAAAGTAAGCTAAATATTGGCACCCTTAATGTATTAAACTTGATTGGAAAAATGGAAGAAATGGCATATGTGCTAACAGAGGGAAAGTTAGAAATTTTGGGACTAAGTGGAAGGAAAAATGTGCAAAAAACTTGAGGGGAGGAGGACAACTGTTCTGGAATGGCAATGATAGGATTGGAAGAAATGATGTGGCAGTGATGGTGAATAAGAATGTACAAATCTGTGTTGAAAGTGAGAGATATATATCAGATTGGATCGTAATCTTAAACCTGAAATTCCAAAAGGAAATGCTAAAGGTTCTATGGATTTAGGCAGCTCAAGTGGGATGTACCAAAGAAGAGAAGGTAGACTTTGGAAACGAGTTAGAGAACCATTTAGAGAGGGCTAATATAGTGATGGGAGATTTTAATGTACAGGTAGGCAAAGACAGAAAGGGGTTTGAGCAAGTGTTGGAATGTTTTGGATTAGAGGCAGAAATAAAGAAGGATAAAGACTCCTAGATTTGTGCCAGAGGATTCGAATGAAAATAGCAAACGGTTATTGGGGTTTGAGGGAGAATTGGTGTGAGGGGATATGGCATGGGAAATCTGTTTGTGGACTAGATCTGTAGGGTAATGTCTGTCTGTCTGAAGGCCTTTGTGAGGCCTTCGGCATATTGGGTAAGGAACTTCTCATCACTCCAAATTTGCTGTCCAAGCAAATAACAAACAGCTAGTTTTTGAAGAGAGAATGTCAGGTTACTACCAGATACAGTTGTGGTGGAAGAACTAATAGTGTAATTGATTATGTTCTAGTAGACAGGAAATAGGGAGAAAAACTAACAATGTGAAGGTAATTCCAAGTGTGGGTACAGACGGAGACCATAGATTACTGGTGGTGTAGTGGAAAATGAACCAATATGTGAGGAATAGGAAAGGGAAGAAGTTGAAGAGGGTACAGGATTATAAACTGAAGGAGATTAAAAGTGCTGAGAAGTAAAGAGAATTAACCATACAAAATTTAGCAGAAGTAGTTCTCAGTGATGTAGAGAAAGAATGGAGTTTATTCAGTGAAACGTTGGTTGAAGCAACACAAAGTATGTGGTAGAACATCTGAAGAAGAAGGGGGGGGGGGAAGAGAGAGAGAGAGAGAGAGAGAGAAGATAGTTAATGGGATGATATAACAATCAAAATAGAAAGAAAAATGGAGCACGGAGAAAGTGGTGGAAAACTAAAAATGAAGAGGAGCATAAAAGATATATGGAGGAAAAGAAGAAGTGCAAAGAAATAGTGGAAGCAGCAAAGAAAAATGCATGAGAAGATTCATAAAAAAAGTATGGACAGAGTAAGGAATGTGGATATAAGAAAGGACCTTAAAGAGGAAAGTAAGAGGGAGGAATTTGAAGAAAGAGAGAGAGAGAGAGAGAGTTATGGGCCAGTGGCATAACTAGGACGTGGCTTTGGGGGGGGGGGGGGGGGATAGATCTGCTTGACGAGCAAAATTTTAGTCAGTTTCCAGACAGACTACCATATACCACTCCTGTTGAAGAAACTAATTCACTCCCATCCAATGAAAGATTATGGTAAAACACCACAAGTTTTCAATCTTTACTTTTACCAGATTGCTATTATACGATTTATTTATTAATTTATTATTATTATTATTATTATTTATTAATTTTTTTTCGGGTTCTGGGGGGGGGTTCTATTTCCCTCATCCCCCCCCCCCCAATAGTTACGCCACTGTTATGGGCATATTAAGAGGATGTGTGGGCAGAGGCTACTCAGAATTACAGAAGTTCTAATGATGTATGAAAAAAAACCTAGAGGGTCCCCAAGGACACAGTGGAAAACAGGAGTGAGAACTGGTATGGAAAGAAGAGTTGTGAGTTGCACCAAGTGGAGGTGGTAGGTCAGAGCCAGCAATAGCTGGAATGGGATTTGAATGGACTCAGTTTATAGATACCTGTGTCCATGCTGACTATGTCATGTAATTACAACTGTTTTTGGGTGGGAGCCCAAAAGAACAAAGATTAAAAGACACCTTGAGTATACTGAACCTTAAGTGGTTCCAATATACAGCATTGTTTGTTTGAGGCACACATTTTGCCTTGGTTGGCTGACTGTATTGTCCTTGGGGATATTGTGTGTTATATCGATAGTCTTTCTAAATAATGTGTAAAAGCAGTTACATGTAAAGAAATATATCTTCACTAATAGTGGCTATAAGAAATAAAAATGCAAGAAATGCTTCTGATGTGTTATGTAATTTTTGTTGGTTTATATTGATTTTTTAAAAATATTGTGTACCTGCATAATTAAGTACAAAATGTAAAGGCTTCATTATCTTGGAGTGTGTTTTCATCCTCACAGGGACTTTCGGAAGCACTGTAATGATAATTTGTGTGATCACATAAGAAGTGATACTGCCTGAAATGCCTTTGGAGTTGTTATGAAATTTTACTTGCTTATCAATGCAAAATAAATGTTTTATATATATATATATTTTAAAAAATCTTGTGTATCTGCCCAAGTCAGTACAAAATGTAAAGGTGTTTCATTAAGGCTTATGTTAATTCTGAAAATCAGCTCTTGCAGAGTGTTGTTATGTGTTTAACAGGAACAGAATGAATTGTAAATGAAACTTTGAATGAATGACATTCGCGCGCGCGCGCGCGTGCGCCTGCGCGCGCGCGCGCGTGTGTGTGTGTGTGTGTGTGTGTGTGTGTGTGTATGTATGTGTGTGTGTGTGTGTGTACAGTTAGAATTTGTGTGTCAGGTTTATATGGATATGAATGGTGCCATTTAATTAATTTCTGAACAAGATATGTTGTTAAATAATTGTAGAGACAAGAACAAAAAGCATTCCTTAATGTTACAGGCAAAGTAGAGAACAAATTTTGAAAAAATGCATGTGTAATTGTTACATGTCTTTAGTGGCCACTATAATCTCTCTATAAGAGTTAGTACCCATTTCTCTCAGCAAGAAAATAAAAACTGCAATTTGTAACTGTTATATATAGTAAAAAAGCAAAATTGAGGCTGAATGATGGACACCTATATTTGTGTATATCTTTATGAAAAAGCAAGAAATTTTGTATGGCTTATTTATTCATTGAACTGTGAGAAATATTTGAAAAACAAACACAAAATTTATTTAGTATTTGTCTACTGTGATACTTGCAGGTTTCTGCTTTATTTCCCTATGATTTTGTAACAGGTATTTGTTCCTAATTTTATAAGTGTTTGGAGAAATTTTTGTTGAATATAATGAATTGTAAAATTAACTCTGTAAAAAACATTAGCTTTTGTTTCATTCCTTCATAAAAGTCTTCGTATGATGTATATTTCATGAAAAGGAATGTTCATTGAATATAACTTGTACATATTTCTTATTTCTTTCATCTCATAGTACAACAATCATTAGAAAAGTATCATTTGATATTTTTAAAAGCAGCAGACTTCATTATGTCAGTGAAAATTATTGAGTTGCTAGAGTACATTAAATGGTTATTTCCGCAAGGATTAGCAGTTAATACATCCACCTCAAGCCGTGAATTTCAAACAGATGGTATTCCAGTTGCATTTGACACCAGTCATCTGAAACTTCTAATAATTTTTCAATTGGGTTCAGATTAGGACTGTATCAGCCAGAATATCTATTATGGATATGTCCACCTATACTGATATCTGATATGGCCTTTGATGGAAACCAGGAAGGCAGTGCAGATAGAGTAACCTCTGCTCTAACCTTGTGTGTAATAGTATGACATACACTGATCAGCTAATGCTATAGCCGTTCGGTCCATTTTTGGCAAGGATAACAGAGGAGAAGTGCCGTGGCATTAAAACAATGAAGCCTTGGTAGGTCGCTGAGGTATGTGGCACCCATGGATATTGATGTGGATGTTCCCCAGAGCATAACTGAATTACTGACAACTTGTATTTGTAAAAGTGTGAAGGGGCTGTTCATCTGAAAGACAACAGATTTGTACCCTCCCCTAGGAATTATGAAGAAAGTGTCATGATTCATCAGACCGTACAGCACTCGACCACCTTCAGTGTTAATGGTCGTGTATCCATTTCAGTAGTAGTTGCTGATGTTGTGGTGCTAGCATTGACACATGCATGGGTTATCAGCTGTGGGTAGTATTGTCAGGAGAGTTCAGAGTATGGTGTGTGCATACACACTTGTACTTTACCCAGCACTAAACTCAGATGTGAGTTCCACTGCAGTTCACTGTCTGTCCTGTTTAACCAGTCTGCCCATCCTAAGACAGTTCAGGTAAACTACATATATCAACTGTGTCCTCACACTCGGGAGCTATTAAGAATTGAGTCCCACAGGGTTCTGTCTAAGGGTCCTTTGCTGTTCTTGATATGTATTAATGCTGCCATTTTATATTATTGGTAATACAAAGCTAGTTCTTTTTGCTGATGATTTAATCACACCTGACAAACAATAAGTTAACTGGTGAAATTGTTTTAAGTGGTTCTCTGCGTATGTACTGTTATTAAATTTTCATAAAACATATTATATAAAAATATTATAGAGGAAAAATTCCTAACAGGAAAAATATACGTAAAAAATAGATGAAGTACACTTACCAGGCGAAGGGGCACAGGCAGTGATAGCAACAAATAAACACACACACACACACACACACACACACACACACACACACACACACACACAAACACTAGCTTTCGCAGCCTAGCTGCTTCATCAGCCAGAAGGAAAGGAGAGGGAAAAGGAAATGATGAGGGTTTTAAGGGAGTGGGTAAGGAGTCATTCCAATCACGAGACAGGACAGATCTTGGGGGATAAAAAGGAGAGTAAACAAATACACACCCACACATACACACAAACGCAAGCACACCTAGGCAGACATGTATTTAAACAGCTGACGCCATTCCTTCAATGATTACCCAGACTTACTTTATCGCACATTGACACCACATGACGTCTTATTTAAACAGACATGAACTGTTCTGTTGATTGATTTACCAGACTTTTAGTATTCGTCGACTTTTCGATAATTAGGAGCTCTCCATACAGAATAATTACATTGTCCCCAGTGCAACACTGCAACATTCTAATACTTCAGCATACACTTACAGTTTAGTACTATGCCATAGAACCAATACATGGCACTGTTATTATTATTACTGTTTCTCATCTCAACGATAGAAGTGTTTTCAGAAGTTTATGCCAAACAGACAATGACACATCGCAGACTTAACTTTATGAACACAACCTAACATTGAATTTACATAGTTCCGAAGTCTGGACTTAAATTAATTTCACTTTTTGTTTGAAAAACTTTATGAACATTCATCATTTTTGACAATGACTTCTCCTTAAATTTGACATCTTGGCTAGGAGAACTGAGTTTATTGACAGAGCGATCCAACAAGTATTCTTTCAGATTTTTTTGTGTGTGTGTGTGTGTGTGTACTTATGTCCGGAACCCTAAAAAAAAAAAAAAAATAATCTAATGTAAAATTTCTGTATTTAGCTGGTTAAGTCAGTTGTGAGGTTGTAACAAGATGATAACATCCAGCCTAGAACAAAATCATGCCCATCAAAATAAACCAACCCTTAAGATGAGGCCAGCTTTACTTTACATTTAAATGTGTTGCAGCTGTTTTAAAAGCAGAAAACCTTAAAAGATTTTTATGACCTTTATGAATCACTGAAAGCATAATGTCTGTAAATAGTTCTCTTTTAATGGCCAGAGTAACACCTGTATTGAATTTCTGTTCATTTATATTTTTTTTTTCCTGTTTTCTCTGTCCAAACTAAAAACATTGATTTCATTCTAAATTTAATTCCAGTCTTCAAACCAGTTTATATTATTCTAACAGTTTAGTATTATTAGAAAACAAAATCTACTCTCACAATACAGAAATTCCATGATACTATGAGGATAGGTTGCAACTCAATGTAAAGATGTTCACTGAGCTTCAGGCAGTTACATAAAAGGACAATCGCGCACACACAAGGCTAAAGCTCTTGGCGCACGCGCGTGCGCGCGCACACGCATATTCATAAAATTTTACGAGCAAAATAGTGCACTTATGACTACTTTCTCCAGTAGCTGTGTCTAACACAAAATCAGTTTCATAAATGATTTGCTATTATGTGCGTTAACATTTGATTCCTATCAGTTCAAATGACAACTTTTTACAGGGCAAATTCATAAATAATACACAAGTTTATATTACTGTGGATCGTTTGATGTTATAAAAATTAAAATCGCCATGAATATTAAGAATTATTGTGTGTAACTGTCACCATTGATGAAATGTAGATTAGAGCCTTTGAACTGGATTTGAAATTGTGGTCCAATGAGTGGACAGCTTCGAATTGTCCACTTCAAAAAATAAAAATTCGACATGGTTAATCAAACCTCAAGAAAACGATTATTTTGTTTGTGGTCATGAACTAATCTTGATGACCAAAGAGTCCCATGTAGAGCAAATATATTATTGTAATTTATGAAAACCTGTGCAGAAAATGCACAAAACCTGACCTTAGTTGCTTGAGCCTCAGCCGATCATTTTCCACAACAATGCTCATCCACACATTATAACCCAATAATTGCATGGATATGGATGACAATTGATGTGACATTCTTCCTGTAACTCAGTCATGAGTGCACCAGATTTCAACATGTTCCTGAAGTAAAAAAAGAAAAACCTGTATGTGGATGTTGTAATCTTCCTTTGGACGAGGTGAGCTAATAGACAGATGGATGAAAATCGGTGTCCTGGATGGAATAATAGAGCTTCCAAGACATTGGAATTTTGTTGTAGAGAAGCAGTGAGACTATATTAAAGGACTGTAAGTAGATAATGGAAAAAATGAAATATAAGTACAAAAATAGTTTATGAAATGCCATTAAAAAAAAGAAAAACTAGGTCACTACAGTTTGTCTCAATGATCTATGCACAAAAGATTTCTTTTTACTTCAAAAGTAATCAAAAACCTTTGCTAAAATTAGAAAACTGCCAGCTTGATGCACAGATCTGAACTACCCCTACTTCCTGAATAACAGGTAATCAGAAACTTGGAGCGAAATAGTGCAAAATTTCCACCTCTAGAAAATCCACTACATAGCCAAAATTTCTAATTATACTTGAAACAGTGAACAAATTAGTATTAGCTGGTGATGGATTATTGATGGCCCCAGAATTCTTTTCTTTGCCATTAAGTAGATTTGAGGATGCAGGCATAATCAGTTTTTGCTTTCTATCATTACATGTATAACATCACAAAATTAGACTTTTTAAAATTGACACTTATATGTTGACTCTCTGTGCTCCTGGTTCTGCAATACTGCTGCTGTCAGGTAGCAGTTGGTGTGTTGTCACAGGGACTGATTACGTAGATGTTAAGTCCCCTTAAAACAAAAACAACAACAACAAACTGTTGTCACATACTGTGATAACAAAACACATTTTTTTTCTTATTAAATGACATTAGTTTTAAGTCCAGAAAATCTCTTTATCAATTAAAGTTTCTTGTGGAATAAAGGATTGTCACCATTTTGAGAGTTGTATTTCAGTAATGTATGTGTTCAGTGTATATAATAATGGAAAGTCCAGGTTGGAATTAATAATATAGTAATAACGACTGTTTACAACTCACCGCAAAGACGTGGCGACGAGCTACAACAGACCCATACAAAAGACACACACATACAAGACTTTCAGCTATCAGCCATGGCCTTCTTCAGAAAATAGGACATTCACGCACAGGCGCACAACACAGTAGTACAACCATCACCTCCGGCTGCCGAAGAAAATCCTAAGAAGAGCAACACTTTCCATTACTGGTTCATGTATGTATGTCTTTGAGAGCCTCACTCAGTTCCAGGGCTAGATGCTGCAAGGCAGGTGTTCAGTATCTACTGTTAAAATTCTGAGAGCTTCCTTTCGTAGAAGAGTTAACTGCTGTATTTTCCTTACTCTACAGATAACTTCTGAAAAGACCCACTCACACATGAATGCTTACCAGCAGTCATTCGTCCCACGAAAAATGCACCCAGCAACAGCAAAATGGATAAATGACACTGATACACAAAATACCCTCTGCCACACTTCAAAAATGGCTTTCGGAATGCAAATGTAGATTGGATACTTTGATTCTCATATTAGATGATACAATGTTGGAGGAATTATTTTAAGTTAGTATCCAAAATAGTAAGGTAAAGTAGTCAACAATCCAAAGATTGGTTTGAACACCGCAGTGCTTTACTAGGTGTGGTCCTATTAGGTGGTGGTATGCCATTGCCTTCGTCTGACCTTAAAACTGACTTATTCAGCCAGTTATGGGAGGACCTACAGTTTAACATGGATTCCGAACCACGGTGCTATTTGATATTTTTCACATTAGCAACATTGCCAGAGGTGAAAGAAGTTGATAGTGGCAGGTAAAAATCCTAGGACCTGGCGAGGACCGAACCCACACTACCTTTGGATTTATAGTCTGGCACAATACCACTGTGCTAGCGAGCCACAAGCCAGTGTCCAATTTAAAATATATCAATGAAACCATTGAATATATTGACAATAAGTCAGTTTTATCTCTTTGTAGCATCCCTGTTAGATTTTTTGGTAAGAGTAAACAGAGACTGGACTTCAAAAAAGTAAGTTACTTTGTCATCCTGCCATTGTGTAAGAATAGTGGTCCATGAGTAGAGAAGAGTAATCGATTGTTTCCTCTAGGCACAGGTGTGCTTCAGAATGGATTACTGCCAAATCTCTCTCTCTCTCTCTCTCTCTCTCTCTCTCTCTCTCTCTCTCTCTCTCTCTCTCTCTCTCTCTCTCTCTCTCTCTCTCTGTGTGTGTGTGTGAGTGAGTGAGTGAGTGAGTGAGCTTGACAACTGGACACATGAGAGGAAAGTGCAATTATTGTAGGTAAATTGCTTTCAAATACATCTTGAAGTTCTGTCAATATAGGAACTAAATGCAATCCATACAGTTGTACCAAGATGGTTCCAACAATTGTAAGAAGCTGCATTGCTTTAGGGGCTGATGACCTTGCAGTATACTCCCCTTTAAATAACAACCACAGAAGAGTCCATGCAGTCAACAAACTGATTTTCAGCAGTTGCACATTTTATGATGCTAAAGACTTTCCCAAAGCTGTTCTAGAATGTCTTTGTGACCAAGTACCTCATTTATGTCATTCAATAATTCAGCAAGTGACAAATAAATGTCAACAGAAACTTCGTGACCACATTGAAAAGAATTATATGCATGGAGTCTGTTCTTTTGGACATGTCTGAAAGATCTTACCCAGTTGCTTGATTAGTGGCCATATTTATAGGATGAAAGAGAATTTTAGAGTTTAGCTCCATTTGAGTGTTGAATTAAATCTAATGGCAGCATATCAGAATTTCCCATATTTTGTGAGTGATGCCTTAACCACTTCCCACATGTTCATGTTCCTCTTTTGCAGGCTGTCTGTAGTGTATTGTACTCCTCTATGGGTCCAACATCTAATTTTGCATTCCACACTGAAATTAATTACCTTTCAAGGTGTATGCACAATACAGGTATGGTGTCTATTCTTTCAGACATTTCCAAAGGAACAGGTGTCATTTATAAAGTATGAAACAGAAATTTTAAACATTATCCGTATTTGGATCTTGGATTGTGCAAGTTTGTGCCAGACTAAGATTCGAACTGCAAGATGTGCCTTAATAACTTTGCTCAAAAGAATATACAAGTATAGGTATTTTTTATTCTCCACAATTTCTTTTGAAGTTGCATTAACCATTTATTTGATGACAAATTTCAGACCATCCTGTACAGTTTCAAACCACAGGGACTGATGACCCTGTAGTTAAGACCCATAAGCTATACAAACATTTCAAACCACATGCCTACAAAAATGTACCAGAAGTCAAAAAATTGACATAATCGACAATATCAAAATAAATATTAAATGTTGTTACATAATAATTTTGATTACAATTTAGTGACATTATTATAATGTTACATACCTCACCATAAATGTTACATAGAGTGGATCATTTCTATGCAGCAAACCCAATACATCATTGACACTAGTTAAACTGACAAATTTCAGTGACCACATGTTGTTATTCGTTGAATAGTACGTTGAGACTGGCATCCCACGCATGGTACGAGTGATAGAGGTCACTAATAACCATGCGCTCTGCATTGCACTCTCCCCCTTAGGTAAGTTGCGTGGTAGCCTCAATAGAGGACGTTAGAAAACATAGCGTCTCATAAGGTGCAGGCCCCACATATAATAGTATGTTCAATCCCCGACATTACAAAAGATAATAGAGATCACCAGTCTCATCCAAATTAACAATGCATGCAATAATGTATAACTTTAGAGTCAACGCTAAAAGCAAAGGTGGCATCATGCCATTTTGTGTTATCACCCACAATAATTGCAAATCATTAAAATTTTAATAAAAAAAAACCTGTACCCCTGAACTCATTAATAATTTTACTCCCAATTATTGTAACTGTTGTCATGCATATGTAACATGTATTTACAAATCTCATATGCCAGTTTCATGCATTGCAGTTACATTAATGAGGGCTTGGTCACAAAACATATTACATAAAACCTCACAATGGGCAATAAAAGCCACTAAAAGGTCATTCCCACCCCTATGGAATCAGAGTCCCATTATAAAATGATTAAAATAAAAATTACTACTAAAACACAACACTGAGTACAGGCTACTATTAAAAGTCACATCTAAAAAGGGAAAAATAACAATTGTACTTGAAATATGACCGCTCATTCAATATTCTGTCAGGTTCCTTGATTTTCATCTTACAAATTTCCACCTCTACCAAAATATCCAATTTTGCACAATGAGGGACCAGGGTGTTCGAATCTGTGCCCAGCACTGAACCACTGCTCGCGACCCGCCATCCAGCCTGCGCTTGGCATGAAAAGCAAGGCAGAAAATGCACCAAAAGTTGCACTTCCACGGCCATAGGTGCCGAAGGAACAGATGCAGGTGCAGGAGTGCCTATGTCAATGATCAGTGTGGATGTGGCCCCTGGTGGACCGCTTCGTCGAAAGGACCCTCGACACGTGCCAATGAATGGACGGAGGCGGACATTGGTTGATCCACGACCTCCAGTGGTAGATGGGTCATCAGATGCGGTGATGTTGGAGATGGTGTCGAGCTCCATGGGCTCGGAACCAAGAAGGAAAGTCGGATGAACCTGCGATGCCAGATGAGGCATGGGCACCACCATCAGAGGGGACAGTGAATCTGTCGACAAAAGCTCATGGCAGCATCCTCTAGGACACAAGGGTGAATTTGGTTTCTGTGTCTATGCTGTGCACCATCAGCACCCTGCAATAAAAACATGTTAGCGCTTAGCTGCTGAGTGATGGTACTCAAAGACTGCATCTGCCATAGGATCTGCAAAAGACAGATGTGTTGGCACTATATTATGCTTGATTCTGCAGAGTGTGCGGCATCTGTGGCGGGTTCAAGAGCTGCAGTAGTGTGCAGTACCGCCATCCGTGCAATAACTGCAGGTGACAGTCCATTGTGTGGCTGGGAGCGGTATGAGGTGAATGCAGAGTAGTTTATTCACATTTTTGGTGTTACCTGAGCTTGGTCATTTGTGACTTGAATGATATAACAAACCGTTCAGCTTCACCATTTGATTGAAGGTGGAACAGAACACTGGTCAGATGATGAATCCATTGGCTTGGCAGTCGGGATCAAAATGTACAAGACAACAATCACTAAGTAAAGCATTTTTTAACGCTTGGAAAGCAATGACACGCTCCTTTCACCAAACAAACTTAACATTCTTCCACCGTAGGCAATACAGCAGTGCTGCTAGCCGCGCTGTGTTAGGAAGAAATTTTATATAATATGAGATTTTTGCCCAGGAAAGATTGCAATTCTGTGATGTTTGTGGGAGCCTTGAGCTTGCGAATATCATAGAAATGCAGTGGATGAACTCCTTTGTTACATTTGAGACCAGCGGACTGTGAAAAGCACTCATAAATTGTTGAAATGCTCTTCAGGTGTGTACCAGCAACATGATATTATCTTGATAATTTGAGCAACAAGGTACTACTTTTGTTAGTTGTTAGAGTTTTTTAAAAGATTGCTGGAGCAGAAGGAGCACAACTGAACGTTAAACTCTGAAATATGAAGAGGCCCAAGCGAGTATTGATAACTAGAAATTTCTGTGATTGCTCATCTTGCGGTAGTTGCATATATGCATCCTGAAGATCAAGTTTAGAAAAATATTTGCTAGCTCCTAATCTGTCGATAAGGTCGAGAGGGTGAGGCAATGGAAAAGTGTCAATCACTGTTTGAGGATTCAAAGTGCATTTAAAGTCCACACAAATTCTAAGTTTGCCAAATGGTTGGTTGATAACCACTAAATGAGAAGCCCACTGGATTGCTGAAATGTGCTCAATAACACCTTGATTTTGCTGCTTTGTGAGTGCCTGTGTGACTCGATCACATAATACAGAAGGAACAGAGCAAGCGCTGCAAAAACGTGGCTGCGCATTATTTTTTAATGTCACATATGCGGAAAAATTAGTTGCCTTTCCAAGACCATCAGAAAAGAGTTCAGGAAATTTGGCACAAGGTTAGTTACACTTTCACTTGATTCAAATGATGTCACTGACAGAACATTCATCGTGATGCTAAAACCAAACAGAACCAAACCAAAAATATTTGCACTGTCATAGTAGTCAAGAATCAAAAGAAAAACTGTCTTGTGTATAGCACCATACACTGCAGTAAAGCTACAAGTAACTAGCACTGATATGTCTTGTCCTGTATATATTGTAAGCAAAGTGTGCACTGTTTACAATTGAGGTGTACCTAGCCTTTCATATATGGCACGATTGATTAACCTCACTTTGACACCCATATCGAGCAAAAATTGCACTGTTTTGCCAGAAATTTTCAAATGTAGAAACAGTTTATTTGTGTGGTCCTGTAAAGAAGTGTCAGAATCTTTAGTTACCAAAATACTAGAATCTGTCTTAGTGGAAGCAGGTGAAGCGCGTTTGTTTATTATCGACACTTCTAACTATAGTTCTTTGTAAGCAGTGGTGATGAAAAAGATGTAAAATAACATTGATTGCAAGAAGTATTTATTGTGTTAAACATACACTGAATTAGCACAAATAGTTAGTATTTTGATCACTGGTTCTGAAGGGTGTACACTCTGCAGGGATTGAAGTCGTCGACCGGTCGTATAAGCGCGGACGACGGACACGTGACCGCGGAGAACATGCGTTTTCTGCGCGTTGCGCGACAAATACCACATGTCGCGACTGTCGGACGGCACAGCAGTGACTCTCATGTGCATGTACGTGTGGGGAGCTCGCGTTCAGCTCGACCTATGTGGTCTGCGGCAACGCATAGGAACTGCGGAGGTAAAAGTCGTCTGCTAGACTCAGTCCTACAGCTCGCACTATTCTCCTTCGGCACACGCCATGCCACTGCGATTTTTGCCAATGAAAGGAACTGTGCATGTCGGCAGATATCTGACGCCGCTGCCTTGTGCTAGCTGTCTGCTGCTCGCTGTTCATGTGTTTCTGCTGCAAGGCAGCCAGGCCGCCACACAGATCTCCCCTTCAAGAGCAGAGCTCAGGAGTTGCGAAGAAAACGCGGCCGATCAGCTGACGGGCAGTGTCTGTTTGGAGCTTGTGCGCTGGAGGTCAGCGTCAGTCCGCCGGTGGCAGTCGTGGAGGGCCAGGCGTCTTTGGAAAGTGCAGTGCGGTCAGCTGCACATGCTCGAGAGGTGGCTGCTATGGTGTGGTGGTGGCAGAATGCTGCTGCTGCTGAGGCTGTGGCGCACATGGCGGCCCACGGACAGCTGGCGGTGGCCGAGTGTCAGTAACAGCTGGTGGGTTGTCATCTGTCAATATGATGTCTTCTGCCGGGTCGAAGAAGTGGACAGTTTCCGGTTCTGGCAGCATGTAAGCTGGTTTCAGTCTGTCAATAGAGACTTCAGACTGCTTGCTGTTGTATTCGATCTTGAAGATTTTCTTGTTCGAGTGATCATGCGGTGAGGTCCTGAATAGGGCGAACAAAGTGGTGGCTGTACCACGTCGGTACGCAACATGACGTGTGTACAGTGCTGCAGGTCGGCGTGTATGAATGTCTTCCCAATTCCGTCTCGCGTCGGTGCGTGTGATCGGAGGCCGGCGATGTAGATACACAGATGCTCTGCCAGAGGTGCGGTGGAGGCGTCCTTTGGCGGCGGAACTTCCTCGAAGAAGTCATCAGGAATGGTGAGTTGCTGTCCATAGACAAGTTCGGTGGGTGATGTGCTGATGTCTTTCTTTGGTGTGACTCGCAGGCCGAGGAGCACGAGAGGAAGTACTTCTGTCCAGGGGTGTCGTTGCAGGACAAGGCTGTTTTCATGGTCTGGTGGAGTCTCTCGACCGTGCTCTTGGACGTCGGGTGGTAGCTCGTAATTTTGTGGAGCTGTACACCACACAGACTGGCGATGTGTCTGAACAGCGAGCAGTCGAACTGGCGGCCACGGACAGTCGTGACATGGCTGGGACAGCCGAAGCGTGACCCCCACGTGTCGCAAAGGCTGTAGCGATGGTCTCGGTGGCAATGTCCACGATGAGTGTTGCCTCCGGCCAGCGCGTGAAACGGTCCACCATGGTGAGCAGGTAGTGCTTGCCTTGGGACAGAGGCAGTGGCCAGACGATGTCCTCGTGGACGTGGGTGAAGCGTCGTGTTGCGTCGGGAAAGGTGCCGACAGGTGTGCGTGTATGGCTCCCGACCTTGGTACATTGGCACGCCGTGCAGGTGAGTGCCCACTGACGGCAGACTTTCCATAACCGCGGCCGGACAAACCCCGTGGCCATGAGTGTCACGGTGGTGTTGATTACGGGATGTGACAGTCTGTGCACACAGTCGAAAGCACTGTGTCGGAATTTTTCCCGGGAGAAAAGGGCAGTGCGAACCTGTAGAGAGGTCACACCAGATCTTGCGGTTTGAACCAGGTATCGGGACTAATTCGAGTTTAAGTCCGCTGGAGGTGTCTTTGCGGAGGTTGCGAAGTTGTTCGTCACTCTCCTGTTCTTTGGCAACATCCTCAAAGTCCACAGGGGGAGAGATAGCGGCACACACGCAAGACAAACAGTCAACGACAACACAAACTCTAAGTGTCGGAACTGATGCGGCGAACACTTGGTGCTGTTGCACCGAAATGCATGAGTTACAGGTTTGTGGTCGATGAATAACACAAATGGGCGTGCTTCCACGGACGGGTGGAAGTATTTTACCACCTCGTATACCGCAAGCAACTCACAGTCGTAGGCACTCCAGGCATGCTGTGAAGTTGATAGCTTCTTTGGAAAGAAACCTAGCTGCTGTTGACATGTTGTTGCAGAGCTGTGCCAACGGCAGTCTGGCTGGCGTCCACAACAATGGCCAGTACCGCGTCATGCACTAGATGTGTGAGCAGCGCTGCCTCTGCCAGGCTCCGTTTGGAGCTTGTCTCCATTTCTTTCGTCCAGTCAACGGGAGTCCCCCCTTTTACTATGAGGCACGTAGTGCCGCATTCAGAGGTTCCAACACTGCAGCAGCATTAGGTAGATGGCAACGATAAAAGTTTATCATACTGAGGTAATGGCATAACTCTTTAAAAGTCTGAGGGCGCGGCATGTTTAAGATTGCCTGTACCTTGTCCGGTATTGGTGTCGATCCACTAGGGGTGATCAAGTGCCCGAGAAACTCTATTTCTGTTACACGTAAAGTATGTTTGGATGAGTTAATGACAATGCCTGCTTCACTCAGGTGCTGGAAAACGGCAGTCAGGTGACGTCGGTGGAGTTTGGGCGAGTTGGAGAACACCAAGACATTGTCGAGATAGGCAAAGCAACATGGTAAACCTCATAATACGCCATCCAGGAAACGCTGCCAGGTGTCAGCGGCATTGCTGAGTCTGAACATCATGTACAAGCTTAGCCACAAGATGTAAAGGAGAGGACAAATGATGCCCTGCTGCAGCATGGCTTTGAACTCAGCAGTTGCTGCAGCAAGTCTGTCAGGAGCGAGACGGTGTGAACGGCACAAAACGGGAGGACCAGGGGTGGTAATAATGTGGTGCACTGTCAAACGTTTAATGTTTCTCGGTGCACCAGGTGGACGAGTGATTTCTGGAAATTGGTCCAGAACGTCCATCTACAGTCCGGGTAACTGCACTGGTTTACTACTGAAGAGATTGGTGTGGCACTGCTGTCCCACTATCTTTAAGCTTGTTGTTGAGTCTATCAACTGGACATTTGCGATATTGGGTAACAACTTGTAATGCCCGAGAAAATCTGCGCCCAGGATCGGCTCATTTACATCTGCCACTATGAAGGTCCATGAAAATATGCGTCACAGTCCTAAGTCGAAATTTCGATGATGTAAGCCATTGGTTTTTATTGCCGAATTGTTTGATGCAGTGAGGGACAGTGTCTTGACCTTTCTGCGACCTCTCAGTAGAGAACGAGAGAAAATTGACAGATCGGACCTGTGTCAACAAGATACCCAACATTTCCATTCCGTTCTGTTACGAAGAGATGCCTGGATATTTCACTGCAGCCGGGTGCACCTAGCTGTGGTTGTAGCTGGCGTTTTGGTATTCAGAGGGAGAACAACACTTCTTCGCGTTGTTGCCAAAGCTCACGTGGTACTAACAGAACCCGGTTGGCGGCTGCTCCGACGTCACCGGGCTGCCAGGGCGGCTTCAGCTGTGTCGTCTGGAGCGAGGTCTGCTGTGGCTACATCGCCTGCTGCCATCTGGCTGCTAGTGAGCTAACTGCTCGAACTGTGCGCTAGTTGCAGGGTGTGCGCTTTGGACAGCGTCAATGGCTGCCACGGTACTGGGCGCCGTGGCTAGCGCATTGTGTACCCGATCTGCCAGATCCACTACGGTGTCCAGGGGCATGTCGTTCTGCACCACTTGCACCTGGGCGGGGAGACTGCAGACACAGGAGAGAATCTGGTACCAAGACCGACTGCGCGAGGCTCCTCAGGAACTGCAAAGGTCGCCACATTCTTCTTGACGAATTAGTTGCACTTGCTTCTCTTTGGATGAAGAAATCCGACGTATCAGTTCTTCCTTCAGCCGTCGCTAGGAGGACTGCGTCGGCAGGGCGGTTGGAATACCCTGCACTTCGGCCGCGTAATTCTGGTCTAGCTGGCTCACGACGTGGCTGAATTTCGCGAGGTCACATGTAATGTTGTTACTGACGAAGACAGCCTCCACTTGGCTGAACCACATGACAGGGTCCCGGGGGCAAAAGGGCGGCAGCTTGACCAATACTCATCCCGTGATTGCTGTAACAGCGGAAGGTGGCAGTGCAGTACCGTCTTGCGTGCGGAGATTTTTAGTGACTGACTGTTGGTGGGCGGAGAGGGTTTGCAGCTCACTTTCCAACCTCTTTTTCTGCTCCATCAGCTTGTCTATGGTCTTCTGTCAGCTGTCGATCAACTTCTTCAGCTCTTCAGCTCATCTTGATCACAAATCTACGTCACACACGAATAGTTCGTCACCACATGTTGTCGCCTACTTATCATGTCGGTGTCACCAGTGAAGCGCTTTTGTTTATTATTGATGCTTCTAACTACAGTTCTTTGTAGGCGGTGGTGATGAAAAAGATGTAAAATAACATTGATTGCATGGAAGTATTTATTGTGTTAAACATACAATAATTAGCACAAATAGTTAGTTCTTTGATCGCTGGTCCCGAAGGGTGTACACTCCACAGCGATCGAGGTCATTGGCCAATCGTAGGAGCGTGCGCGGTGGACGCGTGGCCGAGGCTAACTTGCATCTTCTGCATGCAGTGTGATAAATACTGCGTGTCGCAACTGTCAGCCGGCACAGCAGTAACTCTCGCGTGCATGTATGTGTGGGGAGCTCATGTTCAGCACAACCCATGTGGTCTGCGACAACGCGTAGGAACTGAGGAAGTAAAAGATGTCTGCTCGACTCAGTCCTACAGCTTGTACTATTCTCCTTCAATGCGCGCCACGCCGCTGCGACAATTTTTGCCGATGAAAGGAAGTGTGCGCATCAACAGATATCTGACGCCACTGCCTTGTGCTAGCTATCTGCCGCTCGCCGTTCATGTGTTTCTGCTGCAAGGCAGCCAGGCCGCCATACAGGTATAGAAAGAATAGCAAAAACGGAGTCTGCATGTCGTGTGCTTGAATTGTGCAAGTGCTTCTGCCGCAGAGCAGTTGTAAGTGACATACACACACTTTGCCACAAGAAAAACAAATTGCATTATGTGAAGGGCACTGATTTCATCTATGCTTAGAAATACACTTGGCACAGGACTTAACATTAGATTGTTTGTTGCAAGGCGGGTGCTGTGGCTGTTTATGGGAAATACAGCATGACTGTGTGTGGGGTGTGCGCTGGTCAACTACAGGCGTATCAAGCTGAGACTAAACACTGTCTCGTGTTACAGCACATATAAGTGAAGCTTGAAAAATACTTGCTGCAAAGTCACACTTGTCCTGAGACTCAATAATTTAAAGCACTTGTTCAAGTGAAGGATCAGAATACCTTAAGATTTGTTCACAGATGCGCGAATCTGACACTTTCCTATCATTGAGTCTGAATAGTGCTTGCCACAGTCAACAAAATTTATACTTCCTAGTTAAACTTTGTACTTCAGTTACTCGCTGTCTATAAGATTGTCCTGCCTGCCGATGACAATTATAGAACTGAAATCTAGTTGCTGCTACATTCAGTGTGTCTTGAAACGGTTAGTAGTTGCGTTCACTAATTCCTCAATCGGCACTTGTTCTGGGCGAGATGTGGAGAAGCTAGTGCTCAATATGAAACTGAGCAGCTGAAAAATTACTCAGACCGAGACGATTATTTTTTCGAATCATTGGTCATCAAATTCAATGCTTATTTTGTCACTGGCAGCAAATGTTGCATTTACTTATAAACAACCAAATACATATTCAACAACATCATAAAGATAGACTGCATCAACTATGGGTGCATTTTCGATTGGGGAGAGGAGGGGGAATGGAATGAATGCAAGTTGAGGTGTAGAGACATGAATTCTGCCTGATAGAACATGCAGGTGCAAAATGTGTAAAAAAACATGTGGAATTTGGCTTCAGAATGAAGTGGTTGGGAGGGGTGCAGGTAGGGGGAGGGGGGGGGGGGGTGGTAGGAGCAGTGAGGGAAGTAAAAGTGGTGGAGAAGTGGAGATAAGGGCAAAATAGTCGCAATCAATGAGGGTGAGAGCTGCGAATTGGGGGGAGGAGGTATAGGGTAGAGGGGGTGGGAACAGTAGGTTACTGTACTATGTGGACAGAATAATTTTGAGAGTGTAGAATGTGTTATAGGGATAACTCACACCTGTGCTATTCAGAAAAGCTGGTTGCGGAAGGTGGGAACCATCTGGCCTTGGTTGCGAAGCAGCCATGGAAATCAAGTATGTCATGGTGTGCTGGATAATGTGCCACAGCACATTTCACCTTGCTTCTGGGCACAGTTTGGCAGTGGTCATTCTTTCTGGTGGATAGCTGTTTGATGGCCATACAAATAAAACGCAAATAAATAATTTAAAAAAACTGTGAAATGAGTGTAGTGGAGTTGGAATGTTACATGGTTGTTGTCACACATGCTTTGGCCTTTAATGGCCTCCACAGGGATGTGCTACCTAAGCAAGGGGGTTGGAATTGGAAGTGGCGTTGTGGGTATAATTGAAGTCTTTATTGAAAAGTAATCAACAGAGGCCTGAGCACAAGTATCCCAATGTTTGAGCCGAAGAATTCCCTGTTTCCAGAATTCCTATGGCTGCGACAAATGCCATTCTTCTACTGTGTCCTTCATTTGTCATCTGAGTTGAAGTGCTTTCCTTTGAGATGCGTTTTTAGTGGACCAAGTAGATGGAAGTCACAGGGCAACATATAAAGGCTGTAGGGTGAATGCACAGTATTTGTCACTGCTGATGATTTTTCCGTGCTCTAGTAATTCAATGAGTATTGGACCTATAAAAAGATGGTGAGCAATTCCTTGCCTTCCAAGGGCACACCCTTGAATTTTATAGGGGCAGGTGACAATGTTATCCCAAAGTGGCATATTCAAATTTCAACCAGTTTGGTTTATACCTTTTCATTTGAAAACCCCCTTGTATGTTCAAGAGAACAGACATCATACGAGACTTTGCAACTCTGTTACATACATATGACTGTCAGTGAAGCTGTTGGTGAAGTGATTTGACATTAGCTGCTATCAGATGTCGATTGATCAGTGGTTACATGTGAAAATGTGTGCCTGGACCAGGACTCCAACCCAGGTATTATGCTTACTGGTAATTTGCACTAACAGGTAAGTGGTTATTGCAAATGCAGAATCAGCAGGAGTTCCTGGTTTGGATCCCAGCTCAGGTACACTTTTTTTTCTCACCATTGATTCAATACTTGAGGCAGCTGTGCTAACTAGATGCCAACTTACAGTATTTGCTGCAAAGCTTCATTACATTTAATAAAATACAATAAATAGTAATTCATATGCATAATGTAGTTAATATTTTCTTTGAAAAAATACTGTATTAGTAAAATAAATATTATGTCGCTAATAACAAGAAAATAGAAGCTATTTTTTGTGATTGTAAAGAGAGCTTTTTTCAAAGTATGATATTCTTTCTCATTTACTTTTAAAATTGAATAACACTAAGCAGTATAGAGATGGTTTAAAGTTAATACAGTGTACATATTAATTTCTCTGATTTCCTTGTCTTTTTTAAATACCAGGTGACGAAAAAGTAAGTATAAATTTGAAAACTTAATAAAACACGGAAAAAATTTCCAACAGGTGGCGCTTCATCTGATCAGAAAAGCAATAATTAGCATAATAAATTAAGACACAGCAAAGATGATTTTCTTTACAGGAAATGCCAAATATGTTCACCATCATTCCTCAACAATAGCTGTAATCGAGGAATAATTTTGTGAACAGCACTGTAAAGCATGGCCGGCGTTATGGCGAGGCATTGGCGTCGGATGTTGTCTTTCAGCATCCCTAGAGATGTTGGTCAATGATGATACACTTGCGATTTCAGGTAACCCCAAAGCCAATAATTGAACGGACTGAGGTCTGGGAACCTGGGAGGCCAAGCATGACGAAAGTGGCGGCTGAGCACACAATCATCACCAAGCGACGTGCACAAGAGATCTTTCACGCGTCTAGCAATATGGGGTGGAGCGCCATCCTGCATAAAAAAAATCATACGTTTCAGCAGTTCCTCGAAGAAAAAAGGCCCGATAACAGTAGATGTGGTTCTAATAAAACCCCATGTCACTCAAGCATGTGTGTCAATTTTTACCTCTCTAGCTACATTATTCTGTGATTTATTAAGTTTTCAAATTTACACTGACTTCTTGATCACCCGGTATATATCTCGCCTTGTTCCATACTCAAGAAGATTCTTTCTTTTGATGGGCTCTACAGAATGACTGAATTTAATTTAGTAATGAAACAAGAATCAGAATTTGATAAATGTTTCTATATTCCAGGGAAGAGGAGAAGAACAAAGAAAATGATAAACAAAAACCAGAAGAAGCTGGAAAAATCATCCCAAATCATATATCTTTTCTCTTTACAGCCCATGAACATCTAGCAAAGTAAGTGATTTCATTCAAAACATTTATTAATATTGTAAAACAAAAAATTTATGTTCTTGTTTGATTTTAATTTATCACTTTTTCTTCTTATGAATGTTTTTGAAGTGAGATGGCTTGCTGAAAAGTTATCATACTACTAATATTTATTACATTGTGTATCACCGTAAAGAGGGTCGCTAAGCTGCTGACAGACACGAAAATAGATAATCACATTCACACAACTTAAATTTTCAGCCATGGCCTTCGTAAGAAAAAGAAACACATTCATGCAATCACTCAGACAACTATACACACACAACTATCATGTCTGGCCACTCCAGCTACGCAAGCTAGACTGTGAGTGAGGTGGGGAGTGCAGGTGGAAGGATGCTAAGGTGGGGATGGAAAGTTCTGTATTGCATGATGGATTTTGAAGGCTGATAGGTGGGAATTTGAATTGTGGCAATGAATACAGTGAAGGGAAGGGGTGGGAAAGGATAAAAGGGAGGTGTAGAACAGTGTTGGGAGGGAGTGGAAGGATTTGAAATTATAAGAATAATAAGGAAAAATAAAAATAGGAAAAAAATAAAGTTAGAAAATAAATGAAAAAATAAAGTTAGGAAATAAATGAAAAAATAATTTGCAAATTTGCAGTGATGAGACGTCCTTAAAAGGCCTTCACAGACAGACATTACCCTCCTGGCATAGTCTGCAAACAGATTTCCCGTGCCATATCCCCACATATCACCAACCCTCCCCACAACCTCAGTAACCAGTCACATGCTCTGAAATGAGAGACATCCTACCAAATATTCTTCCTGCCCCTTCTAAAGCAGTGTTCAGTTGCCCACCCAACCTCCACAACATCCTAGTCCATCCCAACGCCACTCCCAACCCCTTACCACAGGGATCGTATCTCTGTGGAAAACCCCAATGCGAAACCTTCCCACTCCACCCACCCAACACTTCCTATTCCCGTCCCATCACAAGCTTATGCTTCCCCATCAGAGGTCAGGTCACCTGTAAAAGCAGCCATGTATATAACAACTCTGTTGCAATCATTGCACAGCATTTTATATTGGTATGATGACAAACCAGCTCTCCGTTAGAATGAATGGCCACTGCCAGCTGTTGCAGAAAACAAGATAGATCACCCTGTGGCACAGCATGCAGCTGAACACAGCACTCTGGATTTCAATGGCTGCTTCACTACCCGAGCCATCTGGATCCTCCCCTCCTCCACCAGCTCTTCTGAACTGCGCAGATGTGAATTGTCCCTTCAACACATTCTACGGTCCCACAACCATCCTGGCCTCAACCTAAGATAACTTCCCATCCCTGCACCCTATGCCTAGCATCTCCCCCCGTCCTCTTCCTTCCCCACCCATTATCCTGTACCTATGTCTTCCTTACGACTGTGTATCACCATTTACAGTATCCCCTTAATTTATTACTTTTATTTTTACCTTTTTCCCCCTAACTTTTTTCATTTTTTCCTTTATTTACTAACGTTATGTATTCTTTTTTCCTAACTTTATTTATTCTTTTTTCCTAACTTTATTTATTCTTTTTTCCTAACTTTATTTATTCTTTTTTCCTAACTTTATTTATTCTTTTTTCCTAACTTTATTTATTCTTTTTTCCTAACTTTATTTATTTCTTTTTTCCTAAATTTATTTATTCCATTTTTCCCAACTTTATTTTTTCCTTTTTTGTCCTAACTTTTTTTCCTCTTATTTCCTAACTTTTTTTCCTCTTATTTCCTAACTTTATTTTTTCGTATTTTTATTTTTCCTTATTATTCTTATCATTTCAATTCCCCCCACTCCCTCCCCACACTCCTCTACACCTCCCCTTTATCCTTTCCCACTCCTTCCCTTCACTGTATTCATTGCCGCAATTCAAATTCGTGCCTATCAGAGCCTTCAAAATCCATAATGAAATACGGAACTTTCCATCCCCACCTTTACCCAGCATCCTTCCCCTCCACTCCCCACCTCACTCACAATGTAGCTTGTGTTGCTGGAGTGGCTGGGCATGATAGTTGTGTGTGTATATTTGTCTGAGTGACTGTGTGAATATATGTGTTTCTTTTTCTGACAAAGGCCTTGGCCGAAAATTTAAGTTGTGTGAATGTGATTATCTATTTTTGTGTCTGTCAGCAGCTCAGTGAGCCTCTTTACAATGTATTGTTACTTATCCTCCATTATTGATATTCCTATTGGATTTTCCATTGTTAAATGTTTTACACTGTGTGTAACTTTATGCACTTCCATTCCAAACAATGTAATGAAAGAGAAGAAAAAGAGAGAAAAAGAAGAGTGAAAAAACTGACTCAAAGAAGAGTTAGATAATAATAGAAATTTTAAGAAAAACTTGCTACAGTTGATGAAGCATTTTCCCAATATAGGCATATTTTATTTTCCCTGTTTGTAATACCAGGATTTTATGAAATACTTTTTTTTTTTATGTCTGTAATGTGAGGGTAGGAGCAACTCACCACAGAAGCCACATAAAATATACAAGCATATTCACTCAACTTTTTTGGCTCACGCTTCATTAGAGAGAGAGAGAGAGAGAGAGAGAGAGAGAGAAACATTCATCCACACATGATCGCCATCTTTGGCTGCATGGCTTATAGGGACCAAAGATGCCAGTCATGTGTGCAACAGTTGTACCTGAGAGACTGCGTGATTGTTGTATGCTTTCTCTCTATGATGAAGACTGTGCCAAAAATTTTTAAACTGTGTGAATGTGATTGTCATTTTTACATGGCTGTCTGGAACCCAGTGATCATGTTTATGATGAGTTGCTCATATCTCCATGTTGTTCACATTCCAACCCAGACTTTCTATGGTGTCTTTGTAACCTTCATTTTTGTACTTATAGCTGATTTTTTAAATTGGTTTATTTTTTAAGTCATGTTTTAACCAATGTTAACTATTGTAACAATCTTTTTGACAACTTGTTGCTTCATAATTGTTGAGCCTTTCTTTCATCTCCACTTACATTAGAATGTATTCCGTATCCTTTCTTTCCTGCTACATTTTTGTTCCCATCCATCTCTCCATTTTCCTCTCACATTCTTTTCTGAACTGAATATGGAGAACATATTTAATTCTCAATAACATCACCATCCATCACAGCAAACAGACTCGGCTTGTCCCTTTCCATAGCTTTCTCAGCTTTGGGGAGTAAGTTATCAGCTAAGAAATAATTGTTTTTGTTCAGTATCTTCTAATCAGAGTGTTGCTTCCCAACTGTTGGCCAGGTAAGTGAGAATCAGTTCCATCCTAAATCACCTCTATCCAGTCATAAGCAATATTTTGTCTTTACTTATCACAAGAATTCTCTCATTTGTCTGAAAAATTTAATATGGATTAATGGACTCTATTTGCAGACATTCATGGTGTTGCTCTAATGAGGGTGCACTTCTCCTGCATACAATGGATGTTATTATACCAAGAATCCACACACCCGAATTGTGTCTATTACGTGAGCAACTTTTGCCTTCTATGGAGCAAATCTTCTATTGCCTATATGCTCATCCAAGTAAAAAAACAAAGGTATGCTTGTATTTCTGTTGTTATATCATTTTCAATACTCTTTGTGTGCATCATTTATGATACTGCCTCATTTCAATTGATAAATAAAGAAACACATACACATATTAACTGTCATTTTCCACCTTTTTTATTTACATTTAGAACATGAAATGAAAAGATTAGTAGTGGCACATTGTACCCCTGACTTGTGGAGTGTGTATGTATATGTAAATGTGGAATGTGTCTCAACTTTTTAACAGAGTTGCATTCTGTGGAACAACATATTTGTAACTGCTCATGTATGAGAGATATGTGGATGGTATTCTGCTAAAAAGTGTGGTATGTTGCCATAGTAAAAAGTGAACTTCTATAACATTCATTTGAACTGATGTGGGAAAGACATGTATGGATGTTTTTTTTGGAAATATTATATTCTTACAAATAGAGAAACATCTACACTTCTTTTTTTGTAGTAAGTAATAGTTACAGTCAACAGTGTAATGATTGTGAAACAATATTTAAAATGTTTGCTGCACACGCTAATTCAACTCATTAAGTCAAAGTTGCAGTTTTTAAAATTCTGGCTTTGTCTTTGGCAGTAAGCACTGTAGGTAATGGTAGATTTAGATACATGTTTAAAATTACCCCGTACAATTTATAGTGAATAATGTATCTATTTTTTGTCTATTTTAGGCTCGTTACCTTCAGGATCATGGGGTACCCCAAATAACACTGACTTGGGACAGGGCAATGCAGTTATTCCAGTTTTATAAACCAATGCAGTTGCCGGAGTTTGATTCCTACAGGGTAGCATCAATAACAGCAGATGTTGAAGTCCTCTTTAAGCGAATCATACAGCTTGTTCCACAACAAAGTGATCCAGGTATTTTATTAATAATATGAACTACAGTATATTTTATTGCTGTAAATTTTGTCAAATTTATTTAAACCTTCGTAGTCTGGAAACAGTTAACAGTGAAGTTGCTGGCAACATACTTGCTGAAACCTGTCAGCTAAAAATTGCTTAAGTGTAACAACAATGTAAAATTTTACAGTGAAGTCTTTCATGACCCGTTGGCTTAAATGTTATTGAATCTTTCAGGTTCTATACTCATTATGCATGAAATTTTTATTGTTCCTGAGATTTTGTTGAGATTTGCATTTGGGTTTGATGCTCATGATTCAGTCTTGTGTTTCTGACTTCCAAGCATTTTAATTTTTCAGTTTTTATTTTTCCAAAGTCATCTTATACAGAATATTCCATCATTTGATGATTGTGTCCTTTGTAACGCTTCATAAGTCTGTTAGAAAGGTTCGCCAAGTTTGTAACGACGAAATCCTGATTTTTGTCACGTCTTTAATGTCAAAAGTTGTTATTAGTTAGCCCTATGGTCACCTATTAAGATAGAATTAATAATGTTACAATATTACAGTATTGATGCTATAAATGCAACATATCTGACACATTTTTATCCGCCATTTATGACACCATATCGCAAGAAGGCCTTCTCTTGAAATTTGTGAGCATTATTCAGTGTCGGAAACTCACAAATCTACTTAGCAACATGCTGAGCAACAGACTTTTCCAAATCTTCTCTGATAATGACAGAATTTAAGTGATGGATTATCCCAAGTATCTGTATTGACCCCTCTCCTTTTCAATTTATATATCTATGACCTGCCAGCCACATTCTCGAGGAAATTCATATATGCTGATGACATCTGTTTGGTTACCCAAAGCCCTAGTTTCACTACTGCTGAAAGTACATTAACTGTCAACATGGAAATTCTGGACACATACTTCAGGAAATGGTGCCTCCGCGTAAACCTTCAGAAAACTGTCACTTCAGCATTTCACTTACGAAATCGGAACTCTAACTATAAACCAGAAGTAAAACTCAGAGGACAAGCCTTGCAGCACACCGAAGTACCTTAGAGTAACACTCGACAGATCCCTAAATTTCCATCAACACCTCTCCAATGTGGCTGCTAAAGTGAAGAGCTGTAATAATATCATCCAGAAGCTTGCTGGTACCTCCTGGGGTTGCAGTGCTCAAACCCTACAAACAGCTGCTTTGGCTCTGTCATACTCTGTCGCTGAATACTGTTGTCCAACTTGGATGAACAGTTTTCACAGTAAGAAAATAGATGTGCAACTCAACCAGACAAATGCGACTTATCACATGTTGCATACAAAGTTCTCAAACTGCTTGGCTACCAGTTTTAAGTAACATCCAACCTCCAGCTCTACATAGATCAGATGCTCTCCTGAAGATCTGGAGGAACATTCAGAACCGCCAGCTACCCATACGGAGCGATACATCAACAGCAGAACACCAGCGTTTAAAGTCAAGAAAACCATCTTGGAAAACTGCACATCATCTTGATGTCACCAACTTTGAAGTGAATGAAGCATGGAAAAGCTACTGGGAAGAATCGTCAGTGGTCAACGGTCATCTGGTTGAAAACCCTTCAATGTGAGTTCTAGGTTTCACACTCCCCAGACGCCAGTGGAGAATCATAAACCACATCCGAACAGGACATGGGAACTGCGGATATCTACAGCACAAATGGGGCTGGGTAACATCTCCCAAGTGTGACTGTAGAGTTGCCCTACAAACAATAAATCATATCAATAAATGACATCCACCATGCATTACCTGAAGGGCTCAGCTGGATCACCTGTTTGGACTTAGAATTCTAAGAACTTGTGTTATGTGTACATAATTTAATATGACACTGTACATCTGATCCTGTACATATATTGTTCTTGTCATACATACCTCGCAATGTATACAATTAGAATTATGTACTTGAACCAAGCTCTGTATCATCATTCGATAAATAATACATCCCAGAAAATTACTTATAAAGGTTCTAAAAGTATCAGATACTGCTCAGGATGAATATATTTATTTCGGTCGTGAGCACAGTACCATCATTAGAAAGATATGTAGTCACTATATTAAATAAAAAAATAAATAAATAATAAAAAGAAACATGGGCACTCAACTAAAATTTATGGTCACATAAACTAACGTTGTTACCCTCTCAAAGTTAACATCCACCTATGTAATATGCTACAATATTAATGAAAATGGATTTCTTCATTAGTGATAGTCATCATACAAGACTATTATTCATCAATTAATTTGATATTCATTAATAAAAGGAACAATACAACCATAGTTTTTACCTATAAGCGGAATACCATATAAACCATTGGCTTCCAATAACAGATATAAAAATCAATTCCTTTTCTTCTTTACTTTAAAATTGTTTGGAAATACGTTCCCTGATTAAATAAACTTCTTTCAAGGTTGGATTTTGGCAATGTAATTTAGGCTTCTTACTTCTGAAGTATGTTATGTTTATTTTCACATAGTATTTAAATTTCACAGATATTACTTTCCCATAAGCAAAGATTCTAGTTGAATCACTCTCAACTGATAACTTGTGAATAAAATATAGTCTTTCTTTTTAATCTGATACCCACGATCTCTTATTTAAACACTTTCTTTGATTTTAAAACCCTTATCTTCACATATTGACAAATGTTAGTGCCTTCTGTTTCTAAAAGAAACAGTTATTACTGATATTTATCTCCGTTTGACAAAGATATTATTTATTTAGGATCAGTTTTGAACATGTCCTACAGATTGATATATTATTCAATTTTCTATATCTTTGAATGAGTTGTAATCAACCGAAATAAGAAAAAATAATCCATTTTATTTTTATTACCTGCCTCCAGGCTTAGTATTTCATTTTATTGGAATATTTATTTCAGTCACAGATGTTAGCATTCGACTGATTCCTATAGTCTGATTCCCTCTATCTATCTTTTTAAGTCAATAAAAAACAGCTCTGTATTTAACTTTACAAGATCTTGAAGACAGCTTGGAAAATTCTTCAGCTGTTGACTTATACTCGACTCTATGAAATTAAAATTGGCTTAACCACCAAACCTAAGTCACTCTTAGCTGATTTTCGGTTACTTGAGTGATCTCCAAATAGATTTGTTGGTTCCAGACCATATTTATGTATTTGATCTGTCACAGTCACAGCTTTGGTTGGTTGTCGGTTAATAAGCTGGTTTATCTTATTAAGGTAATTCTTTTAGTAACAGCTTGACCTCAGAGCCAGTCAAAATACAGCAAAAGGTTTCATGTCTCATACGTGACCCAAACGGACTCACACAGGATTCATTTCAATACCAATAAACTTCTCTGGGCAAATTGTAATGTCAACTCTGATCGGGACTGACACACTCACACCATAAACAAAAAAATATGTTCCCTAACTGAGTTATTCTTTGTTGTTACATAGCAAATATTCTAAATATCCTTTTAGAAAACCAAATCACCATTTTAAAGTACCAGCATTACTATTTCCGACAAATTGCTGCAAACTTACACAGTTATCAGTATTACCAATCTAACTTCCATTAGCTTCAACCCTGACCACATAATAAAATTTCACTCTCCACAGCTATCCTTCTTGACAAGGAATAACTGCATTTTAGTCACTTCAAAATTATTCCTAATACTTTTCATAACAATAATTAATTATTCCTGATCCTTAGAAGGAAGCTAAACTGTTTGATGGATATTATTTCACACAATCACCATTATGTGATGATCTGCCTATCCAAGCTCACATATTGAACTCTCACAAGCAACTAACTGTGAATACTCTTAGGAAGTAGCAACACATTTGGGAGATCTTCATCTTTCACCTTACAATAGTTTTACTATTCTTTTCTGATTGATACTCTTCAAACTCCTTTGCTTTTAAATGTGATCTTTGCTGTCATGCCTGGAGCTTCATACTAATTTTTCTTTTGCTTCAATGTAAAAAAATCTGAAACATACAACATACAAACACACTGTAATTTTACAAGTATGTACATACATTTATATTTTAATGGAAAATTACAGAAATAATAATTAATTTAACATATTTTCATAATAAATAGAAACAAAACCGTTCGAGAACTCTGTAATGAACCAGAAAAATATTTTGTCCCATTACAGAGCCCTCCCCTCATTTCAATTTATTACAACCCTAATATTACAAATTAACTTGTTCAAAATTAATTCTACCATGTTACTATTCTATCAGGATTTGGGAACATCAAAATATTTTTATTAAAACCGTCACTCAATTATAATACGTAATGGACCTAATTATTCATCTCAAAAGCTTTCTGTTAAGAAAACATCTAATAACCAACATCTAAAATCATATAGAGGTTGCTTATATGTATTGAAGTTATTGTGTGGGGATATGACAGATATACCTGTAACAATAAATCATCAGTGGGAATAACCATACAACTAGATAACCCTCAAATAAAAAAATCAGTCAATATTACTGGTCATCACCTTCAGAACGTAGTCAGGACAAAATGAGTAAGGATCCGATAGCTTTAATATAATTCCTTATTGAAAGGCTGAGATTAAACCGGCACTGTTGCTCTGAGAAGACTGGCACAATGCCATTTTGCATTATGGACAGTGGGAAAGTTGCGTCCCCTCAAGAGAGGAAGAAAGAAAGGAAAAATAAGAACGGGGTATTCAGTGTCAAAGAAGGAAAGATGACAGACCCCAAGGACAGAAAACCCATATCACCCCCACCCCTCCTAGTTTCAACAGTATTTATTTGACAACTACTCATTGTCAAATTGTGTAACTTTCCCATCAAGAATCTTAGAAGGTAACTCATAACATCTACACAAGTTTAAAGACACTAAAATCCTTTGCCTATCAAGTTTCTCCATTACAAGAGAAATACTTTGTTCATGATTTTTGTCATACTCATTGCAGTATTTTTCTGTACTGTTGCCTATCTTAATCTTATTCCAAAACCAATCAGCACTCATTTCTTTATCATTTATATCTTGGTTACAAACAGTAACATTAGCCATGTACACTACTGGCCATTAAAATTGCTACACCAAGATGAAATGCAGATGATAAACGGGTATTCACTGGACAAATATATTATTCTAAAACTGACATGTGATTACATTTTCACGCAATTTGTTTGCATAGATCCTGAGAAATCAGTACTCAGAACAACCACCTCTGGCCGTAATAACGGCCTTGATACGCCTGAGCATTGAGTCAAACAGAGGTTGGATGGTGTGTACAGGTACAGATATCGATGCACCTTCAACACGATTCCACAGTTCATCAAGAGTAGTCACTTGCATATTATGACGAGCCAGTTGCTCTGCCACCATTGACCAGACGCATTCAATTGGTGAGAGATCTCGAGAATGTGCTGGCCAGGGCAGCAGTCGAACATTTTCCGTATCCAGAAAGGCCTGTACAGGACCTGCAACATGCGGTCGTGCATTATCCTGCTGAAATGTAGCGTTTTGTGGGGATCGAATGAAGGTTAGAGCCACGGGTCGTAACACATCTGAAATGTAACGGCCACTGTTCAATGTGCCGTCGATGCGAACAAGAGGTGACAGAGGTGTGTAACCAGTGGCACCCCATACCATCACGCCGGGTGATATGCCAGTACAGCGATGACGAATACTCACTTCCAATGTGCGTACACCACAATGTCACCATACACAGGTGCAACCATCATGATGCTGTAAACAGAACCTGGATTAATCAAAAAAGTGACTTTTGCCATTCGTGCACCCTGGTTTGTTGTTGCGTACATCATCACAGGCACTCCTGTCTGTAATGCAGCATCAAGGGTAACTGCAGCCATGGTCTACGAGCTGATAGTCCATGCTGCTGGAAACATTTTCGAACTGTTCATGCAGATGGTTGTTGTTTTGCAAACATCCCCGTCTGTTGACTCAGGGATTGAGACGTGGCTGCAGATCCATTACAGCCATGTGGATAAGATGCCTGTCATCTCGACTAGTGATACGAGGCCGTTGGGATCCAGCATGGCGTTTCGTATTGCTTTCCTGAACCCACCGATTCCATATTCTGCTAACAGTCCTTGGGGATCGTGACCAATGTGACCAGCAATGTCACAATATGATAAACCGCAATCACAATTGGCTACAATCCGACCTTTATCAAAGTCGGAAACGTGATGGTACACATTTCTAATCCTTACTCGAGGCATCACAACAACGTTTCACCAGGCAATGCCAGTCAACTGCTATTTGTGTATGAGAAATTGGTTGGAAACTTTCCTCATGTCAGCATGTTGTAGGTGTCACCACTGGCACCAGCCTTGTGTGAATGCTCTGAAAAGCTAATCATTTGCATATCACAGCATCTTGTTCCTAACGGTTAAATTTCGCGTCTGTAGCCCGTCATCTTCATGGTGTAGCAATTTTAATGGCCAGGAGTGTAATACCATTTGACATCTCTCAAATGGTATTTTTCTGTAACCTTATCAGAATCTCTCTCCTTCGCCATCACTGGTAGTAGGCACCAGTGATATATGTAACTTGCATTCTGGGGCCATCCTCAGTCAATACAGGTGACTGGTAGAATTAGTGAAGACAGCTGGCCTTGCACATGGAGTACAAGCGGAGTTCAAAATTTGCAGCTTTGTTTCTAGAGTTGATCAAGATCCTTTGGTTTGGAGCTGAATGGAGGGTCATAACCAAAGGCTTCATTGACTCTGTAATGCTCTTGCCTGAGAATTGTGGATCTGCATTATTAGGTGTGGAATTGCTGGACTTCACTTGGTAGGTCAGGGTTGCACTACTCAAAGGAAGCAGCTACTTGGGTTGCGTAATACTTGTGAAGTGCACATGGGGCACTAGGTGGTACGTCTTGTTCTGCTGAACAGTAACCACTCAACTTGTGTATATTTAAATCAGGTTCAATTCTGATGAAAGATACTTAAATTGTCAGGATATTAGTGATACATTTTCAAAGCATTTGTAACCATGTACTTTAATGTGCTGCTTTGCAGGAAATTTGGTGCACTCACATAATCAGCAGTACCAAGAGTTGCTGAATTGTGACATAGAAAACTCTGAAATATTTGGCAAACATGGAATGTATTTCTAGTGTCACTCAAAGAAAATCTGCACTGAGTAGTGTGTAGGCAGGCGAACCATTCATTATTAGTTGGTGGCAACTTTAATCTGCTGATTATAGACTGGGAGACCTACGGTTTCATTTCAGGTGGTACAGACAAACAATCTTGTGAACTACTATCGAACACATTTTCTGTAAACCGCCTTGAACAGCTAAGTCAACAGTCCACGTACAGTAGAAATATTTAGACCTTTTAGCTACAAATAGGCCTGACCCTATAAGTGATGTCAGTTTGGAGAAGGGGCTAGTGATCATGATGTCATCGTAATGGCAATGGTTACGAAAGTTAATAAATCAATCAAGAAGGTTGGGAGACTGTTTATGGTGGAAAGAGCCAATAAACAATTGTTAGCATCCTGTTTGGAGACTGAGTGGACATCTTGTTGTTAATAACCAACAAGTCGGTTTTTCGGTTCTGTTGCCACCACTCTGGCACTTTTCCAGTGCTATTTGGAACAACTTGTGCAATAAATACCTAGTTGTATCAGCTACCTTTACAAGCTTTTCATCACCTGTCCCACTCTGAGGTCCATCTTTCCAACCTTTACCTTTTGTTTCAGACCTAGTGACTTTGGTTATTAAGTGCAATTTGATTTAGTCCTTTTCTTCCACTCCTCAAGGAATATGGGAAGGATGCCATGGTGGATACAAAACTCTTGAAAAGTTTGTGAGATGACTTTTGGACCTTTGTTAATCACCAAGATGCAGAGGCGACTTTTGATGGAGAGGCGACTTTGATGGAGAATATCCAAGTGAGAGCCATACTCTCACATCTGTTGTGATAGATTGGCAATCGACAATACATTGAAACTAAGAGCAGGAATCTGTGACAACCGAGCAAGAAGTATCCAAGAAAGAAGCCATGAGATCTAAGTGAATAGGCTCCACAGACTGGCAGCTCTGGTCATAGTGAATAGAATTGCCATGCAGGTGTATTTCCTATGAGCGTATCCAGCTGACAGTCACATTGTGACTGTTGAGCCCTACCTTTGTCTATGAATGTAAAGGATCTTCAGCATTCTTAGACAAAATGGTGAATTACCACAAGATTTTTCTCCTAGTGGCTACAATATCATATCCTTTCAAGTAACTGCCTGGGGAATGTGGGTTGTTTCTTTAGACTCCTGCTTGTAGATAAGCACCTCAAAAATGGAAAGATAAGTTTGCCTTCTGCGCTATGCTTGGTCATAGATCAGCCACATCATTAGCTGGTGGTCGTTAAGGAAGCATATGGGTTGTGTTTCCACAATGTAGTGCAGATGGTTTGCAACAGTCTGTTACTTTTTCTTTGAATATCTTTAATGCACCAATGAAGAATTACTTTAGATCGAGGTTCAGGGGCTGGAGATGACGACTATGTGTTTGTAATTGTGTCTATGTTATTGTGTGGATGATGTATTTTTTCTGATGAGGGTTAAAGGCTGAAAGCTTCAGTTCTATGTGCATGAGTGTTTTCATATTTATTTATTTATTTATTTTTTATGTGTCTGTCACAGCTCAACATACGTCTTTGCCGTGTGTTTTAAACTATGCTAATTATATTGTTGAAATCACACCTGGACTTTCCTTTGTTGTACATATACTTTTGACAGTTTTGGTTGCCCATGTACCAAGAGAAAAAGTGAAACAGGGATAACTCACCGCAAATTACTTATATAAGTTTAACGTATTATTAAAATTACATAGATGGAAAGTCAAGTTGAAATATTAACAGTATTATTAGTCTTTTGTCATGTCTGTCCACAACTCAACATGTCAACTTTACTGCAAGTAGTAGTCTATATTTCTGGTAATATTTTTGTTGTTTCATTATTTCCCCCCATCATAATTTTGTTGTTTCATTTTTTATACATCTGAATGTTTTAACAAATAATATATGTTACATACTGATAAAAGTATTTAGTATACTATGTTGTTACCTACTTTTTTAATTAGTGAGTAGTATTCCCTTCTTAAAATGGCATTTATAATCGTATTTACAGATTCAATTTACAATGTGTATCAGAGATCTTACCTGACTTCTTTAATTGATGACCTATAATTATTTTATGTATAATTACCAACTATGCTACCTAAAATCTGGACATCAGAGGTAAACTATTGTAATTTGATTACGATGGAAATTCTACACAGAAATGCTAAAATATTCTTCAAAAGAAATAGACTGGTTGGCCAGTACTTACCTTAGTTCTGTTGTGTCAATAGGCACACAAAAAATTAAACAAAAATGGAGACGAAAAAATAGGACAAGCTTTTAGAAATGTATTCCTACAGCAGGTAGGAGAGGAGGGAAGAAAAAGGAAACTGAAGTGGAAAGTTTTTCGTGACCTAAGTATCTCAGACATCCACACATAACCCATCATCACCTCATAGCGTAGGTTGTCAATAATCTTCCACTTCTGTTTCCTGTACCCTTTTTGTAACCTCTTCTCCTACCTAATGAAGGAATACAGTTGTGAAAGCTTGTCCTATTTTTTCATTTCCATTTTCATTTTATTTTTTGTGTGACTATTGGCAGTAAGCTATTGTAAGTGCATAAATGATGATTTTGAAGTTGTTATGACATGTGGCTTGCTTTAGTCATTCTTTCTTAGTGGTAAAATACTGTGCATATATATTGTTGAGTGTAATGAAGATAATTATATTTTTGAGAGTTAAAGTTTTGTAAGTGCACTCCTTCTAAATATCTCATAAAAACATTCATAAAGGCAAAAGAGCATGTAGAGGCTGGTGGGAAGGGATACAAAATGTAAGGCTCATCATAATTGTATATTTGACTTAATTTAGAGGATACAAAATGTGAACCACAGAAACACTGTGTGTTCTTCTTTAAAGTAAGCAAATTGTCACTTACGATATTTTACCTCTGACATTCAGAAGTGGCATTGCTACTACAGCTTACAAAGTGTACTGTAGTTGAAATAAATATTCGTGAAGTATTTGTAGTTTGTCATTATGCTGACTTATGTATTCGGGGGGTCACTTGATTTTCTTATAAACTGAATATTGTAGTTTTCTATTTTTCTGATCATAAGAAGATGTTGTACAATATTCTTTTATAATAAAATGATTATTGTGCTCTGAATTCTCTCTTCAGTTCTCTTGGTGGATCGAATGAGTCAGTATATTGAGGGACACTTGAAGGAAATACCATGCCCACCAAGTACTTATGTACGTCTTTCTCCAAAGATTGCAAGCATATATTACCTTCTTGGGGATTATTATTTCAAAAACAATGACTGGGTTTGTAATTTGACTTATTGTTATAACTTCATCTTATTAATGCATTCATGATTACTGTGTGCTCATACTTTGTTTTAATTTTAGCCTAAAGCAATTCGTCATTACCTGCTAGATGTCTGTGTCAACCCAGTTCGACTGGATTCTTGGGCTGGAATGGCACTAGCTCGTGGCAGTCAGTTGGAAACAAGACTGAATTCTGTATGTATTTTTTTATTTTTGTTGCCTATTGTTTGCTCCTATTTGGCACAATGTTCTAACACATTATTCTACTGTTTTGTTGATCCAATCATATATTAAATCGAAACACCTCTTTTTTTAGTGTCTGAGATTGTTTCACTTTATCAAGAAAGTAGCTGAAAACCTGGCGTTGCCTGGGTATTTATTTATTCCTGCCTTGAGTTAGTACTTCTACATCTACATACATACTCCGCAATCCACCGTAAGGTGCATGGTAGAAGGTACACTGTACCACTACTAGGCATTTCCTTTCCTATTCCACTCCCAAATAGAATGAGGAAAAAAAGGATACGTAAATGCCTCCGTACGAGCCCTAATTTCTCTTATCTTGTCTTTGTGATCACTACACAAAATATAAGTAGATGGCAGCAAGATCGTACTACACTCAGCTTCAAATTCTGACCCTCTAAATTTACTCAACATAAATTCATGATAAGAATGTCGTCTTTCCTCCAGCGATCCCCAATTGAGGTGCTGGAGCATTTCTGTGACACTCGCGCATTGATCGAACCTACCAGTAACAAACCTAGCTGCTTGCCTCTGAACTACTTCTATCTTCTTCAGTCTGTAAGTGCACATATGTGCACCTCGGTTCGTAAACTGTTTTCCCTATTTGTGGCGTATTTTGTGTGCTCAGACCGCAAGAGCACAATCGTGTACCTCTTTGCTTTCAAATGACGCCATTTGTATGGCTCTTGCAGCAGTACTGCTGGAGCTACACGAATCAGAAGTTTGATGTTAGTGAAGCTGGCAGCATTGTTATGACAGCAAGTAACTAATACATAAAGCTTTTTGTGTCTATCTTTATTGTAGTGAGTGATCAGTGAAGTTTGATGAATCGTCTGAAATACAGCAAATGTGAATTATTTCAATTTTCGTGGGCAATAAATGCCAATGTTGTCATAGTACATCTGTGTACCTTGGCTCTTAGTGTGCACTTTTACAATAACTCTGTACTTCATAACGTACCGTATTTTGGCAGCTCATGTGCTACGTGATGAAGAGATATCACGCATACTTATTGGAAGTGTTGCAGAATATTCAAATTCCATATCTGAGGATGACTTATTTGCTGTAATGATTTGACAGCGTACGAATTCTGACTCCCCACGTGATGCTCCTAACGAAATTGTCTAAAAACATTGAATATTTAATGAATGGTGATATTTAAAAAAATCCATAAGAGATTTGATGTGAAGAGCTATTTGGATAGTATTGCTATACTTTGAAGAAATGTATTTTTGTTTCTTTCTTTATTTGTGACAAAATGAATAAATTTTCACATCAACTTTTAAGAAAAATGGAGGCTTGGTGCCTATCCATGGTTTGTTCGTTACTTTTTTAGCATGCCTGACATTGGGGCATCTATGGAGGAGAAAGTAATTCCAGAGGGCCCAAAGGGGACTTGGAATCTTTCACTGAATTCTTTTCAGTTGAATTCTGAGAGATTGTGACATATTAGACAAACCTCAAATCTGTTCAGACTAGTTCACTTAGTTTCAAACCAACCGCATCAGAAATTTTGCATCATGTTGGTATTAAAGTTGTCATGGGAACTCATACAAAACCATCTGGCAGTAACAAATACTTGTAAATATGTATTAAAAATTTCTTATTGTAAATAAAATATGTAGGTTGTACAAATACAACACAGCCATCCTGTGACATCAGCATAGCAAAAGCATTAGCAGTAGTGGCATAAGCAAAGCAGATCACAGAAACAGATTATTCAGTGTAAGTTGGAATTCAAGTCTGTTATGTGCGCAATTTATGATATTCAATTGCTACACCACCTAGTGTACCTGGAGAGTTTCTGTGAAGGTACAACAATAAAATACAATTTAGCATGTAGATAAGAGAGAGTTTTAGCTGTGAAAGTTACTTAAACACACACACACACACACACACAAATTGAGTAAATTTTCCAAATGTGAGAAGTAATAATTGATTATGCAGAAGGGAAAAAAATAAAAATACATTTATTATGTATTTCTATGGTGGTAGTGCAAATATTAATTCATCCACACATACATCTATACACCACTGAATGCCCAGATATTTATAAATTACTAGCATCTTCCTCACCATCACACATCTTAACAAAAGTGCTCATGCTTGAATGCAGCTGCTGCTAATTTATAATACTAGGTTATACCTCTAGTAGAAAATTTTCGTGTTTGTTGTATTACATTAATTATTGTAACCCAGCTGACAAGTATAGAAGTAGTTCATGTTTATGTATTATCAATCTGGTGTAAACTAGTCTGTTGATAAGAAGGCAACTTTAATTGCTGAATAATATCAAAAGGGGGCAGTTGTAACATATACTGAACACAAAATCATACCTTAAAATATGGTGAAGAATAGCCCTAAATAATAATAATAATAATAATAATAAATTGTTAGGATAAATGCACAATATACTGTTGCTTCAGTTGACTTAATGTGTGGTGCTAACAAAGTAAATGTTTTACATAGGTATAGACTTTGCCATTGTTAACTACTTAAGTCTAATGTTGGCAGATAACTCAAAATTTATAAAAGGTTGCTGATACAAAATCAACTTCTCTGTTGTTTATTTCAGAACAATCATTTTTAATTTTTTGTATTTGTTCATGTACTTTTGAAACCTATATGAAAGTACTGATGGCAATTTATTTTCTAGTGTGAACACCTAAAAAGTGAATCAGAATTTCTAAGGCAGTCAGAAGCTGCATATCGCTGTTTCAAGCGTTCTTTGGAAATTGATACCAGCCATTCTTTGCTATGGATTGAAAAGGGCAATTTTGTCTACATGGTCCATTCATTTTGTTCACGCCTTCTAAAACAGGTATTTTTTGGTTACACTACTTTCTCTATGATACTCTCTATACATTATGTGTATTTTTGCAACTGTATAAATGAAGCTCGTTAAAATAATGTAGTGCATTAAGTTTTTATCCCCTGAGATTTTCAATTAGAGACAAATTAAGCCTTTTGCCTGAGTTAAGAAATACTAGGTTTCAATGATTAACATTTTTAGCTGTCAGCACCAGTGAAAATAAACTTGATGTTTTCAAACTTTTAGTGCTGCTATCAAACAAGCACACAACACAGTTATATAACTACCAAGGACATGGCCGATATCTGAAAGTGTTGTATACGTATGTCTTTTTATGTGCCTGTCACAGCTTGTCACCATGTCTTTGCAGTGAGTTGTAAACTGTCCTATTACTATATTTTTAATAATGGAAAATCCAGGTTTGAATTAACTATTAGATGTAGGGTATGTTGGTGGTGGGGAGGGGGGGGAGTTGTGAGAGGAAACTGTTAGGAGAAGGTGTGAGGTGAAGATAATTTCAAGACCGGAGTATATATTGTTAGGATTCCTGTGAGATCTTCAGCATACTGCACAAGGGAATTCTTGTCACAAATAGGCCATCAATGGGTGCCTAGGATAGATGGGATGACTTTATTTTGGTATGGGATTGATGACAGCTGTCAAAATGCTACACCATGGTTAAATTTGGACATATAGGTGAGACCTTGGATGGGATTGTAACTTCTGTTGGACAGGTTGACAACTGTGTTGTGTGTTTTTTTCCTTGCTTTAGATACACTATACTCTCACTAATCTGACCATTCTTGTCATTTATGGATGCTGTATTAGCAGAAGTGCCAGATTATTGAGAGCAAGGATAAAAATAGGATTTTATATAAAGTATATGTTTGAAGAAAATTGCTCCTCTTCTAACAACATACACTGTAATCAACAGTAGGGTGAAACATTGCTGATGATTGGAAAAAACCGCAGGTCATTTCATTTTCCAATTTCAAGAAGGATCATCGAACTGATAGGCTGTAGCTCTGATGTATGCTCATATTTTCATTGTTGTGGTGACAGTTGGGACTCTATGAAGAAGACAGCATTCACTTTGGTGCCCATGTATCTACTGTTTTCTAGCTCTCCTTTACAAACAGAGGGAGCTATGTTTGGAAAGATCCTTGTCTGCAGAATCCACGTTCATTTCTACATATTATGTTTCCATCTCCAGAAATGTCATAATACATGAGAATTATGATAAAAATGTATTTCCTTTTAAAAGATGTGATATGGAACTGCAGATAATGCCAAAATTTTAAATAATTATTTGTATAGAGTTTTATTTTAAAAGCATAGTTTAACTAACACATTGTTATGCATGATAATTAATGTTTTAGAATGTGAGCTGGTTTACTGAGAGGCTGGATTAGCAAGGTTATAATGTTTATGGATTGTTGGGGTTTTAGGGGATGTAGCAACTTTAAAAGGTCAGCTAGTCGAGATCTGGATGTTATGTGGGGCTCACATGGAGGGACACTATGAACACTATGGCTGGGAAAGGGGTTGGATAGTGGCACCTAAACATGGCAGTAGCATGTTGACAAGCTGTATAACTTGTTGAAGTGATGTCTGGAATACTCTTCCAGGCTATGGAGTGCAAGGGATTCAGTCTTGCAGATGGGATATATTTAGTAAAGATTGACATAAGCAGCACCTTGGAGAGGGAGCAGAGACGGACAGGGATTCCTGTGCAGTGGAGAAGTGTTTTTGTCATACCAGGTTCATGAGGGACAAGAACTTGTGCAGTATGAAAAAGTGAAGGTCATTGTGAAATAAAGCGTGGGATCCAGAGAAGGAAACTTCTGCTGGGAGGGATTCCATGGTTTAGGCAGCATTTAAATAGGAAAGAGGGGGGGGGGGGAGGGGGGAATTGTTAACTTGGGTACACAAGTTTGTGTGGCTCAGGTACGTGCAGGAAAATACATGAAAAATATGTAAGGAAAATGGAGGAAATATGTGTAAAGGGAATGCTGACAGTGGGAGGAATTGATGTTACAATCAACAATCCATGTGATTATGCAGCCATGCATTGTTCATGTACAGGACAGTTTACCAGTGTGGCTCGGATGCCAGAGCTTGTTCAGTTTGAAACACAATAAAAGCCACAGCTTGTTTTTATTTGTGAGACTACTAAACAGCTGCCCAATCACCTCTAAACTGTGGCTAAGAGCAAGGTTGACTACCCTTTATCACAAAATGCAGATGATCTTAACATGCTTGATATTATTGGCTACTTCTCAACCTGGGCCATCTGGCTTATCCCCTCTACCACCAGCTTTTATGAAGTGCGCAGGTGGAAGTTACTCTAAGAATACATTGCTCAGCCTCTAAATTATGGCCCCAACCTATAATAATCTACTATCCCCACACCCTCCACTCAATGGTTTCTGCCTGCCCCTCTCCAATATCCTACACCACATTACGTCAGTCACATTTGTAATGAGGGACGGCCATAACGGATTGGATGGGTGTGGGGAAATGGCAGATTAACCCCTTCAGTCCTGAATTATTTTAAAAATAGAATGAAACATGTTCTTGTACTTTATCATGTCTAGAAGACCATATCTATTGTATATTTGAGCAAAATTAAAATTTTCATAATTGGTCTCCAAAATAAAATATATCAAATAAATTGGACACCGGGTATGGGAGGCAGTTAAAGATGTGAAATAAGAAGTTAAAAGTTATATAAGTTACTCCATATTTATTGTCAAATTCATATAACAAAGTGGAATTCGTGCAAAATTCATAAATTCAGCTGCTGATTTCGTTTCTGATGCAATCCGCAGTGGGTCTGCCATATTCACTATTTTTCATTGTAGCACATCGTTTTGGCTACAGATGGCAGCAAGACACATGAAACTAAAAGCAACAGATGTCCAGTAAAAAGGCCTATGGGTCTCAAAGTAAAGTGAAATCTAATGGTGTTCTAAAATTAATAAAAAGCCTGTTTCCATTATATTAGACGCCAGGTCTGAAAGAGTTAAGACTAGTGGTGCCTGAGAACATACCATTTATTTCTTTATTAGCTTCTTGGGGTTTCTGGCTGCTCTGTCCATGACTTGGGCAGTCGTTGCAAGTGGCAAGCAGAAACGCCACCTGAGGTGCAAGCCAGGCCTGCAGCGCAGCTCAGATTCCGCTGAGTTGAGCTGACAGTGAACCTCACCCCACTGCGCCCCACAACACTACCAATGGAGACATGCGCCACTTTGCTGTACGCCCCGGGGGCACCAACCCCGCCCAAATCTAGGATGATGACGTCTCGCTGCTTACAGGTGAAGTTGTGTCTGCTGGCGCCCGTTGATGGAATCCCCCACCGGCCCAGCCCACGTGATGACATTGGAGGAGTGGTGACCTTCCAGAGCCACGCCGGCTGAAGGTCCTCACTTCAATGTCCATTGTCTGTGCTGCCCTGTTAGTTCACAGCGGCGGCAACATCCGACATAGAGACATTCCCGTCATGGCATTCTACGTCACCGCACACCCACTGCCCAGTACAGAGCCTTTAAGTGCTGCTTTGCTGCTGAGGTGTTGTCCAGCATGACCCACTTGAATACACCAAACTCTGAGGCTCTGCATACCATTGGTCAATGGTCTCAGGGTGACGAATACATCATCCCAGTTTACTGCCATCAGCAGACTTGTTTTGACACTTTTACTTCTGTCGCTAGAACATGTACTCCCAAGAACCACAATATAACTTCGCTTGTTGCTTACTAAAATTAACAGATATCTCCATGCCCTACACTCTTCCCCCGTACAAAAAAGAAATTCATCCTCAAATTTCACCCGACTTCACACAACACACCATGTTGCAAATTCAAAAACAAACACTCTTTCATCAAAAAAGAATAAACATAAAGCAATAAAACTGTTCATGACACCTTAATTTTATTCCATCATGTTCCTACACTATATTCAGTCTGAATTAAAATTTTCAGCTCTCTCTTTTCCATCTTTTCGGGTATGAAATAAAATCTTACTGTGAAACACAGTCCATGAACAAGTTCCAGTACCTTAATGACAAGTCCTCCTAAACCTTACTAGTTTGCTCAGTACCAAGCTTGCTGGATGTGATTCTCAGGGTTAGGGAACACAGGAATGGGTTTTGAACGACTTTTATGTGTTTAAAAAAAAAAAAAAAAAAAAAAAAAAAAAAAAAAAAAAAAAAAAAAAAAAAAAAAAAAAAAAAAAAATCCTACAGTTATTAAAAAAAAAACCACCACTAGCTGCAGTTGTTGATGATTCAATAATTATTGTTTGCCTCTGCTGTTGCTGGCTATAATTTTGAAAATGTTGTAACAATTGTCCCATAGGAATGTGACCATGCTGTGGGGCAATTATTTGATCTAAGAAAGTGAGTAAGGTAGACTCCAATGAATCATTCAACATTGTAAGATGTTCCTGGGGCAAAATTTCCATCAGCTGATTCAATACATAAATCAAAGTATGTTTTATTCCTATGGTAACTGTTCCTACTATTGTGGCAGGTAAGCTAAAGTAGGTCCGGAAATGTCACATGTCGTGCCATTGATTATCAATCCCTGACCATGGAGTTCCAATTTTTGTGTTTCCATTTGCCATCCTTGTTCACAACATGTGTAAATAATAATCGTAGGGTTTGGTACCAAAAACAGACAATGCTGACCTACCTTCTTAACAAATTCCTTATTCCCTACTATAACCTCTCTCGGGCATTCCTTGGTTAAATTATTTGAGAAAAACGATGAAAACTCACAAGATTTTGAAACTGTATGCGCTAATTTTGTGGGGCAAATAGTAACAGCTCATATACTGCACTGATTTAGTTCCTGCATTGACAATAGTATGTGAGTGCATCTGTCTGTAGATACCAACAATATGTCCTGCATTTTTAACTGTACCATCTTGCGCACTGCCTCCCAGTATATTGCAAATGTATGTATTTCATAACTCTGGAATCTACATCCTTCACATGTAAATGGAACTTTTGATGTTAACCTCCTACCTTGTGCCCACCTTTCTGCTTGTTACCGATGCCATGTGATAATAGATGGATAGTGCTATGTCTCTGTTGGTCGACAAAAGTGCTAGTGGTAACAGTAATTTTGCTCTAATCCTCTCCAATTTGTCCTCAAATTGTTCTGGCGATAGCTGGTGACAAATGCCCACGAGTGGCGTGTAGTAAGGCCTCTTCTAACTCCACAGTTTCAATACAGGCATAGGTTATGCTTTCTCGTAGACCCCGTAGCATCTTTGCAATTAACAGTTGTCTATCAACCTGTCCCAGATGTTGCTTATCTACATTCAAATCACAGTTTGTTCCATTCAGCGATAGTTGCGTGTGCGATAACAATGTGGCAGCTAGAGTTTGGAGTTATTACTTTATTTATCCTGTGGATCATATATTGTACATATAGTTGCTTCACATTATTTAAGATTTCATTCTTGAGGCTAGTCAACCTTGTTGTATGTAAGTCTGATGTCTCCCGGTTGCCTCCCACGTCACTCTGTAAATGCTGTAACATCTCATTAATGTTTTTAAGGCCCTCAGAATGCGCTGTTCCTAACACTGTTTTCAAAATTCGTCCCCTGCATTCTACCATCCCCTCTTCTGTTGTATACGCAGAATCACTGTACCTGTTTGTCGTATCTGAGCATAAGAAACCCATTATCAGCTCTCTGCCCTTGCGTTTGGTCTAAGAGCATAGTAATGTATTGGGGTTGCTATGGAACCATTTTCATTCTTTTTCACCATTTCCCTTTTGCGTATCTTTTTTAATGGAGCGTTCCTGGCCATAGACAAAGGTAGTACCAAGTCAATATTCCCCTTGAAAGGTCCAACCCTGCTGATATGTACAACTACTGTATGGGTTGGTAGCTGTAACTTGACATTTACGGGTGATATCATCTTAATGAGCTGATATGGACCATCCTACCAAGAAAGAAATTTTTCATCTTCCCTTTTGGTACACAAGGATTTGATAACATTACCCATTGTCCCACATGAAAGTTCAGTAATGTTGCCCTACTATTGTATAATCTTTCCTGACGTTCGAGGGCCCTTCATTTGCTTCATAACTTGATGCCAGACCATTTTCATACGCTTTGCAAAATCCTTCACTTGAGAAATATCACCTTTATGCTGCTTCATACAGAGATTGAAGAGTGATCTCATTTTTTTTACCAAATACCACCTCGTATGTAGATAAGCCAGTGCTTTCGTGCACTTTGGTGTTGTATGCACAAGTGCAGGCATTGAGAAGCTTATCCCAATTGTTGTGTTATGAATTAACATAATAACTCAACGTTTTAGCTATTGTTCTATGTACCCTCTCTGTTCTGCCATTCGACTGCAGATGATATGCACTAGTGTGTAATTTTTTAAAATGAAAGTGTCTGGAACGTCAAATTCCAAAATCCATTTATTCAGTAACGCCTGAGCTACAATCATTGCTTGCCGATGGCTACGAAACAAGAAAAATGGTCAATTATAGTAAGTATATATCAATTACCTGCAGGGGTTTGAATTAGGGGACCACAAATGTCAAGTACTAACATAGCCCTAGGTCTATCTGCTTCTCGGAGTCTCTACAGCTGTGTTCGTTCTCTGTCAATTCCTGCACGTTCCATGCTTCAGATTTTTCTACCGCGTCCTGCGTTTCCATGCAACATATCTGGTCAATGAATTACTTCAAAATTGTACTCATTTAAACATAGACACCATCTTGCAAGACGTGAGGATGAGTCCTTCAAATTTAGTAGCCATTGGAGTGCTAAGTGATCTCTTACCATCTTGAGCTTTCCTCCGTATAAGTAACATCTAAAATACATTATGCCAAAAACTAAAGCCAACATCTCACGTTCCGTGGATGAATAGTTCCTTTCCGCGTTATTGAGCTGCCTGGATGCGTAAGCTACAGGATGTTCCCGACCATTCAGTTTCTGACTTAAGACCACGCCTAATGCATAATTGCATGCGTCATATGATAGTATAAATTGCTTGTTGAAATCTGGAAAAATCAGCACAGGAGCAGATGTCAACAACTCTTTCAATTTTCCGAATGCTGAATTGCATTCCAGAGATCAAATAAATTTTGCACCCTTCTTTAATAAATGGGTAAGGGGACTTGCAATTTCTGCAAATTTTGGAATATATTTTCTGTAGAAATTTATTACTCCTAAATAAGATTTTAACTGCTTTACAGTTGTTGGTGTTGGAATATCTTTTACAGCTTGTACCAATTTAGGATCTTTTTGAATTCCTCCCTGACCTATGATATGACCTAAATAACGGACGTCCTTCAACGCAAAGTTGCACTTTTCCGGACTCGGTATTAACTTTGTAGCAAGCCGTTGGTCAAACACGTCATGCAAATGTGACACATGCTCTTGCAAAATCTTGGGGAAAAAATATGATGTCTTTCAAGTACACCATACACTGTCTAAGCTTAAGACCCCATAAAACACTATCTAGCAACTGTTGAAACATCACTGGGGCGTTTTTCAGACCAAAAGGCATATTTTTATACTGATAATGACCATCTGGTGTTGAAAAAGCTGTCTTTGGCCGATCTTTTGGCACTCCTTTGCGTTTGTGGTACCCACTACATAAATCTTAGGTTGTGAAATACTGACACTGGCCCACTGGCACCCAAATTTGTGGTGCGGCCGGGAATCGAACCTGGACCTCCAGGCTTACTAGGCAGACGTCTTAACCATTAGACTACCATACCACTAATGATTAAGACGCCTTGGAATAGTCTATATATGATTTCCCTCCATATCACACACTTTAATTCAGCTTCTGTGTACCAAAGATAATTGCTACTACTGCCAAGGCTCTCCATGCAGCACAACAAATTTTAATTCAATGCTTCAGATTTATCAATAATGTCTTTGACATATTTGAGACGTAAATCCATCTCTGGAATTGTTTATTTGTATTAAATGATATTTATATCACCTTAACAGGATTGTTCCACCATGTCCATTGCCGAGGTGCTATTCTTCTGCATTTCAGATATCAAAAAATACCTCCCCTACCTTTCCTGAAAATGGTGTAACCAGTGCCGCGGCAGTAGTATCTACTGTTGCTACCCTTGGGGATGACTCTTCCTGACCCGCTTTTAGATCCGTAACCTGGAGTCCATCTTTTCCGCCAAAATTCTTGTGGCACTAGTGTAACGGAGGGATGGCTGTAGTGGATTTTGATGGGTATGGCGAAATGGCAGACTCGTGGTGCCTGTGAATATACAATTTATTTCTTTATTAGCTTCTTGTGGTTTCTGGCTCCTCTGCCCAAGACTCGGACAGTCATTGTAAATGGCAGGCAGAAGCGCTAGCTGAGGCACAAGCCAGGCCTGCGTACGCTGCTCGGATTCCGCTAAGTTGAGCTGACGGCAGACCTCGTCCCACTATGCGGCACGATGCTGCTGATGCAGACATGTGCCACTTTGCTGTACACTCTGGAGGGTGCCGAGCCCACCCAGATGTAGGCTGATGACGTCCGCTGCTTACTGGTGTTGTGGTGTCTGGCAGGCGCCCCCTTACGGAACCCCTCTCTGGCCCAGCCCGCGTGACGACGTTAGAGGAGTGGCGACCTTCCAGAGCCATGCTGGCTGAAGATCGTCACTTCAACGCCCGCTGTCGGTGGCATGCTGCCCTCTGAGGTTGTGGCGGTGACATCCAGTGTAGATATGTTCTCATCACGACATTCTACGTCACCACACACCCACTACCCAGTACAGTGCCTTTAAGTACTGCTTTTCTGCTGAGGTGTTGTCCGGCATGTCCTACTTGTGTACACCAAACTCCAAGGCTCTGCATACCGTCGGTCAATGGTCTCAGGGCGACGACCGCGTCGTCCCAGTTTCCGGGTTACCACCATCAGCAGACTTGTTTTGACACCTTCTGCTTCCGCTGCCTTCTGCTGCTAGAACATGTACTTGCGAGAACCACAATATAACTTAACTTGTTGCTTACTAAAATTAACAAATATCTCCATGCCTCTGCACACTGACTGTTTGCTGCTATTTTCCCCTTCTCTGCTTCTCCCTTTTCAGTCTCCTCCCAACTCTACTCATTTGACCCCTCCTCCCTATACACACACACACACACACACACGCACGCACACACTGTGTTCATAAGCTGTGTAGCTCACAGTCTGTGACCATCTAGACCCTGCCTGCTCTGATTTCATTAACCACTGAAATCTGTATTCCCATCCTAGCGCCAACTCCTTTCCCCTTCCTCCTCCCTCCAAACTTTTCTCACTCCAATTTGCACTTACAGTTGACACAATAGTTTAGGTGTGGCATCTAAAGCAACAGTCGTGTGTGCATGTATTATTGTATTTATGTGTTTATGCTCCGTTTGTGATTAAGGCTGAGGCTGAAAGCTTGACTTGTGTGTATGTGGAGGACTTTTCAATTTCCTTGTCTGTCACTCACTGATTATCTTTAAGATGAGTTACAATTTATCCTCATAATGTTGTTGTAATTCCAACATGGACTTTCCATTATTAGAAAGTGGTAAAATATTCTGATAAAGTGGTGGTGCTTAATTTCACCAAACCAACCTTTTCATAGAGTCCAAAAAAATTAGAAGTCATCTTGAGATAATAAAAGTGGAGGTGGACTTTAACAATGCAGTGGTATGAATATTCAAACTGTTAACCAATTAGTAGAAATATGCACAAGACCATAAGAGCATAAATGTTATAGGAAGACATCTGTACTCTGAAGTGCTCTCTATAGATTAAATTTGTAATTGCAAGTGCAAATCAGTACTGTAATCATAATATATGGTGAACACAGAGAATTAAGCATTGTGGGAGGTGGTGGGCGAAAGGGCCACATAAATGGCAGTGGTAATCTTCTGTTTCATTTTCTCAGGTGACTGACAGTCTTTGTATGGAAAAATTTACAACTGGTCGGGGAGGGGGAGGGAACTGTGGCATGTAAGAGTATGATCTAATTGAGAGGCCGAGAGAAAGGAGTGAATTATTCAAAAAAATTAGTAGGGTGCAAAGCTTCAGGGCACACAAAAAACTGTAAAGAAATGCAGGAGAAAGAAAGTAACAACAGTAATAAATACAGAAAACTGTGTTAGAGAATCCGGGGAGAAGGGTCTGGAGTAAGTAGTAATATTGAGATGTGATGTTACTAATTCGTTGTTATGCTTTTTATGAAGTAAGAAAATTCTTCTGATTGTACAAAATAATACAATTACTACAGTTTTTAAAAACTGGTTCATTACCTACACAAATATTATAATGTTCACATTTTTTTTCCAGGAGACTGACAGTCTTAGTATGGAAAAATTTACAATGCTTGAAGAACAAAAGGAGAGGATGCTTGATGTTGCTGATTCATGTTTTAATTCTGCTATAAAGGTATATTAATGTAGATTATCTTTGCAAAATTTATCTGTTTTCTTGGTGCTCTGCACTGTAGTTGGTGTGGTTTTTACAATTATAACAGTAATAGAAAAGAGGAAGAATAATGCCACTAATCAACATTTTTTTCAAGTTTTATAGAATTACATGATGATTCTCAGAGTGCGAGGCTCCATCATCTGGTGCAAATCGTCTTAATGTAACTTAGTTGGTCTATTGAGAAGGTCAAATGCATGTACATGTTATGCGAAGGGTAGATGTTATGTTTTGTGTTTACTTGGACAACTACGGAAAATACAATGAGAAACAATGAAAAAGTAAAAATTTCCTAAACAATCAAGGAAGATCATTTTTAATATTTTAACACCAGCAGAGGTTAGTTTATGCTTCTGTCATCACATCACCCTAATTGCACAGTTTTCCACAGATATTAAAAACATGATGTGGTTTAGGATTAAGTTTATCACACATTGTCATATTTAACGAATAAATTAAAAATAAGCATTTAAAACAACTATGACTGGTGAAACCTGTCTTTTCATTTAACATAGATTCAGGCTGTGGAGGAGTATTTCCAGTTATTATAACTCATTTAGTGTCCTACCATTTGCTTCACATTGTAGTACCACCAAAATGTTTTCTGACATGTTGACAAAGTGTTTGGATACCAGCATATGTTGTGCAATAACAAATATCTCTAAGTGGTTGAGTCTGAAAGCATATGTACTGAAGAGCCAAAAATGCTGGTACACCTGTGAAATATCATGTAGGGTGGGGACCCTACATGGGCATGCAGAGGTGCCACAACACAGCATGGCATGGACTTGACTGATGTGTGAAGTAGTGTTGGAGGAAACTGACCCACGCATACTGCAGGACTACCCATATCTCTGTAATAGTTCGTGGGGGTATAGATTTATTTTGAATAGCACATTGCAAGGTATCCCATATGTACTCGGTAATGTTCATGTGGGGTTTGGTGACCAGTGGCGGCATTTAAACTCGGAAGAGTGTTCCTGGAGCCACTTTGAAGCATTTCTGAATGTGTGGAGTGATGCAGTGTATTGCTGGAATTGCACAAATCTGTCAAAATACACAGTGAACACGAATGGATGCGAGTGATCATCCAGGATGCACATGTACTTGTTACCCATCAGAGTCGTATCTAGACATATCATTCTAACTGCTCATGCCCGCACTATTACAGAGCCTCCACTAGCTTGAACAGTCCCCTGCTGACATGCAGGGTCAATGTATTCCTGAAGTTCTCTCTACAGCCATACGTGCCCATCTGCTCAATACTATTTGAAACAAGACTTGTCAGACCAGGTAACATGTTTCAGTCACGAACAGTCCAATGTCGGTGTTGACAAGCTAGGCGAGCTGTAAGGCTTTGTGTCGTTCATTCAGTAAGGGAACACAGGTGAGTCTTCAGCTCTGAAAGCCCATATCAATGATGTTTAGTATGATGGTTTGCATGCTGACCCTTGTTGATAGTCCAGCATTGAAATTCGTAGAAATTTGTGGAAGAGTTGCAGTTCTGTCATGTTGAACAATTCTCTTCAGTCGGTGCGTTCCTTCAGGATCTTTTTCAGTCACAACTATGTGGGAGATTTGGTGTTTTACCAGTTTCCAGTTTCCTAATATTCTCAGTGCACTAATGAAATGATCATGTGGGAAAATCACCATCTCATCACTACCTTGGAGGTGCTGTGTACCATATCTTGTGTGCCAAATATAAGCACCACATTGAAACTCACTTAAATTGTGATACCCTGCCACTGTAGCAGCAATAACCGATCTAACCCCTACTCCAGACACCTGTTGTCTTATAGATGTTGCTGACCGCAGTGCTGTCATTTGAGTTTTTACATATCTCTGTGTTTGCATATGCATGCCTATATCAGTTTCTTTGCCTCTACAGTGTAATAAATTTATACTACTTGCAATTGGTTCCTCCTCCCACGTCTCTTCCTATTTGATTTTTGACTTGTTTTTAGCAGTATTTTCCAATTCCTGAAGAATTATCAGATATTTTCACTTTATTCTGTTTTTTGTTCCTCTCAGGTGGTCTACTACATTGTCTTCTTATCATTATTTGTAAGATGTTACTTATTTATTAGTTCTACTTTTGTATTCTACTTCAAATAGGATGTTTTTTAAGCTTTGCAAAATGAGACTGCCTTTTTTAAAAAATATTTTAATTACTTAACATACAGGTACTACTTTTTCTTCGGTCTTCAACAACCAAGTTAGTAAGTAGCAGCTTGCCGTGCATGTCTGTCTTCAGACTACCCCTTTAGAGCGGTGTAGATGATGCGACTTTTATCCTCCATATCTGATTGATGTAGTCCAGTCTTGTTCAGCCTTATGAATTCCTCTCTTCTACTGACCCTTCAATAATACATTTTATGATACCATTGTGTCTCATCAGATGGCCGACCCTTGCGTCCCATCTGTGTTTGATGATCTTCGGGAGACAAGGCTTCTCTACCTCAGTTCTGTGGAGACCCTCTTTGTCTATCACCTTGTCTAACCAGGGGCTTGAGAATTCTTAGGTAGCACCACATCTCAAATGCTGTTATGTTGTTTCCTTCTTCTCTGAGTGTCCATCTCCCATTTCTGTACAGCAGGACACTCCAAACAGATGTTGTCATGAGAACTTTCCTGAGGTGTTTACTTATGCTACTGCATATGAAAAGATTTTTTTTTTTTTCTTTTGTTGAAAGCAGCTTTAGACTGGTGGTATTAGTTTGCGATATCCTTTCTTGATCTTCTGTCCGATGTGACTTTGCTTCCTTGGTAGGCAAAGGATTCAACAGCCTCTAGTGGCTCATTATTAAATGAGCATTGTGAAACATTGTTTTGCCTGCTTATCACTAATACTTTTGTTTTTTCTTTATTAATTTTCAAATTGCAGGAGGAAATAAGTGTGGTATCCATCTGCACTAACATCATTTCTAATTATTCTGGATCTTTGCTTAGCACTGTGGTGTCTTTAGCAAATCGTACCATGCCTATTCTTTTAGAGTGAACTTTAATTCCTCCTACATTTCCCAGTTTCTCCTTAATTTCATTGAGTGCCCTCTGAACATATCCATTGAATAAGACAGGAGATAGTGAGTAGCCCTGTCATACACACTGTTTAAGAGTAGCTTCTTATTTTCCAAATCTTAACACCGCCACCTTATCTCTATATAGTCTCTGCACTACTCTTCTGTATTATAATTTATCCCAATATCTTCGAGCATCTTAATTAGCTGTCACCAATCTACTATGTCAAATGCTTTTCCTAAGTCGACAAAGGCAATATATGTCTCTCTTGCCTTCTTAAGTCTTTGCTCTGTTATCACACTATAGTGAGTAAAGAATGCAGTAATCATATCAGGAATGTGATATAGAGGCAGTACACACAGGAAAGAAATGCAGTGTGGAATCACTGGTCTGAAGCATAAAGAATTTCGGTAAATCACAGCACACTGTTCCATACCTTCAACTTGCAATCAAAAGTGTTTACCAGAGTGCTCCAGTGTGAATTGCTACACTGTGACAACTAGCAATTATGTCACAATTTGATACCTTTTGTAAAGCGTAATATTCTCATGGAGATGATATTGTTTCCTTTTGGATTGATGCTGAACTAAAGGGGTGTGCCGCACAGCATGAATGCTGTTGAATTCTATTCCTGTCCTTCGGGCACCGACCACCGCACTCCCCAGAACAGTATCCACTAAGAAGTGTTGTATGTTACCACAGCTAGTACTTGGAGACTGTGGTTGACAAATAACACATCTACATCTGTGTCATCTGTGCTCCGCTATACAATGACATTTGCCAAGTCAGTGTTCATCGTTTATAAACTTGACTATTTTAAAGGTCAGTGTTAATGCAATGCTCAGAATTCTCTCAATGGAACTGTGTGCGTAAATTAGAAAGGCTGTTAACGTAAAAATAAAATGTTGTTTTCTGTACCATGTTGCTAGAAATAGATACTATAAAAGGTCTGGATTGCACAACAAAGAATGAAAACAATTTTCATTTGCACATTGCCTGTGTTCATAAACATATTTTGACAGTTTGAACACTTGGGGGATTTTCACATTATCAGATATTTTCAAATTATTATGTTTTTTGGGGGATTTTAAGTTATTGGAATGTCTATCATATGCCAAAGAATGAGAACTCTCATTACATTCACACATCCCCAATGAAGTTATAGTGTATATGTTGTAGATTTGGGTAATAAACATGCTCTACTCTCAATAGAACCAAAAAGGAATATATTGAAAATATGCTTTAGTATTAAACAATAGTATTTGATGCTTGCAAATACTATTCAATCACGTCATTTTTCAGCGTTTTTCATTTGTGTTTCCTTTTTGAAACTGTACTTTTCAACAGAATGTACTGCTGAGAGAAGAGGTAAATTATTATCTTTAAGAATATAGTTATAAAATTCCTCACAAGACATGTCCTTGAAATTGTATTTGACTAGTAAAATTCGTGTAACTGAATCCATCATAAACAGTTCCTCTCTCTTGTCCACTGAGCACCTATGAGGGGGGAGAGGGGGGGGGGGGAAAAAAAAAAAAAAACCATGTTCAGTAGAAGCATTGCTACCAGGAATAGTAAAGAAAAAAGGTAAATTTTCAAAATTTCAGAAAATGTTTCTATATTTTGACACTTTTTCAACAAACAGCACCACTCTTTGCCTAGCTAAGTGTTTTTGTTCAGCATGATAGACTTGGCTCAATTATTGATGTTGCACAATTGATCAAATAGTTTTGAATAATCTATGTTCACACCTTTATTTTGTAAATACTTCAGACATGAGGGAGTGTCCTCAAAACGAAAGCCTTAAAAGTCTTTGAGTTTAAGCCAGATGTGGAGTTGGTTTTGCCATCCTTTTATGTTTTTCTGTGGTGTCATGTTTTTCCAAAGAAAATATGTAATATTAACGTAACTATCACACACTGCATATTTAGCTTCGCTTTAATTCAGTTCAGATACAAAGCACTGATATTTTGTTTTTAATTTGTCTGAGAGCTTGCACTGTCTTGTATGGATGTCACTACTACTTAACAGAGAAAATGACGTACCATACTTCAAATCATACAATAACCAACAACACAACTTAATTCCACAGTTATTCTCTAACTAAAAAGTAAAGTCATTGGTAACAAACTTCACGAAAAAATATATAACCAATTGTGTGCAGTTTATACTTTGATGCAATTATGCTGCACTGAAATTCATCAGATGATGAAATTACAGGTTTATTACCAAAAAGCTGGACATTTTCTGAAAAACAAAAGTTCCAGCCTGACATTGAAGGAAGCATAACAAAGCCGGACATTCCTGGAAAAAGCCAAATGGTTGGTAAACCTACTTCCATGGCATCTCAGTGCAGTATGCAAAGGCCAGAAGAGGTCCCACAAGATACCCCATGACATTTGCCAAGTCATTGTACATTTTGTCTCAGTTAGTTCCTATTGGTTTGTGTTTAAATGATCCATTTATTTATTTTTTATTATTATTATTTGGAGCATGGTTACTGTGATGGTGAAGTGTAAACTTCTTTACCTATTGAATCCATTATTCAAAACACTTGTCATTTTCTTTGTTTCTACTTGAAAGGAGACCATGCATTAAAAATGAGAATTGTTGAGTTGTCAACATGCATGCACAGAAAGGAAAACTATGTAGCTTTCAGAATAAATTCTTTTTTGGCCTAGGGCACACATGTGCAATCCCACCAACCCCCTCCCCCCTTCACACGCATATATATATATATAGCTCAGAAGTGTGTGTGTGTGTGTGTGTGTGTGTCCTAAGAAAATATGTACTGCAAAGGGTGCTAAGTATTCTTTCTGTTCTGTATCTGCTTGCCAATGTCTCAACACTTCTGCTTTCTGAATAATGAGGTTCTTGTGTTTCTAAGGAACTTCTTTTGTCATTTGCAATAAATGTCTGTGGCACTTAAAATTCTTTTCACTTTTTCTTTAAAGGTGTGGTGTACCCTGGGACCTGGGGGCTTGATCCAAGATGAAAGATGGCTATTGCATTATATGCTTGGTAAAGTTGCTGAGAAGAAAGATTTGGATCATCAAGTCATTTTAGACCATTATGTAAAGGTATGATACTGTGTTGCCACTGACACAGCCTGTTAACCTACAGTGGACAAATTTCAGAGTTTTTTTTTTAAGGAATTATTCCTGTAGATTGGCAGTGATGAACTTCTGCACAAATTTTGAATTATATAAAATAAAATTACTGCCAGTTTTTTAAAATTTTACATTAAAATGATGAAAGTCGTATTTGTAATCCAAAATATATAAGAAATTTATTCCTCTGTTGAAGGGAAATGTAACTGACACAAGAATCACATTGAGGAAGTTGGAGCATTGGGTATCATACTGTACTCAGTGCTAGCTGTGCAAATTTGGGTTTTCTATGATTGTGCTAAATAGGTTACAATGTATACCTGGATGGTTGCTTTGTAAAGTATGTGGCTAATTCCTCCACCCCCTTGTCCCTCCATTCTTGTTTAATCAGATTATATGCTCAGTCTTTCACATCTTCAGTCTCAGTGGGATGTTAAACTCCAATCTTCCTTTTATTTTATTTTATGAACATTACTTGGTAATGCATATTTCTGTAAGATATGTGCCATAATGCCATTTCAATGAGAGGGCACGAATCATTGTCCTCATTACAAGTGTTAGGCAAGTAATGCAACACGTTTTTTTTATTAAGCAGATTGGTTTTATTCAGATTAAAATAACCATATTGACCCCAATATTTAGAGTACAAAACACTATTTTTTTAACATAATCTCCATTAATTGCTATGGCTATTGCTAAGAAGTGGCCCTACATTTTGCCACAATATCACTCTACTGGTCTTTGTCAAATACTTCATCTTCCTCATAAGCTGAGCAGCACATTGTTTAATTGCAATTCATAAGTCCCATTGATTAAGAATATCTGCATGTTCTGGTATTGCAGGAGTCCCTGCTGTGCATGGCCAGCTGGCTTGCAAGAGATCAGACCTTGTTGTGATGACAGACACTTCATCAAACCACTCATCATACTTTTCTCCACTGCCAGGACTCCATAGTCATTCTGCGAGCACTTATCTGTGATAGTGTGGTTTTCTACCAAAAGATACTCAGTAACTACTCTCTGTTTGGAATGCATCTCGAGTACATAAGCCATTTTGAAGGATACTTACAATGTACTCAGAAATTAATGAAATTATATGAGATGAAGCGAGGATATTCAAATGTCTAAAACAAAATTCCTTATCAGGGAAGTGATCACATAGCTGTTTAGTCCCCTTAAAGATTACAAACCAACCAATATTCCATATATTTTTAATCAAAATTGATTGAGGAAACTATTGCATTGGTTACTGAATGCCACTTGTACAGTAAAACATGCTCAAAACAGAATCGCCTGGAACTAAAATAATTTTCTCAATTGAACAAGTTTCCAGATTACACAAAGCTCACTGGGCTATATAAAATTAATTAGCATTCACAAAAGTTCAGTATAAATTTAATTCTGCACATATTTACACACCTTCACTGCAGCATAGTAGATGTTATTTGCTATATATTGTATGACAGAACATTGGACTGTTATACTGACGTTATTTAATAACAGTGTTTATATGGTTACTCCAACTTGAAATCCATTTATTCTTGTGCGTGTGTACATAATGCAGTATTACTCCCGTTTTTATTTGCTTTATATTTTACTTTTTTTGACACATACCAAGGAGGGAAATGCTTCTGTGGGTTCTTCTCTGGGATTGTTATCTCTCTGTCTCCATCTTTCACTGAAACATTGTCAAGTCAGTTCACATTATTTAACACAGTGTAAACAGGAAAACTGGGTAGTTAATGCTAGCAGAGTACAACTGTTCCACGTCCATACTCTGCGATGGCGCACAGCGAAATGTACAATCATATATTTCTCAGTAATAATGGTTAAATCATTACTTTAATAATGGTTACATCATGAATAACTTAGTGTGTCTGTGATTTTGTATTCATTCACAGTTTATAGAGTTATATTTACAGACTTGTAGTTAATTGTATTTATAAGAAAATTGTTACTTGTTGTAACTTTAAAAATAATTCATATGTAACATACAATTCTGTAGACTCACCATATGCTAAATAAATCAATTTCGCTGGAAATGTTAATTAGAAAAATGGCGTTGAAAAACCAATGAATGTGATTGTAAGTGCTTACAAAGCACTAGAGAATATTGTTTCTTGATAGTGAGAGGACTGAATTTGGCCTTTTGCTGATGTGCACAATGAAAGCTAAATATTATTGCAATAATTACAGGTATATATTTATCATGTACGTGTTACTTATTATAGATGCTCTTTTATGCAACATGGTGGGTCTATTTTCACAAATCAATCAGCTTAAATATTGGTAATTACGTTTATTATGCTGTGATTAGCTGTTGAAGAGTTTGAAAGGTGCCCCCTCCAGGAAGGCCTCTGCAAACACTTTTTGTTACCTCTGGGACATAGATCTTAAAATGTTTTGACTGTAGTGTCTCATATCTCCAAGTAACATACTGCATGAAACATCAGACAGATAGCCAACCATTATTTAAAATAAATTAAAAGAATTTCTGGATGGCAATTCCTGCTATAGTTTAGATGGATTTTTAGATACAACTAAGTAATTTTGTAAAAGAAAAATAAAAAAAGGGGGAAAAATCCTTAAAATATTGAGTGTCATGTATAGACGCCATTTATTCAACTGGCGTGTTCTAGATCATTGCAAAATGTCGTATTTATGATCTATGGAACAAGTATTAATCCAATCCAATCCATTAAGATGAGATAATTACTGTTGTATTGTGTAAACATGCTACTAAACATTTGGTAACCCATTGAAGTGTCCATCTGAAGAAACTGATGAGTTAGTATGCAGCATTCATTCTTTGTTGCTATAACCACAAGCTTTCTAGTCCAGAATTGCTGTAATATTACTTATTGATCATGTTCCACAGTTTTGTATAATTTACATTTTCTTATTTCACAGTCCAGCAAGTATTTGGAGCAAATGGGTGCAAATTATGCACGTAAAATAATTTACAATAATCCACAAAATTTGGCTGTTGAAGCACTAGAGGTGTTTTATCGTATTCATGCTTCAATTCTTAAATATCTAGAACAAAATGAAGGAAGGCAAATTGATGATACAGTGAAGGCACTGTTTGAGCAAAAACTACAAGAAGCTGCTAGTAGTTCATTCATGGTTGGACAAATAGAACCGTAAGTGTAAAATCTTATTTATTCATATCCATCATATCTTACACATATGTACAACTTTTAAGTGTGCGTATTGTAAGTTTTATATGAGATTGTTAACAGTGTTATTTGTAATACAGAAAAATTGAAAGTGAAGAAGAACGCAAGAAAAGACCAGCAGAAGATCAAATAGACAGTCTATTGCACCATTCAAAACGACGCTGTGTGGATGAATCTGTGGTATGATTGCAATTTATTAAATATCACTTTATTAGTACTGTAGATTAATTTAATAAATCTAAGAGGTGAAGCATATAATGAGCTCTTTGACATATACTGTATCCTAACGATTATATAGGTTCTATTTGCCAATGTAAATACCAAGGTCAAGCTCTGTAGTCCACCATAGTTGTGGACACCGGCACTTCTGAACTTGGATATGCACAATGCTCTATTCTTGGGCTCCAAATTATTCAGGTTGGACTATCTTTTGCCTCTCATTGTACACTATCTCTTGTTGTTGACAGTTTCTGTCTCTATTCATATCATTTCATCAGTGTATTATTTGGCCACGATAACTTGACGATTCGTGGGGTGGCTGCTGGGAGCTTGCATTGCATGAACAGAAGGCACCATCGGCTGCTTGCTGCAGTGCTGGAACCGTTACCCTACAATGTGTACATTAATTATTTGTGTCAAGGACCATTGTAAGGTTGGCATTGCATGTAAATAAAAGAATAACTTTCAAATGTTGTCGATTTTTCTCTGCTTGTGGCAGCACCAACAAAATCGTCAAGTTGTGACCAAATAGTAGTTTTCATTCCGTGACTCAGGACATCCAGTTGTTGAGGTATTCAAGACTTGTTTCTTCTTTTTACTTCTGTGTATGTCATCTCATGACCCAATAAATTTTATCTATTTTGCAACTGTGCTTTTTCTTATAAAACATAGCCTTGGTTGCAATCAATTATTTTTCTTAGTGAGTTTTGCTCTTTGGAGCATCATCAGAATATGAAAAATACATTTGGAGAAACTGTACAGCCTAGTCTTATCATGCTCAGCGATAGTAAGAAAATTGATTATTACTGACCTTATAATAATGCTTTTTTCTTGTTTTAATCGTTAGAACAAAAAACATTTGTCAGAAGTGATGTATGTAGTGTTCTTACCGTGTGATCAAGTGGCACTGGCACATTAAGACAAACCTTCATTTTTATGAACAAATGTTCTCTTAGCATCATCATCATCCACCATATTGTTTGTTATATTTTCACATCAAGTGATATGATTTACACTTGAAAATAGTGTATGAATTACTAAAAATTGAGCCACTATATTTTCATTTCAACATCAATTGCATTTTCTGACTTCTTTTATCATTGCAAGAGTTACAGCTTTCTGCATCAACATCAAGAGTTATGTTGTTTATACCCAGTTATCTAAGACTTCCATGCCTTGTGTGTGGTAAGACTCCTTTGTTTGAAATTGGTGTTCTTGTTGTATGAATACATGCAGTGTACTTTCCCATCTCCACAAAGATTTCATTTATAGGTACTTACTCCATGTACTTTACATATAAATTTTGGCTTGGAAACGTGAAGTCGATAAATCGACTGTAACAGGTACATTCATCTTTGAGCACTATGTATGGGTGGATTGGTGATGTCATTCTATCAGTCGCAGTACATCCACCACTGGTTATGTAAGTTTGCTTTGAATTTGTATTTCCAGTATAGCTATTTATGACAGTTTTTGTTAGTTTTAATGAAAGTGCCTGGTTATACAGTCTTTAAATTGACATGGGAATGTTATGGAGTGGGCATGTGTGATTTTATTCCTAATTATAAGATATGAAGGACAGTACCTGGACATAATTTCCAAATTAGGTATTACTCACTTCTCAAAAAACTCAAAAACATTGCCTTTAGAGGATTTCTGAGCTTTGTTAAAAGAGAGAGAGAGAGAAAATAAATAAAGAAAAACATATTTCTACCTTTTTAACATAATTACTGGTGACTAAAGGCATAGTGCAGAATCTGATATTTGATATTTAATGCTGACCTAGTGTGTATGTAAGCTTGCCTGGATAGCCTAATTGGTTAAGGCAACCATTGGCCTGAAGTGTGAAATCTGGGTTCGAATCTTGGTCCAGCACAAATTTTCAAGTTTGTCCTTGAGTTTCTTTCAATGCTTTGAAAAAGTTGTGATGTTTCAATATTTAGAATTCAAACAATGTTTTAATCTCTATTGTTATATTACTATCGTGTCTGTTTATGACTTGTAAAAATCTGTGAACCATTTGGTTTAATTTATATAAAGTCAGCTAAGCCTGGGTTTCAGGCAGGATCCCCATTTTGTTCTGTGTAGAGATGTTATTCCATTTGATTTGGAGAATCTTCACATTCTTATACGATTTTAAACCTGCGCTGCACAAAATTATTAATGAATGAAGGAAAAATTTAAAATGTTGTTTATGTAGTAAAGAACAATGTCTGTTATATTAACATACTAAAATGTACTGAAATTTCCTATTTATGAAGGAAAGTATAGTGATGTCCACCAGAGCGTACACTGCGCACTTGAGATCTCCCGAGTCATTTTTGCGAGTTTTCTTATTCTTATATGGAAATTTTCAAAGAAATTTGGACATGGAGGCTCCTTGAATTTAGTGCAAATGTACTTTGTACCTATTTTATGAAATGTTGCTGTTTCACGTTCAGTATCTTGCCACACTACTGGCTTCTCATGAAAAACTCACACTTGCCAGTTCATCTAGCAACACCTACAGTGCATCACCTACCAGAAGAATTCCATGATGTGGACTCCATATGTTTATGAGTTGAAAAACATCTGCAAATGCACATAAATGTGTATAGTAACACCCACCCACTGTAGTGTATTTTGTGCACCACAGGGTTAAGGGGGATACCATATAGACTGAGGTAGGGATGAGAATTTGGACTGAGGGAGGTGCATCATTGTAAATCTGAGTGAATGTGTGAAGTCACTGTATCACAGTGGTAAGCATAACTTTCTAGTGATCAGGAGGCCCAGGTTCAAATCCTGGTCTCTGTACAAATTTTCTTCAGTTTATATCTCCATAACAGATGTTTGTGACTTGCAAAAGTCCTTGAATCATGTTATTTAACTTTTATAGATGAATTTCTCTATCAATCTTTTCTCTGCTGATACAGGCAATATCAGTTTCAAAGTTTAGAGATTTGTTTCATTCAAAGCAGTCAAATTTATTTTGCAAATTTACATTTTTAATAAACTGTTTATCCTCTTCATTATTACAGGAGCTGTCTGTTATGGAAGATGTTATTAATCTGATGGAGGACATGATTTCAAAAGTAGCAGATAATGAGACATATATTCCTGAAGAACCATTTGAACCCCAAGTTCCACTTCCAGTTTCAGGAAATGGAGGTCCAAGGCCAGGAAATGTAAAGTCCAATAAAATGGATGTTGTTGTTATATCTGATGACTCAGTAGATTTGAGGTATCACTATATGAAAAATGGGCCAGGAAAAATTAAAACTGAAAACTATTCTCCAAAAGTTGAACCAAATTTGAAGACTGAGTCGAATACTCAAAGTGATACTGAAGATGACAGACAGAGTAGTATGTATTATGACATACCTTTAGAGATGGAAGTTGAATGTGATGATGATGAGGATCCCTATGGTTTACAGTCAACAACTGACATTAAATCAGAGATTGTTTCAGACAAATGTGATCAAGAGGAATTACCAGCTGACAGTGAAGTCACTGTAAAGAAAAATAATGAACAAGAAGTCCCTGAAGAAGTTGCTTTAGCAAGACGTAGTTCTCAGGAAAGTACTACAACAACTACTACCACTACAACTAGAACCGAAACATCAACAAGTGCAGCAGATTCATCAAACAGCAGTGATGACTCTTCTTCAAGTGACAGAGATGATGACTCGAGTAGTTCGGCCTCTAGTGATTCCAGTGATAGCAGTGATTCAGATTCTGAAGATCCTAATCGGTCTACAGGCACTGTTGTAGCTGCTGAGTCTGATAAAAAAGATGAGAAGATGGGCCCCAGAAGTATGAATATGACGAATCAGAAGAAGAAAGAAGACACGAAGTGTGGTAAGTTGAAAGAAAAATATGCTCAACAGGTTTTTGTGGTATGTTAATTTGAATGGGAATAGATCAATTTCAAGAGCCTGTTGGACAGAAGTTTTTTCAAATAAAACAAATGACTGTTAAGTTTTGTATCAGGTAAATGTTCAAGACTGGAGATAAAGCTACAAAATAAATCAAACTTATAATTTTTTAGGTGGTGATGAGACGTAGTGAACAATATGTTCTATAAACGTACACATAATGTAGTTCATGATGTGAAATGCCTCATGTATACAACTTCATGACTTTTATTCAAAAGATGTAGCATATTGGAATAGTTGTAAAGAAGATTCAACTGTAATTTGTTCTTAAAATATTCTCCTCTCTGTAAAACCTTTAAATTCTGTGGTTAATCATCAAAGAGATTTATTACAATGTGCTTCTCTCCTCTCTGAATAATGACTTGAGGGTCCATCTTGTAATATGTTTTTGAATATTAACAATGTGGAGGATAGATTTATACTCTCCATTTAGAGGAGGCCTTGAATTGGAGACAGACACTGTGAAAAAGACTGCCAAAATATTTGAGCTATTGGACAAAGTCCTTATTTTGAAATAAAGAACATAAACACGTGTGTGCAGTCTCTAATATTGCTGTCTTTACATGCTGGACTTCTGTTTGATTTTTTCAATATTACTATATATATTAAATGTGAGATTAGAGATCTGTGCTTAGGATCCAATTATCACACATAATTGACTTCTTCATTCCCCTATCACCCTGGAATTAATATCTTTATGTTGTTTCTTCTTCTCTTTACTGCTTGTCTTTTGAGCCCATTTAGTTCTTTTTTTAAATAATACTACATGCACCTGCTTATTATCACTGTAGGAATGTGAATGAAATTTTTATTTATTTGATGGTCCTTTTAAAATCCTTATCCATTGTGGATGTGACTTTCAATGAATCTTTCTTTTTTTCCCCCCCTAATTTCAGTGTATCTCACTCTAAGCTCAATTTAATTTAATACTGGTGGTAAAGAGGTAATCTAAGAACTGAATGCCTGTGTTAATTGAAGATTTCAAACTCATATCCTTCATTCATTTTATGTCACTTTTATAAAGTAAGACAGTTCTACTATGTACACGACAACTAAAAATTTGCATACCAAGCTTAAATATAAATGTACATTTCCTATGACGCATCATCCATGTTGAGGATATACAATAAAAACTTTTTGCCCTTAAAAAACAAGTGCTAGCAAGCCTTTGTTCTTACCATAACTCCAAGACTATGCGAAGTGCATGTTTTCATCACAACCCTGAGGAATCCCACTATTTCTGTACTTCTAAATGGCTCATAAATATTGTTTCTAAATGACTCCATACAAAAGAATTCGCACTGCTCCTTCCCGTGTGGGAGCTGGGTTCTGCATTGTCTGTGGCTCATTACACATCCCCAGGCCACTATGGAATCCTCTACAATATGTTAACGGCATCTAACGAGGCAAACAAGAAAATCCTCCTCCACTATGTAGTGTAACATTGGTATATTACATGTTTCCAATTAAGCACTAGACATCAAATTTTATTTATTTGTGGGTTTAGAAATACAGGAAGACAATTACTGTTCCAAGAAATCTGTTTATACAGGTTCTGCCCACTTGACAAGTACAAGATCCAAAGACTATATTTACTTTCATGAATATGAAATCATATAAAGGTAAGAAAGATCTTAGACAAGAATACTTAACTTTGAATGTTCATTTGTTTTTTAAATAAGTTACATTCATCAAGCTTTCAGTGGATATGCTGCATGTAGTCTTCATGGGTTTGCAGCCGGATAACATTGTGTAAATCCCACAATATTTCTTCAGAATAACTGTCTGACATCTTCAGGTGGTTGCACCTTGCTGATGGCCAAGTACGACTGACAGTCTAAGTGGTCTATATGCAACATTACCTCTGCTGAAAGAAATACTCTACGAGAATTGAGAAGAGATCAAGAAATCGTTATTTTACCAGCTGACAAAGGAAATGCTACTGTGATTCTCTCTCGGACAGAATGTAATAGCAAGATGTACAAAGTGCTTGACAATCCTGCGTACAGGAAATTAAAGGGTGATCTGACAGGTAAGATCCAGAGAAAGACTTTGGAACTCATCAGGAAGAGCTCAATTGCAGCGCTAGTTACTGAGTGTTTATGTCAACAGATGCAGTTCCTCCTAGACTCTATGGTCTACACAAGCTCCACAAGAATGGGGTGGCCCTCCGTTCTATTGTGAGCAACATTGGTGAATCTACTTACTTTGTTGCTAAATATCTAACATCACTATTGGCACCCCTCGTAGGCAAGTGTGAGCACCACATTTGAAATTTCGAGGATTTCATAGGATGTCTGAAAACTTTTAGAGTGCAGTCATCTGATCTCCTAGTAATTTTTGATGTGGCATCTTTATTTACCAAGATCCCTTGCTGGACTCTTTAGAGCTCATTAGAAACATGTTTGAGGAGGACATTGTGGCATTATTTGAGCATGTGCTTTCTTCAACATACTTCTTATTTCAAGACCAATATGTTGAACAAGTGGACGGTGTTGGCATGGGAAGCCCTCTGTCTCCTGTTGGTGGCCAATTATTTTATGGAGGACTTTGAAGAAAAAGCTCTGCAATCAGCCACTATCAAACCTTCTTGTTTTCTGAGATATGTGGATGACACATTTGTGGTGTGACCACACGGACTTGACACGCTACCCAATTTTCTTCAGCATTTAAACTCACTTAATACAAATATAAAATTCACAATAGAAGTGGAAAAAGACGGTACTTTACCTTTTCTTGATGTCTCGGTATGAAGGAAAGCAGATGGACCTTAGTACACAGCGTCCACCATAAGCCTACGCATACAGATCTATATCTGCAGGCCACAAGCTGCCACCATCTTGCACAATGTGGTATTGCATTACGTATGCTGGTTCATAGAGCATGTGTGGTATCTAATCCTGAAAGCCTGTCAAGTGGAATAGAACATTTGAAAACAGTGTTCCGACAAAACAAATATTCTGATAAACAGATACATAATGCTTTCAGGCCCAAAAGAGTTCAGTCCACAGAGCAGAATGAAGACACAAATACTACTTCCATCTTGGTGTTCTTGCCGTATTTTGGTGCCATGTAATTGAGAATTGAAAGAGTCATTGGAAGATATGAAATTAAGTGTGTGTTTTGACCGTCTCCAAAACTGAGGAACTTGTTAGGATTGGTCAAGGATGATCTTGGTCTGAGGAAACATGGAGTATATAAGATCCCTTGTCAGTGTGGATCGGCATATATAGGCCAGACACGTTGCAAGGACACTGTGGTGAACATCAGCGTCATACACGCCTGTATCAACCAGAGAAGTTGGCAATTGCAGAACACTGTCTGAACACAGGACATTGCATGTTTTATGAGAAGACCGAAGTTTTATCCCCGGCTTCATCGTTTTGGGATTGTGTCATTAAAGGAGCAATACATATCCATACATCTGATAATCTCATCAACCGGGAATCTGGCATTTCAATTGAGCACAGCCTGGAACCCTGCCGGCTGCTATTAAATCACGACAAGAAAGTCAAAACCTTTCAATAACGGACCGGCCATAAATTGGTTTAGTTCTAGTGAGTATAGTTTGGTGGTACATTTTGTAAACACAGCGTGCAGCCCACGCACAATATAGTCGCTCTTATGTTTCCCTGCAGATGGCACTTTAGATTGACGCCCTCTATTGGCAAACTATTGCGCATGCGTAAGTTGCACGTCTGCGCAGTCTTCGTGAGTGTGTTCTATATACCGCGACGCCGATATGCAGATACCATAAGTCGTACTTTCTCCATCAGCAAGGTGCAGTTGCTTCGAAGAAATATTGTGGGATTTACACAACGTTATCTGGCAGCAAACCCATGAAGACTGTATGCAAGTTATGTTCACTCTATGTCTGAATATTGAAAAGTTGGACTCTGTCCTTGTATTTTAAGAGAAATACAATGCTTTGATAGTTAAATGAAGCTTCTATGCCTATTTATTCAGTAGCTATTGCTATTAATATATAAAGGCAAACATGCAGCTAGCCTTCAACAAGCAGCAAGATCTTCATAATCCAATTTATAAGAAGACAAATTAATTACTCCCAACAGACACTGCTTGGCAGGATCCATTAAAAGGAGTCATAATCATACAATCTTTTACAGAACCTGCAAGAAGAATTCAAGATATCAAAATAAAACAATTATGTGGTATTTAGCAAAGGCTAAAATACACAGTCACACCACAACCTTTTTCACTTCATATGAAAAAATATTGTGAGAAGATACGAAATTTTATGTCAAACTTGTATGTTATTTTTCTTATATTTTTACAAACTACAGACCATAGTGTGTCCATGTTTCTTCATGAAAAGTGCATAAGTGTGTCTGCAATTTAAAGAATTCATTTACAATTTATTTGCCTTTAAATTATATTGTTGAAGCTGTTAAATGTCTTTCTCTTTTTCTACAGATCACTATAGTCTCATCAGAAGCTGCCTTATTGCATTGGAAGAATGTGTACTACGCTTTCCACACCACTATAAATCACTGTATCGACTGACACATTATTATTTTCATTCAAAATTTCATCGTAATGTAAGCAAATGTAGGGATTTACTCCTGGGGATTTATACTTGTCTCCCTGCCCAAAATCGCCCTCCTGGAAGCAATTTTCAAGGATTATTCGCCGACAGAAAGAGCACAAACTTCTTTAATGTAAGTATGGAAAGTTTTCCTGTTTCATTAAATGATATGTAACTTCTCAGTGTTAAATTAAACTAGATAATGTAATTTCTCTGATAGAATATTTTTATTATTAAGTTAAATTATGCTTCTATTTTCTTCTGTTATGCCTTCGTTGGTCAAAATATACTTTTAAATATCTGATTATCAGTATGTCTGATTATCAGTATGTTCATAATTGTCAACTTTCTGAAGTTTTAACTAATTTGTTTGATGAAGTGTGTTCATAGCTATGAGTGTGACACACACACACACACACACACACACACACACACACACACACACACACACACATTGTTGTGCTCTTCAGTCCGCAGACTAGTTTGATGCAGCTCTCCACACTACCCTGCCCTATGCAAGCCTCTTCATCTCAGAATACATATGGCAACCTACAGCCTTTTGAATTTGCTTTCTGTATTTGTCCCTCTGTCTCCCTCTGACTTTTACCCAACACACTCCCTTCTAACACGAAGTTTCCTTGTTGCTCTTCGAGTCTAATAATTGCTGTCTGGTTTTTTGTACAATTTTAATATGACTCTTCGCTTCCTATATTTTAGCCCTACTACCTTCAGAATTTGAAAGAGTGTATTCCAGTCAACATTGTCAAAAGCTTTCTCCAGATTCACAAATGATAAAAACGTAATTTTCCCTTTCCTTAATCTATCTTCTACGATAATTTGTAAGGTGATTATTGCCTTGCGTGTTCCTACATTTCTCCTAAATCCAAATTGATCTTCCCCAAGATCGGATTCCACATGTTTTTCCATTGTCTGTAAATAATTAGTTTTAGTATTTTACAACCATGACTTGTTAAACTGATAGTTGTGCAATTTTCACATTTGTCTGTACTTGCTTTTGTAGGAATTGGAATCACTACATCCTGCTTGAAGTCTGAGGGTGTTTCCCCTGTCTCACACATTTTGCTTACTAAGTGGAACAATTTCTTCGTGACTTGCTCTCTTAGCAATTACTGTAGTAGTGTGCTCCTGGGGCCTTGTTTCTACTCAAATCTTTTAGTGCTCTGTCAAATTCTTCTCGCAGTACAGTATCTCATATCTCATCTTCATCTTCCATTTTTTTGTGCAGACCTTCTATATACTCCTTCCTTTTGTCTATTTGATTGTCCTTTTAACATCCGTATCCATTGTGGATGTGACTTTCATTGAATCTTTCTTCCCCCCCCCCCCTCCCCCCCTCATTTCAGTGTATCTCACTTTAAGTTCAATTTAATTTAATACTGATGGTAAAGAGGTAATCTAAGAACTGAATGCCAGTGTTAATTGAAGATTGCAAACTCATATCCTTTATTCATTTCTTTGTCACTTTTATAAAGTAATACAGTTCTACTATGTACACGACAATTAAAAATTTGCATACCAAATTTAAATATTCCAATCCCGGGATTGGAATGACTCCTCTTCCACTCCCTTAAAACCCGCATCCTTTCCTTCTTCCCCTCCTTCCTTCCTCGTTACCTGAAGAAGCGGCCATCGGTTGCGAAAGCTTGTATCTTGTTTTTGTGTGTGTTTTTATTTGAGTTTTTGTGTCTATCTAATAGCCTGTGCTTTGGGTAAGTTATTCGATTTCTGTTTTTTATACATATTTATTCCACCAGGAAAGTTTCCTTCTATAATACATAATAATAATACCGTACTACTGTGTAACATAGTCAATTGGAATATGACTGAGGCCGACAAAATCATGCACCTGATGAAGGGTATTGCAGAAGACATGTACCAAGCTCTTCTGATAAAAAACGTCACTACGACGGAAGAGGTCATCAAGTGCTGCCAGCATATTGAAGAAATGCAACAGAGGAGCGTTGGACAAAAGAAGTAAGACATGCTCCCGAATGTAGTCCATATGACTGTTGTGGAAGACCAGCATAACTTTGCTTCTCTCATATGACAAATTGTGGGAGAAGATTTACAACAGTTTATGGCAGCTGGGACTATTAGACCAAGCGAGCATCAGATTATGGCCATGGATGTAAGCCCTTTAAGTCACGAAGGAGCCGACACCACTGAGGAAGAGGTATTTCAGACATTAGCACCTGTCCGCCCCACCAGTCGCACCCGACGTGAAGAATCGCATGGCCCTGCTATGACTTACGCTGCAGCCGCCAAACGGCAGCCTATGAACCGACCAATGCAGGCACAACCAATTCCTCCGGCAACTATGACGCCCCTCAGAAGAACAGACGTCTGGAGGACAGAAGACAACAAACTACTGTGTTTCCGCTGTGGGTGCCCTCGACATGTCATACGCTGCTGCAGAGAGAGAACGTAAGTATTTGATGATTATTTTGTTGCAAGACGTCAGCCATGAGAGCAGTTCTATCCCAGGCAGTCACTGCCTGATGAGTTCAGTCGACCTATCGGAATAAGCCCATCGCCGTATCCTGGACAAGACACACCACTGCCACTCAACGTCGCCGTACAGAGGTACTAGCTGATCCTCTAGCCACCACGCCCAGGAAAACTAAGCGAGGCGACCATCTACGGAGGTGAGGCGGCCACAGATGAAATCCTCTATGGACGACTGTCGCTAAGATGTCGGGGAAATCTCATCGACGACCAACCTGTCCGGACACTGGTTGATTCAGGAGCTTCTTTCACTGTATTGTCGGATAATTACCGCCGCGCACTAAGGAAGACAATGTTCTGTTATACGGGGACGACTGTGCTGAAGGTCACAAATGGAAAGTACATCTAGCCAGCGGGAACTTGTGTCACAAGAATAACCACCAACAGGAGGACCCAGCCATTTCAATTTGTCATTTTAATGGACTGTAGTCATAATGTCATCCTCGCATGGGACTTCCTTGAGGCATCCCAAGCTATCATTGACTGTGGAAGATCTGAGCTGCAATTGAGGAAGTCGTTCCGACGGGTACACGTAATAAAGAATTTTCTGGGCAGTTATTTGCTGTTGACAATGTGACAATCCCGCCATTGACAATGAGAAGAGTTGCAGTCACAAACAAAGATGACCGGTCAAACTGTGAAGTGCGTATTGATAGTAAAAAGGCTCACCAAAGCACTTGACTTACCAGCGGCTATCATAAGCATTACCGGTGGTCGAGGAGAGATTTGGATTACTAATTGTCACGAGCAGTCACAACTTATTCCCAAGGGAATGTGTATCTGGACAGCTGAACCAATCAAGGAGGGTGAGCTCGACGTCATCAACGATGACCCATGCTCTGCTGTTAGTACAGACAACACGCTGGAGGATACAACCGTGGAACTGCCATTAGGGCCTGGACTGACCAAGGAACAACACCAGTGGGTGTTAGCTATACTACGCCAATTTTCAAGTGCATTCTCACCTCAGCAGAGGGGAAAGTCAGACGAAACGGCCCATGATAAGGCACCATATCAATACTGGGGATCATCCACCAATTAGCCAGCTACATACTTCTCAACTATGGACAAGCAGACAGGTTACTGGCAAATCGAAGTTGACGAAGCTGACAGGGAGAAGACGGCTTTTATTACACCTGACGGCCTCTATGAATTCAAAGTAATGCTATTTGGATTATGTAATGCTCCGGCCACATTCAAATGCATGATGGAGAACTTGCTTCGACACCTTAAGTGGACGACTTGTCTCTGCTATTTAGATGACATTTTCTTGAAAACATTTTAAGAACATCTGAGTCGACTGTCAACTGCGTTGAAGTGTGTTCTGACTGCAGGACTCCGTCTTATTCCAAAGAAGTGCCTCTTCATCGCCAAAGAGATAAAAATCCTGGGGCGCCTAGTCAGCAGAGATGGTGTCCAGCCTGATCCTGATAAAGTAAGGGCAGTCACAGAATTTCCAACTCCTTAGCACATTTGTGATGTCCATTGCTAGAACTTCTGCAGGGAGACGCCAAGTTTTATTGGGATGAGACAAAAGAAAGAGTTTACCGTGCACTTAAGGAGGCTCTAACGTCCACACCAGTTCTAGTCTTGTACAATGAGAATGTGGAAGCTGAACTTCACACAGACGCCAGTTGTTATGGGATTGGTGCAGTGCTTGTACAAGTTCACGAAGGTGCTGAAAAGGCATATAGTCTATGCATGAAGAGTACTCTCAAAGTCTGAGATAAACTACTCCACTACTGAGAAAGAATGTCTCGCAGTTATCTGGGCTATCAACAAGTTCTGGCCGTATTAATTCGGCAAACCATTCACCGTCGTGACAGACTACAATTATTTGTGTTGGCTGACTTACTTGAAGGATCCATCAGGTTGACTGGCAAGGTGAGTACTAAGACTCCAAGAGTACAACGTCACAGTGGTATTCAAGAACGGGTACAAACACAAGGATGCCAATTGCCTTTAGAGGAACCCATTAGTGGAACACAGCAGCATGAATGAAATTTCAGCCCTCAGTGACATTACAACTGAACAGAGGGAAGACCCAGCTCTATTAAAAACCATAGAGGCCTTGGAGAAAGGAGAACCTACCAATGGAAAGAGCAACTATGATACTCCGGGGCCCAAATGGCTACTGGTCGTACCAGCTCATCTCCAGTCAGCTACTCTCCAATATGCGGTCATCTGGGATTCGTGAAGATCCTAGACAGAATAAGACGCAGGTATTACTGGAAGGGTCTGTACCCATCTGTCAAGCACTACGTCAGTCACTGTAAAGAGTGCCAGCGACAGAAGCATGTGCCACAATTACCTCCAGGGCATCTTGTACCGATTCCACCTGCAGCAGCTCCATTCCACCGAGTTGGGATCGATCTTTTAGGGAGGTTCCCGAAGTCGACAACCGTTAACCGATGGATGATAGTCTGCACTGACTACCACACATGCTACGCTGTCATCAAACCTGTGCCGACTGCAGAAGTTCCAGAGATCACAAAATTCATTGTAGAAGACATTATTTTGAAGCATGGAGCGCCATGTGTGATGATATCTGATCGTGGAAAAGTATTCCAGTCAAAACTAGTATCAGAGGTAATGTCACATTGCAACATTGTCCACAGAATGACAATTGCATATCATCCTCAGACAAATGGTCTTACACAACGTTTTAACAAGATGCTAACAGATATGCTGTCAATGTATGTCGATGTTGAGCAGAAGGATTGGGATAAAATATTGCCAGTCGTGACATTTGCTTACAATACCGCAAGACAAGACACCACAGGCTTCACGCCGTTTTTCCTGCTCCATGGCCATGAAGCTGAGACGACAATGGATACGCTGTTCCTGTTCCAACCGGACGACACTCAGGATGACTATGTTAAACAGCTCATCACCAGGGTTGAAGAAGCAAGACAGCTGGCTCGCATACGGACACTGGACGTCCAGGAGAAGGACCATCAGCGGTATAACGACAAGCACCGACCTGTTGTGTACAGCCCAGAAGATCTGGTATGGATTTTTACCCCTGTATGGAAAGTTGGATTATCAGAAAAGTGATACTTTGGTCCGTATCGTGTCATACGCCACCTGTCAGATATCACATATGAAGTTGAGGATTATGAGCCGTCGTCGAAACAACAAAAAAGTGATGTAAACATAAACTGCAACAGTTGCACAGTTTTCCCTGTGTTCTGTCAAAACATATGGTTTAATGTTCTAGAATTTTTCTGTTTGTTGACTGTAAAATCCTGCATATGTGCAAGCAAATCTGAACATGTCCCCATACTACGATGCAGTTAACCCGTATTGGATGTATGGACGGACAGGACCACAGCGCTCCTGTGCTGAGAACGCGCCCAGTATTACTTATCTTTCGCATGGACTATTCAGTTTTTATATTTTGCTTATTTTTCTCATAGTTCCACACAACTTCTTCCAGTTTTCTCGACTGATCTGTGTTCAGTTTTTCGCTGCCTATCCACTGCGCCAACTTATAACTAAATCTGAAAGGGGGGGGGGTGCGATGGGGAGGCTCCCTTGTTAGTACCAAAACAGCAGAAATAAGACCCATTTGGGCTAACAGTGTGCTTCATCATTTGCTGTCAACTTTGAAAATCAACTGTACTGCTTTAGAACCATTGCTGAAACTCATATTTCAGTTAGTGTGCCATATTTTTAATTTTCTGTCTGTATGTTAGAATTAATTTGATCCCTAGAGAATTATGTACTAGTTTAACTGTCAGTTCAGTTGTGAGGGGTGTTCAAATGAAAAGGTATGAAACAACACTGTGGCTATAATTGAAGTCTTCATTCAGAAGTTATGACCAGAACATCCCACTGTCTCACGAGCCAAATGATTTTCTTTTCCCAGAATTTCTGTGGCTGCGATAAGAGCTAGCCCTCCACAGTGTCCATCAGTTCATCATTTGACATTAAGCTCTTCCCTTTGAGACATTTTTTTCCTTTTTTTTTCAGTAAACTAAACAAACAGAGATCACAGAATGACATGACCAGAGCGTTGCGCAGATGCTCCTGTTTCACTTGGAGACATGTATTGTGGAGCAGAATCACTCCATTCATGAGCTGACCAGCCCACGTGCTCGTGATGGACTTGCATAGGTTAAGGACTGTCTCACACTACAAGTCATGGCACTTTTTAATGGCTTTTGCATTCTCTAGGAATTCAATGAGTACTGGCCAAGGATGTCGAAAAAGACAGTGAGCATCACTTTGCCTTCTGAGGGCACAGCTTAGAATTTCTAATGATGTATGCTGTCTCACTTTCTCACTATCTCAAAAACACATATGCATATTCCACATATTTAGGTTATTTTGAGGTTTCTTACCTTTTCATTTGAACACTTCTTTAAGGCTAATTGGTGCATTCCAATAGTTGGCGGTACCACATAATTTGCTATCTTCTCTCCCGTACCCCACCAAAATTCTTAAATCTGTACCCTCAAGTACCAAAGCTTTCATTTACAACTGTGAGGTGGCCCTGTATTTTTTGAATGAGAGGTGGCCCTGTGTTTTTTAGATGATAAATTTTGGAAAACTCGAAATTTAGTCAAGTAAATATTATACATTTTTCATTCACTAATCACATATGGTCTCTTCTGCAGAACTCATAATTGATGAAAAAGTGTTGTATATACATGTGGTGTCTGTTCTGAAAATGTGTACCCAGCCGGGATTCGAAACCGGGTCTCCAGCTTTGTAGTTTCTAGTTTCATAACTATGAGTTTGAGTACTGTGGGCATGGGGAAGCTGGGAATTTGTATCTGACAGGAGGCGTGCATAGGCAGTCCTTGCAAGTGCGGTGACCACTGTGTCCCCTGTGGTGTAGGGGTCAGCGCAACTGCCTAGAAAGCAGAAGACCCAGGTTCGAATCCCCGCTGGGTACACATTTTCAGCTTTGCCCATTCGCAGTTGATGTCATATATTCTCTGAATATGAAAAAGTGTTGATTGCACAAAGTGTGTGTTAAAAACATAATACATGGTGTTCACTCTTAGAATCTTCTGCATCACATTAATATTAGCTGTCCCACCCTGAATGAGAACAGCTTCAGAGACACCTCTATCTTCCAACATGTGATTGTCCCCTCATTGCAATGAATATCATACTCACTCTCAGTTTTCAATATTATTTCCTTAACCTCATTTCCTATGCACTTGAATGAAAGATTGAAGAATGAAACTTACTTTGTCCAAGAACTTTAAAATCTATTGAAGGTATTGTGTGTCAGTCCTCCTTGTAATTGAAATATGAGTGAAATGTGTCATTTGCTTTAATTGCAGGGTGTCTGGCGCATCCCTGTCCCAGAAATTGATAGACCTGGGTGTTTTGCTTCACATATGAGTCGGTGTATCCTCCTACTCATGGATGTATTACGAGAATTACATGAGCATTCTCTTCTATTAGAGCTTTGTGTAGCTCTACGTCGTACTCCAGAGCCAGACAAGTAATTTTTTTACTTTGAGAAAAACTTGTGAATTGGTTGTAATTGACTGCTACGGATTTCTGAATGTTATTATATTTCTAATTTTTAGGAAATATCTGAGAGAATCTGAACGAGAGCAGTTATCGCGACAGGCTCTGTCCTTGTCACTTCAGACTCTTCGTGCAAAACTGAGAAATGAAATAACTAGTGCTCTAGCATTGGAGGTATATCGTACTTACCAATATGTTCAGAAACAATTACCACATAAAGAATCCACATTTTCTGCACTTCTGAAGGATGTGTGCAAACGATATGTAAAGGTAAGGGAGCTACTGTAATTTCATTACACTGACATTTCTGGATATACTTTACTGTGCTAAAGTAGATGACTGTATTCCATTAAATTTTTAACTGTGCAATGTTGCAAATGCCCTTCATCAGGACATAAAAAAAAAATACATTTATTTGTTTCCTTGGTTTGGACCAGCTGCCTTTAGGTATAAAGCTGGTGAATTTATATAGACAGTTGAGTTTAATAATTACTTTTATGATGATTGGGATAGTTTAGTTAACATTTTCTTAAATATTTAAATTTTTTACATGGTTGATTTTAACAAAATTTTTGAGTTACACTGTATTATGCTTAAAGAAAGCAAAAGGGGGGGGGGAGGTTGGAGAAAATGGATATAACTAAAATATTTGAAATTGAAACTAAGGAATTTGGTATTTAAGAAGGTTGAAAAAAGGAGGACAGGAACGTTGGGGGTTGTAGAGAGGGGGTAGGTTGGGCTATGACCACCCAGGATCAGAGGCCTCGGAATAAACCTCGAACCCTGTGACCCTGGTGGGTCACTGAGGGTAATCTATTATGTTTATATTCTACTTTTGTATTACATGCATTTTAGGTTTCTATAATATCATTAACATAGCGAATTTTACTTAACATTTACAATAATTAACATTTACAATCCTACATTTAATTCTACAACAGAGAGGTAACAGAATTTATTTACATTTTGTACACAATTGTTGATTTGGGTGCTTTGTTCCGTTTTTTGTACATTTGAGGTTTGTATTTGTTTCAGTCGCTGTCGGTATCCGTGGTGGGTGTCCCATCATTTGTAGATGTTGTGTCTGATGTGCCTCAATCACTTTCATGCCAGGAGTTATCTGACCTGTGGGTTACATGTCAGGCTATCTGATATCTACGTGTTTCATTGTATTCAATTTGTTTGAGTGTGGACACCTCATCAGCGATACGGTTTAGAGTGTCCCATTTGTCCTCGTCTCTAATCATGTCGTTAATGTCAATATTGTCCTGTAGTAGGGTATGCGATTGTGTTCTGTATATGTTGCAATTTAGGAGGGTGTGTTCTGGGGTTCCCTGTTCCCCACATGCGCAGTTCTCATTGTCACTTAACCCTATGTGGCTCAAATGCGTAGGGTAGGGACCATGCCCCATCAAAAAATGTACCATACCCCAGCGGGGACTGATGGTCCATTCTTAGACGTTCCCTGATGTTCAGGAAGAAAGCATGCACTCGTCGTCCCTTGCCACTGTTATTCCACTCCTCTTGCTATGTGTCCACCCACCATATTTTATCCCGTGATTTTGTGGACTTTGCCCTGTCTCCCCGCCTTCAGCCAGTACATGGCCGCTCTCCGTCTGATTGTGAGGTCAATTGGAGGTATTCCCCAACACGATGCATAGTGCTTCAACTGATACGGTGTTGAAAGCCCCCGACAGTCTTAGAAGAGTCCTTCTTTGTCCTTGCCTCACAGTAGTCTTGTATTTTAGTAGGTGTAGTCTGTGGGGCCACTAGCTGGCAGTGAAGCACACAACTGACTAAAAAAGTGCTGTATGATATAGTCGTAGTGTTTGTGTCGGGAGTTTGTATGTTGTGGTGTTTAGCCTGGCGAGCGTTTGTGCCATCTTGGTGGCCCTGTCTGTCTATTGTGTTGTGTGGTCTCTGCGAATCTTTGTGTTATTGAATTTTATTATTGGGTCTCTTATCAATTTGCCTTTGAGTAAAATGTATACTGTTTAGTGTACGGCCATTTTGAGTTTGTTTTGGTAGCACCACTGGCCAATTTTCGCCAGGATTTGTGTTACTTTTTGTTCTATTTGTGCTCTCGAGTCAGCTATGACTACCACTAGCAGGTCATCTGCATAGGCTTCTCCTAGGAGATTCAGAAGCGGCTCGAAGGCAATATCCCAGAAGACAGGGCCGCATATTGATCCCTGTGGACACCCTTTAGTGATCCTCTTGACCACTTTATAGGTGCCCATGCACCATTCCACTACCCCATGTCTACAGTAGTCCGAGCGGCTATTGCAGAGGGCTATAGGTACCCTCAGCTCCCTGAGTCTTGCAAACAGTGCCGGCCACCAAAGATTATACAGGCGCCGGCAATGTCAACAAGGATGGCCACTGTGTATTTTGCCCTGGTGTTGTGTACAGTTTGTAATGCCATGTTTATGGCATCATCTATTGATTTTCCCTTTTGGAAACCATATTGTCTGTGGTTAAGACCTGTCATCTCTCTCTGCTCTTGAAGACGGTCACAGAGGAGTCGTTCCTGCACTTTGGCCAAGGTGTTAATTAGGCAGATTGGTGTGTAAGATTTGGCGTTTTGCTGGTCCTTGTTTGGGGACTTCTTTATGATAACCGCTTTGGCCATTTTCCAGGTCGCAGGTACCCGTCCCAGCCGTAGCGCATCATTAATGAGATCCGTCAGGAAAGGGATAATATGGGGAGCTGTCATTTTTATGGTCTCGGAATGGACACCGTCGGGGCCGGGGGCTTTGCCATTTCTCAATTTAAAGATTGCTAGAGCCACCTCTTCCCTGGCAAAAGAAGTGCTGATGGTACCTCTGTTGTGTTCCGTATCCATTAATGTTCTTAGTGTTGTGTGGTGCTCGTTGTTATGTTTATGTGTGTCATCTGGAAGGAGCTTGTTCATCAGGAACTCTGCTGAGCTTCTCCATCCCTGTGTTGTGGTGCCGTCGTCTCTTTTTAATGTTGATAAAACGAGTGGGTTCTTGACCTTTTTAGTACATACCTTAAATGGCTCTCCCCATATGTTTGTTTGTAGTTATTTCTGTACATGGTGTTCCCATTGCTCCTTGTGGGTGGCCATGAGTGTGCTTTTGTAAAGTGTTTTTGCCCTTCTATATTGATCTAGCCAGTAGGCTCTTTCATGGGCTGTTTTGGCAATGGTACCATTTCCGTTTATGTCATGACTCCTTTCGTAGTCTTGTAAGTGTTTCTGTCCACGGGATCTTGTCTTGTCTGATCTTAACTGTTGGAATTCCCTGGTTTTGCACTTTTTGCAATGTATTGGTCAGTACATGTGCCCTATAATCAATGGATCCTGTGGTGTCGTCTAGGTTCACGTCTTCTACTATTTGTCTGAGTTTGTTAAAGTCCATCTTATGAAACTTGTACCGTTGATGGGTGTCTATTGTTTGATTGTGTGTTTGTTTGATTTGTATGACTATTGCATTGTGGTCGCACCACCCACCCCACCACCTTGGAGACTGCGTGAGCATTCACGATTGTGATGTCGATTCAGCTGCTGGTCTGCCCAGGACCTCTGTATGTCAGAGCCTGGTTCAGAGCATTTGCAATGAATAGATTATTCGCATCAAGGCATTCGAGGACCTTATGTCCTTGATCATTTGTGATGTTTGGGTGCCAGAGAGTTGCTCTGGCATTGATGTCCATTGCAATAAGGAGGTTCCTGGTGTTTGCAAACGCAGTGACTTCATCGACATGCTTCAGGTATGGCTCGATGTCATGCGAGTATTGCACATACATCAAGGCCATAACCCTATTTTCGGTCCCGCACACAATCTCCACGGTGTTGCGGTGTATTTTTTGTTGATGATGACAATTTCTGCTTTTGGCCCGCTTTCGTGAATTGAGGTGTATTTGTTCGATATGCCTGTTATTTTGTGTGTATGGCTCCTAGAGACATATCACATCAATTTTATGTTCTTCTATGACTTTGGCCAATTCCGTACAGGCGAGTATACTGCCCTGTGTATTTACTTGTAGGATCCTCATGGGTTGTTCGTGTACACCATACATTTGGGTCCAGCAAGCGAGGACTCAAAGTATACCCTCCCATGCGCCTTGACCAGGTCTTTGTATGTGGCTTCCAAATTGAAGCTTTCACCCCTTCTAGAACATGCTTTCCTTAATAGGTCACATAGTCCAGGACCGTCCCTGGGCATCTTTTCTGCCTTCAGTATTAGTCTGTCAGTTTGTTCTGTGGTCGGGTAACAGATTTTTGCTCCTTTTGGGTGCATAAGTCTCGTTACCAGTCTTAGGGGTGTTTGGAATGTGTGTGTGTTTTCGAGTCGTGATAGTCTAATGTTCTCTTCCAGTTTTTATAGTAAAGTGCAAATTCTGCCCTGTGTTTAGTTTTATTGTCTGTGTTGTCTTTGTCGTCATTGTCATCAGTGTTTTTGTCGTCATCTTTGTCTGTTTTGTTTGTGTCAGTGGGTGATTTCATCAATGCCATCTCCAGGAGGGTGTTTGTGTTGTCTGTCTGTTCCTGTGTTGCGTTCTTGTGTATGTATGGGTTGATGACTCCCGCTGCCAAGAAATCGACAGGTCTGATTATGTGTTTACATTTGCCAGTGTTATACATTACTTGTGTCCTTGATGTATTTTATTGTCGGTTGTCATTTGTGTTGTTTTCAGTTTCTGTTGTAACTGTTGTGATGTTGGAGTGTGTCTCTTTGATTTGTCGTGTTTCGAATTTGTCTATTTCTTTTTCTATTTCCTCAACCTGTTGGATCATTGACTGTAGGTTGCTCTATATGTTGTATTCTGATTCCATCTCCTCATCAGAGACGTCTGAGTTTTATTGGTCGCTGTGTGTGTCATCATTTGTATGTGTTGTGATAGTTGTAGGTAGTGTGACGTGAGTGTTTGTGTGTGGTGTGTTTGGTGTGTTTTCCATTATGTGTCTTTCTTGTTCTAGTTTTTTCAACTCTTCTTAGTATTCTAATTTGCTGTACAGTACAGTCCAGAAGGCACCTCTTGAGGGGCCTGGCTGCATCCGGGTTCATGGCACCACTGTAGCATAGCTCGTCTATGTATTCAGTGGCACCCAGGTACTGCTGCTGCACAACGTCAGCTGCCACCAGGGATGGCAGTGTGTCCTCTTCATCTCCGTCGTTGCAGAGGAAGCCCATTTGTCTTGCCCAGGTGATGGCACGTCTCCATGAGCATGACCTTGTCAATGGAGATTTGTATCTTCTTTGAGCTGCAGGGGAAATGGTTGCGTCCATACTATACACTGGTGTGTAGTTACAGGCCATAGTCTGTGTTTGAAATTAGTTTGTCCAGCAGTTGTTTATGGGTCACACATTCTGAACCACCAGCTTCGCTGCAGGTGCGCTTCTAGTATTTGCATGGGATGCAGCCAACTTCATCCTCCTCCTTGCAGTCAGCCCTTACATGTTCTGGCTTGGCACAGCGATAGCATACCAGTTCGCGTAGTTTACGTTGTTTGGTGAAGTGGCCTAGGTCATGGCAGGTGTAACATCTAGACACCCTGTCAAAGTCATGAACCCGTAACGACTCGAAGTCGATATATACTCATTCGTTTTTCATTAGGTGGCACCACACTCGGGGGCTAACCTCAAGAACATTGTTGGCCTTGTTGGAGGCTCTTCGTCCAGTTTTGAATTTAAGTGCTACTTCCTTTTTGAAGTCTTCTTTGGACATGTTGTCACTTAAGTTGATCTCATACAATTGTTCCATAAAGTCACTGTCAGAGATTGCGGCCAGCACCTAGTAGACAATCACCATTGGTCTCCTTTTCCTTGTTTCCTCACATAATATTTGTCATATTGGTGGCCTTTTCTGCAACCTTGTTTGCGTCCACCTTGGTCGCTGTTTCTACGATGACCATGTGTGGGGTTGTCCTAATGGCTTTTATTTTAACCTTGTCTTCTTTTGGTTTAATGGTTTTTGTTATCTCCTCTCTTACTTCCTTGGTGCTCATGTTATCCATACTTTTAAAGAAAAGGACATTAGTACAGCAGCCATCATCACATATGTTGGTGTGTGCGTTCTGTCATTCTCAGTTTGTAGCCTCTGAATTTGTTTTTGCAATTCTGCATTTTCCCGTATGAGTGTAAAAACCTCTAGACACATTGTCTCAAGTTCAACGTTCAGTTTATTATTCTCGTCTTTGAGCACGTCAACTTGTCCTTCAAGTCGTGCATTAACTAGGGATTCGTGACCGTCCAGGTCGTGCCTAGCCAGCTACGCATTTGCAACCTCGATTTGCTGTCCTAGTTGTGCATTTTCCCTACGTAGTTCGACAATTTGATCTTCCAGTCTTGCTTCTTGAATGGCCTTCTGTAGTAGGTATTTCCTAATTGGCTGTGGTACGTCAGAGTTTCCCCTTTTTGCTTTGAGGTCATTCACAAGGTCCTTCAAGAATGCCTCTATTTCTTCTAATTTGTCCTAATTTTGTTCACTGCAGCTGCTGTTGCAGCATAGGTCCTCGTTCAGTTCCATAGCAGCATAGACCTGGAAAAAGTTCTTTGGGATTTCCAGTTCAGATAAACCAATACACCCTTTTCAAAGTTCTGTGCAGGCGAACTGATACACCCGTGCCATCCACTTGCCTCCACAGCAAAGGATATAACACCAATTCAACAGAATTTAAAAATTCTGACTCCAGGTACAGGTGCTTCTGCATATGCATTGATGTGCATTTCTCATGCTTTCCCCCTGCACCACCATCTTTTATTCCTTATTGATCTTCTAGTGAGGAAAAGATTTTATTGAAGGCATACTAATTTTGCACTCCTGGGATAAATGGGAGATCTGGGAGAACCCAGGATTTTTTTAATCCAGGAAATACACCAGAATTGCTTATTGTTTTAATTAACAGTTAATTTTTTGTAGTTTTGACTGATAGGTCTTTTAGTTCAGCCCACTACTGTACAATAATACTGCAGCAGTAAAACATAAACAATAGAATAACAACAAAATAAAACTTTAGTTGCAAGAAAGACGCTTGTGTGTGCACTGTGTTATGTTACTGAAGTAACATAACACAGTGCACACATAAGTGTCTGCTTACTACAAAATGTAACAAAGGCTTTAGGACAAAGACTATGCATTACATCATAACAAAAAACTGCTAATGGTGTGTATGACATCACACCTGTTTACAGTTATAAAAGATTGTGAGGTATATTGGTTTGAAAAGTGTCAGTTACATTAAGAGTCAGAATAAGGCATGCATTTTACAGAACCTATGACTCCAGTTAAAAACTTAATACGTAAACGAACAATGCCTTCGAAAAATTTCACACTAAAATATGCCATTATAAAAAATTTTACTGGCACATTTGTGTTTGACATATTTTAACATGGAAATGAACGAGAAAATATCAACCTTTAGGGTTAGTTTATCATATTTATTTTAGTTGTTTCATAGATAGATTTCATATTACAGATATATGATAAAAGTGGTGGAAAGTATAATCATCTCCGAAAAAATTGATGGAAAGTGGAGAAGGCCAATAAATACTCAGGTGCAGACAGTCAATGTCTTTGTAAATAATTGTGCTGTCAGTGAATTGAAAATGTAATTTAAGAATTGGAGAAAGTGGTGTTTTTGTTGCATGATGTTCTGAATCACAAAAGTTTATTAATTAACCTTTCACATCATTTCAAAGATTGTTATTATTTTTTTCACCTTTTTTGTCTGACAATAAGTGGGCACTGTCAAAGTTCAGTGCTAAATCAATAATCATAATAGTAAACTCTTCCGAATGAGAGCTGTGAATAAGTGTATTTGTTATAAATGTAACTGTAATTGAGAATGTCTCTGTATTATAGTGAGAAAAGGAATTTAATTGTGGGACACCCCAATGATGTCAGGTGAGATAAGGTACATTTATAGGTGGTGTTGCCACACTTTGCTTCACTGCCGTTGAAAAGATGCTAATGCAGCTTGTCTCTTTGTCATCTAACACAAGTGTAGTGTTATCTGTGAGTTGCGTTGGAACTTTTAAGATACTACATAGTGTATTTTGGAATCAGTATCGGTATTCTTGGTATAGAACTTTTGCTGGGGCTCATTATTGCTTGAATTATCATTTAGTCATGTTTGGGCTGTGTATTACTGTGACCTGGTATCAATACCACAATGAGCAGTTTTTATTTTTGAGGGGGCCCGCAATGCATGCAAGGTTGAAGGACAACATATTTTAATTATGTTTCAGGTTTCATTTATTTATTTATTTTAGAAAGCAATGAGATTATTTTGGCATTTTGTTATTATCAAGTGTGCATATACATTTTTACATGTACTACATACTTCATCTTGGAGTGGACAGTAGACGGCACTTTTGATCCCCCTGTATCCCAGTTGTGATAAAACTAGAAGCCTTAAATTTTGGTTACCAAAAGTATCTACAATAACTAGCTATATTTTCAAATTATAATATTTTACATCTTATAGTTTATGAAATATTAGCAGTCGAAAATCACTAATTCTGTCACTCACTGACTCGCCGATCATCAAAATTCTAAGGTACTTCTAGCAGACACACAAATGTCAAATTTTATATTTAGATGGCGTTTAGCATGTAATGGAAGGAAAAATTCAAACATCTGTAAATATTAATTCCGTTCACGAACACATTTTCATTTGACGGAAGAGTATCTACTATCATGGGGTTGTGAAGATTGGATGGTAATGATCTTGTGGTAAAGCGTTGGGTTTACTTCCAGGAGGTCGTGGGTTTGATTTCTAATGGTGTATCTTCTTTTTTTCTCATTTTAACCTAACTGTCACCTTTCTACTAACTGTAAATAAAGAGTCGTTAGAAATGACATGTGTCACCTGATTAGAGAATGAAGAATAACAGGTACGATATAGCTTGAAATGCTGCAAATGGAAACAGTACCAATGACACCTACATTCTAGCTTGATTTCAACTATAAATGAGAAAACTGTTGCTCGTAATGTCAAAAATTTCGTCACATGATGCAGGGCAAAGACAGACCAGGAGCAAAAACGTCAGACGCTGGTTTCAAACCATAACATGGCAGATATGTGTGGGACGCCATTATACGCGATCTTGAAAATTGAAATACCGATTTCTTACAAAAATTTTATCAGGAGGCCAATGAAACTTACATAATTCAAAGATAGTTTGCTGTGGATGTGCACAATACAATAATCATGAATGTACATAGCCAATAAGAGTGGTAAAACAAAACAGATGTTTTGACTATTTAAATTCTCCATCTCTAGTAAAAATGAATGTCAAAAACTGAAGTGCTACGAACTGCCCTTGGAATGATCGATATTAAAAAAACATTGATTGTAACGTCAATGTTAACATAAATTCAAAGATATCCATGTATGATGAACATTGAATGGAAAACTTCAATGTCCGAGAATATCAATGTTTTGAATGCCAAAACAAACAATCCTCAGCAGAACCAATGACACCCAGTACTAAACTGGCACTATCAAATACAGTATTATTGGTCTCCCTGTCACTTTTAATAATGTATAAGAAATAGGGATAAACTGATATAATTAAGCCACATTTAGAGTTTTGACATGAAGGCTACATTTTTCTTACGGCGTAGGTATAGTTTGCAAATGTTGGCAACGAAATGTTCATTTTATGAGGGGTCAACTGCAGAGCAGGAACGAAATTAATTATTTAGTTTGTGGTCAACACGAAAGACTATGCCTCTTATTCTATGTGACTGGTTTTCTGAAGTGTCTCCATCATCGTCGCTGCTACCTTCATCACACTAAGCCACCACTGCCGTAAGTAAAATTCTGCCGTGTACTAGACAAAGATAGTATACAAAACAGAACATACATTTATATTCACCTATCTTGTTTGTGGCTTGGCGTCTTTACACAACTCTTACAAGAAGTAAGCAAGAAACTTCTGCAAGTACTTTGACTAGTAACTTGCATCATTAAATTCACATGTAACTCACTTTTAGTGAGAACAAGTAAAATGATGAGTAAGTGGGTCATTTACACTGTAGCTCTTTTAATTATTACTGATAGGTGTTGGTTTTTTTTCCCGACTTCCTGTGTTATGTTTAATGAGCAATGAACAGTCGCACCTAAATGCCCACACCATGACAACACACGAAACATACACGTTTCATTACAAAGAACACAAAAAAAATGAATATTTCAGTTTGAGAGGATACTTAGGCCACAATACGAAACCTACAATAATTTGTTGCTAGAACTGCAGTTCAAGAACTTTAGCTTTGAAAACTTTTCTAGAACATTTTTATAAATTTTCTGGGTTGTTTATTAACATCAGTTGGACATATCATCAAAACAGGACACTTATCACAAACTTATTTCAGCCAAGGAACGGTTGTTAGGCTACATTCTTAAGAGCCCCTTCTTATTTTTTTACCATTGTTCTCTCTGTTTGTGCGAAAAGTTTGTTGTGAGATTTATTGCAAAAAATTAAATTTGCTAAACATGTAGACATGTTTCCTTTACCTGTATTTAAAATCACTGTACCCATTCCACATTTCAGGGAAGTGCTCTATAGCTTCATTCAATGTTTGGTACCTTGTTTTCTTCATACTCATTTATTCTCCATTTATGTTATTTTGTAACCCATAGTTTGTGGAATGATTGTATGAAATTAATCGTGACATTCAGTAAAAGGTTAAGTAGGCTATGTGTTGATGTAGATGACATACAAAAACTTGTGATTTCAACTTGCAGAAAATAGAAATTAATCCTAAAATCTGCAAGTAACTTGCAGAAGCTTCTTGCATACTGTTCACACTGAAAGTTGGATATTTGCAGCAAGTCACTTGTGCAATATATTGCAACGACTGCAAGTCTCACTTTGTGAGGTATTTATAGTTTATACTCACAAGTAGTTCGGGAAGTTTCTACCAGCAAGAAAATTGCTGCAATAACTTCCTAGTGTAAACAGCTTATGATGGTCTATGAGTTGTATGTCTGGGGATCAGCCTTAGTGCCACATTAAAGATACCTTATCAAATAATATTGGACGACTGTGTAGAGGAGATTAGTGAAATATTGGCAGTATTGCGAGTGCCAGTGTACCAAAGAGTCTTTGTCAAAGAAGAAAATTAGTATAATACTAGCTTATATGCCCGTGCTTCGCAACGGTTGTTAAAGAAGGTCCTCTGATATCATGGTTCTTTGGGTTCCGGTCGTAGGTCAGCAAAAACACAATCCTTGTTGGATCTCTCTGTCAATAAACTCAGTTCTCCTAGCCAAGATTTCAAATTTAAGTAGACGTCATTGTCGAAAACGATTATGTTCATAAAGTTTTTCATACTAAGAGTGAAATTAATTTAAGTTCGTGCTTCGGAACAATGTAAATTCAATGTTAGGTTGTGTTCATAAAGTTACACATTGCAACAGCAGCACCGAAAGCGGCTGGCAAATTACATTTCTGAAAACGATATTGCATAAGTACAAATATTGATTTGTAACAGTTTTCACAAATATCTTCTTGAATAGGAATTTGGAATGAATTGTAAGACTGTGTGAATTAGAGACTCTATACAAAAGAGTTTCGCGTGAAATTGCTGGTCATAATGAGATGTGGCAACAACGGATGTATCTGATTCGGTAAAATTTTACTTTCTATCCTGGTGGCCTCGTGTTTTTATGTTGGCAACATCAATAACACGATATAAAATCGTTGCAAAGATGACCGAACCACATAGAGTGTAGATAAATACTGCTGTTCCTGCTGTATGCTTGATTTCACGACAAAATATTTGCATGTCACGCGATTGGCTTATGACGATGTCACATGATTCTCGTTATTCAACATCTGTTGCCAACATTATCACAGGAGGCCGCCGGGATATGAGTAGGACTACGTCGCATATTTTTCTCGACCCAGCTGTGAAACGATAACACGTTTCACAGCAGAGAGTTTCGCGGCTATATCATTAATGTATGTCTGCGTTTCCACCACGCTTCCACGACAGTGATCAATGTTCCACGAGTATTTTTATCTTTGAGTCTATCTGGATTTTTATCTTTGTTTTGTGTCTCTGTTCATAGTCAGTAATGTGTGGTTGACGGAAACATGTGATCTATTTTTTAGAAAAATGCGTATTTGACATTCATCGTCGTTATTAAAGTCTGAAAGGACCGCATTGTCTGACGATTGAAAGAATAAACAGATTTTGACTCGTACCATAAAGTTTGTAAGTCACAGAGTGTATAGCTTTTCCTAAGAGTATTTATTGCATATTTTGCGAATTTTTGCTCGTCACACTCACCCACTGCCACACACCGCGACCAAACTCCCTTACTAACATCATTAGACCAAGGGCTATCTACCACCACAACCACGAGTGGGTGGCAGTATGTGGTCATGGAGAAAAGTCTGTCAGCACGTACACACACAAGCCTTTTATATATAGATATAGATTGGCGGTAGTGCGAGCACTAATGTGCTGTCAATATGTATGCTGAAAACCGTTGCAACAAAGCCACTGAGAAAATTTTTAAAAAGGATAGGGAAAGGCCTTTAAGAAAATCTGTTGCTGATGTACAACAAAAAATACCAGAGAAGAAAAGGAGGAGGATTATCCCCAAAAACAAATAGACTTTCATGAAATAGAGATTATTTAGTTGTATCTCAGAAAAATGTGCGGAATGAAATACAGAACTAATGCAGCGTGCATTATACTGCAAGTTCGTTAAATAATTATGCCAAAATGCGCTTGTTTTCCAAAAGCATCTGCCTCCGCAGTCCAGTGGAGAGCTTAGTAGATTGCCATGTAGGGTGCCCAGGTTCGATTCCCGGTCTAGTAACAGATTTTCTCCACTCAGGGACTGTGTGTCGTGTCGTCGTCATCATTTCATCATCATCGACACACAAGTTGCCTAAGGGGCATCACCAAAAGACTTCCACAAGACAGGCCAAATACAAATCCCAGATGGGGTCTCACATCCAAAAAGTCACACAAAATTATGATCATCATGTCCAAAAACACTTCCAGCTGGAGCCCACAATGATGAAAATTATAGAAATTCTTCTTTTATTTCATAGTCATTATTAAAGCTCTCAGGCTTTTTTTTTTTTTTTTTTTTTCTCGACTCTCATAATTGTACTGATTTTAGGAGAAAGATTTATGCAATTATACATCATCTTATTCATACCATACAATTGTGTGCACTATAAAGCAAGGCTTTTTTTGTCCAATAAAATAACTAATTTTTAATTACTGTTGTATGAAATAACTGATCATTCAATAAATATGTGGCAAACTAATATTACTTTCACTTACACAGGAAAATGTACCTTATCGGCAACTTTCATATATTCTGAAGTTCACAAATTGATGCGAAATACAACACTAACTTGTTGATATTTCTATAGTTGTCCACAAGTTGCAGTACTGTACATGATGAAAGGATTCAACAATAACAATATAATCGACTTTCCAGACTTCCCAAATTCTGTTACATCAAAACAAACGTAACCACACCAAACCAAAGAGACAAAGAATGGGTTTTAAGAAAATCCGTGACTGATGTATAAAAAATCAAAAATATAAAATGTACAAAAATGCAAGTCTCGCAACAAATTCCTTCCACCATAGAAAGTTGTGAGATCTCTTGGAAAACCAAGTCAGTTATTTTAGTTAGTGTTCATGGAACCAACTATTCAACACCTCTTCGTAATTTTTTATGTAATAAGTTATCTACCAACATCTGCAGTGACTATATCAAAATTATACATCTTTATTTCTATAATACATATGACTTGGCAGTCACTTGGCAACATAAACTAATATTTAAAATGCTTTATGCAAATGTGAGATATTTCATTCCTACATGATTACATTTGCTTACATAGCGGAATACAAATTATTTTTATATGTCGTTATGTAATTATATGTATTCTGATGTTGTTATATTATGGTGTGAGTGGTAGATTTCTAATTAGATAACAAGTAAGTGGTTTCCCATGGCAACATTAACTAATATTTTCAAAAAATTATGCACATTTGAGTGTACTTCATTATTATGTGGTTACATTTGGTTGCTTAATGGAATATGAATTATTGTTATGTCCTTATGATGATGTGCAATTACCAGGTCATTATATTTATTCTGATGTCATATTATGGAGTGATTCCCAAGTCATTATATTTATTATAGAAATAAAGATGTATAATTTTGATATAGTTACTAAAGATGTTGGTAGATAACCAATTGCATAAAAAATTATGACGAGGTGTTGAATAGTAAGTTCCATGAACACTAACTAAAATAACTGACTTGGTTTTCCATGAGATCACACGACTTTTTATGGTGGAAGGAATTTGTTGCGAGACTTGCATTTTTTTACATTTTATGTTTTTGATGGGATAACAATTTATCTATATGCTTTATATTGAAAACATTGAAACAAGGTCATCCCATTGCAAAAACAAATACATAAAAAGCAGAAAAAACCTTAAATGAAATAAAAATTTGTCATTCTTCAGCAATACTCACTGTTTGAGTCATTGACATTAAGGTGGTTAGTATTAGCCTTAATGTAAGAGTGGCAACAAGGATGCCCACTTGAAACAACTTGCAAATACTACATACTGCAACAGTAGAACTCCATGGAGTCACACAAGTCAAACAGATGTCTAGTTCATGAAGTTATTTGAACTACTACTACAAAGACAATAGCAGTTACATCATCATTATTAGCTTCATCTTCATTAATGACATAACTGTTGTATGTGACCATTGGTCCTCTTTAGGAAACTGTTCTATTCTTTCCTTTTTTAGTGCTTTCTGGCCCAGATGCTCAACTTCTTGGACTACATATTAAAAAAATCCATCAAGATCCAAGTAATGGAAATGCAAATAAATTGTAATTATGGCTACATACCCAGTAGAGCATGGAAACCCACACTTAGCATGACCAAGAAGAGGAAGAGATTATCGCACAACCGCATGACAGTATGAGTTAACAAAACAACAGTGGAGATGCCGCCTACATGTTCAGGCACCTGACAGGGAAAGTGGAGATGCTGCCTGAACCTGTCACTGGTTGCAGATGGTCAACAGGGAGGAAGGGGAGAAAAGTAGCGTGCCCACTCCTAAGCATTCCATTTGCCATGCACCTGATGGTGGCTACGTGGTTGCTAACTGAACCAGTTTGACACTGGGATCTGGCCTTACACTATGAACATTTTATTGTTAACACATTGTGGACAGCACCCAAGCCATACTCATTTAGCAGTAGTTAGTCAGGCAGACGGCACCTGAGTCTGACTTGTGCAATGCTAAAAAATTTGTAGCTGTCATTGCACAACTTACCCTCTGTTGCTAATCACATAAAATGAAGATGATGTTCCACATCCACGAGAATCTCCTCAACACGGATCTATGGAATCTAATCTAATCTGGAGGTTCTCTGCATTGTGCTGCCATGTTGGACTTTCCTGCACTTTGTTGAACCCAATACTGCTTTTGCCAGCTATCTGTGTTACTGTCTGCCAAGTGCTCATGCTCTACATGTTCTCGACATGATGAATTTAGATGAGAGAGATGTTTTCAGTCCCCTGCAACAGGAAATAGACAAATCTGGTTCAGAAGGAGATGCTGATTATCTGTAAGAATCATGTGTACAAGTTTTCTTGGGGAATAAAAATATGATTTATTAAAAAAATTTGTGTGTCTGCTAAATTTAATATTGAACAATTTTTTTGAACAGATAAAAGAGGTTTTATTGTTTCAAACAATGGAAATACCTGGAATTATCCAAAAATATTTTGGAGAGGATAGGTTCCTACTGACCACAGAGACATCTGACGAGTTGTAAAGAGGCACACATAAAAGAATAAACAAAACTGAAGCTTTCGGCTCCTAAGCCTTCATCTGCCACAGAGAACGATGTGCGTACACACACACACACACACACACACACACACACACACAACCACCATCTCCGGCTGCTGCAGCTTGACTGCAACAGAAAGCACAGCTGAGGTAAGAGTAACCAGTGGTGGGTGTGAGGAGGCATGGAGAGGGAAGCAGGAAGGGAGGGAAGGGATGCTGGTGGAGATGGAGCAAACATCAGTGCTGTCTGACAGATAGGAAGGAACTGGAGTATGTAATTGAAACGGAGATGTACGTAAGCTGGAGTGTGGGTAGGAAAAGGAAGTCAGAGAGAAGAGTGGTGGGGGCAGGAACTAGCGAAGGTTTAGGCCTGAGGGATTGTGGGAGCGTAGGATATATTGTAGTGAGAGTTCCCATCTGCACAATTCAGACAAGTTGGTGTTTGTGGGAAGGATCCATATGGCACAGACTGTGTAGCAGTCATTGAAGTGAGCCACATCGTGCAGTGCTGCATGCTCTGCAACAGGATGGTCCAGCTGTCTCCTTGCCACAGTATGATGATGGCCATTCATCTGCACAGACAGCTTGTTGCTGATCGTGCCCACATAGAAAGCTGCACAGTGTTTGCAGCTCAGTTTGTATACAACATGACTGCTATCACAGGTTGCCCTGCCTTTTATGGGATAGGAAATGCCTGTGGCGGGACTGGAGTAGGTGGTGGTGGGATGGTGGATAGGACAGGTTTTGCATCTAGGTCTATTGCAGGGATAAGAGCCATACGGTAATGGGTGGAACCAGGGAAAGAGTAGTGATAGACAAGGATGTAGGTTTGGTGGATGGCGGAATACAACTGTAGGGGGTCTGAGAGGATGTTGGCAGCACATTGCACAGGGTATTTCACATTTTAGGACAGGATGAAAGGTAATCAAAACCGTGGCAGAGAGTGTGGTTTAACTGCTCTGGTCCTGAGTGGTTCCCGTGATATCTGTTTCTGGACAAGGTTTGATGGGTAATTGCACTCAGTGAAGGCCTCAGTGAGGTGTTTGGAATTTTGGAGTGGGATTGCTCGTCATTGCAGATGTGATGACCACGGATGGCTACACTGTATGCAAGGGACTTTTTGGTGCGGACTGGGTGGCAGCTATCGAAATGCAGGTATTGCAGATGGTTGGTAGGTTTGATGTGGACGGAGTTACTGATAAGACCATCTTTAAGGTAAAGGTTAACATTCAGAAACGTGGCTTGTTGTGTTGAGTAGGACTATGTAAAGTGAATGGAAGAGAAGTTGTTGAGGTTTTGAAAAAATGTGGATAGTGTGCCCCCACCTACAGTCCAGATTATGAAGATATCATCAAAAAATCTGAACTAGATGAGGGGTTTGGGATTCTGGGTGGTCAGAAAGGATTCCTTTAGATGGCCCATGAACAGGTTGGCATAGGAAGGTGCCATATGCATGCCCATGGCTGTGGCGCGAATTTGCTTGTAGATGATCCCTTCAAAGGGAGAAGTAACTGTGGGTGAGGATGTAGTTGGTCAAGGTAATGAGGAAACCTATTCATCTCTTACTCCCGCCTTGGTCTATCATTATCCACTCCCTCAAGAAGAACCTCCAAAAGTACCTCACAATCCTTCATAACCGACAAACCCTACTTAGCAGAACTTCTACATTTACCATTCCCTCATAAACTCTCCCACACCAACATAAACAATCCACAACCTAAACTGACCAGACACACAGTCATGAACCTTTCCTCCAAAAACCTCAGTCCCATAGAAGTGTCAGTCGTTTCCAAAGGCCTTACCTTTTGCCCCACTCCAAAATTCAACCATGCCAGACTTGTTAAGGATCTTCTCTCCTTCTCCCCCTCCTTACAATTGGAAACATCATTGTGCTACCAACCCCACTGTACAAATGCATACCAATACCAATATTGAACCCTTCCTGACTCAATTCACTCCCCCATCCAGTCTAGATCCACCCCCACTGCCTCCAAATCATCCCCTTTTAACTTTTCAGAATTTCCTAATTTCCAACCTGGCCTCACCATCATTTCCCAAACCCCTCAAGGTGGATACCAACCTCAACCCCACAGAAAGAAGTACCGTCCACCACCTAAAAACCAATCCCGACCTTATGATCCTTCCTGTGGACAAAGGATCTACCACTGTGGCTTTAGACCACAAGAACTAAGTGTCAGAGGGTCTCCACCACCAGTCAGATTCGTCCACATACACACCCTGCCACAATGATCCCAGTCCAAAAATCCAACAGGATCTTCAGTCTCTCCTCAAATCCTTAGGCCCAACCCAGGACCTCTGCCCAGAGTCTCTCTCTTTCCTCACCCCTCCTACACCCCATAATCCCACCTTCTACATGCCTCCTTAAGTCCACAAACCCAACCATCCTGGGTGTCCCATTGTGGTTGGTTACGTTGCTCCCACTGAAAAACTCTCCGCTCTCGTAGACCAAAACCTGCAACCTATTACCCAGAACGTACCTTTCTATATAAAAGACACCAACTGTTTCCTCTACCGACTCTCTACTGTTGCTGTTCCTTTACCACCTGGAACCATGCTAGTCACAGTTGATGCCACCTCCCTCCACATCAACATTCACAATGCTCATGGCCTTGCCGCTGTTGAACACTACATTTCACAATGCCCTACTGACTCCAAACCTGCAACCTCCTTCCTCATTACTTTACCAACTACATCACCCACAATTAATTCTACTTTAAAAGCATCACCTACAAGCAATTCACAGCACAGCCATGGGCATATGTATGGCAACTTTATATGCCTACCTGTTCATGGACCATCTGAGGAATCCTTCCTACTACCTAGAATCCCAAACCCCTCATCTGGTTAAGATTTATTGATGATATCTTCATAATCTGGATTGTAGGTGAAGGCACACTACCCACATTCCTTCAAATCCTCAACACCCTCTCTTCCATTCACTTCACATGTACTTACTCAACACAACGAGCCACCTTCCTCAATGTTGACCTTCACCTCAAAGATGGCCTTATCAGTACCTCCGTCTACATCAAACCTACCAACCATCAGCAGTACCTTCATTTCGACAGCTGCCACCCATTCCACATAAAAAAATCCCTTCCATACAGCCTCGCCACCTGTGGTCATCGCATTCGCAGTGACGAGCAATCCCTCTCCAAATATGACAAACGCCTCACTGAGGCCATCACTGACCGTAATTACCCACCAAACCTTGTCCAGAAACTGATCTCATGGGCCCTGTCTGTCTGGTCACCCGCCACCTTCCCCACACCCACTGTCAGGCCACAATGGATCATCCCTCTCGTCACCCAATATCACCCAGGGCTAGAACAGTTAAACCACACTCTCTGCCAGGGTTTTGATTACCTTTCATCCTGTCCTGAAATGTGAAATGCCCTGTCCAACATCCACCCAACCCCCCTCCCTTACAGTGGTATTACGCCATCCACTAAACCTAAGTAATATCCTTATTCATCCCTACTCCTTCCCTGCTCCCACCCCCCTTACCCCATGGCTCATATTCCTGCAATATACCTAGAAGCAAAACCTGTCCTATCCACCATCTCACCACCACCTACTCCGGTCCCGTCACAGTCATTTCCTATCCCATAAAAGGCAGGGCAACCTGTGATAGCAGTCATGTTGTATACAAACTGAGCTGCAAACACTGTGCAGCTTTCTATGTGGGCACGATCAGCAACAAGCTGTCTGTGCAGATGAATGGCCATCATCATACTGTGGCAAGGAGACAGCTGGACCATCCTGTTGCAGAGCATGCAGCACTGCACGATGTGGCGCACTTCAATGACTGCTACACAGTCTGTGCCATATGGATCCTTCCCACAAACACCAACTTGTCTGAATTGTGCAGATGGGAACTCTCACTACAATATATCCTACGCTCCCACAATCCCCCAGGCCTAAACCTTCGCTAGTTCCTGCCCCCACCACTCTTCTCTCCGACTTCCTTTTCCTACCCACACACCAGCTTACGTACATCTCCATTTCAATCACATACTCCAGTTCCTTCCTATCTGTCAGACAGCACTGATGTCGGTCATTCCATGCCAAGTGGTCTAGAGGCTCCCACATGACCCTCATGGATTTTGATGAAATTTTGTATGAACATTCACAAATGTTCTCAATGAACACTGGTAATGTTTCAGTTTCAGAAATTCAATACTTCCGGAGATACAATCACTTGTTTAAGACCATAGCACAGCTTCCAATAGTGCGTCCTTGAATTTTCAGCAACTTTGAGATGATATATCTCTGAGAGTATTTGCATGAAAGAAACAAAACTTGGCCATCTTATACAACTTTTAGAGCTCTTTAAAGTAAAATATAAGAACAGGATTTCTGAACAATTTTCATATAGATAATTTGGGGCAAAGTTGGGCGAAAAAATTGCTGGTTAAAAAAAGTGCGAACTTTAGTTTTTTATATCTCCGGAAGTAATTGTGGGATGTACATGAAACTTTGCACACCATAACTCACCAACACAAGGTCTTAGAATATAAAGTTTCATTCTTCTATTGCTTCCCATTGTTTCAGAAATCTAGGGTAAAGTTGATGATTTTTTGAAAAGTGCTAAAAATGGTATTTTAGTCAAATTTTTCAAAAATGTGTTTTCTCCAAACTCCTTTAAACTATGCTCATTAGAAAGAGCGTAGTCTAAACTATCTAGAAAAGTGGATATGGTTTTGCAATGCAAGCGTATAAGGCCCTAAAAAGTAGCATCATCATAGAGGCGCAATGGAAGTTTGAACCAATTTTTCTGGCACTCAAATTATACTTGAAATATTATTATGTCTAATAAATGTTTGTTAATGACTAGGATAAGTGAAATAAGAAGTCCTGATGAATAGGACGTAGCTTAAGTCCGAATAGAAAAAGAATAAAAATAGAAACAATGTTATTTCTTAATTGTCCCCCCCTCCCCCAACTCTCTCTCTCTCTCTCTCTCTCTCTCTCTCTCTCTCTCTCTCTCTCTCTCTCTCGCACACACACACAAACTGAATTTAATTCATAAAATTTATTTCCATAATCATTATCTAATTATTAGTAGTCTGTTTAATGAACAACACTAGCTTAATGATGGAAAAGAAGTGTATAAACGATTTGCTATGGTCCATATTGGTTTAACCACTGCTAGTTTCATTTCACCTGAGAAAACCAGCATCTCCATCACCATAGGGGCCACACTCGAGCATCAACAGCTATGGGTGAGTTTCTTTACACAGGTTTCCTAGCCTGATAGTAAAATTATTTAAGTGCCCTGGGTAAAATTAGAAGCCGCTCTTAGGTTCCTTAGATTGTTTACTCTAACCTATTTCAATTTTTGATACACTACATTAATTTTCTGATGAATATCAACAGGAATGGTGTACTGCCGGCCAGACAAATTTACTGACGGAACTGCAATAATGTGGTGTTATGGAACCCAGCACTTGTCACTTATTGGTGGTCAATAAAATGAATCTACTGGACCATGAAGGTGCATAAAGTTTATTAATGCATCCCTTTGCTCAGTGGAAGTCTCACAGATATTCCCAATCCACCAAAAATTTTCTTCGATGCATGCAACATATTGTCCTGGTTGGAGAGCAGACATTAATATGCCTTCTTCAGTTCTCTGACCCATTGTAGCTAGAAAAGATGATCAATCATTTGAAACTCTGCTGACCTGAATTATTGTTTCATCAATAGGTAAAAAGTGACAATTTTCTCTAGTGCTTGCTACAGTTTGCCCAATTTTAAACCTCTCTTCTGGTGACAATTTTTTTCCATCACTGAAATTATGAATGTGAGATCTGTGCAAACTGTGCTTTTTATATTTGATGAGCTCCTTGATAAAATCGTTAACTGACCAGTGTCATGCTGCAAACATGAACTGATAATGCAGAAACTTAGATTCCACTTTCTCATTTTGATAAAAGTAGATAACAAATGTATGAATTGTTGCTTTCCAGTGGAAGCCTTGCACAGCATCCTGAATAATAAAAGAATAATTTTCCAAAAAATCTATTAGGACAACAAGCTCTTTGTTTTTCAGATGACATTTAAGGCCTTTAAGATGCAGTTATTCCAACTCCATCAGTAAATTTGTCTGTCTGACAATTACAGCATTCCTCTTGAGATTCATCAGAAAATTAATGTAGCATATCAAAAATTCAAATAGGTTAGAGGAAACTAAGCAACCTATGAGTGGTTTCTAATTGTACCCAGGGCACTTCAATAATTTTATTATCAGGCTTGGGAACCTGTGTAAAGAAATGCTTATCACGCTTGGGATATCCTGTGGTAAAGGAACCCACCCGTGGCTGTTGTTGCCCATATGGCGATGGGGATGCTGGTTTTCTCAGGTGAAATGAAACTAGCAGTGGTTAAACCAATATGGACGGTAGCAACTCATTTATACACTACTTTTCCATCATTAAGCTAGTGTTGTTCATTAAACAGACTACTAATAATTAGATAATGATTATGGAAATAAATTTTATGAATTAAATTCAGTTTGTGTGTGTGTGTGTGTGAGAGAGAGAGAGAGAGAGAGAGAGAGAGAGATAGAGAGAGAGAGAGAGTTGGGGGATGGGGGGACAATTAAGAAATAACATTGTCTCTGAAACTTCCTGGCAGATTAAAATTGTGTGCCGGAACCGGGACTCGAACGTGGGACCTTTGCCTTTCGCGGGCAAGCGCACTACCGACTGTGCTATCCCGACACGACTCATGATGCCGCCTCACAAGTTACTTCCGCCAGTACCTCGCCTCCTACTTTCCAAACTTCACAGAAGCTCTCCTGCAAACACGCAAGACTAGCACTCCTGGAAGAAAGGATATGGTAGAGACATGGCTTAACCACAGCCTAAGGGATGTTTCCAGAATGAAACTTCACTCTGCAGCGGAGTGTGCGCTGATATGAAACTTCCTGGCAGATTAAAATTGTGTGCCGGAACCGGGACTCGAACCTGGGACCTTTGCCTTTCGCGGGCAACCGCACTACCGACTGTGCTATCCCGTCTCCACCATATCCTTTCTTCCAGGAGTGCTAGTCTTGCGTGTTTGCAGGAGAGCTTCTTTGTCTCCACCATATCCTTTCTTCCAGGAGTGCGTGTTTGCAGGAGAGCTTCTGTGAAGTTTGGAAAGTAGGAGGCGAGGTACTGGCGGAAGTAAACTTGTGAGGCGGCATCGTGAGTCGTGTCGGGATAGCACAGTCGGTAGTGCGCTTGCCCGCAAAATGCAAAGGCCCCAGGTTCGAGTCCCGGTTCCGGCACACAATTTTAATCTGCCAGAAAGTTTCATATCAGCGCACACTCCGCTGCAGAGTGAAGTTTCATTCTGGAAACATTGTTTCTATTTTTATTCTTTTTCTATTCGGACTTAAGCTATGTCCTATTCATCAGGACTTCTTATTTCACTTATCCTGGGCATTAACAAACATTTATTAGACATAATAATATTTCAAGTATAATTTGAGTGCCAGAAAAATTGGTTCAAACTTCCAATGCGTCTCTATGATGATGCTACTTTTTAGGGCCTTATATGCTTGCATTGCAAAACCATATCCACTTTTCTAGATAGTTTAGATTACGCTCTTTCTAATGAGCATAGTTTAAAGGAGTTTGGAGAAAACACTTTTTTGAAAAATTTGACTAAAAATACCATTTTTAGCACTTTTCACAAAATTGTCAACTTTACCCTAGATTTCTGAAATAATGGGAAGCAATAGAAGAATGAAACTTTATATTCTAAGACCTTGTGTTGGTGAGTTATGGTGTGCAAAGTTTCATGTACATCCCACAATTACTTCCGGAGATATAAAAAACTAAAGTTCGCACTTTTTTTAACCAGCAATTTTTTCGCCCAACTTTGCCTCAAATTATCTATATGAAAATTGTTCAGAAATCCTGTTCTTAATATTTTACTTTAAAGAGCTCTAAAAGTTGTATAAGATGGCCAAGTTTTGTTTCTTTCATGCAAATACTCCCAGAGATATATCATCTCAAAGTTGCTGAAAATTCAAGGACAGCACTATTGGAAGCTGTGCTATGGTCTTAAACAAGTGACTGTATCTCCGGAAGTATTGAATTTCTGAAACTGAAACATTACCAGTGTTCATTGAGAACATTTGTGATTGTTCATACAAAATTTCATCAAAATCCATGAGGGTCATGTGGGAACTTTTCTCGATATTAGACCAATTGGCACGGAATGGCCCATGTTTGCTCCATCCCCAGACAGCTGTGCTGTCTGTTGTAGTCCAGCCGCAGCAGCAGGAGATGGTGGTTGGATTTGTATGTGTGTGTGTGTGTGTGTGTGTGTGTGTGTGTGTGTGTGTCTGTCTGTCTGTCTTTTCTCTGTGGCAGATAAAGGCTTAACAGCCGTTTGTTTATTCTTTTATGTGTGTCTTTTTGCGACTCGTCGGACATCTCTGAGGTGAGTAGCAACCTATCCTTTTGAAAATATTGTTTTATTGTTTCAAATGAGACGGCAAACTCAATTATTGCAGGCATAGTTAAATTGCTGTAATTTTCAAAAAAATTGTCAACAACAACAGCCTGGCTGCCCCATGCAGGGTGACTTAGGCGAGTCTTGAATGTAGTAACATTGTTTTCTGTATTGTGTTGCTGTGCTTGCTGTAGTCATGTGCCATAGGAGATTGGTTGTATTTCTCTTATTTTTACAGTATGAAAAAAAAAATTAACTACAAACAGTTTTCCATGTTCTGCTGCAGTGTGAAGTTGCACTTTATGATAAATGTAAATTATTTAATATTTGTTTTTGAGAGAAAGTACAAGAAGTGTTACTTTTACTGCAGTTTATTGATAAGTCTGCTGTATTATTTTAACTGAACTGTTTCACATTTTCTAATTATTAGAAGGCAGAAATATGAAAGATGCAGTGACAGTTATATGGTTAAACTTATATGTCTGTTTTAGGCTGAGAGTTGTACGCTGGAGCAAGCAGTGCGTATCTGCCAACAAGAGATTGTACGTGTCCCTCCCAGTCCTGGAGGTGGTCCTGCACAATCCACTCAGGTAAATATTACAAGCTTTATGAGGAGGTTGTTGTTGCCTGGGGCTTCGAGGAGGGTCGGGGAGGGGGGGGGGAGGAGGCTGCACCGTGGTCTGGGGGGTTTCGAGGAAGGTTTGGAGGCGGCTACAGCATGGTCTGGGGGGGGGGGGGTTCGAGGAGGGTCTGGGGGGGCTGCAGCCCCCACCCCCTCCTCTGGATACACCCCTGTTCTGAGATTTAAATGGTCTTGTCAGCTTGTTAAATTGAAGGACCTGTAGTTTAACATGAATTCTGAATCACAATGCAACTTGACATTTATTCACATTGACGCCATTGCTAGAGATGAAGTGATAAGTGACAAATAAAACTACTAGGATTCACCGGGGATTGAACCTGCAAGATTTGCATTTACAGTCTGGCACTTTATCGTTGAGTCACTGATTGCACAAAGTAAAGATCTATAACTTGTAGAATTGATTCATTTTTAACTAAGAGCATCACAGCATAAAAACAGACTTAGCATATTCCACTGCTAGTGAACCGTATCAAATCTACAACCTACTAAGTCTCTGTCAGTTGAGTAGTTTTTATCCTCTTTATTCAAGCCAGTATGTCTTTTATCCCTATGTTATTATGAACTTATATATTGGGCCATATGAATAAAATGGACAATGTACTTTATTCTTGAAACTTTAGAGAACATTCTTGGATCAATATGAATGAAACAAGTGAGAGACTCTGCTTCACCGAAAATATACTTAGGCTGAAGTGAAAGGGTGGGGGAAGTTGCTCAATGCAAAGACCATTCTCTGTTTTCTGAAGTGAGCTCTAGCATACTTCAAGCTGAGTAACTTCTGTTAAGCTAAGTTTTACCATGATTTATAATAAGAATGATAGAATTTTTGTAACTCAGAAGAAGAAGGGGTGGCGAGGGGAGGACTGAAAACATTATTTGACCAGTGAGTCTTTTCTTTCACAAAATTCATTACAGGGACACTTCAAGCATAGCACCAAGAGTGATGTCAGTGGAATTTATTATTGTTATTATTATTATTATTATTATTATTATTATTATTATTATTATTATTATTATTATCAACATAGAAATAAAACTCTAGTGGATTCAGCTGCACGTTTGAAGTGCATATTTGCAATTGTAAAAAGATACGTCATAAAATTGCGTTATACGTTCTGAAACAGGGTTTATTAATGTGGCCTTATCAGTAGCTAATTCCAAATGAAGTTCATCTCAGGACTTCACAGTCTATATCACTTAAAATAAAAAGTTGTTGCTGCAATACTGAAGTACTGTTTTTTGTACTGCTCTTGTTAATTCTACCAAAATTGATTGGCCGACTTAAGATACATTTTCTGACGACATAAATCTTAATTTCTGTTATTGTAGAAAAAGACCTGATTAATTACAAACCTAGGGCTCTATTTCTCTTAAAAAAACCATACAGCCTATTGTTTCCCATTAGAAATGAAAGACCGAGAAAGAGCTTCAGCTCAACTTTTTTGAGAGGATACCTGGTTTTCATACGAGGGCTTTTTGCCAGAGGACTTTGTGTTTCATAATGATTCATCTCCTCTATAATGTTTTCAGGTAGGAAAGAAAAGGATCACATAAATGATTAAAATAATCTTCCAGTATACTTACTGATTTAGAAATTCTGAATTTATTTTTTAGGTACCTTGGAAATCTGGAATAGATAAAAGCATGGATCCTCAAAAATTTGAAATCAAAATATGCCATCTGTCATTGTCTGAGATACTTATGATTCTACGGAAATTTCAGAAATAGTTTTTCCAGTAAAAAGTTTCAAGAAATATTTTTGAAAAAGTATACAAATCCTCTATCTTCTTGAACTTGATGATGATCAATATGGCAGGAAAGTTGGGAAATTCCAAGTTGGTGACCTGGTACCACACATGGGCACTTCAAGCCTCCATGTAATTCAGACTAATTTCAAAGAAATTTGGTACTTGAGGGTATTCAGGACTCCTTTTAACAAATATGACAGCAGATATATGAAATTTCAAGACTGTGACCCATTTCTGAGCCTGAACACTTGAAAAAAATGGAAACCATGACCAGTCTTGGGCAACCGGTGCTTGCCCATAATTCCAGAGGTAATTCTCACCACGGTCACCTGTATACACATTGAGCCCACCTTTCAAGTACATGCTTCCTTATTACTGAAAATCTGCTCTCCCTGCTTGTCTTAGCATAGCGGAAGGTATAACTGGCTCATGGCCCAATTTCCATTAACCCATGTCCTGGGAAAGTGTCCTGAATCCAGCTCAGTGCTGTGCCAAGAGGTACTGGAGCAGCCTGGTTCTTATCCAAGCAATTTCAATCTTCTTTTCGCACACAGTGTACCTTCTGAGCCAGTGCTGGACTGGATTCAGGGTACCTCTCCAATGTCTAGACAAGGATTTGGGATCATTTAGCCATTTAGATTAGCGTCAAGTAACCTGAGGCTGGAAACAAGAAAAAAGGGAAAAAATTATTTTGCTCATAACATTACGGGTAGGGGTGGTCGATATATGAACCACCTGTATGGAGTGGGAGTGGGGGGAGGGAGTGAATAAAGTATGTAATCAAAAAATTTTAAATGTGGATTTTGTTTGGAATAAAAATTCGATTTGGACCAAATTATACCTTGTTCTATTAGAAGATGCCATCATTGATTGATTGCAGGGTGATGCAAGATGCCTTAAACAAGATTTATAGTAGCTATGATGAGTGGCAACTTGCTTTGAATGTTGGGAAAATGTAAATTAATGCAGATGAGTAGGAATGTCCCAATGTAATGTTCTAATAGAGTAATGGTTTTGTGCTACTTTACACAGTCATATAGATAATAAGTCAGTCACTGATTTTGTTTCTTCATCTATACTGTTTCTTTTCTGAGAGATGGTGGATTCATATCCAAAAGAATGTGGTTCAAATACACCTATGGGTTTGGTTTGCCCATGATTTTCTTAAATCAGTCTAGGCAAATGGAGACACGATTCCCTTCAAAAGGGCTCAGTCAATTTCCTTTTTTGTCATTAATAATAATAATCTGAGCTTAAGTTTCATCTTTAATGACCACGCTATTGATGGACCATTAAACCGTAATCCTCCATCGTTTTCCTTATATTGTGCTTCTGTCAGTGTTTTCAACATGCATTATTTCACTTGTGTTATTATTGTTTCCCTATAAGTTATACCACATAGAAGGTGGCTTAGACACAAAGTCTAAGTGGTGTGGTGAATGGCACCTAGATTTAATTGCCAAAAAATTTAAATTAGTGCAAAGGATTAAGAAAAACCACTATGGTAGTGTTCAAATACAGCATTTGTGATGTGCTGATGGACACTGTCTAATGTCAGTTAAATATGGAAGCAGTAATTCTGTAGAGCAATATGATGTGGAACGAGTACGTAAGGACAGTTGTGCAGAAGTTGGAGTCGGGTGTGGTTTATTGGGAGGATTTTGGGTAGATGTGATTCATCTGTAAATGAGACAGACCAAGTGTTTGGGATTGCCAACTCAAAAAATACATAAAAGCTGTTCAGAGGTGGACAGTGAGATTTGCTTCTGGGAGGTTTGTAAGTGTTCCAGAGATTCATCAGAAACTAGAATGCAAATGGGAATCTCTGGATGGAAGGTGACTTTTTTCAAGGAATGTTGTTCTGGAAATGTAGGTGATCATCATATGAAGTTGCTTGCAAAATGACATTTCTGCCACCAACTTACATTTTGTACGGGGTAACAGCGATGAAGATAAGAAAAATTAGGGCTCTTATGGAGGCAGGTAGACAATTGTCAACCCCCAACTCCCCACACGTCACTATATTTTGGAGTGTAACAGGATAGGAAATTACTAGTCATGGAATATTTAAGTAGATGTTGATCTCCACAATATGTAGTCACTGTGTTTCATCAGTAAACATTTCCTTCTCTTTTTCCCTGTTTAGGGACATGAAAACTTCTTTAGGATTCTGAGAACAATTTTAATGATAAAAAGTTTTCCAATCCATGGCATAGCTCATACAGCAACCAGTTAAATTTTATTTTTAAGTAAAAGCCGACTTGGTTACAGAGTAGTTTATAAGTCATTAATAATGATGTGTTTGACCCTAACTGCAGGGTATCATCAGATTATGTGCATGGCAAATGTTAGACAAGAATTACTACAGGAGTTAAAGCATTGATTTGGAATCTCTTTACACAACTCCTCTTTCAATTGAACTCCATGCTGGTGAAACCTAATGGAAAGTGTAGCATTCATGTAAATACCGTGCCATGTTTCCCAAAGGTTATAGATTTTGTTGAAATTGCATTGAAATCAATTTCAAAATTTATTACACGAATCCTAAATGGTTTTGTTCATTGATTTTTCTGTCTACATTCATAAAAACACATTCTTACTTCTACTGCATTATTAGGAACCTATAACTTCAAAGCAGGAAGCATAAACTTCATGTTACACGTGTTTCAGGGGTATCCACAGCCACCCACAAAACCAAACCCGGCAGCTGCCGCACCGACCGCAACGGCGACAGCAGCCACTGCAGCCCCAGTGTCGGTGGTGCCTGCCAAGAAGCCTGCCCCAGTTGCAGCTCCGGCCCAGACTACAGTGCCAAAAGCAGCCTCTACTGCTTCCACAGGTCCCAGACCTCGCGGGCGACCGCCGGGTAGCACTCGCGCGGCTGCGCAGGCAGCTGCCGCCGCCGCCGCTGCTGCTGCTGCTGCCGCCGCGGCTCCCCCAGTTACGGCGACGTACCCGTCATTGCATTCAATGTTAAAAGATCCTCATTCATTCCTTAATATTTCGTCAATGATGGACCCTCTAAATGCAGTGATGCAGGCTCAGATGACAGGTTTCCAAGCAGAACTCTTGCGACACCTGGCTGCAAATTCTGTTTCGCCAGTCTTAAACCCCCTCGCTGGCCTGACTGGCACTGCTGCTTCTAGTGCATCTGCTGCCTCTAGGGAGAGGCCCAGTGTGTCTATTTTGCCAGTATCCTCATCAGCATCGGCACAGTCAAAATTGAGTGCAAAAACTTCTTCACTGCAGCCTAAAACGTCTACCACGGGCTCCAGTTACGGGAAGAATACTCCTCGAGGAATGCCGGCAGCACCTTACTCGAACATTTCACAGGTCTCTAAAACGTCTGCTGCAAGTTTGATGTCATATCCGGCAGTTAGGGATACTAAATATACTGGACAGAGTTCTGTTGAAACTGCTCCTCCAAGGAAACTACCAGAAACGTCACTTCAGAGTTTAGTCCAACCCCAAATCAGTGGCCCAGGAAGAAAGCCCTTAAATAAACCAGTAACATCTATGATTACATACAAACATGATGTAAATGTTACAAATAAGAGTGGTACAATAAACCCCTCAGATAAAGTTCCCTTAAACACCAATAAAATGACAAAATCTGGTTCTCCAAGTGCTGCTGGCAAGAGTACATACAAGTTGCAGTCAGCAGAGAGTAAGGATCCTACATATTTCCCAAGGAGTCAGAACAGTGAATCATCAAGAAGTGCTGTAATGAGAGCATCTACAAGAACTCCGCACGTTTCAGCTGCCTCGAGAAATGTACTCGGTGATATCTCACCTTCCCATTCAGCTGGTATTTCCATGCTGAATAGATTACAGCAACATAGCACCCAGTTGGAGATAATTCATAAACCAAAGAGTGCAGCTCTTGATCTTCCTTCTTCTGTATCTATACCCTCTTCCATTACCATTACACCAAAGAAGTGTAATCAGCCCAGTAGTTCAGAAAGCAAAAGTCCTAAGAAGATGAAAGACACTGTTTCTATTGTGGAAATAGGAAATGCTGCACAAAGAAGTAAAAGTTCTGGGCAGAATGTAGTACCAAAAACCTGGTCCCCCTCAGCATCATCTACTTCTTCTGTGAAAGAAAAAGAGAAAGAAGGATCTAATGTTGAAGTCATAACGTTAGAGTAGACAATACTGTTAGTTGTATTTTGTTATAAAATGCTTCCACATATGCTGTATCTGTATACAACATTGTTCTTATAATGCTAATTGACAAATATGTAATACTGCCATTTAAACATTACAGATTTTAGAATTATAATATTTATATAATCATTAAGCTTTTAAACCAGTTATTTTAGATGAAATCCAAATGGAATTCATAAGGTTGTTTGTATGATGAGTGTTTTTTCTGTATATTGAATTCTTATTTAACTAATTGTAAGACAGGTATATTATCTGTTTGTTTCTCCTTTTTAATGTAAAGTATGAATGGATTTCTATTGTGTGTGTATGCAGTGCCTCTTTTTAAGACATGCAGTACTGATGTGAATTATTTTACTGGTTTACAAATTTAGCCAAATGAATAAATTATGTCTCCAAAGAATTTTGTTGTTATTTTATGTGGTTACTTCTTACATCTGCTCCTTTCTTCAAAAATTTTGTTTTCTCCATATTTTTATGAAAATGTTCAGTAGATTGTTAAAATCTTGTTTACCTGCGAACATTTTAAATCTGTTGCAGTTTATTTATTTCATACAGTATGCTTTGTAGAACCATACATATTGCTCTTTTCATTAAAGATACTATCTTTTCATGAATTTTCTCACTTTTTATTAATCATTTTCAAGTAAAAGTGTTCATAAATAACATACTCGTATTTCCTGATGCAACAAATAAGTTGACCCCATATGGTAGTTTTCTTAATTATTTTTATTTGCATACAATGATGTTATGGTGTGGAAGAAAACAACCATATAACATCATCAGTCCAGGATTGAAGATTTCATATTGAACAAAATGTCGCAGATGACTATAGCTCATAAATACACTGCTACAAATTTACTGCTATAAACCAGCAGTCAATAAACAATAAGCACATGGACATTTGAGTAGCCTATTATCAAAGACAGACACTGGTGATATATTATGTTCCATTTCACTCACTTTAAGATGGTTATTAGTAATAATACTATAAAAAATACTGAAAAACTTAAGTACGGGCTAATACGTCTTAGTACCTGGCATATACTGTTCACCATGATCATGAGGTGCTTAACCCAATTGGGGAGAAAAGGAGTTTCTGGAATGTCCTGACTAAGAGAAGGGGTTAGGTTGGTAGGACACATTCTGAGAGATCAGGGAATTGTCAACTTAGCATTAGAGGGAGATCGAGGGACAAAGATTCAAAATGATGTAGGTTGCCGAACATATTCTCAGGTAAAGAGGCTTGCACAGGACAGGGTAGCTTGGAGAGCTGCATCAAACCAGTCTGCGGAAGGAACACCACAACAATAGCAACAATATGTAGGTATCTGTTTTTGATGTGAACAGTCAAATTTAATGTGTGATTTATCACATTTACATCAATTTTTGGAAAAGACTGACTTCACCAATGAAAAGAGCGGAAAAACTAACTTTGGGATCGACTGCTAACTAAATTTTGACCATTAGGTCAGATGTCCAGGTTTGACATTATGCTACTCATTTGTATTGGTGAATGTGTGTCACACAGCACCATCATCCCAACAGTGTTAATTTTTCTTATTTCATCCAGATTAAAGAGAAGACTGTTTTTAGTAGCCTAGCAGTATTAAATATCCACAATTGTTACCAATGAATATGATACTTCAAATATGTTTCAGTGAATGTTTGGACAAAAACTATCTGTTACAAATTCATTGTACCTTTCATTGCACATTCTTATTATAACAGAAGTAATTATTTACAAATTCTCCTTAGAGATGATAAATTATTTTTCAAAAGAGATAGATTGGCTGGCCAGTACTTACCCTTGTGCTGTACTGCTGATAGTGACACAAATGAAGAAAAAAGAGAAAAAGGACAAGCTTTCGGAACACAGTTCCTTCTTCAGGTGGGACAGAAGGGAAGAAAAAAGGATGGGATCAGGAGAGGAAGGTAAATTGCGACCTAGGCCTCTTTTTTTTTTCTTACCTTGTCTCCCACTTTAAGAAGGAACTGTGTTCTGAAAGCTTGTCCTTTTCCTTTTTTCTTCATTTGTGTCACTATCGGTAATAATTTACAATTTACAGTGCTAGAATTGCTCAGTAGGAGGACATTACTTTCCACATAGCAAATGCTAGCAAGAACTGTGACACAACTTAAAAATAAAATACTTAAGAGAAGCAACATTGTTCTTGTCATGATAATTGATGGCGTACTCTTCAACAGAAATGACACTATTGGGTTGAAGCAGACAAACTGCAAGGTAAAGATTTGAAGTTTTTGTGTATGTTGGGGCAGGGCAGGGTGCAATATGTCAAGCGTGTTGACGTCACAGGATGTTACATGGTTCCCACTCTATTCCCTGTAGTGTTTAACACAGCTCAGTTTAACAATGGAGAATCCAACTGGAATGTCAATTATAGAGAATAGACAGCTTCTCACCGTTAAGTTGTTCATTGAGCCACTGACAGCCACTAGACATAGACAATCACATTCACACAACTTAGATTTTTGGCCATGGCCTTCATCAGATAAGGAAACACATAGATTCACACAATCATTCAGACACACAACTACCATCTCTGGCCACTCCAGCACTACAAGCATCTTGACAGTGCGTGAGGAGCAGAATGGAGGGGGAAGGATGACGGGTAAGATGGAGATGGAAAGTTTCTCATTGCAAAAACACATCTTCGTGGTACAGGCATATCTGAACCATCTCTGCTTCCTTCGCAAAATATTGCTGATGTGCAATCCCCACTACAGACATCCCATATTCCAAATATACCTAGCACTCCAACAGCTGGAGGAGCATTCCAGACACCAACATGACCTACACTCCCTGCTAAAATCTTATGGGCCTTCCTAGAACCTCTTCCCGAATCCATCTCCCTACTCACCCCAACAACACTGCGCACACCTACGTTTTACATGCTTCCAAAAGTCCATAAACCTAACAATCCTGGACACACAATTGTGGCTTGTTACTGTGCTCCCACCGAAAGAATTTCAGCCCTTGTTGACCAGCACCACCAACCAATTGTTCGAATCCTCGTCTCCCACATCCAAGATACCAACCACTTCCTTCACCAACTCTCCATCATTCCCACCCCTTTACCTGCTGGATTCTTATTTGTTACTGTTGCTACCACTTCCTTAAACACCGATGTTCTTCTTTTGAAGGAAAAGTATTCAATCAAATCCACAGCAAAGCCATGGGCATCTGCATGGTACCCTCCTCTGCCAACCTATTTATAGGCCGTCTAGAGGAAACCTTCCAGAACCCCTTGTCTGGTTCAGGTTCATTGATGATATTTTCATGATTTGGACTCAGGGCCAGCACACTCTGTCCTTGTTCTTTCACAACCTCAACTCCTTTTCTCCCATTTTTTTTCACTTGGCCCTTCTCCTCAAATGGCATGTCACGTTCCTGGATGTTAACCTCCACCTCTCTGATGATTCCATCCACACCTTCGTGACCATTAACCCTTTCAATTACCAACAATACCTATACCTTACAAAGGCCTTCACAGATAGACATTACCCTGTTGACCTAGTCTGCAAATAGATTTCATGTACCATATTCCCACACACCACCAACCCTCCCTCCACCCCCAATTATGAGTCACAAAAGAGTGTCGTCCTTGTCACCCACTACCTCCTCATACTGGAACATTTAAATTACATCCTTTGTCAGGGCTTTGATTATCTATCATCATGCACTGAAATGAGAGACATCCCACCCAAGATCCTTCTGACCTCTCCTAAAGTGGTTTTCAGTCACCCACCAAACCTCCACAACATCCTAGTCTATCCCTGTGCCACTCCCAATCCCAACCCCTTAACACCAAGACAATATCGCTGTCTTAGACCCCAATGTAAAACCTGTCCAAACCACCCACTTCTTATTCCAGTCTTGCCACAGGCTTATTCTACCCCTGTAGTGTAACAAGGTTCACTACATGTCTCAAGCTCGAATCAAGATAATCATATCATTTATTTATGAGGCAAGCTCTTCAATGCTAGAAAATGGCCAGGGAACTCTTTGCTAGTTCCGGGCAAATGCAAAGTGTTTGAGCTGCTACATTTAAGAAGCTCTAGGACACACAGAAGAACTTATCCTGGAAGCTCCATGGTGGCAAAAACAAAAGATGTATTATTTAAGCTATGTGTTCTGTAAGAGTATTCTGTATTATGATTTTTACATTAGTGTCCATAGTGGAAATTCAGTTAATATTCCATACTTAGTGTTGTAAGATGGAATAAAACTTTGAAATGAATTCAAGAGCACAAAGAAGTTATTTATAATGTAATAATGGAAAGTCCAGGTTGGAATAAATAATATAGTGAGGACAGTTACAACTCACCACAAAGACGTGGCGACGAGATGCGACAGGCACATACAAAAGACACACACATACAACACATTCAGCTATCGGCCATGGCCTTCCTCAGAAATAGAGCACTCACGCAATCACACAGGCACACAACACAGTCATACAACCATCACCTCCGACTGCCACACTTCGAATCACGCTCTGCCAGAGCGTGATTCGAAGTGTGGCAGTCGGAGGTGATGGTTGTATGACTGTGTTGTGTGCCTGTGTGATTGCGTGAGTGCTCTATTTCTGAGGAAGGCCATGGCCGATAGCTGAATGTGTTGTATGTGTGTGTCTTTTGTATGTGCCTGTCGCGTCTCGTCGCCACGTCTTTGCGGTGAGTTGTAACTGTCCTCACTATATTATTTATAATGTAAAGTGGAATTAATACTATAAGATGATTTAATAACTGAATCTTCAGAAGAGTGAAATCCAATATTAGGTGTTGCAGAAATATCATTATGGAAAGCCGGTCCCATCATAAATAAAAATATTTGGGCTGCTAACTTTGAACAAGTAATCTCTCATAATAAACATCACGTGTGGTTTCTAAGAAACTTCACAGTCGAGACATTACACCCCATCAGAGGTTGATCCACCTGTGAAAGCAGCGAATCCACTTAATCCAGTCCAAACATAGGCTTATCCTACCCCATCAGGAAGCAGGTTAAATGTGAAAGTAGCCATGTGATTTATCAACTCTTCTGCAAATATTATGCAGCATTTTACATTGGTATGTGGCAAAAATCAAGATGGACCACCCTGTGGCTGAACCAGTGGCGTATCCAGGATTGTGGTCTGGTGGGGGTTGAGGTCAATGCGCCTTTCTATTTGCCTAAGCATGGTCTGAGTGGCTTCAAGGAGTGTGTGTGTGTGTGGGGAAGGGGGGGGCTGCATCATGGTATGGGGAGGGTTCGAAAGGGTCTGGAGGGGGCTACAGCATGGTCTGGAGGAGGGGGGGGGGGTTCGAGGAGGGTCTGGAGGGGGGCTGCAGTCCGGGATATGCCACTGGGCTGAACACATCACTCTTGCTTTACTAACTGAGCCATCAGTATCCTCCTCTCCACTACCAACAGTTATGAACAGCACAGATAAACATATTCTACGGTCCAGCAACCACCCTTGCTCAGCCTAAAATAACTCGCCAGCTTTACACCCTATACCTAACGGACCTCCCTGGACTGCATTTCCTTTTCCTTCCCCTCCTTTCCTATCCTCACTCCTTCTCCTCTCTATCAGGGGACCAATAACCTTAGCAGTTTGATCCCCATATCCCAACCTACCTAACATACCCCCCTCCCCCTCAGTTCCCCACTCATCCTGTATCCCTCCAATTCATGTCTTCCAACTGTTTATTTTTTTATCGTTTCAAATCACCCCTCCCCCCCCCCCCCCACATACCTCTACACCTCCCCTTTACCCTCTGCCATCAGTACATTTCACTGCTGCATCCTACATTCCCACCTACCAGAGCCTTCACAATCCATCATGCAACGCAGAACTTTCCATCCCCACCTTACCCGGCATCCTTCCCCCTCCACTCCCCTCCTCACTCACTGTGAAGATGCTTGTAGTGCTGGAGTGGCAAGAGATAGTAGTTCTGTGTGTAGTTGTGAGAATGTATTTGTTTCTTTTTCTGATGAGTGCAAAGGACAAAATTGTAAGTTGTGTGAATGTGATGGTCTATTTTTTGTGCCTGTAAGTGCACATCTAATGTCTTTACAGTGAGTTGTTGTCTAGCCTACATTATTAACAAAGCTCAGTTATTCATGCCAAAAACCAAACCTAAGTAGTTTAGAATGATGTGACACTTCAAATTTTGACATGGTGCATTAAGAAGTGATAAATTATCTGATGCACTTTACCATGGCCCATTGCTGAAATGATGAATGGCCGGATACACTATATAGGGTGGGTATAAATGAAATGTACAATTTTAGACATTTATTTAGATAAATTTCAGTATCGGTAGATGTGTCATTTTGTAGCAAACAACCTCAAATTTAATTCAAATACTCCATTCTGCCAACAGGAGTGTCAACATAGCACACAGTTAAATTGGCTAAGTTCAGTGACATGGAGCATGCTTCTTGTGATTTCATGATGCTTCTTGTGATTTCATGAAATGAACTCTGCAACAGTGGTGAATCAACATTCCGTATCAGTGGTATGGTGCACATACTCTCATCTGCAGACTATTGGGTAGCAAAAATACACACTGGAACATGTTATTGACAGCCCGAAAGGTAATCTGTTTTGCACCCTTAGCAAATTGAGAGTGTATGGTCCCTTCTTTCTCATGGAGAAAACTGTCATGGTATTGTGTATGTGGTTATGCTTGCAAATGTTTTAATTGTATAGCAAGTTTCCTCGTGGAAGTTCAATCTTTCCTCGATAATTGTGTCCCATGTCAATAACTGATTTTTTAATTTTTGTTTTTCCTTTTAAAAATGGGGAAACCTTTCTGGATGCATCTTCTATTAGCAAAGGTAATGTTTAATATAGTGGTGACAATTTCTTTTTATAACTTATGAGAGTGAGTGCCTTCTTATTTCATTTGATAATTTTGTTGCAATATAGTTATATATTCACACAGATGTAGGTTGCCGTTCTTATGTGGAGATGAAGAGGCTTGCTCAGGATAGGGTATTGTGGAGAGCTGCATCAAACCAGTCTCCGGACTGAAGACCACAACAACAACAACATAGTTATATGGCATTAAGATACATCCCCAACCAGCTTTGTTTCATTAAATTTGTTAAGAAATCATGTTTGTGCAGATTTTTTTTATTGTCATGTTTTTTAAACAGAATAGACTTCTGTGTGTCAGAAATTGAACTAACATATCATTGCATATTTGTTACCTTCTAGATATCGCACATAGAACAGTACAAACAGTCAAATAGTGTGTCAACATTTGAGATATCAATGTTACTTAAAAATCGAGACCACATGATGTACATAAACAAACTATTTCTGATATCGGTTAAAAATAGAAATAATGTACCGATCCATGTACTTTTCACTGATAACCTGAAGATGACAGATGCTATGAAACAGGCCTGTGGCAGTCAATAAATAATATATTCACATAGCATGACAGCAGCATCTCATCATTATTTAACAAAGATCTCAGTTATTAGTAATACTGCTATACACACATGACAGCTTTCAACCAAGTTAACCATATTATTCCTTACATCATCAGAAGCACTGCCTTGCATTTCGTTGACAATGCTGCTGTGAATGTTGTACAGATTGATGATGTCCAACATAATTATGTGTGTAGAAATGCCTCTGTTTAGATGTGTTCTCATCTTTATCAAATGAATTACCATTACATTTGTCCTCAGAAAAGTTATTCAGTCTTTGTCTCATATTATCTTCAATTAGCAAATGTAACAAATTCATAATACCATTGTGATGTCTGTTACTTACATTACAGATACAAACTATTACTTCATCAACAGATATCATGCAACCGATTCATCATTCAAAATGTTGGTTTATTCACATCGGCTGTGCATTGTTACAGTTGGGAGGATCATTAATGAAACACAATTAACACTGCCGTTTGTACCAGGCACACAACAAGAAATGCAATGCATCAAATCAACCAAAATTTTGGAACAAATCTAAATCACTGCATTTAAATGGGACTGCCATGACTGGATTTCATGAACTGATTTTCCAATTCTGTGGCAACAACAGAACAGTATTTTGTCATCAAAACAGTGGCAGTTTTACCATTACAGGATTGATTACTGATTCTAAAGGCATGAATAGAACTGGTAGCAGCTCTGATATCTACATATACTCTGTTCTTCTGAAAATGACACAGAAGTGGGTTCATCAAACCAATTTTCACGCCATTTATCTACCATTCATTTTAGAAAATAGTACGCAGTAAGGATGAACACTTAAATTTCTCTCTTCAAGCTCTGATCTTCTCTTACTTTGTTCTTATGAACATTTCTTCCTATGTAAGTGGGATTCAACAATAGCTTTTCACTTTCGGAAAAGAAAGTTGGCCTTGACACTCTTTCCCATGTATTGTGTTAATAAGAAACGAGATGCCCTTCTATGTGCTCTTTAAATGTTCTCTGTCGATCCCACTTGATTTGGATTTCACACCACGAAGCAATAGCCTACTCCAAAAGAGGTAGAACGAACATAGCGCATGCAGTTTCTTTAGTGATTCTGTTATGCCAATAAGACACAGTCATTGGTTCGCCTTTCCTACAACATGTTCTTACCAATTTAAGTCGATCATAGTTGTAATTCCTAGATATTTAGAATTTACAGCCTTTGTGTTTGATTGATTTATCTTCTAAAAGAACTTTAGTGGATTCCGCTTAATACCAGAAGGTACTCATGTGAAGGACTTCTTAAAAATCATTATTTAGAGTCAACTGTCAATTTTTGCTCCATAAAGATATCCTATCTAAGTCGTTCTGCAGTTGGTTCTGATCTTCTATAGACGTTACTAGCACTGGTACACGATAAGTGACAACACCATTTGCAAACAACCTAAGAGGACTGCTCATATTTTGTCCCATATCGTTTATATTGATAAGTAATATCAGAGGTGCCCCGGCGAATGCCAGATATCATCTCTGTTTTAGCCGCTGCAATTCCATCAATTACGACGAAGTATTTATTGTCTGATGTCGTGGGAGTACGGTGGCGAAGATGTGTGACCTTTACTTAGCATTAAACATAAGAGCATTTGCGAGCTGTCAGGTACCGTCTATAGGATTACATCGTGGACACCAACTGTTGCGTGTTTAAGAAATTTACTTTATCGCGACAAGTAATCCTTGTAAATTACTTGTCGTCTTTATAAGACAGGAACTATATGATAGCGTAATTACAAGAAACAAAAGCAAACATAAATCCTAGTGTGTGTACTTCAATACTGTATTGACTGAACTCGTGTATATTTCATACAGAATAGAAAGAAAGAAAAAAAAAAGCAGGGCTCGTCCGGGATTTGAACCCGGGACCTCTCGCACCCTAAGCGAGAATCATACCCCTAGACCAACGAGCCAGCTGTTCATAACGTTCCTTATCGGCGAACAAACACAGGCGCCAAGCGGTCTCTTGGAGTAGGAACATTATCATGTGATGAAATGTGCCACTTCTCCGCTTGTCATTCACCACGGCCATAAGTGGCCGTGCATTTACCCAACATCTGCGACATTACGAGAGGCAGGACGAAATATAGAACGGATAGGTCGACGGAGAACCGCCCGTTTCGATTGCCTGTGAAATGTTGCACAGTTCGGAACTGTAAATATTTCCGTGTTTGTGATGTGCAAGTAGCGAAAGACTTTTGTCGCTATCTTTCATCCTATACAAAACAATCTCCACACAGTTACCTCTATAATATGTTCCTTTGCTTATTCTTTTGTAGGAGATTGTCAGAAAAAATTCCTATATATCCCTAAACTTGTGTTTAACGTCTCATCTACGATGAAGTAATTACAAACGGAGCACAAGCTTGAATTTAGAAAATACAGAATGCATCCACACCTAAATGTATGGGCAAATGGAGATTTGATGTCCTTCCGAACGTGATCCCAGTCTCTACTCGCCTCCTTCTTCGACGAAGACCCAAGTCGAAATCTAGTGGCAAGCTACATAGAATACCTCCACTTAAAAGACCCACCAATATTTGAAATTTATAAATAATTAATCCCCTAGGCAGCGAAAAAAAATGTAGCTCCAGCGAGTTGTAGAGATCCGGTGTAAGATGACACTCTCATTGTTTACGGTGTTTACGGCCTAGAATAAGAGATCAATTTTAAATATGCACTCTTTGTTTACGAAGGTACTATTATTAACAGAGAAAATAACACAGATAAAAACGGTGCAAAATTTGAGTGACCAAAATGTTCGCGAATTACGTACCATACACATTATCTCATTCCTGATAAAATATTATTAGTAACAAATAATTCGCTCCTGAACTTGTGTAGTACAAGAAACGATGCGCCCCTCTGGAATCTGGAGTTTCCGACAGAGTTCGTATTCACTACAGAATTCGCATACACGTCCAGACATGATTTCCTGTGACACCGTATCTCAAATCCTCTTGTTTAAGCAATTAATTGCATGATGTAGTAAGATAATACTGTGGCAGTTACCGTACCATCTTCTGTTCACCAAATGTACGGTAACACATGCAGCTGTATTGTGGAGCGCGGGCTTTATTTCTTTACAACTTTCTTTTTCCATAACAATGAGCTCACTGCTGTAAATGGATCAAAAGAATGCACGAGGAAGTCGATTCAGTGCGGCGTGCCGACTTTCTTGATTGCCTTCTTGGATGTAATGTTGTCAAGTTGGCTACGAAGCGTTTCCCAGATGTACCGTATTGGAATCAAATCTTGTTAATGGAATATACACATAGGTAATACACATTAAGTATAAATGCAATATTCTGAAGGAAAATACATGTTGACTCAAACATTTCAACAAATAAAGAATCTGAAATGATCTAAGGGCATATTACACGGAGCGTATTTGGTCGCTAGTCGCTGGCGTGTGTTGTCGCTCGGCGTATGGGCGAAAAGCGAATGAATACGCTGACGCAATGACACGCAGCGACTTCAGACGCTAGCGTCTTCGTAAAAACAATTCAAACACGACGTAGCATATGATACATTGTTTTGGAGGTTAGGTGATACCAAACAGTTCTGTTTCCCAAGGTGCGACATGGTCGCGAATTTATATCAGTGATCCATTTTGTAATTACTTTTAATATCTTCATTTACGTCGATCACAAAATTTCTCGTCGTTTTGACGACCGGTTTCCGTCAATGATGACCATTTTCAAGTCTACAGCAAATCGGAAACGACAAATTTAGTAATAGACTACGGTACCTTATAAAACATAAATAAGGCATTACAATCATCAATTTAAAAAAAACGCGTTAAAAATATTATACGTAATACCTGTTGTTACATCCCTTAATGAAAATACACTTATGCTGTGATGATGCCATATGACTGTATTACATGTATTGATGACTGTAATGCATTATTTGTTTTCTAAGTGTCTAATACTTAATCTATTCTTCTGTTTCTGATTTGTTGTAGACTTGAAAATGGGCATCCTGTCCTAAACCGGTCATCAAAACGACGAGAAATTTTGTGATCATTGACGTAAATAAAGATATTAAAAGTTCTGTATCCCACCAAACAAAATATGAAGTGGAATTGTAATCAAATTTCTGAAAATTTATCGAAGTTTTCCATTATTATGGGACATTAAAAATAACGATTATTTAAATTGTATTCTTTGTGAGATTGCCATCTTCATGATGGTAATCTGTTTCCTTATTTTATCCTCTACCATTTACAGTAATCTATCAAAATTTTCTTATGTGATCCTCATTATATTTCTATATGCAGAAGCACCATATTTATCCCTCCTCGTAATCCACCCTCTAATCCATTTTCTTTTATTCTTTTCTACTTTTCCGTTTTGCTTTTGATTCATTAATTGTACTTTTAAAACTGTTGCGATAAACACAACGCCAGCATTTACATTTACTTCGACATTTTGACTCGACTGGCGGGTACTTTAGACGCTTCCGTATATGACACGGGGCGACCAAAAACGCCAGCGACCAGCGTCTAAAGTAGCCCACACTTCAACTTTAGACGCTCGCGTTTCGAAGCAGCGACGTTGTTCTCTACCCCTGTTTACACGGAGCGAATTTAGCAGCTGCGTCCAAATACGCCAGCGACTAGCGACCAAATTCGCTCCGTGTAATATACCCTTTATGCATATTAGTGCTTTGTGTCTAGATAAATTATGATAAAAAGAAAAGCACAACATTGAGACACTATAAATACAATAAACTTAAATAATAGTTTTGTTGGAACATATAGGGTCTAACAGTTTTAATATATTATAGCATCTTTATCACACATTATAAATTCTTCTATAGTATAGAACGCTTTTCGTTCAAGACACTTTTTTGTAGTTTTCCTGTATACATTCAGTGACACATCGCGTGCTGTGGTTGGTAAGATTATTAAATAATTTTGTTCCTGTGTATGTGAAGCTATTTTGAATTTTTGTGAGCCTACTGCCCAGTGAGCACAGAGTAACTTAGAGAGGCAATGAAGCACGGCAGCCATCTTGGTTGGGTGTAGAAACAGAGTTGGGCCTTAAATGCATAGTTCTTCAGATAGCGCTCGCCTCAATTACATTGTCATTTGAACTCCTTAGAATAGGAAACAAATTACCACATTTTTCATGCATAGAGTTGAATACTGAAGGAATGCAACAGTGTTCTTAGCAGGTCCAATAAGTATTGTATTTGTATAAAAGTAATAAATGAAACTATTACTTTTATATGAAATTAAAATTATGGCACGATAAAGTTGGTCGCTTGCCACTTTTTTGTTTTGTGGTGAGGAAATTTTCGTCAGCGAGAAAGTTGTAGATAATGAAATGAACTTTTCTTATAAAATGATTTCCAATCCATGGTGTACAGCAGCAATCAGTTAGAATAAATATTCCTTCAAATCGTCTTGACTGCAATTTTTTTATTAGTTAATGACGCGTTTCGCCCTTTAGCAGGGAATCTTCAGATTATCTGTGTGGCATCATCCATGCAGAAGATCAAGCACAAGATTATGAAGGCATCATTCCGCCTTGTAATTTTGTGTAAATTCTGTCAGGCAGATAATCTGAAGATGCTCTGCTAAAGGGCGAAACGCGCCATTAACTAATAAAAAAATTTGCAATCAAGACGGTTTGAAGGAATATGAACTTTTCTTTTTATTTAAACAACTTTTTATAGCTCCCCTAGTTTTCTCACAAATTTGGATAGAATAGAGCGGCGGAACATTTCAAATTGTACTCGATACTTTCAGTAAGCTTGTCGACCAGTGAGCACAGATTCTGTTGTCCACTCACATTCACATTGCTTGTACTTTGTGACCAATTTCGATAAACATTTTTTAATCTGGGATATTCAATAATTATGACTTAATACGTTTTATTTATTTTATTACTAACTGAAGAGCCCCGGCTTTGGACAGTAATCTTTAAACTTCTTTAACTCGAGAACTGCAGAGCGTATGGTGATGCGGTTTGTTTCAATTTCTTCATTATAATTCTGGGAGACTATATTAAATGTCAACACGAAAATGTGAAATAAAAATAATAACGTGGAATGGTTTACCACTTCCGCACTGTTGCGTAAACTGTGAGACCTGCGTCAAAGTACGTAGTATAGAATTATTATATAACTCAGGACGATTTAAAAAACAAAAAAGACCGCGAGATCATATGTCTAACTTTTACAGATCTCTCACAATCACTATATCTGTAGTCTGAAGACATCTGGCGCCAGCCCTTTATATAAATAATAATAATAATAAATGTGTTTTTCTTTTTTTAATGTTTGTGAGTTCTGCAAGTTTATACTATGTACACTGCTGTAGCTCTTATATTTTAGGCTCCAGAGCTGACTAAAGTGCAGAAGCGGTAAACGATTCTGGGTTACGATTCTTATGTTAGTTTTTTTTCACATATTCGTATTGACATTAAATATAGCCTTAGATTATTCTAGGACCCTAAAGAAGAAATTGAAAGAAACCGCATGACGATACGTTCGGTACTCCTGGAATTATAAAAGGTTAAAGGGATATACAGGAAAAATGTGCTTCTATTTTATATAATAGTATGATTTCCTATCCCTAGCTGAAATTTGTAATTATTTATGGGAAAAATAGATTGTAAAAAATGAACGCCTTAAAATATATGAAAAAGGAATTGCCGGCCGCGGTGGCCGAGAAGACTAAGGCGCTCCAGTCACGGTCTGCACGACAACTACGGTCGGGGGTTCGAATCCCCCCTCGGGCATGGATACATGTGCCGTCCTAGTTCGTAAGTAGTTCATAAGTAGTTTGTAAGTTTAGGTACTGATGACCCCGTAGTTAAGTCCCATAGACTATACAAAAAATTTGAAACAACATTTTTGAAATAGGAATTAACAGACAGCGAACTCAGTGAACTACCCTGTGCTCACAGCTGTGGCCGGCTGGCGCTCGGCCGCCATGTTGGTTGGGTGTCCCGCTCTTAGCCGGCTTCATTTTCCTCTCATTATAAGGCCTCTCTATGTTAATCTGTGCTCGCTGCTAGTGCCCTGGATGTCAGTCCTCTGCCTTTGATGTGTGTCATATTTATGAACTGATTCTCGCAGTTCATGGCTGTCTAAGTTTTCTTTTATGTTTTCCAACAATTATCCTAATGCCTTTTTGCACCAAGGGAATTACCCCATAAGAGGACTCCATACATGAGGTGGCTGTGAAAGAAAGCATAATAACAGTTCAGTAGCAGTTTGGAATTTTATTAAGCAAAGAGCGAAAGCGTCGTTCCCATTCCACTTTCTTTATTTGGACACTAAAGAATGTTCCTTTTTGTACAGTGTCCTGATTGTTTTTATTTTTATTTTTATTTATTTATTTTTACGCCGGCATTGGTTAAACCGGTACTGTCCATTTCTATCACGATACCTTGTAAAACATTTTCCGACACATCTTTATTTTTATAAGTATCCACACGATGATTCCACAGGCATTTGTGCTTATGGTACAGTTCTAAAGCGTTTACATCTCGCTTTCTGACCACTCGACACTCATTTTCTGAGATATTTGAAAACGCAATACTTTTAAAATACGGAGAACACCGACACACAATCTGCAATGTAAGTTTTAAAACAACATGTGTAGCTACATTGTTGAACCCAAAGTTGAATCACCACTTGAATGGAAAAGTTTGACTTGGTCAATCGTGTTTTGATCCACTAAAAAGTTGATCAGCTCTATTGAAACGAAGGTTCACACGACGTTTTTCATTCAGTTTTTGTTGATCAAGTCAACTCGTTCGACTAAACTTGACTCGTGTGAATGCGCCTTTAGCTTCGTGCATACATTGTTGGTTTTACGTTTCCCAAGTTAGTTTTGAGTCAAAATGAATGCCAAGGAACTTAACTGATGTATTATTGTTTTCACTGTTATATAGGCTGAATATAATGTTAATAATTTTTGATTCGTTAATGTGTAATTTATTTGCTCTGAACCAAGTATTGGAGCGTCGTAATTGTCCTTCACTTTCTTGCTTGAGTTTATCCAAGGACCTGTCAGCTGTTACAAAGGTTGTGTATGCATATAATATGGTTTTACGTGGCATTATGTTGGGTAAATTATTTACATAAATTATAAAAAGTTGCGGATCAAGTACGGACGCTTGTGGTACTCCTCATGTGACTCAAAGTGTTTGATTTATTTTGGTTGAAAAATATTATTTGTTTTCTATCATTGAGATATGATGTGATCAGATAGAGTGCTTTGCTTTTAACACCAAAAGGTGTAGCTTACGTATTAAAATTTTGTGACTGACAGAATCGAAAGCCTTACTCAGATCTACAAGTGTGGCATTTAATGACAGTCTGGATTCAAATGCGGACAGAGTAAAGGAGATGAGATTTTTTACCGCTTTCACCGTTGATAGGCCAGATCTGAATCCATACTGGGAATCACTAACAAGGGAACCTCCCCATAGCACCCCCCTCAGATTTAGTTATAAGTTGGCGCAGTGGATAGGCCGTGAAAACTGAACACAGATCAATCCATAAAAACAGGAAGAAGTTTTGTGGAACTATGAAACAATAAGCAAAATATAAAAACTAAGGACGGCACAAATATCCATGACCGAGGGGGGATTCGAACCCCCGACCGTGGTGGCCGTGGAGACCGTGACTGACGCGCCGCAGTCCCCTCGGCAACCGCGGCCGGCTGCCACATTGCACTTTGACCTGTCGGTTCGCCAGTAGGGACGGTACAATGTGCCTCCGAAGTTGCGTTTTGTGACATTTGTGTGGTGAAGCGTCAGATGGAGCGGCGATTGATAATCAATCCTGCGTAAGTATTGCGATTGGTTGAGATGAAGTTACGAAGAACCATTCTTCGTGAAGATGGTATTAGTGTAGAAGATGAATCATTCGCATGCTTTCTCGTATCTGTTATGGTACAGAAATATGAGCATAGGTTAGATAATGTTGTAACACTAACACATAATGATGATAATAGGGATGATAATGACGAAGAACTCATTGCTAGCGGTAGTGCTACGGTAAGTGCGGGAAGAGGCGATGGAAGCAGTAGCAGTGAATACTAACAGTCTTCCGAGAAGAAAGTTAAAGTTGCAACTATCATCTCGACTTTTGATGTTCAAAATGTTTGTAGAGCTTGTAGCTTGTAAACTTACAAACTACTTATGAACTAGCTAAGACTACAGACGCCACAAATATCCATGCCCGAGGGGGGATTCGAACCCCCGACCGTAGTGCCCGTGCAGACCGTGACTGAAGCGCCTCAGTCCCCTCGGCCACCGCGGCCGGCTCGGCTTTTGATGACAATACGCTAGAGAACATGTACGACGATTATTACATAAGTTATAGTTCAGATATCTGCATTACGTATGGCGTCTACAATTACATCTACAGTGCTATCTAGAGCATAAAGTTTTGCATAAAAACGACACCCACCAGCACATTGATGTGTACGTAGAGATACTGTAACCAAACGTTCATACAGATATGTTTGTTCGAGCCCAAGTACTTTCCTTGTATTTATCAGCAAATGTAGAAAATAATCATACAAAAGTTCGACAATCGTTCGATCCCTTAAGGAACTGTTAGATTCCTTAAAGTTCGGAAAATATTTATTAACCTTGTTATTGAAGTCACGAGCTATATTTGTTGGATTCATATTGCCCAAGGAATACAACTCACGTATTTAATACTCGCTCGTCCAAAGTAACGAACTGTCAACTGCCAGCCAGGGAGTCTCGTCAGCAGGAATACCTCTCCACCGTGAACTGTAGTCGACCGACGTCGTGTGTTTAGTTGTTTGTTTAGGCCTTCGACCATAGCTATTGGTAGCCTGGACATGACATCATTTTCATGGCACCAACATCTCTACAGCGATACCACGTGACTGTTGGCAAAATAATGTTTGTATCCAGCCGTGTTTATGAACATGCAAAACGTTTTACGGAGGGGAGTAACATTAAATTTCACGTGTAAGCTTTATTAGTTGAAATCAGTGGCGTCTCTTAGAAAGCGATAAAGTGTCATGTACGAACGTAGGCTTTCGCGGTCATTATTGTTAACGTTAAAATTATTCTGAGCTATTTGCCGCGTCATGATAGTAAAATCTTTCCAACGTTTCGGATCCATTGCAAGATCCTTCCTCAGGAAATACTTCGCTGAGGAAGGATCCTGCAACGGATCCGAAACGTTGGAAAGATTTTATTATCATAATGCAAGACTACAAATCCAAAGGTCGCGGGTTCGATCCCCGCCAGGTCCTAGGATTTTTATCTGTCACTTTCCACTTCTTTCACCTCTGGCAGTATTGGTCATGTGAAAAATACCGAGTAGCACCGTGGTTCGGAACCCACGTTAAACTGTAGGTCCCCCTATAACTGACTGGGTAAGTCTGTACGAAGGTCGGAGGAAGGCAACGGCATACCACCTCCAAACAGGACCATGCCTAGTAAAGCAATGTGATGTTCAAACCAATCTCCGGATTGTTGGCTGCTTTACCTTCTAATGCGCCAAATAGCACAGAAGAATTTTAACATTAACGATAAATTGTTGTTTATATCCGGCTAATGTTTGCCAACAGTCAAGTGGTTTTATGTCGCTACCACGCCATTTGTATAGCTGCTCTGTTGTTTGCCCGGTCTACTAGTATCTATGGTCGAAGGTTTAGGCGTAGCGTCCCCATACTACGACGCATTTACCTCGCATCGGACGGACGGGCAGATAATTTTCTGAAAATGAAAAAGTTAAAATTTTCGCCTGTGCGAAGGCTCGAACCATTACTCTGTGCTCGTCAGCAGAGCCAAGCCACCCAGGAGTGTCGAATCGACGGGCACGTGTCGGGAACCTGCGTGTGGAAACTTGCAGCAGTAGGCACGTGACTCCGCCTAGGGTTCCCAGATTGAAGTCGAGGCAGGCCCGGAGACCAGTGGTGCCCCCCTCCCCCTTGGCCAATGACTCACCCCCTCCCCCCCATCCAAGATTACACGTGACCCCCCCCCCCTCCGGTGGAACATTGCTAGGGGTGGCCTTCAAATGCCGCAGCTGACCGGCCAGGCCGCTAGTTGCTGTGGATCAACAATCGGCACACTTCAGTCAGCGTGGCAGCAGAAGTGGCGGCACCATCAAAGCTGCTCACACCAACAGCTGCGCCTTCCAAGAGTTGCCGCTTGCTGCTCCGCGCTGGGCCTATTCCGCTGCTGCTTACGCACCGACTGCTACAATGTTCTCAGCGCTTAACAATACTTATTAACCGCTTAAGAGAAAACTATTCAATGAAAAAATTAACTTTTTCACTCGTTATAGTGTGATATATTCTCTCGATAATTATATGATTTTGTATTCATTATTACGTATCCACCCCCATGAACCACAGACATTGCCGAGGTGGGGTGGCTTGCGCGCCTCAACGATGCAGATAGCCGTACCGTAGGTGCAACCACAACGGAGGGGTATCTGTGGAGAGGCCAGACAAACGTGTGGTTCCTGAAGAGGGGCAGCAGCCTTTTCAGTAGTTACAGGGGCAACAGTCTGGATGATTGACTGAGCTGGCCTTGTAACATCAGCCAATGTGGCTTTGCCATACAGCTACTGCGAACGGCTGAAAGCAAGGGGAAACTACAGCCGTTACTTTTCCCGAGGACATGCAGCTCTACTGTATGAAAATATGATGATGGCATCCTCTCGGGTAAAATATTCCGGATGTAAAATAGTCCCCCATTCGGATCTCCGGGCGGGGACTACTCAGGAGGATGTTATCATCAGGAAAGACAACACTGGCATTCTACGGATCGGAGCGTGGAATGTTAGATCCCTTAATCGGGTAGGAAAATTAGAAAATTTAAAAAGAGAAATGGATAGGTTGAAGTTGGATATAGTGGGGATTAGTGAAGTTCGGTGGCAGGATGAACAGGATTTCTGGTCAGGTGAGTACAGGATTATAAATACAAAATCAGTTGGGGGTATCACAGGAGTAGGACTGATAATGAATAAGAAAATAGGAATGCGGGTAAACCACTACGAGCAGCACAGTGATCGCATTATCAGTGTCAAGATAGATACGAAGCCAACACCGACAACAGTAGTACAGGTTTATATGCCAACTAGCTCTGCCGATGATGAGGATATAGAAGAAATATATGAGGAGCTAAAGGAAATTATTCAGACCGTTAAGGGAGAGGAAAACTTAATTGTGATGGGAGACTGGAATTCGGTAGTAGGAAAAGGAAGAGAAGGAAAAATAGTAGGTGAATATGGACTGGGCAGAAGGAATGAAAGAGGAAGTCGCCTGGTAGAATTTTGCACGGAACATAATTTAATCATAACAAACACGTGGTTTAAGAATCACAAAAGAAGGTTGTATACTTGGAAGAGACCAGGAGACACTGGAAGGTATCAGATAGATTTTATAATGGTAAAATATAGATTCCGGAATCAGGTTATAAACTGCAAGACATACCCAGGGGCAGATATAGACTCTGACCATAACTTGTTAGTCATGAACTGTAGGCTGAAACTGAAAAAACTACAGAAAGGTAGGAAAATAAGGAGATGGGACCTAGATAAATTGAAGGAACGTGAAGTTCTGGTGAATTTCAGGGGGAGATTTAGGCAACAATTGACAGAAACAGGGGGAATTAAAACAGTGGAAGAGGAATGGATAGCATTGAGAGATGAAATAGTGAAGGCAGCAGAGGACAAAATAGGTAGAAAGGCAAGACCTGCAAAAAATCCTTGGATAACACAGGAGATACTAAATTTAATTGATGAAAGGAGAAAATATAAAAATACAGTAAATGAAACAGGCAAAATGGAGTACAGACGACTAAGAAATGAGATTGATAGGAAGTGCAAAATGGCTAAGCAGGAGTGGCTAGAAGCCAAATGCAAATCTGTAGAAGAATGTATAATAAGGGGAAAAGTAGATACCGCCTACAGGAAAATCAGAGAGACATTTGGGGACAAGAAAAGCAATTCTACAAATATCAAGAACTCAGATGGGAAACCAGTTCTCAGCAAAGAAGGAAAGGCTGAAAGGTGGAAAGAGTACATAGAGCAGCTCTACAAAGGAAATGAACTTAGAGACGATGTTGTAGGAAGGGAAGAGGAAGTATATCAAGATGAAATAGGAGATACTATACTCAGAGATGAATTTGACAGAGCCTTGAAAGACCTAGGCCGGAACAAGGCCCCAGGGGTAGATGATATACCCTCAGAGCTACTAAAGTCTCTGGGAGAGTCAGCCATGACAAGACTATTTGAACTGGTGTGTAGGATATATGAGACAGGCGAAATGCCCTCAAACTTTAAGAAAAATGTAATAATCCCCATTCCAAAGAAATCAGGTGCAGACAGGTGTGAAAATTACAGAACCATCAGTTTGATAAGTCATGGTTGCAAAATATTAACACGAATTATCTACAGGAGAATGGAAAAGCTGGTAGAAGCTGACCTCGGGGAAGATCAGTTTGGATTCAGGAGGAACGTAGGAACCCGGGAGGCAATACTTACCTTACGTCTTATCTTAGAAGATAGATTAAGGAAAGGCAAATCTACATTTTTAGCCTTTGTAGATTTGGAGAAAGCGTTTGACAATGTTGACTGGACTACACTCTTTCAAATTCTGAAGTCAGCAGGGGTAAAATACAGGGAAAGGAGAGTTATCTACAACTTGTACAAAAGCCAGACCGCAGTTATTAGACTCGAAGGGCATGAAAGCGAAGCATCAGTTGGGAAGGGAGTAAGACAGGGTTGTAGCCTTTCTCCGATGTTATTCAATTTGTACATTGAGCAGGCGATGAAGGAAAGCAAGGAAAATTTTGGAATAGGGATTAAAGTTCAGGGGGAAGAAATAAAAACATTGCGTTTTGCTGATGACATTGTAATTCTGTCAGAGACAGCGAACGACCTGGAAGAACAGTTGAATGGAATGGACAGTGTGTTGAAGAGAGCGTACAAAATGAACATTAACAAGAGCAAAACAAAAATAATGGAATGCGGTCTTAGAAAATCAGGCGATGCTGAAGGAATTAGATTAGGTAACGAAACAATGAAGGTGGTAGATGAGTTTTGTTACTTAGGTAGTAAAATAACATGCGATGGACGCAGTACAGAGGATATAAAATGCAGAATGGCAATGGGAAGAAAAGCATTTTTGAAAAAGAGAAATTTGCTAACATCGAATATTAATTTGAAGTGTAAGGAAGTCTTTTCTGAAGGCATTTGTGTGGAGTGTTGCCTTGTATGGGAGTGAAACATGGACGATAAGCAGTGCGGACAGGAAGAGAATAGAGGCTTTTGAAATGTGGTGCTACAGAAGAATGCTGAAGATTAGGTGGGTAGATCACATAACTAATGAAGAGGTACTGAACAGAATTGGCGAGAAAAGGAATTTTTGGCATACCCTAACTAAAAGAAGGGATCGCTTGGTAGGACACATTCTTAGACATCGAGGAATCGTAAATTTAGCATTGGAGGGAAGCGTGTGGGGTAAAAATCGCAGAGGGAGGCCAAGAGACGCGTATAGTAAGCAGATTCAAGTGGATGTGGGTTGCCGTTCTTATGAGGAGATGAAAAGGCTTGCTCAGGATAGAGTAGGGTGGAGAGCTGCATCAAACCAGTCTCCGGACTGAAGACCATAACAAACATAACATATTACGTATAGTTTCCGTGCTACATCAAATCATCAAATTAAGCAAATTACTGCGCAAAATTGTGAACAGTTTGCAGAGGAAAAGTTGCATTGCGTAGACTTTGCGTATAATTGATTTTAGCACCTACAATTCTGCGGACGAAATGTAGGTAAGATATCGAAATTTTATTTGAGATTGAGAGCAGAACGATAACTCTTTTCATTCTCGAGATCCACGGTGTTATATCCGACGGACAGTTGCGGGAACTTCGCGTAGTTCTGTCCATGCGGACCTGGCGGCTCTACGAAATACTTATCGTACGATTTTAATAAAAACTGCTTGGTTTGTGGCTCCAGATCGAAAGAGTTCACCAATAAATTCAGACTGACCTGTACCATAGCCAACTACTCGAACAGACCGCGAACGTGTCATCATCGGAGCATAGCGTAAATGAAGAAAACTATTTAGATTATGGATAAGTCTTTGATGAGTTATTTCTTGCGTATTATATACTTATATCTTAAATTAACTACGAAAAATGCAAGGGGATACACACTACATGACTTTTCGAGAAAGAGAAATTAAAGTTACGCCAATTACAGTTGAATGTCTCACATTTGTCTTGTTTTAATTCTATGTTTCCTGTAATAATACACATGAACTAGAATGAGTAAAGCTTGTTTTAGGAACTATATATTAATTTCATATCTAAACGAGAATCTACTTCACTCACTAATATGTTCAAAATTTGTATGTTTTCGGTCACTACCCGCAGATAAAACCAAGGACGCGTGAATAATTTAACCTCACGACATTATGCAGGAATTTTCTTCACAAATTTATTCAACTTAAAATTTTATAGATAACTGCTGCGTGATCCATTCGTCACTGAATCTTTAATCTATTAATTTATATTATGAATTAGTAGAATAACCGAAGATCGCTTCTGGGATCCTAGTTTTCTCTGACGACTTTCATCAGTCAGACTTCATTTTCCTGCATTTCTGATATCTAATGGAAGTACCACAATGTTTACCACCCTTCCTCGCTTCTTAAGAACACCCAAAAGTACGACACAGTGACATTATTCAAACCCAAACAGACGAAATTCACATGGCACCAAAGTAACGTATAGGACCAAGATGACGGAAAGAACCACGTGACTCGATTTCAGCCAAACACGAGCCGCTGACGGCGGCAAGCGGCGCGGAAAAGGATGGCCATACTTTCCTTATACAGCGCTTTAAGAAGAGCTTCTCACTGCCTCCATGTGAAGCGTCTGCTCCCTGTTACGACCACTTGCTGCCGCGTAAAGAAGTAAACTTGAGGGCATAAAATGATTAAACGTAACAGTGCTGTCCTTTCTATGAGAGATAAATACGAGATTATTACCGTACGAAAAGAGATGCCTGTTGTTAGAAATACATTTACTGTAAAGTACTTATTGGCAAATGAAACTGTATAGTTCGATTATTTGAATAAACCAGTTTTCCGAACACCCACGTTCCCCAATTAGTTCGGGTAATCGACGTTCTAATGTACTATCAATTAAACATTATACACCCAAGTACAGGATATCAACAACGATCGCGAATTGTATAGTGAATTGATCGACAGTGCTATACTACGTACGGCGAGAGCTCTGACAGCTAGCAGCGCAGTTGCCAGGTTCGACAGGGAAGTGCAGTGGCCAGTGACTGGTGCTTCGTTCTCCATTATGTTATACTTACGCGAAAATTACTTCACTGTCGTGACATAACTAAATAACAGTGCACTGCGGGAGATTTGGACAATGACATGATATCTTAAGAACCTGTCATTACTTTTTACAATACAAATTGATCCATTTACGTTCACGCATCCACCTACCGTGCCCAACGTGTAATTAAAAAATACTTCATACATTTTGGCGAGGCGATCCTCGGCAGCAATAAATTTTGAAAAATGAATATTTGTACACTTTGCTGACCAAATTTGTTCCGCTAACTAGTTTCGGTTATTACACCATTTCCAAAGCGTAAAATATGGGGAAAATTACATTATATACATTTTCGTAGCTCCAGCTACACGAAACATCTAATTTCTAGCGTAGTGCAGTGCAGTGTGTTTTAATGGTGTCTTAATTTTAATTAGGTATTTGAGTGAATTAGATAAGATTAGATGTTTTTTACAGCTTGAGTTACCAAAATGTATATAATGTAACTTGCCCCATATTTTGTGCTTTGAAAATGGTGTAATCACCGAAACTAGTTTGCGGAACAAATTTGGTCAGCAAAGACGTGCCTGAACTCGGCCGTCTTCGTTCACCGCGGGCAGTATAGCCATCCAAAAATGTTCAAATGTTTGTATAGTTTATGGGACTTAACTACGGGGTCATCAGTCCCTAAACTTACAAACTACTTATGAACTACTTACGAACTAGGACGGCACAAATATCCATGCCCGAGGAGGGATTCGAACCCCCGACCGTAGTGGCCGTGCAGACCCTGACTGGAGCGCCTCAGTCCCCTCGGCCACCGCGGCCGGCTATAGCCATCCACAAGACACTCAAACAGTTGATTTTTTTCCTGATTGTTCATTTGACTAATTGGGGGCAAACTTCGTCAAACAGATCTTTGTGTATCATTACGGTCACAAGTTTTACAAACACAACAAAATTAACTTCTATTACTATATATCATCACCAATCACTTACTAATTCCGCCATTACCAGTTTACCACTAATCGATCCTACACCGAAGCAAATAAAAATAACAGTAGTAAAATATTACAGTTATAGGCACATACCTTATTATTCATATTTTGCTGATGATCTCGCTGCATTCAGAAGGGTCTAGTTTTTAAGAGCCATGTTGTAGAAATCTTCACATCTCATTTTCAAATTCATCTGAACACATATCTCGGCTTTCACAAGTTCAACGGACATTCTGTTTCTAGCATCCGACCATAATGCACTCATTACACTAAACACTCGTTCAACGTGCGCTTTACTGACAAGAATTGCGAGGACGTGCTGCATTATATTGAACAAGTTTGGAGCATCTGCTTTTTCAAAAAACTCACTCCACACTTTACAACAATTAGTTTCCTTCCTATCAAGATTTGATACTACAGACTTCAAAACAGAAAACTCCTGATACAGTTCGTTTCCATCAAAACTAATTTTCAATTTCTTTCCCACTTTGGCCAAGTCTTTAAATGAAAATAGTTTTGGTTGACATAAGTCTAGCACTGATACAACTTCATATAAATTGTCATTCCCACTAAAGCTGTACCATTTACCAAGATAGTTTAATAACCTGTTGTAAACAAGTGTGCACTCTTTTACTACAACATTTTCCTCTTCTGTAAGGTGTTCTAATGACATATTAACTTCAAATCCATAAAACTTATCCTCCTTACGACCCTCTATTTGTTTTTTCACTTCATAAATAATCTCGTGAACATCTGTGGAAAGTGTGCCCTCTTTTTCTAAAAGTCTGATTGCTTTACAAAAAACAGGCCAAGTTGCTTTTAAAAAATACAGAAAGTACTCTGGTAGTGTTAGCGAATACTCGTTTATTTCGTCTTGTTGTGAACTAATAAACTTCCAAATTTGCGGATGTGTTTTTTCCTCCCCCCGTGCTACATAATACATCTTTAAAACTCGCCACATCTTAACAAGACGGTCCACGGCCGACTCCAAAGACAACCATCGCACTACAGTGTGTCGCAGTATTTCGCTGTAATCATGCTGAACAAACTCGCAAACTGTTTTTAGTTCCTCCGAATTTTTCGATGATGAAGAAAAGTCTAAATATATTTTAAGACCTAGAGTTTCTACATCATATTTTAGAAGCTTGAATCCAAACTTAGCACAAGTTATGTAAAATATGACAACAACAATTGGCTTTGATTAAGTTTTCATTTTCTTTTTTCAATTTAGTGAAGATAGAATTGTGTTTCCCGAAATTAACTGATGTATTGCCAGCTGAATACGAAACTACATTATTTAGTGTCAAACCATTTTCCAATAGAATGGATTTTAGTTTGTTTGAAATGGCTTCTGCAGATTCGTTAACATCTTCGTAGAAATCAAGAACTTCATTACATTTTCCCTTATCTTTGGAGAAGTATGTTACAACTATCGGGTAATGTTTTTTATTGCCCTTGTTTGAAGCGTCTGAACCTAATGAAAACGGAACATTTTGCTTTAATTCGCTTAGTAGCTTCTCTTTAGCATATTGCAGAAGCACATTACTAATGCCTCCCTTTTTGTTCGGCCGCATCTTACTTTCGTTGCCACTGAGGAATCTCTAAAAACATGGATATAGCTTATTACCACAATCTTGAGAATTGTAAGAATGGTGGTGTTTCACACCATGGTAAGTCAAAGTTAATTCCGTTGCAGTGACTTTGTCGTCTTCTGCAGAAAATTGTTTCGGCAAGAATTTAAGAAGCGACTGATTCTTCTTTTGTGTGGTAATATTCCCTTTGTGTCTTTCTGATTGTAAATGTTTATTCACAGCTTTCACTCCGTCGTACTTAACAGTAAATGAGATATTGCATATTCTCCACTTACACTCATCAGTAACGACTTTTTTGTAGCCACTCTTTATAATTTTCTTCCTGCAACCATTCTTCACGGGACGAACTTAGATATCATCTCTTCATTTCACTCTTATTACTCACTAATCTGAGTTAATGTAAGCTCATCTGTTCACACACGATCCGAGTATTCCAAAAATTGCCGACTGCGGTGGCCGAGGGGACTGAGGCGCTCCAGTCACGGTCTGCACGGCCACTACGGTCGGGAGTTCGAATCCCCCCTCGGGCATGGATATTTGTGCCGTCCTAGTTCGTAAGTAGTTCATAAGTTGTTGTAAGTTTAGGGACTGATGACCCCGTAGTTAAGTCCCATAAGCTTTACAAACATTTGAACATTTATTCCAAAAATTGCCGGTAAACTGATAACAAACAATGAACGAACGAACACAAATAATAGACGCCAGTTGACACGTTGCCGCAACAGTGTTTGCTTAATAATGCGCTAGCCGATTACTACCGACTCAACAATGAAGTTTTCAGAGGAAGAATAGAAAAGTAGCGTTTGTTGCAATAAGAAATTGACATTTATATAAAGTTATTCATAATTACTAGAGAGGAGCCGGCCGGGAATGGCCGAGCGCACTGAGTCGTCTTGCCACGGTGCGCGAGGTCGCTCCCGCCAGAGGTTCGAATCCCCCCTAGGGTATGGATGTTGTGTTCGTCCTTATTTTAAGTTACGTGAAGTTCGATGTAGATCGTCGCTACATAAGTATAGTACTTAAAAAGCGTCGAAAAAAAAAGTTAAGATGAAGATTACATTCAAGCCCGAAGATGAGAGTCATTGGCCCGTAGACCCGGAGAGTTCATTCCAAACCCGGGCACTCCGGGCGGCGCTCGGAGATCTGGCAAACCTAACTCCGCCAGACCACCAGGCTGAGTGAATTGTGTATGATTTTCAAAGATAACTATTTCCCGTCCTTATGTACTCCAGGGGCAAGCGTCGCCCTCGTGCAGCACCACTGGTGGCAAAATTCAAAACATCCCGAAACATGTTTCCAAATCCAAATTTTCACATTTGTAGCATCAAAATAGTTGCACCCTTAAAAGATTTTCCCTTACTTCACCCGCTTAATGGTCAATATCGAAACACGTGTTTTTAAAATTCCAATCAAAAATCTAAATCTGAAGTTTTGTATTTCTTGGTTCAAAATTGCTTTAATAGCAACGTATTTTCAAAAAACCGTCCTTCCCCTATTTTACCCCCTTAGGAATGGCAATACTGAAAAATCGCTGATGCATACACTGTGACATAAACAACGGCTACAAATTTTAAGTTTCTATCGGCTGCCGGCCGCGGTGGCCGAGGGGACTGAGGCGCTCCAGTCACGGTCTGCACGGCCACTGCGGTCGGGGGCTCGAATCCCCCCTCGGGCATGGATATTTGTGCCGTCCTTAGAATTAGTTACTTCATAACTAGTTTGTAAGTTTAGGGACTGATGACCCCGTAGTTAAGTCCCATAAGCTTAACAAACAGTTGAACAGTTCTATCGGCTGTAGATTCACTTTTCAGCGTCGTATTTTGTCTTTTAGAAACGGATCGAGAACGCGAAATTTCTTTTTATGCTTTGGCATCTTTCTTGGTAGTTTTACTTTCCAAACTGCAACATGTACTTATTTTTCTATATTCGTATGCTTGTTGCAGAAAAACAACTGAAGAATGAGCCTCACGCAAGGAGGTTAGAATAGGGGGAGCAAAGAAGTGAAGCCACCTTCACCATATTGTGGAGCCAATGTGCGTTCTGTTCACACCACTTGGAACAAACGTGACGTCATTTTTACGTCACACGCTGTATCGAAAAAGGCACGAAGAGCTATCGACTTGCGGTCACATAACTTGGTGCAAACGTGAAATGCTAGTGTAATGTTAATTGGCTTTTTTTGAATAGTTATCGTATTATCATAAACGTCGTTGTTGGTTCGATTGCAATCTGCTGCAAAAGTGACATGCTTGGGTATTTCCTTATTTAATGGTAGCATAAACCACCTCGTTCTCGGGACAATAGGTTATAAACAAACGCTGGTATCGTCCGAAGTTACGCAACTTTATCTTCATATGTATAGTGATTGTGAGCCATTTCCATTTTTAATTTTCTTTCTTCGCCTTCGTGTTTCTAAAAAACTACAGGACTTCTTAATAAAATTGAACTAAGCACAATACATGGAAATGCATGTCAATATTCAAAATACGTTGGAGAGTTTCTTTTTCTGATACCAATTCCAGAAGTTTATCCTTTAGTATGAGATTGCTATTAGCAGCGTCTCTTACACTATCTGCAGTGTCACTGATGTATGTTAAGAACAGAACTAGAGACAATACACTACCCTTTTCTCTAGGCCTTAAGAAGTGAGTAATGGGTTTAAACTGAAATGTTAAAAAGTATGATGTTCTTAGTGGATATAGGTCTAGAGAATTAGGTAATGCCACTTTGTATTCTGTGTAGACAACATGAAACTATGATTGGAATTAATATTTCTAACGGATTATGAATTTCGGGCCTCAAATAGCTCCAAAATTAAGACTGTGGGTTGAACATTAGGATGTAGAGATGCCAGTAGAAGGAGCTGTTTGTGTTTTGAGAGTAAGCTGTATACATTTTCAAATGAAATTCAGATTTTACTCATAAGATCTTGGCAAACCAAAAACTCCGCAATCGTAAAATATTCAGAAATAAACTACCGTACCAAATATTGGTGACAAGCAAGGAATATCGTTCTAACCACACTCTAGGAAATCGCGACTCTTTCGAAAATAAACAGACAAATATTGAGATAAGCTGGCCTAAGCACACGCTCGCAAATCACAAGATATTCGGAAATAAACAGCGAAATATTTCTGAGAAGCAAACAATATTTTACTTATCAGCAGTTTATTTCCTTTGATTGCTGTTTGGAGAAATATTTGTATACCGTACATTAAGTGTCTTTTACTATTACAATGTAGGCTATTAAATGTTTTCCTTAGGCTTGTCTCTAACCATATCCCCAGAAATCGTTACATATTTGGAACAAAGGTCAAATATTTGTGCGAAGGAAAACAGAAATGTGACTTCTGGTCATATCATTTCCACGAAGTCCATTCTCAACAGAAATGTCATTGCTGGCCGTATCACTTCCAGGAATTGCATTCTCCGGTTTCTAATGAGACCAAAGTCACCAAATCGACGTCACTAATTCCTGAGACAGCGCTCTGTTACAGAAAACATCATGTATTGCATACGATGCTACCGTTCTATGAATAAGAAAGGTCCACAGTGTGTTACGATTACGTAACATCTACATTATGTTACACACTGAGAGATTTAAAAATAAAAAATTCCAGAGAAGGAGTTTCGAACCAATTATGAGCCTCTAACGCTAACCACTACACTACGACGACCTGCGGAACTTAGGGGTTTGAGTATACTCATCTACTGTAGTTTTCGCAATTTTTGACTGTTGGTGTATTATTATTTACATGTAATGATAAGAAACTGAGCCGAGAACGGTTTTTGTAATTAATCCGTAATGTGTTGTTTCCATTAAACGGCTTACTGTGTGTTACAATACCAAAACTCTTAGAAATACGGCAAATCAAGATAACGTCTGTCACACAGAAGTATCGAGTAACAGGGAGTAGTCGATAGCTGTTTACTCGATCTTCGATACAGCGTGTAACGTAAAAATGACGTCACGTTTATTACACGTGGTGTGAGCAGAACGCTATTCCAATACTTTTGTGGTGACTAGTGTGTATTCAACTATTCGGGCTGTATTTGTCCACAAAAGTCTATTATATCAAATATGTACTCGACAGTCACTTAAATGTATGAAGGTTAACAGGACAAGAATCAGAGAGTGCTTTAATCTGAAAAGATATTTCCTTGCTCCACAAGATGGCAGACTGGTTTCAATCGAAATCTAAGCTTTGAATAGGATTGCCGTCTCCCCTTATTTTAACCTCCTTGGCCTCACGTTTCGCTGTATATAACCTCTTTGCTATTATAGTGTCAAAAGTCATCGCTGGTCTTCAGTCCGATTTTTATATTAGCTGACGACTTTCAATCACTATATCTTCCATCCTCTTATAGCTATCGACACGGAACTGTTATAATGTACAACGGGAGACTTTGTACTACAACAACACAGAGAGATTGTTCGTCTCCATTGTGTAGTTTTTGCAGAACAAAATATTGACATCCACACGAAGAATTTTATGTAAGTGGGTAACTGTCAACTCCCATATCTTCCACCCCTTATCGTTATCAATCCTCTTCACCATAGTGCACAATGGGAGACTGATACCTACTACCACATACAAACACTATTCGTTTGCGATGTGTAGCTTTGGTTGCAGAGTGAAATATAGGCACAAAGACGTAAATCTTTATATGTATTAAGAGTAAGGCCGTCGGCACACGGGTGGTTTCTCACTCGTCGTGAACGCGATTCGCGTCTCGTTCGACGCGTGCGTCTTTCGCGAACCTCGTGATGCCAACGACTGCCGTCCGCACACTGGTCGATTGGCACTCGTCGCGTCCACGATTTTCCTTCACTCAGCTTGCGACTCCCAACAGGGAGCTACAAAACGGTGTTGAGTATTTCCTCAATAATTACCCCACAATAGACAGTTCTAGTGATTAGGGGGACGCTGTGATGTTTACTGGTACCGGTGTAAGGAAAGAAAGGCAGAAAGAGTGTTATGGGTCCATCTGTACATTTAGCCGAATTTTCATTATCGGTTGTTCGTTACTGCTAGAGAACTGCATGAGACTGATACAAAATTTTAGCATTCTACAGAATATAAATAACGTGGCTTGAGAAAATGGGATGTGCCCGAAACTAGTTGCCAATAAAAAAGTAAATAAACAGCAGCAGCTCTGTTTGAGGTATAAAAGAAGGTCTTTTCTTGAATATTTGCGAGCTGCAAGACATGATATACTGAAAATATTTGTATATCATCTTCGTCTTTATTAAAAGTTCAAAAAAAAAAAAAAAAAAAAGTCCAAATGTTTGTAAAGCTTATGGGTCATCAGTCCCTAAACTTACAAACTACTTATGAACTAGCTAATACTAAGGACGGCACATATATCCATGACGTCGAGATCAACTCCTGCAACTCTATTACATGGATGGAAAGCATATACTTGGGTTTGGCAAGGGTTTGGCGTTAGGTGATTGGCATCGTAGTATTGAGCTAGTTCTTCAAGACCACTGGATAGTTTTTGGGATACTTAATCAAAACTGGTTCAAAATGTTCAAATGTTTGTAGAGCTTATGGGACTTAACTACGGGGTCATCAGTCCCTAAACTTACAACTACTTATGAACTAACTAATACTAAGGACGGCACATATATCCATGACCGAGGGGGGATTCGAACCCCAGACCGTAGTGGCCGTGCAGACCGTGACTTGCGCGCCGCAGTCCCCTCGGTCTCCGCGGCCGGCTATTACGACTTCATGGCTAGCGACATTCTCTCTGATTCAACCACTCTCCGCTCTCTCTAGGGACCGGAAATTTATCTGTATAAAATGTGCTTTTTATCTTGTTATTGTTAGTAATTCCTTGACCTACAGCAAGGTGGTTTCGTGGCAAAATAGTCTTATTTGTTTAATAATATTAAACATGCAACAGGGCTACCTCAAATTCGTCATATCCTTACGAATACAGATTTCACCACAATTCTGCCTATTTGTTCTATAACTTTCCTACTGTTCTCTTTTCAATTAATGAATCATCAATAAGGCGACGAAACACCTGCCAAGAGAATAAGTCCGATGCCTTTACGGTCCAGATCAGCAGGTGAGTGAAACTTAACTGTCTGAGAGGAAAGGCGATAGGCAGCAACTCTTCTTGCTTTATCTTCTTTCGAAATACTTCACCAGTTACAAGGAGAGGAAGGGGACGGTGGAGATGGGCGGAGGGAGGGGTAGGAGAGTGTGGGGGGAGAGGAGGAGAGGGACAGAGAGAGAAGGAAAGAGGAGGACAGAGCCAGATGTGGGAAGCAGAGATAGACCAACTGAAGACTGCATTAAGTAAGTACCCGGGCGACACCGCGTTTTCAGCTAGTATGTACGTGATGAATTGATGAAATTAGTAGCATGGGAATATATTTAAAGGTGTATAAAAACGGTGTGTGTTATGTAGGAGTTTGTTCACATTGAGGAAGCCGTTCTCTCAGATTTGGTTGCTCTTTCGTGCGCTGTGGTGGAGCTGGCTGGCAGCATAAAGTGGCGGTGTGATGTCACAAAGAGTCCTCGTCGCCTCCAGCCACAGAGCGCAGTTGCCCGCCCCGCCGCGGACGTTCTTTGTGATTGCTGTAGCGGCGCTCTCTGTAAACAGCAGGCTCGCTGTTTACCGCGGCTCGATTGCCGCCTGGAGATATAACACAGCACGGCCGTGCCGACTGCGGGGGCGGCAGGTTTACATTTCAAAGGGGCGAGGGACCGGCGGGGCAGCGCGGCGCAAGGGTCTGCAGGCGGCACAGCAGCTTACAAAGAAGCGCGCGCCACCATTAGCACACCCAGGAAACTGCTAATCGCTACCTCCGTTACAGCGTTTATTTAAATTTACACAAAGTGAAGTCCTGTGTCTCTACCGACCAGGAGACACCGCAAAAATATATTTCACATGCTCAAACATTATGAAATGGCAACAGGAAAAGATAAAGCGAAATCTTCATCTATATCTATAAATGTTAGGGTTACTATATGTTCATCACCAAAAAAGAGGACACTTTATCTTTCACATAATGTAATTAACAACTTTATTAATGAACCACGTAAAACTACTACAAACTAAAACAGTAACCCTGTGTGGTAGTTAGGAAACGAAATATTATGAACCTTGACAGTTTATTCCTCATAACTACTCTCAATTGTCTCATTCTTGTCTTATTCACTTTTGAACCAACTACATTTGGTGGACGACGAAATCTTTTAAGTCTATGGGGCTTAACTACGGGGTCATCAGTCCCTAAACTTACAAACTACTTATGATCTAGCTAATCCTAATGACGGCAAAAATATCCATGCCCGAGGGGGGATTCGAATCCCCGACCGTAGTGACCGTGGAGTTTGTGACACTTGCGGGGAGTGACACTTGCGGGGAGACCCGGACGCTACAGGTAGTGAACAGGGTGTTCCAGAAGTAGGGATACACCACCCCTACTCCACGCCCTTCAGCCGCTACCTGTGCCGTATTCAGGGAAAGGCCCACCGAGCGAAGTGGGGCAGGAATAACGGCCTTTTTCTTGAATGTTCTGAATATAAATCTCCACACAGACTTCTTGAGGAGGAGAGTGATACGGATATCTGATTGTAAACCACTGCCTATTACTTTAGACCTTTTTGACTGTACTGAACAGGAGTTCCGTGTATTCCGTAATTTATATTTATACAGTTAACAGGCAATGTAATTTATAACCAACTATTGGCTGCCAATTTCGCTTCATTTTTCCTGGAAGTCTTGCAACTTGTTTCTCCCTGTTCGATTATGCCAAGTTCGGAGTAAAAATGGTTCTATATGACGGATTTATCTTTAGCATTATTCGGTGTGTGACATTCCCTTCCGCATTTCGCATTTCATACATTTCTTAGATGTATTTGTAATTAGAATACAGCCAAATCGTTTTGGGGTCTACGAAAAAACGCTTTAAGTATGTAAAATACTCATTGACTTATTATTAACGTTTTTTAATTCAAGATTTAAGGTTGCGTTTCCTATTAAATTGCATAGTAGCTATTTTTAAAGAGATGGAAGTTGCGTTATAGTGGGGTTAACTACATAGCGGTCAATCATATCAACGCATCCGTGCAGGATCCCTAATATATTTATTGTTTGCACAGATATCTTGATATGCTTAATGTTCTGAATAATATGCTTTTAGGAGGTATGACTGTGGAAAGTCATCGTCTTGTAGTAGCAGAGAATGTCTTAAAACTCTCCAAACATCATCACTATTAAAATACCTTTTTGGTTTCGGGAGGAACACTCAACGAATTAATATGTAGTTAGAACAAGTTACTATATTGCTCTACAGATTGAAAAGGGTTGAGCAATTTCACTGAGTTTCGTGTTATGTTGACAGTGTGGAAATTTGACAACAGCAGTGCTAGACTTCTTGGTGTGTCTGTACCCAGGAAAAGCCTCTAGCCGCCCCAAGGGCCCCGGGTTCCCCGCAAGTGTCACTCCCCGCAAGTGTCACTCCTCGCAAGTGTTCCAACCCCGTGGCCGTGCAGACCGTGACTGAAGCGCCTCAGTCCCCTCGGTCGGCTTTGATCATTCTTTTCAATTATTTGTATTTCTCCAGGAGCACATATTTAACACTGACTTTCTCTTCGGTATTATGTTATTTTTAAGTTAGTAATTTTTTTTGAAGCAAAACCTACGATCTCAAAAACACAATACAGGTTTAACCTAAACCACAAAGGATATCAAAAGCAACGCCATAGAACGTAATGCAGAAGGCAGAATGCACTGGTTGTATACAGGATACACAACCGGGTTCCTTCGCAGAGAAGATCCGAATCGTTTGCAATTGTCAGACCCATGCGGAGTGCAAAATTGTGAACGCCAATTTCACTCTGTGTATGCGCGTAACAGTTTGGAACTGCAGTGCGAATGAACATGTTGTCGCCAATGACACAAAAATAAATTTTCTTTCTCGGAACCCAAAAAAGAGGACATTTTGTAGAATTTTATAAAATCCAGCCGGACACATTTTCTTGTCTCAAAAAGAGGACATGTCCGGGAAAAAGAGGACGAATGGTAACCCTAATAAGTGTGTATGTCTGTTCGCTGTACGTTTATCACGTCTGATCCACAAGACATAAAGAGTTAAAAATTTGTACAGTTACTAATGTCTACCCGGGGAAAGCTTTAGGCACGGTTTCATGGTTATCGGATAGCTATTTATCTATATACATCTATGTGAATGTCTGTTCGGTGTACGCTTACCACGTCCGAACTTTTGTATCCATCCTCGTCGCCACTTTTGTGTCCCAACTTCGTCGCCGCTTTTGTGTCCCAACTTCGTCGCCGCTTGTGTGTCCCAGCCTCGTCGTAGGTGTCGGTGGCCGAGTGGAACGAGACCGACACAGGAACAAAGACAGCACGCTGGTGCAGGTACGGAGGGGAGCAGCCAGAAACTATAAACACTAGAGTAAATTAGAAAGAGATATATATTGCACAGAATGTAACAATACTTAACTTTTACATAGTACTGCAGAATGTTGATACATAGTTGTTAGAGGCCTGCCTAGTGCCTGTACGATAGCAAAGTCTTCACTGGTGCCTATCTGATTACGAAGGTCCTAACTGGTTGCTATCTCAGACCCAAGTGCCCGATCGTTCAGTGGTGGCCACGAGCGGCGTTGCAGCAGAGGGCGCTCGTGGCTGTCGTGAGAACGCCGCGCCGTGTGTGCATGGCGGCGCGCGGCGAAAGTAGGTGGCGCGCACTTTGTACTTGTGCGACACCACACGAACGACAAGACTCAGAAACTTAAATATTTGTACAGTTACTAATTTATACCTGAGGAAGGTTTTAGGCACGGTTTTTATAGCGATCTGATAGATATTTAGTAATTTGAAAAATATCACGCGAAATGCGGAACAATAATTACTCTTTGAAAATTATATTTACTCTTTAAAAATAGTTCTATTGGTTGCACTGTTGCTTGTAGGTTGATAATGATAAAACGGTGGAGTATATTGAGATGGAATATTATCGGTGTATATAAAATTCTACGTGTGTGTGTGTTAATATTTCGCTCTGCAGCGAAAACTACAGAACGCAAACGAATGGTCTGTGTGTAATTGTTGTCCGAAGTCTCCCGTTGTACACCATTGCAGTTGCATGCCGATAGCTATAAGGGGGTGGAAGATATGGTGGTTGAAAGTCGTCAAATTATTTAAAATATATATATATATATATATATATATATATATATATATATATATATATATATATATATATATATATATATATATATATATATTCGGACTGAAGGCCAGCGATGACGTTTGCGACTCTATAGCAAGGAGGTTACATACAGCGAAACGTGATGCCACAGACCATATCTTTGGTCTATGCGTGCTACAATGTTTTCAGCTCTTTCTATGTAAGGGTAAGCACACGAATAAGGAAATATACGAATAAATAAATAAAGCAGTAAAAAAGAAATTTCTTTTAATACATCTCTTTAAAAAAATCGATTTGACGTTCGCGCATTACATCAAGTGATCGATCTGTGATATTACTACAATCGCCGCGGTGGAGTAGCCGAGCGGTCTCGCGGTGCGCGGTGCGCATGGTTGCTCGCCGTGGAGGTTCGAGTCCTCCCTGGGGCATGGGTGTGTGTGTTGTCCTTAGGTTAGTTTGCCTAGATTTAAGTAGTTTGTAAGCTACGGACTTCTGATCACGCAGTTTGGTCCGATAGATTTACAAACATTTGAACATTTATTATTGCAATCATTAAACGTCGCAGGAATCCATTTACAGCCCTCGTGTTTTTCACGTGGTCAGTTATACGTCGCTTGCTCAAGGGTGGGCAACACAGAAAATCTCTACATTTACGCTCCAAACAATACTACAAATAACTTAGTTTACCAGAATGCCCTAAAATGAAATTAAAATGAATTTGGACATTACTCTCACCGTATGTGTTGAGATATTGCAACACAGGCTATAAGGAATATTGTATGTATTATTTGTTGTAAATCATTAAGCACTTCACATATTTTTTTTTATTTGAATGTTGATTAAAAATTTTTGTTTCTAAATAAGGTATTGTATTTCAATTCATTTTTCTAAACCAGTTTCATAACACACTACTGTAAGATAGCTTATGTATCATAATCAACAAACACGCGAGCGGAGCCGCGGGTTTAAGCAAGTATATAATGAGAATGAATAGCTGTGCGTTAGTCTCGCAAAAACGCAGAAATGGCTTGGCCAATTTGAATTATACTTTTGTTCGGTTTAATACAAGGGCGGTTTTCTTACCGCTCGGTTAGCCGTGTGGTCTAACGCACCCAACGAGGTTAGAATGCAGATGGCATTATCTATGCCTAACACATATCTCAGTTGAGGCCTGTCAGCCATCTTGGTCAGTTTTGAAATGCTATTTCTCCGTTAAAACTATGCGTTAAGTTGATCCTCTTACTCTTAATGCAATGAACTGACAGTCAGTGCAAAGTACGTACTTTCAAACAATATACTTTCTTGAATGAAACTTTCACTCTGCAGAGGAGTGTGCGCTAATATGAAACTTCCTGGCAGATTAAAATTGTGTGCCGGAACCGGGACTCGAACCTGGGACCTTTGCCTTTCGCGGGCAAGCGCACTACCGACGGTGCTATCCCGACACGACTTAAGATGCCGCCTCACAACTTTAATTCCGCCAGTACCTCGCCTCCTACTTTCCAAACAGAAGCTCTCCTGCGAACCATGCAAGACTAGCACTCCTGGAAGAAAGGATATGGTGGAGACATGGCTTAGCCACAGCCTAAGGGATGTTAATATATTATGTTAAAATACTTTCTTGAATAAACAGTAATAAGTATCCATCATGATATATTTGAAAACTTAATTTTTAACCACTAATTTGCCTTTTTTTTAACACGTTCTACATGACGGCAAAACAGTCGGACGTTTTATTTCTGTTTTAAGTGACATAAAACATCAGCTCTACAATACGAACACTTCTCTAAAACTTAGCAATTGGCGATGGCAGGCTTCACATTTTTCATCGTCAGGGCGTCTCCCTGTATTCTAATCTCCTTGAACGCAGGGATTTCAGAGACGGGGAGGCGTGCCGGCCCCGATTCGAATTCGCCCAGCGGGTTAACCCCTTCACTACGGTGAACTTGTGCAGAAGTCGGGAGCGAATGTGCTCCACAGCCGGTGGACTGCTGCAGCAGTCGAGTGCTGCCTATGCCGCCCAGCCGGTGGACTGCTGTAGCAGTTCAAGACCAACTACAATAATATATATTGTAGTTGGTCTTGAGCAGTTCCCCCTAGCGTCATACATCGTAATGTAATGCTACTGAAATGTAACGTAAGGCAATTGTAAATAAATATTATTTAACAAGCGAAATATGCGTTTATAATAATAACGTCCACATCCCACCAAAGCTGAATCCATAACTTGGATCTTTTAGAATTTACGAAAAAATTACGCGAATTATCTGAAAGAAGGAAGAAAACTGTTTCTATTCCAAATGAATTTTCCCTAATAAATATATGGTATAAAGTCCAATAACTGCGATAACACTGAGAGTGTGAAAGCAGGACAGAGTAGCGCCGTGGGGAGTGCGGAAAATGCGCCGTACAGCGGGCACGGCCGGGCGAGACTGGCGCTCGTCCACAGCGCACGGCGCAACAATCACGGCGCCGCGCCGGACTGAAAGGGTTAACGAAGCGGGTCGGAGTGACGGCCAGGATGTGGTTTTTGGTCGGTATTCCACAGCCCCCTAGGTGAATACCGGCTGGTCCCCAAGTCCCGCCTCAGTTACACGATTCGCAAACATTTCGTACCACTTTACAGTTTCACATATATCACACAATGCGCAGACATTTGTGGTACACATTTCCTCCCGTGGCTCATGGGCTGGCGACAGGAAGGGCATCCGACCGTCCCGTAAATATTAGCACGACAAATCCGATTAACAAAGCCGACTTCCGTGTGCGGCAACATGGCTATAGAGAAAGAAAGAAAGAATACAAGGGTGGTTTTGAAAAGAGTAGGAAAAACGCAAATACATAACTGAAGAATTGGAAAAAAATTAAAATCCCATCCTTTTACTCCTTGAAAGGAAACGGCCATACACAACTGTGAGTGAGCTGCAGCCGTAGGGAAAAAAGGGGCACACTGCTATTCCTCTGATCTATCATAATATTAATACAACACGAAAGTAGAAGTACCGATAGTTTACAGGGTGTATCAAAACCGATGGCGCAAACTTATGAGGTTGAAAGTATACGATATTGTTGTTGTTGTTGTGGTCTTCAGTCCGCAGACTGGTTTGATGCAGCTCTCCATGCTACCCTGTCCTGTGCAAGTCTCTTCATCTGAGAATACGTTCGGCAACCTACATCCTTTTGAATTTGCTTACTATATTCGTCCCTCGGTCTCCCTCTACGATTTTTACCCCACACGCTTCCATCTAATGCTAAGTTGACAATTCCATGATGTCTCAGAATGTGTCCAACCAATCTATCCCTTCTCTTAGTGAGGATATGCCAGAAACTCCTTTTCTTCCCGATTCGGTTAAGCACCTCCTCATTAGTTACGTGATCTACCCACCTAATTTTCATAATTCGTATGTAGCACCACATTTCAGAAGCTTCTATCATCTTTTTATCTGAACTCCTTATCGTCCACGTTTCACTCCCATACAATGCTACACTCCACACAAATGTTTTCAGAAAGGACATCCTAACATTTAAATTAATATTGGATGTTAACAAGTTTCACTTCTTTAGAAACGCTTTTCTTCCCACAGCCAGTGGCGTAGCAATGTCACCAAGGGCCCCGGGGCAAAAATGACATTGGGGCCCTCTTTAAACTAAAACCATGCAAAACTACTTCATCATCAGTTCCTCACCGCGTACTGGAATACATAATAAGGAAAACCTAAATACTATTATGTAATTTATTATGTGTCACGCAGCAGATAATATTTAATTGTACTCTCAAATATAACTGTGAAAGTTGGTTTGTTTGCTATGCTTTCAAGCAAAAGTAACTTGGCGGATTTGAATGAAATTTTGCAGAGGAATAGATTTGGACCTGGGTAAGACATAAAGATAAACGACCTCTTGGGATAGTTTCCGAAGTTGCTCCATACTAGATGAATGAAGTCGCAGGCATAAGCTAGTAAAAATAAACAATGAAGAAATATTACTTAACCATGAAAACATGCCCCCCCCCCCCTGTCGCGAAGCAAACCGGGAACAGTCAAGTCCACGGTGACAGCAGGCGAACTGTTGTCAGTGCTGCCAACTCACTCTCTATGCCGATCAGCCTGATTTCGTTGATAGTCCAGTGAAAGAAGGGAAATAGGAGAAATATTCGTATAGGATGGTTTCAAAAAAGAAAGTTGCTGGATTTTGTTTGATGGAATACTTTGGTTTGAGCCGTGCCCCTACCAGGCTTCATGAAGTATATATTAATGCCTGGCCAGGAAAAAATATGTAAAATAACTAAGTTGACATCTTCGATTATTATAGTGGCATTGGGGTACAGGGTAGTGACTTGAATGCACAACTTACTATTGCGACAAAGTAACCATATTTTTTCTTCTTCTTGCACGAATTTCAGAGTGCAATTGGTTACAGAACTTCATTGGGATCTTTGATTATGGAGCACACCCTTTGGGAGTTCACTACACAAACAGTTGAGTTACCATAATAATACCATTCTGTAATAATACATTGTAGAGACTTCATATTTAAATGTGATCACACTGTCTACTGTCCAACACTGTGCTAGTAATTCAGCACCATTCACTGTTATTTCGCAAAGATTGGCAGGCACGGAAACTCCGACTTCAACCGACAACACACTAACGGTGGCAGGGTCCACGTCTTAGCAGACAAGCAAAGGACCTTGTTATGATATATTCTGGGGTGCGAATAATGTTTGGATTTCACTTCGCGCGTTTGAGGTTTGTTGGTCACGGTTCAAAAAGTTCAAAGTCGGAAAACCTCCGATCAACTAAATTATTATATACAGTAGAACTTCGATTGTCCGAAGTAATTGGGGGACATGAAAGTGTTCAAGGATCAACGGTAACTTTTTTGGAACGTCGCTCACGTAGGCCGAGGGGCCCCTTGAGCTCGGGGGCCCCGGGGCACTGCCCCGCCTAGCCCTATGATAGCTACGCCACTGCCCACAGCCATTCTGCATTTTATATCTTCTTTACTTCGGCCATCAGAAGTTATCTTGCAACCCAAATAACAAAATTCATCTACTACTTTTATTGTCTCATCACCTAATCTAATTCCTTCAGCATCGCCTGATTTTCTGACATTGCATTCCATTACCTACGTTTTACTCTTGTTAATGTTCATCTTATATCTTCCTTTCAAGACACTGTCCATCCCATTCAATTGCTCTTCCAGATCTTTTGCGGTCTCTGACAGTATTACTGTGTCATCAGCAAACCGCAATGTTTTTATTTCTTCTCCCTGCACTTTAATGCCCTCTCCAAATTTCTCCTTCCATTCCTTCACTGCCTGCTCAATGTACAGATTGAACAACATTGGGGAAAGGCTACAACCCTGTATTACTCCCTTCCCAACCTCTGCGCCCCTTTCTTGCCCTTCGACTCAAATAAGCGCTGTCTGGTTTTTGTATAGGGGCATAACTTATTGGTTATGAACTGCAGATTAAGAGACTGCAGAAAGGTAGAAAGGTTAGGAGATGGAACCTGGACAAATTGAAGGAACCAGAGGTGGTTGAGAGTTTCAGAGGGAGCATTAGGGAAGGATTGGCTGATACGGGGGAAAGTAATACAGTAGAAGAAGAATGGGTAGCTCTGAGAGATAAGGTAGTGAAGGCTGTAGAGGACCATATAGGCAGAAGGACAAGGCCTAATAGAAATCCCTGGATAACACAGGATATACTGAACTTAATTAGTGAGAGGAGAAAATATAAAAATTCAACAAGTCAAACAGGAAAAAGGGAGTACAAACGTCTGAAAAATGAGATTGACAGGAAGTGCAGACTGGCTAAGCAGGAGTGGCTAGAGGACAAATGTAGAACCGTAGAAGAAAGCATAACCAGGGGAAAGATAAATACCGCCTACAGGAAAATAAAAGAGATATTTGGAGACAAGAAAAGCAGCTGTATGAATGTCAAGAACTCAGACGGAAAACCAGTACTAAGCAAAGAGGGGAAAGCTGAACTGTGGAAGGAATATATAGAGGGCATATACAAAGGAAATAAACTTGCAGGCAGTATTCTGGAAATGGAAGACGAAGTGGAGGAAGATGAGATAGGAGATATGATACCGCGAGAAGAATTTGACAGAGCGCTGAAGGACTTTAGTCGAAACAAGGCCCCTGGAGTAGATAATATTCCGTCTGAACTGCTGATGTCGTTAGGGGAGCCAGTCGTGAAAAAAATGTATCACCTTGTACGCAAGATGTATGAGACAGGGGAAATACCCTCCGCATTCAAGAAGAACATTGTAATTCCTATTCCAAAGAAAGCAGGTGCAGACAAGTGTGAAAATTACAGAACTATCAGTTTAATAAGTTATGGGTGCAAAATACTAACACGAATTATTTACAGACGAATGGAAAAACTTGTGGAATCCGACCTCGGGGAAGATCAGTTTGGATTTAGGAGAAATGTAGGAACACGGGAGGCAATACATTACGACTTATCTTAGAAGATAGGCTAAGGAAAGGCAAACGTAATTTTCTAGCGTTTGTCGGTTTGGAGAAAGCTTTTGACAATGTCGACTGGAATACACTCTTCCAAATTCTGAAGGTATCAGGAGTAAAATATAAGGAGTGTAGAGTTATATTCAAGTACACGATAATAAAAGCAAAAATGTTATAGTAAACATGGGTCCGCATACCAGCCGTTGCGAGATAATTACGAATGTATGGTTCCAAGCCGTCACTGACGTCATTGTTAACATCGTCCTAATTAGTAAAAATTAATATGAAATTTAGACTTTACTTTAGGATTTATTTCACGTATGGATTACCTGTTAAAGGTGGTGTTCGAAGTGTCTTTCTTGCATCTGGATGTAAACTGTGCTCGTCTCTGCAATGAATTTCGAATTCTTTCTAAAACCCCTGGGTCATTTCGGAATTCTTGACAAGTGTGTACAACTCTTCGCTGCAGTTCTTCAACCGTGTTATCGGATATGCTGTACACTTCGCTTTTGAGGATTTAGATCAGGTGATCTTGGAGGCCAACGTACAGGTTCATTTCGACCTATCCATCCTTGGCCGTATCTGCGCGTTAGTTCAACACCACCCAGAGAGAAGGCCGCGGCGCTCTCGTGTGACGCCAGGCAGAGTAGGTTGTGCGCGCATAGCTGACTGGGTAGCCCCTGGGGCACGGCCCACTATGCCGAAGCAGCGAGCCAGTCTGCTATGCCAACACCACTTAGAAGACAAGGCCTTACAACAGGCCGTGCCACCGTCACACTTAGAGGCCACGGCCGCCATCTGACTGGGTTGCTGCTGCTCGGCGGTGGGCGTGCCCCAGCCAACACCAGTGAGGTGGCGACCGTGGCCTCTAAGTGTGACGTAGGCATAGCCTGTTACGCGGCCAACGGGAAAGACAGGCCTCAGCGCGCACATAATGTCACTTAAGCAAGGTAGTTCCGAGCCGGAGCGATCGCTAGCTCAGTGGCTGCCCGCTATGACGCAGTAGGGTGTGCCCCAGCGGCCGCCCAATCGGCTAGCGATCGCGCCGGCTCCAAACTACCTTGCTTACGTTGCATGATGTGCGCGCTGAGGCCTGTCTTTGTCCCCTGCCACGGGCCTGTTGTAAGGCCTTATCTTCTAGGTGGTGTTGGCTATGCGCGCGCAACCTACTCTGCCTGACGTCACACGAGAGCGCCGCGGCCTTCTCCTTAGGTGGTGGTGGTAAGATGCGGTCTCACAGCAGTTGCAAAATTGCTGTACAAATTGCTGTACAACAAACCCTGACGTTGGTCAAGAGGAAAATATTCATGCAATCCTGGAAGACGCCGCCACAGAAACCTAAGATACCTCCGTCCATTAAGTTTTGGCAGAATGTGTGGTCGTCAGTGGCGGCTTGGAACGATGCATTCGTAATTCGTTTGCGGACCCATGTTTACTGGGACATTTATGATTCTATTATCGTCTACTTAAAATCGTGTAAGTTTGCGCCATCCTTTTTGATACACCCTGCATAAAGAAGAGTGTCCGTTCGTGAGTTTGTTTGTTTTCAATTAATACAAATCTAAAGTTTTATTCAGATCTTGATGAAATTTTGCACACTTTACCTTCAAAGCAAGAGAAATGTAACTATATAAATAAAATTTCTTATGTTGGATACCGGAGGGTACGTTACTTACAGGCTTCAACACATACCTACAGTTTTATTCCAGTTTCAAAGAATTTTTTTTCACGTGACCACCAAAAAAACAGGGAACATTATAACAGAGTTTGAAACCGTTTCACTAATTGTTAGGAAGTGTGCCGTGCACACCAGTTTTCTGGCGCGGTGGTCAGGAGTTGCCAGTCGATATCGCTCCTGGGGTCGGCGAGGTAACGCGCTGAGACGTTGGGCTGTGGTGCGGCTCTGTTTATATCGACCGAGCGGAGTTTAAGCCTGGCGGTGGCTGATAATGGGAGCAGACCTGGTACCGAAGCTTGTAATATTTCTGGCTTAAAGCCATCATATTAAGATCGAAGTATTGCTTCAGTGCAGCCGGTTAAGACCAGTAGGCGACAGATGGTAAAAGCTGATGAGAACTACAACAGATGGTACAATAGGTCGGGTTCTCATGGGAAAGAGCACTAGCAAATCTCCCCGAATTTTAGGGAAGTCCCTGAGCGGCAGGCACTGGACACCGATTGGCTGTAGCACTGGCGGTCACGCGCCAAAACGCAATCGTATTTTTATTTATATTTAATAAACTGATAATATATTCAATGTCAGACTCAGTTCATAAAAACTCCTCAAAGCTAAGCTATGCCTTGTATAGGTGAAACATATTAAGAATTGCTAATTCTATAAACAAAACAATTAATTTCAGACGGACGATGCACGGCAGCCAAACTGCGGAACGAAGGCAGTCTTGCATCGAGCCGCCACTCTTCAGTTCAGAACGGGCACTCGGAAGAGTAACAAGTGACTTCAGTACGCGCACTCGGTGAAGTAACATGCATACGGAGGCGGTCATAATACATTGTTTAATCATCTTAGGGCAAGGGAAATGGCTTTATATTTAATTTCATTTAAAACAATCTGTGTCAAGTGGATCTTATTATGCTGTTTACTGGTTTTCTGCTGACTTGAAATAAAATCAGTTGGCATCCCGATTCAGTTTTATTCAATAACTAGATCAGCTCCTACCAATAGTTTAGCAATTTCAGCCTCATTCAAGAACTCTGACCTGCGTGCTATCATCTACGTGGGGACATCTATAGAAGACGTCAGGTTGGTGAACTTTTAGACTTTCTACTCTTCACACAGTGCAGTGAGGAGTAACTACAACCCTCGCGTACACTGTCATTGCGATACAAACACAAACTGTTGTGCGTCATCCATGGCAACATGGAGGAGGATAGGAAAAGATATAGGACCGGTTAACATACCCCCTGTAGGCATTATTCCCGTTGTAAGCTGTCTCTTTGGACACCCGTCTGAAGTGATGCACCCGACTGTTCAGGATTGTTTCGCTGATTGTACCTCAGACTGGGTCCCATGGACTGCATCCCAGATTTCGATTTTCGACGATTTGAAATGAATAAAATGTATAGAAGTGGTAATCCCCACAATTCGAAGTTCATCACCCAAAAACCACGGTTTTTAGTAGTTTTCTCAGGAACCATCCATAAGAACACGGTGCTTTTATAAGTCGTATAAAGATCATCCTAGACCACAAGTAATTTACAAAAATTAACCAATTTTGTCAATTTGATTTGTTGCAGCAAATGTCAAATGTTTTAATTTTGACACTGTGCTGTAGGATAGCTACTGTGTGCTGATTATTCTCAAACATATACGAGGCCAGGGGCTATCCAGAACACTGTAGCCATCATCTTTGTGATCAATTGAATCCGAGATATGAGCCCCTTGAGAGTTGACTCTTAATCAAATTGCGTGGTTCTAGAACATCGCCCAAGTTTTTTGACTGGATAGGGATTTCCTGTCAGAGAGGACACATTTTATGGTAGTTTAGGGTAAGGCATCGACTAAAACAGAGGTGATATGAGCGTTCCACAGGGTAGTATTATTGGTCCTCTGCTGTTCCTTATCTACATAAACGATTTGGGAGAAAATCTGAGCAGCTCTCTTAAGTTGTTTGCAGATGACGCCGGCATTTATCATCTAGTAAAGTTATCTGAAGATCAAAACCAACTGCAGAACGATCTAAATATCAATATGGTGTAAAATTGGTAATTGACTCTAAATAATAAGAAGTGGGAAGTCGTCCAAATTACTATTGTAGTCGGCGTCATCTACGAAGGAGGCCCAGTTTTCAGGCGGTCTGCGCATCTCCCTCCATTACCGCAACGACAGCCAATACTGTTCGTTCTGTGGCTGGCCGCGAGTTACGCAACGTTTCCCCAGCAGGCGCAACTGTTGGCGCTCGGCCGTAGCTCCTCCTCCCCACGCTTCCCCTATCGCTCCGTCTGTACGCGCGGAAACGCCTTCTTATATGACGGCAGGTATACGTCAGACTTAAACTGGAAAGAACATGTACATAATGTTGTAGGAAAGGCGACCCAGAGACTGCATTTTATTGGCAGAACACGTAAAAGATGCAACAGAACTACTAAAGAGATTGCATACATCTCGCTTGTTCGTCCTCAGTTGGAGTATTGCTGACCAGTGTGGGATCCTTATCAAGTGTGTTTGACGGAACCCAAAGAAGGGCAGCGCGTTTTGTATTGTCACGATACGGCGGAAACAGCGTCACGGAAATCATACAGGATCTGGGATGAGAATGCGTTTATCACTGCCGCGTGATCAACTTACGAAATTTCAATCGCCAATCTCCTCCGCATGCAATGATATGTTGTTGACTCCCACCCACATAGGTATAAATGATCGTGAGAATAATATACGAGAAATCAGAGCTCGAACGGAGACATGTTTTTTCTTCCCGCGTGCTATTTGAGAATGGAATGGTAGACGAATAGTATAATGGTGGTTCGATGAGCCCTCTTCCAGGTACGTAAATGTGATTTGCAGAGTATTCCATGTAGATGTAGATGCCTTCTCACATGCGGCGTTTTCGAGCTTATTAAAATGGTTCGCTTAGTCGTCTTTCCCTAGCGTGCGTCTATTATTCTCACAAGGGGAACACCAAGTATGGTACCAACGAATTTTGATGAGTCGCAGGTATATTGTACTCCTCCATACCACCAGGCCAAAAGTATTTGTTCCAATGCGCCTTAGTTTCTACGAAAATCGCGATCAAAGTCCAGCGCGTAACAGCTATACCTGTAGCACGTGAGCCAGCGTGAAGTAAGTAGTAGCCGGGCGCCGTGGCTCAGCGCGCTCGGTCAGAGGGCTCAACGCTCTCTGTAATAAAAAAGCTGAGCCAACAACGTATCGAACAGGAACGACCAAAAACGATCAAGCGTCCGCAACAACGAAAAAAAAAAAAAAAAAAAAAAAAAAAAAAAAAAAAAAAAAAAAAAAAAGTAGTAAAGGCGCTAGCCTGTTGCGCATACGACCCGAGTTCAAATCCTGCTTGGAAGCAATTTTTTTCACTTGTCCGACGATTGATTGTGCGTAATTATATGCTTTAATAGCCACTCTTATGTTAATGCTTGAGTAACTGGTCATGATAAATAGCTTATTATGTTATTTGCTCAATATGTATTGCGCACGATTGTTTTATTTTATTCCTTATTTCGAAGCATACTCTTACGGCGACTGAAAGATCAGTAAGCCGTCTGTAGTTATCAGCTGTAACATTTGTGCAGCATTTGCTAGCTGCGTTTACAGTCCCCGGCCCCACTGTTGTTACACTGTCGAATGAAGTGTGTGTCCACTTGACGCGTCCCAGCGGCTTATTATGCTGCGGACAGGCGGGTAGTCGTTCGTAGCATATCGTTCACATGTAACTGTAATTACCTGATGTTCAAATGTTTCAAATATTTGTATAGCTTATGGGACTTAACTACGGGTCATCAGTCCCTAAAATTACAAACTACTTATGATCTAGCTAATACTAATTACGGCACAAATATCCATGCCCGAGGGGGGATTTGAACCCCCGACCGTAGTGGCCGTGCAGACCGTGACTGGAGCGCCTCAGTCCCCTCGGCCACCGCGGCTGGCGTAATTACCTGATATAACCTCATCTTCGCAGTAAGAAATAAGGAATATAATTATACACAGTCAATCGCCAGACAAGTGAATAAATAAATAAATAAATAAATAAATAAAATAAAATAAATCCGAGCTATATTTGAACTTGGATCGTATGCGTGACAGTCGAACACCCTGCTGCTTACACCACGCTGGATGACGTGCTCCTGATGACTCAGTTCAGCTATAGCTGTTAAGCGCTGGACTTTTATCGCGATTTTCGTGGAAACTAAGGCGCATTGGAACAAATGCTTTTAGCTTGGTGGTCTGGAGGAGTTCCCGCACAATATACCTGCGACTCATCAAAATTCGTTGGTACCATACTTGGTGTTCCCCTTGTCAGAGGTACTCTTAAAATTATGAAACTAATTCCTCAGTGAAGAGAGGTACGTTGGAATCTTTGGTGGAGCGATGTACGTTGGAATTAGAGGAATGGTGTCGTTATCGAAATAAGCAACGTGCTTCAGGAACAACGACTGCGACGAAGTGCAGTTCGCGAGTCTGGTGGTGACATTCAGGTGAGTGGGCGCGAGTAATCGTGAGAAGTGCGTGCGCCAAACTGTTGCCGACGCCAACTGCAGTTGCCGGCTGTCTGCGGCCTCCTGGGAAATAAGCGAGAGGGGCGACGGGACCAGCCAGACAGGCTGCGCGCCCACTCAAGTATGACCTGCCGCAGCCGCAGCCGCACCCTGTACTGAAAAACCGCCACCTCAGAGGACGCCACTCAGGGCAGCATATTCCCGTGCACCGCTAACGCACGCCGGTAGAAGGCAATCACCTTGAGTGTTGTGCTGTCGTCTGGGTAAGGCTCAACTCGAAAGCTGTCTTGATTTCTTTACCCCTGTTCGACAAATTTCGCAAAAAGCACTCAGGCAATAATTTTAGTTGCCGACAAGGACTGGAATGAGTAAATAAAATCATCTTGCGGATATTGCAGTTATTCTTATTTCCGTGCTTGCTGGGAAAAAAAATAATAATCTCTATATATAAAAGGAAATGTCCCGATTGACTGACTGACTGATTGACTGACTGACTGACTCATCATCGCCCAGCAACTTGAAATTTGTGGAGGGTGTTGATCTACAGTCATTTAAGAAGCGATTTTTCGATATTCCGTCCGTAAGGGGATGAAATAGGGGATGAAACTTTTTTTTTTTTTTTAAATACATTGCTATTTAGGCAATTTTGAAGCTAGAACAACGAAACTTCGAATTTTAATTCAGGGTTCGAATTTAAAAGACACGTGTTTCGGCATTTTTTGAAATTCGATGAAAAAGGGGGTAAAATAGGTGACGCAAAAAATTGATTTTCAAAAATATGTAGCTGTTAACTCAAATTTTAAGCTACAACTACGAAAATTCGGATACGGAATCTTGGTCGGGATTAAAAATCCATGATTTTTAGTATTTTTGGAAATTCAACAAGTAAGATGGTTAAATAGAGGATCAAAAATTCTTTTTAAAAACACGTTGCTATTGATACAATTTTGAAGCTAGAGCTGCAAAAATTGATATTTGTATAGTTGGTTAGACGTTAGAAAATACGTGTTTCGGTATTTTTGGGAATTCAACCATCAACGGGGTTAAATTAGAGAGGGGGTGTTTTTCGAAAAATGTTGCTATTTAGGCAATTTTGAAGTTAGAACTAAAAAAATTTTGGTTTTGGATTCGGGGTTCGAATTTAAACGACACGTGTTTCGGCATTTTTTTGAAATTCAACCAATAAGGGCTAAAATAGAGAACGAAAAAAATTGATTTTCGAAAATATGTTGTTATTAACTCAAATTTCAAGCTATAACTACGAAACTTAAGATAAGGATTCTTCATCAGGATTAAAAAGAAACAACTGGTGCAGACCAACCAGCCTACGCATGCGAAGCAGCGGGGGTTCAGCTAGTAATCTAATATATAAAGCAGAGTGTCCGTATGTTTGTACGTGTTGCATACAAATCTACAGTTTTATTCCAATCTTTATGAAATGTTGTATACGTCAGGTTCAATACAGTAGGACGGTCGCCGTAAGTGTAAGAATCACGTACGATACATAGTTCACGAGATAGGACGTCATAAACAATGAAATGCGCGTAAACTGCTGCATTTAGCGACAATGCTGCTCATTTGCTCCTAAACCACTGGACTGATTTCAACCAAATTTGGTACACACATTCCTTACCGTGAGGTAACAATTGCAGCATGATTAAGAATCACATACGTCACATGGTTCAAAAGATATTACGTCATAACCAAGAGAAATCAGAAAAAAATGCCAAATAATGCGGCGAGATTTTCGAAATACCCTTTATGAGAATGACTACTTAGCGACTTGCAACAAACTTTTAACATAATTTCAAACCTTTATTAAACTTTTTCTCGCTGGCAACCATAGCAAAATGATGAAACGAAAAAAGTGTCTCGCTTACTACTTTTCCGCTGTTTATGGAGTAAAACTACAGGTCTCGATATGACGTTACAATTTATAATTTGTAAACTACATATAATAGCCGTAGGAAATTTTACAGACAGGATACACACATACAGTTGAATGTACCTTCTAAATTGTATCACAGTAAGACACGTAGTTCATGAGATATGAGCAAATAAACATTAACATTCCGCTGTTCATGGACTAAAACTCCGCAATTCGGTATGACGTTACAATTTATAACTTCTACACTACAAATTGTAGCCTCAGGAATTTTTTCAGACAGTACACACACATATAGTTGAGTGTCCCTTCTAAACTGTATCACAGTACTACACGTAGTCCACTCTATATGAGCACATAAACAATAGCGTTCATGGAAAACCGCCCCATCACGCACCAGGTTTTAATCTATTTCTTCTTTACTACTAATTGTATATCCAAGAGATTTTACAGACATACAACCCTTATACAAATGAATATATACGTGAAAAATGGCAGGAATAAAGAGATAAAGCCGGCCGCGGTGGCCGAGGGGACTGCCGGCCGCGGTGGCCGAGGTGACTGAGGCGCTCCAGTCACGGTCAGCACGGCCACTACGGTCGGGGGTTCGAATCCCCCCTCGGGCATGGATATTTGTGCCGTCCTAGTTCGTAAGTAGTTCATAAGTAGTTTAAAACAGTCTGCGTCAGGCAGTGCAGCGGTGCGGACGGACTGTTTACGTCCCGCCGCCGGGTCTGCTGCTCGCGTGTGTTTACGTGGCACAGTCGCCTTCGCTTGCGTAATTTACTTAGAACAAGAATGGCCCACTCCTGGCGAAAATCAACATTGAAAATCAGTTTTTCGAATGAATATGCACGACCGAAGGCACTTGAAGTCGAACAATTTCTTAGAGACGAAGTGAAGATTGACTGTAACGATCTTATCGGCATCCACTTCTCTATAGTGAGCAGTGTAGTGTATGTGAAGCTTACCAGCGACGCCGTCTGTGAGAAGATTCTAAACAGATCAAGAAATGGACTCAAATTCCGTCACTCAGATGGAAATATCGGTGAAGTGACTATCGAACAAGCAGGTCTTGGACTACGAACAATTAGAGTGTTTGAACTTCCGTTTGAAGTACCTTCAGACGTGGTTGTTTCTGCGCTGCGCCCTTATGGGAACGTTATTAGCCACATGGCCGAGAAATGGGCTCAATTTACAACATATCCGGTATTCAATGGGGTGCGGCAGGTACGCATTGAATTGACCAAACACGTGCCATCTTATCTATATATTGGAGGGTGCCGTGCCATCATAATTTATGATGGCCAGCCGAAGACGTGCTCCGGTTGTGGCCAAGAAGGTCACGTTCGTTCCAGCTGTATGCAGCGCAGAATAACGCAGTTACCACCTGGTGATGAACAGATCCCATCGGCACCGACGACGCTTCCATTGACATATGTACAGGTTCTTCAAAATGAACCCAGCCAGCAGCCTGTGCCGACACCACTTGATGACACCGTGCCAAACACGGTAGAACTTCAGGGCAACGAGGACAGGATGGAGGCTACACCTGTGCCGGCTCCTGAACGTCACGTGAGGAAGGATAACGAAGTGTCTCCGAAGGAGGGAACAGATGCCGCCTCTATGGTCGTGCCTACCGCCGCCTTCGTGCCAGACAGTCAAAATACCCAGACTTCGTCTGATACTGACGTACACGTGCGAAAACAACGGTCACCACAGAGAAGGAAGAAACGTCGGCTTGCTCCGTCTGATATCAGCCGATCACAATCTAATGATGAATCCCAAGACCTTCTACCATCAGAAGACCCTAAAGTGGAACTTCCTGCCTCACTCCAGTCGGAAGCGGAATCAACACGGCGTATGTCTATAACTCCTACTACAGATGATGACCAGCAGTCAGCCATTCGTCAGTCGTACACTGACGACACATCAATGCATGTTGACTCACCAGGGGCTTCAACTTACGAGCAGCGTCCAAGCAACGCAGCATGGCACGAAGATGTTGAAGATAATTCATCCACAGGTGACGTAGCAACAGATGTTGCTACTAAACTAAATGTATGCTAATCGATGAGGGTTTGGGGGAGAATGTGCTACCTGATCTTCGTGTTACAATGAGCATCCCTGTAAATATGGCACAAGGGCAGGCTTACAGAATTGGATCTATCAACATTAATACAATCCAAACGCAGATAAAGTTTCAGTTATTCCGTGACATGATGCGGGCGTCAGATCTAGATATTCCCCTTCTAAAAGAAGTTCGCCTCGAGTCATTTCCAGATATTTCTGGTTATGATACATATCAAACGCCATCTTCTTCCAACGGTAGTGGGACGGCCGTACTTCTGAGAGAAGGTATTGTCGTTGAAGACGTCACTTATTTACCATCGGGAAGGGGCCTTGCTGTGACATTCCATGGTGTCCGGATCATCAACGTTTATGCTCCCTCCGGCTCGGACAAACGAAGGGAACGCTCGCACTTCTACTCAGAAGAGATAGCTCCACTGTTTGCAGGTCAATACGATAACATTATTCTTGGAGGAGACTTCAACTGTGTGCTCGCCATAAAGGACCAAATTCCTCATTTTACCACGTGCCAAAAACTTAAATTACTTATTCAAGAACTGGACCTGATAGACACATGGGAGCATAAGCATGGTGATCGACCTGGATACACTTTTTTCACCAGCCATTCTGCGAGCCGTCTGGACCGAGTCTATGTCTCCCGCGGACTCACAACGGCAACACTTGATGCCGAGCTGTGGCCTACCGCCTTCTCGGACCACATCGCCTATATTTGTACAGTTTCTCTTCGACGGCAGGGCGTGTGGCGAAGTCGAGGTACTTGGAAGTTAAACGTTGCACATCTTAAGGATCCCGAGTGCAGACAGCATATAGAAGCGACGTGGAACAACTGCCAGAGACGTCTTACGGCATATCCTTCAACGATTCGATGGTGGCTCGAGTGTGCTAAGCCAGCTTTGCGTCGCACGTTGGTACAGTATGGACGTGACAAAATGAGTTGGCATCGACGAACCATGGAATTTTACTTTACGGCACTCCGTGAGCTTGCTAGCCAAGCACCGTCTCCTGAACGACAGATTGCAATTCAGCGGATTAAGGCGAAGATTACTTTACTTATGCGCCGCCGTCTTGAGGGAACAGTGATACGTGCGAGATGTCAAGATAGAGTCGCTGGAGAACCTCCTTCCATGCATCACGTTATTCGAGAGAAGCAACGGTGTAGAAGAGCGCTGGTGCACGCTATTGATACCCCAGATGGTCGTCGACTGACATCTCAGAATGACATCGCCACTGCTTTCGTGGGCCACTATCGACAGTTGTATGCAGAAGAAGATCAGGATGCTATAGCAATGGAAGAAGTGCTCGACTCCATGCCTGGTACTCTTGATGGGGAGTCTGTGCAGACACTTACAGATACGATTACTGCTGATGATCTCGCTGACGCTCTACGCAGGGGAGCAACAAACAAATCCCCAGGCCCAGATGGCCTCCCGCTGGAGTTCTACCGCGCCTTTCAAGACATCATGGCTCCTCGCTGGATAGAAATGTATAAAGAACTGACGATACCTGACGTCCCACTCCCACCTGCTTTTATCGAAGGCCTGATTATTCCAGTCCCGAAGAAGTCCAGGGGACAAAAAGTGGAACATTTTCGGCCGTTAACCATGCTGAACTGCGACTTAAAGATTTTTACCAGGATCCTCGCTTCCAGACTCCGGCGTGTCTTGCATCAAGTCGTATCTACGGATCAAACATGCCTTGGTGGCAGAAGTAACATCCGGACAGCACTAAGTGATTATCGTGACATCATAGCCTTGGCCGAGACTTGCCGCATTCGTGGTATCTTAGTGTCCGTAGACCTGGACCATGCTTTTGATAGGGTGAGTCATGACTTTCTTGAAGCAGTGCTGCGAAGAATGGCGTTTCCTCCCGCCTTTATACACACCGTCCTGCGGCTTCTCCGATGCGCCACCTCACGTGTACTGATCAATGGACGTGTGGCAGGCACTGTTACCATTTCGCGATCTGTACGACAAGGCTGTCCGCTATCGATGATTCTTTTTGCCATTGCGCTTGAGCCATTGTTACATGGACTGCGATGTCGACTGTCTGGAATGAAGATGAGGGACCGGTCCTTTATCTGTCGCGCATATGCTGATGACCTTCTGTTCTTGGCTCAATCAGGGGACGAAGTGCGGATAGGACTAGAATGGATTACCAAGTACGGAACTACTGCGGGCAGCCGTATGAATCTGACCAAGTCTGCCGCTATGAACATTGGCAGGGGTCTTCCTGAAGGAAGCGTGGCCCCGCTACAATCAGTGGACAAGCTCAAGTGTTTAGGGATAACCTTCACGCGCGACATTCGACGAACCTCGGCAGTCAACTACAAACGCCTTCTTCAGGTACTACGAGCTAACGTCCGAAGCAATCTACTACGGTCGTTAGACTTAATACAACGAGTTGCTTTCGTGAACATCCATCTGGCGTCTCGAATACCGCACCTGGCCCAGATTCTACCGATGCCGAAGACGATGGCAACAAGACTGCTGGCTGTGTTTGGATACTTCGTGAGCGCCGGCCTTATCTTCAAAGTCCGTTATGAAACATTAACTCTCCCCCCTCGAGACGGAGGTCTTGGGCTTGTCAATGTACATGTCAGAGCGTCTGCCCTTTATGTCAGTACAATGATTAAGCTGTGGAAACATCGCCAGACCGGAATATCTGGGATTCTGATCGACGAACTTGCTCCTATATCTCTAATGCCGCCCATAGCAGTAGCGCATATCTCTACCCATCTCTCACATATTAAGACATTTTTTATAGAATATAGTTACGTCCATGAAGACTTGCCCCATACACGGACTCCAACGACACGTGATGTGTACCGCATAATGATGAAAGGCCACACTCGGAATTTCGTGGAGAGGCGACATCCAACAATCAGATGGCCCGTGGTCTGGCGTTCTGTGCATCATGGCCTCCTCGATACAGATGCTCGTGCTACCTGGTATCTGGTTGTCAATGGAAAATACATGACGCGACATCGGCTGCATGCAATTAAGATGACGGACTCTCCACACTGCCCTCAGTGTCACGTGTTAGACACTGATGAACATCGGCTGATGTGTGGACCTGCTGCAGAGGTGTGGCTGTTCATAAAGAAAATACTTGCCTTTCTTTGTCGTACAGCTCCACACACTATTGAACCGCAGTCACTTCTATTTCCGGACGAGAGCTTTTTTCCACGCACAAAGACTAATGCAGTGAACTGGATCAAAGGCCTATCTATATATTATTTGTTTCACGATCGAGAAAAGAGTGTGCTTGATTTTTGGACGTTCCTCCAAGATCGCTTCACGTCTCTACTACATAATTCAAGACACCGACAATACTATGCCAATTTTCTGGGTAGTGTTTTCCTGGATCCTCCCCACAGCTTGGGTGTGCCGGGTATGAGACGATAATTTAGTATGAATGATCCCTCGGAAGAATGAACCTATGTAACGGATGAAAACAATTTATTCGAGAAGACGTGCCCGGAACTCGCGTGAGGAACAGAAATTCAGCTAATATCTATCCGCATATGGTCGGTGTGCAGTCACCATTTATGTTTGTTCCGCCGGGAGGGCGGTCTTATTTATGTTCACTGTCAGACGCTATTAATGCTGTACTTCATGTAGAGATATTTTACTTTCAGTGAAAATCCTCACAAAAGAAGGAGATATTTTTCTTTTCCTTTCTTTTATTTTCTCTTTCATTGATATATATAGAAATAAAATGAAGTGCGTAAAACTTTAAATAAATAAATAAATAAATAAATAAATAAATAAAAAGGGGACTGAGACGCTCCAGTCACGGTCTGCACGGCCACTACGGTCGGGGGTTCGAATCCCCCCTCGGGCATGGATATTTGTGCCGTCCTTAGTCTTAGCTAGTTCATAAGTAGTTTGTAAGCTTAGGGACTCATGACCCCGTAGTTAAGTCCCATAAGTTCTACAAACATTTGAACATTTTAAAGAGATAAATACCCGGGCAACGCCGGGTTTTCAGCTAGTAATAATAATAAAAGGAAAGTGGAATTCAGGGGTGAAATATCCAGAAGTTTTCAGATTAAAACTGGAGTGAGGCAGGGAGATGGTATCTCCCCACTGCTCTTTCATTTTGTCCTGGAGAAAGTTATAAGGGAATGGAGAGTGTCATTAAGAGAGAGCCAAATCAATGAGGGAGTTAGATTAAGTTACAAAAGGGACCACCTACAAGTAGACTGTTAGCATTTGCAGATGAGTTAGCTATTTTTTCGGATTCAGTAGAAACAGCCATGAGACAAATTGCTCAAAGAACAAGCTGAGAAAGCAGCCTTACAAATCTCATTTGAGAAAACCAAATTTATGACAAACATTAACACAGCTCCAAACATAATGGTAACTAAATATGGGAAAATTGAGAGATGAAATAAGTTCAGATATCTAGGAGAAGTAACTGAACAAGATATTTCAGAGAAAGAAGCCATTAAAGCAAGAGTTAGTAAGATGAAAACAGCATACTACCTCACTAAGGACGTATATAATAAGAAGTAGATATGCATCAATGTTAAACTAGCTCACTACTCTACAGTAATTCGCCTAGAAGCACTCTATGCAGCAGAATGTTTGACTCTGAACAAAAAGTTAATGATGGAATCACTGCAAATTACTGAAAGAAAAATATTACGGAAAATCTTGGGCCAGTTAAAGAGCAGACACAATACAGAATGCGTCATAATAGTGAAATATATACAAATATTTAAAAAAAATCACTGATGTAATTAGGAAAAGAAGAATAGCTTTCTACACTCACATAATAGGGTGGATCCCAACAGACTGACAAAAAGACTGTTCTGATACTTCAGTAAATTAAAAATGGATAATACATGGTGCAAACAAGTTGGAAGGGACATGAACGAGCTCCAAATTAGCCCAGAAAGAAATTAAAGGATGCCAAATGTTTCCATGAAAAATCGAAGAAAAAGAATGGAGCTAAGTGGACCGAAGAAAGAAGAGAGAAACATCGGAAAATGATGAGAGAAATATGGAGGAAAAGAAAGAAACAGTTGAAATAATCGTAATCCATGGTGGCTCATACGTAAAAGAAGAAGAAGAAGAAGAAGAAGAAAAAAAGGAAACACCATAAACGTCACAACCACTTAAAGTCTAGCGCCCTATAATACGCTACGGAAAAAATGAATACCTTACAGCGAACACAATACGACAAATGGCATTGTTTACCGTGCGATTTGACAGCAGATGATGCAAAATCCCAAACAATAACAATGACAACAGAAGAAAAAACATAACATGACCAAAAAGGGACAAAACAACAGAGCATTAAAAAGTAAGGTGCTAAAACGCGATATATCTGGAGTTAAAATATCCAGCCGAAAAAACAAAAAACAGGGAAAAATTTAAACGTTTGCTTATTGCAGATGAAAAGATGTAAAGCATATCATTGCACACTTAAAGTCACAGATAAACTGCGCCAATAACTTCATGTTAGGTATGTAAAATTCGACGTTATTACTAAAATATTTGCTACTGAACTAAAATTCTATAGACATAATATAAATGAACAGCTCAATGTTGCAGAAAAAACTTCGTTACATCACGAAATATGATGTAAAAAGATATTTAATGTTTGATACTCTATTAACAAATGTAAATAATTTAGTCAAATGTTAGTACACCCCCACAAAAATCTGTAATGTAGAACAGCAATTTTCAGAAATTATAGGCATAAACACCATTGAGGTAGTACACAAGTGCTGAAACTGGGTGATTAAAAAAAAAGTGTCTTGGATAAGGCGGAATTTTTAATGTTGTTTTCTCAGGGCGTTTACACATAGATCTACCTAATCGTTGTTTTGAATTCTCTCTCTCTCTCTCTCTAAGCTTTTTGTCCTCTGGTATCACAGCTAAGCGAAGTGATTCTTATGTTTCTTTGGGTCAAAGTGATCGTAAGATAACTAAACTTACGAAGATAAACACAACTTACATGTTATGAATAACTTTCTTTCTATATCGGTATGCAGGATATGCATCTAAACTTCCAAAACATCCACATTATATTTATTATTTCTTCTAAATAATGAAAAAACTTGAGATAATGATAATTGGGTTTGTGCACAAGTTTTTAGTTTTATTATTTTTGGCATTTGCATCTTGGTGTTATGGATGCTAGGAGTTTATTGACTGTTTGTCATTTTTTGTCAGTCGTACGCTGCCGCTATTCGAGTTTACATATTGTCATTTTGTCGTTTGGTAATAGTGGGTGAAGCTGTGGACGCTAAAAAATGGAGTTCCGAGTGGAGAAACCGGGACATTTTCGCCATACTATTTGTCCACGATAACTTGATGATTTTATTGGTGCTGCCACAAGTGGCGGAAGTGTGTACCAGTTGAGCGATATTCATTTGTGTACAAGTGCTGTCAACACTACAATGCTCCTTCAAGCGAAGTACTGGGTGATCAGAAAGTCAGTATAAATTTGAAAACTTACTAAATCACGTAATAATGTAGATAGATAGGTAAAAATTTACACGCATGTTTGGAATGACATGGGGTTTTATTAGAACAGAAAAAAAGAGAAAAATAAAAAACAAAGTTCAAAAAATGTCCGACAGATGGCGCTGGACTGCAAAACGTCAGTGACTACTCATGAAAATCGTGAATAAAAGGAGCTGTAATGAGAGAGAGAATCAGATGCACCAGCAGACGCAGCATGTTGACGTTACCTGAAAAGGCGCTTTTAGTGAAGCTGTATCATCAGAATGGGGAATGTGTTACTTCAGCGTTACGATGCTATCGCCATAGGAAGCGGATTCGAATGGGTAAAGGTCCGTTGACAAATGCAGCTGTGGCGAGAATGATTTCGAAGTTCGAAGCCACGGGTTGTTTAGACGACAGACCTCGTAGTGGCCGACCGAGCACAAGGCGTAATGCTGCTGAGACCAGGAAGAAATGGAGACTGTAGCGGGTTCGTCTATGCACGGGGAAGTCAGCGCTCGTGCAGTCGCACGTCGCACTAGCATTCCATACACTACTGTTTGGTTGGCACTTAGGCGTATCCTCCGGTGCTATCCTTACAAAATGCATCGGCATCATGAACTGTTACCTGGCGATTTTGTGGAGCGTAGGGCATTTGCGGTGTGGGAGTTTCAAAATATGACAGAAGATGACGGTTGGTTGAGTAACGTGTTGTGGAACGACGAAGCTCATTTCAGGCTCCCAGGGTCTGTCAACGCCTACAACTGCAGAATTTGGGCTACCGAAAATCCCAAGAACTGTCGTGGAAACTCCACTGTACGACGGTATGGGTTGGATTTACCACATCTACCGTTTTCTTCGAGGAACTGCGTGATTGTGACTTTGTAACTGCTACCGTGACGCGTGAGAGGTGCGCCGCTATATTACAGAATCGCATCATCCCCAGCCTGGCTGATAAAACACCTGCTGGAACGTACGATTTTTATGCAGGATGGCGCTCCATATTGCTAGACGCGTGAAAGATCTCTTCCACGCGTCGTTTGGTGATGATCGTGTGCTCAGCCGCCACTTTCATCATGGTTGGCCTTCCAGGTCCCCAGACCTCAGCCCGTGCGATTATTGGTTTTGGGGTTACCTGAAGTCGCAAGTGTATCGTGACCGACCGACATCTCTAGGGATGCTGAAAGACAACATCCGACGCCAATGCCTCACCATAACTCCGGACATGCTTTAAGTGCTGTTCACAACATTATTCCTCGAGTACAGCTATTATTGAGGAATGACGGTGAAGATATTGAGCATTTCCTCTAAAGAACATCATCTTCGCTTTGTCTTAATTTGTTACGCTAATTATTGCTTTTCTGATCAGATGAATCGCCATCTGTCGGACATTAATTGAACTTTTTTGTTCTATTAAAACCCCATGTCATTCCAAGCTTGTGTGTCAATTTTTACCTCGCTATCTACATTATTTCGTGATTTATTAAGTTTTCAAATTTAAACTGACTTTTTGATCGCCCGGTATTACTGTACACAATGTTAGGGCAACGGTTCCAGCGCTGCAGCAAGCAGCCGATGTTGCCTTTCCCTCGCCGCTGCACTCCCCGCGGCAGCTATAATGTGGGTACAAGACACGCCTCCTGCAGCTCCCAGCAGCCACCGCGTGAGTAGTCTGGTTATAGTATGCTTCTCTTTAAGCTCAACACGACGTTAGGGTACGGCCATTGTCGGCCGCTCCACGCTTCCTGCTCCTCGGCGGCAGGGAGGCGGCTGGAAAACCCAGTGGGTGATCCCATTGGGGTGGCCACAATGCACCCGCGCGGCCGCCTCAGCTCGCTCACGCCGCTTTCACAGGCGCGGGCAAGAAAGAATTTATGTTTCTTGTTCCGCTCTCAGCTCGCGGGTTTCGAGGTTTCAACGCTGTGCGCTGCGCGTCTTGTTTAATGGGAGCTGATAAAGACGCGTGTATCTCAAAAGTGTTGAATGAAAGGCTGTTAATTCACTGTAGCTGAATTTTATTGAATTTTTGTAGACTCGCACAACCGGTTTTGCAATGTCTTTAATTGCATCTAATTGTTCATATTTATGCAAGAATACCAGTACTTTATTATAGCAAACAACTAGACATTCAAGATAATTTACGTTAGATAGGTTATTTTGCTCCTAGTATGAAACGGTTACTTCTTTGCTAAAGGTTTCACGTGAAATTGGCTTTTTTGTGAGTCACTAACACGAGGCTACTTCATTCAAAATTACTTTTCTGCCATTACGTGTTAATTTACCTGACCGGTATAAAATGTCGGTATGTGATTGGGAACCTTGACAGTGAAATAATTGTAACTACTGTCCTACTGTAATCTCAAAATACATACACTGTGACAGATGGTATACTGTCAGTTGCAATATAATTTCAAGTAAAAATAGTCTTGGTTGCAAAGTGGTGTTATTAATTACCAATGACGCGTTCTGGCCTCACAGCAGGCCATCATCTTATCTTCATGATAAACGTTACATAAGAATTACTACAATACTTAAAGTAGTGAAACAGGGGCTGTTGGAGTAATTTTTTGCGTAACGTTTGTCATGCAAATAATGTGATGATACCCTGCTGTGAGTGCGAAACGCGTCATTGGTAATTAATTAAATGTTCAAATGTTTGTACAGCTTCTGGGACTCGAATACGGGGCCATCAGTCCCTAAACTTACAAACTACCTATGAACTACCTAATACTAAGGACGTCACAAATATCCATGCCCGAGGGGGGATTCGAACCCCCGACCGTAGTGGCCGTGCAGACCGTGACTGTAGCGCCTCAGTCCCCTCGGCCACCGTGGCCGGCTGGTAATTAATAACACCACTTTGCAGCCAAGACTTTGTACTTGAAATTAAAATTTGAGTGGTTGCTGTATCAGCCACACCAGGGACTATAGAAAACCTTACATAGTTACATTTTATTTTATATTATAGGACAGCAGTTACAACTTTTTCCCTGTCATGGTCCAACGGTTACTACTCCATGCCATCAACTAGTAAGTCCAGTTTTGGCATATTATGCAATTTGCGATGAAAACATTTTTTTTTTTTCGTCATCATCATCATCCATGGATGGTGCCAAGTTATAATAGGAGTTTCATTATAGCGCCACTGATTTACTTGCATTAAACTCAACTAGAGAGAAGATGCACTTAAGCTGCACATACGAACTGCATATTCCAACTTAACTGTCGTTGTAAACATCTTTAATGTCCCCCGCTGTTGTTCTTTGTGAAGAAAGTCTGTCAAAAATTCTTCTGGTAATTTTAGTCTTCCCATTTCTATTGCATGTCGGAAGGGACATTCAACAAAAACACTAGCATTCTCTTTTCCTTAGAACCCTACAGCCCCTATTATGAACTTGCAATTTTCCGTTATTGACAGCTAGCAATCCAATATTTATAACTATAATACATAGAACCAGATTTACTGTCTTTTTTTATCCGAACTTGTATGCTATCATTATTTTAAAACGAGTTAGAGAACTGGCATTTGTCCATGATAAACTTTGGTATTTTTTAAAGTCATTTTCTGTTGGCTCGGGCATGTGTTTTATTACCAAGGTTGACTGACTGAGCTGCAGGCTAGAGGCTCAGTAGTTGTGCACATGGCGCGCCGAAGGAGAGCGCGCGGCGCTAGCGCCCTCAAATTTCAACACCCTGTTCGCTACACTGGAGCGATGTATCGCTTTCTTTTCAGCTTTAAAAACAATTTCACAATGTTAGCTACATTTCGTACCCAGTAATGTATAACCTAAAGTGAACTAAACGAAAAGTAGCCAGCGCCTATATTTTCCACTGCAAAAGCTTCAAATGTTATACGGTAGGTTAACTGGAAATTAAGTATCGTAATAACTATGGCGAATACCGGGAAAACAAACACTCCGTTATGAAGCTGTTACGTTAGCCTGCAAGATGTGCAAAACTCAGTGAGGTTCGACAATTAGTTTCCTCAGAATCGAGTGAGAAGTATCCTACGTCAAGAAAAACGCACAAAACCGGGAGAGGTGGTTTTTATTTTTTTACAGCAGAAGGAGAATTTTTATCGAAAAACTGACACCGGAGTGCGATGTAGCTTTGTTTCATACACATGCAGTATTTTTTTCAGCATAAAAATCGAAAAGTAATTTTGGTCATGTATTGGCATCAGCCGGCGCGCGGTTGGCTGCGCACTGTGGCCGCCACCAGCTGCCATCGCGCCGTTGCAGAGCGCGCGGTCCGACCGCTGCGAGTTAAGCGGCCGAGCAGCTAGCGGGGAGCCGTTCACTATGGCCATACCCTTAGCAACGGAGAAAGCCAGGAAGATTAGCGCCGTGTGTGGGGACGATGCCACTGGACAGAGCTTTGACGTTAGGAACTCTCCACGTTCAGGAAGACCTTTGGCTTCTGATGAAGAAAGTTTGAACACAGTGATCGACGTCAGTTTAAAATAAATGGTTGTATAGTATATGGGACTTAACTACGGGGACATCAGTCCCTAAACTTACAAACTACAGTTTACTCGAAAAATGGGAAGTGTGATAATTCTACCGTAATGCGCCATTTGCATGTAACGGGGAAGGTTCAAAAGTCGGGAAAATGGGTACTGCGTGTTCTAAGCCAAAATCCCAAAGCAGCGGTTGGCCATGGGTGTACCTCTGCTTGCTTTTCATCAATTGGTTCGTGAACAACACCGAACATCCCTCTCCTTTATAGTTATTGGTGACGAGAAATGGTGTCCTTACGCTAACATAAGAAAAAGGAAGCCATGGTTGAGGTCAAATAAAGCAGCCACCCCCGTACAGAAACATTTGAGCATTCACAAAAGAGAATGTTATGCGTCTGGTGGAATAGCGACGTTCTGATATAACATTAATTGCTTCGTCTGGTGTAAACATCACTGCCGACATTTATTGTCATCTGAGACGTCTTCCAGACGCAATCCAAAAAGAAAGACCAGTAACACCGTATGGAGTGACGCTACTCCACGATAAGACTGACAAGAAACATTATACAGGAGTTGAGTTGGGGACTCATTCCATAGCTCTTTTCCTGCTCTTGCACCTTCAAATTTCACCTTTTCCGTGCTCTTACCTTACAACCTCCAGGAAACTTCTTTTCCAGATGAAAAGGCACTCCGAACCTGGTTCCACGAGGTCTTGGTCTCAGTATCACGGGATATCTAGAGTCGCGGGATCGGAAAGTTACCTCAGTGTAGGCAGTCTGCCATAAATAGCGGAGAAGAATGTATTATTAAAATCTCTGTTATGTGTATCTATTGTGTTTAGTGAAGGAATGGAAAAACGCTAGGAATTTATGCATTAACCTAATACATTATGTCAAACATATATTTTTGATGGTTCATGAATGCTATTTATTTATTGCTTATTTAACCTGACCAGATTAGGGCCTTAGATCTAACCAGGAATAACAAATAACCAGAATATATTACATAAGACTCACAATAATATTAATAATAATTTTTCATTTTTTAATATAATAACAATACTAAAACAAGAGAGGAATTAAAATGAAGCTGTTGTTTGTATCATAAGAAGCTGCGAGGGGCCTATTAGTAGGTTGTACAACGAAAATGTATCACAAAATGTGGCACGAAGCCCATTAGATTGTGATCGTACGTAAAGTACGCTAACGGGCAGGATACTATCAATACTCTCACTGCGCGATCCTTATTGTAGTGTGGCAAGTACGAGTGTGACAAAAGCGTAATTAATAAATATAGATTTTCGAAATTCCTTTACCGATGAAGACGAAGTAAATATTCCAGTATTCTATTGGAGAGTAACTTAAAAGAAGACACCACAGGTAAGTATTCTGCTCCACGTTGCATACGAATTAGATTCCTTCGACAATATGATGATGCAATAGCTCCGAACTTAGCAATCATATATACAGGGTGTCCAGAAAAGGACTCCCTGATTTCAAAATTAAATATCTCGAAAACAAAGATCGATAGAGGAATGCAGTAAACGGTATGTTTTCGTGAAAGCTGTAACAAGTTTATACAGCAGTTTGAAATAATAGTTACAAAAGCTGCTAACAGGTGCCGCTGTACGCTGTACAGCTCATATCAGCATACATAAGTGAAATAATCGTATGAAAACACTCTTTTCAAACAATCACATCACAATGTTTTCCAAATGTTCACCATTGGCACTACAGAGGTGGCGCAAACGAAGAATGAAATTCGCCATCACATTTGGTAGTGTCTCAACCGAAATGGATTCACATGCCACAGAGATCGCCCATTCAAGCTCGTCCAGCGCGGCGGGATGCTTCGGGTAGACCATGTCTTTCACTGTGCCCCATAAAAAAGTCACAGGGAGTCAAATCCGGCGAATACGGAGGCCAATCCATGCTTGCAACAGTAAATTTGGGATATTCCAAAGCAATGACTCGATTCCCGAAGTATTCCTCAAGAAAGCGAATCACTTGTTCGGTCCGATGTGGTCAGGCTCCATCTTGCATAAACCATTCAGTACCTGGTCGATCCTCTAACGCTTGCTGTGTGGCGACAAATTGTTCCAAAATTGCAACGTAACGTGCACCGATGACCGTTTCTCGAATGAAAAAAGGGCCAATAATGCCTCTGCTGCATACTGCAGCCCACACAGTAACTTTAGGAGAATACAGATGTTTCACTTCACACCAATATGACTTTTCGGAACCCCAAAATCGTCAGTTCTGCTTATTAACGTATCCATTCAGGTGGAAGTGTGCTTCTTCTGTAAACCAGATGCAGCCAACATCAAATCCTTAACTATGAATCATTGTGAGCATCTGATTAGCAAAGGCAACCCTTTGTTTCATAGCTTGTACGGGTATGGCCTGGCGCGTTTGAATTTTGAATGGAAAGATGTGTAGGCTCTTTCTCAGAATTTTATGCGTGCTGGAACGCTTCAAACCAGTCTCAGATGCAATTCTACGGACGGATGACATTGGATTTCGCTGAATAATTCAAGAAACTGTGGCAATATTTTCAGGCGTAACTGCGGTTTGCTTGCAGCCAACATGCCCCACTAGATCATCAGTTACGCTGCCTGTTCGTTGAAATTTTGCGAAGAGCATACGAATGGTTTTCGGATCGGGTCCTTTTGGAACATTAAATCGTGCTTGAAAACTTCGCCTTGTTGCCGTAGGACTCTCTTCTAACCTGTGGTACTCTAGCACCAGAAAAACGCGTTGTTCAATGGAGTACATGGTTTTAATCTCTTCCTTCGGTACGCTAACCTCCTTTCACGTTTCAATAGTGGAACTGATCGCTCTGGGCTTCGGCTCTCTATTTATACTAGGCATTACGTATGGCGATTACAGCGCCATCTGTTAGCAGCTTTTGTAACTATTATTTCAAACTGCTGTATAAACTTCTTACAGCTTTCACAAAAACATACCGTTTACTGTATTCTTCTATCGATATTTGTTTTCGAGATATTTAATTTTGAAATCAGGGAGACCTTTTCTGGACACCCTGTAACTGAGCCGTAGCGTCGATCTCCAACGACTCATCTTTGGCTCGTCCGCTTGAATGTATCGCGAGTGGTGTCTCTGGAGTGGAGAGAGGCAGTGGCGTAACTAAGGGGGGGGGGATGAGGGGGATGGAACACCTTCCCCCCCAGAACGCGAAAAGAAAAAAAAAAAAAAAAAAAAGAAGAAGAAGAAAGAAATCTTATAACAGCAATCTGGTAAAGGTAAAGATTGGAAACTTGGGGTGTTTTACCATAAGCTTTCATTGGATGGGAGTCAATTAGTTTCTTCTACGGGAGTGATAGATGGTAGTCTGTCTGGAAACTGACTAAAATTTTGCTCGTCAAGCAGATCTATTCCCCCCCTCCCCCTAAAAAAGCCAAGTCCTAGTTACGCCACTGGAGAGAGGAGTGGCATTAAGTTTGGCGGCGGGAACGCGGAAAGGAAAGGGCGGAAGAGTGCGTCTTGTGGTGATGCTGCGACAAGGCTGAGTCTACAGCTTGTGTGTTGTTGTTGTTGTTGTTGTTGTTGCTGGATTGCGATGATAGGTGTCCGGCACTAGATCTGGCTGGACGACGAGTAACACGAAAGGACACAGTGAAACACGTCCATATAGCGTGTTCCATTTATTTTATCCCCAGTAAATAAATGTCGATGAGCTTCAGACATTTGTTTGAGTGTAGCGAGGCGCTCCATTCGCACTACTCGAGATACCAGATGTACAAGATATTTTTGTTCAAAATATGGAATAATTTTGTTGTGTTTCATAATTTTTTGTGTATGAGGCCCCATATGTGAGAGCGTATGCTATGATATGTTCCCACTGACCCCGCTTGCGCAGAATGAATGTGACTTGTGCACAAAACAGTTTAAACAAGCGTTAGCCGCGCCTCGTTGCTCTTGCCGTCTGCTGGTCCAAACAGCATGGCAGCAGTTGCCTATGGTGCTGATCAAGTTCTGCCAACTCCCAGGCAGAGGCAAATCTTTAGCAAAGATGTTTAGCGAAGGTTCCCATTCACTCCCCTTGTCCGGTGTGCACATTAAGTTTGCCTACCTGTCGAGTTAAGCATTACATAAGATTAAACTTTTTAAATTTTAATTTTAAAAATACATTAATAATTACACAGATTATTGGATGTCACAGTTTTCTTCGATATATTAGCCGTTAGATAAGTGGCGTGGAACAGGTAGGGTCTGAGTCTCGGGATAGCGTTTTAGTAATATACACTGCCTGGAAAAATAATAAATAATTAAATAAGAATAAAAAGAAATAAATTGATGCACACAGTAGTGGTCCAACATTGTCCTGCTTCGGTATACTTGCATACCGCTGATGTCTACGTAGATGTGTAGAACACACCAAGAGTGCATTCCTGATGTCACCGTCTTGTTATTGCGAAATTGTTACCAGTCAACTGCGACGAATTAGACAGTAAAGCAGGGCGTTTACGTACAGTTCGAAGCACCGCGACTCCTCGCATACCACTTAGCCAACATATCGACCAACTGAATGCATTTGACAGAGGGGGTATTGTTTGAATTGAATGAACTGACCCACCCCATACGCCTCTGTGCAGGACGTATGCCTTTATATACCTAGATGAAGTTAACGAGAAATCTTGTAAACTGCCAGCCCTTTCGTAAGTAATAAAGAGTTAACCGATTTCGTGGCATAAACTGGTTTCGTGGCATTAACTGCTACTCGAAATAGGACCTCACCAAAGAATAAACTGCTTTCAAAATTCTCTCTTGCCGCTGGCGAGGCTAATGTGCACTTTGCATGTTTGTTTACGGACAGCTCTCGATGTCAAAAGCAAAAATTGAAAATTATTCTGGTGGGCGCGCTGCTCGCTGTGGGGGAGGGAACTTCTGGCCTCAGAACGCAAATAGGCTGGCGCGCCGTGCAAACAGAGGCGCTGGAGTGCAGGCACTGCAAATAGCAGCAGGCGGGAACTATCGCCAAATATTGCCCTTTAATTATAAATCGTGTGCTCAGTAGAGGGAGCAGGCAGCCGCGTGTACTACGAATGAATCCAGTTTTACAAATACGTGCCACGAGCCATTGTAAGGGGCATGGTGGGAGGTACAGTCTAACATTCATGTATATACTCGATAATTGTTTCGAACTATTTAATGTTTGTTTTTGCTGTAATCGATATATAAAATTTGAGGTGCCAATCGTGAATTATGATGATGTGTTATCTTATTTGGAGTATTTGTAGAGTTAAAATTGATATTTGTGTACCTCAATTATACAGTATTTTGATGGTAATGTTATATGTCATAAATGTAAAAAGATTGAAGTCTGGTTCAAACGCAGGGTACTTCCCCGTTGCTGACGTGGAAGGCGCCAAGTTGTGGCGAATAGAAAGTGGCAGGGATACGGACAGTGTGGCTTAACCCTATAGTGACCAGTGGGAACTATGGTTCCCACTTGTTTTCGCTATAAGTTCAGTGGTAGTCTGTGTGGTGTCGCACAAGTACAAAGTGCGCGCCACCTACTTTCGCCGCGCGCCGCCATGCACGCACGGCGCGGCGTTCTTACGACGACAGCCACGAGCGCCCTCTGCTGCAACCCCGCTCGTGGCCACCACGGAAAGACATCGTTCACTTGGGACTGAGATAGCAACCAGTTAGGACCTTCGTAATCGGATAGGCACCAGTGAAGACTTGGCTATCAGTTAGGCACTAGGCAGGACTCTAGCTCAACTATGTATCTGCAGTACTCTGTAAAAGTTAAGTATTGTATAAATTCTGTTCAATATATATCTCATTCTAATTTACTCTAGTGTTTCTAGTTTCTGGCTGCTCCCCTCCGTACCTGCACCAGCGTGCTATCTTTATTCCTGTGTCGGTCTCATTCCACTCGGCCACCGACACCTACGACGGAAACGAGACACAAAAGCGGCGACGAGGCTGGGACACAAAAGTCTGTGTTCCCACTTTTAAACTGTGCCATCTCTGTTAGAGTGTGCTAACTACATAAGTTATAGATTGTCAACAGGCGCGCGAAGTGGTTTCCTGCATTGTTAGTCAATGCAGAAGCGCAGTTTATGTGGGAAAACAACCTACTGTATCGACAGTAACAGCGTTTTTTCTATAGCGTGCTTTCCTTATGCGTGTGAAACAACTTGCGTTGTATTTGTCTGCTTTTATATTTACGAGGGAGTTAGTATACGTGTATATCAGCTACGCGAAAGATATGCTGTAGATCGTTGTTCATGTAAGTGGTGGCACAGACTATTTTTCTTTCTTGTAGATTTGGCAGTTGTCAGTGCCCTACATTATGTAAAAGTTACAGAAGACAGAAGCAAACCAGTTAACATTTAGGTAGCATTTGGCAAGGCAGCTCATCTCCGGCTTCACAAGTTGTAAGCGAAGAGCAAGGTTCATTCATTTTCAGACACCAAAAAGAGACGTGTCTGGAGTTCCAGATGAATTTCGTCTGGCGAAAGTTGGAACTCATTTGCCAACAAAAGATACTACAAACAGAAGGTGCCTCCACTGTAGCACCAAAATCAAAGAAAAGAGGACGTAAATAATATGTAGCAACTGTCGTTTACCTTTGTGTGTAGCAACATGCTTCTCGAATTTGCATAGTACGTCACCTTAGTGAACTCAATGGACGATATGAACTAATAAAGAAGTAAATGAAATGTTTAATATGCTTTTTCTACTAAAAAATAAAATATATACATTTTTTTAAAAAATAATCAAGTCCAGTTACTCAAAATTTCGGTGGGAACAGTAGTTCTCTCAAAATTTTTTATACCCGTAGGCTACACTTTCACTTTCGAGATTTAAAATATGATTTTTTGTATGGCTACTTTGGCCAATAAAGTATTCATAAAAAGTGTACAACTCATGGAAGTAATTTGGTCACAAAAGGGTTAACGGGAGAGTCGAGTGTAGACAGCTAGTGAGTGAGCACATATGAGGCGAGACGTAAGCGAAGCAGCAAAGCCGAGGCTTGGGCTTGTATGAAGAGTTTCCAAAAATTAGCCTAGAATGCTGGTAGACTGTCTATTCTATCGTGGCACTGAATAATTGGCACACTGTAAATTTATTCATCGCCAAGAAGAGAATATAGTGCCACACAGCAACAGCCACGATTGACGTCCATTCGTCTCTAGTTGGGCAATCACGCAAATGCTCGTCCGCAGCACGGCGTACTTGATAAGGTTATGTACTTTTAGAATTGTAGCGTGAATAGATGAGACGAAAAGTAATGACTTGTTTCAATAATCAGTGACTCGAATTAGTGATACCCATTTGTTTTTCCCTATCACTTACCTTGTCAGGGTCCTATCCTAGTGTGTAAATGGCCGAGTGTCCTAAATAAGAACAGATTAAAAATTAAATAATATTCTTAATGAACTCATTAATAATTTGAAGTGATTAGTTTCATTTTTGTAGTAGGTAACTGAATAGTAGTAAGAGACTGTTGCTGTTTGTTTCATTGTACTTCATACTTCAAATTGAATTTTACGAGGAACTATTAAAATAAAGTAATTAAAGTAACAGAAAATAATTTAAAGTGTCGGTATTGACCAGTTGGTAATCGAAAATTATTGTTTTCAATCAAGAGCACAGTATATTTTTCTCTCTCTTTTGTTTTATAAAAGCCAAATTAATGACAATAGTAGTTATTGAAAGTGACAAACATAGCTTAAAGAAACCGCAAAAATAGTTAATGTGTTAAAAATTAATACTACCGTTGAAAAGTGTACTATACCAGTTTCAGGGCTGTTACCATTTCTTTAGAAAATCTATCAGTAAAATACTCGTAAAATTATTTATATAATGCTTAATCAAAAGGTAGTTCAATATGGATTTGTGGTTGGTAATTTTGTGTAGTTTACCTGTGCAATCCAGAATTGACTGAACTAGGGGCATCTGTGTCATAAAATTCTTTGTTGTTTGATAAAGTGCAAACACTTCTTTATATTTAAGTAGTAAACAAGTGATTTCGTTTGCCTTGTCTTACCTATTGCTTTCCATAGAGATCATAGTGTTTTTTTTATTCTACCATAAACACTTTCTACTTGTTGTACCTAGTTGTTTTAAAGTAATATTTACAACATATTTGAATCCGGCTCTGAATAATAGTTTGAACATGTTATTGCTTAATCACCCTGTCGGCCGCACAAATATCATTAAGTAAACTGATGAATTCTCGTACACAGCACTTTGTTCCTGTTTAGCAAATAGTCTGTCCAAAGTCCGATACGAATCAAAAGTGTCTTATTGTTAAGTACACACACGGTGAAATAAAAAATTCCCACACCGTTGTGTTCCCTTACATCTGCTTTAGACGCGGTTTTATCGTGTTTGGAGTGATTGATAGTTAAACCCGGTACCCATTTTTTGTCCTATTCCCTATGGGCCCTGAGCGAGGAATACTGTATGTAAACCTCAGTTGGCTCGCCGATGTCTCTTACCAACAGCACAGAGAGGATACGGAAGCGAAACAAGAGGGCGGCTGTTTTGATCTGTATGCAGTCAAGCGTTGCGAACGACGCCAGATTGAAACCGAGTAAACGTCGAACGACAGCTGCTTACTAATAAGGTTCGAAATGGACAGTTTTGCTAAAAGACAACATTTAGTCGATCAGATTAGCTCCGTCTCGCAAAAAATGTCCCTTTCAACTGTAGAAGTAAGCAGCTATCGTTAGGCATTTACTTGCTTTCAATATGGCGTTGAGCTTAGCACTTGGCAGCATACAAAGTACATGGATTCCATCAGAACTAATTTTGATGCAACAGGCTTAACATCAAACTTTGCATCAATGTTAGGGTATGGTGGAGAAGTTCGATATCGGAGACTATGCTTCTGGCTGAACGCTGAAAGGCAGAATCAGTCTTAAATTTAAACGCATTTACTCATTCATGTTTATTATATAATAATAATTCACCCACATCATCACTCTGCCTATTCTTCCGTTGATGTGAAGGGTTCCACTCCTTGGTACGCAGTCATCATGCCAATTTGCTCCATAACGTCTCTGATATGAGACTTTTATGACAGCACTCATAATACTGCCCCGCAGAGTAAGAACTGCGTTCACTCCTGATGAAGGCTTTTACATAGTTTCAAAGAAAATATAATTTTTTTAATCAGATTGTGTGTTATAATCGGTAAAAAATTCCGGCAACCGTCAAAGACAAATTTTACATGAAATTCCGTCTAATCTATCCAGTTGCCAACACTGCTTCCAAAGCTTCACATTTAATTATTATTGTACTTCAGGCACCAGTTGTCAATAATGAAATATATATGTCAACAAGACATGTTTCGGGACGACGTTATATCATTATCAAGTTCTGTAAAACAAGGAAACGTTGAATAATAAGGGCATTATATACAAACGACTGTACCAACAAATATTCCAATGAAACTAACCTACCTACCATAAAACTTATCTGCCGCTAGGAGGCATCGTCAAACACAATAGCCGTGTATGTACATTGTCAAAAATAAGACTTTGCGCAGTACCACATATTTGTCTGATGGCGGCACGTTGTGCACTAACGGACAGCTGATCTAACTTCAAAGATTGTCCATATGTTTAACCTCTGTCATTTGTGGCCAAAGATATTCCAATTAAGATACCTAACATTATTCATAAAATCAGTCATTAAATTAAAGGATTTTTTAAACGGAAATACGCTCCAAATTTGTCAGTGAAGTTAAAAGCACGAAGTCTATATTTAATACATGCACACACATCAGTGTTTCTCGGGGAGGAGGTTGCTAAAATGTGCCCAGTGATGGTTTTTAGTCAGTTCTGTCTTTTCGTTGAGCATGCTGCTGGAATCCTCTCTCAACGCACAAAATATCTCAATTTCTTCTAGATTTGATAATAACCAACCTTTATTATGAAATATCGAAGAAATTGAGATCTTTTGTGCGTTGAGAGAGGATTCCAGCAACATGCTCAACGAAAAGACAGAACTATCTAAAAATCATCACTGGGCACATTTTAACAACCTCCTCCTTGAGAAACACTGAGGTGTATGCATGTATTAAATATGGACTTCGTGCTTTTAACTTCACTTGTGTTATGGCGTCTACACAGATGCTTCACATTTAAGTTTTACTGTCGTCTCTGTTACCCTTTTATGTAGCTGTCTTCCTCAATCTTGAATAAGTGAAAAAATTTATTTCTGTGATCGATGTATTGCTCTGGAACAAAGGAAGAGTAAAATATTACATTAGCACAATGTGTAATACGACCGTATGCCATTCGAACACGTAGTGATGGTCGTGTGGGCGACGCACGTATGCCGTACGGGCTCAGCTTTTCCATCACCATCATTGAGCTTTTCCATTCGCTGAAATTTTGTTAGTCTGCGAGTTACACGGCTGCCGGCTGCAGAGTAGCCGTAGCAGCTCATACTTTATTCACCAGACACAATAGCAGTAGACGTTTGCCAACTGTCACACGTACAAGCGGAATGTTTGTGATGATTACACTTGAACGTCTGAGCACAATTGTACTTTCCGTTCACTGTACCCTCGTAATTCTCTGAGAGCGTGTGCAGTAAAAAAGATGAGAGAGTCTATCGTTAACATGAACTTCTAGACACTTTATTTGAGAAAGGGAAGAATGATTATGATGTTGACACTATTGAGGGAAAGAATAATTACGTGCCGGGGTGTGGTTCAAGTGACAATTTTGCTAACAATTTCCTCTTTAACCTCAGAGTTTTGTTGCAAATGTAATTGAACAATATGTGATTTAAACAAAATACTTTTTTCGTTTCGGCTAATTTACGTTATGATTTTACACACGAGATAAAGATCCGCAATTAACAGAAAATGGTGTAGCAAAACAAGTATGACCGTAAATATAAAACATGAAATAAGTAATCAAAATATCCACGGGTGTACTGCCGGTCTGTAGTGTCCAACGGGCACAATATTTCGGCGATCATACATGTCGCCATCATCAGGTGAACTGACGGACTGAGCTCCTGGAAACGCGCCGGCACGGAGGTCCACACGCTACGGCTGCTCGAAGGGAACTGGGTTCTAGCCCGGTAGCGGGCCATTTAAATACCCGCGGCCCGCGGAGCGACCCCTCCGCGGTCCGCGCCCCGCGCCGCGGCCGCGGCCGCGCAGTGGAACCGATTGCGCCGGCATCTGAGAAGACGTCGGTGTGAGGGCTCTGTCCGCCGTGGTCGTCACTTCGTTACGTTTGCTAGATTTACTCTTAATTAACCCAATCGCTGGTTCCCAAGCTTTGCTAAGATTATAGCCAGAGTCACGGTTTATGAGGTCGTCACTTGTGCGAATTTCAATGGCCTCTCTAACGACGCAGTCCCAGTATCTCGACGTCTGTACCAGAATCCTAGTGTGTTCATACTCCATGGCGTGATTCTCCGACAAACAATGTTCAGCGACCGCCGACTTGCTCGGATACATCAATCGTGTGTGCCTCTGGTGTTCAACGCATCGATCCTCGACGGTACGCATCGTCTGTCCAATATATGACTTTCCACACTGACCCGGAATCTGGTACACGCCCGCCTTCCTCAAACCGAGATCATCTTTAGCGCTCCCCACCAGTGCACGAATTTTATTCGGCGGACAAAAAACAGTTCCAACCTGGTGTTTTCTCAAAATGCGGGCGATCTTCCATGAGAGTGCGCCGGTATATGGAACGAACGCAGTGCCTACATCCTCCCTTGCGTTTTCATCCGTTTCCACAGGTTGTGTTGTAGTGGTTGGGCGGAGAGCCCGCTGAATCTGCCACTCTGAGTACCCATTTTTTCGAAATACAGTTCTCAGGTGTTCCAATTCCTGGGGTAGACTCTCTGCGTCGGAGATAGTGCGCGCCCTGTGTACTAGAGTTTGAAGTACCCCATTCCTCTGTGAAGGGTGGTGGCAGCTGTCTGCGTGTAAATACAGATCAGTGTGCGTTGTCTTCCGATATACACTATGACCCAGGGTGCCGTCAGCTCTTCTCTTGACCAAGACGTCAAGGAACGGCAATTTACCCTCCGTTTCAGTCTCCATAGTGAATTTGATGTTGGGGTGTATGGAGTTCAGATGTGTAAGGAAGTCAAGGAGTTTATCCATACCATGTGGCCAGATGACGAAAGTGTCGTCCACATAACGGAAAAAGCAAGTAGGTTTCCAGAAAGATGATGCAAGGGCTTCCTCCTCGAAATTCTCCATGTATAAATTTGCGACCACAGGGGAGAGTGGGCTACCCATGGCGTCTCCCTCCGTTTGTTCGTAGTATTCGCCATTGAAAAGAAAATACGTGGAGGTCAAGACATGCCTAAAAAGTTCGGGGGTCTTCTCGTCAAATTTCTGACCAATCAAATCTAGTGACTCTCGAAGGGGCACCCTCGTAAACAACGAAACGACGTCAAAACTTACCATGATATCCGACTCATCCAGCCTGAAGTTGTTAAGGCGTTTCACAAAATCCACGGAATTAAGTATGTGATGAGGGCATTTACCCACATAAGGACTTAATATTCCCGTCAAGTATTTGGCCAACAAATATGTAGTTGCCCTGATGTTACTGACAATGGGACGTAACGGCACCCCATCTTTGTGAACCTTAGGGAGTCCATAAAGTCTTGGCGGTACCGGACCTTGAGGTAAAAGTTTCTTGGCGACACCCTCCGGTAAATCCGCATCCTTGAGAAGCGCCCTCGTCTTGTTTTCCACCTTCTTTGTGGGGTCAACGCTGATCTTCCGGTAGGAATCGTCATTTAGCAGGCTCTGCATCTTTTCAGTGTAGTCCTTATGGGAGACAACAACCGTAGCATTGCCTTTGTCAGCCGGTAAGACAACAATATCAGGGCGCTCCCTCAGGTCACGAATGGCCGCCCTCTCTTTAATAGTGATGTTTGACTTCGTGGGCTTGGATTTCGTCAATGCACGACAAGTTTCACGACGTATTTCCTCAGCTGAATCAGGCGGAAGTCGAGCTGCAACCTGTTCAACAGCACTAATAATTTCTGCGACAGGTGTGAACTTGGGGGTAGGAGCAAAGTTGAGTCCTTTCTCTAAAACTGAGACCGCATCATCACTCAACTCCATGCCACTCAGATTGATGACGGTCTTGCACGGAACCTGCAGAGGTGGCTTGTCAAGGAGGCGTGAGAACTTAGCTGTTTGACGTCCCGTTGCCTTCTTATGGGCGGAATCGGCTGCAACCGAAGTAACACCATCAATCCAATCCCGCACACTGATCTGTATTTACAGGCAGACAGCTGTCACCACCCTTCACAGAGGAATGGGGTACTTAAAACTCTAGTACACAGGGCGCGCACTATCTCCGACGCAGAGAGTCTACCCCAGGAATTGGAACACCTGAGAACTGTATTTCGAAAAAATGGGTACTCAGAGTGGCAGATTCAGCGGGCTCTCCGCCCAACCACTACAACACAACCTGTGGAAACGGATGAAAACGCAAGGGAGGATGTAGGCACTGCGTTCGTTCCATATACCGGCGCACTCTCATGGAAGATCGCCCGCATTTTGAGAAAACACCAGGTTGGAACTGTTTTTTGTCCGCCGAATAAAATTCGTGCACTGGTGGGGAGCGCTAAAGATGATCTCGGTTTGAGGAAGGCGGGCGTGTACCAGATTCCGGGTCAGTGTGGAAAGTCATATATTGGACAGACGATGCGTACCGTCGAGGATCGATGCGTTGAACACCAGAGGCACACACGATTGATGTATCCGAGCAAGTCGGCGGTCGCTGAACATTGTTTGTCGGAGAATCACGCCATGGAGTATGAACACACTAGGATTCTGGTACAGACGTCGAGATACTGGGACTGCGTCGTTAGAGAGGCCATTGAAATTCGCACAAGTGACGACCTCATAAACCGTGACTCTGGCTATAATCTTAGCAAAGCTTGGGAACCAGCGATTGGGTTAATTAAGAGTAAATCTAGCAAACGTAACGAAGTGACGACCACGGCGGACAGAGCCCTCACACCGACGTCTTCTCAGATGCCGGCGCAATCGGTTCCACTGCGCGGCCGCGGCCGCGGCGCGGGGCGCGGACCGCGGAGGGGTCGCTCCGCGGGCCGCGGGTATTTAAATGGCCCGCTACCGGGCTAGAACCCAGTTCCCTTCGAGCAGCCGTAGCGTGTGGACCTCCGTGCCGGCGCGTTTCCAGGAGCTCAGTCCGTCAGTTCACCTGATGATGGCGACATGTATGATCGCCGAAATATTGTGCCCGTTGGACACTATAGACCGGCAGTACACCCGTGGATATTTTGATCATCAAATACGCCGGGAGAAACTGAAGAATCACATGAAATAAGTATACCCTTGTGGAATTATTTCTTGTTTTTATTTCTTTTGGAAACCTATGTGATATATGTCCTATTTTAATCCATACCCAGCAATATCTCTGGATCTCTCATGCAGCACAATTCTGCAAAACAGTCTGTAGTAAAAGTTGAAGGATGGAATGATTCTCTCTAAATGGCCATGAACCTTGTTTTCAAGATCAAACCAAGGTCAAGTTCATTTTTTTTCTAATTATAACCCGTATTTTTAATTCCATATTTGTATTCTACGTGAAAAATACGCATTTTTGTAAGGCTCATTTTTTCCCCCAGAAACCAATGTTTTGTCGCCAGGCGACACGTCGTTGTAAGTTTCTCGGGTTACCAGTATCTCAACAACGAAGCGAAATTGAGAAAAATATTCAGCGGAAATCTTGTATGGTTTCTGAACTCTGTCCACGGGTGAAATTTTCGTGAACTTGAAAGGGCCTTGAAATTGTTCAGTGGTGATTATCCTGAAGGCAAATACCGTTGGAATTAGCAGAAGCCAGGGTGCACCACTTGCAGGGTGCAGAATGAGAGAGCAGCATTGTGCCTGTGACGGCACAGTCCGAGAAGAGAAGGGTGAAGGTTTGAGGCTAAATAATAATCATTATTGTCGGGGAATTTGCAATCATGTCTGGGGGTTCAGAGAAATTTTACCTATGGAGAGTGAAAATTTCTCGGCTTTGCTCATTTAGAATGACGCTTGACTGGCGCGACTCTCATAACATTTTATATTATGGACTTAGAAAAAATATGTGTTAAGAAATTTAGAAAAATTCCACTTCTTCGAACTCTGATTAATTTCGCCTAATAGACTCAGAGCAATCTGGTCTCGCGAGACTAATAAGTTCCTAAGAAGTGAATTTTTTCAAATCCGTACAGGCAAAATTATGATCAACACGAATGTTTGGAGCCAAAAAAAAAAAAAAAAAAAAAAAAAAAAAAAAAAAAAAAAAAAAAAAACACTGAGTCATCTTGTCTCGCAATCGACTTTCTCGCGTCCGTCTTTCGTTTCTGCCTTCTTTTGATATTTGATAAGGACGGATTACGTTCCAGTATTCATTATTTTATTATTTACGTCAATAGCGAGGTATGGAAAGGTGCCCCTTGAAAGACACCTAAGTAATTCTCTGACAGAGCACACGTGAATACTGTAGTATGTTTTGGCCCCAAGTAATGGCGTAAACAGCAGCGGGCATGTATAAACAAACGGGTCACGTAACACTGTAATAAACAAGTTGTCCTGCAACACCTATATTGGATATTTCATTGAAGCGAAAACCTACGAAAACCAATAATAGCAATAATGATCATGCAATTTATTTTTCGACTCTCCGCCGCGGCAGTTTAGCCGTGCGTACTGGGGCGCTGTGCTGTGGTGCGCGCGGCTGTTCGCCGTCGAGGGTTCGAGTCCCCCCTAGGGCATGGATGTTTGTGTTGTCCTTAGATTAGTTTACCTTGGTTTAAGTAGTTTGTAAGCTACGTAATAATAGCCTAGAAGTTGAGTCCGACAGATTCACAAACATTTGATTTGAATTTTTCGACTCTAATCTGTTCCAAATAGTGAGAATGTTGGCGAGAGTCGCGATAATTTAGCAGCAGCGCAAAGATTTTGTGCCGAAAGATATCCCAATGCCCGTAACCCGCGACGGTTACAATGAGGACTCTGGTAAGACGATCTGAAAGAGGGACCTTGAAAAGGCAGAGACGAAAGGCGGGTCCGAGAGGTGATTGCGCTGGGAGTTCGTGGTATCGTCGCTGAAGATCCACACATTTCGACTCGTCAGGTTCAGTGAATGCATGTCGTGCTTCGATCAACGGTATCTCGTGTTTAAGGTACTTTAAATTCCACCCATATCGCTCACAAATCACCCAAGCAATTGAGCCTGGGGATCCTGAGAGACGCCTGGCATTTTGTCGATAGGCCGAACCGCAAATACGTCGTTATCAGTTTTTCTTCGCACGCATTCTCTTTACAGACGAGATAAACTTCGACAACGTGGGAGCAGTCAATCTCCATAACGCACACTACTGGGCGAAAGCAAATCCTCGCTGGTAACGAGATCACCGAACACAAGGCCGGTCGTCAGTCAATATCTGGGCGGGCATAGCTGGAGATTAAGTGATAGATCGTGATTTTTATGGCAAACGTAGAACGGCTTGAGCTATCTTCATATTTTCGAGAATCTGGTGCCTCCTTTACTAGAAGGTACCCAGATGGACATACGAGCACGTATGTGGTTTGAACATGACATCACACCTTACCTATCAGAAGGAACCTTAATGGAACTTAACCAATCGATGGATTGGTATCGGTAGTGCAATTCGCAAATTCCCGCCAAGATCGCCAGACGTAACACCATTGTCCTTGTTATTACGGGGAGCTGTCAAACACTCCACTCTCCCGACGGAGATATGAGAGAGACGATTGTGGCCGCTATGCAGACAATCACCCGTCAGAAATTCAAAGTAGCCTAGCCCACTTAACCAGCAGCGAGTGCAAATGTTGACTAGGCAAAATGGGCAATTGATCGAGCATCTGAAATCCTTAAATTTCCAGTGAGAACCTTTATGTCGATGCCATAATACGTCTGACCAGTGATTCAAATGTTTAAATGTTTGTAGAGCTTATGGGACTTAACTACGGGCCGGCCGCGGTGACCGAGGGGACTGAGGCGCTCCAGTCACGGTCTGCACGGCCACTACGATCGGGGGTTCGAATCCTCTCTCGGGCATGGATATTTGTGCCGTCCATAGGATTAGCTAGTTCATAAGTAGTTTGTAAGTTTAGGGACTGATGACCCCTTAGTTAAGTCCCATAAGGTATACAAATATTTGAGCATTTCAACTTAACTACGGGGTCACCAGTCCCTAAACTTACAAACTACTTATGAAATAGCTTACTCTAAAGACGGTACAGACATCCAAGAGCCGGTCGCGGTGGCCGAGGGGACTGCGGCGCGTCAGCCACGGTCTGCACGGCCACTACGGTCGGGGGTTCGAATCTCCCCTCGGGCATGGATATTTGTGCCGTCCTTAGTAGTAGCTAGTTCGTAAATAGTTTATAAGTTTAGGGACTGATGACCCCGTAGTTAAGTCCCATAAGCTCTACAAACATTTGAACATTTTTTGACATCCATGCCCGAGGAGGGATTCGAACCCCCGACCTCAGCGGCCGTGCAGACCGTGACTGGCACACCGCAGACCACTCGGTCACCGCGGCCGGCTCTGATCAGTGAACCAACACACACATAACACAGCTTCACAATGAAATAAATGATCTACATCCAAAAATCGATTTCACATTGGAAGCAGAAACAGACAACACACTGAATTTTTTGGACATCACCATAAAAACAGTAAACAACACTCATGAATTCACAATATCCAGAAAAACAACCACGACGAGTACCACCGTCCACCGTTTGTTTATCAAATCACCGGTGACACACGAGCAGACAAGGTACAGACTCTTGCACAACGCCGGCCGCGGTGGCCGAAGGGACTGAGGCGCTTCAGTCACGGTCTGCACGGCCACTACGGCGGGGGTTCGAATCCCCCCTCGGGCATGGATATTTGTGCTGTCCTTAGGATAAGCTAGTTGATAAGTAGTTTGTAAGTTTAGGGACTGATAACCCCGTAGTTAAGTCTCATAAAAAAAAAAAAAAAAAAAAAAAAAAAAAAAAAAAAAAAAGATCTTGCACAACAGACGAAAGAGATGTCCATTAAAATTATCCGGGCTGTTTTGCCGTGATCGGTTGAATTTGTTTACAAAACCCAACGTTTCGTCCCCTTCTGCGGGAAACAATCTCAAGGGGGCCTGCATGATTGCAGGTCCAACAAATTCAACCGACCTCGGCATAACAGCCCGGATAATTTTAATGGACATGACATTTCCGACCGTGAAAATCTACATTTTACTATCAGACTAAATAGAACACCCATAAACAAAGAAAACTACACACAAGACCTTAACACAATAAAACAAATAGCATTGGAGAATGGTTATGACACTCATTAAATACGAGGGGGAGTTGGAAAATAAGTTTCCCCTGTCGACTGTGGTCAGAGTTGCGTATGAAAGGAAAAAAAAATAAAAAAATAAAATGAGACATTAAAGATAAGACATATCTTTATTTTTCTACATAATTTCCAAGTACATTGAGACGTTTGTCATACCGCTTTATAGGCTTCAAAAAGCCGTCCAGGAGAAATTAGGGCTTTGCATACGGAAGAAGCGCTGAACGTCTTGTTTGACGTCAGCGTTGCTTCCGAAACGCCTTCCGCCGAGAGTCTGGAACTAGATGGAAGTCACTTGGTGCGAGATTAGGGCTGTATGGCGGATGGTGTAGGCGCTCCCAACAAAGAGTTGTAATGTGGTTTTGCGTTGCCGACGCCGAGTGTGGTCGCGCATTGTCATCCAACAGCAGAACGCCAGGTATGAGAAGGCCAGGCCGCTTTTTCCGAATCACCTCTTCCAATATTAACAGAGTGGTACAGTACCGCGCAGCACTGATTTTTGCATCCTCCAAAACGTCCAGCAACAAAACTACTTGGGCGTGAGGTGAGTAGCACTTTACCTGCAGAACTTCTTTCGGACAGGTGATGACGGATGTTTCCACTCCAAGGATGCGGTCTTCGATTCGGGCGCGTAAGGGTGGACCCACGTTTCATTTCCAGTCACAATTCGAAACAGAAAGTCATTGCCACATTCATGGTCGACCTTTACCAAATAGTGTATCGGAGTTTTGCACGTGCGCGTTCACCTGCTGTGTCGTCTTCCGCCCAAAGCCGTTCAACGCTTCTTCTGTTTGCAATGCCCTGATTTTTTCCTGGGCGGCTTCTTAAAGCTTATAAAGCGGTTTGATAAATGTGCCATTGTACTTGGAAATGAAGTTGAAAAATAAAGATATGTATTATCTTTAATGTCTTATTCTATTTTCTTTTCCTTTCTGCCCACAGTCCACAGGGGAAACTTATTTTCCAACTCACCCTCGAAGAAAGACTAAACCAACAAATATGCCAAGAAAAAGTAAAAGTAATGAACACGACACATACACAGTAGACCACACACAATACAGAAGAACACAACACCTGACAAGGACAACATATAGGACACAACAGCACAATACACAAAAGGAAACAAATGGCACATACTCACCTACAACAATACAATAATTCACTGGATAGGCAACATATTAAAGAAACAGGGCCTCCAAATATGATACAGGGCGGACAACACAGTACTGAAAAAGTAAGAACACAGATATCACCAACTAATCGTATGAACCCACATGCAACACACATCAATCAGTGTACATAGGACAAACTTGCCGGCTGCGGTGGCCGAGGGGACTGAGGCGCTTCAGTCACGGTCTGCACGGCCATTACGGTCGGCGGTTCGAATCCCCCCTCGGGCATGGATATTTGTGCCGTCCTTAGTCGTAGCTAGTTCATAAGTAGTTTGTAAGCTTAGGGACTGATGACCCCGTAGTTAAGTCCCATATGCTCTACAAACATTTGAACATTTTGAACAAACTTGTAGAAATTTCAAAATCAGATATTCAGAACATCTCAGAGCACTAAAAAGTCACCGTTCCCATAGCACATTTTCAGACCACCTAATAGCCCACTACGACCACCCAACCAAAATAGAAACAGACTTAAAAATATTAAAATCTAGCCACAACATATACCAAAAACTCACGATAGAAGAAAATAACCACAATATGCACAAGTACATTATTTAACAAAAATATTCGAATGTTTGTAGAGCTTATGGGACTTAACTGTGGGGTCATCAGTCCCTAAACCTAAAAACTACTTACGAACTAGCTTATACTAAACACGGCATAAGCATCCATGCCCGAGGGGGAATTCGAACCCTCGACGGGGAACGGCCTCGCACATCGTAGAATAGCGCCTCAATGCGCTCGGTCACTCCGCAGCGGTTCATTATTTAACACATTAAAGGAGCTACACAGAAAGGATGACACACAGTTAAACCGTACACACACACACACACACAAACACACACACACTCACACACACACACATACAACCAGAGAGAGAAAATAAACAAATTTCCCCTGGAGAACAAGTGAACGCCGACTAATAGGTACGCGTTCCAACGAAGTGTACACAGTCGAATTTGGTAAAGTGGGAAGTGATCGAGAAGAAAAAACTTCACAAAATATCTTAATTACTTATGCGTTGGCAACTAAAACGCAGAAAAGAAGGGGTACGACAAGAGAAATCGTAAGTAATAGACAATAAGCGAATGAACAACAGGCGGATGATTGAAATACCCCCACTTACCAATTTTTTTTTTTTTCATACTAGAAATAGCGTTTCAGTCCTCAAACAGATTATTTGGTTGCAGATGACAGTGCTACCAATGTGTAATTATGTAGAAATGATCCTACATGACCACAGAATGTAAAAAAAAGGCAATAAAAATTACAACTCTTAGGTCTAAATTTAAACATAGTATATAATACTAAAATCAATGTATTTTGATTTTTACAGCAATAAATAAATGAAAAAAACCTACTGCTGATGGCACAGAGGTGCAGAAAGCTGTTTGGGTATAAAGTGAAAATAGAGTTTTGCATATCAGGCGGACCTCATAACCAGATTGGGCAACTGAATTTGCAGTCCGTAAAGGGCAAAGAAATGCAAGAAGGAACAGGCAAAAGAATTGCTAGAAGAAAAAATAACATGTTTAAACAAGAATAATTTTTTAAAAATATTATGTTTATCTTTGTTTGACATAAGACAGTAACTTCTTTCGCAAATATAACGGAAAGAAATCACTTCCAAAAGTATCGTGTGTGTGTGTGTGTGTGTGTGTGTGTGTGTGTGTGTGTGTGTGTGTGTGTGCGTGCGCGGGCGTGCGTGTTCCACGTCTCCTAAACTACTGGACAGATTTCAAATAAACTTGGTACACACATTCCTTACCGTCTGTCAACAATCGCTGCGTGGGTAAGGAACACCTACGCCAGGAGATATGACGTCATAAACAATGTGACGCTAAAAGAAACTGACGCATTATGCAACGGGAGAAAAACGAGACTTCATTCTACCACTTTTCAAGAATGAGAGCACTTAGAGACGGGCAGTAAACTTTACATGTAATTGCAAACTTTTATGAAAATTTCTCTCGCTGCTAAACCCAACAAAAGATGAAACGAAAGAAATTTATCGCTTACTACTTCGATGCTGTTCATGTAATAATACTATGGCATTCGGCAATACGTATACATTACTGATTGTATTAACACAATATGCACGCAAACCACTGAATGTATCTACGAAATTACATCATAGTGCGACTCAAAGGTATATTAAATATTTACTACTGCCACAATTAGCAACACATTTCGCATATAGTTTGGTGTTAATTCACTATACATAAATCAAAATTATACTATTGTAGGACACAGTGGTCAGGAGATATGGCTTCAGAAGGATTCAGCCCGTGGACGACGAGTATTTACCGTCGGCCTTGGACAGAGCTGCGTGAAACGGAAACTTCAGGCCGAAATGAAATTATGAAATGTTTGTTAAGCTTAAGGGTCTTAACTGCGCGGTCATCAGTCCCTAAACTTACAAACGACTTATGAACTACCTTATACTAAAGACGACACAAACATCCATGCCCGAGAGAGGATTCGAACCCGCGACCGTAGCGGCCGTGTAGTCTGTGACTGGCGCGCCGCAGACCACTCGGTATTGGTCGAAATTAGCTGTAAGTACAGCTGAAATAAACAGTGTGGCAGAAGGCGATGGGCAAAGAGGAAAAAGCAGATGGACTGGCAGAAGAGTGGAATAAACACGCACTCGGGCAACGCCTGGTACTAACGTTAATGATTTAAATAAAACAAGAAATATAAGAAATATTCAAACTATAAATTGTTTGCGTCCAAAATGCTTGTAATAATGATAAAATAAAAATTTGTTGACTGGAATACACTTTTTCAGATTCTGAAGGTAACAGGGGTAAAATACAGGGAGCGAAGAGCTATATTCAACTTGTACAAAAACCAGACAGCTATTATTATAGAGGCGAAAGGCATGATAGGCTCGCGGTGGTTGGGAAGGGAGAAAGACAGAGTTGTAGCCGTTCTCCCATGTTATTCAATCTGTACACTGAGCAAGCCGTGAAGGATTGCAAGGAGAAATTTGGAGTTCAGGGAGAGCGAACAAAAACCTCGCGGTTTAGTAATTCTGTCAGAGACAGCAAAGGACTTGGAAGAGCAATTAAACGGAATGGACAGTGTCTTGAAAGGAAGGTATAAGATGAACATTAACAAGTGTAAAACAAGGGTAATGGAATGTAGTGTCAGAAAAATCAGACAATGCTGAAGAAATTAGATTAGTTAATGAGACAATAAAAGTAGTAGATTAGTTTTGTTATTTGGGTAGCAAAATAATTTCTGATGGCCGAAGTAAACAAGATATAAAATGCAGAATGGCTATGGGAAGAAAAACGTTTCTTTAAGAAGCGAAATTTGTTCACATCCAATATTATTTAAATATTAGGAAGTCCTTTCTGAAAGCATTTGTGTGGAGTGTAGCATTGTATGGGAGTGAAACGTGGATGATAAGGAGTCCAGACGAAAAGATGATAGAAGCTTTCGAAATGTGGTGCTGAAGACGAATGATGAAGATTAGATGAGTAGATCATGTAACTAATGAGGAGATGCTCAACAGAATTGGAGAGAAAATGAGTTACCGGCATATCCTGAATAAGATAAGACAGGTTGATAGGATACATTCTGAGACAACAAGGAATCGTCAACTTAGGATTAGAAGGAAGTGTGGGGGTAAAAATAGTAGAGGAAGACCGAGGGACGAATACAGTAAGCAGATTCAAAAGGCTGTAGGTTGCCTTACGTGTTCCCAGATGGAGAGGATTTAAGACTACAAGAACAACAACAGCAAAGTATACAGTTCTATGAACATTTTAATTACAAAAATGAATTTATTTTTAAATTTCTATGACTCGTTTAAGCAAAGGTTTGGCAGGGCTACTGTTTATATTTCGTAGCTACTGATTGTTTCTGCTGTACATTTTATGCTACAACCAGAGTGATGAAGGATGGATACCGGATTTTGGGAGCACATCGAGGAATTTATCACCCGAACAAGTTCAGTAAGAAAAGAGTTTGAACCAATCAAACAAGATGATTAAAAACCAGCAAAAAGGGACAAAATTAGACAAACTATGTTTACAGGAAAACTAAGGCAAATAAATAAATAAATAAATAAATAAAATAATAAATAAATAAAGATTTTGCAAGTTAAGATTATAAGTTTGCCTCCTAAAGGAAAAGTTGTGGAAGTAGTTAAAACAAAATAGCAGATGACCATGGCTGGTCGATCACAGGAATAAAAAGGAGGAACCAGCTACCCTGCAACACACTAAAACCTACATCCAAAAAGCTTAGACCAGAGTCCAGACTCATCACAAAATTTACAAACTCTGGCTATACTGCGGCTAAAACAGAGGGCAGAGCACCACCAAGATTCGCCTCTGCCCTCTCAACGCGATACAAAAGACAGGTGATTAATATTTGGTTACAGTTATCTACACGCCACAGGCATATCAGAATGGGGGTTTCTCTCGCTGGAGCAGGAAGACGTGTGTAAAGAGGCGGTGCCCGATCAGGAGGTGTGTAAAGGTACGTTGACACTGGCCACAAGAAAGGCGCCACGAAAAATGCTAGTGTCAATTGAAAATATTTGGGTGGCTCTACTCAACTGTCACCACTCGACAAAGTTCAGGTCATTTGAACTTTGCGGCGCTATTGCTCAGAATCAAAACAAACCGCCGCTATGTTTATTTGAAGGCTATTGACGTATTTGGTGTTTTCGTGTATTTATGGCTACGTTTTACAAACAATGTGCATTTTAATTGCTCATCAAATTAAAGATCTTTCCAAAATATGTGCCTGTAAGTATGATTTGTTGGGTAGCAGTGATAGTTAGACATCGGAATGCAGGACAAATTTTTCATGAGCATTAATTTGCGTAATTTGTGATTTTCTTATACAGTGTATGCTTAATATTCGTGTATGACTAAACAGGTGTTATTGAGTGATTACTGAAGGGAGATTTGTATACAACAGACTATTTAATTCTAGAAATGTATTCAGAGTCTGGAATTGGCATTTTCATTTCTCATAAACACTTGCCACATGGATTTTAGAAAGGAAGTGACAAGGTTCATGTTATAATTTCAGATTGAGTGTATCTGTTAATTAAGGGAATGGACTGTATAACAGTAACTGTAATTAATTAAAAAGTCGTATTTGACTGTGGGCAAGTGTAGGTAGCTATATTAGGTTTCAAATAAGCGTCCATTACATTGTAAATAGCATCCAGAACATTACATCAGAACACTGAACTTGTTTTGATGACAAGATATCAAGTTTGAAGAGATGACAGGTAATGGTCAGGTGTCAAATATCACAGTGACACTTATTGTATCACTTGATCAAGTAGTGCGTTTGTAATGTTGATATCACACATTCTTACGGAGCTTGATAAGCAGATCCCAATCGAAATTTTCTCTTTTTTATTCGTAACTGGTTCAGTATTACAGGTTTGTTTACATGTGATACTTGGTTTATACTTGTCTTTAATATACGAGTGTTGTTTATACGCAAAATACATTTCCAAACAACAATATTTACAATTTATTTCCTCTTATTGTAGTCTTATATCAGTTCTAAAACGATCACCTGGATGACAACATCAATGTCTGTTCGCAAAATCTCAGCTGACGCTATGTTGGCAGCCATGCGACCAGGATTCTGACAGGAGAGAGTGGAAACGGCTGTGACAGCACCACTTCCATATAAACCGTAATGCCACATGCTATGTTGCCGTTTTTGAGGTCAATGTCAACGTACCTTAACGGCCACTTCATCCCACCTCAGAGGCTGGTAGGAGGACAACCACGATCTAATAGTGATCGTACTGAGGCAACGCAGTGACGGAACTGTTGACTCCTTTGGAGACCGCTGAATGGCAAACGGTGGGACAGAAATGGTTGATAATGATTAGCAGCACAATGTGGAACAACGAGCAGCGCAGTTCTCCAGTTACATTACTTCTTATTTATTTGTCTGCCCAACTTGACAGATCTTTTCGGGCTACTCGTTCACCGTTTCTGCTTAACAGAATTAATATTCTTGCATTGGAAAGGCGACGCGCAAACTTTTCCTTTGCGACCTGAGGCGAGCTCCACCACAGTCAGGCAAAACTTCGCCCCAGCTGCCACTCGCTCCAAGTATCTCCCCCTCCTGTTGTCATTCGAGACAGTGACAATGCACCGTAACGGCGGCGAATTCTCCGCTAGTTTTTCCCGAAAACTCTCGCCCTCTGAGTTCAGTTCGTGAGTTTTCTCGGGAGCGGATCGATACCGAGAAGATACCCTCTGCTTCTTCGTCATGTAATACATTCACTCCTTATTTACCTTCAATTCTTAACACCTATAAATGAGCAGCATATCAGAAACAGTCGTACCAAATACTTTGCATCCCACCAAGCAAGTAGATAGCCCAAACAGTGATCCTGAGTGCGGCCTTAGCTAACATTATTACTATCAGTTATACAGATTGTTAAAAAAAAGTGTTGAATACTTCGAGATGTGCTAGTACTCATCGTAGCAAGAAAATAAGGACAATAAACACGATGAAAGTTATCTATAATAGATTGTGGTGTGTTCTTGTTGTTAAATGAAAATCACTTTTAGTGTGTTGTTGATTGACTGGCATGCAGATATAATAAAATTAATTGCTGGTTCATCTACACAATAAAATTGTCCTACAAAATAGTCTGTCTAATATCGTTTCAGGTGTTGTGTGTGATTGGTGCATCTGTAACTACTCCTGATTGAAAGTATAAAAAGTAATTTCCATGCACTTGAAAGTTAAACAAATAAAATTCAAATTAATTTCCTGGAACTGAGTTGCCCTGACAATTCCTTTTATAAACTGAGATAATTCTTTTTTGTAAATGAACTAATCACCAGTTTATAAAATTTCGTAATTAAATTTGGTTTGGTTACTGGAATAAAAACTAATGAACATGCTGGGGCCCCCTCAGGGGCTCAGCATTAATTTACTGAGTACGGGCATGACGCACCCGGGATCCCGAGCTGTGGACTGTGTCGCGCCAACAGTCTGCCACACTGTAACGGTGGAACGTCGTACGTTTCAGAGCCCAGGAATCTTGGCTTAATTGCCTTGAGGACGGTAGAAACCTCTATAAAAAGAAACCTCAATCTCAAGGTGTGCTACGGGACGAGGAGATGCATAGCTGTTGAGGTTGAACAGTTGCTAGCGAGCAACCGGGGAACCTACCGCACCTCAGTTGTATAACGCTTACCCAGGCAAGTGGGGCTCTGCCTGGATGGACGTAAAGTTTCCTAGCTGCTCGTGGGAACAGGATGAAACGAGCAATTAATAGCGTGGGCGGTCGCAACAGATGAAAAAAAGAATTCAATGCTGCACAGTATGGCCCCCCAAGCGTTCACTTCTACAGCTACCTCATTGGAGGAACGAAGGGCTAAAGAAAGAGTTGAGACTTACTCCCATAAATTTCTTGTATTTAGTAGACTACTAAACCTCTTTTCCTTGTACACAACTTAGAAGACAAGTATGGTTAAGTGGCAGGTACGTCGAAGATGAGAAGCGATGCTGTCATCATTAAAGCAGCATCCCCTGCACAGTCACGGGCACTATTGGCCTGTGATAAGCTGGGAGATGTTCCTGTGACCATCACCTCTTGCTAGACCCAGGATCACCTATGGGGCGGTCGTGTGGTGAAAGAAGATAGAACAGCAGGTTGCTGCTAAGGAGCTTGCTAAGGTGCAGAGATTAGTCTGCTTAGCCATAACAGGCGGAATTAGCAGCACACCAACTGCTGGGATGGAAACCATGCTGGATATGCCCCCATTACACCTTTGGGTCAAGATGGAGGCAGCGGCTGGTGCATACAGACTCAAATCTGGCAACAACTGGAACTCTTTGGGATATCCAGAATCACACACTAAATAGTGAGTGAGGTAAATATAGGAAAGGTTGGGGAAATGCCAGCCGACGTATTATAACCCCATACTGCTTCAACAAGCCTTTCAATATAACAATTGGAAGTAGGGAGCAGTGGGAGGAAATAGTTAGACACCGTTCGGGGGATATTGTCTGGTTCACTGACGGGTCAAAATCGGACCAAGGTGTTGGGGCCGGGGTATATGGAGTGCAGCCAAGACTGGAGGGCGTCATCTCTCTAGGAAAACTAGCCTCAGTATTCCAGGCCGAAAGCACTGCCATCAGGGCGTGTGTGGAGGAGAATTTGCGTAGGTGCTACAAAGATCGTAGCATCTATATCTATTCAGACAGCCAGGCAGCCCTGAGATCACTGGCAGCTCCTGCAACAAGGTCTAAAATTGTTGCAGAATGTCACAGGGTTCTGGTGGAGCTAGGGAAAAGCAATAGAGTAAACCTATTGTGGGTCCCTGGGCACTCGGGGATCAGTGGCAACGAACATGCCGACAGATTAGGCAGGATGGGGGCAGAGACTCCATTTATTGGACCGGAACCTGTCCTGACAATCATCAAGGCAATGATCAAATTGGAGCTACGTAACTGGCTCAGAAGACAGCACGTAGAATATTGGACCAAAGTCCATCAACAAAAACATGGCAAGGTAATGATGCCAAAGCCATGTTTTAAAAGAAGCTCTGCAATCCTGGGTCTGAACAGGAGAGAGATTAGACTCATGGTTGGATTGCTGACAGGCCATGGAAATTTCAAAAAACACCTACGTACAATGGGAATAACAGAAGAGGACCCTAAATGTAGGATCTGTGATGACAGTGATGAAACTGCATCACATCTAATCTTCGAATGCATTGCATTGGAGAATAAAAGGCACAGAATATTTGGGACAACCAGACCCGAAGAAATTGTATCTAATAAAGAACTGGTAAAGGGACTCCTTGCACTGTTCAAGGGCATTGATTGGCTTTACTAGATATACAGGGAGCGATACTGCACAATAAACTTAGTTTCGGTGCGGGCAGTGGCGGGTTGGTCCAAGACTGTTTTGGCTTCCCTGCAAAAATCAATCAATCAATCACCTCTTGCAAGAGCTTAAACATGGTTCAGGGGATTATTTTCCACCGGGATCTCCTCCTGCTGTCCGATGATGAGCCACGCGGCAACCTCAAACGGCGGGGTGTCCACTTCGTCCGGCACATCTACAGGAGGCCCAAGGATTACAAGGTAGCCACCGGTGCCTTCATTCTGGCCTTTGACGGCGATTCTTTTCCCGAAAAGGTCAAGAAGGTTATCACATACCGGTGCGACTTAAAGCCTTATATTCCTCCACCCATGCTGTGCTTTAAGTGCTGGAAATTCGAGCACATGTGTTCCAGGTGTAATTCCAACCCTACCTGTAGAGAATGCGGGCGTCCGTCCCATCTGGACGACCCATGTACTCCGCCACCTATATGTGTCAACTGTGGACAGCACCACCCCCCTTGCTCGCCGAACTGCACGATGCTCTATAAGGAACGTAAGATTATGGAGTTCAAGACCATGGATAAACCCTCATACAAGGAGGCTAAAAAGAAATACGAGCGACTGTACCCTGTCACACTCAAGTCATCGTTTGCTGCTGTTATGTCGTCACCCCTTTCTTCAGTGATAACCCATAAAAACCAACACGGGCTCTCAGGGCTGACAAACTCAGTCCCCCTTGATGGTTGGGGGCACTCCATCATCCGCTCCCAAACGCACAACTCCTGTGGGAGTACTTTCTCCCACACCATCGGAACAACTATACCCATTACTCAGTTGGAGGCAAAATAGATCTCTCCGACTCCTCTCGCTCGGAAGGGGTCCTTGGGACACTCCCTTCTGAGGTTTCTCAGAGTGTGCCACAGCATACCAGCCGATGGTTGAAGGATCCAAAAACTGCCAATCGAAGGGCCTCTGGCTCTGTACCAGTCCCTGATGCCGCTCCAGAGAAGCCCCATCAGCTCTTACCACCAATAGGCCAGCGAGAGGCGATGAAAAAGAAGAAAAGAAGAAAAAGGAATCCTCAGCAGCTTCAGCAACTCGTTCCCTTACGTCTTCTGCTTCTGAGGATGAGGTGGAGATCTTTGAATTCCCCGAGGATCTCGCCATTGCAGGCTCCCCAGAACCTATAATTCTTGATCCTGCAGATTCCGAGCAGTTAGCAACAGGTATTCCTACGGAATAAGCTGCCTCGCTTCAAAACCACGGCTCATTTACTCGGAGAAAATTCCACCCTCCAGTGGAATTGCGGCGGTATTTTCCAGAATATTGCTGAGCTGCGACAATTACTGTGCCGCTACCCTGCATCTTGCGTAGTCCTACAGGAAACGTGGCTTCCTGCCCAGCGGACCCCAGTCCTTCGTGGCTATTGGGGTTATTTTAAAAACTGTGTGGCCTATGACAGGATCCCTTGCCACTGTCCTCAGTGCCTCCATGCCTCTCCATACTACCCTAGAGGCAGTGGCTGTCATGATCAGAGCACCACAAGACATCAGTGTCTGCTCTCTCTACCTACCCCAGATGAGGTCGTTTCTCCCACTGACCTCATTGCCTTGGTTGCGCAACTTCCCCCTCCATTACTCTTATTGGGGGACTTAAAGGCCTATAACCCTTTGTGGCGTGGTTCTCAGACCTCAGGGTGTGGTAGGGATATTGAATCTTTGCTGGCACAGCAGGATGTTTGCCTTTTGAATACTGGTGCTCCTACTAACTTCAACATCGCACATGGCACATACTCTTCCATTTATCTGTCCATATGTAGCCCAAGCCTTCTCCCACAGTTGGAGGGTCCACTACGACCTTTGCGGTAGTGACCACTTCCCTGTCATTTTGTCGCACTTGCATTTTCACCATGCAGGCCGCCTGTCCTGATGGAGTCTCTGTCGAGCTGATTGGCAGGACTACACCTCGGCTGCTGTGGTTTCTGCTCCACTACCAGCCAACACAGATATGGCCATTCAACACATCACTACTACCATAGTTTCTGTCCATTGTTCCGACCACTAGTAGTTGACCTGGCCCAAGCCTGTACCATGGTTGATGTTGGAGATTGCTGAGGCCATCCGAGACCGTCGGCGAGCGCTGCAAAGCCACCAGCGCCATTCCACATTGGAAACCACAATTTCCTTTGAAAGGCTGTGAGCAAGAGCCTGACGACTCATTTAACGAAGCAAGCAGGATCGCTGGGAGAGGTACGTGGCATCCATTGGTTCTTGCGTCTGGTCTATGGTAGGGCTCCTTTTCGGGTACCGCCAGCCGGGTAATCCCATCTCTGAACATCGAGGGCACACTCTGTACTGATCCGGCTGTTATCGCCGAGTACATGGCTGAGAATTATGCGCATTGCTCCGTGACGGCAACCTATAGTGCGTCTTCCGCTCCGTCAAACATGGGGTAGAGCGGACTCTGTCATCTTTCCATATATGCGTCGGAAACTGTACAATGCTCCGTTTACTGAGTTGGAGTTCCAATCTGCTCTCGCTGCATGCCCTGATACCTCCCCAGGAACAGACTGCATACACAGTCAGTTCATCTGACCTGTCAACGGAATTTCAAAACCAGTTGCTCGGCTTGTTTAACAGTGTCTGGGCAGGGGGTGTTTTCCCATCCCAGTGGATGAAACCAGGCGCAGATTCGCTGGCGGTTGACAGTTACCGTCCATCAGCTTAACTCATGTACTGTGTAAGCTGCTTGAGCGCATGGTGAGTCACCGGCTTATGTGGGTAATCGAAGATCGATGTCTCCTGGCTCCACAACAGGGGGGTTTCCGTCAGGGCCGCTCTAGTATTGACAATCCAGTGTCACTGGAGTCTATCCGTATGGCCTTCTACAGGCGTGAGCACCTAGTTGCGTCTTTTTTGTCCTCCATAAGGCGTACAACTCTACTTCAGCTCTCCTAGCATTGGTGTCGCTGAGAGGCGTCTGCAGGGAGCCATTCGAAAGGCACAGTTGAAAGAAGGCTGTCTGCCATCTTCCCTAGGTTTTTAACTTTGTAATTTATCTAAGATCACTAGACGGGCTTTTTTGCTAAACGAGAACCCCTTTTGTTCGGAGGCATGAAGAATAGCATTTGATGTCCTGTTTTAAAGGTTAATTTCTGTAATACTGTGTTAATATTGCTGGGATTTTATTATGCTAATAAAATATCATTTTGTCTATGAATGTTTTGTGTCCCTGCCTCGTCGCCACTTTTGTGTCTCGTTTCCGTCGTAGGTGTCGGTGGCCGAGTAGAAAGACCGACACAGGAATAAAGGATGCACGCTTGTGCAGGTAGCAGGTGACCAGCCAGTGGGACAGCAGAAACTAGAAACACTAGAGTAAATTAGAACGAGACATATATTTTTCTTAGAGACTTTTACATAGCTCAGTACTACAGAATGCTGATACATAGATGAGCTAGAGGCCTGCCTAGTGCCTATCCGATAGCCTACCTGATTCCGAAGTGTTAGCTGGTTCCTATCTCACTCCAAAGTGAACGATGTAGTTCAGTGGTGGCCAAGAGCGAAGTTCCAGCAGAGGGCGCTCGTGGCTTTCGTCGTAAGAACGCCGCGAAAGTAGGTGGCGCGCACTTTATACTCGTGCGACACCACACCCCTCCCCCCAAACCGCCGCGTCGTGTGGCGTAGGGCTGAGGGCCACGGCGACGGCACTGGGAGGAGGGCCTGGGCGGGGGCGTTACTGGTGGGACGGGCGTCGTAGCAGAGGCTGGGATCGAGACGCCGTCCGCGCCCCGGCATCCGCCTAGCGATCCCCCGGGAAACCCACCAAAACCTGGGGAAGGGCGCACACCTCCGCCCAGAGGGAGCAGGTCATCATCTTCTGAGGTGCGTGGCCCAAGCTGGGGGGGGGGGGGGCGCACCGTCCCGGAGTTCTTCTCGGTGACGCTGTCATCTGCGGCGGCGACGACTGCGTCGGAGGCGCGTTTACGTCCATGGGGATCTCGTAGTCCGAGGACGCTGTGCCCGGCGGCGAGCGATGTGGCTGTGCTCCCTGGCGGTGAACTGGGTCTGGAATCAAGAAACCCGAGACAGGATCGCGCGGCCTGTGCAGGCGCAATTGGTTTGCGTGGCGCCGCAGCTCCGACCCTATGGAAGAAAGTAGAACATACATATTGCGACCGAGCACGCACTGAATGATGCCTGGCAACCATGTCTTCTTGTTGCCAGCAAACACCCTGTACAGCACCGGCGTAGAAACCTGAAAACGCGAAGCGCCATACGAACCGACTCGGTGCGTGGGAGGCTGCAGCAGGTGAAGGAGAGTGCGGTGACGGCGGCCATGTAGCAGCTCGGCCGGAGACGGGCCGTCACGTGGCATGCACCGATACGTAGACAGGAATATTTGAAGAGCTTGCTGCCTGGAGTGCTGACCTTTCATCTTTTCCATGTGAGACTTGATTGTTCGAACGAAACGTTCTGCTTCACCGTTGGACTGAGGGTGAAAAGGTGCGGTGGTGATATGCTGAATGCCATTCACACGACAAAACTGTTGAAATTCTGCACTAACAAACTGAGGTCCATTGTCACTGACGATAGTTTCAGGCAAACCTTCGATGCAAAGCACTGATGTAAGGGCACTAATTGTACTAGACACCGTCGTTGAGTTCATGGCAATCACGAAAGGAAACTTGCTGAAAGCGTCTACAACAATTAACCAGCGCGTATTCCAGAAAGGTCCGGCAGAGTCAAAGTGTAAACGTTGCCATGGTCCCTTGGGGCGTGGCCAGTCTGAGAAACGTTGAGGAGTGCCTGATGCTAGGCACAAACAGTACACTGTGACGTCATGCCCTCTATCTGAGCGTCCATACCAACCCAGGTACAATGACGTCCGGCTAACTGCTTTGTCCTAAGAATACCCCAATGTCCTTGATGCAGGAGGCGTAACACTTCTCGTTGCAGGGAACGAGGAACAATCACCCTTTTTGGTCGTTGTCGGTGTGTAACAACAGAACACCCTGACTTAAAGACAATGCATGACGTTGTGCAAAATAACGTCGAACCAGAGGTCGATCAATGTCTTTGGCTCTGGCAGGCCACCCTGAGCGAACAAAACGTGCTACCACACTTAGGTCTGCATCCGCTGGTGTTTCCTGTGCAACCCGACGAGAGTTCAAAGGGAAGTCTGCGATAGCGGAAGCATCTCTGGAGTCTATCTGACAACATGCCATTTCCAAAGAATCAAATGAAACATCCTGGCCAACCGGAAGTCGGGAAAGTGTGTCCGCGTTGGCGTGTTTAGTGGTAGGTCGGTACAAAATCTCATACTGATAATTAGACAGTATTAAGGACCATCTCTGAAGCTTTTGTGCCGTTCGTGGCGGAATTGGCTTTGTGGGTGAGAACAACGACGTGAGAGGCTTGTGGTCAGTTAACAAATAGAATTTTCTGCCATAGAGACAATGATGAAACTTTGTGAGGCCGTAAATGATTGCTAAGGCCTCCTTTTCTATCTGACTGTAATTCTGTTGCGTTGGCGTCAGTAGCTTGGATACAAAGGCAATAGGACGATCGTGAGAACCAATACAATTTGACAATATTGCACCCAGACCGTACGACGAGGCATCAACTGCTAACACTACAGGCTTCTGTGGGTCAAAGGGAATCAAATATGCATCACTGAGTAGTGCAGACTTTAATTTTGCAAAGGCAACCTGGCAATCTTTAGACCACACAAAAGGACCAGTCTTCCGACGTAAGCAATGCAGTGTAGCTGCAATCTGAGAGGCAATGGGAATAAATCTGAATTAATAGTTAAGCTTTCCCATTACTGCTTGCAATTCCTGCACATTCTTAGGAGGAGGCAAGTCTTTAATCGCTTGAAGATGTGACTGTAAGGGATGGATTCCTTGGGCATTAATCACATGGCCGAGGTACTCTATTTCAGTTTGAAAAAACGAACACTTTGCTTTATTGCAACGTAGACCTGCTGCAGTCAACATTTTGAAGAGGCACTCCAGGTTAGATAAATGTTCTTCAACTGTGCGCCCTGAGACCACAATATCATCTACATAGTTCGAACAGCATGGTACAGAAACTGTCAGGTGTTCCAAAAAACGCTGAAAAATAGCGGGGGCGGAAGAACTGCCAAATGGTAGGCGTCGAAAATGAAAAAGGCCCATGTGAGTATTAATGACGAAAAACTTCTTTGACTCGTCATCTAGCGGAATTTGTAAGTATGCCTCTGCTAAATCAAACTTAGAAAATAAACGAGACTGACCTAATTTGTCCATCAGTTCCTCAGGTCTGGGCAGGGGATAAGTGTCGATAATTGTTTGACTGTTCACTGTTGATTTGAAGTCCGCACAGAGACGAAATTTTCCTGACTGCTTAGTTATCACTATAGGCGAGGCCCACTGACTCGCAGAAACAGGAGAAATCACACCACTATCCTACCAACGTTTAAGTTCTCCAGCAACATTATCACGAAATGCGATAGGCACTGGTCTAGCTTTACGAAATTTTGGAACTGCAGATTCTTTTAAAATTACATGTTCCAGGAAGTCTTTTGCACAACCTAGTTCTGGCGAAAATAAATCACTATATGTTTCACACAATGCATTGATTTTGTCCTGAGGCACTACTGAAGAAATTTGAAGCACATCTCTTTGAATTGATAAACCAAAAAAGTCGAATGCATCTAATCCAAGAATGTTCTGTGGAGATTTGGCCTGAAGAACTACAAAAGCAACAAAAAGGGGCGGGCAGGCTACACGTTCCTAGCACGGGAATATTTTGACCTGTATACGCTGTGAACACTTTCTGTGACGGGAACAACCTAGGCGAACCCAGAAGTTCATAAGTGTCTTTATTAATTAATGTGACAGAGGAACCAGTGTCGAGCTGAAATTGCACAGTCTCATTGTCTACAGAAAGATTCACAAAAAGTTTTTGCTTGTGGCCCTCGACAGGAGCGCGAATTTGGGCAATGACTGATACAGCTTGTTTGCTGCGCTTGTGCATGCGCGGGCCGCGTAGTGAAGGAAGCGGTGCAGAATCGGCACACAGATTAATATCACTGTCACTAGATGGCACTACCGCCGGATCGGCGTCCGTGCAATGCGAGGGTACTCCAGATTCACTAACTACTGCACTAAACTTTTGAGTAGCTACACCAAATCTACTGTCACTAGTTACACAGTACTGGGCACTATTACAAGGAGAAGTTGCAGAAGGCACTAGGTTCACTACAGGATTCCACTGTACATAGTCATTATGCTTGTCCCGAACCCGTTTCCGTTGCACAGTTTTACGCGCTGGACGACGCTTGCTTCGTAGTGCAGTACATAGTTTGGCTTTAAGTGCAGAATCAATAGAAGCACTGTCTAAGTTCACAGAATGTATAACATTTACAGAATGAATTGTTCTCGCACTCTGTGAAGCAATGTTCTGAAAGGCACCGTTCTTGCAATTTTTATTTTGCATACACGCTGCTTGTACGTGTCCTGATTTGCCACATTGATAACAGGTCGCGTTGCGATTAGGGCATTGTGCACGCTTATGGCAAGATACACACTGAGGGCAAGACTTACGAACATTTGTCTGAAATGAGCGTCAGCGCCCGTTATTCAAATTACTGTTTCTAACACGACGGGGCGACCTTTGTGTCGCACTTTTACACTTGCTACTGTTCACTGTCTGTTCAGCATGGCCGGTAGAAAAATAAGAATCACTAGGGCTAGACTGAGAACTACGGCTAGGAAAGCGTCTGTTACGGCGCACTGAATTTAAACTGTGGCTTTGCATTTCTACACCTGCTAAGTCAAAAGTATCATGTACTTCTATAAGCTGCAGTACACTGTCTAATGAAGGGTCAGACTGTTTCAGAATTGCTGCTCTAATTCTGGGGTCCTGAATGTTCTGCATGATCACATCTCTCAACATCTCGTCACTATAAGAAAGTCCACAAGAGCAAGTAAATTTACATTTGCGGATTAAGCCCTTCAACTCAGTGATCCATTCCTGGTGTGACTGCTCAGGTAATTTTTTAAGTCTGAAAAATCGGTACCGCACTGCAGCTACGAGAACTTTTCTCTCGTAATGAGCATTCAGTGCATCTACTATTTGTTCAAAGTCTAGATCATGAGGAGATGCGTGGGGGAAAAGTTTCTGCAGTAACACGAAGGTGTTGGTGCCCACAATGGATAATAAGAGATGCTTCACTCTCTGACCTGTAATTTGATGAGCCGCGACGAGTTCCTGAAATTGCGCCAAATAGTCGCTCCATTCTTCCTCACGTTTGTTGTACTGGCGAAACGTAGGAAGCGGTGCGGCTGCAGGTGTAGGCTGCTGATACGACGGCTGTTGTTGAGTTGCCATCAACTGCGCCACTGCTTGAAGTAGTTGCGTGATTTGCGCCATCTGTAACTGAATAATTTCCATTAAGTTTGGGTTAGGGGTAGTGGCCATGCTGACCGATTAGGCGCCGCACATACAAGTAAATTATAACATAACACAAATGCAATATGAAAGAGGACGCACTGCAACAAAAAAGTCCACAAAACACGTAACAATATTGTCCCCCAAAAATCTTATAATAAGGGTGGGTGGGCGGGAGCAATTTCTGCGTGCTCCAACTGCTGCTGTCTGGCTGCTGCAAGAGGGCTGGTCCACGGTTCTATCGCTCCTCGTCGCCACTTTTGTATCCCATCCTCGTTGACACTTTTGTGTCCCTGCCTGGTCGCCACTTTTGTGTCTCATTTCCGTCGTAGGTGTCGGTGGCCGAGTAGAAAGACTGACACAGGAATAAAGGATGCACGCTTGTGCAGGTAGCAGGTGACCAGCCAGTGGGACAAAATTTCAAATGTTTGTAAATCTTATGGGACTTAACTACGGGGTCATCAGTCCCTAAACTTACAAACTACTTATGAACTACTTACGAACTAGGATGGCACAAATATCCATGCCCGAGGGGGTATTCGAATCCCCGACCGTAGTGGCCGTGCAGACCGTGACTGTCGCCTCGGCCACCGCGGCCGGCCCAGCGGGACAGCAGAAACTAGAAACACTAGAGTAAATTAGAATGAGATATATATTTCTTAGAGACTTAGTAATACTTAACTTTTACATAGCTCAGTACTGCAGAATGCTGATACATAGTTGAGCTAGAGGCCTGCCTAGTGCCTATCCGATAGCCTATCTGATTCCGAAGTGTTAGCTGGTTCCTATCTCAGTCCCAAGTGAACGATGTCATTCAGTGGTGGCCACGAGCGGAGTTCCAGCAGAGGGCGCTTGTGGCTGTCATCGTAAGAACGCTGCGCCGTGCATGCATGGTGGTGCACACTTGATACTTGTGCGACACCACAGAATGTGGCAATATGAACGGTTTCCCGTGATGCCACTGTCCCAGTGAGAATGTGTACTTGCTTTATTCTGTATGTGCATATATGAGCATTTTCTAACATGGGAGTCTGAGTGTATTTATGAGAATTTTCGTCGTCGGCTGCTGGCTGCGTGCTTTGCATCTCTGGCTTTGTGTCGATGGGTACTCATCAACAACTTCTGCTTTTGATGCTACCAAAGAAGTTCCTCCACCCTTTGCTTACAAGTTGGGTTGGCAATGTTGGTAGCGAGCCTTGGCAGGATGCGTGAGTCTAGGCTCTCCCCACCACCTTGGTTCCCTTGGGTTTTTACCGATTTCTGGTCCTGGCCGTCTGTTCACTCTGTGGCTGTGCTTCGACCTGGTAAGATGTTCTGATTTTCTTTTCTCTCTTGAGATGGTAGCGATTCGTTGTCTGGGTTGTTAAAGTTAGACTTCAGAACTTAGATTCATTTTTTCGAAATAAGTTTCTCCAATCATGTATGGAAGTGTACTCAATTTCATTTTGGTGATTTTGCATAGGTAAACACGGTGAATATCTAACTAATTCAGTTTGATAACGGCTGAGAATCGATAACCTTTGCGAGACTAGCTGGCGGTGTAAGAACTCTGTTTAATTTCTTCTAGCTTTGTGGGATGTGACTAATATGTGGAAAAATTTTCATTCTGCATAGTGCATGTGAAATATTTCTTTCCATTTTTCCTTCCGAGAGTGATATGTACTCCACGTGGTGTGTTCTTAGAACAAAGCCTTCAGTTACCTCTGTATCTGTTTCTATGCCCTTCAGGCAGGAAATTATGCGTGTATCTTTCTGATTTCCATTAGTACATCTTGATCTCCTCTCCATCTATTTTAAATTGCTGTTTCGTTTCCAAACTTGTACTTTGCATTCGGACTCCGTCAGTACATTCTCTTCTAGCCTTGTACGTCCACCTTTATTAGCTTGCTTATGAAATACCACGTATTTCTAGGGGCTGCATGCCGTATTTCTTAGTTGATTTACTCCTAGTTTGAATTTATTCCGTTTTTCTGATTTTTGAAGATTGGACTTCGTCAATCCGTGTAAATGCTTCCAATGGCGTCTAACTGTATTTCTTTGGTTTCCTTATGATATCCTACGCATTTCCAAAGGTTGCTTGACGTACGTATTTTTCTTTATTTTTCAGAAATTGAATTTTTGTATTTTTACTGGTTTTTGGAACCACATGTCTCCGAACTCCGACTTCAAGGGTTTATAGCTCGTCACTTGAGTTCTCGCCACTGCTCACATACCAGTGTCTTACTATTGTGTATTCGTGCTTCGTAATCTATGATCTCGTTGATTTTTGTTGAAATGAATACAACCTTTAAGCACTTCGCCTTAAGTGGGGTGCGAATATGTAATGTAGCAGACACGTGCCATGTGTGCATGCTCACGGTTTGATTTAAATGGAAATCAATCTCGCTGTTATCGCGTTCCATCTCAAGTATAGAAACACAGACCAGAGCCACCTATGAAGATTATTTTCCTTGTGTTGTGTGGTGCATCCTGGTTTGCTGAATTTCGCCTACTATAGCAACGCCTGCTTCTGCTAAGTGTCAGCATTCTGAGTTGAGTGAGTTTCGCTTCACGCATGTGAGTGGCTGAATGCTTGTTGATTGTAAATCCCTCCCCCGGCGATGTTCAGTTCAGATTACTTGAAGTTAACATTCAATGGGATGCATTTTTTATTGTTTAACAAAATTGGAAAATTGGTTCCGGCATTTGCTCATGTTTGGATGGAATAAATAAGTTATTATCTGTGAAATTTTATCCTACTTATGAATATTTGTTAATGAATACCTTTCCGTTTTAATGTTGTTTTTCATCAGTGCTGAGAACAAATTCAGATGCATATTATCATATTTTTAATTCCATTGCGCTGTGAATGTTCTCACAGCCATCTTCATGAAATGGTTTAGTTCGGGGTGGCTTGTATATTAATGATTGTTTGTAATTCTCGTGATCTACGATGTGTGTTGGCCACCGTTTCTTTGTCTTCCTGCTGCTAAAGTAAATTTTGAGTCAGTTCTAAATTCTGGGGCAGGGAACAAGATTCTGTTGCTGGAAGTAGTTAGTAGTTCACGCGAATCATTTAGCTGGTTTTTACGGCCAGAATTATATGTTTAAAGTAAGCTTTTAAATGGCTCCTATCAGCTAGAATTGATTTTACAATTAACGGTGGTCTTTCTAAGTCATGGGCTTCACATTTCCAGGTTCTAAAACCCAGGTCATACACTTTTATCGTCGTCTGGCCGTTAACCCTGACCCAGAACTCTACCTAGCTGACGAACAGCTTCGTGTCAAAGAAATGCATCGGTTTCTTGGCATTCTGTTTGACGACCAACTGACTTTGGGGCCACACCTTCGTCAGTTGAAGCACAAGTGCTGACGGCATCTAAACATACTGCGATGTCTCAGCCACACTACCTGGGGTGCTGGCCGTCAAACTCTCATGCACCTCTACAAGGCCCTAATCCAATCATGCTGAAGCTGGCATCCCTCCCTTGAGGTACCGCCTGCAACAGTTGTTGGCTTTCTACGTTGCCCACGTCCACACTACGCCTCACCATGCCAATCGCAGGCTTTTGTTTCCAAATACTGCCCTGCCCTCTCCACAACGTCGACCCTGATCGGGTCTTCCAATTGCGGTCCGGATTCGTAGTCTCCGTTCCTCACTCGAAGCCCTACCCCTCCCTATCGCATACTCCTGCCAATCCCATATCCCTCCTTGGTTCATCCCTCGTCTACATCTCCACCTACAATTGCCCTGCGACCCAAAGGCATCGTTTCACCACACTCATTTTGTCACCGGTTTCTGGACATACTTGGCGCGTTCTTTGATAAAGAAGTAATATACACTGATGGCTCCCAGATAGATGCCAGAGTGGGTTGCGCCTATGTTCATGACCACATTGAACAGGGCTCCCTGCACCCTGGCTGTACTGTCTTTACCGTAGAGCTGAGCTCGCCGTGGAGGTTCAAAATGTTCAAATGTTTGTAGACCTTATGAGACTTAACTACGGGGTCATCAGTCCCTAAACTTACAAACTACTTATGAACTAGCTACTACTAAGGACGGCACAAATACCCATGCCAAAGGGGGGATTCGAACCCCCGACCGTAGTAGCCGTGCAGACTATGACGGACGCGCCGCAGTACGCTCGGCCACCGCGGCCGGCCGGGGTGGTTCGAGTCCTCCCTGGGGCATGGGTGTGTGTGTTGTCCTTAGGTTGGTTTACCTAGGTTTAAGTAGTTTGTAAGCTACGGACTTATGACCACTCAGTTTGGTCCGATAGATTTACAAACATTTGAACATTTGGTAGAGTTGATCGCAATAATTCGATCTCTAGACCACTTCCGGGCATGCCCCAGGAATTCGTATGTAATATGCAGTGACTCCCTGAGTGGCTTGCAAGCTCTTGACCAGTGTTACTACAAACACCATTTAGTGCAGTCCTTCCAAGACTCCGAGTTCATTTTTGACAAGTCCGGCCGTTCTGTGGCTTTCATGTGGACCTTGGGCCACATTGGCATTCCAGGGAACGAAAGTGCTAATCAGCTGGCCAAGCAGGCCATTGCCTGCCGGCGTCTGGATATCGGTATCCCGGAAAGGGATATCCGATTGGGTCCACTCTATAAGATCTCCATGGCCTGAAATTCCGAATGGTCAACTTTGAGCACGCCAAATACGCTCCGTGCGGTCAAACCCTCAACAGCAGCTTGGAAGACCTCCCTCAGGCCTTTTCGAAGGGACTCGGTTGTCCTATGTCGGCTGCTTATAGGCCATACATGGCTAACGCACGGCCACCTCTTACGACGAGAGGAACCGCCAGACTGCCGTTGTTGCGCTCTGCTGACTGTGGTCCACATCTTGGTGGACTGTCCACTTGTAGCTGCATTGCGGCAGTCTTTTACCCTGCCTTCTGCGCTTCCTTCGATTTTAGCTGACGATGCCTTCATGGTTGACAGTGTTTTAGGTTTTATTCGCGCAGCTGGTTTGTTATCATATGATTTAATGGTAGCTCACTAAGCTTGCTCTTTCATGCACCCACCATTTAAACGGTTTTAATCTGTTGCCAAATTCCGTCTTCTTGCTAGTCATATTTTGATTGGCAGTTTTAGTATGTGTGGAGTGGCTGGCTCATCCATTATTATCCTTGTGATCATACAGCCACAAACTTCAGCTGTGATGTTTTAGAAACGTTGTTTGATCCACAACTTTTATGGTTTGCCTTTTTATGTTGCCATTTTAGCACTCATTGTCCCTTCATAATCCTGGTGAACCGGCTTGAAGTGCTTGTTTTTCAATAGTTAACCACATGATGTGAACTCTTCGCTAGGAACGGGAGACTGACAACCCAGTCGTTTAGTCCCCCTCTAAAAATCCCAACAAAAACAACAGCTCGCTGGAGCCTTGAAATTGCTGAGATAATCTTAAGCCTACATATAATACTTTTTTCTGGAAAACAATGCAAACTGCCAACTTGGATTTCCTCCGACATAAATTTGCGTGAGCAGGTAGAAATAATGACACTTACACAAAAAGGTTGCTTTCACTATTTTAATGAACATTAATTTACAACATTTTACATTTTTGTTTGTAAGGCATTGATTGTCATTATTGGAAGCACATTAATAAAACACTTAACTTGATTTCTTTGTTATCACACAACTATCTTGACATAAGAAGGGTAAATTGCACCATTACAAGATAAAAGACTGAACAGGAGAAAATGTTGTTTCATGAAAATACCCTGACAATGACTATCTAAGGAAAACCTATAAGCACCGCATAATTAGTTAAAAAAATTCTTACCTCTGATGCAAAAACTTTTTTATCTCATAAGCATTGCCTCGTGATTGCCATAAATCAGTTTCCCCAAAGGGTGTTAAAAAATCTTTCATCAGCGAATCTTTTCCTAGTACCAGCTCATTTGGTAGTCAAACACATTGTCAGTACTCGATTGTAACTTTGTAAATTTGGAGAAGGAAGTAAAGTTCAGTGAGAGAAAATAAAAACTTCGTGGTTTGGTGACGACATAGTAATTCTGTCAGAGACAGCAAAGGACCTGGAAGAGCAATTGAACAAGATGGGCAGGTATAAAAAGGAAGGTATAAGATGAACATTAACAAGAGTAAAACAAAGTTAATGAATGGAATGTAGCGTCAGAGACTCGGACGATGCTGAAGGAATTTTGGGTAGCAAAACAACTTCTGGCAGCCGAAGTAAAGAAGAAATAAAATGCGGAGTGTCTATGAGAAGAAAGGCGTTTCTGAAGAAGCGAAAGTTGTTGATATACAATATTAGTTTAAATATTAGGAAGTCCTTTCTGAAAGCATTTGTTTGGAGTGTAGCATTTAATGGCAGTGAAACATGGACAGTAAGGAGTTCAGACAACAAGATGACAAAAAAAATTCAAATGTTTCTAAATCTATCGGATGACTGAAGCTTTTGAAATGTGGTCCTACAGACGAATTGTGAAGATTAGTTGGGTAGATGCCGTAACAAATGAGAAGATGCTTAACAAAATTGGGGAGAAAAGGTGTTTGTGGTATATTGTGACTAAGAAAATGGATAGGTTGATGGGACACGTTCTGAGACATCGAGGAATGGTCACCTTAGTATTAGAACGAAGTGTGTGAGGTAAAAATCGTAGATAGAGACCAAGGGACGAATACAGTAAGCTGATTCAAACGGATGTAGGTTGCCGTTCTTATTCTCAGATGAAGAGGCTTGCACAGGTCAGGGTAGCGTGGAGAGGTGCATGAAATAGGTCTGAAGACTGAAGACCACAATAGCGACATCAACGAAATGCCTTGTAACTGCCGCGGATAGCTGAGCTGCGCATCAAAACCAGCGAGTCTCTTAGAGATTCATTCACTGGACCTAAATAGCGTATATCTTGTGTGCTGAACAGATACCTGTCAATTTGTCCGAAAATGCATACTTTCTGAGATAAACACGTGTCTATAGGAAAGGCTGTGCGAAGCTTGATTGCGGATGTTAACGCAGTCGTGAGAACGGCGCTCCGTCAAATGTGTTTAAATGTTCAAATTTTGTAAATCTGTCGGAGCAAACTGCGTGGTCATCAGTGCGAAGCTTACAAACTACTTAAACTAAGGTAAACTAACCTAAGGACAAACACACACACACACACACACACACACACACACACACAAATGCCCCAGAAAGAACTCGAACCTCAGACGGCGAGCAACCGCGCGCTCCGCAGCGAGGAGCCTTAGACCGCTCGGTTACTCCACCGCGGCGTCAAATAAGTCAGCAGGGTATCATGAGGTCTTGCAGACAGTACAAAATGTACAAATGTATGCAAAGCTAAGCGACTTAACTGCTGCGGTTATCAGTCCTTATCAGGCTTACAAACTACTTTAACTAAATTAAACTAACCGATACTAAGGACAACACATACACACAAACACACACAGTCATGCGGAGAGAGGACTCGAACCTCCGACGGCCAGCAACCGCGCGCTCCGAAGCTAGGTGCCTTGAAAAGTTCGGGCACTCCATCGTAGGTAGTCTGCAGTCAGTTGTGCGGTTCGAGTCGTATTTAGACTGCATTACTTTTCTACATCTACATCAACATATATATACTCCGCAACCCATCGTAAGATGCGTGGCGGAGGCTGCACGGATGCACTGTACCACTACTAGGCATTTCCTTTCCTATTCCACTCTCAAATAGAACGAGTGGAGAAATAATGTCTATATGCCTCAGTACGAGCCCTGATTTCTCCTGTCTTTGTGATCATTACGTGAAACGTAAGTAGGTGGCAGGAAGATCGTACTACACTCAGCTTCAAATTCCGGCCCTCAAAATTTCCTCAAAAGAATTTCTCGGAACGAGAAAGTTTCCTCCAGCGACTCCCAATTGAGTTCCCGGAGCATTTTTATGACACTCGGCGCATTGTTCGAACCTGTGTCCCAAACACGAGAGCAATACTCAAGACGTGGTCGTACAAGCGTTTTATATGCGGTCTCCTTTACAGGTGAAGTACATCTTCCCAAAATTCTCCCAATAAACCGAAGTCGGCTGTCTGCCTTACTCACAAGTGTCCTTACATGCTCGTTCCATTTCATATCGCTCTGCAATGTTACTCCTAGATATTTGAACGACGCGACTGCATCAATAAGCTCACTACTAATGCTGTATTGGAACTTTATGGGATTGTTTTTCCTACTCATGCGCATCACCTTACATTTTTCTACATTGAGGCCTAGCTGCTATTTTCCATACCAACCAGAAATTTTGTCTAAGTTATCCTGTATGCTATTACAGTCAATTAAAGACGACACCCTCCCATTCACGACATCATCAGCAAACAGCCTCAAATTAGAAGTTACTCTGTCCATCAGATCATTTGTATATATTGAAAATAATAGCGGTCCTATCACACTCCCCTGGGGTACGCCTTACGATACATTCGTCTCTGTTGGACACTCGTCGTCGAGAACAACGTACTGCGTTCTATTACTTAGGAAGTCTTTCAGCCAGTCACAAATCTGTGAACCTATTCCCTATGCTCGTATCTTCGTATCTTTCGTTGTGTGCAGGTGTACTTTGCCATAGATTAATACGGCCATACGTGCTTCCACAACGGTTAAATCGGACACTTAATGCGGATATTTCACTATTGTATTGCCTACTTTGATGGAGGATATGCCATGCTAGCAGCGATTAGATATATGGTTCATGTATGAAGGCGCTACGCCAACACTTCCGTCACGGTAGGTGTGAACATGTGATGCAGATATTCCAGGACCGCTGGATGGGCCGTGGAGGCCACACACCTTGGCCTGCTTCTCCCCAGTCCTAAATCCCATAGAGGTTTTAATGTTCTTATATTTAATTATTATCAAAAGTACATCTACCTACATCTACATGCGTATTTCGCAAGCCACCCGATAGGTGTGTGGTGGAAGGTTCCTTGACTATCACTATCGGTTCTCCCTCCTATTCCAGTAACGTATTGTTCGCGGAAAGAAAGATTGTCGGTATGCCTCTGTGTGGGCTCTAATCTCTCTGATTTTATGTTCGTGATCTCTTCGCGAGATATACGTAGAAGGGAGCAATATACTGCTAGACTCCTCGGTGCCGGCCGCGGTGGCCGAGGAGACTGAGGCGCTTCAGTCACGGTCTGCACGGCTACTACGGTCGGAGCTTCGAATCCCCCCTCGGGCATGGATATTTGTGCCGTCTTTAGTATAAGGTAGTTCATTAGTAGTTTGTAAGTTTAGGGACTGATGACCCCGTAGTTAAGTCCCATAAGCTTAATAAACATTTGAACATTTTTGAGACTCCTCGGTAAAGGTACGTTCTCGAAACTTCGACAAAAGCCCGTACCGAGCGACAGAGCGTCTCTCCTGCAGAGTCTTCCACTGGATTTTATCGATCATCTCCGTAACGCTTTCACGATTATAAAATGATCCTGTAGCGAAGCGCGCTGCTCTCCGTTGGATCTTTTGTACTTCCTATATCAACCCCACCTGGTACGGATCCCACACCAGTGAGCAGTATTCTAGCAGTGGGCGAACAAGTATACTACAACCCACTTCCTTAGGATTCTTCCAATGAATCTAAGTCTGGCATCTGCTTTACCGACGATTGATTTTATATGGTAGTTCCATTTGAAATCACTCCTAATGCATACTCCCAGATAATTTATGGAATTAACTGCTTCCAGTTAGTGACCTGCTATAGTGTAGCTAAATGATACAGGATCTTTCTTTCTGTGTATTCGCAGCACATTACACTTGTCTGCATTGAGATTCAATTGCCATTCCCTGCTCCATGCGTCAATTCGATACAGACCCTCCTGCATTTCAATACAATTCTCCATTGTTACAACCTCTCTATATTGCGTCATCTGCAAAAAGCTTCAGTGAACTTCCGATGTTATCCGCAAGGTCATTTATATACAGGGTGTTTCACTGTGTTTGCCTCTGTAACTTATAAAATAATAGGTGACGGGAAATTTTAATGCGGTAGGTCAACACAAGAAATGTTACACTTTCTGCGGAGCTATGAACATAGTTTATTGTATCATTTTCCAAAGAGTTACACCACAAAGATATAAATTTTTTAATGAAACAATAGTTTTTTCTGTCATGTATTGGATTCGATTAAACCAGCTGCGTCCAAATCAATTTAAACTACATACCTATCACTGTTAGTTTGGGAGCTACAACCCTTAAAAGTTCCGGGGGCGGAGGCTACGATAGCGTAGCTCACTGGCCGAGTGGCTATCCCCTGGGGCACGGCCCACTGTCTCATGACCACCAGCCAGTCAGCTACGCTGTCGTACCTTCCGCCCCCTAAACTTTGAAGGGTTTTAGCTCCCAAACTAACAGTGGTAGGAATGTAGTTTCAATTGATTTGGACGCAGCTGGTTTCAACGAATCCAATGCACGATCGAAAAAACTAGTGTTCCACTTAAAAAATTACATCTTTGTGCTGTAACTCTTTGGAAAATGTTACAATAAACCATGTTCATAGCTCCGCAGAAAGTGTAACATTTTTTGTGTTGTCCTATCGAATTAAAATTTACCGTCACCTATTATTGTATAAGTTACAGAGGCAAACACACTTACTGAAACACCCTGCATATTGTGAACAGCAACGAACCCACGACACTCCCCTGTGGCACCCCTGACATCACTCTTACTTCTGAAGACTTCTCTCCATTGAGAATGACATGCTGCAATCTGTTATCTAGGAAGTACACAACTAATATCACAAAATAATTATTTTATGACGCCCGGATTCAGTGGGCTGTGCCAACTTAATCTGGTCATATAAAATTATATAAGGTTGTCACCTTGCGTTATTTAAAATTGGAGATTAAATAGTACGTGCGACATATCACTTATTCGAAATATAAAATACATAAGTTAAAACATCAACAGCTTGCATTTTATATTTCGACTAAGTGGTTTGCAGCACGTAGTATTTGAGGGGATCGGCAGTAAAAATGAAAATGGATAAATCATTGGTTGTGGGAAATCGCGCCACAAATATTTAATAAAATTCCATAAACTGCAAAAACACACAAAATCATGTTCTGTAAAAAAAATTATGATTTTTATGTATTTGCGGTTTATGGAATTTTATTAAATATTTGTGGCCCGTTTTCCCACAAGTACTGATTTGTCCCCTTACCAGCTTTACTGCTGTTGTTATTTAACCTCCATTTTATAAATAACGTAAGATGACCACCTTGTATGATTTTATACCACCAGAAGATGGTGCCATGATGGTCGTCATAAAATAAATAATTATTTTGCGATCTTGGCTTTCTACTTCTGAAGATAATTAACCTATGAGATCGCCTGCAGAACCTGCGATGACAGGTAACGTTTACCTTTATTTGGTTGTGCAGACAGTTGAAGGAAGTGGTTCACGCTACTCCAGCCAATGACGCGCGGACACTGCACGTTCGCGTCTTCCATGCGTGCCAGCAACTCCAAGACGGATGCCACGTGGAACACGTCTTTATCTCAGGAAGTCATCGTTTCCGGAGCCATGTTTATCCGACCTATTTTTCTTCCTTCGTCACCCCTCAAAGTAAATGTCTGACAATGGCCTAAGAAGCCAAAAATCGATTCACATAATAAACAAACCTGTAGAACAAACACAAAATCGTGTGTGATGTTTAAAGCTTTCCCGGCGTATCGATATTTCCATAAAATCTCGGGCGAACTGCCGGATGTCAGTAACTTCCTGCCACGATATTTCGGCGCAGAGTCTTCTGGCCATCTTCAGGTGAGTAGCGCCGAAGTACTGGCGAAGACGCACTGAGCTGTGCTATTTATGACCAATTCAGCCGACATTGCGCGTTCACTACAACTACGTACGCTGCTCAGAGCGCCCTCCGTGGTGGAGGCTTGCCGCTTAGATAGCAGTTCGATTATCATTGTCATTCTGTTGCAGAAAACTACGCCGACTACGAAGTTTTTCAAGTACAGGATTCCATGCAGCATTTATTTGGAAACAGGATTCCGTGCGAGTGCAGCAAGTCATATATAGGGCAGACAACGCGCACTGTGCAGGAGCGCATTGTGGAACACCAGCGTCATACTCGGCTACTCCAGCCCACCAAATCCGCAATCGCCGAACATTGTATATCCATAGGTCATTCGATGAAATACAACGAAACTAAAATTGTGGCCCACACAACAAACTTTTGGAACTCAATTATTAATGAAGCTATGGAAATAAGACTGTCTGACAGTGAGACTCTTATCAATCGAGACAGCTGTTTCCAAATAAATGCTGCATTGAATCCTGTAATTGAAAAACTTCGTATTCGGCGTAGTTTTCTGCAACAGAATGACAATAATAATCGAACTGCTATCGAAGCGGCAAGCCTCCACCACGGAGGGCGCTCTGAGCAGCGTACGTAGTTGTAGTGAACGCGCACGCTAAGTACGCGCATGCGCAATGTCGGCTGAATTGGGCATAAGTAGCACAGCTCAGTGCGTCTTCGCCAGTACTTCGGCGGTACTCACCTGAAGATGGCCAGAAGACTCTGCGCCGAAATATCGTGGCAGGAAGTTACTGACATCCGGCAGTTCGCCCGAGATTTTATGGGATTAAAAAAAAAAAAAAAAAAAAAAAAAAAAAAAAAATCGTGTGTTTTAATTTTAATATCGGGTTATTGAGCTTTGCCCAGGAATTTTTTCTATAGTGGTATTATTATATTAATATTTTACGACACTACCTACGCAGGAATTACAACCGTTAAACGAAAATAACCATGAATGTGCCTTGTTCAGGAGAACTTCTGTAAGCATGACACAAAATTTTATTTCAAAACGTTAGAGTGGTATGAGGGGTACACGAAATAAAAATGTATATCTTTATTTTCGAAAATCCTGTTGTTTCAGGAATGACGTCTATACAGGTAAATTAAATAAGCGAAACCAGATCTACAGGCAAAATTTGATGCAAATCATTAGAACCGTTTCCTAGATACACGAAAAGTTAATGCTATTCCGGTTCTATAGTAGATTTAAAAAGCAATAAATAACAGTGTCGGATGAAACCCCTCCCAAACCAGATTTCTGGATCCCCTACTGCGGGTTCTCTCTATTTCATTGCCTCCCTCTCCCATGCGTCACCGTCACGCACATTGCACGCTTGATCACATTCTCGTTTAATGATACACGATGGATGATTGCGATGGGTAATGACATTCTGTCCCAATAGGGACTTTGACTGTTTTCTGGAAATCGTTTTAAATTGTTAATTATGTCATATTATGGTCCGAACATGGCTTTTTACCTCGTGAATTTCAGTACTTAAAAAAAAAAAAAAAAAAAAAAAAAGAAAAAAAAAAGAAAAAAAAAGAAAAAAATGAAATTCAAATAATTTGAAAGCCCGCTAAAACGCTACATATGAGTCACGTGATGCCTGTGACGTCATACAACACGCTGCTGCTGCTGCTGCTCTCGTAAGATAAACAAATACCTGTATATTGTTTGCGCCGAGGCCTCGTGTTTGGGCGTTGTTTGCATAATGACCTACAAATATTGCTTAGTTCCGCACTGTACCAATACATCTGTCAAGACTCCAGAAAAATTGCTCTTGCAAGTACCAAAAAAGGAGAAGATACGCAAAAGTGGTTGACACTGGCGCGAAGAGATCCAAATGAAATAGCAGCTACTTCATGTGTGTATTTCTGTAAGGATCATTTTGATGTAAGTAAACAATATTATTCCATTGGTAAACTAAACTGTTTAGTATCATTCTCTTCTACTGCAAAGGTGTAAAGTAGTATTATGTGAAGGTTAATGGCCTGATGTTTACATTTGCGAAGTAAAACTTCATAATGTTACACGCCTACGATTTATGTGTAATTATAGCCGTTTCCTAATATATTTGGTGAAAGAACAACATGAATATTGTTGCAGTCCACTATAAAAGTATAGCACTGATTATTTATCTCCAGTAAGTGCAATTTTATCACCAATAGCTCTCAACCAAACAACCGTTTTATACATCGACAACGCCCTTCTGGTTACTTTACAACAACTTACCCTATCGTAATATACGTATATTGGAGATGTCTTTAATGCGTCGATTTATTTAGCTTTCAAACTTTCGTAATATGCAAGTGTAAATACGATTAAAAGTGTTAGTTACCCAAATATGTGTTTATTGAAGCTTTACTGGGTTAAATTTTACTAACTATCCCGGCGGCTTCCTGTGACTATGTTGGCAACAGATGCTGAATAGCGAGAATCATGAGACGTCGTCATTAGCCAATCGCGTGACAGCGCAATTATTCTGTCGTGAAACCTTTGATTTATGAGGGCAGTTACTTTTACTGACCGGACAAGGGTACATACAAGAATCATAGAGCAGGAACAGCATTATTTATTTACTTCATGGTCTGTACGATACACTAATGTAGTCATTCTATGTGGTCTGAACATCTGGACATAATTTTCTATCATGCTGTTGATGTTGCCAACATAATCACTCAAGGCCGTTTGGATATAAGATAAAATTTCATCCTTTATTGCATAATATGGTGACTTCAGATTAAGTCTGCTGACATCAACAAATAGGGTACTTTTTTCCAATGGTATAAAATATCTCTCGATTATAATTAGCTTTAAAATGTAGGTATACGTTACTTACAATGCAGTTTTCACGTTTCTTATTTCTGGCACGTAAAAATTTGGATTGTTTTTAAAGAATGAAGACACCATAATTGCATCAACTTTAGGGAGGTTTCCGCCGCCAGCCTCCACATAACCATCTTCCATTGTGGCATAAAAACTGTAAACGCGTTTAGATCACGAAAAACTGAACATAAAGCTGCGAAATGGAGGAAACGCGTAGCCTTCAATAATACAGCTCCGACTTCTAGTTGCCGCGCTGTAGGTGTTCTATGACGTCACCAGTACTTCAGCCAATAACGGAGCGTTGTCGATCACGTGATCTAATCATGAAATTTGATGATTTTTAAGCTTTAATTACGTAAAAATAACAGATGTTTTGTAAGAATTATGAGCGAAAATGATGTATGGATGTTATAACCACTCAGAATAACAATAATTCGAACCATATTTTTAACAAAGGATTACCCTATTGTCACAATGGCAACGGTGCGTCTCACCGCGTTTTCGAGGCTAACAAAGCTTCTGTGATACGAAAAATACGAAATATTTTACGAAAAATGCAACTATCTAGGTGAACTTCAAACGAAAAAAAAAAACCGTGTAAATACAACATTTTATTCAAATCATTAGAGCTGTTTCCGAGACAGCTAAAATTTATATACATACAAGAATTGCTTGTTTAAAGATATAAGGTAATGAATTTATTCTATCAGGAACCGACGGAAGAATTAGTTAACATGATACTCGCCACCAGCATTAATACAGGGTGTCCAGAAAAGGGCTCCCAGATTTCAAAATTATTTATCTCGAAGACAAAGATCGATAGAGGAATGCAGTAAACGGTATGTTTATTGTGAAAGCTGTAAGAAGTTTATACAGCAGTTTAAAATAATAGTTACAAAAGCTGCTAACAGATGGCGCTGTACAGCTCGTATCAGCATACAAAAGTAAAATAATCGTATGAATACACTCTTTGCAAACAATCACAACACAATGTTTTCAAAATGTTCACCATTGGCACTACAGAGGCGGCGCAAACGAAGAATGAAATTTGCCATCACATTTCGTAGCGTCTCAACCGAAATGGATTCACTTGCCACCGTGATCGCCGATTCAAGCTCGTTCAGCGTGGCGGGATGCTTCGGGTAGACCATGTCTTTCACTGTGCCCCACAAAAAAGTCACAGGGAGACAAATCCGGCGAATATGGAGGCGAATCCATGCCTGCACCAGTAAATTTGGGATATTCCAAAGCAATGACTCGATTCCCGAAGTATTCCTCAAGAAAGCGAAACACTTGTTCGGTCCGATGTGGTCAGGCTCCATCTTTCATAAACCATTCAGTACCTGGTCGATCCTCTAACGCTTGCTGTGTGGCGACCAATTGTTGCAAAATTGCAACGTAACGTGCACCAGTGGCCGTTTCGCGAATGAAAAAAGGCCCAATAATGCCTCTGCTGCATACTGCAGCCCACACAGTAACTTTAGGAGAATACAGGAGTTTCACTTCACACCAATATGACCTTTCGGAACCCCAAAATCGCCAGTTCTGCTTATTCACGTATCCATTCAGGTGGAAATGTGCTTCATCTGTAAACCAGATGCAACCAACATCAAATCCTTCACTATCAATCATTGTGAGCATCTGATTAGCAAAGACAATCCTTTGTTGCGCAGCTCATACGGGTGCGTTTGAATTTTGAATGGAAACATGTGTAGGCTCTTTCTCAGTATTTTCTGCGTGCTGGTCTCAGATGCAATTCTACGGACGGATGACATTGGATTTCGCTGAATCATTCCAGAAACTGTGGCGATATTTTCAGGCGTAACTGCGGTTTGCTTGCGGCTAACATGCCCCACTAGATCATCAGAAGCTGCCTGTTAGTTGAAATTTTGCGAAGAGAGTAGGAATGGTTTTCGCACTGGGTCCTTTTGGAACATCAAATCGTGCTTGAAAACTTCGCCTTGTTGCCGTAGGACTGTCTTCTAACCTGTGGTACTCTAACACCAGAAAAACGCGTTGCTAATGGAGTACATGGTTTTAATCTCTTTCTTCGGTACGCTAACCTCCTTTCACGTTTCAATAGTGGAACTGATCGCTCTTGGCTTCGGATCATTATTTATACTAGGCATTATGTATGGCGATTACTGCGCCATCTGTTAGCAGCTTTTGTAACTATTATTTCAAACTGCTGTATAAACGTCTTAAAGCTTTCACAATAAACATACCGTTTACTGCAATCCTCTATCGATCTATGTTTTCGAGATATTTAATTTTGAAATCAGGGAGTCCCTTTCTGGACACCCTGTAAATGTGCTAGCTACAGGCAGGGCCGGATCTAGGACATTTGCCAAGGGGGGCAAGCTTAAATTTGCCGCCCCTTCTTTCACCCCCTCCCCCCGTAAGAATGGACGTTTTGACGCTAATTGGTTTACATATTTCTAAATAAATATCACAATCTCACAACATGAACTTAAATCAATTCAAAATTTCGCTTTTCGAGCTTTTTTTGCTGCAAAACTGTTTTTGATATCATCATAGTTTAGAGAAGCAGCTCGTTTGTGCTTTATGGATATTATACTCAGATTTGTTAAACAGTCGTGCTCCTCAACTGTATTTCATTAGTTTCAGCTTGCTGAAACTTCTTTTTCCAGACGAAACAGAAACTAGAATGGTAAGATATCTTTTAACGCTGTAGTAAGGTTGGGATCCCCCTGTACCAATTTATTTTTATAACTTAAACTTAATGTTGATGATGCAGTGGAATCTTGCAGGGCTCTGTCTACTGCCAGCGCATGTTGTCTGAAACTTTCAAGTTCTTCCTCGCTGAGATCTTCTGCCAATTCCGCTGCTTTGGCCTTCAAGTCCTCCATTCCATTTCTCGAAATTGCACACCACACAGAAAACTAATTTTTACACCAATTTTCTCAAGTGCGGTAAACCTGGTACTAAGCTCTGTCAATTATTCCTTATTTTTTCTGTGAATGTTGGATACTTCATCCTCACAAAGCTCATCGGCCATTTTCTTCTTTCTTCGAATCCTTTTTTTCGGAGAATACCGTTGATACATCATTATCTTCTGCTAGCACTTTGGCCTCAGAAGTAGCCTCATAGGTACAAGAATCCCGGGAAGTTTTGAGAAAGCCCAAAAATCCTTGAATGTTTCGAACGGCTTTATCAATTGTAAAGTATTAACTTTGCAGAAACTGATTAACATGAGCAATATATTTTAATATTGCATACCAGAAACAAGTTAAAGCAATGAATATTTTTTAAAATAGATCTTGTCTCCGATTTTGTTCCTTTTGTTGACAATTTATAAGTTCCAATTTCTTTCAGGGCCTTCAAAACTTTATGAAAATGCTTGTAAACAGCTTCAACCGCATCTAGTCTTGCTGAATGTTTGCTGACCTTGCTCCCACTAAATTTAAAGAGTGAGCAGTACATGGTACGAAATAGGTCAGTTCATTCTTCTGAAGTATTCTTGACTGGACCCCTTTGTACCTTCCAGCCCTGTTTGCCCCATTGTCATGAGACAGTCCCCTGCAGTACTTAACGTTCAACCCATCTTGTTCCAATTTTTGCAGTATTTCTTGACCAAGACCTTCTCCTGTTTTGTCTGTAACTGTAAAAAAGTCAGTAAAACTTTACACAACATATGAGTCATTCGACTTGACATATCGAATTACTTGTGTCATCTGCGCATTGTGGCTGATATCTGGAGTGCAGTCAAACATCAGTGAAAAGTATTTAGCAGCTAAAATATTTTTAATTATATCTTGTTTTATTTTGTCAGCAATCATGTCACGGAACTCATCTTGTATATGTTGTAAAAATAGTTAATCTGGCCTTTCTTGTGGCGTTCAATACGTACACGAAGGGGGACACTATAGTATGATATGAGATCAATTGTATTTAGAAATTTGCCGCTATGTTGATCACCAAAATCACCATCTTCTTTTGTTCCTCTAAAATGACTTCCTTGCTTAGCTAGAAAATTGACAGCATCAATAATACAGTGAGATTCCTCCTGTTTTATCTGGTCGTGCTCCCCAGTGTGCGATACTTATCAGGTGGGTTTGTCGGAGGACATCGAAAGAGTCGGAAGAAAGGCAACTTGTTTTGTATTGTCGTGATACAGGGGAGACAGCGTCACGGAAATGATACAGGATCTGGGACGGGAATCATTAGAACAAAGGCGTTTATCGCTGCGACGTGGGCTACTTACGAAACTACAATCGTCAACATTCTCCTCCGAATGCAGAAGTATATTGTTGCCTCCCACTTACATAAGTAGAAAAGATCATCTGAATAAATACGTGAAATCAGAGCTCGAACAGAGAGATTCAGATGTTCTTTCTTCCCGCGCGCTATTCGAGAATCGAATGGGAGATAAATAGTATAAAAGTGGTCCGATGAACCCTCTGTCAGGCAGTGATTTACAGAGTATCCTGTGTATATGTCTATCAATTCCACCGCTACCGAGAGAGGACTCTAGATCCTTAATGATTTTGACTTTCAATAAGAAGTGTGCGCACCTGAAATACTTTTTTTTTAATTTATTTATTTATTTTTTTAATAAGGACTGGAATGTTATTCAAATTCACCTGTTCTACAATTATTACCTGGATATGAAATATGAATATTCATTTATCTGAAAAAGGAAATCTATGCAAATTAATAAACATTGTGCATTTACTTATGCAACAACGCAAACATCCCCCTCATTCTGGCTAATATCTAGTAGATTTTTAAAGTTTGATTAGCTGAAGTACCTGTGACAGGGCAACACTGAAGTCAGCAACCAGGAATTTTAGTTTTATTAAATGATTTCTGTATTTCTTGCAGTCATTTTACTTTTAATAATTCTTTGCCTGTTAATTCTATTAAATTATACCAGAAAGATACATTCTGAAAAAAAAAAAAAAAAAAAAAAAAAAAAACGATTAGGTCAAAATTTGCCGCCAGGGCCAACTGCCCCCTTTGCCCCCCCCCCCCTCCCCCCTCGTAGATCCGGCCCTGGCTACAGGCATTGCACATAAGAAGCTTTGTGGATAATGTTTCGCTGTGATCGTTTTGATACGAAAACGGCGATCAACAAAACTTGTTGGATCAAGACATAAATGTATGAAATGTGATATTAGCTTAATTATTATACGCGTGTTCAGCGGCAGGAGGTACATGCAGTCAATTACAAATTCAAATGTTCAAATGTTTGTATAGTTTATGGGACTTAACTACGGGGTCATCAGTTCCCAAACTTACAAACTACTTATGAACTACTTACGAACTAGGACGGCACAAATATCCGTGCCCGAGGGGGGATTCGAACCCCCGACCGTAGTGGTCGTGCAGACTGCAGACCGTGACTGGAGCGCCTCAGTCTCCTCGGCCACCGCGGCTGGCGCAGTCAATTACCACAGGTGTTAAATGTGAGGGTGCCTACAGCAAGAGAGACTTCCTCGACGTTGCCGGAAAATTGGGCGCTTCATTGGCCAATATTAAACTCTTTCGTAAAGTGTAATGGAATGTTTAATAACAGGTTATTGCCTCGTGCAAAAGGAAACTTCCGTCCGAAACTCGCGGTAGCCAGGGAGGCAGAATTTCGCCGACCGTTAATTTTCATACCGCCAAAATAAGGAGCCGGCACGGCGCACAAGTTGGGATCCCAGGCTCGTCGGCAGCCACCGGCCTCGTAGCCCGCCGTAACTTCAAAAGTCAACTCGCAATTATCTTGCACCGCCGACGACTTGGGAAGAGCAGGGAACAAAGTTTCTTAAAAAAGTAAATAATATAAAAAAATAAACATTAAGTGAAACTTTTAAAGATGCTAAATCAGGATTAACAATCGAAGAGAACTACCACATACAGAAAGCCATAATAGAAAGAAAAGAAATAATAAATGAATACACAGCCCTCTGCAAAGGAACTATATTCTCTGCCCTCAAAGAACTGACAGAAAACTCATAAACACACACACATACACACAAACTAAAACGAATGTTACATTAATCAAAAACTCCCGCCCCCACCACAGTCAGCTGTTCTTAACACTACTCCCAGAATTCAACTGCCCACCATCTTGTTTTCATAACATAAACATTGAGTGAAGTAAATGAAATAAATCGCAATTTGCGATGTTATGGCATCACTGTATTAGGTTTAGATGAAATACCAAACTGTGGCGAATGGAAATTTGTGCCCGGCCGGGATCTCCTGCTTACTAGGCAGACGCGTTGACCACTCCGCCACCGAGGACACAGTGACCAGCCCGACTGCAGAGGACTCTTCCCTGCACGTCTCCCGCCACACACGAATTTCCATTCGCCACGCTGTCTCTTTCCTATACCACAGCCTATTTGTTCTGTGATGCTCGCAGCCACAATACTGTATTCCCGCATCAGGGAGAACAGACCATGAGGTATCGAGACACAATTAATTGTCGTCAGGATGTCGGTAGTCGGGCAGTCGGGCTGGTCACTGTGTCCTCGGTGGCGCAGTGGTCAACGCGTCTGCCTAGTAAGCAGGAGACCCCTGGTTCGAATCCCGGCTGGGCATAAATTTTCATTCGCCACAGTTTGGTATTTCATCTAATTCTAATACAGTGATGCCATAACATCGCAAATTGCTATTTATTTCATTCATTTGAACGCTGTAATTCGTCAAAATATATATAACTGAGTGAAGTGAAAGTGACACAGTGCTTGTTCACAACGCGAAAACAGCACACATTCACCAAAGAAAGTGACAAAAACTTTCTATAAACACATAGACATTTTGTTATAGAAACAGTCGCAACGGTAAAATTACACCAAAACACAAAAATGAAGTCCTATAATTTCGTAAAAATCCCGATATTTACAAGCTAACCATTCACCCCATTAACTACATACGTTTTGGTTTGCAGATGACAAACTGTCAAAAATTATCAGTGATGTTTCGTGAGTTGAAGAACCACAAACACAACTACATGTGGTATTAAGATAGGCCTAGTATACCTATAAAAATAAGAAACTATTTATATTAGTTTCACAATTATCTGTAGTTTTTACACTTAATGTACAAAAAGTAACAATCATTTCATTGTTAATTTGACAGACAGTATGAATTAAACATTCCACTGATGATTCTGCAACGCCAGCGAAACATGTATGGGAGAAACTAAAAACATTTGTGTTTGCTCAAGGCAGATTTTATTCTATTTCGTCAACAGAGATACATATAGTCTCAGTTAAGGATGTGAGTGGTAGATAAAGTTATTTGTTTATCATTAAAGTGATGTAGACGTTTTCCTGGTTGTATACCGTAATGGGCTGATTATTATTTCAATGTGTACTGAAAATCAAACAAATTACAAATCATGCCGGCCGCGGTGGCCGAGGGGACTGAGGCGCTCCAGTCACGGTCTGCACGGCCACTACGGTCGGGGGTTCGAATCCCCCCTCGGGAATGGATATTTGTGCCGTCCTAGTTCTTAAGTAGTTCATAAGTAGTTTGCAAGTTTAGGGACTGATGACCCCGTAGTTAAGTCCTATAGACTATACAAACATTTCAACAAATCATGGTTAAAGAAATTGAAACTCTGTGTATCATTCTACACACAAAACATTAACACAATGGAAAATGCTCCTATCGCAGTTAACAATTGGAGATATTACTGGCTAGAGTCAAAGTTGCAGAAGAGGAGAAATAGCTTTTCGATCTACCTAGCAGGTTCAAAAACATTTAAATAAAAATGTCTTAACAATTACCCCATTTTACGAATTAATACCAATTTCCCTAGAGCAGTTACTTCCCGAAGAAGGGGAGAGGGTGCAAAGAGATGCATGCATCTTCAACTTCACTGACATGTAGCGTCATACCTCAGGAGAGACTGTGTTGGTTGAGACTGTGCCGTGTCATGTTATGCGACGTGATGTCATGTATCATGGATCTTTCACTCGATACAATGCATATCAATAGGTGTCTCACATGACATATTAACACATGACACTATGTGACGTATTAATTCGTTAAATATGATGTAATATATTGTGTTACATTATCATTTACTGTGATATAGACTTGTGCATAATAGTCCGCGATCGGGAGCGCTCACATCTTCGTTCTTTTAGTTGGTCCGCTCCCAGTGACGGCTGAGCGGCGTGGTCTGCGCATGCAGGTGGAGGGAGAAGTTCCCCACCTAGCTGCTTCATGCGCTTGCTGCTTGAGCGCTTACGATATCACGCAAACCAAAAGAAACAGTTTGTGGATAATTTCTCGCGTTTAAGTTTAGAGTAGCTTTTACTACCGCTACTAAAACTACAGCTGAGCTGCATCTCAGTTCGAAATGACAGCAACTGGAGAAGGTAATCACGTGATTTTGCGCGCCTTCGCGTCCTCTCGCTGTTACCCGTCAGTCTTCAGAAAAGGAGCGGACGAACTAAGAGGCGAGGGATCTGCGAACTAGTTCGTGTAGTTAGCCTGTGGGAGCGCTCTTCCGAACTAGTTCGTTCGCGAACTACACAAGACTACTGTGGTATCATTAGGCTAATAAAACATGATATCATAATTACATCACATTATACACAATTCCACGCACCCCATCCGAAAGCACAGTGCCATGACATGTCACGTGTCACGACATGGTAGGGTCACATGATATGACACGATACAAGGCAGATGTGGTTGCACATCTCACAACAGGGCGTCGTGTCAAGAATTTACATGCAACTTGCCGTATTTTATGATTTCGTGTCGGCGTTCAGTACCTTTCCGCACCGTCGCCCAAAGAACAAGGCGCGAGCATATCGAATATCAGAACACCTGTGTGATTGGATGGAGGCGTTTCTAGTTAACAGAAAGAAGCATGCCATTCTCAACTGAGAGAAGTCTTCAGGCGTGTCCCAGGGGAGTGTTATAGGACCGATGCTTTTCAAAATATTTAAAAATGACGTCGTACATAACATCGGAAGTGCCTTGTGGCCTTTTGCGGATGATGCTGCAGTTTATCGAGAAGTCGCAACACTGGGAATGCGGCATGATCTGCAGCTTATCTACACGTAGTGCAGGGGATGGCAATCGAGCCTTAACATAAACAAGTGTTTAGTGCTTCGTTTGCTTACAGGGAAAGATTCTTAATTATATAACTACGCGACATCAGAACAGAGGCTGGAAGCAGTAACTTCCATAATATATCTGGGAATAGGCATACGGAACAATTGTAAATGAAGTGACCATATGTAGCGTATAGACTATACAACTTGTATCAAATTTTTCCGGAAAAGTACTAAATTTTCGTTTTAAGTATTTACTATGACTTTTATAGGTACCTATACTTATCCTACTGATGAAAGGTAGTTGTACACGATTGTCAAACATTTATGTTATGCTGTTATTCGATTTACCCTCAGGATTGCACAAAAATGCATTTCAGTGGGGCTATTTGGATAGTTGCCGGGGCTATACGAATAAGGTAACTTGCGGTCCCTGGCTGCGAAACACGCGATTACTCGCCATTGGAGGTTCGACTCTTCCCTCGGGCATGGGTGTATGTATTTGTCCTTAGCTTAGTTTCAGTTAGTTCAAATAGTTTGTAAGCCTAGGGACTGATAACCAGAGTCGTTAAGTCTCATAGATTTACAAACAATAGAACATTTCTAAAATTATGGTCAGGTACAGAACTATATTACACGGATAGTTCGCGGAAAATACGCTAATTTCTGTTTAATACTCATCGCGTCTAATAATATAACATTTACAATAGTAATTTCACATTAATGGAATGTAGCCGTTATCAAATGTTTCTGTTCTCGTAAATCACGTGCAGCGTCCACAGACAAATTACTCACGACCTGTCGCACCGATACAGTATTCACGACATCAGGAACTCCACGTTTGGCATTGTATCCATTCACGTTTATCTCCATCTGTAACATGTGCCCATATCCACTGACAGGACTCACATTTCCGTTCCAACAACTCATGTTGTTTCTGTCAGAACGTTTCACAGTCTCTCGGTTTAGTGTGGCTGCTCTTGCTTTCGAGAGACCCTCTGGTTTCCTCCAGGAAAGATGGTTTCTTTTGCAGAATGAAACACACCAGTCCTTTCCAGCTATGTCTTTGCAGGGGTGTTTGACGTTGTGCTAGATGGTTTGAAAATATGCACATGTTTCTGTGTCAGACCAAATCATCTTTTTCCCAAATATATTATTCTGTTGGCAATAGACGTTTCCAAATCTTGAGAAAATATATTTGGATGTTCACTCGGGTTACCACCTGCATCTTTTTTTTTAAGATTGCTGTTAGCCATAACTTTAGAAATGTTCAAATGTTTGTGAAGCTTAAAGGACTTAACTGCGGGATCATCGGTCCCTGAACTTACAAACTACTTACAATCTAACGTATACTAAAGACAGCACAAACATCCATGCCCGAGGGGGGATTCGAGCCCCCGACGAGGAACGGCCTCGCGCATCGTAGCATAGCGCCTCAATGCCTCAATGTTCCAATGTTTGTTAAGCTTATGGGACTTAACTACGGTGTCATCAGTCCCTAAACTTACAAACTACTTATGAACTACTTACGAACTAGGACGGCACAAATATCCATGCCCGAGGGGGGGATTCGAACCCCCGACCGTAGTGGCCGTGCTGACCGTGACTGGAGCGCCTCAGTCTCCTCGGCCACCGCGGCCGGCCTCAATGCCTCGGCCGCTCCGCCGCGGCCATAACGTTAGATTTGTGGTTTTGATAACGTCGGTAGAAACTCGTATTTTGCACTATACGTTCACATATAATTTTACTGGCATCTAATGGTGATACGCCTATCATCGCTGCTTCAACTTGAAAGAAGCATGCAGTTCTCTAATAAAATTCTGGCTGAGATAGACAAGTGAAAGAAGCATGTCTTTACTATTTTGTTTAATGGAACTGCACTAAATTAATTGACGATACCCATCTATGGATCTTAAACAACATATTAAATGGTGGCAATGGAAACGCGGGTTAGATTTCTCTCCTCCAGAAGGGAGCAAGAGACAAGATATTTGATCTAACTACACAACATTTATAAAATATATAGTGTGGGGGAGTTTAAATTAGGACAAAGGGTTAACGTTTAATCAAATGCTTTATTGTCCGAGGCATAAACAATAAAAGGGGGAGAGACCGATTTAAATATAATAAACACACACCTTACAAAACAATCCACATTTACATCAGATTATATGGCCCTAATACTGCCCACCTGCAAAAATAGTACTAGTGTAATAAATAATGTTTATTTTTCAGAGGGGAGAATAGAGGAATTGGTACACATTCTCACACAGATACATGCGCCAAGCCATGCAGGTACTCACCAGCACCGAACACACACACACACACACACACACACACACACACACAGACACAAAAATAAAGTACGGAACAGCAGGTTCACTCGCGCACCAATAAAAGAAGAACTTTGTTCCGTATGGTATGGTCTTGTGACTTAGGGTAGCTATCAGCGGGAACAAACGCAAGTGATAGGAGACCACGTGGCATGTGATACAGTTGCGAAGTATAAGTTTCCAGAGAAATTCATGATATCGATTAAAAGGAAAGTTCGCTAAATAATACTTAAATACGGGCGTTCTGATGTTCGTTTTGCACAGAAGATAGAGAACTACTGAATGGTAAAGGTTTCACGTCAGAACAGAAAAATAAATAAATAAATAAATTAAATACTTTTAGCACAAGATAGGTCGTACAACCATTCTTTCTACCCAGGGGAATGATATCTAGCTAATAAGCAAGTCTGCACAAAGGTAGGACATGCTACGGGGTCACATCGCGAAATTTGAACAAGTTGGAAAAAATTCAGTTTCGTAAGAAATAAGATCAAGAGATAGGTCGTGTAATCATTCGTTCTACTCAGAGGAATGATATCTAGCTAATAAGCAAGGTTGCAGAAATGTAGGATACGCTACGGCATCAGATCGCGGAATTTGAACTAGTTGAAAAAAATTCAGTTTCGTAAGAAATAAGAACGCGAGATAGGTCGTGTAAACAGTCATTGTACTCAGGGGAAGAATAGCTATATTATAGGAATGACTACGGTATAGAACACGCTATTTGCCATACACGTGGGGCAGCGAGTACGGAAGTTACAAGTTTAGAAATACCCTAAATTCGGTGAAAATTCCCACGTCACACGTACTAGAAATGACCACATCCAAACAAGGCTATAGTTAGCAACTCTTGCACTTAGGGTGATGGAGTTAGCTGTATCTCATCCCATCCTGCCGGCCGCGGTGGCCGAGGGGACTGAGGCGCTCCAGTCACGGTCTGCACGGTCACTACGGTCGGGGGTTCGAATCCCCCCTTGGGCATGGATATTTGTGCCGTCCTAGTTCGTAAGTAGTTCATAAGTAGTTTGTAAGTTTAGGGACTGATAACCCCGTAGTTAAGTCCCATAAGCTTAACAAACATTTGAACATTTTTCATCCCATCCACGTGTTCTATGGACAAAGGACAGACACCAGAAGTATCGAAAAGTTCCCGAAAAACATCAAATTTAGCGACCAAATGAACATGAAAAATATTTAAACCACCAGACTACAAGAGAAGTGAGGAGCAGCTAACGCTTGTTTAAACTGTTTTGTACACAAGTACCACTCATTTTGCGCAAGTGGGGTCAGTGGGAAAATATCATAGCATACGCCATCGCATATGGGGCCTTATACACAAAAATAGACATTTAAAATTATGAAAAACAACAAAATTATTCCATACATTAGACAAAGAAAAATCTTATACATCTGGTATCTCTCATAGTGCGAATGGAGCGGCTCGCTACATTCAAAAATGTCTGAAGCCCATCAACATTTATTCACTGGGTAAAATAAAAGGAACACACTATATGGACGTGTTTGAAACTGCCTCATTCATCGACCTCTCGTCCTATGCCAAGCAGCCCCATTTCCGTTTCTAGGTCTTCACCACCTGAAGTAAATGAAGGACTAATTTATTACACTAATATTAAAAAACAGAAAATCTTTTGTAAACGCACTTATATTCAACCAGTTTTCCATCACTACTCAGCCCCGTTCTTAGTTATTCAAATAGCCCCGAAGTACACTTAAACGCTATTGCGATGTAATTCCCCAATGCACTGACAAATGGCAGAAAAGTCACCAATGTGGCGTCGGTAAGACCCAGTATCGTGCCTCAACTAATTTCATGGCTTTCATTTCTTAAAGATTGAAGGAAATCTTATAATGTTAGTACCGCAGCTGGTGGGATTGAATGTACGGCCCTATCTCTAATTTGGGCGTGATTCACCAGTTTTACTGTATCGTTACTAAAGTAAATATGAATCACTCCTTTTAATTAGGAAATTATCGATACAAAAATACTTGGTTTGAGTCTTAGACAATTTCTTATCACTAGGGATGTCGGTATTCCTAATCCTAATAAATAAGGATTCAATGTTCAATATAGTAATTTAATTATAAAAAGGACAATGCACAAATTCAGGAATGAATTATGTTTTTACAAAAGTAATGAATCTCTAACAAGGATAGCACAACAGTAATGAATCTCTAACAAGGATAGCACAACCTCTACCTACTATGAAAAACAGTGGATACTGAGGACGTGTTAATTGTTTTCAAAGAAATTAAAAATCGGCATCTAAGTCGGTAGAGAATGCAATCAAAAGCTCAAGAACACAGCCAACTAGTGGAAGGTACATTTATCTTTAACTGCACTATAGCAAATGCAATGTGCATTGTGCATATATCACAAATTGCCAATACTGCTCTGATAAGACGAACGGTGGATGGATGGATCGGTTCAATGTGAAGCTGTATGATGATGGCTACACAGTGAACGAACTACTTTGTTTAAAAATAATTAAAAAAAACTCCTAAGTTGAAGTGACTCAAGTATCAGAGACGACCAGGAGGTTCACGCAAAGTGCTTGCCTCACTGGCCAGAAGCAGAAGAGAAGCTAACTGTAAGCTTGTAAATGAGTGCTTCGAAATGCAAATACAATGCCCTGAATTTTGTTCCTCTGCTCACAGAGAAACAATTATGAACACTTCAAGCAATGCAATCTGCACTTGCAACTAATTGTGAGATAATTAATTCACTTGAAGCTTTCCCAGAAACTGCCTACATGCGTCGACAAGTGCAGCTAGCCGAATCCTCGACTTACTCTCCAGCAAGCCACAAGGCCCTTCAGACCGTTTTCCCAAGGGCCAATCACAGCTATATCTCCAAATGTCTCTCCACCACCTTTACTTCCTTCTAAACATCTTTCCCACAAAAAAGAAGCTTCTAGAGGTTCTAGAAAGCTCTCCAACGTTTCGACCGTTTGGCAGTTGAAATCAGCCGGCCGAGGGGACTGAGGCGCTCCAGTCACGGTCTGCACGGCCATTACGGTCGGGGGTTCGAATCCCCCCTCGGGCATGGATTTTTGTGCCGTCCTTAGTCTTAGGTAGTTCATAAGTAGTTTGTAATCTTAGGGACTGATGACCCCATAGTTAAGTCCCATAAGTTCTACAAACATTTGAACAGTCACGGTCTGCACGGCCACTATGGTCGGGGGTTCGAATCCCCCCTCGGGCATGGATATTTGTGCCGTCCTTAGTCTTTGGTAGTTCATAAGTAGTTTGTAATCTTAGGACTGATGACCCCATAGTTAAGTCCCATAAGTTCTACAAACATTTGAAGATTTGAACAGTGACGGTCTGCACGGCCACTACGGTCGGGGGTTCGAATCCCCTCTCGGGCATGGACATTTGTGCCGTCCTTAGTGTTAGCTAGTTCATAAGTAGTTTGTAAGTTTGGGGACTGATGACCCCGTAGTTAAGTCCCATAAGGTTTACAAACATTTGAACAGTCACGGTCTGCACGGCCACTATGGTCGGGGGTTCGAATCCCCCCTCGGGCATGGATATTTGTGCCGTCCTTAGTGTTAGCTAGTTCATAAGTAGTTTGTAAGTTTAGGGATTGATGACCCCGTAGTTTAGTCCCATAAGCTCTACAAACATTTGAACATTCACGGTCTGCACGGCCACTAAGGTCGGGGGTTCGAATCCCCACTAGGGCATGGATATTTGTGCCGTCCTTAGTGTTAGCTAGTTCGCAAGTAGTTTGTAAGTTTACGGACTGATGACCCCGTAGTTAAGTCCCATAAGCTATACAAACATTTGAATTTTGAATTGAAATGAACTCCCAATCGCAGCAATGGCGGCAAGTTTTGGCGCGAAGCGGCATCGGCCGGTCAGTAACCTGCGACCTCGCACCGCCTGGTCAACTTGCCGCACCCTCGAGGTACCGATAAGACTCTCCTGGTCGCTTGCCGGCCTCCCTCACTGACTTCGCAGCGTTTCCGTTTCCAACCAAAGAAAACCACTACATGTAAAAATATTGTTAATATTAAATGTTGCCTACCGGCATCAACCAGTTTCCTCAGTGACCTAGTCAACATTAATATTTCCACTTTTCCTACCTATTTTTGCTTTCAGATTATTGAAATGTTCAAATGTTTCTAGAGACTATGGGACTTAACTACGGGGTCATCAATCCCTAAACTTACAAACCACTTATGAACTACCTAATCCTAAAGACGGCACAAATATCCATGCCCGAGGGGGGATTCAAACCCCCGACCGAAGCGGCCGTGCAGACCGTGACTGGAGCGCCTCAGTCCCCTCGGCCACTGCGGCCGGCTTTCAGATTATTCGGAATCAAACTGATACCAGTAATTACATTATAAATAAATGCACGTTATTAACTATTAATACCTAAATGTAGTATGTAAGGTGGTGAAATTTCCAGTCGCCTTACAATCTCTAGCAAACGCCATATCAGTTTTCAAAATGTTCAAATGTTTGTTAAGCTTATGGGACTTAACTACGGGATCATCAGTCCCTAAACTAACAAACTACTTATGAACTAACTAAGACTAAGGACGGCACAAATATCCATGCCCCAGGGGGGATTCGAACCCCCGACCGCAGTGGCCGTGCAGACCGTGACTGAACCGCCTCAGTCCCCTCGGCCACTGCTGCCGCCCATATCAGTTTTACAAACCTTGCAATGACCAGTTGTGAACCACTTACCTTCTACACTTTAAATAAATCTCGCGTCAGAAAACTAAATTGACGTATTTACTGCATAAACAAAACCACCGACAAGAGGAAACACTCACATAATGGCGTCACCACTTTTATGTTGTTGCGGCGCACGAGAAAAAGCTTACAACCATTCATGTAGCCCCTCTACTCAATTAGACCCGTTCTACCCTAATTAATCATCGTTAAGGCAGATGCCAAATCGAGAGATTCATAGGAGTGATCATCAGAAAGTATAGTCCGTCAACAAAATTACAAAAAAAAGGTTACAAAATTCTTGTTCGGCCAAAAGTTGAGTACTTTTCATCACTGAGGAATCCGTATCAGGCAGAGTTGATAGAGGGCACAGAGAAGATTCAGCACGCTTCGTTACGCGTTAATTTAATAAGCGTGAAAGCCTCAGAAACTTCAGTGAAGACGCTGCAAGAGGGAGACGGTCTGAGTCATCGTACGGATTTCCGTCGAAACTCAGAAACCATTCGTTTCTCCAAGAATCAACCAATACATTGCTTCCTCATATCTCTAGAAAAGACCACAGAGACAAAATGGAAGAGATCAGGGCCGACACGAAGGCTTACTGCCAATCTTTTTTTCCCGCCACTAGAATTGGAGGCGAAAGTGACAATGGTACGAGCCGGGCGCGGTGGCCGAGCAGTCTGCGGCGCGCCAGTCACAGTCTGCACGGCCGCTGCGGTCGGGGGTTCGAATCCCCCGTCAGGCATGGATGTTTGCGTCGTCTTTAGTATAAGGTAGTTCATAAGTAGTTTGTAAGTTAAGTGGACTAATGACCCTGCAATTAAGTCCCTTAATCTTAACAAACATTTGACCTTTTTTTTTTCGACAATGATAAGCAAAAACTGTCTGCCACACACGGTAAGGTGGTTTGCGGTGTACCGATGTAGATGCAGACGTGGAAAACATTACATACGGTGCTTCACACAGGTAGTGGGTAAAATAAAAAGAACACGATGCAGTACACTACATCTTTTTGCAAGTTGGCACTACTGTGTACACATTAGCACTGAGAAGCGATCACAGCGACCACCTAGAAGACAAGGCCTTACAACGGACCGTGCCTACGTCATACTTAGAGGCCGCGGCCGCCATCTGACTGGCCGGCCGCTGCGCGGCGGTGGGCGTGCCCCAGCCAACAGCCAGTGAGGTGGCGGCCGCGGCCTCTAAGTGTGACGTAGGCACGGCCTGTTGTTAGGCCTTGTCTGTTTGCCACAGTGCACTACTGACGTACGAATCCCGGACGTTACCTTTCACTTTCAGTAGACAGTATTATACGTTGTTCTACGACGGTCATCACAAATGATGGCTAAAATGCGTGATCTCTCTGACTCGATGGTGCGCAGCTAGTGGGGGCATCTGTGACGGTAATGGCTGCACTGCAATACTTAGGAATTACAATCACGAATTGGAAAGAACACACAGAAAATATCGTAGGGTAGGCGAACCAAAGGCTACGTGTTATTGGCAGAATACTTAGAAAATGCGACAGTTCTACTAAACAAAATGACTACAATTCACTTCTCTGTCCTATTTTGGAGTATTCCTGTACATTGTGGGATTCCCACCAAGATGGACTCACGAAGGATACAGAGAAAGTTCAGATTGGAGAAGCTTCTTTCGTGTGTATACAGGGGAAAGAGTGTCCCGGAAACGTGTTCAAGATTCTGAATTTGTTTCTTTGTAGAAGCAAACGAACAGTTGAATCTGTTAATGTCTAACAAATCTTTCACTGGGAATATTTGATGTTGGTTGTTTTTAGGGGACTAAACAGCTAGGTCATCAGTCCCCGGAATATTTGATAATTGTCGGCCTGTGTTCTGGAAAGTGAGCCTGAAAACCATATCGTTCAACACTTTTACGGCTGTTTTGTAGACTAATGGCTCAGTAAGAAATGTATGCGAATGGAGACGTGGAACTGCACTCACAAGGAGACCACATGTGTATCGGATTTTAGAATTTCTTCATATTTCTGGTACGTGAAGTTCAGGACTTAAAAAAACAAACAGCCAAAGCCATTCGACGCAATTCTCAAAAATTCTCGAGAAAATCGACTTTGAAGTTTTGCAAAGTACACGTTAGTACCAATAATTAAAAGTGTCTCTCCATTTTTGTTTTAGCGCAGATGGCAGTGTTATGGCATCATAACGTTAATCTCGGGTCCGAATCCCACTGCGATAAAATATTTCTAACTTTAGAATTCAATTATATTAAACGTTTTACGGTCTCTAATGCCACGTGTTGTGTCAGTTTTTGTTTATGTGTTTGTAGACGAGCTGAAAACCTTGTCGTCACGTAAAACGATGGTTGGGTAGGTTACCTACTTGGAAATCCATTAATAGCTATGTAAATGACTTTCTAAAACCAGTGTCGTAGCTCGTCACAAACTGAACAATCAACGACTACCGTCGTCAACTAACAGTTAGCCCAATACTGTAAAAATGTAATTTATGTCTTTTTTTTTTATTGAAACCATCGTTATTAACAACCTTCTATAAAATATAGAAAATTACGAATAAACGAAAATACGCGCACTTTGAGCGCCTAGGTTGCACAGTGGTAGAGTGCTAATCTACAAATCCACACGTCGCGGGTTCGATTCCCGCGAGGTCCTAGGATTTTTATCTGTCACTTCCCACTTCTTTCACCTCTGGCAGTATTGCTCATGTGAAAAATACCGAGTAGCTCCGTGGTTCGGAACCCACGTTAGACTGTAGGTCCCCCTATAACTGGCTGAGTAAGTCAGTTCGAAGGTCGGAGGAAGGCAACGGCATACCACCTCCAAACAGGACCATTCCTAGTAAAGCACTGTGGTGTTCAAACCAATCTTCGGATTGTTGACTGCTTTACCTTTGTTACGTGCACTTTTCGCAAAAATGATCAATAGATACTGCAATTATGTAAGTATTCGAACACAGTGAAAAAATAAAAAAAAATCTGCAATGACAGGATTTAAACGAACGCTACCACCTGCGCTACGCAGACAGAGATTGCAATTCATTAAGTTATTGGTCCTTACCTTTACTTGCAAAACTTCTGAGTCGATTTTCTCGAGAATTTTTGAGAGTTGCGTCGACTGGCTTTGGCTGATTGTTGTTTGAGTTCTGAACTTCACGTACATAAATATCAAAAAATTCTAAAATCCGATACCCGAGCGGTCTCCTTGTCACAGGCATAGCCATAGCAGTAACGTTTCTAAAGGTTAAGACCAAAATGTAATCAAAAGTTTTACTGTGTAGGAGCAACGTACACAAGAATATACAGAATACTGTAACAAACTAATTTTAAATATTGATGAAAAAAGAAAAAAAATTGTAAGTGAGACAGACGAGGCTACTGAAAGACTTCAAAAAAACTCGAGGTTGATCTTTTTGGTCTACGGTCAAAAATTATAATGAAGAAGAAAGTCTCAAAGGCAATGACATCCCTTTAAGTACTAAAACAATTGGATAATGCACTTGGAGATCTTGAAAATAAACTTAATGTACGTGAATAAAACAAAAAGTCGGTTAAACGTGTGGAAACATGTTTCTTAGACTTAGTAAAATCATTATCGTAGTATAGTAAGTGAAAAATAATTGTACCTGCATGACATCCGCAGAAATGGGTCGCGGTTATAGCAGCCGAGAGCAACTGCTGGTCTGGTAACAGGTTCTGCATGTCACTATAGAGCGTCTCCTACCTGCTCGCCCGAGTTAAAAAACGTTCAAATGTTTGTGTAGCTTATGGGACTTAACAACGGGGTCATCAGTCCCTAAACTTACAAACTACGTATGAACTAGCTAACACTAAGGGTGTCACAAATATCCATCCCCGAGGGGGGATTCGAACCCCCGACAATAGTGGCCGTGCAGACCGTGACTGTTCAAATGTTCAATTGTTTGTAGAAGTTATTGGAGTTAACTACGGGGTCATCAGTCCCTAAACTTACAAACTACTTATGAACTAGCTAACACTAAGGACGGCTCAAATATCCATGCCCGAGGGGGGATTCGAACCCCCGACCATAGTGGCCGTGCAGACCGTGACTGTTCAAATGTTCAAATGTTTGTAGAACTTATTGGAGTTAACTACGGGGTCATCAGTCCCTAAACTTACAAACTACTTATGAACTAGCTAACACTAACGGCCGCGGTGGCCGAGGGGACTAAGGCGCCCCAGTCACGGTCTCACGGCCACTACGGTGGGGGGTTCGAATCCCCCCTCGGGCATGGATATTTGTGCCGTCCTAGTTCGTAAGTAGTTCATAAGTAGTTTGTAAATTTAGGGACTGATGACCCCGTAGTTAAGTCCCATAGACTATACAAACATTTGAACATTTTTAACACTAAGGACGGCGCAAATATCCATGCCCGAGGGGGGATTCGAACCCCCGACCGTAGTGGCCGTGCAGACCGTGGCTGGAGTGCCTCAGTCCCGTCGGCCACCGCGGCCGGCGCTCGCCTGACTTTTGTCCCTATATGACTCCTCACAAATGTGCCTTCTCACAAGTGTTCCACCCCCTTGTGCTCCGACTGTAATAACCAAGCTCTCGACGGGACTTTAAACCATTATCTCCTTCCTTCATTTTTCATTTATTTTGGCTCCAGACAAGCGAAAACAAGAACTGCAAATCCAAATCATACCACTTTTCCGAGTCTCCACCACGGCGCCTATAACTGCGTAATGGGAGTTATAAATCGCCCTTTATTTTCTTCAGAAGAAGTAATTAAATTACGGTAGTTTATCGATACACTGGAATTACCTAACATGTTTTGTTAGGTTAACATGCCTTTTTTTGGATGTCATGTATGAATAAATCGAGTTGGATTTCACGTATGCTGGGAATTCGCTCGCCCACGGACGTGTTTCGTGTGCTCTGGCAGCTGCCTTGACGCGAGGCTCGGTTTGTTTGCTTTTCTCGCTGATACGCCGCGCGCCCAAAGCGTATATCTCATTGTTTACAGTGTGGCTGCGAGCTACGCTACAGGTAATCTGATATTGTACTGCCCCCCGTAAAGTCGATCACTCCGGAAAATATTTTCACGGTTTGGCGGATTTTTCTGAGGATCGAGAGGTTTGAGCAAGCCAAATAAACTGTCTGTCAGTATGTGAACATACCAGAAGTTTACTAACTCGTAGAATGTTCAGAGGACTCTGCCTGGAATTTACACAGGAGTCAGTTTGTGGAAAGTAAGGGTTTCCGTGCTCGAGTAACAAAGAGATTTCAGGCTTGAAATACCATACACACAAGATCCAATGACCAACTTACTTCAGACACATACGCCTCACTATAGCTATAAATAATTTATAACATGTATATTATTTTTATTTCCGTTCAGGTGAGAAGCCAATTATCGAAGAAGTCTAATATAATCTCATAATGCGGTGACACATTATCTATTCAAATGAAAATGAATGAATTGCTGCTAAGCCTAGATCAATTCTGATACCCTTTTTTGCCTACTATTCGTAAAAACGTAAAAAACCATTTTCCTTTCCCTCTTCAAACTTATGTGCGTTTGTATGTTACTGAACTCATTTTATACCGCTGTTACGATTTTCATAGATAAAAAAGCATACGTTTGAGTGGATCCCTGGATGATTTACTTTCACAGTTGGACTCCGAAGTGGCATTGAAAAAATATACTCCTGGCCATTAAAATTGCTACACCAAGAAGATGAGGTGCTATAGACGCGAAATTTAACCGACAGGAAGAAAAAACTGTTGGTATAGTCTATGGGACTTAACTACGGGGTCATCAGTCCCTAAACTTACAAACTACTTATGAACTACTTACGAACTAGGACGGCATAAATATCCATGCCCGAGGGGGGATTCGAACCCCCGACCGTAGTGGCCGTGCAGACCGTGACTGGAGCGCCTTAGTCCCCTCGGCCACCGCGGGCGGCGACAGGAAGAAGATGCTGTGATATGTAAATGATTAGCTTTTCAGAGCATTCACACAATGTTGGCGCCGGTGGCGACATCTACAACGTGCTGGCATGAGGAAAGTTTCTAACCGATTTCTCATACACAAACAGCAGTTGACCGGCGTTGCCTGATGAAACGTTGTTGTGATGCCTCGTGTAAGGAGGAGAAATGCGTACCTTCATATTCCAGACTTTGATAAAGGTCGGATTGTAGCCTATCGCGATTGCGGTTTATCGTATCGCGACATCGCTGCTCGCGTCGGTCGCGATCCAATGACTGTTAGCAGAATATGGAATCGGTGGGTTCAGGAGGGATCCCAACGGACTCTTACCACTAGCATTCAAGATGACAGGCATCTTATCCGCATAACTGTAACGGATCGTGCAGCCACGTCTCGATCCCGGATTCATCAGATGGGGACGTTTGCAAGACAACAACCACCTGCACGAACAGTTCGACGACGTTTGCAGCAGCATGGACTATCAGCTCGGAGACCATGGCTGCGGATACCGTTGACGCTGCATCACAGACAGGAGCGCCGCCGATGGTGTACGCAACGACGAACCTGTGTACACGAATGGCAAAACGTCATTTTTTCGGATGAATCCACGTTTTGTTTACAGCTTCATGATGGTCGCATCCGTGTTTGGCGACATCGCGGTGAACGCACATTGGAAGTGTCTATTCGTCATCGCCATACTGGCGTATCACCCGGCGTGATGGTATGGGGTGCCACTGGTTACACGTCTCGGTCACCTCTTGTTCGCATCGACGGCACTTTGAACAGTGGCCGTTACATTTCAGATGTGTTACGACCTGTGGCTCTACCCTTCATTCGATTCCTGCGAAACCCTACATTTCGGCAGGATAATGCACGACCGCATGTTGCAGGTCCTGTACGGGACTTTCTGAATACGGGAAATGTTCGACTGCTGCCCTGGCCAGCACATTCTCCAGATCTCCCACCAACTGAAAACGTCTGGTCAATGGTGGCCGAGCAACTGGATCGTGACAATACGCCAGTCACTACTCTTGATTAACTGTGGTATCGTGTTGAAGCTGCATGCGCATCTGAACGTGTACACGCCATCCAAGCTCGGTCTGACTCAATGCCCAGGCGTATCAAGGCCATTATTACGGCCAAAGATGGTTGTTCTGGGTACTGATTTCTCAAGATCTATGCACCTAAATTGCGTGAAAATGTAATCATTTGTTAGTTCTAGAATAATATCTTTGTGCAATGAATACTCGTTTATCATCTGCATTTCTTCTTGGTGTAGCAATTTTAATGGCCATTAGTGTAAATAGAAATTGGATTAAATTTGTATTTCATAAACTGGCAAAATTTTGCACATTGACGTTCAAAACAAATAATAATTTGTGAAATGCAAGGCGGAGAATACGTGACAACATGCCCGCTCAGAGAACTGCTGGAGCGAGCTGGCTCGCGCTCGCGGCTCAGCGGCAAGCTGTTGGCGGGCCCGCGGTGGCTAATGGTAGCGGACGAGTCACGAGTCGTGAGGGGCAGTGAGGAGGCAGGAATCCCAACACAGTACGAAATGTTTGTTAACCTTATGGGACTTAACTGTGGGATCATCAGTCCCTAAACATATAAACAACATTTTAATAATAAGAATTATATAATTTCAGCACTGTATATTCTTATTTCGACTTAAAAGTCATCTTCAGGTGTTATGCCACATTATGTTATGCTGTACATTTCGTTATTATTGTGACGTGATATATTATATTTTTTCTTCTTATATACAGCACAATATTATAAGTTATATAATATCACCGCAAAGACGTGGCGACGAGCTGCAACAGGCACATACAAAAGACACACACTTACAACACATTCAGCTATCTGCCATGGACTTCTTCAGAAAATAGAACACTCACACAATCACACAGGCACACAACACAGTCATACAACCATCACCTTCGACTGCCGCACTTCGAATCACGCTCTGCAGCGAATCGGCGACGGGAGGGGAGGGGAGGGGAGAGGGGATAGGAAGGTTACGTCACGGTGGTGGGGATGGGTTAGATGGGAATAACGAGATGCAGCTTAGGAATGGAGTGGGGAGAAGAGTGAGGGGAGAAATAAAATAAAATAAAGTAAAATAAATATATATAGAGAATGCATGCACACTGCAAGTACACAAGACTGCATACACACACACACACACACACACACACACACACACACACACACACGGGATCGGAGAATGTATTGTAAGGATAACTCCCATCTAAGCAGTTCAGAAAAGCTGGTGGCGGATGGGAGGATCCAGATGGCCCAGGTTGTGAAGCAGCCATTGAAATCAAGCATGTGCTCTGCTGCATGCTGTGCCACAGGGTGGTCCACCTTATTTTTGGCCACAGGTTGGCGGTGGCCATTCATCCTATTGGACAGCTGGTTGGTGGTCATGCAAATATAGAAAGCTGTACAGTGTTTGCAGCACAGTTGGTAAGTTACGTGGCTGCTTTCACAAGTGGCCCGGCCTCTGATAGGGTAGGATAAGCCTGTGACAGGACTGGAATAGGAAGTGCTGGGTGGGTGGATTGGACAGGTCTTGCAGTGGGGTCTTCCACAAGGATATGATCTCTGTGGCAGTGCGCTGGGTTTCGGGGTGGCATAAGGATGAACTAGGATATTGTGAAGGTTGGGAGGGCGACGGAACACCACTTTAGGAGGGGTGGGAAGGATCTTGGGCAGGATGTCTCTCATTTCTGGGCATGAGGATAGAAAAACAAAACCTTGGCGAAGGATGGAATTTAGTTGTTCGAGACCAGGGTAGTACTGGGTGACAACGGGAGCGCTCTTTTGTGGATGGTTACTGGTGTTAGGAAGAGGATTTGGGGTGTGTGAGAATATGGCACGGGACATTTGTTTGCGGACTAGGTCTGTGGGGTAGTTTCTGTTTGTGAAGGCCTTTGTGAGACCTTCAGCATATTCAGAAAGGGAATTCTTGTCACTGCAGATATGCCGTCCAAGGGTGGCCAGGCTGTAAGGGAGGGATCTTTTGATGTGGAAGGGATGGCAACTGTCAAAATGTAGTTACTGTTGGTGGTTGGTAGGTTTAATATGGACGGAAGTGTGGATGGAGCCATCAGTGAGGTGGAGGTCGACATCCAGGAATGTGGCATGGTAGGTTGATGAAGACCAGGTGAAGTGGATGGGAGAGAAGGAATTGAGGTTCTGAAGAAAGGAGGATAGGATGTTGTGGCTCTGTCCAGATCATGAAAATATCATCAATGAACCTGAACCAGGCTAGAGGTTTGAGGTTTTGGGATGCTAGGAAGGTTTCCTCCAGACGGCCCATGAACAGGTTGGCATAGGAGGGTGCCATGCGGGTGCTCATGACTGTGCCTTGGATTTGATGGTAAACTTTCCCCTCAAAGAAAAAATAGTTGTTAAGTAGGATGAAATTGGTAAGGGTTATGAGGAATGAGGTATCAGGCTTGCATTCAGAGGGACGTTGGGAGAGATAGTGTTCCAGAGCGGCAAGGCCATGGGCATGTGGGATGTTGGTGTATAGGGAGGTGGCATCCACTGTGACAAGTAAGGATCCAGGAGGCAAAGGGGTGGGAATGGTGGAGAGTCGGTGAAAGAAGTGGTTGATATCCTTGATGTGGGAAGATAGATTTTGGACAATAGGTTGGAGGTTTTGGTCAACTAGGGCTGAAATTCGTTCGGTAGGAGCACAGTAACCAGCCACAATAGGGCATCCAGGATTATTAGGTTTGTGGATTTTGGGGAGCATGTAAAAGGTGAGTGTGCGGGGTGCTGCTGGGGTGAGGAGGGAGATGGATTTGGGGAGAGTTTCTGGGAGGGGCCATAGGATTTTAGTAGGGATTGGAGATCTTGTTGGACTTTGGGGATGGGGTCAATCTGGCACAACTTGTAGGTAGAGGAGTCAGAGAGTTGGCGGAGCCCTTCTGCCAGGTAGTCACTGTGATCCATAACTACAGTAGTGGAACCTTTATCAGCAGGGAGGATGATTATATCAGGATTAGTTTTAAGGTTTTGGATGGCTCTTCTTTCTTCTGCTGAAAGGTTTAAGTTCTTGGGAAGGGACTTGGGAAAGGATGGTGAGGACAAGTTTGGGGTGAGAAACTCTTGGAGGGTAACCAGAGGGTGGTTAGGTGGGAGTGCAGGGGGATCTTTGTTGGATGGTGGTATGAATTGGGACAGGCAGGGTTCAATATTGGGATTAGGTAGATTGCGATCAGAGGAATTGGTGGCAAAGTGGTTTTTCCATCACAGGGATCGGGAAAAGGAGAGTAGCCTTTGACAAGACCAACATGATTGAACTGGGGTGTAGGACTAAAGGTAAGACCTTTGGATAAAACTGTAACTTCAGTGGGATTCAGGTTTTTTGTGGATAGGTTGACCACAGTGTTCTGGGGTTGTTTTGGTATTGGATGTTGTGGAGTGGTGGTAGGGAGTTTGGAGGGATGAGGTAGGTTCAAGAGGTCAGCTAAGCATGGTCTGGGAGCTATGAGGGGTTCACGAGGAGGAACACTGTGGTTAGAATAGGGATTGGATATGGGTGCTCCAAGGCGGCAATATGATGTCAGCAGGCTGGACAATTTGTGGAAGTGGTGTTCGGAATGCTCCTCCAGTTGCTGGAGAGCAAAGGATTCAATCTGGGAGATGGGATGTGGGTAGTTTTGGTTACACAATAGTAATATCTTACGGAGAGAGATAAGGTAGCTAAGGGATTTATGAGCCATGGAGAGGTGATTTTGTAGGACTAGGTTCGTGAAGGATAAGGATTGGTGGAATCTGAAAAGGTGCAGGTCATTGTGGAAGGAGGGGTGGGATCCAAACAATGGAATTTTTAAGGTTAGACCGTTGGGAGGGATACCATGACTTAGGCAGCATTTTAGGAATAGGATGTGGGATTGGGTTTTGGCCAGGGAAAGGGATACTTTCCTGAACTGGTACAGATAGAAGGAGCAGGGTTCCATTGGGACAGGGACGGTGCAGGGAATGTGGAAAATGAGGAATGATTGGAGAGACAGTGGATTATAATGAACCTAAGGCCTGGGAAGAGGTTCCTCAACACGCAAAATACGCACCAGGCAGGCAAAAGTTCGTAAATTCGCGCACACAACTACACAGATACACACACAAGCACGCAGATTCACGCCCAGGCGCACTAAATGACGGAAAAACTGCAAAATCACGTATAAAATCATGCACCAGAATGCAATATGACGCACTAAAACGGGAGATCTAACACATGAGCAAGCAGCCCACCGCAAAATGTGTACAAAAACCCAAACAACGCTTAAGTACGGAAATTCGTGCGAAGAAAGACTATAATGGAGCTTCTAGAGTAGAAAACTCAAGAATACCTTACAGTTCCTACCTCTCTATCCCAAACCTCGCCTGTTTTGAGTGGTGTGTGAATGTGCGATCGTGTGTATGTGTGTGTGTGTGTGTGTGTGTGTATGCGGTCTTGTGTACTTGCAGTGTGCATGCATTCACTAGATATATTTAGTTTACTTTATTTTATTTTATTTTCTCCCCTCACCCGCCTCCCCACTCCATTCCTAAGCTGCATCTCGTTATTCCCATCTAACCCATCCCCACCACCGTGACGTAACCTTCCTATCCCCTCTCCCCTCCCCTCCCCTCCCGTCGCCGATTCGCTGAAGAGCGTGATTCGAAGTGCGGCAGTCGGAGGTGATGGTTGTATGACTGTGTTGTGTGCCTGTGTGATTGTGTGAGTGTTCTATTTTCTGAAGAAGGCCATGGCCGATAGCTGAATGTGTTGTGTGCGTGTGTCTTTTGTATGTGCCTGTCGTATATATATATATATATATATTAAGAAGAAAAAAAAAATAATAAAATATATCACGTCACAATAATATCGAAATGTACAGCATAACACCTGAAGATGACTTTTAAGTAGAAATAAGCTTATAGTCTAACTAATACGAATTAAGAATATACAGTGTTGAAATTATATAATTCTTATTATTAAAATGTGGGCCCTGCAGATAAAAAACATATAAACTACGTTATACTGAAGACAACACAAACATCTAGGATTCGAACCAACGACGGGGCACTACCTCGCGCATCGGAGCATAGCGCCTCAGAGCGCTCGCTCACTCTTCCGCGGCACCAACACAGTAACCCTGCAACGGAGAACTGCCTGTCAGTCTAATTCTACGGCCAGTGGTATGTTCTACGGAGATGTAACACTTCTCGGTGATTGAATAATCTATTCTGTGGCAAATTGATTGCATGAAAATGATGTATGAAAGAGAAAATACGATTTATTTCTTATGAATGAAAGAGATTACTGATGGGTGAGAGAGAAAATACAATATATTTCTTATTTTTATTGTTTTTGAACTGTGTTTAGCAAATGTAATAGCTGTAAATACATAATACACTTAATTGAATTTTAATCACACTTCTCGATGAGAATATTTTAAAATATATCTAAAAAATGTAATAAAATTGCAATTATGGAGGTTCGAATCTAGATCCACGGATTGACAGTCAAAATTCTAGACCGCTTTTTTTCCTTCCCTTTTTTTTCATTCTTTTGTTGTTGTTGTGTGTGTGTGTATTCCTGAGGTATATCAATGTTTTGCGGTAGTTTGTTCCTGTTCATTCTTCCTGTGCGCTGAGTTTCTGGCTCAGCTTTTTCTTACAGACGGTGCTGGGCCCTCTGACCAGGTGCTCTGAGCACGGCGCGGCGCCCGCCTACTGCTCAACCGGCGACGGCGTTCGGAAAGTCGTTCATATTTACAAGTAGTGAATACTCACTTACAGCACGAAAACACAAAACATGAATTACTAGAACGTAACGTTAACAAAAATGCTCATCTTTAGACGATCTTTGAAGTAAAGCATTAAAAATACGATTTTCCATCATCACATTTGACCTTGGTTTTTCAAGAACTACCGACAAGGAAACCTACCCAAGTGTCATTTTATGAAATTTGAATATGTTATAATACTACAGGACATGTATTTTTTTAGTGGCGGAAAAAGATATTTAAGGGTCGCTCCAAAATTGGGACTAAAATGGAAAAATCGCTATATCTTAGAGATTAGTGAAGAGATTTTAATGATTTTTGGTATGAAAGTATCTTTTGAAAAGAGACGAACATTGGCCTAGGTATATTGCAGGGAGAGTGCAACTACCTATAAAGTGACCAATTTATTGTGTTAAGAAAATGTTTTAAGTAGAATCTATGAAGAAGTCAAAAGGAAGGCGAATTAAGGAATAAGTATTTTTTGTTTGTTTATATATCAATATTGATGGGGGTAAACAACCCTTATATTGCCGTGCTCGTTTGATACTGCCCATGAAATACCTTGTGCATCTATAGTTTTGAACTGTTTCATCTCTTCAATATGTTAGTATTTAAAGTCGCTGAATCCTAACCTGAAATCGATTCTAAAAAATTCAATATGGTTGTCCAGCATAAACTCGAAAAAATGCTTGAATAGACCGTAAATCGACATGGAACTTTCAAAATACTGTACAATCAAAGTTTGAAATAATAGTGAATACAAGTGAATAAAACATGTTGCAATGTGTATTTTGTTTGCGCACATATATAGAAGTAATGAAAGCGTTTTGTTGAGTCGATTTTATTATTAATGTAATTGTCGTTCTTATTCTATTTTTGTGTGTGATTATTTCGTTGATTTCATTTGTTGTTGTTGTGGTCTTCAGTCCGCAGACTGGTTTGATGCAGCTCTCCACGCTACCCTGTCCTGTGCAAGTCTCTTCATCTGAGAATACGTTTGGCAACCTACATTCTTTTTAATCTGCTTACTATATTCGTCCCTCGGTCTCCCTCTACTATTTTACCCCACACGCTTCCTTTCTAATGCTAAGTTGACAATTCCTTGATGTCTCAGAATATGTCTAACCAATGTATCCCTTCTCTTAGTCAGGATATGCTAGAAATTCCTTTCCTCCCCGATTCGGTTAAGCACCTCCTCATTATTTACGTGATCTACCCACCTAATTTTCATAATTCGTCTGTAGCACCACATTTCAGAAGCTTCTATCATCTTTTTATCTGAACTCCTTATCGTCCACGTTTCACTCCCATACAATGCTACACTCCAGACAAAAGCTTTCAGAAAGGTCTTCCTAACATTTAAATTAATATTGTATGTTAACAAGTTTCGCTTCTTTAGAAACGATTTTCTTCCCATAGCCATTCTGCATTTAATATCTTCTTTACTTCTGCCATCAGAAGATATCTTGCTACCCAAATAAAGAAAATACATCTACTACTTTCATTGTCTCATTACCTAATCTAATGCCTTCAGCATCGCCTGATTTTCTGACACAGTATTCCATTCGTTTTAACGTTTGTTAATGTTCATCTTATATCTTCCTTTCAAGACACTGTCCATTCCATTCAATTCAATTGCTCTTCCAGATCCTTTGCTGTCTCTGACAGAATTACTATGTCATCGGCAAACTGCAATGTTTTTATTTCTTCTCCCTGCACATTGATGCCCTCTCCAAATTTCTCCTTCCATTCCTTCACCGCCTGCTCAATGTACAGATTAAACAACATTGGGGAAAGGCTACAACCCTGTCTTACTCCCTTCCCAACCTCTACGTCCCTTTCTTGCTCTTCGAATCTAATAACCGCCGTCTGGTTTTTGTATAGGTTGAATATTACTGTTCGCTCCCTATATTTTACCCCTGATACCTTCAGAATTTGGAAGTGTGTATTCCAGTCGACATTGTCAAAAGCTTTCTCCAAATCGACAAACGCTAAAAACGAAAGTTTCCCTTTCCTTAGCCTATTTTCTAAGATAAGTCGTAATGTGAGTATTGCCTCCCGTGGTCCTACATTTCTCCTAAATCCAAACTGATCTTCCCCGAGGTCGGATTCCACAAGTTTTTCCATTCGTCTGTAAATAATTAGTGTAAGTATTGTGCACCCATGACTTATTAAACTGATAGTTCTGTAATTTTCACACTTGTCTGCACTTGCTTTCTTTGGAATTGGAATTACAATATTCTTCTTGAAGTCGGAGGTTATTTCCCCTGTGTCATACATCTTGCATACCAGGTGATACAAATTTTTCATGACTGGCTCTCCTGACGACATCAGCAGTTGAGACGGAATATCATCTACTCCAGAAGCCTTGTTTCGACTCAAGTCCTTCAGCGCTCTGTCAAATTCTTCTCGCAGTATCATATCTCCTATCTCATCTTCCTCCACTTCATCTTCCATTTCTAGAATACTGCCTTCAAGTTTATTTCCTTTGCATAGGCCATAGGCCCTCTATACATTCCTTCCACAGTTCAGCTTTCGCCTCTTTGCTTAGCACTGGTTTTCCGTCTGAGTTTTTGATATTCATACAGCTGCTTTTCTTGTCTCCAAATATCTCTTTTATTTTCCTGTAGGCGGTATCTGTCTTTCCCCTAGTTATGCATTCTTCTACAGTTCCGCATTTGTCCTCTAGCCACTCCTGCTTAGCCAGTCTGCACTTCCTGTCAATCTCATTATTCAGACGTCTGTACTCCCTTTTTCCTGCTTCACTTGCTGAATTTTTATATTTTCTCCTCTCATCAATTAAGTTCAGTATATCCTGTGTTATCCAGGGATTTCTAGTAGGACTTGTCCTTCTGCCTATATGATCCTCTGCAACCTTCACTACCCTATCTCTCAGAGCTACCCATTCTTCTTCTACTGTATTACTTTCCCCTGTTTCAAATCCTTGCCTAATGCTCCCTCTGAAACTTTCAACCACCTCTGGATCCTTCAATTTGTCCAGGTTCCATCTCCTAACCTTTCTACTTTTCTGCAATCTCTTAAGTTTTAATCTGCAGTTCTTAACCAGTAAGTTATGGTCAGAGTCTATTTTATTTATTATTCCATTAATTAATAACTTGCCGATTTGACGATCAAATTATTATTTTACAGCTATTCATATGTGTTATTCGGTAAAAATATATTATGTAAAAAATTTGTTTGTGCCAATCACAGCAAACGCACAGTAATGCTGCAGTTGATCAAATGCTGCTTGCAAAAGACGATCTATATGTGTAGTATAAATTGCGGACGGTGATACCGATCGCTGAAGAATGCTCATTTCCATCAAGCGTGGAGATTACCCACGCCAACACAACGTATTCGTCCGATGCAGAGGTCGCACCTTCCGTGGTCGTCAGTTGCGCGCCGTTCAGTGGAGCAAAGGGATCAGAGAGAGGCGGAGGTTACGTAAATGAGCATTGCTTGCCGACCTCTGTGTCACTAGGATAACCGTGTGGTGCTTGTGTAGCCTCCGCGCGCCGTAATTGATGGAACAGGACATTCTCCACCGATCGGTATCACCGTTCGCAATGAATCCTAAAAAAAAAAAAAAAAAAAAAAACATTATTAGACTTTCGCAAGAAGAGTTTGATCAACCGTGGTATGATTTTGAACCTGCTATAAATGACGATGAGAGGACTTTAAGTTTAAATTAGAAATTTTAATAAAAGATGGATTCGATGCCTATTTCGTAGAAACACATGAAACCTTAATTTTTGAGGATGGAAATGGAAAGTCCTATTTCAATCAACGATGACGACATTTCTGATATTGAGGATGAAACATCTTCTAACTTACAATTATACCCTTCAGAAATTGATGCCGTCATTGATGAGTATAAACGAAAAGTTATTGAATATTGGAAGTCAGGAAAGAAAAGAAAACGGAAATTTGAATGCGTTCAAAATAATTTCAAGCGATGAAAAGCAAAGCGTCAGTTGTATCGTTAGGAAGCTCAACTAGCAAAAGGTGGGCATTGGAATGACGCATTGAGGAAAATACCGGGATATGTTATATCCCGATTTCAAGAATCAGTGGAAACGTTGGTAACAATTCACAATGTTGATATTCACAGATGAGCTTTAAAGGCTCGAGATGAATTTTCACTTTCCCCTGATTCATTCACGGCACCTTCGAAGTGGATTCAGAAGTTTAAAACGAAGTACAAGATTGTGTCAAGAAAAGTTAATAAGTTCATAACGCAAAAATCTGTATGCGATCAAGCTGAACTTCAAGTACGAGCTACTGCATTCGTTGATGATATAAGCAGACTTATTGCAGACCAGGGGAATGTAATGTATTTGATACTGATCAGACTGGATTTAATCTAAGAGATGTATGCTAGGCGCACTCTGTCATTGAAAGGAGAGCGACAGATCGAAGTACTGACGCAATCTTTGCATTCAATGACTCACAGTTCCAAGATTGAACCTATTACTTTCGTTAATGGTACTTTATTATCTCCGTTGTTAATTGTACTCCAGGAAAAGGATGGTATCTCCGGTCCGAGAATAAAAAATAGTTTATTTATGCCTGAAAAAGTCAACGTATTCGCCTCTAAATCAGGTAAATTTACGTCAAACCTAATCCATAAATGGTTTCAAGAGATGTTCTTACCATCAGAGTCGCTCGAAACAATATAACAATGCTCAGAGTGCGGTCAGCAGTGTCCTCCCAGTTTATTTGGAAGATTGTCCCTCCAGACGATGTCCTTAGAACTAAATCTTAAACTTGTGAGGCGATGAAAAGTAGTGTGTGGTGTACTTTAATTGTGTTTTGTACTTGCAAAATTGAGCAGTGATTTTTGTCTTTTAAAATTTAGCCTTCGGACATGGACGCTTTTATTAATGAGAGATAAATTCGAGCAGTACTTGCTTGTTATTATGACTTGTTTTTTGTTTTATCCATGCTGATTTTTGTGTGAATACCATTTGTTTGATTGGGTCTGTGTTTATGTGTTACAGTGTTTATAATATGCTTTTATTGGTTTTGATTGTCACTTTATAATGATTTGTGTCTTTATCTGATATTGATGTGTTGCCACAAATATTGGCCTAAGCAGCCACTCCCACACCATGTTTATCTTCTGATGATTTTCTAGCAGTAGTTTTTATTTTATTTTCGTTCATGTGGTGCGAAGCATTAGTCATATAAGAGGCCAACCCAATTTGTCCCATGCTTTTTTTGTCTTTATTAGTGAAATTTTTAAACCTGGTTAATCAAAACGTGCCTGAAGCTCAAAATTATATGATAAATTTGATTTCAGACAATTTTTCACTCTCTAAGGAAGGGGTGATGAAACTCGCCCATATAGTGTGTTCCATTTATTTTAGCCCCACTAAATAAATGTTGATGAGCCTTAGGCTTTTGTGAGTGTAGCGAGACGCTCGATTCGCACTATGCAAGATACCAGATGTACAAGATTTTTTTGTCTAAAATATGGAATAATTTTGTTCTGTTTCACACTTTTAAATGTCTATTTTTTGTGTATGAGGCCTTATATGCGACGGAATATGCTATGATATGTTCCCACTGACCCCGCTTGCGCAGAATGAATGGGACTTGTGTACAAAACAGTTTAAACAAGCGTTATCTACGCCTCGCTGCTCTTGTCTGCTGTTTCGGAACAACTGCAGTTGCCTCTAGAGCTGTTCAAGTTCTACCAACTGCTGGCCGGAGGCAAATATTTAGCAAAGATGCTTAGTGAAGTCTCCCATCCGATGTGCACGTTAAATTTGCCTACCTGAGTCGGCTAAACCCTTTGGATAGGCCGCGGTGGAGTAGCCGAGCGGTCTAAAGCGTCTCGCTGCGGAGCGCGCGGTTGCTCGCCATGGAGGTTCGAGTCGTCCCTGGGACATGGGTGTGTGTGTTGTCCTTAGGTTAGTTTACCTAGGTTTAAGTAGTTTGTAAGCTACGGACTGATGACCACGCAGTTTGGTCCCATAGATTTACAAACGATCTCTCCTCCTTTGGATAGTTTCCCCCTCCACTTTAGGTAGCTGGAGAGCAGCGACCACGAGGGCGGCCAGGAACCGTCTGGTCTCTGCCAGGGTCAGAGTGACTAAGCTATGTTCGCATTCGATTGTAAGTTGAAAATTTTCATTCGCGTCTCTATTTCTCGCTATAACATCGCCACAATGCTTAGCGGTGAGGTTTTATTTAATTTTCTTCTGGATTGCTAATTTCATGATGATTTTGCCGAAGTTTGATTTCGTTAACAGAATCATTCCACTTCCTGACTGTAGAGACCTTCCTTTCTACGTTTAAACAAGTTTAAATGGTTTTCATGTTCATTTGGTCGGTAAATTCGATGTTTTTTAGGGAACTTTTCGATACTTTCGGTGTCTGCCCTTTGTCCACAGAACACGTGGACGGTATGAGATAAAGCCCTCAGCTTACTCCATCACTCTAAGCGCACGAGTTGCTAAATATTATTTTTCCCGAATTTTGGGCACTTCTAAACATGTAACTTCCGTACTTGATGCCCCATGTGTATGGCAAATAGCGTGTTCTATACATTAGTCATTCCTATTAGATAGCTCTTCTTCCCTTGAGTAGAATGAATAGTTATACGACCTATGTAGCGTTCTTATTTCTTACGAAATTGAATTTTTTCCAACTTGTTCAAATTTCGCGATCTGACTCTGTAGCATGTCCTACCTTTCTGTAACCTTGCTTATTAGTTACATATCATTCCCCTAAGTTCAACGACTGGTTATACGACCAATCTATCGATTTTATTTCATACGAAATTGAATTTATCCAACTTGTTCAAATTTCGCGATCTGACCCTGTAGCATGTCCTACCTTTGTGTAACCTTGCTTATTAGCCAGATATCATTCCCCTGGGTAGAACGAATGGTTGCACAACCTATCTAGCGCTATTACTTGTGATAAAAGTATTTTATTTATTTATTTTTGGGTGAGGGGGGGGGTTGTAAGATCCGAGCATGTAAAGTGCTGTTCTGCCTGAAACCTTTATAATTCAGTAGTTCTCTTCCCCCTGTCCAAAACGAATACCAGAATGCCCGTTTTTAAGAATTATTTAGCGAACTTTCCTATTTAATCGATACCTTGAATTTCTCTGGAAACTTATACTTCGCGACTGTATCGCACGTCACGTGGTCTTCTATCACGTGCGTTTGTTCCCGCCGATAGCTACCCTGCGCCTAAGCCACAAGACCATACGCTACAGAACAAAGTCATTCTTTTATTGGTGCGCGATTGAAGCTGCTGCTCCCTGTCGCGTCCTGTTGCTGGCGTTGCATTTTTTGTGTTCGGTGCATGGCTTGGCGCATGTATTTGTGTGAGAATGTGTATCAATTCCTCCCTTCTACCCTTTGAAAAATAATCATTATTAATTACACTACTACTACTTTTGCAGGTGGGCAGTATTAGGTCCATATAATCTGATAATCTTCGACACAGTTTGGCTGATCACCATGACATTCGAATGATTTGTATCATACACAGGAGAGGGAGAGTTAAACAGACAGAGCGGTCAGGAGGAGATTGGCAGGGAGCGGGTAATGGCATTGACAGAGACAGGGGGATAGATTGGTGGGTAGAGGGGGGAGGAGGAAGGAGGAGGCGGAAGAGGAGGAAATGGTGGCGCAGGAAGAGCAAGCGGCAGCGGTGGAGGAGGAGTGGATGGAAGGAAGGTCGACATGGACTGATGGAGATGGGAGGAGTACATGACTGACCGATTATTGGAAACATGAATACGCGATCAACGTCGGGTTCGGCTTATACAGAGGCCTTATGCCCAGTTTACACGATGATCGCGCTATTAATGAACTGATCACGTCGCGCGACATCTACTGACGTAAACGCGGAACTACTAGCATTTCGTGAGCGCAGACGGCGTTTCGTACTAGCTAGTACGCTTTAGGACAGCTTCTAATTTTGCTAGTAGAGAAGTGGGTGCACTTGCGTAGAAGTGAATTCGTTGTGTGGTTTTCATGTTTATGTGTGGAAATAGCCGCGTCCTGATCGAAATTGCTTGCTTCGTTGGAGTGATACGTCTTGCATCAGTGGAGTGGAACAGAGCAGGAATTGCGCTTTCGATTGGGGCATACAGGGTCGTTGCAGAAAATCCTATTACAATAAGGTACAATGACTGTTATTTACGAAGAAAATAACAGTAAAGTGCAGATTTAAATGAATTTTGAATACGTCTTGTTGATTAACTTCATATTTTTAAAATTCTATAATTTTTAGCATGTCAGAAAGTCCGTTGCACGTAATCTCGAAAGTGTGATGCTAAAAGTTTTGTGTCCAAGCCTCGTCGCCACTTTTGTGTCTCGTTTCCGTCGTAGGTGTCGGTGGCCGAGTAGAATGAGACCGACACAGGAATAAAGGATGCACGCTTGTGCAGGAACGAAGGTGAGCAGCCAGTGGGACAGCAGAAACTAGAAACACTAGAGTAAATTAGAACGAGATATATATTTCTTAGAGACTTAGTAATACTTAACTTTTACATAGCTCAGTAGTGCAGAATGCTGATACATTGTTGAGCTAGAGGCCTGCCTAGTGCCTATCCGATAGCCAAGTCTTCACTGGTGCCTATCTGATTCCGAAGTGTTAGCTGGTACTTATCTCAGTCCCAAGTGAACGATGTCGTCCAGTGGTGGCCACGAGCGGAGTTGTAGCAGAGGGCGCTCGTGGCTGACGTCGTAAGAACGCCGTGCCGTGCGTGCATGGCGGCGCGCGGCGAAAGTAGGTGGCGCGCACTTTAGACTTGTGCGACACCACAAAAAGCAAAGCAAAATGTAGTTGACTGAGGTCCCATTATGGATCGGAAATTGAAATTGCTGTGCAGACGTCAACAGCAATATTTGTAAGAGTCGGTACAGAAATTATTTGTGCAAAGGCTAGGCTTTCGAAAGATTCTCCAGTCGCCAGAAACCGCAATGTTATAGTGAACCTGCAAAAAAATAAAAATTTCAGGAAGTAACTCACACATCATTTTAACAAAGCTGAAAATGTAATTGAAGTGTAAAAAGTATTTCGTACCTTCAGCTTGGCGAAATACTCAAAAATGTTCAAATTTTTGTTAAGCTTATGGGACTTAACTACGGGGTCATCAGTCCCTAAACTTACAAACTACTTATCAACTACCTTGTACTAAGGACGGCACAAATATCCATGCCCGAGGGGGGATTCGAACCCCCGACCGTAGTGCCCGTGGAGACCGTGACTGGAGCGCCTCAATCCCCTCGGCCAGCGAAATACTCTCTCTCGATCCAGCTCTCTCTCTCTCATCGCCGTATTTTTGTCCTTGGACGAACGAAAGCAACTTGGTAAAACATACAGCACTTAATATTCGTTAAAAAAAAATCTGAATTCATCGTGGTCCTCAGGTATGAGTTACTTCATTATCTGCATGCAGTGCACATCTAATTCTTCGTCTCTTTCTCTCAAGCAAGGACACGTCCAACCTCTATTTCTTCTTAACGTGGAGTGTTGTAGCAAACACTGCCACGGCTCCTGCAACCGCCGACAGTGTAAGCTCCTTAAGTTGAAAATTATCAGCTGTCACATACACCCAAACATGAACAATCCACATACACAAATAGTAATAAGCCCTATTTTTACAGGTGCTGCTGTTAGTTGTAATCAGACGTGCAGACGGAAGTTTATCGTATTAACGCAACCAAGCCTGTATGATCACACGTCATTGGTACCGAGTTAGTACGCTTGGAGCACTGCAGCTGACAGTTATCTTTCTTGTGAACTTTTGATCGTCGTGTAAACTAAGCATAAGAGGACAAAAAGGAAGGTAAGACATTGCGATGGGGAAGTGATGGGCAGCTAGATTAGCGGAAGGAATATATATATATCCAGTTCCTGTGGGTATTTAGCAGCTACGAAACATTGCCAGGGGCGGTAGATGAAAATTCATCTGGTGTTAGTCTCAGAACTTCCGACAGGTAACATGTGCTTCGACACTAGTGATGTTGAAGCTGTGACGTACCGGGTCGTAGCTCGTAGCTTCTTGAAGTTCTCGTAGATCGGCTGGTAACGGCTGGCTGAAATTTCATGGGGCAAAACTAGTCTACTAGAAATAATGTAGGGGACACGTAGAACTGCAGTTCATGGACACTTTAATGAATCATTAGTGCCCAATTGTCCCCATTTATAGCCAGCGTTCAAGTCTCATTACTGACTGTTACCACAACCCAGCACCCACATTCCACATGTTAATAATACAAATTTTCACAGTTCGTGTGTTGAATACAAATGGCCGGCGTGTACATATTAATGTGCACAAATATTAATAGTCAATTTATAATTGCGGTAGAAACACTTACACTGAAGAACTTTTACTATGAAGGTTCAAATTAGAGTTCAGCGCGACGTGGATTGTGCCTCAGTTATAGAGACAAGGCCTCACAACAGGCAGTGCTACGTCACACTCATCAGACCGCGGCCGCCAGCTTACTGGCTGGCCGCTACGAGGCAGTGGGCGTGCCCCAGCGGCCAGCCATTCAGCGATTATCATTCATGATTTGATCTTCTGACGGCTTTTACAGTTGTTGCGCCTTTAATTTATAGTTATAAGATATTTTACTAAATATGACGTGTTTTTGATGAATCTCCAATGCGTCAAAAAGAAATATGAATGGCGGATGTTGCCTTCATATAGTATTTCCCGATGCGCAAGACAAGGTGCGCAGTAGCTCCATTGTCTTTGCTGCGGGATCGTTCGTGCATAACCGCCAGGGCACAGAATAAGGAGTATACAGAAAGGAAACTCCCGCTGCAGTCTGTCGTCCAAAATTTAGTGCGCATGCGCGGAATCGGCCATCTTGAAAAGCAGTAAACTTGTGATCACTCCCTACTCATTGGCGTGGTAATGCGCCGTCTTTGTTTGTTAATTCTGTATTTTAACTGCCTGAATCGCATAAAATTAAACAAGTATTTGGTACAGTGTAAAGAAAGAACTGTGTGTCAATGGTTGGAGCTGTTAGTTTTTATTATGAGCAGCAATAAAAGAAAAGGCGGCCGATGGTGTTCAGCACCTAATTGTCGCAATAATTCGAATACAAATAAGGATATAAGTTTCTTCACCTTCCCAAAAGATGCTGAGCAGTAAGTGAACGTCGGTATATGTGTAGTGAAAGTTAAATGTTATCAGTTTCGAATGAGAGTAATGTGTGCGTAATTATTAAAAGTAGCCTTGCTTCTTCTCTTGACAACTCTCGCTGTTGCTGCAGCAGTTCAACAGCATCGAAATGTTGAAGTACATTTATATGTGTTTAACGTTGCAGGGAATAATATAAAATGAATGACAAAGAATAGTGGGTAAGTAGGCAGGTAAAATTTTACTTACGGCATTGGAGGCGTAGTGTGCTAATGTTGGCAACGAATGCTCTTCGGATACTCAAACAAATAGATTAAGGGGAATAATTATTTTATGCTGTTCCTGCTCTGTGGTTGACAGATTCCTCTATATGCCCTTCTTCGATCAGTAAATTAATGATACTCCTAAAGCAAATACAACTTTTATATATGCCCAGACATCATTAGTTCTGTGTAATCACGTTGTACTGCTAAGTCTGACTCAATATAATGTGCGAATTTATTTGTGTCAAATAAAACCTGGCAGTTGTAGTCACTTTCTTGTTTATAACTAATTTCCCACACAGCTCCACGTTATTTGGTATTTTTCTAGAGATAAGCACCAAATAAAACGATCATCGATTCCACTGTACATTTACGTAGTTGTACGAAAATTTAGGCCAATTTTTTTTCTTTCTTTTTTTTTTTTTCTTTTTTTTTTCTTTTTTTTTTTCTTTTTTTTTTTTTTTTTCGTTGGATTACAATTAGCTGCAAGAAGATGGCGCAAAATAGATGAAAGCCGTTTCCTTTCGTAAAAGTCGGTGAGATTAGCTGCAGGTCGTAAAAACTCAATTTCCAGCCAATGTACTAAGTGGCTATAGTTCCGCGTTTACTGCTTTTCAATATGGCGTCGAGCGCAACGCTTGGTAACATACAGATGAAAGGCGCCGCCCCCAGCTTTCCCTTCTGTATGCTTCCTATTCTGTGGCCAGGGCTTGAGTAGCCATGAGCTGGTGTACCAGCTACAACGGCAATGTTAAAAGCTGCGTTTCCCCTCGCCCCTCCCTGCCGCAGGAGCGCCTATATGCTGCCTCCAGGGGGTTCAGAAGAGAATGTGAACCTCAACCTATAATAAGCGGCCGCGCTAGGACTCGTATACGTGCTGTCTGCGCGACATAGAACGTTTCCCATGCAATAAAAATGCTTTGAATGTGGATACAGAATGAAGTGATAGAAGAAAGATAATTTAAAAATACCTTTTCTTTTTTTCGTTTACTTTTTTTTCACGAGCTACACACAGGACGCGCCGCCACTGCTTTTCTTTGTTTTTCATTTACTCACAGCATCGCGTGGCCGGGTGCAGCTAGTAGACGATATAATTATCTGTTGCCCTGTCGGTTCAAAACGTGTTAACGAACAAGTGAGCGCAGAACAGCGGTGACGTGTGCCGGCGAGTGCCTGGGCTGCGCTTCAAATTAATACTGGCGTGCGCGGCGTGGCGCGCTGCAGCAGGCATAACGAGGGCAGCGGCGGCGGTGCTGACGTATCGGCGCTGTGCCGGCGGCTGGCGGCTGGCGGCCGCATTCGACCGCTGCGTGGCGTGGTGCGGCCTCGTTGACATGCAGCGCCCCACCGGCCGGCCGGCCAGGGGCCACAATTAAGGCTTAATGGGCCGCTGCCGATGGCAGCGGCGAAAACTGCATCGCCGCGGGGCGGTATCGAGTGATGCCCGCAGCAGCCTGCCGCGCCGTTAAACGCGGCTATTGGGTTTGTGCAGCGCGACTGTTTGCATTTCACGGCGGGTATTCCCAAGTTCCAGATGGCTTGCCATTCGACTCTCCTACATAGCCGCATCACTCCCCCCACCCCCCACCCTGCGAACCCGTGCCGGCGGGGCAGATCCGAAAGCCGATCGAGCGCGCTTTGCCGCGGGCGCGTATGACGAACAAGTGCTGCCGACACCCTGTAATGCGAACAAGTACCCGCGCAGATCGACTGGCGCGTTGCTGAAAATACAGCGGCGTGTGCGGAAACTGATGCACTGTGAAAGCCGACACTGCCCGCTTTGCATAGCCCGTTGGTGCGCAGCGACCAGCATTGACGTTTCCATTTAGTCAGCGGGAAACAGGGGTAGCGACCAGCGACTGTAATGAGAATTTTTTTTTGTGAAACTCATTGCACATTTACTGCTTCAGCATGCAACACATCCGGTAAAATATTATTAGTTGTATAGGATATAACATGATGTGCGGAATGGGTAAAGCTGTTTACTGTTAAATTGGCCATGTGCCTATTCCGGCAAAGTCACGGTCTACACGGCCACTACGGTCGGGGGTTCGAATCCCCTCCCCCCGGGCATGGAGATTTGTACCGTCCTTACTATTAGATAGTTTGTAAGTTTACGGACTGATGACTCCGTAGTTAAGTCACATAAGCTCTACAAACATTTTTATTCCGGCAACCAACATTTACTAGCGATGTTAATTTGTCGCCGGCCGCGGTGGCCGAGGGGACTGAGGCGCTTCAGTCACGGTCTGCACGGCCACTACGGTCGGGGGTTCGAATCCTCCCTCGGGCATGGATATTTGTGCCGTCCTTAGGATAAGCTAGTTGATAAGTAGTTTGTAAGTTTAGGGACTGATGATCCCGTAGTATAAGCTATACAAACATTTGAACATTTTTGTTGATTTGTCCACCTTCAAACACTTACACACAGCTCTCTAATGGCGATTAATAAAGTAGTTAATGGATGACAGGTTGGAAGAGAGAAAGATCACTGCATTGAAGGTCACATATTTTAGATAAACACATGTATGCATGGTTGCACTTTCAATTCTAATCAAAGCCAGGACGGCACTATTTTGCGTCTATATATGAAGATATACACAATATGTGCAAGATGGTTCAGTCCAGGGCCGGCTCAAGCCCAAGTGCCGCCCCGTGCGAGCTGCTAAATTGCCGCTCTCATTTTTTTACAACATGTAAGTGGAATTTCATATAGGGAATAGGAAATGTCAGCAATCAATCCCAATGTTTGATTTTACTTCTCAGATCTACCTAGGTTTCGGCCACTTAGTGGCCAGTCTCAAAGCTTTTAATATGTACTTACATCTAAACCGTCATGTTGACAGTTGCGTTCACCGTGACGGTATAGATGTAAACGTAACTCGAAGCATTGAGAATAGCCGCTTTGTGCCCGAAATCTATGTAGATCTGGAAAATAAAAACAAAAATTAGGACTGATTGGTGGCATTCTCTACAGATTTGTACAAAACAGTCGCTGGGCACCAGCTCAAAAATGGAGTCAAACCTGATTGAAGAAATCAAACTAATTTTAATAAGTCTTGTGAATTTTCAAAAATACGTCGAAACCGAACCTATGCCAGGCTTACTACCAATGCCTTTATTCCTTGTAATTAATCGCAGCGCATTTACTCAGTCGGAATACTTCTAACCAATGAAGGTGTTGGACATGTTCGGCTTTAGTAATGTTCAACCATTTTTTTCCATAATGCGGGAAGAATAAAACACTCGGAAACTGCCATTGAAGGGCTCGGCGAAATTGCTCCAGGCTTAACATGTACCCGCAGTATCGAACATTGCATTCGAATTTCCAAATTAGATTTCGTCTTCTGCAAAATTACTTATGAGTAAACGCACGGCGCGTAACAGGCTGGTAGCGCTCCACTCATAGGAATCTGGCGTGTACGCCAGACTGCTTCCCCCTCTCTGTTCCTCCGGCGTAGACACGACGGTGCTGCCACAGTGGCGAGTAAGAAATTAGTCCTCCTCCTTGACCTTATTTAAAATGGGTGACCGGAAGGTAATTGATGCGTCATTTCCGAAGCCGCTCCCTCCGAGGTTTGGTTTCGAATACCGTCTTGGGCCGAAAGAAAAGATTGAAGGGCGTCAGATTTGCCGCCCCTCCCCCTCGGAAAGTGCCGCCCCGTGCGGCCGCACGTTTCGCACGTGCCTTGCGCAGGCCCTGGTTCAGTCCTTTAAATTACTAAGAACACTAGTAATCAAATCAGTAGCTTGAATGAAACGCTATTCAATAATTCCTCGTTGTCTATGTCACATCGCCGACATAATACACTGCCGTGGCTTTTCGCGACACGGATGCCCGGTATAATCTTGATGTCGGCGAGACGGCGAAAATCACAGTTTGCACCACCAACTTCGCGGGGCGGTTGCCCCGTAATCTTGGTGTGCGAATCGAGCCCACAGTTCCAAGTGATCGTGCTAATTCCCAGATAAGCAGATGTAAAACCTTTGTCTTGCTTAACGATGCCCGTAACCGTCGCGGCGCGTTTGAAAAGGTACGTAACAGCGAAACTGTACATATAACGAAATCCAGTACTTTTTCAAAATTCAGCCTTATGTCTTGATATGACAATAAACATGACCGTCATATGATTGACTGATAATTCTGTCGTAGTAATCCTTTTTAAATTTCACAATATAAATGCTACTAAGTTGCGGCGTGACTCAATACACACTCTAGCACTCGATCCTTCCAGAACAAAACAAAAGTCGGCCGCCACGCGCAACTGTCGATACTGGTGGTCAGAGATAACAGGCGTAGACGACTGTGTGCTTATAACAGTGATCTCTATACTAAGAGATCACTGGCTTATAACCATAATTCATTTGATGTATACTACCGGTTACGATCAAGGATTATCACCGTATGCCTATGCCTGTATCAAGACGTAAAAAATCAATGAGTAACAATACATGACGAAAAAATACAAAAGGTAAGTGGCCTGCATTACATATAATGTTACTTACGAAAATATTTTGAGTTCATACGGTTTGTATGCCGAAAATTCTCGGTTTTAGATACGTGAAATCGACATTTTCTTGTTTGTTTACGTTAAGACACACATTGCACAGCTAGGTCAAGTGTTACTCTGAAAACATAATTTCAGCAATCAGACAAGTAACTATTTGTAAAGATAAACAATGCATACATATGAGTCATAAGATAATGATACGGAAGGTGAACTTTCGACGCTATGAGGAAGTTAACTATAAGATGTATTCTGTATAGTACTGACTGCAATTAAAACATTTATTTTACACTAGACGCATTTCGCTTTTTGTTTTAAAAGCATCTTCTGTTGTTGGTGTTATTGTCTCTTCTTTACACCAAACTGCTGTGTTTTCGTCGTATTGGTTGGTTTGTAACGTGAGATTTTTGGTTGTATACGCTACTTTTCGTCTACTTTCCTGTAGTTTTTTCTGTTCCACTTTATTTATTATATGACATGCCCAATTACATAGTAATATTACATGTTTGATGGTTAGTTCAGGCGGTTACATCAGGTATGTTAGCAAACACAAGTACGCTACATAAGTTGACAGGGTTTACAAAAAAAGAAACAATTTTACACATCGGAAAATCTTATTGAATTACAAAAATTGTAAAAGTCTGTAATGAATTTATACACCAAATCAACTTCACTGACGGGCCATTCTCCTCCTTTGTCAGCTTTTTTTTTTTTTTTTTTTTTTTTTTTTTTTTTTTTTTTTTTTTTTTTTTTTTCCTGAGATGGTCCCTCTCTTTCATAAAATTGCAGCAGTCAAAAAAGCACATGGTGAATAGTTTGGACAGCTCTGTTACATATGCACGTTCAATCTTCAATTATTTTGAACCGCTGATAATAGGCTTTCAGTTTCCCATGACCTGTTAACATAACTGTAAAATTCGGAGATATTGGGAGTTTGGTCATTAAACGTTGTCTGATCGTAGGAAAATACGATTTAGTGCGTCTCCCGTGTTTTGTTCCTTGCCACTCAATGTCCCATTTGTTCCTCAACTCTTCTCGAAGTTTCTTCTTTACGGCACTTGTAGGTATTTTGTTGTAGTGTATTGATTGTCATGATCGAGGTGCTCTTTTAGCAAGGTTGTCAGCTAGTTCATTTCCCCATATCACTCGATGTGCCTTTACCCATTCGAAATGCCCTAGCCAGTTGTGTGTCTGCAACCTTCTGATTTCACATCTTATTTCTTCAATCAAGAAGTTGTGGTTCTTTGGATTTCGCAAAGAGTCCAAAGTAATCCTTCTATCGGTGTGAATTACTGCAGTTGTATCAGTATTCGAGAGATTATTTATGAACTCAAGAGCATTTAGAATGGCAAATTGTTCCGCTTGATTGTTTGAGCATTCATTAGACAGTATTAGCTGTATCTGGTGAATAAGCTTCTGATTCACAAATATTGCTATCCCCGAATCAACTCCGTCGTCTGACTTGCTTCCATCTGTTACCACTTCACTTACTTTAAACTGCGTAGTTTTCACACTACCCGTTCTTTAATGGAAGTGTTAGACAAAGCGCACTGTGGTCTAATACCGCACTGAGGTACATTGTAGCTTGTCTATATTCCGTGAAATTTGGCATCATGGTGTACATCTTCAGTTTTACACACTTGAAGGAGCATCCGGAAGCACAACTAGCATTATGCCCCTGCATTATTGGTGAAATACATATGCATTTGATATGCAACATGCAGAATTCAGTGTGAGCACGACCACAAGTGCTCAAGTTAACGTCCACACCACGAGGTCGTAGCACACTGCGCAAGCGAAGTAGAGTATCCACACTTCGCTTGCGCATACATGAAGACTGCTTCTCCCCTCCGTAAATAGCTGCACCTAACCGTTCTTTATGAGACAGGCAGAATTTGTCAAGGAGGACTTCTTGTAGCTAAATGTCAACGAATGATGCATTTGCGGCAAGACCTCCAGGAGATCCTAACGTAAATTGTTACGACTTTCAGCGTAGTCGTGGTATTGAATGCGTTAAGGCTCTAGAGTAGTTTCTGAAAGTCTTGTGACCAGCAATGGCATTTATGTTCCTAATTTCTCACAAATATTTTCCCGTTCTCTGGGTGAGTAGTTAGGCAGGAACCTAAGGCAACAGCTTTAATAATATTTGTAACACATCAGTTGTCACTCATCTCTAGTGTCTCCTTCAGATGTATACTCCGATTTGCGACGGTGTGATTAGGCAGAAGGATAAACCCAATAGTACCCGCATGGGAGTGACCGTGCGCTCTAAGGCGCCCTGTTGCAGAGTGCGCGTCTGCTCCCTGTCGGAGGTTCGAGTCCTCTCTCGGACATGGATGTGTGTTTTGTCCTTAGCATTAGTTAAATTGAGTAGTTTGTAAGTCTAGGGTCTAATGACCACTGCAGATTGGTCCCATAGCTAAAAGCAAAATTCAGTTGCTGTGAGTGAATTTAGGAGCAATAATAACAGTGACTTAGCTTGCCTCTTCTGAGAGGGGGGGGGGGGCAGGCGAGCAGGTTTTGTACATACACTCAAGGTGTGTATGCTGGCTATAGGATCTCATGATTAAAAAAAAAAAAGGTAGTAGCAAGAGGTGACACGATAGTTTCTTCTTGCCCTAAACGTACTTAATAATGTGCAAGATATCAAAGTTCTAATGAATTGATTCTTTCTTTCGTCACACAATTTGTATTACAGCATTATTACAGTCAGTGGCGTAACTACGACTTGGCTTTGGGGGGGGGGGGGGAGTATAGAGCTGCTTGATGAGCAAAATTTTAGTCAGTTTCCAGACAGACTACAATCTACCACTCCCGTTGAAGAAACTAATTCACTCCCATCCAATGAAAGCTTATGGTAAAACACCCCAAGTTTTCAATCTTTACCTTTACCAGATTACTGTTAGACGATTTCTTTTCTTTTTTTTTCCTTTTTAGTTTTTTTTTCGGGTTCTGGGGGGGGGTGTTTCTATCCCCCTCATCCCCCCCCCCATAGTTACGCCACTGATTACAGTGGTTGCAGTTATATAAATCTGTTCGTATTCGTAACTATTATACTATTTCACACTTTCATCTGAATCTAAAAGTTTGCTAACAGCTAGAATGTATTCTCGGGGATACCGCAGTCCTTATCACTCCGACTGAATGGTAGGCATTTTGATATTTATGGGGCTCAGAAGGCAGCCACTTTAAAGGCTGAACAGACGAGATGCATCAATCCCACCAGTAGTACCATTAGGTGCAACGAATCTGGAAATGTCATGACGTCATCTGGAGGTCACTGTTGCTGCAAAGTGGTGCAGACAGGACGTGGGGAGGGGCAGTGGAGGACGCGCCCGGCGCAGGGGCGGGAGAGGGGGGGCGGACTGCCCCGGGCCTCTCGTCTTGGGGGGGCCTCAAAATACCTCGAAAGCACTTTTTGTTTTTCCTTTAGCACCCTTGGCCTCTCTTTTGGGGCCTCCAAATCTCGAAAGCTAGTGCCTCTCCTCCTGTGGAGCCTGAAAATCTGAAAAGTTTTTTTTTTTTATATAATAAGTTAATACATGTACAGGGTGTCTCACGAAACACGCCTGCCAGGCGTCCGCGGATCGCGCGGTACAGCTCCCGGCCGCCGCCACCGCATCCGCCGACCACGGCAGCGCCCGATTCTCGGACTCTATTGTGACGCGGGCGCATATACTCGGTTAAAGTCTAAAAAACATTGCCATTTGAGTAACCTAAGCTTACCTTTATTTACAGTAGATGTTCAAAATGACGTCCCTCTATGGAAAGAGCGGTGTGTCACCTCTTGAACACATTTGCGAACACTCAAAGAATTTCGGCTGCCGAAATCTGGGAAATGATTAGTAGAATCCTGTCTTCCAACTTTTCGAGTATATGGGGATTGCTTGCATACACCTTGTCTTTTAACATTCCCCAAAGATAAAAGTCACAGGGATTTAGATCTGGAGAACGAGGAGGCCAGTCAACTACCCTATCATCAAAAACACTTCGTATTGCTGCCATGTGTGGTCTTGCATTGTCCTGAAAGAAATAACCGTACAGCTTTTCGTTGGGTGAAAGTTCCTAAAAAAATGGATGCAGGACATTGTAGCCGGCCGCGGTGGCCGAGAAGACTGAGGCGCTTCAGTCACAGTCTGCACGGTACTACGGTCGGGGGTTCGAATCCCCCCTCGGGCATGGATATTTGTGCCGTCCTAGTTCGTAAGTAGTTCATAAGTAGTTTGTAAGTTTAGGGACTGATGACCCCGTAGTTAAGTCCCATAAGCTTTACAAACATTTGAACATTTTTTTGATGTTGTTCACATGCCTGTCAGAATTTATTGTTTCGTGAAAAAAGATTCGACTGCCAGATTTCGGCAGCCGAAATTCGTCGAGTGTTCGAAAGTGTGTTCAAGAGATGTCAGGCCGCTCTTTCCATAGAGGGACATCATTTTGGACATCTACTGTAAATAAAGATACGCTTAGGTTACTCACATGGCAATGTTTTTTAGTCTTTAACTCAGTGTATGCGCCCATGGCACAATAGAGTCCGAGAATCGGGCGCTGCCGTGGCCGGCGGATGCGGTGGCGGCGGCTGGCAGTCGTACCGCACGATCCGCAGAAGCCTGACAGGCGTCTTTCGTGAGACAAGTGGACGGAGGGCCCTCATTTTGTTTTGTCGCCACCGACAGCCTTAATCCTCCTGGCAGTCTCGATGATAGTGGTGTCGACACGTCTCGCCTCAAAATGACGATTTCTTACAACTTATAAGTATTCTAGAGGCACAGAGGTATTAATCTGTTACAGTTACAACTTATTCCACGTAATGGGTTGATCATATAATGTGTAGAACTAATTGCAGTAGACCATTAAGTGACGATTTCAATAATTTCCCATTTTAAGTCGGACATTAAACGAATGAAAATAAAGGGTCCATCAAATGAATGAACTGCCTTCCTTGATTACATTAAATTTTTATGAATTTATAAGCCACACCTTTTGGCGCTTATTTGGGGAGAGCAATTTCACCTATACATGTACGGGGTGATCCTAGATAATGCGTGTGACGTTCGTATGACTCGAGAAAGAAAACAGAAGAGCGTCACTTGTACGTCTGCGACGCTTGGGAGCGCCACTCGTGAGTGCATACACACGTGTCACGGCACTTGTCTGCGCTGTGCACGCTGTTCTCTTGTCGACAAACGGCTGGCTGGAACAGCGGAGCGCCCGCTTCTTTGTGTTGTGCGTTCAATGGGGCAGGCTGCCGCGTGTAGGCCGGCACACTGCACTGTACAAATACATTGGCGACCATCTGGCCGCGGCGGGGCGCAGCTGCCTGCTGCTTCCTGCGCCGTACTTGATAACTTTACACAACCTGTGGGTCGCGACACCAGGGGGGTCACCATCACAGGAGGAAGTACTTGCACCAGAAAATAACTAGGGGTTCAGTAATACGAAAACATATGCCCAACTCAGATATATGTAATGTTAAAATTACGTAGTTCCTTGAATAGCTCACAGATTGTTATATAATACAGTGTGTCAACGATGAATAAGAGTAAATTCGGAAATATTTTTTCAGGATCCATCGAGAGGTAAAAGAACATGATACAATAAGTAATTCTGAAATGTTCGGAAAAAAAAAGATCTACTTCTTTACAAATTGTGTATTCAGTGGAACCTTTCTTAATAAGCATACCACGCTTCTGAAATGCGAAACAATCGTTGAGCAAAATATATTTTTCTGTCCCAACTCATGGAAAAATAGAATGTGTTACATTAAAAAAACCATCATCATCATCATCATTAGAGACTGATCATGCCTTTCAGCGTTCAGTCTGGAGCATAGTAGCTCTAATAAAATTCCTCCATAATCCCCTATTCAATGCTAACATTGATGCCTCGTCTGATGTTATGCCTTTTACTTCAAAATAATTCTGCACGAATCTTTCTCCTTGGTCTACCTCGACTCCTCTTACCCTCCACTGACGAGCTCATGAGTATCTTAGGTAACCTTGCTTCTCCCATGCGTGTAACATGACCCCACCATCTCAGTCTGTTCGCTCTAATTGCTTCATGTATGGTGTTCATTCCCCGTTTTTTTTTTAAATTTATTTCCTCATTATGGGCACCCTCCTGCAATTGTTCCCACCTATTAGTACCTGCAATCATTCTTGCTACTTTCATATCTGTAACCTCTACCTTATGAATAAGGTAATCTGTATCCACCCAACTTTCACTCCCATACAACAAAGTTGGTCGAAAGATAGAGCGGTGCACCGCTAACTTAGTCTTGGTACTTACTTCCTTCTTGCAGAAGAGAGTTGTTCTTAGCTGAGCACTCACTGCATTAGCTTTGCTGCACCTCGATTCCAGTTCTTTCACTATGTTGCCATCCTGTGAGAAAATACATCCCAGGTACTTGAAACTGTATACCTGTTCTAACTTTGTTCCTCCTATTTGGCACTCAATCTGTTTAAATCTCTTTCCCACAGACATTACTTTCGTTTTGGAGATACTGATCTTAATATCATAATACTTGCACTTCTGATCGAGCTCTGGAATATTGGTTTGCAACCTTTCAATCGAATCTGCCATTACAACTAAGTCATCCGCATATGCGAGACTGCTTATTTTGTTTTCATCTATTTTAATCCCGCCCTGCCAGTCTACTGTTTACAACATATGATCCATGAATAGTATGAACAGCAGTGGTGACAGGTTACAGCCTTGTCTTATCCCTGCAACTACCCTGAACCATGAGCTTAATTTGCCATCTACTCCGCTGCCTGACAGTCTACGTAAAGTCCTTTAATTGCCTGCAGAAGTTTGCCTTCTATACCATAATCTTGTATAATTGACAGTAGCTTCCTCCTAGGAAAACGGTCATGAGCCTCTTCTAGATCTATGAAACATAGATACAATTCCCTGTTCCACTCATAGCACTTTTTCATTACCTGCCGTAAGCTGAAGATCTGGTCCTGACAACCTCTAAGAGGCCTAAACCCACGCCGATTTTCATCTAACTTGTCCTCAATTAATATTCGCTCTCTCCTTTCAACAATACCTGAGAATATTTTGCCTACAACGCTAATTAAAGAGATACCCCGATAGCTGTTACAATCTTTTCTGTTTCCATGTTGAAAACTGGCGTTATTACCGCTTTCGTCCAGTGAGACGGAACCTGTCCCGATTCCCACGCCTTCTCAGTTATCCTGTGTAACCATTTGAGACCTGATATTCCACTGTATTTGACGAATTCCGGCTTAATTTCATCCACACCAGCTGCTTTATTGTACTGTAATATACTGATCATTTTCTTCACTTCCTCAAATGAGATCCTGTTTCCATCGTCGTTCGTATCCCATTCTAACTGAAAATCTGACACATCATTGAACGTTTCTCCTACATTGAGCAATTCTTTAAAATATTCCTTTCATCTGTTCAAGGCATCCACAGGATTGACTAGCAACTTTCCTGACCTGTCCAAAACACTTGTTAATTCCTTCTTCCCTCCCTTTCGAAGATTGCTAATTACCCTCCAAAATGGTTTTCCCACGGCTTGACCCAGAGTTTCTAGCTTATTTTCAAAGTCTTCCCATGATTTCTGCTTGGAGTCTGCAATTTTCCATTTGGCTTTGATTCTTTCTTTAAAAAAATACCGTAAAAAACTTCGTCCAGCAATTTAAAAGAAAGCCGCAGCAAAATTGGTTCCCTTTGAGATAACATGTTACGGTTCGTGAGGACAGGGGGGGGGGGGGGTAGTCGACAGAATATTTTTATCTTCGTATAGGGTCGCATGTTGGAAAAGGTTGAAAAACACTGCTCTACAGGATCAAAAGAATCCGTTATATTAAGTTTTCCTTCCTAAGTTAATGTAGGTTTTTTTCTATTTTCTCCTTACTGTCATCTTCAGGATCATGTCCTCAGAAACCCATGCTTACTCCAGTTTGAAGCGTAAGCATGGGGTTGTCGTCTTCATCTCGTTGAAGATATACGTTAAACATTTACCACAAATCATTATTTTAACGAACTAAGACGAAATCCTGATTTAAACGACATTTGAAACGCATTACCATCGGGTTTAAAGTGTTTAACAGCCCGATTTACCATAAAACGTCCTCTCATTTTACTGCACATTGAACAGATACAGTTATCACGGATGTTCGTGCCCTTTTATCATTAGCATATCATCAGTATGTTCAGACATAACTTTTTGGTTAACATCGGAGCAGTCATAGAAGTTTTACTGTGTAATACTGATACAAGTGTCATTCTCCATCACAGTTTGTATCGTCATTTGAAACACGCTACGTTTCAGAAGTCTTGTACATTTTTTCCTCTGATTTATTACGCCTAATATTGGCGATAGCATTTAATGGTCCCAATCACTAGTGACCAAAACTTAAGGATGAACGTAAGTTCTACACAATGTGTTACTACTCAGTAACATAACTCGCTGAAAATTTGGCCATATCTAGTAAGAACTGTTTCAGTATATTACACAAGGTACGCAAAAAATACGCCATGAAATCAACAAAATATTCAAATGTTTGTGAAGCTAATGGGACTTAACTGCGGGGTCATTAGTCCCTAAACTTACAAACTGCTCATGAAGTACCTTATGCTAAAGACAACACAAAGATCCATGCCCGAGGGGGCATTCGAACCCCCGACGGGGAACGGCTTCGCGCATCGTAGCATAGCGCCTCAATGCCCTCTGCGGCTCCGCCGCGGTTGAGATCAACATAAATGGCATATTTAATAAAAGGAAATTGATAGTCTGACTACGCAAATGTCATGGGACAGGCACCTAATATCGTGTGGGAACTCCTCTGGACCCGTGGACTGCAGTAGGACACCATGGAAGTGAGTCCACACTCAGGTGTCTGACACAGCTCTGGACGTAGATGACACCGGATCGTTTGTAGAGAAACAGTTGATTCTGCTCTGTACGCGATTGTAGAGGACCCTGTGTTCCATCACATCCCAGATATGCTCGATGAGGTTAATATCAGGGTTCAGGGATAGGCACCTCAGTCTCTGAACATCTCCAGCTTGTTCCTGGAACCATTCCCAGGCGGTGTTGGAGCAATGTGGCGGCGTGTTATCGGACTGTTGGAAAGCTAAAAATGGGTAATGATCATACTTGAGCAGCTGAACATACCACTTACCATTGAAAGTCTTTTCGAGAACATGTAGAGGGCCGATTTAATATCAGACCATAATAGATCACCCACAAGTCGGCAGGCGGGTTCCACCGATTAATGTGGTCTGCATCCGACCCTATCGCTTTCCGTCACTGTTCCAGTATACATCCCTGATAACTGTTGACAAATCAAAGAAGTTGTTCCTGATGACACCCGCAGGATTGTTCACTGGGAGAGGTGTCTAGCACGACCTGTGTTGAACTGAGCCGTGTTCTGTTCACTGTTACCTTTGTATCACTTTTGACAATCCATCTCAGATGTCGCTGGTCACAGTCATCTTGGGTGGCGGGACGACATTTGGACTGTGACACTCTCATTCAGCCATTTACGATTCCCTCGACACGACTGAATGTGTAAAGCTGAATTCCTGCACCATTTCCAAAATCGAAATTTCCATCCGTCGGGCACTGACCACCATACGCCGTTCGAAGACACAAATCACTTGCACAATCACGTCTCCTGTACAATTGCAGCTGGCGCTGAAGGAGTGAGGTAAGCAAACAACGTGTAACATTATCCCATGACTTTTCTAAGTCAGTTTACATAGTAGTCACTGCCATTTATGGTGCTCTGGAGGATATTAAAGAAGAAGGGACAGGGTTCTTGATGGGGCGTGTTAGTACCACGGACGGTTATGCATGTTGAGCAACGTTTTCCCAATTTTACTACAAGGTTGAAAAAGAGTTGTGGTTGGGCGTTCCATTCCTTCATCAGCGGGACTGACAGCTGCTAGATGGTCGTTGGTACATGGGAGGTGCGGCAACACATCTCTCCAATGTCTGCCAGATGTGCTGGATGGGCGGAAATGAGCAGGCCAGTCTGTTTGCCGAAAATCCTCTCGATCAAAGAGCTCATCCACCTGCACTCTTCCAGATTAAAATAAGTAAAGGCAGAATACCCTCTAAAAAGACACACGTGAACAAGGAGTACAGGAGCAGTGTGTCACAGTAACGTTGTGTGGTGAGTTTTTAGAGCTGTGTGATGGCGACAAGAGCATACGCACTGGATCAACGATAGGTGGGGGTCAATTACAATGATCAGATTAGAGCCAGCCCAGGATCTGGGACGATGGGAGAGGATGCCTCAGGCGTGGCTTATAGATGAAAAGGAATCTCAAATCGATTCTATATTTTTAGATTCTGTGAAGGCATTTGATGCTGTACCTCAGAAATGACTTCTAATGAAATTGCGTGCTTATGGAATATCGTCACAGTTGTGCAATTGGATTCGGGATTTCCTGTTGGAAAAGTACACAGTACATAGCAATTGACAGAAAGTTACCAACTGAAACGGAAGTATGGCGTTCTCCAGTGAAGTGTTATAGGGCCCCTAGTCTTCCTTGTCTTCGTAAACGATTTATGAGACAATCTGAGCAGCTCTCTTAGAATGTTCGCGGATGATGATTTGTTTATCGGTTAGTGAAGTCCCGAGAACATCAAAAGCAGCTACAGAACGATTTAGATAAGATATGGGCGCTCCCGCGGCAGTGAGAGGCGAGGGAAACGCCGCTTTTAGCATTGACGTTGGAGCTGGTAGACACACCTGCTCCTGGCTACTCGCGCTCTGGAGGTTACGCACCAATGTTCCCGAAGAAAAGACAAAGAAGCTTCTGTGCACCTCATCTTGTGCATCGGCAAATCCTCCATTAAGGCAACACCGGCCCTTCATATTTGTTTTAGGCGCATTGAAGACTCATCAAAAAGACGTTATATTTGGTAAAATATCTTATAAAGACGCATCAACTCCAAAAGCCTTCAAAAGATGTGATCATGAATGATAATGATTTCAACTCTCCACTTAGCAAGAATAGCCATGTGGTTAGTGGCCTTGCGTTGTGCTGTCGAAGGTAGCGGGTTCGAGACCGACTGCAAGCAATTTTTTTAAAATCCTAGTCTTCTTTTTAACAGATATGGGAACGACAATGACTTTTGTATTATTACTTGCCACATATCTTTGGATGTTTTATCAAATGTGTGGCGATTTTGAGGGTAAATGACATATACAATCTTCATTGTGAGTAATATTTTAACTGTTTGAAAAGATGTGGGGGAGAGCAACCTTTGTGCATGCTTAATGTTAGCAGGGAGTGCTGCCCACAGCGTCATGTGACCCGAAGGTAGCTTGTCTTTCCATCGTAACATTCATTTTGTTAGTCACTTAACAGTATAATCAGTTACTTAGTGTGTTTTAGTGTTCATGAGCATAATCATATGTTCTTGATGTTTATTATGAAAGAAAAATTAACAATGTTATGTGTCTTTTAGTAACAAATTACTCAGATTAAGGGTTGAAGCAAAAGTATGAAATAAAGAAGCTTGGTAGGCCGTCGCCTTAGCTCGAATTGAAGTAAGCGCAAAGAACCGAAGTAAGACATCCTGCAGATCTTTTAACGAAAATATATCTAAAGGGGAGGGTGTGGCGCCACTATAAAGGTTCGGCACTCAAAGAAGTGAACCCCCAATCGTCTGAATCATCAGCCGCCACTGGTAGCTACAATTTGTCCATTCATGAGATATGTGTACAAAAAACTGCTATGGCAAGGGTAGACCAAAATACTTTACCCTTATCGCTATGATCAATAGATCCCAAGATATGGGCAACCTGAAGAATCCAATTTTCGTAGATGTTATTTTCGAACTTGTTAACAGAGAGCACTGTCGCCTGAGATATGACAAGATCAGGTACTGGATAGTCTCGCTGTCAGACAACTTGTACATCATGATTTGGATGATTTTTTTAAATTTTAATGTCATAAATTCTGCATCATCACACGTTCATTGCGTGAGTAGTTTCCCAAAGACATCTTATTGTACATTGACAGCGAATAACTGGAACGATAACGTGAATTAGAAGGACTGACAGAAATCCTGTTTCTGTAACTGTTACACAGCTTCTCTGCAATGATTTTAAAGAAATAGTGAATAAATTACAATTTTGAAACAGAACTTCAAACTGCGTCCATAGTTAAACTAGGCATCATTCGGCTCGATAGCCTGTTTCGGACGCGGTCAAATGGCTTGTTTTCACGTGTCCGGGCGGAATGAGAGACGCTTTTATCCCGTTTTCAGATGCGAGGTTGCCGGCGGTGAAAGGTTAATTAGCCATTTAGCCCCTTGAAAGTTAATTAGCCACTCAGGCTAGAGATTGATGGGTCATCGCGCCAAAGCAGTGAATGACAGCCATTAGCGTGCACGCGGCGTTAACCGGCGAAATTTAAACAGCAATAACATGGGGCTGTCAATTACGGAAGTGGCCGGAGCCCGGTCTAAAGCCAAGAATTAATTTGGCGTTTCCAGCTGAGCGCTTTTGCAGATAAATTAAACGTGAATAGCGATCGTTTTCCGAGTGACGAGGTCGGCCGCCGGCTAATGACGTGGTGCGCCTGATGCGTGGCAGCGCTCTGCTTTTCATACGGCCAGCGAGCACCACTTCCGCTGTCGCGCTGTCGGCGATTAATGCTCCGGAATGTCGGCCTGATGCCCGGCAGCTTCCCGAATTAATTCCGCCGCTGCTCGTCCGAAGAACACGCCTCTGATTGGAGCGGCCGATGCGCTCGTAAATTGCCAGCATTTGTCGCTGTTGCTGCTGGCCGTGACGCGGAAAAACTGTTATCGCCGGCTGCGCGCTGGACTGCATGAACTGTGTGTATCCGACGGGAAGGGAAACGTTTTTCATTTACGAATGCGTTTAGATTACTGCAGCATGTGCAGATGTTTTTATGTCAAGAAACATGCAATGACTCAGGAAAGTGTGATATGACCGCTGTTATTTTATATTTACATACTTTTGTGTCTCGCTTCCGCCGGATGTCCTGGGTGTCGGTGGCCGAGTAGAGAGAGACCGACACAGGGAAATAGGATGCACACGTGTGCAGGTACGGAGGTGACCAGCCAGTGGGACAGCAGAAACTAGAAACACTAAGCTAGATTAGTATAAGAGGTATATTTCACAGAAATAATACATTACTTGGACAGCAGCAGACTAGTAGAATGTTGATACATAGTTTAGGCAATATAACAATTGGAAGTAGGGAGCAGTGGGAGAAAATAGTTCTACACCGTACGGGGGATATATTCTGGTTCACTGACGGGTCAAAATCAGACCAAGGCGTTGTGGCCGGGGTATACGGGGTGCAGCCAAGACTGGAAGGCGTCATCTCTCTAGGGAAACTGGCCTCAGTATTCCAGGCCGAAATCACTGCCATCAGGACATGTGTGGAGTAGAATTTGCGTAGGCGCTACAAAGATCGTAGCATCTATATCTATTCAGACAGCCAGGCAGCCCTGAGATCACTGACAGCTCCTGCAACAAGGTCTAAAATTGTTGCAGAATGTCACAGGGTTCTGGTGGAGCTAGGGGAAAGCAATAGAGTAAACCTATTGTGGGTCCCTGGCCACTCGGGGATTAGTGGCAACGAACTTGCCGACAGATTAGGCAGGATGGGGGCAGAGACTCCATTTATTGGGCCGGAACCTGTCCTGACAATCACCAAGGCAATGATCAAATTGTAGCTACGTAACTGGCTCAGAAGACAGCACGTAGAATATTGGGCCAAAGTCTATCAACAAAAACATGGCAAGGTAATGATGCCAAAGCCATGTTTTAAAAGAAGCTCTGCAATCCTGGGTCTGAACAGGAGAGAGATTAGACTCATGATTGGACTGCTGACAGGCCATGGGAATTTCAAAAAACACCTACATACAATGGGAATAACAGAAGAGGACCCTAAATGTAGGATCTGTGATGACGGTGACGAAACTGCATCACATCTAATCTTCGAATGCATTGATTTGGAGAGTAAAAGGCACAGAACATTTGGGACAACCAGATCCGAAGAAATTGTGTCTAATAAAGAACTGGTAAAGGGACTTCTTGCACTGTTCATGGGCATTGGTTGGCTTTACTAGATATACAGGGAGCGATGCCGCACAATAAACTTAGTAGGGCAGTGGCGGGTTGGACCAAGACTGTTTTGGCTTCCCTGAGAAAATAAATAAATCAATCAATCAGGTGCGCTCACTGTCTGGAGGAGAGGGGGTAGACAAAGTCACCAGGAGCAGACATCAGTAAGTACAATAAGTGAAAATTGCCCTGTGTTTTATGTTTTGTATAATTATTATTTTTCTTTCTGTTGCAATAAATTATATCTAATTCAAACTACTTAACCAATATTTTTGTGCTGTTGTCACTCCCATTCCCCATCTTAAGAAATAGTAAAAAGCGCATGGTTATGCATTTTATTTAGTGTGGAAAGAAAACAATCCAGTACGATCCAATAAGGCCAATGCTTTCATCATATGTAACACACGTTCGTCAAATCAGCATTTATTCCATTGGAACAATGGCACAGCAGTAGACATAACACTCGTTTCAATAAGGTCAACACTTTCAGTATGCATACAAGAAATTCATCAAATGGTTTACTCGAATACTGGTAATGTACTGTAGTACATAATGTGACAATAGCTAGAATGTCACGTTGTCTACCAATTCACATTAACGCTAATTATTAATGAGAAACTAACCTCTGCTCGTGCGATTGGTCTCGCCACTCGCTGGCAGGAATCGGTTTACAGTTTGTCTTCAACTAATGATAGAAGATACTGAAGCTGATTAGGCCGGTCGCGGTGGCCGAGGGGACTGAGGCGCTCCAGTCATGGTCTGCACGGCTACTACGGTCGGGGGTTCGAATCCCCCCTCGGGCATGGATATTTGTGCCGTCCTTAGGATTAGCTAGTTCATAAGTAGTTTGTAAGTTTAGGGACTGATGACCCCGTAGTTAAGTCCCATAAGCTATACAAACGTTTGAACATTTTTGAAACTGATTAGGGGTGAATCTAAAATGTTCTTTAAACTTGTCCACATCGTTGAGCAAATGTTTTTTCATTAAGATGTTGTACGCTCCTTCATCTTCACGGCGTAAAAACATTTGTCTTTGCGCTTCCTGAGAACTCTCTCTCCAATAATAAGCAATCTTCCTCCTCTTCCGTAGCTTCGACGTACTTTCGTTGTGCCAAAACGAAAAGCTTTTTACACCGAGCACTGCGCTGCATGTTGGTCCTTGGCTGTCCTCGCTACTACTGCCTCGCCACATTGACCCACTACACGCCTAGCTAACTGTGCCTCGCAGCGGGCTGAACTCGAGCGGCGCCAGTACACCACACAATGCGTCTCTCGTCTAGGACAAACGGTAGCATCCAACGCCTTCCAACAAATTGCACAATTAAATTCAAACCTATCCAAAACTTTTTCTCGCTTACACCCCCACAAAAATATATAAAGGGAAAAAGTTTGTCGCTTACTATATTTTGGATGATGATTTGGAACAAGTTCTGCGTCAGACGTGAGATTTTATTTTATTAATTCGCTATTACCAATTCTATTGGCCATAAAATTTGCAGGCGTCATAAACATATACTACTGAAGACAATTATAAAATTATTTTGGTGTGTGATACATAGTTTGGGAGATGTGGCGTGATAAATATAGAGTAATGCGAAGAAACTAGTTTCCTCTTAAATGTTTCTTATTTTCAGTGGGAAAAAATTAATTAAATTAAAAAAAGAGGTGTTGGAAGGTAGTTCTCGGATCACTCTATCATATTCAAATGCCAAATCATAAAAAAGTGACTTTCATATTTTATGTTGTGACGCGCCCCGTCCCGCAGCTAGGAGAACGTTTCTCGCAGCGACCTGCGGCCCGCAGCAAAAATGTTCAAATGTTGGTAGAGTCTATGGGATTTAACTACGGGGTCATCAGTCCCTAAACTTACAAACTACTTATGAACTACTTACAACTAAGGACGGCACAAATATCCATGCCCGAGGGGGGGATTCGAACTCCCGACCGTAAGGCCCGCAGCAGACAGAGGAAGACGCAGGCGGGTGCCACACCACGCAGCGATTAGTTCCCGCACCTAGGAAATTGTGGCTTTAGGGTCTTTATGGACAGCTCTGCATGATGCACGTTGTCAGTTCCCTCCAGCAGTACTTCAGACATTAGTCGAGTCCGAGCCTCGTCGTTTCGCCGCACTTCTACGTGCTCGCGTAGTCCTTACACGAAGTTAGGCAGGTGCACCAGTTTCTTCAGTGTATGTGTGGTGTCGCACAAGTATGAAGTGCGCGCCACGTTTGCTTAGTTACAGTGAAATTTGTAGTACTGAATAGAATTTGGGAGAAAATTTGTTTTCATAACTTGACCGAAGCAACGTATCGGTTGATACTACATATTCTCAAACATCAGGGAATCGCCAATTTAACACTGGAGGGAACTCTAGGCTGACGAAAGTACAGAGGGGGCTCAAAAGATGAGCGCAATAACGAGGTTCAGAAGGATGTGCATTGCAAAGAATAGTGGATAGAGTTACAGAACACCATTCTTTGGACAGAAGGCTTCAACAACACGAGTGACATCCACAATAACATAGTACTCCAGCGTCTCAGGTCCAATCCAGTCAGTGCATAGATTTTGATCAAGGTAACGACAGTTATGAACGATGAAAACTTTCGGCATGCTTAGTGTATCTCGCTCATGCAACAAATGTAGAGTACATACATTGGCTTCGATACTGCTGCGGTAACTATGATTTTAACAGTGTTATGGCTTGAAATGAAATACCATTTCTTTATTAGTGAAACTTTAGAAAGTTTTATTCATCCCAGCATGTTTAAATGTTCGGTGTTTGGGCTTCTTCTTTTTATTTGTTTCACAGAAAGTTAACTGGCATATTTCAACCTTGATCTGGGGACGTGGGGTGTTCACAGCACCCCAGTTGTAAAAGTTTACTGGTATTTAGCGAAGCAGGTTGGTTTCACTGTAGAGCGGCTTGTTACCTTCGTTCAAATTGATTCACTTTCTTGCGAAATCATTGTTCCTATTTTTAAAATTATGTAACACTGTGCACAACTAATTTTAAACGCTGGGGTGGTGAAAACACGTCACCTATTTAGTATGGGACTTTCTGTGTCATACGAGGAGAACAAAAACGTCTTAGAAAGCTGTTGGAGGAAGTATTTAATGAAGATTAGGACTATGACATTCCAGAGTTTAAAGATTCGGATGGCAAGAAGAAGAACAATGGTAAGGAAGCTTCATGCAACTGCAAGTGATCAATCTGAAGACGATAGTTTTGAAAATACGGCATCCTCCTTTAGAACAACACCGGAGAAGTTGTTCTGCTATAAGTGCAACCAAATTATGTGTTTAAATTATATGAAAACATCTGCAGTAAATGTATCAGTTCAGAATCTTCTTCTACAGACGATTAAAATGTTCAGTGTTGAACTGTGATTTTTCTCTAGAATTTTGACATGAATAATTGTTTTAAGTAATATAAATATGTCTGTCTCTTTGCCTGTTAACATGTATCTATAATTGTAAAATAGTTACACGTTTTCTTCTTTGCTTAATTTGAAAAATAGTATGCATACGGATAATTGAAACCATTTCACACATGTTATTGATTTATCAGTTACGAATAATTTCTAAAGTACCTTAGTGGTTAAAATTGTACTTAAATGAATTAATGTTTATTGTGTAATAAACCAGAGGTGCGCCCTATTGACCAACGACTCTCCCCCCCCCCCCCCCGCCAACCGCGACCAACCACTCCTCCTCCCCTTCCCTCCACACACACCCGAGACCCGAGATATTAGGTCCTGTGTTTTGGCAGTTAATATTTAAATTAAAAATCTTTTATTTCACGTTTTGTAAATTGTTTTATTAAGCCCCCCCCCCCCCAGGCTGACCAAAAGTACAAATTCCCCCCCACCCCCGCCCCCCAGAAATTTCAATGACGCAGTTTGCGTTACGATCGCCCCCTTTGGGCACCGCTTTAATAAACAATTTAAGAAAGAAATGGAAACTTCAGTACAGTATTTATGTAGGGTGCTGTGAACACACCACGTGCGTACTCGTGTTATTCATGTTCATCTCCCCAGTTAAAAGGTAATTGGGCTAAATTATTTTCTGATCAAGGACAAATACGTATTTTTACAAAGAGAAATATTTAACTGCATTACTAGGGAGATACGGATTTGAACCAGTGAAGCAAATTCTAGAGTAATATATTTTTTTCTTTAATTTCTGTAGTCACTTTATTTGACACCAAACCGATCACATAACATCAAAGCGTATCAAATGAGTTGTCCCAGTAAGACGAAATGAACCGTCTTGTAAATGGTGCTGTGCGATCGACGTGTCTATTACAAGATGGTGTCCAGCGACACTGTCATCTTGGGCAACCAATTCTCTGTGTTGCGCCGGAGACATGCGCCGGAATCTCATTGACGTCTTGCTGTTGTTGGCAAGTTGCGTCAGGGCAACTGTCCGAGTGCCTACTGACAGCGCCATTCACTGTCAGCACGGCCGCTACGGTCGGGGGTTCGAATCCCGCCTAGGGCATGGATGTTTGTGTCGTCTTTGGCATAAGCAAGTTCATAAGTAGTTTGTACGTTTAGCGACTGATGACCCCGCAGTTAAGTCCCTGAAGCTATACAAACATTAGAACATGAATCGGCGGCCGCCGTTGTCCTCGGTGTGGGGTCCAGAAACTGGCTCGGCGCGGCCTGCCAGCAGTTAGCTGGGCCTCTGTTAAATGGGGCGCTGGCGGCAAATGGGCCTGCGGTCTACCGGGAACACCCTACCAACACAGGCGGTGCGCCTTTTATACGAGCCGTGGTCCACCCAAGCAGGTTAGAATACACGGAGAGCCCTTAAGCTGAAAAAGTGAAGCCTGTCTCTGCCATATTGATAAATTTTGAAGTGTTCATATTATTAGAGCAAATGTTTTATGTCACTTAAACAGGAAGAAAACGTCCGATTATTTTGCTGTCGCGTAGAACGTGTTAAAAGAAGGCAAATTAGTCGTTAAAAATTAAATTTTCAAATATATCATGATGGATACTTATTACTATTTATTCAAGAAAGTATACTGTTCGAAAGTACATACTTTACTCTGACTGTCAGCTCATTGCATTAACAGTAAGAGGATCGACTTAACGCATAGTTTTAACGGAGAAATAGCATTCCAAAACTGACCAAGGTGGCGGACAGTCTTCAACTGACGTATGTGTTCGGCATAGATAACGCCATCTCCCTTTATTCTAACCTCCTTGGGTGCGTTAGACAACATGGCTAACGAGCGGTAACAAAACCGCCCTTGTATTAAAGCGAACAAAAGTATTATTCAAATTGGCCAAGCCATTTCTTAGTTTTTGCGAGACTAACGCACAGCTATTCAATCTCACAATATATGAAGATTTCGCTTTATCTTTCCTGTTGCCATTTCATAATGTTTGAGCGTGTAAAACATCCGACGGTTTTGCCGAGATATACAACGTGTTAAAAGAGTGCGAATTATCCGTTAAAAATTAAGTTTACAAATACATTATAATGAGTATTTATCACTATTTATTGAAGAAAGTGACGGTCAGTTCAATGCGTTAATAGTAAGAGGGTCAACTTAACGCATAAATTTAACGGAGAAATCGCATTCCAAAACTGACCAAGGTGGCGGACAGGCTTCAACTGACGTACGTGCTCGGCATAGATAATGCTATCTACCTTTATTCTAACCTCCTTGGGTACACCTACCGACGCCGTAAAATGTCCGACTGGCCCAGGTTAGTGTCTGCCCCAATATCCTATGTGTTCACTGGTTCAGTGAACCCTCGGAAAAAAACTGGTCGTGAAAAGAAAGTAAATAAATAAATAAAATAAAGTGTTTTTAAACTATCATTCTTCGTTTCGTTCTTCGACCACATCAATTTACATGCACATTCAAAGTATTTTTATAGAATGAGAAACCTTTTACATCAGAGAGATAGCACTTATACCAGTCGTAGCGCGGCCGCTTAATATAGGCGGCAGTGGCCGCAGCGTTGCAATGCGCATGCGCAGCTGAGGTTCAAATTCTCTTCTGAGCCCCCTGGAGGCAACATATGGTCACTCCCGCGGCCGGAAGGGGCGTGGGGAAACGCCGTTATTAACATTGCCGTTGAAGCTGGTAGACACAACAGCTCCCAGCTCCTCGAGCTCTGGCGGTTACGCACGAATGGTCCCGAAGCAAGACAATGCAGCTACTGCGCACCTCGCCTTACGCATGCGCAAATCCTCCATGAAGACAACATCCGTCCTTCATATTTGTGTTTGGTGCATTGAAGATTCATCAAAAACACGTCATATTTGGTAAAATATCTTATAACTATAAAGACTCATCAACTTAAAAGCCTTCAGAACATCCGATCATCAATAATAATGAAGACACTATTCTCCACCTAGCAAGAAAAGCCGTGTGGTTAGCGGCATCACGCTGCGCTGTCTTTATCCCAATCTTTTTTTTAACAGATACGGAAACAACAGTGACTTTTCTATTGTTAATTGTCACATATCTTTGGATGTTTTTGCAAATGTAAATGATATACTCCGTTGTAACAAATTTTAACTGTTTGAAAAAATGTGGGAAAGAGCAGTGTTTGCACATGCGTAAGGTTAGGAGGGGGTGCTGCTTACAGTGGCACGTGGCCCAAAGGTAACGTGTCTTCTTTTCATTATAACAGATTCAATTTCTTACATTCACTTCACAGTGTAATCAGTTACTTACTGTGATTTAATGCTCATGTGCTTATTCACATATCCTTGGTGTTTATTATCAAAGAAAAATGAACAACGTTCCGTATCTTTTAGAAAAAAATTACACAGCGTTAAGCTTGGATCAAAATCATTATAGGCTGACGTCTCAGCCCCAGTTCAAGCAAGCGCAAATAAGCCGAAGTAACACATTCTGCAGATCATTTAACGAAAATATATTTACAAACGTGGGGGGGGAGGGGCGTCACTCGAAGAGATGCGCCAGATTGACTCTTTGTCGCCGAGCGGGAAGGGGGGAGCGCCACTGTCAAGATCCGACACTCAATGTCCCTGTTTCAATAGCAGTGCTTCTCCACGACTCTTGATTTATGTACTTCACGCTTTCCTCTCACTATGTTAAAAGTTTCTTTCCTGTGGTTCGACAGAAAACTTCGGCGTCTAAATGCCCACTTTACACGAGGATCGGAAGTTCACTAGACATATTGTGGTGTACTGCAGCCCTCCAAGTGCAGTAACTCGGTACTAATGACGTGTGATAATATGTGATATACTTTCGTTTTTATATGGGAATATCACTTAACAGCAGCGACTCCGTGAAAATTCGACCTTACAACTGTTTGTGTAAGCGAATTGTTTATGTGGGTGTATGTCATGGCTGATAATAATCAACATAATATGAAGCTTACACTGTCGGCAGTTGCAGAAGCTGTGGCGGTGTTCGTTACAAAACCACAGTGAACAAGAAATACAAGTTCCATGCGTCCTTGGTTGAGAAGAAGGGACTAAGAGCGAGATGTGTACTGTGTGCTAATGAAGGAACTCATCCCAGACAACCCATTGAATTCTGGCATTTCTTTTACGAATTGAAGTTGAGTGTTTTACCAATTTTTTTTCGTTCGTCCAAGGACAAATTCAGCGCTCGGAAGGTGATGAGAGTATTTCTCCAAGCCGAATGTACAAAATACAGAAAGACGTCACCAAATTATGTGACAGTCTCATGCGAATTCTGTGCATAAATTAAAGACAAGACATACTGACGTTAGCGCGATAGCTACCATTTAAGTGTAATTTCGTGAACAGCCAGTATTATAGGCCTTGTATATGCAGTCTTTCATTTATTTATTTACTTTGTTCCATCAGTCTTGCTAATAATTAACAGTACTGTCACTAATGTAATATGTACTTTTCAGTATTATTGTTACCCGTGTGCAGAGTGGTAATTTTATTTCAGGTGAAAGAGCAAATCTCCTTGCTAGGCAGAATTCTGTCTGCAAAGTTGTTGTTCAGCGAGCTCTCCCAACGTGGTGAGTGGCGATGCTTTGGGGAGAGGAATACATCAAAAATAGTGGAAGCCGAGAATATAGCTTGCTCCAAGTACAGTGAGGCACCAAATTGAGGGCTCATTTCGCAGGACTGTTACTGGACGCAGGCTACATAATGCCAGTTTCTGGGGACATATTAAGTGAAAGACCCATCGCCTCGCTAGGGAGTGGAGTCAGTCAACGATTTGGCGCGACGTCTGTGTCATAAAATGGAGCGGTACCATGTTCCCGCCACTGCTAACAATTTGCTTAGATTGGGCTGATTAGCCAAGCTAGGTAGTATTCAAAATGTTCAAATATTTGTAGAGCTTATGGGACTTAACTACGGGGTCGTCAGTCGCTAAACTTACAAACTACTTATGAACTGGCTAACACTAAGGACGGCACAAACATCCATGCCCGAGAGAGGATTCGAGTCCCCGACGGGGAACGGCCTTGCGCATCGTAGCATAGCGCCTCAATGCGCTCTGCCGCTCCGCCGCGGCATGTAGTATTCACTTACAAATTCGTGTACAATCGCATTCTCTGTAAACTGTAGCTCTTCTCTGACTTTTGTGCTTTTAATACGTACTGTGAAAAATATTAGCTTCAATTTCTGCCCCCAAGTGGAATAATCGCGTGAAACAACGAAAAAGTGCGAAGAAAATAGGCTGTTCTCGATATTTCTCACAAGTTAACAGAGACATTTGGAACTGAATCTCCACGCCATGTGGAGTATATAATGTATAGTATATAATGATAGGAACCTTCTCATCAACAGTCACCGTCGACGCGGTAAAGGTCGCAAAGTCTCCTGTAGTCAATTTTTAATAGATTTCTTCTATTGGTCGAGTTTGAATACCTACATCTGAATATAAAATTCATACAATATTTTGTAGTTAACACATCCATAACTGACTTTTTTAAATTACGTCATCTTGTTTGTAATTACAGATCAATTTTAAATATAAATTCTTAATGATTGACTTTTTATAAAGGACTGCTTAAATTAAGAAAATAAATCAAATTTTTGAGACGAAAATGAAAATTGAAATACTGTTTATTTGTACTATGTTAATTGTTTTTTACCGCAGTGCGTTCTCACAAGAACCAGGATGAAAAGCTTCGTAGAAACATGCGGACCAATTTGCAAGGCATCGAGCACACCTTACAATGCTGCATTTTTACAGTTTGCCCCGTACCACTGCAATCTGAACACAGAAGAACTGATCTGAGGCGAAGCTAAGGGATTTCTCACGATAAAGAACTTGGCATTTCAGCTGTCAGACGCACTGGCCCTAATGCATGACACTTTGTCAGACGTCATTGCCGGATGCTGGCAGGAAGCGGAACAGCATGCCATAAAAGAAGAAGAGAAAATGTGGAGTGGGTCGATTCTGTTGATGATCGCCTCGTTTTTCAATGTAATAGATGGAAGTTTCTTTGGAATCATATATGGAAGTAGTTATGAGATAAGCAGGCGATTAATTATAGGCACTTCTGAGACACGTAGCTCACATAGAAAAAAGTGATCTCTGTTTATTTTAGGAATTCGTATCGTACTGTGTAACAACGAGAGCATGGTATGTAATTAAGAACCACATTGCGGGAGTTTTATGGTGGATTATTTCTGTCGGTTCAAACTTTAAGTAATATTCAAAGCTCTATTGTTTCTCGTCTGAACTAAACTGTTCCTATCACTCGAGGTTAATTGGAGTAGCTAGCTGGCTAGTGGTGTCCGATATAAATGGGCCGGTAAACCTGTGGTCCCTCAGTATCACTGAATCTATGCGCGAGTAACTCATATCCTGAAACGACATCATTGTAGTATTTACATTAGTAATACAGTTGTGCGTCTTGCTGATAGTATATATACTGTAGTATTTCATATTCCAAAGGTTTTATTGTTTTAATTCCTCCTCCTCCATAGTTTATCATCTGAAGTTAAATGAAATTTATCTATAAAACTACTTTTACATAGTTATGGTTAGGCCTATTATTACTTAAATATATGTGAAGATCTAGTATGTATGTTTTTCTTCACTGATAAAATACGCTTAACGTAGACTACATCGCATTACTACATTTTGTAGTAAAAAGCAGCAGTATTTTAATTTTTACTGTCACTGCTTACCAATTCTGAAACAAATGACGAGCGGTGTAGACATTTGGCTGTGTTCAGGGTGGGAAATCTGAATCTTGACCCTGTGTGTGAGTGTGTGTGCGTGTGTGTGTGTGTGTGTGTGTGTGCATTAGAAAGAAATTTAAATGTAGTTAGTAATACGTAACATATGCAATAACTGATTTTTATCATATTTATTAACTTCAATGAGAAGGAGGCGGAGGGTGTGGCGTTCAAGGATCTGTAGGGATTGGTGGTGATTTGTAGTGAGTGGGGGGAGCGGAAACCCAAGCAACACAGGACAGAACGCATTATAGAATGGTAGGTGACCTGAAAGGTATACCGGAGATCTTATATAACGATGACTGCAAAATGGCCGAGAAGTACTGACTGAATTGAAACTGTGGTGGTTCCTGAGTCTTGCTGGGATATCGAAGTTGATGAGGTGCATTTGCTGCGAACTGCAAGGTCGAGTCATGGATTCCTCGTCTTGCATAAAGCTTTAGTCTACCAGAGTGGCATGTTGAACTGAAGGCTATTTCCTACAATTCTGTTAAGCCCAGTTTACACGATGAAGGATCTACTAATAAACAGACTACGTTATGCGCCAACTAGCGACGTAAATACGAAACTACCGGCATTTCGTGAGCACAGCAGGCGTTTCGTAATAGCTAGTACGTTGTAGGACAGGTTCTGAATTTGTAGCCGGCCGCGGTGGCCGAGGTGACTGAGGCGCTTCAGTCACGGTCAGCACGGCCACTACGGTCGGGGGTTCGAATCCCCCCTCGGGCATGGATATTTGTGCCGTCTTTAGTCTTAGGTAGTTCATAAGTAGTTTGTAAGCTTAGGGACTGATGACCCCGTAGTTAAGTCCCATAAGTTGTACAAACATTTGAACATTTTCTGAATTTGTAGTAGCAAACTGAGTGCGCATGCGCAAAGTGAGCTTGCAGTGCCAATTTTATGTTTACATGTGAAATCAGCCCCGTCCACATCGAAACTGCTTGTTGTGTTAGGGGCATATATCTCGCATCGATGGAGTGGAACGGAGCTGGAATTGCGCTCTTGATTGAGGTATACAGGGATGAACCTACACTGTCCGATGCAGAATACCCTTGCTATCGTAATAAGGTACAATGAGCGTTATTTTAGAAGAAAGTAACACTTCGTATTTTAAAAAGTCTATAATGTTGTAGGATGCAAGTGAATTCGAGAACGTGATGTTATGATTTACAGCGGAAATGTGAAAAGCAAATTTAGTTCTTTGAGGTTCCTTTACAGAGTGGAATTTAAGGATTCTCTGCAAACTTCAACAACATTTGAAATAGTCAGTACCGAAATTACGTGTGCAAAGGAAAGGCTTTTGAAAGATTACCCTGTCGCCAGAAACCATGTTAAAGCGATTATGAAAAAACTAACAATTCCAGGAGGTAACTGATGCATTAATTAATCAATGTTGAGAATGCATACCAAGTGTAAGTATTGGAGTGCAACGTGTATTTTAGAAGCGCAGAATGGTATTAACACGGAAATGAAATAATTTTGCCCTTAAACACTCTCACTGCACATTACACAGGTGTGAACGCTGCATAATGACTTTGTGCTACCGATTACTGGTATCTGCAGTTCAAATATTCTTCCCTCTCCAGACAAGCATCTACACTGACCACTACCTTGATTAATAATTAATTATTAAATTTGTGAATTAGCAGAAAAGAAAAAAACTCTACTAACTGGAAAAGGAGCTTCCTTTTAAATGTTTACTATCACAAAAATGGAGTAGAAACGTTTACCACAGCATAATTATCGTAAACAACACTTACAGCATTAAATGACATAAAAATGAGAAAATAATACTGTGATAGCAATATTACTAACTCGCATGGAAGAAGTTTCATGAAAAACCGATTCAGAATGAATATGCACTTTCTTAATTAGATAGAAGAACGAAAAAGGAAGTTTAACATGCAATTGACGTTAGCTAGTGGAAAGTAGCAGATGCGAAACATTCTTTTTTACTTTTCGTAGTTGCAACACATTTCCATATATCCACAGCAGCTGTTGTTATAATTCTAGTAGCTTGCAGCGTGACCAGTCTGTGGCTACAGACGATTTAAACCTGCCCTACGCTGGGAAAAGAATACCGAGAAACCCTACTGAAGGAGTTTAAATTATTAAGGTCGACAGTGTGCGTCCTTAACTGACAAGGAAAATTTTGAAATAAACGCTAACAACTTTGATTTCCGTGATCCTGAGTGAGGCCTTTAACTTAACCGCACAGTGAGATAAGCTCCTTGTTTTTGGGTCGTAAAAACTATGTCCTTCACTTGCTCAAACAAATTGGAATATATTTGATCTAGAGACACACAAGTGTGTGTCAAACAGCAACTGGAGTGAAATCATACTAAACACGGCGTCCGTCAGAGGAACACACACGGCAGCAGACGACAATCGAATGTGTGGAAGAAGTAAGTTTTCAAAGCTATATCCACGCTCTGGAGAGGGAGAGACAGAGAGAGATCTCCCTTCTCCAGCGTATACGTCGGAAGACGGCTGCAAATCGTGGTCCTTGCTGTATCCAAAAGTTTTTCGTGTTACTATTTTGAGGTGGCTAATCAGCCCAATCTAAGCAAATTGTGAGCAGTGGCGGGAACATGGTACCGCTAAAGTATGATTAAGAAAAACGTCCATTGTTGTTTATATTTTAGAATATCTTAAAATCTGATTTACAGCAGGAGCGCAAACTCCATGGATTCTCCGGCACTCGTGCATCCTCCCCTCCCAGGAATTTTGTTGGGGATGCTCATCACCAGACATAATGGAGAAGGAAGTTAAGCCGCGCGGGAATGGCCGTGCGGTCTAAGGCGCCTTGCTGCGGAATGTGTGGCTGCTCCCCGTCGGAGGTTCGAGTCTTGCGAGTCCTCTCTCGAACATGGAGGTATGTTGTTCTTAGCATATATTAGTGTAAGTAAAGTGCAGGGACTTATGACCATTGCAGTTTGGTCACATAGCTATCGAAACATTTGATTTGAAGTAAGATAGAATAAATGGAAAACCCAAGAAATGGAGGAACTATCAAAGAATTATGCTTGTCTAGGTATCGCATCTCGCAAGCATAGTCTAGAGCCCTAGACTAGTAGGCTGTTACTTCAGTCTGTAACCCGGTTTAAAAATGAGTAGCCATTAGCAAACCCAGCAATATGCATAAAATTACGAAAATGAGATAATGGTGTTGCATGATGCTTTATGGTAGTGGCTTCTAATTTAGCTATGTTTCACGTTCTAAAAGACATTGTAACCTCTTTCAATTTCAACTGAAAAACGGCAAACGGTTGCAAAACCTTCTACATGCATGGCATATACGGATGCAAAACCTGCTAAATTCACAGTTCTATGTTTACATTTACAAATCCTGCTACATGTGCGTGACCTACCATGACCGTCTCACGAGTGAGTTGCAAAACCTGCTGTTATCCTTCCCATAGGAACAGCATTGCGCTCCTCTTTGTGAAGGAAAATAACAATAAAATGATTATTTCTGTCGTTGTCAGTTATGTTGCCTGTACTGCATACTGTGGAGAGTCATGTATAAAATTATGCATGCAATTGTTTCACTCATGCTCCAGTTTCTCTGAGTTCGTTGATGTGGATATAGCCTACAAGCTGACGTGTCGTTCCTACAGAGATTTGCAGTGTTATTTGTTTAAAATGGATGAAGATAATTTTAGACCTCCTGCACAATGGCATTTTCAATTTCAAGAAAGTAAAGAGATTAATAGTCACAAGAATCATGATTAAATATGTCAGTTGTATATAAAAGAAATGAGAAAAATAAATCTGATTTCCATTATATTTCTGAAACATGTCCCAAGGTCTTTTTTTGGGTGGGTGTGATGTTTGACGGAGTATTTTTCCTTCTCTGTTAAGCCTTTCTCACTCAGAATGTGTCTCCCTTTGTCTAGTCGAAATAGCTCAATAGTTTATAATGAACTTCCATAGACCACCCAAGTTTGCCATATGTTCGTCATGTTGCCTGTTGATCAACAGGCCTTTCACTGCTCTTATACTCACTTTATCAGTTTACAGACACACACACACACACACACACACACACACACACACACACACAGCGCACACTTGACTCAGAACAGGCTGCTTGGACAGTTAATTTGGTATAACATCACATATAATCAATTATCGAGGTTTTCGTAAAAGTAATAACGCTTTCGGCAAAGCACAATATTTGGAGCATGTGCATTTGATAGACTGTTACTGCGAGATCGATACACAGATTAACGTGCTTTGCAGTTGTTTTCCAGATGGTGAACAACAGTTATTAATGGCAGTAGTACAGTACTACAGTCTGTTTGTTTTTCAAAACGAACAAATAAAAACGAATAAAACCTAGCGATCAAACGCCGAAAAAGAGACTGTGTGTGTTCTGACATGTATGGTTGATGGAAGAGGAGTGGTTGAACCTGCTATCAACAATAGACTAAACAATCAATCAAACAAACAAACAAAAACAAAAAAAAAAATTTGTTACAGTTCGTCTTGGAAAAATTCCTTTCCTGTTAAGACTTCTGCTGAAAGTCACTAACTGCCCTTCCTTAATTGGCTTCTGTATTTCATACTGTATTGGACTCGCATTTGGATGGATGGTGATTCAAACCCACCATCCAGCTTTAGGTTTTCCTCGTTTTCCCTAAATCATCTCAAAGTACACGGCCAATTTCCTTCCCCATCCTTACCCGAGCAATCCGAGCGTGAGCTCCATCTCTAATGACTATGCTGTCGACAGGACATTACACCCTTATCTTCGACCTTCCTTTTCCATAAGCTTGTTCAAAAATTGAGGACTCGAAAGAGGCTACCGAAGGGAGATGTGGAAGGACCAAAGGAGAGGCACTCTTGAAAAATCTATTGTACCCAATGTTTTGAGAACAAGGTATTAATATTTTAAGGGATAACTGTTTTCATATTTCCACCGATTCGTCTAACAAAGGCGAGACGCAATTTCATCCTGAGGGTGTACTACTAAATTTTGTTGAATCACCGAATGAAACCCTTGACAGCATTGTAAATTGTTTTAAATATACTTTGAAGATCCAAAACCTAAATTTTTGCAAGGTTTCAGCTTTTTTTCGGCTTACAACACAAATGCAGACATGGGAAAAACGTGTTCAGCTTTTTGTTTGTAAAAAGAAAAGAATACGCACTTACTAAAATAAGGCTATTTATGCCATGCTATTAACAATGATTTTTGACATCCATGGATGTGCTTGAAGGTGATGTGGGATCAGCAATTCTAAAAATGTTGTCCTACTTTTTTTCATCATCGGTAAAGTGATAAATCTGAAAGAATTTTTCGGGTTTGTGGACCTTGATTATGAAGATATGTAAGTAAAAGGTTTGAGAACCTTGATTACAAGGAAATATAGGGACATGTTAACAACGATATGGTTAAGCTTTGCACCAGATGTGAGTAGAGTTACCAAAAATTGACCAACTTTTATATCTTATTCCATATCTGAAAAAGACAAACTACAGAAACTGCTGTACGTAAATGAAGAAGGTGCCCTTTTTAAGTTGTGAAACTATTCGCCAAATACTGGTAGTGTACTTCATTGGTAATACAGCTGCAGTTTTTGAAGTCGCCAGTAAAAAATTCCAAAACGAAAGAACAGTTGCATCCGAGCCATATGAATTAATCATCAAGCTCTTTACTCCAGTTAGAAAATAGACTTAATGATGCATTCACGACTTAATATTTGACGTAACTATCTGAACACAAACTACATGTTATGGAATATGAGATCACTTTATTCTTGCAGACAGGAATCAACTACTGTAGGAAATGGTTTGACTTTTCAGAAAAGAACCCTTTGTTCATTATGAAGTCAGTTACGTTGGACGAAATACGATTCTTCCTATTCGCATTTTAAATTCCTTCAGAGCGATGAAAGCGTTTACAACCTCTACGAAGAATTTTCAATTGTCAAAGATATAAACCGGCTGAGAGAAGACAAATAAATCGCTGGTAGAAAATGGCAGATGATTTTCAAAAAGAGCGCGGTTAAACTTGAAAACGAATTTTCTGAGTATTCCTCCCTAAAACGCATTTGTTGAATGAATTTACCCACAGATGAGGCAGACATAAGAAAAAGGAGTGCTCCAGATTTAATAAAGGCAGAGCTCACTGTGGTCTAGATGTGAACTGCTCTGCGATTTTGAGCAATAATAAAAATATAAAGAATTCTAAACAAATTATTTAAGCTGTGGAATCGGATGGTAAATATAAAAGTTAACATGTGCTCCAAAATTATATCATAGTTTAAATATCATAGCTAATAGTTAATGTGTTATTGTTAAAACCTCATTATTGCCCTTTACATAGACAATTCTTAGATTTTTAACAGATTTAAGGTTGCCATATTGACTTATACACGTAAATTGAAATGCAAATTTCTCATCCTTTTGGGTGGGGGAGGGACCATTGGATCTCTCCTTGACGGGGAGTATTCCAAATACCTTCCTGGCCTTGAAAATGGCTACACCACGAAGATGACGTGGTACAGATGCGAATTTAACCGACAGGAAGAAGATGCTGTGATATGCAAATGATTCGCTTTTCACAGCATTCACACAAGGTTGGCGCCGGTGGCGACACCTACAACGTGCTGGCATGAGGTCGCGATCCAATGACTGATAGCCGAATCGGTGGGTTCAGGAGGGCAATACTGAACGCCATGCTGGATCCAAATATTCTAATGTATGTGAGGTGTTATGAGTCATGAGTCATGAGTCGCTATACTTACACACTAATTACTTAACTAACTTAAACTAAATTACGCTAAGAACAACACAAACACCAATGCCCGAGGGAGGATTCGAGCCCCCGACTGCAGCGGCCGTGCAGACTGTGACTGGCGTGCCACAGACCACTCGGCCACTGCGGCTGGCCGTGCTGGATCCCAACAGTCTCGTATCACTAGCAGTCGAGATGACAGGCATATTATCTGCATGGCTGTAACGGATCGTGCAGACACGTCTCGATCCCTGAGTCAGTAGATGGAGACGCTTGCAAGACAACAACCATCTGCACGAACAGTTCGACGACGTTTGCAGCAGCATGGACTATCAGCTCGGAGACCATAGCTACGGTTACCCTTGATGCTGCATCACAGATAGGAGCGCCTGCGATGGTGTACGCAACGACGAACCAGGGTACACGAATGGCAAAACGGCATTTTTTCGGATGAATCCAGGTTCTGTTTACAGTATCATGATGTTTGCATTCGTGTTTTGCGACATCGCGGTGAACGCACATTGGAAGCATGTATTCGTCATCGCCATACTGGCGTATCACCTGGCGTGATGGTATGGGGTGCCATTGGTTACATGTCTCAGTCACCTCTTGTTCGCATAGACAGCACTTTCAACAGTGGCCGTTAGATTTGATGTGTTATGATCCGTGGCCCTACCCTTCATTCGATCCCGAAACCCTACATTTCAGCAGGATAATGCACGACCGAATGTTGCAGGTTCTGTATGGGCCTTTCTGGATACGGAAAATGTTTGACTGCTGCCCTGGCCAGCACATTCTCCAGATCTCTCACCAGTTGAAAATATCAGGTCAACGGTGGCCGAACAAATGGCTCAACACAGTACGCCAGTCACTACTCATGGTGAACTGTGGTATCGTGTTGAGGCTGCATGGGCATCTGTACCTGTTCACGACATCCAAGTTCTGTTTGACTCTATGCCCAGGCGTATCAAGGCCGTTATTAAGGACAGAGGTGGTTGTTCTGGGTACTGATTTCTCAGGATCTATGCATTCAAATTGGGTGAAAATATAATCACATGTCGGTTCTAGTACAATATATTTGTCCAATGAATACCTGTTTCGGATGAGATTGTCTCGAAAATTATATATCCAGTAAAAATAGTGGGTAAGAGAAGTTCGTAAGCTCAAAGGGGGACATAAAATGATACTACGTGTGACATCCAGCCCCCATCCCCTTGGGAAGGGCAGGGGACAACTTTTAAATCTTCAATGGAAACCCACATTTTTTATTGGACATTCGGATTCTCCATAAAAAAAAGATTGACAGATGGCGCTGAAATGTAAAAAAAGTAAAATTGGGGAAGAACTCCGATTTATTCTTTTACAATTCTGATGCAGAATTGTCTCTGTTTTAGGACGTCAGGTACACTCATCCATGCTGTATAAGTAGCTAAACACGCCATCAAAGGCATCATGAAAAGGACTTTTCGTCATTGAGACTTGACTCGTCAAAATGGAAGTGTCTACATTGCTTGAACACAGGGTCATAAGATGACACATTCTACTTGTAAATTTTCACCAACTTCATCATTTTGTTTTTCCTCCTCTAGCAACATATTATGCCTAAAAAGCAAAGAAGAAACATGTACATTATGCTTCTAGGAATGGGTACATATATCTGTAACCGAACCCAAAATAAATTATAGAACATTATTTTTTGATATTGCAAGTAAAATTTTTAACTATTGTCACAGTTGTCTATATTTCTGAAGATGGGTATGGCCAATAGCTGGAAGTGTTGTATGTGTGTGCCTGTAGCAGCTCATCGTCAGGTCTTTGCGGTGAGTCGTAAACTGTCCTAATACACAGGATGGTCCATCTGAAGTTTCGGATGAAATTACCTCAAAAACTATACACCGGGTAAAAATAGTGGGTAATACAAGTTCGTAAGCTTAAAGGGGAAGATCAAATGATACAACACGTAACCTCCAGCCCCCACCCCTTGGGAGTGGCAAGGGGCAACTTTTAAATCTTAAATGGAAACCCCCATTTTTACTGCTGTTTCGGATTCTCAATAAAAAAGTAATGTTTTGTGTGAAACATTTTTAAACCATTGACAAATGGCGATGAAACCGAGAAAAAAGTAAGATTGGGAAAGAACTCCAATTAATTTACAATGATCCGAGAAGGACGCATCAAATCGATACAAAATGTGCACCAGTTCCTGCATTACAACAAATTAAGCTTTTTTTCTTTTTACAAAAGTGTCCTACCCGCCACTGTTTTGATGGAGGAAGGCGGAATGGTATGATTGTAATGATTCCCATCCGAGATCCTGTATCATTTCCGTAACGCTGTCTCCCTTGTATCGTGACAATAAGAAACGAGCTGCCCTTTTCTGGATTCTTTCGATGTCCTCCGTCAAACCCACTTGATAAGGATCCCACACTGGGCAGCAATACTCCAAAAATGGACTGACAAGCTTAGTGTATGTCGTTTCTTTTGTAGTTCTGTAATCTGTTGCATCTTTTAAGGGTTCTGCCAATAAAACGCAGTCTCTGGTTCGCCTTTCCCATGACATTATCTACGTGTTCTTTCCTGTTTAAGTCTGAAGTAATAGTAATTCCTAGGTATTTTGTGGAGTTTACGGCCATCACTTTTGACTGATTGATCTTGTAAACAAAGTTTAACGGATTTTTTTTCGTACTCATGATGACCTCACACTTCTCATTATTTAGAGTCAATTGCCAATTTTTACACCGTAGTGGTATCTTATTCAGATCGTTCTGCAGTTGGTTTTGATCTTCAGGTGATTTTACTAGACAGTATTCATCTCACTAACGTTTTTATGCAATTTGAAGTTGCAACAGAATATTTAAACTGTATTTAGTAATACAGACGGCAAGAAAAGTTAGTACTGTACGAAAATTAAACAAATCTTACATTGTAAAAACAAACACAAAGCAAATTTAGTTTTACCTGGTATCTGTAGCTCTTAAAAAGCCGTTGAACTGCAGACCTCTTGCAGAGCTTGTCATCGATAGTGAGGTACACTAGATAGTTTTTTCAGATGTTTTAAAAGGCCACTAAATGTTTGATCAGGTATTTGACCACGGCCTCCTCTATAAGAGGCCGGAGTGCTGAATTGTGGCAACGTTGCGTTAAGGCCTACATCGTGGCTGTGTTTGTATAAAGAGGTGTTCGTTGATATTCGTTTGCTGTGTGTTTCGCACAATTTGATGCTTTAAGTGTGCCAAACTCGATACTGTGAAAATTATAGCACACTGTCGTTACTGCAGTTGAATATATACACAATGTAAGTATAGTGTTCTGTAAAGTTTGTAGTGTTTTTAAACGTATATATTCAGCTACGTTACCTTCTTACTACTTTCGCTAATAGCATTGAAACGTGAATCTATATAGAATTTTAAAATAGTGTTTCTAATTCATAAATATTGTATGAATCAACAGCGGTTATGTGACTATGTTTATATAATGAATATTCCCACACGTTAACCTCAATTCACAAACATAGTTTTTGTGATGCCCAAGTGTACAGCAAACTATTCTTTCGATTTTCTCAGTTTTTGTTCGTACCTCATATTTTGACGTAAGATGTTAACAATGAATACATCATTATATTTACAGATGCCAGAAAAATGTTGTGTTCCTGGATGCAGCAGCAACTATAAATCCAAAAAGGAAGAGGGTTATATCTCAGTGTTTAGATTCCCCACTGAAGAGACAAATAGAAAGCGCTGGATAAGAAACATTCCCAGAAGAGACTGGACTCCTACCAACAGGAGTGTTGTCTGTATAAAACATTTTGAAGAAAGTGATGTTTCGAGGGTAGAAATTTACAAGGACTCTGATGGGAATTGTCACGAGTACCCTCGTCAGAGGCCACTACTTCTACCAAATGCTGTGCCAAAAATATTCCCTGGGTTACCATCATATCTTAATAAGATTCAGCCTCCAACAAGGTGTGATCCAGAGACCAGAAGGAAGCGTGCACGCAAAGAAGAGGAGGAGAAGATTGAAGCTTGGTTAAACGATGACATTGTACAAAATTTTGAGTGTTTGTGTGCCAAGTATCAGGATAAATTACAGAGTTTAGGAAAGTGGAGTGTAAACGTTCTAGACAGTAAAATAGTCTTTTATAGTGTAGATTTTTCTGCAGACATACCTCAGGTAAAAGTGAGTGTACAAATTAATAACAAACTTATTTGCAGTGTTTGTGTGAATGGTTTCATTCTGACATATGATGATCTTAGCTGGATTTTACCTTCCTCACTTAAAGTAAACAGGTGGTCACAGATTGAAAATATTTTGAGCAGATATATCAACTGTAGTAGCTATATACCCTCTTTTAGTTCTCTTTTAAGTGAATTAAAGAACATTTTTAACAAACTTACTCAGCATTCTGAATCTAATGCAGATTGCTGTACCACTCTTTTGTTTTTATTGGAACAGATAGGTTTGTTGACAATGAATAAGCGAACATATTCAGTTGATATGATGTTACATGCTTTCATCATCTACACCCAGTCTGCAGCATGCTATGCAGCTCTCCGATCAAGTGGATTACTGATCTTACCACATGTGAAGCATATTCAACAGCTGTCATCCTCATTGAAGATAAGTCCAACTAGTGAAACAGAAAATGCCCATTTTCTTAAAATTCTAGTGGATAAATTAGATGAGAGAGAGAGATTTGTAATTCTGCAAATAGATGAAATTTATGTAAAGCCTTGTATTCAGTTTAAAGGGGGGAAACTTCATGGATATGCTGAAAATAGTGTCCCAGCAGAGGCAAGAACTGTGCTTGCCTTTCTTACATCTTCTCTATATGGCAGTTTCAAAGAAGTTGTTCATTTGGTTCCTGTCAGACAGTTGTCAGGCTCAGATCTGCACAAATTAACACTTAAGGTGTTGGATTTGCTTTCTTCTTGTGGTTTGACTGTTGTTGTTATTATATCTGATAACAATAGGATTAACAGGAATATGTTTTCACTGCTAGTAAAAAATTCCAACAGGCCCTATTCTTTCATGTCATGTGGTTCCCCTGTGTTCTTAATGTTTGACACTGTTCATTTATTTAAAAGCATTAGGAACAATTGGTTGAATCAAAGGGACAGTGACAAAACATTTAAATTTCCCCACTTTGAATCTACATCTAATGAAGTGCTAACAGCAAGATTTTCAGATATTGAGAACCTATATAGAAAGGAACTGAACCAGCTGTTGAAATTAGCACCTCGATTGACCTATAAATCAGTGTATCCCAGTAGCTTAGAAAGACAGAATGTCAACCTTGTGTGCAATATTTTCAATGACACAACAGTTGCAGGCTTAAAAACTGAATATGGTGACAATTCAGGGACTGTACACTTTGTTCAAATTATTCTCCGTTGGTGGAGTATTATGAATATTAAGAATTCTACAAAGGGAATTCACAAACAAAATGAATTGCTTCTACCTTTCACTAGTGCTTCTGATGACAGGCTAGTGTTTCTTGATAAATTTTTGGCTTGGTTGGAGAGATGGAGGGCTTTGGACTCTACCAATTGTCTAACTACAGACACACATCAGGCACTGTATCAAAGTACTTCTGTTATTTCAGAAATTATTGAATATTCTTTCAGCAGTGTAGGTGTGCAGTATCTTCTGACAGGAAAACTCCAAACTGATAATTTGGAGTCACAGTTTAGTAGATATCGCCAATTATCGGGAGGAAACTACAATATTTCTGTTACTCAAATATTTGAATCAGAAAAGAAACTCCGTGTTATGAGTGTTTTGGGAATAACGTCAGCGAAATATGGCCCAGTAAAATTCTCTCCAGAAATATTGAATGATGTGAGCACCTCAGACATAATGTATTCAGATGTTGACATGACTCCATTTTTAAGTGTTTTGAACAAATTAAGTACTGAAAGTGTTCATGTTGACCAGTCTGTGCTTCTGTATGTTTGTGGGTATGCAGCACACAAAACAACCCAAATGCTCAGTTGTAAAACGTGCATTGATTTTGTCTTAGGGCCACATACTTCAGATAAATATTTTGAAAATCTAGTCCGTAGTGGATTGACTGTGCCGTCAGATATTGTTGTGGAACTTTGCAATTTTGTATATGGAGCTATGCAGCTCTTAATATCTCAAGAGCATGAAACAAACTTTATCCTGTGCAAAAATCAAAAGCAGCTGCTGCAGAATGTGGTTGACCAAGGAGTTAATACACATGTTTATCTTAAAATATTTCTAACAGATTCATGTCTTTGTGGAAGACCCCTTACTGATGTATACAAGAAGTTGGTTTGCATTATGTGTAATATATTGCTCAACAATTACACCAAACTGCGTAATGAACATTTAACATGTTCTAAGAAGGTGGGAATTAATAGAAAAATAAATACATTTCATAACTTCTGACTAGACTACTGGTGGTTAGAAAAGAAAAACCAATCCTGAGTGAATGTTTGAAAAATAATTTGTTGTGGTTTTCTCTGGCACGCGCCACTTTTCTGTTGTACCTTGTTTATCAAAATACTAAAGATCTATTTTTTTCCTGTGTGTTTTTGCTTTCCAGGTGGAATGTAATTTAAAAATATTTAACTGTACTAGTAATTGCCATGAAATAAATTATCTGGAAATACAGACTCATACTTTTCATCCACCATAAAGTGCTCCTTTTATTTTTTTCTGTTCTACAAGTGAAGGAATGTGTACTGACACCATTATTTCTGGTATGTTTTTATATTTGCATCAGGAATAGCTGATATACATTTCAAGTGGGTAAAATTTTACTTACCATGCTGGTAGCCTCATGTGATTATTGGACTTCACCAAGATTTTCATTTTCTTAGAAATCCAAATAGAATTACTTGGTTAGTGTTTTGCATAAACCACAAAGTAAATAATTAAAGCTGTTCTGTAGTTGACAAGTTCTTGTATGTACCCTTGTACACTCAGTAAAAGTATTTAGCCTCGTTAAACGAGGATTTCAGGATGAAACATTTGTGTTGTCAAGTGACTGGCTAATGCCAGTGTCACATAAGTGCCAGCATTTCCACACAAGACTGCCAGCATGATAAGTAAAATTTAACCTTTGAAGTATGCTACAAGAACTTTCATAAGGTCATGCTCCACACATAGTGAAATATTTTTGTTTCCCACCACTGTTCCAAATTGTAGACATTTAAAAGTTCTTCCAGGTAAAGTGACAACTTATTCAACTGATAAATCTTTATCATTGCAGCTGCATTTCAAACTGAGCAATATATGTAAAATGTAGTTCATAGCACAGAATAAACTTTGGTGTCCTTGCAACATATTTCTTAAATTTGAAATTGTGTATTACATATAAACATTTTTGGTTTCATAGTCTGACCTCACTGTTGTAGCATTGCAAGGAGACATTTTTACATCCATGGCCCAAAGCACTTCATGTTGTGATTTATAAATGTTGGAGATGAGCACCATGAAATAATCTGCAATACATCGATAACTTTAAAATATTTTATTCAGTTCATGGTGTGGTTCATGCAGCAACCAGTTAAATTTTAGTTTCAAATACAAGCCATCCTGTTGCTCACCTGAAGACAGAGATAATGCCCATTAGCTTGCGGTAGTTTTTGAGTGCATGTAGAATGCCTGAGTAATTATGTGGTAGCTGCGTTAAAGACGATAGTTTACAAACAGAACAGATTAGAGATTAATATTCTGTGTTTAACAAGTGATCTGTAGCTTTCCTCTGATAGTAAGGTATAGGTTGACAGACTTTTTTTTTCCGCATCTGAGCAATGAAGGTGATAATTTTTGGGGTGAGACGTGTGATCAATGGTACATTTTGTTATCTGCAATTGTAATTTACGAGGATAACTACAGATTAATTATTATATACAATAAAGAAGTATTGAGATATCCCGTATGTGGGTTTCCCGGCATGTTAGTGATGTCGTGGGTCAAAGCTGACGGGTGGTATCCCAGTCTTCATTTATGCCCACCTTGTTGCGAAGTTGGTTATGATGAAACCAGGAAGGCTTTTATTTCAAGTGGATAAAGTTAAAAAAAATCAGTTGTGTTTCTTACACACTAGCAAACATTATCCCACAATGACAGTGTCTGATAACTTAAACCGTACAAGGAATACTGCCATTACTTTCTTAGATCGGTTACTTGGAGAAATTCCTTCTGAAGTCAGTAAAATCAGTATTTTGATAGGTCATAGCTCACAGTTCAAGACTAGTATAAAGTGTTTCAAAATATATTTTGAAGAAAGTAATGTGGCATTATACAGCCACTTTACTTGCGGAAGGTGCTTTGGCATGATCAGTGCAATTAGAGGTAAGTTACAGCACATATCTTCGACAGAGTGTAAGGTTATTTTATGTAAAACAATAAACAAAAAAAAAAAAAAATACATGTCAGTATTCTTACAAATGAATTGCAGCCTTATTCCTAGTTAAAACATATTCCTATGTAGGAAGATCTACTAGTCATGAAGAACAAAGATTTTCTACAAAATATTGCCTGTAAGAAATTCATTATAGTCAAGCAATTCTTCAGTTGACAATAAAAAGGAACTGAGGGTCACATTTCTACAAAGAGAAAAACTTACATTAAACTTCACTGTCACTGAGGAGGTATGAACAGGACAAATTGTACTCTTAGATCTGAATAGAATGGAAGGGGCAATAGGCTATATTACAGGTTGCTGCAGCCCAGGATACCTTCATGGATGAAAGTTTAAGTATTACTGTTTATTATATTGGTTGCAAAAGTCTTTAAAAATGGTATCCCTTCTCAGTTCTCTTGATTGTCATGTGGGTGACAATCTTGTCTTGACTAATGAATTTTTCTTATTTCATAACGACATTAAACAACTTTAATTAATCTGTTTCGTGATGTCTGTGAAAGATAAAGAAGAGAAATATTTGATTCCACGGAAGAAGAGATTTAATATGTCTTTTCTCTGTAACCTGATGGTTTTGTTTTTAATATTCTTCACAATTCAGTTGGCCTAAATTACGCAAAATACAAATCAAAGAAAGAACATTTTGTCTGCAATAAGATAATTTAATCGTAGCCTAAAATTTACGTGACGTAACTTAATTTTTTTAAAGAGAGAACTGTTAGTGTGTAATGTGATAGAGAAATATTTATCGTCGCAACGTAATGAGAACGAAATGCGCAATTTCAACATAAGATCAGCATATTTGTGCAACAAATTGGCTTTCCGAAGTTGCTTTGTTATCTGTTGACATATCGCCAAAAAAAGAAACTGATTACAAATGTAGAATAGCCAGAACGGCGTCTGAACTTCACGAATAAATTGTCGCTACTCGGCCTAGCCGGCCCACTGACGTCACAGACTACAGCGTTGTCAACTTGACGACTCCGGCCTCTTATTGAGGAGGCCGTGATTTGACATAATTTTATAAATACAGACACAACGTTGCCCTACAAATGGCGGCTTCAATATAGAAAGGCATCACTGTAAGCGGTCTAATTGCTTTTATTAAGTCTATGCTTCCGGTCCTCACCCTTCGGTAACCTTTTGGCTGTGACGCAGACAGAGATTTTATTGTATTTGCATTCTCTGATGCAAAGTGAATGCAATATTATAATTGTTTCATAATTTAAATAAAGTCAACATTTTGGAAAAAAATGAACCTCTAGTAAAACGGAGTATCATGCGGAATTTGATCATAAACATACAGAAACAAAGATGAGCTTTATTTTTCTTATTTATCTTCATAAAAAATGTAATAAGTCTTTGGTTATTACCCTAGGCATTTTGTCAGGCTATGAAAAATCCCAGAGTACATCAAGCTAAACTGTCGAGGAAATTCTGAGTAACTGAGGTCATCGCCATGGTATCCATAAAATCTCGCAAAATATCGATTCTTAAGTTTCTGAAACTGCCGGGTATACTGCCGGACCGCGGCGGAGCGGCCGAGCGCATTGAGGCGCTATGCTGCGATGCGCGAAGCCGTTCCCCGCTGTGGGTTCGATCCCCCCCTCGGGCATGCATGTTTGTGCTCTCTTTAGTATAAGTTACTTCATATGTAGTTTGCAAGTTTAGGTACTGATGACCCCGCAGTTAAGTCGCATAAGCTTGACAAATTCAAATGTTCAAATGTTTGTAGAATTTATGGGACTTAACTACGGGGTCATCAGTCCCTAAGCTTACAAACTACTTATGAACTACCTAAGACTAAGGACGGCACAAATATCCATGCCCGAGGGGGCATTCGAACCCCCGACCGTAGTGGCCGTTCAGACCGCACTGGAGCGCCTCAGTCCCCTCGGCCACCGCGGCCGGCGCTTGACAAATATTTGAACATTTTTTTATACTGCCGGGTGTCAGTGTCCCATCGAGCACTGTATTTCGGCCAACGACCGCGTTGCCATCATCACAGCGTTCCTGTCGTCACTCCTACCACCGAGTGTTCGATCTGGGGAAGAGCTACTTGGAACGGACCGCCGATAGACTGGGAGGAGATAAAAACGTGGCATCGTCCCGACATACCCGCTTCCCCCATTTAGTTATTCAGCTGGAAAGTTTGCTGAATGAGCCCGTTGGACACCTGGCAGTTTACCCGTGAATTATTTCGGCTTGAATTACGCTGGGAGAAGCTGAAGAACCAATCGGTACTCTGATTTTAGTGCAGTTAACGAGACGGATGTATTACCTTAACTGCAAATGGAAGTACCAATTACGCAACGTCTCATATGCTTTGAGCGAGACATACTTAACAGGTTTTGCAATAAAAGTTATTTTGACGTAGAAAACAGTCCACTTGTTATGAACACTAAGAAATTTCACTATCCGTGAAATCTGAGTTCAGAATAATGTTGCAGAAAATATGGACCTTTTTAACTCAGGGAAGCAGTTAGTGTTTTTCCCTCGATCCATATCAGGCTCGGATAGTAAGTGCCTGATATTGGTATGAAGTTCCCTCAGACAGTCGGTGAACAATGGCTTCATAAGTATGAAGCTGTAAAGAACGGTGAGCCATAATAACTGAAATCAGATATAGTGTTTAATTCGCTGCTCAGAGTAACCAATGCTAGACCCACTATGTGCTTTCACCATTTAACGAATAAAAGTTTGATAATTAAATACAATTCGATTGCCAGTTTGACTTATTAATCTTCCAACTTCTTTTTATGATTTGTTACAATTCATCAGAATTAATAACCTTATATTGAGGACATATTGCTAGGAGTGTGATTTATCTCTTTACACTGCATTACGCCTGCTGTGCAAAAAGTCACGAATGTGGGCTAGTCTCTTACATAATACATCTTTTTGGTTCTAGGTTTGATTTTTCTCATTGGATACAGACTAAACTACGCGAGACTGGACCACTCATTTTGCTTAACAATTCTCAGGTATTTTTCTAACCTAGTTCTTTTCGCTTTCTTTTTCTTTTTTGTTATTAGAATTTTTAATATTGTTGTTATTGTAGTCTCCAGGCCGCAAACTGGTTTGATGCAGCTCTCCACGCTACCCTGTTCTGTGCAAGTCTCATCATCTGAGAATACGTTCGGCAACCTACATCCTTTTGAATCTGCTTACTGTACTCGTCCCTTGGTCTCCCTCTACGATTTTTACACCACACGCTTCCTTCTAATGCTAAGTTGGCAATTCCTTGATGTCTCAGAATGTGGCCAACAAATCTATTCCTTCTCTTAGTCAGGATATGCCAGAAACTCCTTTTCTCCCCGATTCGGTTAAGCACCTCCTCATTAGTTAAGTGATCTACCCATCTAATTTTCATCATTCGTCTGTAGCACCACATTTCAAAAGCTTCTATCATCTTTTTATCTAAACTCCTTATCGTCCACGTTTCACTCCCATACAACGCTACACTCCAGACAAATCCTTTCAGAAAGGACTTCCTAACATTTAAATTGATATTGGAGGTTTTGCTACTTTAGAAACGCTTTTCTTCCCATAGCCATTCTGAATTTTATATCTTCTTTACTTCGGCCATCAGAAGTTCTCTTGCTACCCAAATACCAAAATTGATCTACTACTTTTATTGTCTCATTACCTAATCTAATTCCTTCAGCATCGCCTGATTTTCTGACATTACATTCCATTACCTTCGTTTTACTCTTGTTAATGTTCATCTTATATCTTCCTTTCAAGACACTGTCCATCCCAATCAATTGCTCTTCCAGATCTTTTGCGGTCTCTGACAGAATTATTATTTCATCGGCAAAGCACAATGTTTTTATTTCTTCTCTCTGCACTTTAATGCCCTCTCCAAATTTCTCCTTCCATTCATTCACTGCCTGCTCAATGTACAGACTGAACAACATTGGGGAAAGGCTACAACCCTGTCTTACTCCCTTCCCAACTTCTGCGTCCCTTTCTTGCCCTTCGACTCTAATAACCGCTGTCTGGTTTTTGTATATGTTGAATATACTCTTCGCTCCCTGTATTTTACCCCTGATACCTTCAGAATTTGGAAGAGTGTATTCCAGCTTTCTCCAAATCGACAAACGCTAAAAAACTTAGGTTTGCCTTTTCTTAACCTATCTTCTAAGTTAAGTCGTAATGAGAGTATTGCCTCCCGTGTTTCTACATTTCTCCTAATCCAAACTGATCTCCTCCGAGGTCGGATTCCACAAGTTTTTCCATTCGTCTGTAAATAATTCGTGTTAGTATTTTGTAACTGTGACTTATTAAACTGATAGTTCAGTAATTTTCACACTTGTTTGCACTTGCTTTCTTTGGAATTGGAATTACAATATTCTTCTTGAAGTCGGAGGGTATTTCCCCTGTCTCATACATCTTGCATACTAGGTGATAAAATTTTTTCACTACTAGCTCTCCTAACGACATCAGCAGTTCAGGGGCCTTGTTTCGACTCAAGTCCTACAACGCTCTGTCAAATTCTTCTCACAGTATCATATCTCCTATCTCATCTTCCTCCACTTCGTCTTCCATTTCTAGAATACTGCCTTCAAGTTTATTTCCTTTGTATATGCCCTCTATATATTGCTTCCACAGTTCAGCTTTCCCCTCTTTGCTTAGTACCGGTTTTCCGTCTGAGTTCTTGATATTCATACAGCTTCTTTTCTTGTCTCCAAGTAACTCTTTTATTTTCCTGTAGGCGTATCTATCTTTCCCCTAGTTATGCATTCTTCTACGGTTCTGCATTTGTCCTCTAGCCACTCCTGCTTAGCCCATCTGCACTTCCTGTCAATCTCATTTTTCAGACGTTTTTACTCCCTTTTTCCTGTTTCACTTGCTGAATTCTTATATTTTCTCCTCTCATCAATTAAGTTCAGTATATCCTGTGTTATCCAGGGATTTCTATTAGACCTTGTCTTTCTGCCTATATGATCCTCTGCTGCCTTCACTACCCCATCTATCAGAGCTACCCATTCTTCTTCTACTGTATTAATTTCTCCCGTTGCAGCCAATCCTTGCCTAATGCTTCCTCTGAAACTCTCATCCACCTCTGGTTCCTTCAATTTGTGCAGGTTCCATCTCCTAATCTTTCTGCAGTCTCTTGAGTTTTCATCTGCAGTTCATAACCAATAAGTTATGGTCAGAGTCTACATCTGCCCCTGGATGTGTCTTACAATTTAAAACCTGGTTTCTAAACCTATTCCTTATCATTATAACGTCAATCTGGTACCTTCTAGTGTCTCCTGGTCTCTTCCATGTATACAGTCTTCTTTTATGACAATTAAACCAAGTGTTGGTGATCATTAAACTGTGCCCTGCGCAAAGTTTTACCAAGCGATCTCCTCTTTCATTCCTTTTTCCCAGTCCATATACACCTACTACATTTCCTTCTCTTCCCTTTCCTACTACCCAGTTCCAGTCTTCGATCACAATCAAGTTTTCGTCTCCCTTAACTTTCTGAATGATTTCTTTTATCTCCTCATACATTTCTTCGATATCCTCACCATCAACCGTGCTAGTTGGCATATAAACTTGCACTACTGTGGTCGGTGTTGGCTTCGTGTCTATCTTTACTACGATAATGGGTTCACAATGCTGTTAATAGTAACTTACCCGCATTCCTATTTTCTTATTCATTATCAGACCTACTCCTGCGTTACCACCATTGAGTTTGTATTGATAACCCTATACCCACCTGACCAGAAATCCTGTTCATCCTGCCACCGAACTTCACTAATCCCTACCATATCTAACTTTAACTTATCCATTTCTCTTTTCAAATTTTCTAGCTTACCTACGCAATTAAGGGTTAGAACATTCCACGCTCCGACCCGTAGAATGCCTGTTTTGTTTTTCTTGACGACGACATCCTCCTGAGTAGTCCCCGCCCGGACATCCGAATGAGGGACTATTTTACTTCCGTAATATTTTACCCAAGAAGACGCCATTATCGTATAGTCATACAGTAGAGCTGCATGTCCTAGGGAGAAGTATCGACTGTAGTTTCCCCTTGCTTTCAGTCGTTCGCAGTAACTGCATGGCAAAGCCATGTTAGCTGATGTTACAGGGCCAGCTGAGTCAATCATCCAGACCGTTGCCCCTGTAACTACTGAAAAGGCTGCTGCCCCTCTTCAGGAACCACACGTTTGTCTGGCCTCTCCACACATACCCATCCACTGTGGTTGCACCTATGGTACGGCTATCTGCATCGTTGATGCACGCAAGCCACCCCACCTCGGAAATGTCTGGGGTTCATGGGGTGGAATTTTTAATATATCACTGCATAATGTTTTATAGAATTATTTTCACCATGTGCGATTCTGCTAACGTCGAAATTCCCTCAGCTCTACGGGACGTAATTCAGCAACAGTTCTAATATTAAATCTATATCTATATATAAAAGGCTTGTGTGTGTACGTGCTGACAGACTTTTCTCCATGACCACATACTGCCACCCATTCGTGGTTGTGGTGGTAGATAGCCCTTGGTCTAATGATGTTAGTAAGGGAGTTTGGTCGCAGTGCGTGGCAGTGGGTGCGTGTGACGAGCAAAAATTCGCAAAATATGCAATAAATACTCTTAGGAAAAGCTATATACTCTGTGACTTACGAATTTTATTGTACGAGTCAAAATCTGTTTATTCTTTCAATCGTCAGACAATGCGGTCCTTTCAGACTTTAATAACGATGAGGAATACCAATAGTCATTTTTTTTAAATAGATCACGTTCCCTCAACCACACATTACTGACTATGAACAGAGACATAAAACAAAAATAAAAATCCAGATAGACTCAAAGATAAAAATACTCATGGAACATTGATCACTGTCGTGGAAGCATGATGGAGACACAGACATACATTAATGAATGTCTCTTAGGCCATAGATATTGATATGCCTGTGCCAGTAAGCTCACTGGTCTGTGCTAATCAGTGATCTCTGATACATATAGCCGCGACACTCTCTGCTGTGAAAGGTGTTTTCGTTTGACAGCTGGCCTATGCGACGTAGTCCTACTCATATCCCGGCGACCTTCTGTGATAATGTTGGTAACATATGTTAAATAACGAGAATCATGTGACATCATCATAAGCCAATCGCGTGACACGCAAATATTTTGTCGTGAAATCAAGCATACAGCAGGAACAGCAGTATTTATATACCCTCTATGTGGTTTGGTCATCTTTGCAACGATTTTATATCGTGTTATTGATGTTGCCAACATAAAAACACGAGGCCGCCAGGATAGAAAGTAAAATTTTACCGAATCAGATACATCCGTTGTTGTCACATCTCATTATGACCAGCACTTTCACGTGAAACTCTTTTGTTTAGAGTCTCATGATTCATACAGTCTTAGAATTCATTCCAAATTCCTAAGATATTTGTGAAAACTGTTACAAATCAACATTCGCACTTATCCAATATCGTTTTCGGAAATGTAATTTGCCAGCCACTTTCGGCGCTGCTGTTGCACGAAATTTGATGAAGAGCCGCTAAAAAAGCCATTTACACATAGTCATCCATCTTAACCGAACAAAGAAGGACCAAGATAAAGTCTGCGATTAATATATTTTTCCCATTAGGTCTATTATGTGACATTTCCACCTTAATGTTCAGCGCACGAAAACTTCTGGGCATTTGAATGATCACTCCAGAGATATTTCTGCTCTGTGCCTGCCACTAGAGATAACATACACACGCGAGCAACAAACTCATCAGAAACCTCTCTCCTTTCATGATTGTTCCGTACAATATTGAGATTAAAATTTGAAATTACTTACTTTTGGTGCGGACTACATTAAGATAGATACAGATGTCTTCTTTTGCAGAGAAATTGTACTTAGTGTTCTGAATATATAGTTCTGTTACATAAGGTCGATTTCAATTTCGTGCTTTACGAAGTAATCACTGCAGGACTTGGGGACATGTATTAGGTGAAACAGTGGCCGATGCTGTTAACACAGTCAAGGCAAATCACTGGAAATACTACTGTATTTAAAGAAAAATTCTATACAGACGATCAGCTGACGGCATTCCTTCAACGATTACCCAGACTTACTTTACCGCACATTGACACCACCATTACGTCTTATTTAGACAGACATGAACTGCTCTGTTGATTTAATTACCAGACTTTCAGCATTCGTCGAGTTTTCAATATTAGGGAGAACAACATACAGATTTACTACATTGTCCCCAGTGCAAGATTGCAACATACTAATACTTCAGCATACACTTACAGGTTAGTACTACACCATAGAACCAATACATGGCGCAGTTATTATTATTATTATTACTACTTTTCATCTCAACGATAGAAGTGTTTTCGGAAGTTTACGCCAAACAGACAATTTCACACCGCAGTCTTAACTTTATGAACACAAACTAACATTAAATTTACATCGTTCCGGAGTACGGACTTAAATTAATTTCACTTTTTGCATGAAAAACTTTATGAACATTCAGCGTTTTCGACAATGACTTCTACTTAAATTTGACATCTTGGCTAGGAAGACTGAGTTTATTGACAGAGCGATCCAACAAAGATTCTGTTTTTGCTGACCTAGGTCCGGAACGCTAAAAACCATGATATACACAGGTACTCTTTAACAACCGTTGCGAAGCACGAGCATATAAGCTAGTATAACATAAATACTAATTTCATATTTCTAGTTTTGAGATAATTACATCTATAGCGTTAAAGGATAATAGTGGTATGTTACAATAGTTGACATCTCTTAAAATAGTATAGTACAAAGCTTGTAGTGCGTATCACTCGAAGTAAGATACGAGAATAAATGGAATGAAACACAGTGACACAAGAACGACCAACATAATTTAAGTAATTACTAATTTTACATTAATTTTAAGTTGCGTCTCTGATACACAGAGATACATCAGTGATAACGCATAAAAATTTATTTTAGAAACGCACTATCTGCATGCTACAGACTGCCAAACGACAGTGATGTTTAAAGTGCACAATGCGAAGGAGAAGATATTTGACTACTGCTACACAATGGAGTTATGCAATAAATTTTTTAACCACTAGCTGCTTATAGCAGATTTGTAGATACACATAATGGTTATTTTGTGTGAAGAAGCTACCGACTAGTTTTTGTTAGACGCTCTTAAGATTACAAACTAATAACATTAAGTTAGGGTGGCAGAAATGTTTGACAACGTAGTTTTCCAGAATTAAAAACAAAAGTAAAATTTATGGAATGTTGCCTATTTTAAAATGTGGAATTGTGGTGTATATAGATGTTTGGTAAGGATTCAGTCTTATACCCTATATGGTGATAATCTGACTTGTTAATGTAATGTGGAGTACATGTAGCTAGTGATAAGAATTGCACAAAAAATAATCAAATAAAAAATTAATAAAATAAAAACAAAAACTAAAAATAGATAACATGGTATTGTGACTGTGTGGATGTATTGTGGGACAGCTGAAATCAAACTGAATACAATTTTCGATCTTATAGCAGAGGTGGAAGATCCGTATTCCGAGTGAAGAGTGATAAATTTCGCCCAGAATTTAACTTGTGGTGCCAGGCTGGAATGGAGAGTAGGAAGTGGCAACTGGGCTCTGGACAGGGAAATTGTGTCGCTGTGAACAATTTGGTAGTGTGGTGTTAGGTGTCCATTGTTTCGCCCTGGGGACTGGGCGAGGAATGTAGCGACTTTTATCCGGAGGCGTTATAGTACAGGACCAACAGCAGGGCTCTTCTCACTGCAGTCAAGATGTCCGCGCAGTACCGCCTCACCGTCTCGTTGATCGTGCTCGCATCGTCCCCTCGCGCGTTCTGCAACACGTCTTCTCTCAGACCGAGCAGTCTCCAACAGTAGACCCGGAAACTCGGCGGAATAACCGAGGTGCCTTCATTGAGATGTTCGGCGAACGACGATGAGGAGAACCACTCTTCCAGGTCGACCGTTTCGGAGGACGGGAAGCTTATTTCCGGAGCCAGTCCGTCGCTGTAGCAGCTCTTGGTGACGAAAGTGTTGGTCGGGTCGTCGAAGCAAGCCGAGCACACGGAAGGCGCCACCCAGTCCCCAGACTCGGAGACGTGCGAGGAGGCGGTGAAGACATCTGACGTCTCGCTGGAGGCGTAGTCGTCTTGGCTGGCGGTGCTCTTGGTGGCCCGCGTCGAGGTCTGCTGCGAGTGCTTGGGGCTGTGTGAGACGCAGACCCAGTCTGTGGACAGTTTCTGCCTGATGGCCGCCACACTCGTGTCGACGGCTTGCTGGACACTAGCGCTGCTGTCAGCGCGGCTGGTTGCTGTGGAGCGGGCGGGCAGTGACTGCAGCTGAAGCCCGGACAGACGGCTGGACAGCCGTTCCGAACGGGCTCTACTGCTCTGGTACGTGCCGCACTTCTCAGACCTGCAACAACAACAAGAAGCCACAAGAAGAAACAGCAGTGGTCTTTCAACAGAATGGGTACACTGCTCAACAAATTTGTCGTGCATTTCAATTTGGTCCAAAAGGTGAACCATTAGAGAACAATTACAAGTCTATTGCCTTTTTGCCTTTCGTCGGGAATATTTCCTCGAAAACTTCAAGAATTTTAAGAAGATTCGACATTAAAAGTGTTTTTATGCCCCCACCTAAGACTAGGGCCCTCCTTGGGTATGCCCCCACCTAAGACTAGGGCCCTCCTTGGGTAAAAAGATGATTTAGGACTGAGGAAACCCGGTGTTTATAGTATTCCATGTTATTGTGGTAAAACTTACATTGGCCAAACGATCCGCACAGTTCAGGATCGGTGTGTGGAACGCCGGCCGCGGTAGCCGAGGTGACTGAGGCGCTACAGTCACGGTCAGCACGGCCACTACGGTCGGGGGTTCGATTCACCCCTCGGGCATGGATATTTGTGCCGTCCTAGTTCGTAAGTAGTTCATAAGTAGTTTGTAAGTTTATGGACTGATGACCCCGTAGTTAAGTCCCATAAGCCTTAAAAACATTTGAATTTGGTGTGTGGAACACCACCGTCATTCTCGTTTGTTTCAACCTGAAAAGTCAGCTGTTGCGGAACATTGTTTGAATGAGGGACACAGGATGTTATACGATGAAACTAAACTGATTGCTCCTGCTTACCGCTACTGGGAATGTGTTCTCAAAGAATCCATGGAAATTCGTATGGCCGATAATATTATCAATAGGACAAGGGCTATCCTCTAAGTATCTTATCTTACATCAAGCAACAACGGTCTTCATTTCTGTGGTGTCGCACAAGTCTAGAGTGCGCGCCGCCTACTTTCGCCGCGCGCCGCCATGCACGCACGGCGCGGCGTTCTTACGACGTCTGCCACGAGCGCCCTCTGCTGCAACTCCGCTCGTGGCCACCGCTGAACGACATTGTTCACTTGGGACTGAGATAGGAACCAGCTAACACTTCGGAATCAGATAGGCACCAGTGAAGACTTGGCTATCGGATAGGCACTAGGCAGGCCTCTAGCTCAACTATGTATCTGCATTCTGCAGTACTGAGCTATGTACAAGTTAAGTATTACTAAGTCTCTAAGAAATATATATCTCGTTCTAATTTACTCTAGTGTTTCAAGTTTCTGCTGTCCCACTGGCTGGTCACCTCCTACCTGCACAGGCGTGCATCCTTTATTCCTGTGTCGGTCTTTCTACTCGGCCACCGACACCTACGACGGAAACGAGACACAAAAGCGGCGACGAGGCAGCGACACAAAAGTGGTCTTTCAACAGAATGGGTACACTGCTCAACAAATTTGTCGTGCATTTCAATTTGGTCCAAAAGGTGAACCATTAGAGGACAATTACAAGTCTATTGCCTTTTTGCCTTTCGTCCAGAATATTTCCTCGGAAATTTCAAGAATTTTAAGAAGATTCGACATTAAAAGTGTTTTTATGCCCCCACCTAAGACTAGGGCCCTTCTTGGGTCAGTCAAAGATGATTTAGGACTGAGGAAACCCGGTGTTTATAGTATTCCATGTTATTGTGGTAAAACTTACATTGGCCAAACGATCCGCACGGTTCAGGATCGGTGTGTGGAACACCACCGTCATACTCGTTTGTTCCAACCTGAAAAGTCAGCTGTTGCTGAACATTGTTTGAATGAGGGACACAAGATGTTATACGATGAAACTAAACTGATTGCTCCTCCTTCCAGCTACTGGGAATGTGTTCTCAAAGAATCCATGGAAATTCGTATGGCCGATAATATTATTAATAGGGACAAGGGCTTTCCTCTAAGTATCTTATCTTACATCAAGCAACAACGGTCTTGATTTCTGTGGTGTCGCACTAGTCTAAAGTGCGCGCCACCTACTTTCGCCGCGCGCCGCCATGCACGCACGGCGCGGCGTTCTTACGTCAGCCACGAGCGCCCTCTGCTACAACTCCACTCGTGGCCACCACTGAACGACATCGTTCACTTGGGCCTGAGATAGGAACCAGCTAACACTTCGGAATCAGATAGGCACCAGTGAAGACTTGGCTATCGGATAGGCACTAGGCAGGCCTCTAGCTCAACTATGTATCTGAATTCTGCAGTACTGAGCTATGTAAAAGTTAAGTATTACTAAGTCTCTAAGAAATATATATCTCGTTCTAATTTACTCTAGTGTTTCAAGTTTCTGCTGTCCCACTGGCTGGTCACCTCCTACCTGCACAAGTGTGCATCCTTTATTCCTGTGTCGGTCTTTCTACTCGGCCACCGACACCTACGACGGAAACGAGACACAAAAGCGGCGACGAGGCTGGGACACAAAAATTTCGACCTGCTGCTTCTTTTAACTAGCCTTGTTTTCGACCCATCGTTTTTTCCGTGTTTCTCCACCGGCGCGCTACTGGTTCTACTGCGCCTAGGTGGCTTCTACTTTGGTTTCGCGCACACGCGGTGGGTCGTCAGCGGCGTATAAAGGGGCTGCTGTTTCTTGTTCTGCCTCAGTTTCCGGCGAGTTAGTGTTTTAGCGCTCTCACCTGAAGTTGGCAGCCAGTTGGTCTGCTGAAATATCGTGTCTAGTTGACGACGGTATCCGACTGCATACCCAAGATGAATATTATAAGAAGCAGCAGCGCTTGTGCTGTAAGTGTTTCGTACCAGTTGTAGTGTCTCAAGCACTACATGCTTTCCCTAGCTAACAAGATGACCAAATTGATTAGTTTTTGGGTATTTATGGAGGTTTCTTGCTTGGACTATTACTGTCCTGGTGAATGCCCAGACAGGGACCTCCTACTTCTCCTACTTCGTGTGAAACTCAGCTTACAACCGCTCGTTAATTTTCTGGTGTTAAAATGCAATATTTAATTTCATGAAGTAGGTTTTTAACAGGAATTTAAAATTATTAATTCCAGGAGTTGCAAAACTATCAGAGTGGCAAGGTAGTAACGGGATTACTAGCATGCAGTACAGACATCAGGCATTATTTTATTTCGTGTAGCCATATGAAAGGGATTTACGGGTATCGTTTGCATGTTTCCGCTGTTTGCTCTAGTATCTATTAAAAAGTGCGTATGCGAGTCTTCCGGAATAGTTATCACGAAGTTTATTACTGGTCCCACCTTCATTAGAACAGTTGCGGGTGTAACGGGGAGATCAATAGGTACGGACTTATTGAGGCATTTTGCAGAGGATAAAATACTGTGATAAAGTTATTCTGATGTACTCGGGACGTCAGTTGTGATTGGAACAATATCCCATTATCGATTAGGACCAGATTTCACCAACATCTATCATCCCAACTAATATTGAAATATCAGATTTTAAAGGTGAACTTACGTGTGACTTACTTATAGCATTGTCTTTGACACCAAGAACTATCGTGCGCTTAAAGAAGGGTTTAATTCTCATATTAAAAGGGAACGAACGGTGTTGATATTTTAGAATCATTATCTGTGAACTTGAAAGAATGTAAACCCGTGCATGTATCTTACTTACGTGAAAAATAAGCCCTGCCGTAAGTAAAAGTTTAGAGATTATGCGACTGTTAGTCAGGGCTAAGCAACAGTGCATCATATGTGTCTTCAATACCACACACAGCGACGGATCTATGTCCTGAATTAATTTTAAATAAAAAATTTAAAAAAACCGCTCGAATTCGTAAACATCTTGTGGCGTTCCTACCAGTGCCCGCTCAAAAGTATAAAACAAACTCTAAGAAGTTGGGCGTAACGTACATCGCAGCATTGGTGTGTGTCATAACACCGTCGGAGGCGTCAGAAGCTTTCCCTTTTCTCGCATGACATCTTGCATGACATGAATGAAGGGCAACAGGTAGATTGTACTTTTCTCAATTCCAAAAAGGCATTTGATGCTAGCGCCACACTGCAGACTGCTAAGGAAGATACGAGCATATGGAATAGTTTTACTGATTTGTGACTAGCTGGAAGGCGTCCTAAGTAATAGAACGCAGTACGTTGTTCTCGACGACGAGTGTTCATCAGCGACGAGCATATCGTCAGGCGTGCCCCAGGGGAGTGTGATAGGACCGCTATTATTTTCTATCTTTATAAATGATCTGGTGGACAGAGCTACTTGTAATTTGCGGCTGTTTACTGATGATGCTGTGGTGTATGGGAGGGTGTCGACATTAATCGACTGTAATAGCATACAAGGTGATTTAGAAAAAATTTCTAGTTGGTGTGAACAATAGCAGCTAGCTCTAAATGTAGAGAAATGTAAGGTGACGCACATGAGTAGGAAAAATATACCACAATGTTCGAATATAACATTAGTAATGAGTCGCGTCGTTTAACCGTTTAATTCATGACTTTTTATTTGAAACTGTAAAAACTACCACGATTAATGTATGATCCAGATTTACTGAGAAAAATATAGAAAAAAAAATTCCTTAAAATTATTATGAACAAAAAGTTCATAGCTGGTCAGCTATGTAGTGCTTCCATGATGTACCTGATGCAGTAAATGTCAGTATTATGCCTCTAATCTTTCCAGAAAGTAACTCATAATGCAACAAAAGTCTGTGGTTGATTACTTTTGATTGGCATAGTAGTAATACTAAAGTAAACAAACGCACATGTCAGGAGCAACACAATGCAACTATCTGTTGAACTGATTCAGTAGCACTCGCAATTTATAATTTCTAGGACAAGCTATTTGCTAAGTATAGAAGCAGCTAAAAATGAATTTGTGGTAAAATGTTAATCAGTTTGAGAGATAATGGAAAAAATGAGGTATATTGCTGATCAGCTAAACTGTGCGTTAAAGAGTTAAATATTTATGGGTAACGTAGCAGAGCGATATGAAATGGAACGAACTTGTAAGGACCGTTGTAAGGCGGACAGCCGACTTCCGTTTATTGGGAGAATTTTGGGAATATGTACATCATCAGTAAAGGAGAACGCGTATAAAACACTTGTACGACCGCGTCTTGAGTGGTCCTCAAGTGTTTTGGGCTCCCAGCACATCAGTTTACAGGAAGACATGGGAAGCATTTCAGATGCGAGCAGGTAGGTTCGTTACTGGTAAGTTCGACCAATGTGCGAGTGTCACAGATATGTTCCGGGAACTCAAATGGGAACCGCTGGAGGAAAACCGACGTTCCTTTCCAGAAATTGTGTTGGGGAAATTAAGAGAGCCGGAATTTGAAGCTGACTGCAGAATGATATTGTTGCCGCCTACTTACATTTCGCGTAAAGATCACAAAGACAAGATAAGAAAAAATAGGGCTCGTACAGAGGGATATAGACATTCTTTTTTCCCTTGTTCCATTTGAGAGTGGAATAGGAAAGGAAATGCCTAGCAGTGGTACAGTGTACCCTCCGCCACGCATCTTACGGAAGGAAGGAATCTTGGGGTTTAACGTCCCGTCGACAGCGTGGTCTTTTAGAGACGGAGCTTACGCTCGGATTTTAGGGGAAGGATGGAGGAAGGAAATCGGCCGTGCGCTTTGAAAGGAACCATCCCGGCATTTGCCTGGAATAATTAAGGAAATCACGGAAAACCTAAATCTGGATGGTCGGAGGTGGATTTGAACCACCTTCCTCCCAAATGCGAGTCCATTGTGTTACCACCGTGTCACCCTGCGAAGTATATATTTAGATGTAGAAAATTATCAGTGTACAATGAGATGACGAAAGTCACGGATAGCGATATTGTTCAACATCTACATATTTATTCTGCAAATCACCTTTAAGTGCGTGGCAGAGGGTTCATCAAAGTGCTTATTTCTCTACCATTCCCTTCTCTAATAGCGCGCGGCATAAAAGAAACACGTGAATCTTTCCGTTTTTTTTGTTTTATTTCTTTTATTGTAGTATGCACATCTTGTCTCCCTATGTAGATGGGTGCTAACAAAATATGTTCGCTTTCGGAGAAAAAGTTGGTGAATCAAATTTCGCAAATAGGTGTCGCCACAACGAATAACGACTTTCTTTAATGATCTCCAACCCAACTTGTGCACCGTTTCCGTGACACTCTCTCCCCTGTATCGCGATAGTACAAAACGAGCTGTCCTTCTCTGAACTCTTTTTTAATGCCCTACGTCAATCCAACCTGATGATGCAGCAATACTCCAAAATAGGAAGGACTAGTGTAGCACAGACAATTTCGTTAGCAGGACTGTTGCATCTTCTTATTCTGCAATGAAACCCAGCCTTTGGTCTTCTTTCCATTTAAAGTCGTTCGCAATTCTAAGACTTACGTATTTAGTTGAATCTACGGCTATTCGATACGACTGATTTATCGTGTAAATGAAGTTTGATTTTATTTATTTATTTTTATTTTATTTATTTATTTATTTTTTTCTTTTTTTAGCGTTCATATGGATGCCTTCAAACTTATCATTATTTAGGGTCAATTGTCAATTTTCGCAAATATAAATAAATAGTTTGTATTCCTAAGGGATCGAACTGCTTAGGACATCTGTTCTTAGACTTACAAACTACTTCAACGTATGCTTAGGGAAAAAAAAACCACATACACACCCATTCCCGAAGGACGACTCGAATCTCCGACGGGAGTGACCGCACAATCCGTGACATGGTGTCCCGGAACGCAGCCCAACTTTCGTATCATGCAGATATATTATGTAAACTGTTTTGCAGTTTCTTTGGATGTTCTGGTCACTTAATTAAGCGCTAAACGACAGCGTGATCCGTGAGCAGTCTAAGAGACCTGCTCACATTGACTGCTAAATAGTTTAACAGAGGGCCCTATAACACTTTCCTGGGGAACGCCAGCCAGCCGCAGTGGCCGAGCGATCTGCGGCGCGCCAGTCACAGTCTGCACGGCCGCTACGGTCGGGGGTTCGAATCCCCCAGTAGTATAATGACGCCGATTGACGCACAGTGACCTTGAACTTTCGGCCGTCGACGATAGGGTCATTGACCCCTCCTCCCTCGGCCAATTGCCTGACCGCAGATCAAAGGATGCCGTCAAACTCGAACAATAGCGCACTTAAGGATGATTGATAGTTTACATTTAGGTCCTTTTGATTCGCTACTTGTCCGACTGCTTATCAAAGGACGCCGCCATAACGCACTTAAGGATTGCAACACCTCCCTCGGCCACACACGATGCCCCGCCCCTCCGCCCCCCCTCCACCCTCGCTGCCGCCGCCAGACAAGCGGCACCTCCGACAGGTCCAGACCTGTAGACCCATCGACATGTCTGTACTCGCACCCTGGACCACACACCTGGCCGGTTCGACGCCCCCCTCCACCCCTCAGCACCTCCGACAGGTCCAGACCTGTAGACCCCTCGACATGTCTGTACTCGCATCCGCAACCCCTACTCGCTCGGCCGATTGCCGGACCGCCGCCTCCGCCGCCGCTGCCACCGACAGATGCTACCCCCCTCCTCCTCCCACGCTCGCGACCGGTTCTCAAAGGACGCCGCCACCCGCCCTACCCGCGAGAACAAACAATTCCGCGACGATTGTCTTGACCGCACCGACACCGCCCCCACATTTATTCTTTTCGCTGGGCTTGCAGAATAACATTGTTTGTAGGTACCAGACCTAATTCGGCGATATCTATATCTGGAGGCAGTGTGGAGAACAACGTTCTGGATTGGGAGAAGTAAATTTCCCCTGCATTAATGTAGCTTTTAAGTGTACTACTTATATCGTCTTTGCCGCTGCCAGTATTACGAATCTCCACCTAATTTACAAACAATGTTATTCTGCAAGCCCAGCAAAAAGAATAAATGTGGGGGCGGTGTCGGTGCGGTCAAGACAATCGTCGCGGAATTGTTTGTTCTCGCGGGTAGGGCGGGTGGCGGCGTCCTTTGAGAACCGGTCGCGAGCGTGGGAGGAGGAGGGGGTAGCATCTGTCGGTGGCAGCGGCGGATAAATGTATCACACAGGCTTAAGCCATCCCCCATTAAAGAAATTACATCGCTACGTGCAGTTAATGTCTTATGTGCGCGAAAAGAAAAATTGGAAATGGCGGATATCGAGACCAAGAGAAGGAAGCTAGAATATATGGCTAAAGCAACTGCCATAAAGGACGAGTACAAACTAATGCTGGAGAAAGACGAAGCTATGGCATATGTGTAAGCCCGGCTTAAACGGAGGGTGTGGAGAAATCTGGTTACGACTGGGACTTATAAAATATTTGCTTTTTACGGTAAACAGTCATGGAGATTGGTCACGCGTCGGTGTACTGATCGAAAATAGCGGAAGACACGAAAAACGTATTGCATTATCGTTTGGAGAAGGGACTACATTGCATCCAAATGTGGTGGACTGGGGACAGTCATTTGCAGAGTTAAAAACGGATGGAATAACAAGCAATCGTTTGCAATAATCGTAAAACCTAGTGTTCCATACGGAAATTACCACAGAAGTTGGTAACGTACACACATAGCGACGCATAGTGCTATAACCAGGAAATAATGGGAAAAGTTAAAATACACGATTGTTCTCGTCTAGAAGCATTGCCCGAAGGTGCAGGAGGAAACGAAGATACGTAATGGAGTTCGAGAACATACCTTCCCTCTACCTTTCGAACTTCTGGCTGGAACTGGATCTAAAACTACGAGTTACAGCGGAGAAAATTAAAGTTACACATAACAAGAATAATAAAGAACGATTTGTATTCTGTGTCTAGCTTCTCGAGTAGAAAGTTTCGGTCTTATAGGGTTTAGGAGAAGATACCAGAAGACATGTTTCTTGTTAGCAAAGAGCAGTAACTCCTCGGTAAAGTATCTGTTAGGGAGGTGTAATTCTGTGTTGTTCTATTCTACAGCTAAGCAAAGCGTTCGTTTAAATCGATGTTGCTCGGTACATTGCTGCATGGATTGGGGTTTGACTTATTGCACATTGGTTCATCTTGTATAAATTTCGTTCTTCTTCTTCTTCTTATCGAATTTCTAAAAAAAACTATGTTTCGTTTCTGTAAGAGCTACATCGCAAATTTGCGCACATCCTACTGTCTGTATATGTATCTGCGTGTTGTTGTTATGGTCTTCAGTCCGGAGACTGGTTTGATGCAGCTCTCCACCCTACTCTATCCTGAGCAAGCCTTTTCATCTCCTCATAAGAACGGCAACCCACATCCACTTGCATCTGCTTACTATACGCGTCTCTTGGTCTCCCTCTGCGATTTTTACCCCACACACTTCCCTCCAATGCTAAATTTACGATTCCTCGATGTCTAAGAATGTGTCCTACCAAGCGATCCCTCCTTTTAGCCAGGGTATGCCAAAAATTCCTTTTCTCACCAATTCTGTTAAGTACTTCTTCATTGGTTATGCGATCTACCCACCTAATCTTCAGCATTCTTCTGTAGCACCACATTTCAAAAGCCTCTATTCTCTTCCTGTCCGCATTGCTTATCGTCCATGTTTCACTCCCGTACAAGGCAACACTCCACACAAATGCCTTCAGAAAAGACTTCCTTACACTTAAATTAATGTTCGATGTTAGCAAATTTCTCTTTTTCAAAAATGCTTTTCTTCCCATTGCCATTCTGCATTTTATATCACATGTTAGTTTACTACCCAAGTAACAAAACTCATCTACCACCTTCATTGTTTCGTTACCTAATCTAATTCCTTCAGCATCGCCCGATTTTCTAAGACCGCATTCCATTATTTTTGTTTTGCTCTTGTTAATGTTCATTTTATACGCTCTCTTCAACACACTGTCCATTCCATTCAACTGCTCTTCCAGGTCCTTTGCTGTCTCTGACAGAATTACAATGTCATCATCAAAACGCAATGTTTTTATTTCTTCCCCCTGAACTTTAATCCCTATTCCAAATTTTTCCTTGCTTTCCTTCACCGCCTGCTCGATGTACAAATTGAATAACATCGGAGAAAGGCTACAACCCTGTCTTACTCCCTTCCCAACTGATGCTTCCCTTTCATGCCCTTCGAGTCTAATAACTGCGGTCTGGCTTTTGTACAAGTTATAAATAACTCTCCTTTCCCTATATTTTACCCCTGCTGACTTCAGAATTTGAAACAGTGTATTCCAGTCAACATTGTCAAATGCTTTCTCCAAATCTACAAAAGCTAAAAATGTAGGTTTGCCTTTCCTTAATCTATCTTCTAAGATAAGACGTAAAGTGAGTATTGCCTCCCTGGTTCCTACGTTCCTCCTGAATCCAAACTGATCTTACCCAAGGTCAGCTTCTACCAGCTTTTCCATTCTCCTGTAGATTATGTATCTGCGTATAAAAGTTTAACGACTGCTCGTACGGTAAAAACATCGCTTGCGTCAGCTGCGAGGAAATCTATCTTCGCCAAAATAGCTCTCTTGTATTCGGAATCTGGTGCGGCCAGGAAAAATTAAACCGAAAACTTCTCCGGGTCAGGTGCGAGCGTGGACAGGTATGTTTACATGTATAGGACGTACACACGCTCCAAACCGGCTTCTACGATGAGTCAACAGGTCCGCACTCGCCTACAGCCAGAAATAACATGGAATGTGATTATGCATGCTAGCTTGCGCGAAGTACCTATTTCGAACTGTTTAGTCGTGCGATACGATGCAACGCAGATGTGGTCCACAATTGTGGAAATACATATAGATACTTCGTAGCATGGATGTGGGGCATTTATATCTTCTTTTAGCTGTGTTTACGAATGGACGTCTCTCGGTAGCGTATCGGAGATGATTGCAGTGGTAAATTAATGTTCTTTGGTCGATAAGCATCGAGTTAGAGGATTAGTTACCTACATTGGAGGTGCATTTAATCGTATGTTTAGTCTCTAAAGGATTGCTCTTGGAGATCGTTAAAAAAAAATCTGGCGTTGCATTAGTTCGAAATGGTGTAGACTATTTTGCGTTGCTGCTTGTAAGGATTATAAGAACTTGGCTTGGATCTAGATCTTTTCTTGTTAGCCGTTGTGTGCGTGTGCGCGTCTCTCTTTTTTTTACACTGTGTTACAGATGTTTATCGAGAGTAATAATTTGTTAGAAGGAGTGGAATACGATGGTGATTTGTGCGCGAATGCTCGAGGTATATAGTCTATTGGCTGATAGAGAGCGTTCCAGAAATATTGTCTGCCGGGCTATGCATTGGAAACAAAGTTGTGGTTGGATGTTAGGGACAGGTCAAGCAACCAACGTAGTTATTGGGTGGAGAGAGAGCGAGATCGAAACTTTATTAAAACGCTGTGTGTCTGGGAGATCTTGTCTGTTACTGATCGCGGTTATAACACCATCTGTGGTAACTTGTTTAGAGTTGGTACTGGGTTAGTGACGGATGTAAGGATAGCTCAAATTCAAATGTTCAAATGTTTGTTAAGCTTATGGGACTTAACTACGGGGTCATCAGTCCCTAAACTTACAAACTACTTATGAACTACTTACGAACTAGGACGGCACAAATATCCATGCCCGAGGGGGGATTCGAACCCCCGACCGTAGTGGCCGGGCTGACCGTGACTGGAGCGTCAGTCACCTCGGCCACCGCGGCCGGCTAAGGATAGCTCTGTCTGGGTTGTTACGAACGTATACATAGCTTGCAGCATGCTAGTTGGGACAAAAAACGAGTTGGAATGGCTAGATTCTTTTGTTGTTGTAGGTTCGTGTTGACTGCAAGGTGTAGTTCTGTTACTGTGTTGGAAATGTTTGGCGCTTACAGAGAGTGCTTTAGGCTAGATGGGACGGAATGCAAGTAAAAAGTGTTGATATACCCTAAATATATACGTCACGGTAAAGCTCTAAAGAAAACTGACTTTGGTGGTGCATTGATCTTTCGTCGAAGCATCGTCTGTTTAATCGTATGCTAGTGTTGGCTACTTTACGGCTGGTGTGCAACACGTTACGTAGCGGATATGCCTGCTGCGGTAAATCATAATTCTTTCGTCGAAAATCAACGTGTTTTATTAAACTCCTATAGTTCCGTTACTTAAAGTGCGCTAGTTGTAGCCAATGGAGTGCGCGCGTGTGTGTGTGTAGTAAATTCCGCAAGTTCGATACTGCAAACGTTGGAGATAAGACGAAGTTACTATTTCTGGAATACATGGGAGGGAAATATATACGTCCTGTGGGTATATATCTTATAAACTGCAGCTAATCGATGTTTTTTAATGGAGGCGCTCCCATCTATACTACAGCAGCAGCTTCGTGTAGATGGCTTCTATCTCTTGGATTTTTGGACAATACTTTAACCGAGTGGCGTTCGTATCCGAGCATGTCTTTCGGATGGGAGGAGCAATATCAAAGTGGTTGCAGGCGAGGAAACGGCTGCTTAACGTGGTTGGCGTCGAATTGTAGAACCAAAATAAATTTGTCGAAAAATCACGAGCCCTGGTGTAAGCAAAGATATCGATTTTATAAAGAGTCCAGGCAGTTGATTGTTAGGACTTTTATTTTTTCGCCGGGTCGAGAAGATGGTATTACCAGGATGGAGGATTGTGTAAGAAGATTGTTTAAGTGTTCTAAAAGAGAAGATACGGTATTTACCAAGTGCGCCGTTGTAGTGTGCAAACGCTTTTAGATTTGATACTTGGGTATTAAGAGTCCCAGAAAATTGACCGCTCTCTCGGACATTATGTTTTTTTTTAGTTTCGACTGTAAATTACTTGTAGAGTCGAGCAAGGAACTATACTTTTTTTAGCATTCCAGGACTTTATTATCCACAGACGTAGATATCGTCTACGTTATTTCACAAGTCCTAAGAAGAAGAAGAAGGGTAAACGAAAACTGGGTTATATGGCGAAGACACATGCTTTTAAAAGGAGGCTATTGTATATGTGCAAGCCCGGTTTAAACAGATAGTGTGGGGAAAAATATTTGCTTTTAAAGTAAACAGGCGGGGGGATTGGTCCCGCATCGTTGTACTGGCCGAAATTAGCGGAACACACGACAAACGTGTTTGTACTGTGTGTGACTCCCATCCAATCCTTAGAGAGCAGGTTATGATCGAAGTGTGCGGGAGTTGGTTGCGATATGTTTGCGAACATTACGTTGCATGTACTCAGTTGTACTGTAATAAACAAAACAAAAATTGTAAACACTCCATGTCCTATATAGAATCATGTGTTGTGGCGTGTAGGTTAGCGTCTTCGATTACGGTGGACATCTACTTGTAATTAAAATAATAAATCTTAGTTCGGAGTAGGAATTTTGTGGGTAAAGGGCGGGTCGAGCTGGAAATCTGTGTTGCATTGGGCAGGTAACTTCGGTTCTGTGGTTGCTGTATTGTCGAATAAGGGTGTTGTTAGGCCAATAATTTCGAAAAGTTTTAGTGTAGACGGTCGGAATCGGTAAATTATTTCACGTATTTTTCTTTTATTTCGACTCTCCGTTGCACAATAGGGATTAAATGTCTTCTGGGGCGCTGGAATATCGGTGTCAGATAAATGTAGTTTGCATCGTAACAGGACATAGAGATTTCTTAGATGGGACATGTACTGCTGTAGCAAGGAAATAAGAGGTAAAATTAAAATACCGGAACTCTCGGAAGGCGCATCTATACCTCGATCTAAGGAGGAAACGTAACAGGGCAAGATCGCTAAAGAGAGAGAGAGTGTTAAATTTCGGAACTTTCGGCATGGCTCAGCTCCATTAAATAAATGCATTGCGAGCTATCCTTGTCAGAATGTGCGTCTGCATAGAAGGTTTTGATCATTTGGAGATGTAACTTAGGTGTTTTTGTTTAAACACTTAGCATATGTTTCTTTTATGTAGTCTGCCGAGAGAGCGCTCTGCGTTCTGGACGATTGTTAACGGTGCTTGCAGATGTTTATTTGGAGACTGTGTGCTAAATGTCATTGCCGATTTCGTTATTTGGAATTTTTGTATAAACACTATGTCGTATTCTGCTGCTGACGCTGTTGTTGCTGTTTTATCGAAAGAGTGGTTGGCATACAAGTTACATCCCGTTCGATGGCTATTGCTTGCATCGTCTAAACGAAGAGATACATTTATAGATGCAAGGTTGTGGTCGAGTTCCGAAACGGACCATTTCTTTTCTTTTCGTTAATTGGCTCTGGTTAGAATTGTTTTTGTATATCGAAAGAGTATATGTTAAGATGGATACGTAAGTTTGTGGCGTTCGTTACCGTAACCTGCGCTATTATTATTATTAAACACGTCTGTCGGTTGTAGTCTATGCGAAGAGCATGGAGAGAGATTGGAGTGGAAATTCTTACTTGCAAATTTTGCATACGAGTTTTAATATTTTACTACTACATGCTGTAGTATACGAGACCAACTAAGCATTTCCGATTTTTTTTTTTTTTTTTTTTTTTTTTTTTTTTTTTTTTTTTTTTTTTAGCATACGAAGAACACTATGGTAGCTTTATTTTTTTGCAAGAATAATAATAAACGGCGGAAATTGTTGTTGTTACATAAATAGAGATCTGGCGTACGGATCGCTGCGGCGCGCTTAATAATAAATATGCAATTTAATTGGCTGCTGACCTGTCGGGGCGCGGTCGCAGTAAAAAGAGAGCAGGGGTCGGCCTGTGGGGGCGGTGTCGGTGCGGTCAAGACAATCGTCGCGGAATTGTTTGTTCTCGCGGGTAGGGCGGGTGGCGGCGTCCTTTGAGAACCGGTCGCGAGCGTGGGAGGAGGAGGGGGTAGCATCTGTCGGTGGCAGCGGCGGCGGAGGCGGCGGTCCGGCAATCGGCCGAGCGAGTAGGGGTTGCGGATGCGAGTACAGACATGTCGAGGGGTCTACAGGTCTGGACCTGTCGGAGGTGCTGAGGGGTGGAGGGGGGCGTCGAACCGGCCAGGTGTGTGGTCCAGGGTGCGAGTACAGACATGTCGATGGGTCTACAGGTCTGGACCTGTCGGAGGTGCCGCTTGTCTGGCGGCGGCAGCGAGGGTGGAGGGGGGGCGGAGGGGCGGGGCATCGTGTGTGGCCGAGGGAGGTGTTGCAATCCTTAAGTGCGTTATGGCGGCGTCCTTTGATAAGCAGTCGGACAAGTAGCGAATCAAAAGGACCTAAATGTAAACTATCAATCATCCTTAAGTGCGCTATTGTTCGAGTTTGACGGCATCCTTTGATCTGCGGTCAGGCAATTGGCCGAGGGAGGAGGGGTCAATGACCCTATCGTCGACGGCCGAAAGTTCAAGGTCACTGTGCGTCAATCGGCGTCATTATACTACTTCCCCGCTCGGGCATGGGTGTTTGTGTCGTCTTTAGTATAAGGTAGTTCATAAGTAGTTTGTAAGTTTAGGGACTGATGACCCCGCAGTTAAGTCCCTTAAGCTTAACAAACATTTGAACATTTTTGGGGATCGTCAGATATTACTACTTCCGGTTTCCATCAGTCACTACGTGTCCTTCCTGCCAGAAATAGCGAATCTAATCGCACAACTGCGGTGGTATTCCATAAGCATGCAATTTGATTAGAAGCCGCCCTTGAGCTACAGTGTCTAAAACCTCCCGGAAATCTAGAAATACGGGATCGATCGAGATCCATTGTCGAAAGCACTCATCACATCATGTGAATAAGCAGCTAGCTGTGATCCACAAGAACGATACTTTGTGAATCCGTGTTAGACTTTGGGCCAATACGTCGTTCTCGACGAAATAGTTCATAGTTTTAGAACGAAATATATGTTCCAAAATCGTGCTGCAAGTCGACGACAGTGATATAAATGATACAGATGGTGGTAGTATCGTGTACACAATATAAGAGCGCGGGGCATGGGAGTGCTGTCATTTGGACTCTGGTGATAAACTAGGAAAGGATGCCAATGTAATTCTCACGCACGATGGCGATCAACAGACTTTGAGCGCTGGATGGTACTTGAAGCCATAAGCGTAGTACATTACATTTACGAAATCGTTAGAGAATCCAATAGTTAGAGATCCAAAGTGTCAAGACTGCGCCGAGAATATCAAATTTCAGGCCTTACCTGTCACTACGGACAATACAGTGGCCAACGGCATTCACTTAATGAGCGAGAGTAGCGGGGATTGTATGTTGTGAGTGTTAACAGACAAAGCAACACTGAGTGAAATAACCGCAGTAATAAAGCGTGGCACGTATTAGATTACATTAGATTAGATTAATACCTGTTCCATAGATCATATATACGTCATTTCGTAATGATGTGGAACGTGTCAGGTTAGTAAATGTTGTCTACACTTGACAATCAATATTTTAACGATTTTTTATTTTATTTTAATTTTTTGTTTGTTAAGTTTTATCTAAAAATTCATCTACATTGTAGAAGGAGATGCCATTCAGAAATTCATTTAATTTCTTTTTAAATACTAAGTGGCTATCTGTCAGACTTTTGATGCTACTTGGTAAGTGACCAAAGACTTTTGTGGCAGCATAATTCATCTCTTTCGGAGCCAAAGTTAGATTTGAATAGTGAATATCATCCTTTCTCCTAGTGTTGTAGCTATGCACACTGCTATTACTTTTGAATTGGGTCGGATTGTTAATAACAAATTGCATGAGTGAATATATATATTGTGAAGCTACAGTGATTATCCCTAGATCCCTAAATAAATGTCTGCAGGATGCTCTTGGGTGGGCTCCTGCAATTATTCTGATTACACGCTTTTGTGCAATGAATACTTTTTTACTCAATGTTGCATTGCACCAGAGTATGATCCCATATGAAAGCAGTGAATGAAAATAGGCATAGTAAGCTAATTTACTGAGATGTATATCACCAAATTTTGCAGTGACTCTGATAGCATAAGTAGCTGAACTCAGACGTTTCAAGAGATCTTCAATATGTTTCTTCCAATTCAGTCCCTCGTCAATGCAAACACCTAAAAATTTTGAATATTCTACCTTAGCTACAGATTTATGTTCAAAGTCTAAATTTATTAATGGTGTCATGCCATTTACGGTATGAAACTGTATATACTGGGTTTTATCAAAGTTTAATGAGAGTCCATTTGTAGAGAACCACTTAATAACTTTCTGGAAGATATCATTTACAATTTCATCAGTTAATTCCTGTTTGTCAGGTGTGATAGCTATACTTGTATCATCAGCAAAAAGTACTAGCTTAGCATCTTCGTGAATGTAGAATGGCAAGTCATTAATGACGAAAGTATTCATGACGACAGTGTGACGAAATCTGACGTCAATGGGTTGTGATAGCAGAGGGCCGACTCGAATGCCTTTGTTAACAGCACATCACTTGCACCGATTTTTCTAAGCAGGTTAGCATACCGGTTGGATCCTAGAGGAGTGGAAAACCGTTTGGAATGATGCCTCTAAGTGCTGATGAAACGGTTCAACGATTACTTGGAGGATGCTATGTCTGTATTGTGGAGCCTTGAGATTAATGTTGATGGGCAAGAATGACGCCCGAAATCCTCACATGATAGTCGCCTAAAACATCATTGATTCGCCACCTTGCTGTATTCGATTGACGCTATGTCTCTGGCGTACAGGATTACCAGTTTCCTTCCACAAATGTCGTCGACAGTCATCTGGAATCAGATACATGCGTCATTCAAAGGTGAAGATACCTTTGTGATAATTTTCCACTGTGATAATTTTCTTGTTGAATCTGGGCCTATCTGTATCGTGCAGCACGGAGTTTAGTTTTTAAGGGCCGAGCCTCTCCATGGCCGTCTGGAATACAGCGAGTTGTGCAGTGTGTTTCGTACGGTCTGGTTTGACACTTCCCTCCCTGTGGACCTTACATTCATTGTTTATCATGGTGACAGTCTGATTAGGTTTTCCTTTGGCCTACAGTCGCAGATATCGGTTATTTACCTAGTTGGTGTCCAAAGAGGACAATTAGGGAGCAAATTGTGAACACTACCTGTAGTTTGAAAACAATTCCACGTTCTATAGTCGGGACGAAATGCGATGATCCCTGGCCCCACCTACTGTGCTGGGAGACCGCCCCGGTCTCGGAAACTGAATGCAACCATGTTGCCAAGTAGTTATATAGTTCGCTGCCGGACAGTGTAGGCAACGGTCGCTGTTGTCTGACAGAACTGGCAAAAGAGCACAGCGCAGCCGGCGCTCAAAACAGATTGGCGCAAGCACCAGGGATCATCCTATTTCGGCTCGACTATAACATCGCCCCTCTCATTCGCGACTATTCGCCTTGCAACTTCTCTTAATGGAAGTCCTTGTTTGCATAAAGCAACAACCCAAATGCCATCAATTGTTGATATTCTTGTTCTTGTCATCAGAGAACGTTTATAAGATGTCTACAGGCATCTTATAATGATCCTACACTCTATTGAATGAATGTGAAATATTACTGCCTCACCTACATTCAACGAAATGGCTATTCTTTCGATAGATCGAGCTATAGACAAGTTTGTTTACATTTTACGAGCCTGCAGAGGACGAAGGTTTTCGAATCATGTCAACGTAGATCTAGAACGCATGTGTTTATAGCATACAGACTTTTTATGTGTATTTATTTTAGGTACAGATATAATGCAATATCTCATAAAGAGAAGACATTTATTTATGTGTACTTCCTCCTAATGATAAGTGAAGTTTACTTCTTCAAACATTCCAGACATTGATATCATTGGGTAGCAAAATATAATAGCTAATCATGTAATGTAATGTATTGTTTCTGCATCAAGAATTGATTATGAGACTGCCCGTATAGTTACGGTAGATTAAGGTAAATACTGTTTAGCAGAGGGAACGCCAACTTACTCGGAGCACGTGTACTGGGTACCCACTGACGCCTTGCCGATTGCGGTCCTGCCACAGTGGCAGGGATCCCTCTTGAACTCGAACGTCTGCAACATGGACAAGCGGCTCATATCAGTCCCTTGGCAATATTCTGCAAGAGTGGAACAACAATATCATTATAAGAAATTCAAAATGTTCGTATAGCTTATGAGACTTAACTACGGGGTCATCAGTCTCTAAACTTACAAACTACTTACAAACTAGCTAATACTAAGGACGGCACAAATATCCATGCCCGAGGGGGAATTCCAACCCCCGACCGTAGTGGCCGTGCAGATCGTGAATGGAGCGCCTCAGTCCCCTCGGCCACCGCGGCCGGCTCATTATAAGACAGCTGTTCTGTACACTAAACATAGTTCAGCACCTAATCATCGTGCCAAATGGACTGTCACTAAGAAAATGGATCGTTTTTAACCGAATTATAAAAAAAAGGAGGTGGTTCTCAATTCGACTGTAATTTTTTATGTTTATTACCTCAGAACCTTCGACTCTGTGAACCGATTTCGATAATTCTTTATTTATTTGAAAGCTGGTGCTTCCCGGTGGTCCCGTTTCTATTTGGTCCAGTTATGACAATGGAATCCGTAAGAAAGCCACTGACACATAATGTGGTACACGCCGGCCTTCCTCAAACCGAGATCATCTTTAGCGCTCCCCACCAGTGCACGAATTTTATTCGGCGGAGCGCTAAGATGATCTCGGTTTGAGGAAGGCCGGCGTGTACCAGATTACGTGTCAGTGTGGAAAGTCATATATTGGGCAGACGATGCGTACCGTCGAGGATCGATGCGTTGAACACCAGAGGCACACACGATTGATGTATCCGAGCAAGTCGGCGGTCGCTGAACATTGTTTGTCGCAGAATCATGCGGTGGAGTATGAACGCACTAGGATCCTGGTACAGACGTCGAGATACTGGGACTGCGTCGTTAGAGAGGCCATTGATATTCGCACAAGTGACGACCTCATAAACCGTTACTGTGGCTATAATCTTAGCAAAGCTTGGGAACCAGCGATTGGGTTAATTAAGAGTAAATCTAGCAAACGTAACGAAGTGACGACCACGGCGGACAGAGCCCTCACACCGACGTCATTTCAGACGCCGTCGCAATCGGTTCCACTGCGCGGCCGCGGCGCGGGGCGCGGACCGCGGAGGGGTCGCTCCGCGGGCCGAGGGTATTTAAATCGCCCGCTACCGGGCTAGAACCCAGTTCCCTTCGAGCCGCCGTAGCGTGCGGATCTCCGTGCCGGCGCGTTTACAGGAGCTAAGTCCGCCAGTTCACCTGATGATGGCGACATATATGATCGCCGAAATATTGTGCCCGTTGGACACCATAGACCGACAGTACACCCGTGGATATTTTGATTAATATTTATTTTGTATTTTTATTTTCACGAAACCCACCAATATCTCTCTTCGCTAACGTAAAGATTATTCATCTTTATTTTGCTGTCCCGGTACTTTACGTAACCCGCAGGTAGCGTTATACTGCCCGCTAGGCGCAGCTCACTATGCCCCTGTGGCCTGCTGTCTGTGATGTCACATGAGAGCGGCCCGTGGCCGGCGAGAAAGACAGGCCTCAGCGCACACACCGTGCCACGTAAGCGTGGTAGTTCCGAGCCGTCGCGATCGCTAGGCGATTGGCCGGCCGCTGGGGCACACCTCACTGCCTCGTAGCGGGCAGCCACTGAGCTAGCGATCGCTCCGGCTCGGAACTACCTAACTTACGTGGCATGACGTCTGCGCTGGTGCCTGTATTTCCCGTTGGCCTCGAGAGCAGCAGAGGCCAACAAGAAAGACAGGCCCCAGCGCATACGTCATGCCACGTGTAAGCAAGGTAGTTCCAAGACAGTGTGATCTCTTGCTTAGTGGCTGCCCACTATGAGGCAGTGGGCAGCCACTGAGCTAGTGATCGCTCCTGTTCGGAACTACCTAGCTTACGTGGCATGACGTCTGCGCTGGTGCCTGTATTTCCCGTTGGCCTCGAGAGCAGCAGAGGCCAACAAGAAAGACAGGCCCCAGCGCATACGTCATGCCACGTGTAAGCAAGGTAGTTCCAAACCAGTGTGATCTCTTGCTTAGTGAGGCAGTGGGCAGCCACTGAGCTAGCGATCGCTCCTGCTCCGAACTACATATCTTACGTGGAATGATGTCTGCGCTGGTGTCTGTATTTCCCGTTGGCCTCGAGAGCGGCCGAGGCCAACAAGAAAGACAGGCCCCAGCGCATACGTCATGCCACGTGTAAGGAAGGTAGTTCCAAGCCAGCGCGATCTCTTGCTTAGTGGCTGCCCACTATGAGGCAGTGGGCAGCCACTGAGCTAGCGATCGCTCCTGTTCCGAACTACATAGCTTATATGGCATGACGTCTGCGCTGGTGCCTGTATTTCCCATTGGCCTCGAGAGCGGCCGAGGCCAACAAGAAAGACAGGCCCCAGCACATACGTCATGCCACGTGTAAGCAAAGTATTCCAAGCCAGCGCGATCTCTTGCTTAGTGGCTGTCCACTATGAGGCAGTGGGGTGTGCCCCAGCGGCCGGCCAATCGCCTAGCGATCGCGACGGCTCGGAACTACCACGCTTACGTCGCACGATGTGCGCGCTGAGGCCTGTCTTTCTCGTTGGTCTCGAGAGCGGCGCAGCCTTGTCTTCCGGTTGTGTTAGGTTGTCCAGGAGTGCGATGTGGTGGTTGTACGTACCCGCTCGAGCAGGCGGTAGCGGTCGCTGAGCTGCTGGAAGAGGTGTCGGCTGAGCTGTCGCTGGTAGTGCCCCAGCAGGAAGGCGGGGTTGTCCGACGCCAGCACCGCCATGGCCAGCTGCGTCACGCCCTCGTCCGTGTGGCCCGCGCGCATCAGCGTCACGCCGCACCGGTGCTGCTCACACACAGAGTGGACTTAGGGGGGGGGGCGAACTTTTCACCCCTCCCTAATATATTGAAGTAGAGACCTCGATTACCCCCCTCCTCCCCAAGTACAAACACATTTGTTGGCACTGATATTGTGTATAAATGAAGTGGGCTGGTTGAGAACGTTCAGAACACCATAAAACGTGGGGCGGAAGTAATCAATCAAATGTTATCTGATAGCTTTGGAAATATTTTGTATAGTTGGGACGACAATGCCTTTACCACAATTTTATATATAAAATCAGTCTAGAGCGCAAGATTGGTTGTTCATTACCACCTAGTTTCAATCCAATGTTCGTCCATCTTTGGGTTCTCTCTCCAAGATGTTGTGGAGCGGCGCAGGAACTACAAGCCCTCACGTCCTGTCACTGCTCAGTATGTTTTTTATTTAAAAGTCATCTGTCAGATGTACTTTTTTGCAATGAATTTTGCTCCCCCTCCCCTCCATCCACCCATACACTGACACATTCATACGCGTGTCTAAAAATGTTGGTCCCAAGGTCTCCTGAACATTGACTCTGAATGTGAATATTGTGGTGTCGCACAAGTATGAAGTGCGCGCCACCATGCACGCACGGCGCGGCGTTCTTACGACGTCAGCCACGAGCGCCCTCTGCTGCAACTCCGCTCGTGGCCACGACTGCTGCATCGCCACTTGGGAATCAGATAGGCACCAGTTAAGACTTGGCTATCGGATAGGCACTAGGAATCATCACTGGGCAGGCCTCTATCTTAACTATGTATCAGCATTCTGCAGTCAAGAACTATATAAAAGTTAAGTATTACGAAGACTCCACGAAATATATATCTTGTTCTAATTTAGCCTAGTGTTCTACTTTCTGCTGTCCCACTAGCTGGTCACCTCCGTACCTGCACACGCGTGCATCCTTTATTCCTGTGTCGGTCTCTTTCTACTCGGCCACCGACACCTACGACAACCGGCGGAAACGAGACACAACAAATGTTGCATCACATGTGAATAATGTCCTTAAATGTCACTCAACACGCAAAAAAGGTATAAAAAACACGCATGAGTAGTGCCAATGCCACGGAGTGGGTAAGACGGCCGAGCAGTTCCAGTCATAACAAATGTTGAAATGTTTGTAAAGTCTATGGGACTTAACTACGGGGTCATCAGTCTTACAAACTAGCAAATACTAAGGACGGCACAAATATCCATGCCCGAGGGGGGATTCGAACGCACGACCGTAGTGGCCGTGCAGACCGTGACTGGAGCGCCTCAGTCCTCTCGGCCACCGCGGCCGGCCCAGTCATAACACCTGGAAGGAAGTACACTGCTTGTGTTGACTATTTCAGATGTGTGTGAAGCCCATGGGACTTAACTTTGGGATCATCAGTCTCTAAACTTACACTCTACTTATGAACTACTTGATACTAAAGACAGCAGAAACGTCCATGCCCGAGGAGGGATTCGAACCACCGACGGGGAACGCCCTCTTGCATCGCAGCATAGCGCCTCAATGCGCTCGGCCGCTCCGCCGCGGCCTTGCGTTGACTGTTGTTTTGAGATGCCTACAAGGTCAATTCCGACGTTTGATCGTATCCGCATTCTTACTTTGTGCCGGCCGCTGTGGCCGAGCGTACTGCGGCGCGCCAGTCACGGTCTGCAAGGCCACAACGCTCGGGGGTTCGAATCCCCCTCGGGCATGGATATTTGTGCCGTCCTTAGTATTAGCTAGTTCATAAGCAGTTTGTAAGTTTAGGGACTGATGACCCTGTAGTTAAGTCCCATAAGCTCTGCCAACATTTGAACATTTGAATTTCTTACTTTGTGTCAGAGGGTTTCTCATGAAGGGACGTTTCCAGACGTCTCGGAGTGAACCAAAGCGATGTTCTTGGGCCAAGGAGGAGGAGCAGAAGTCAGGAAATGTCGATGACTTGCCTCGCTCTGGCCACCCAAAACCTGTACCAGCAGCTGATGACCGCTTGTTACGGATTTCAGCTCGGAAGAACCCTGCTGAACTATGATTTTCATGCAGCCACAGGGTGACTTCTTCGTACAAGTCAATCATATGGCTATACGGTACTGGGATGACATTCTCCGACGTATAATGCAATCAGATCGGTACCATTTCCGTGAAGTATTCGTCTGAATGGGCGACAATTCATGCGCCCATCCGTGTGAATGTATTCCATCATTGTAACAAAATTGCAAGATTAGAATGGTCAGCATGTTCTCCAGACATGAACCCTACCGAATGTGCCTGGGATACGTTGCAAAGGGCTGTTTTTGGATGAGACGACCCACCAACCGGTCGTAGAGAACCACGCCGAATCATGTTGAGACAATCTGGAGCAACACATTGTTTGTGATCAACAGGGCAGTATGCCACGATGAATACAGGCATGCTTCAGTTCAAGAGGAGGTGGTGCCGGATATTAGACGTACTGAATGTGGAACAAATTCAAAATGTCTAGAATGAAACTTTTCACTCTGCAGCGGAGTGTGCGCTGATATGAAACTTCTTGGCAGATTAAAATTGTGGGGCGGCATCGTGAGTCGTGTCGGGATAGCTCAGTCCGTAGAGCACTTGCCCGCGAAAGGCAAAGCTCCCAGGTTCGAGTCCCAGTTCCGGCACACAATTTTAATCTGCCAGGAAGTTTCATATCAGCGCACACTCCGCTGCAGAGTGAAAAGTTTCATTCTGGAAACATCCCTTAGGCTGTGGCTAAGCCAAGTCCCCACCGTATCCTTTCTTCCAGGAGCGCTAGTCTTGCATGTTTCGCAGGAGAGCTTCTGTGAAGTTTGGAAAGTAGGAGGCGAGGTACTGGTGGAAGTAAAGTTGTGAAGAGGCATCGTGAGTCTTGTCGGGATAGCTCAGTCGGTAGAGCGGTTGCCGCGAAAGGTAAAGGTCCCAGGTTCGAGTCCCGGTTACTGCACACAATTTTAATCTGCCAGAAAGATTCACATCAGAATGTCTAGATTATTATCGTACAACCTGTCAATTTCTGTTTTCATGAGCAATAAAGAGAACAGAAAAGTGGCTTTTGTAGATGACTGTATATAAAGCGTTATGAACCCCTAGAATCGTAGTGGTGCAACACTTCTTTTGATGTGTGTGTTTTGAATTCGGCGACTCTGCAGTCAGCGCCCCAGTGCCTCAGCTGACACAAGCTCACGCGGGCAATAGGCGAGCGCCGTGGCATGTATCAGGGGCAGTACGCACGTCCTAGAATGGAAAGGTACACACACCTTATTCGTTACAGAATTCTCATGTGTTGTTGTGGTCTTCAGTCCGGAGACTGGTTTGATGCAGCTCTCCACAATACCCTATCCTGAGCAAGCCTCTTCATCTCTACATAAGTACGGCATCCTACGTCTGTCTGAATCTGCTTACTGTATCCATCTCTTGGTCTTTCTCTGCGGTTTTTACCCCACACACTTCCCTCCAACGCTAAATTCACAATTCCTTGATGTCTAAGAATGTGTCCCACCAATCTATGCCTTCTTTTAGTCAAGGTATGCCATAAATTTCTTTTCTCCCCAATTCTGTTCAGTACCTCCTCATTAGTTACGCGATCCACCCACCTAATCTTCAACATTCTTCTGTAGCACCACATTTCAAAAGCCTCAATCCTCTTCCTGTCCGTACTGTTTATCGTCCATGTTTCACTCCCATACAAGGCAACACTCCATACAAATGTCTTCAGAAAGGACTTCCTTAGGCTTAAATCAATATTCGATGTTAACAAATTTCTCTTTTTCAAAAACGCTTTTCTACCCATTGCCATTCTGCATTTTATATCCTCTGTACTGCGACCATCATTTGTTATTTTACTACCCAAGTAACAAAACTCAGCTACCTCCTTTATTGCTTCGTTGCCTAATCTAATTCCCTTCAGCATCACTTGATTTTCTTAGACTACACTTTAGAAATGACTATCCCTGATTGTATTACATGGTAGACCTAGCACTGCCAAGTGCGAAGGGAAGTATTGTGGCTTTAGCTGTGACGATAACCATAGCTTTTTATGATAGGCTAGTCCAGAGAAAGTCCTTTGTGCGATGGTGGTGACTGCGGCGTCCTGCAGTCATGCCAAATGTGAAAATTTCCAGAAAACTGCCGCAATACAGTAGTTCCCAATGTATTCTATACCATTTTCGTCTACAAAAAGGAAATGTGCGGACGATTTGGATTTAACGTCTTGTCGACATCGCTGTCATTAGTGAGGGAGCACATCCTCTCACAGTTTTTGCCAGTGGTAGGGAGGAAATCGTCGGTGCCGTTTGAAAGGAACCATCCCGGCGTTTGTTAAATGTTTGTAGACTTTACGGGTCTTAACTACGGGGTCATCAGTCGCTTAACTTACAAACTACTTATGAACTAGCTTACACTAAAGACGGTAAGTTCCCGGTAAAGATTTGAGACACACAGTATCTACGCGTATATCAAATAATGCAGTAATTGCAAAATCACTGAGGCGCTCGTGATCATTTATATAGAACTGCCTGTTGGCTTCTGTCAGGGGTTCATCGGCCGACGTTTGTTTGATGATTTTTCTGATGTGTCGCCAGCACGAGAGACTGCTCCCTCCATTGCCGCTGGCGGGCTGGAATGGAGCTGGTAGTTATGTGTACCTGGCACGCCATCGTGCGAGGGCGTTGCCCTGTGGCTCTCTCCCTGCTACCTGCAACGGTCGCTCCCTGCAGCCAGGTTTTCCTCTCTGTGATGTTTGTGTACTTCTATGGCTTTCCTGAAGAAGCGGACGTTATAGCTCATTTCCACAACAAGAATTTTTGCAGACATTGAAAACCGTGAAAAAAGCATCAGACAATGATGGGCGGAAGGAAATGTTCAAATGTTTGTTAAGCTTAAGGGACTGAACTGCGAGGTTGTCCCTAAACTTACAAACTACTTATGAACTACTTACGAACTAGGACGGCACAAATATCCATGCCCGAGGGGGGATTCGAACCCCCGACCGTAGTGGCCGTGCAGACCGTGACTGGAGCGCCTCAGTCCCCTCGGCCACCGCGGCCGGCGTGGGCGGAAGAACCCGAGACAGAAAGCAACAGGCAGTTTGTACTACGAGGCGCATCCAGAAAGTAAGTCTCCCGATGCCGTTTCCTTTAAAGTTGACACATTTCGCCGGTAAAATTGCACAGGTGCAATATACGTAATGTGTCTGAAAAGTTCGAAAATGCTATCAGACAACAAACAGAATAAAATATACAAAGAAATATTCCTTACTAGATGACCCGTTGAACTTCGTATCACGTACCTCTTAATATAAATCATACTAATTTAAACCATATTTTAGATCTAGTAGCTTTATAAATGAATTTGCTTTGAAATTGAAATGTGCAAAATTTTATCGCAAACGTACTAATGACATTGAAAGCCCAAAGCAAAGAGCTCTACCAGTTTTTCACAAATTTTCCCATTTTCTGGCCAGCTATTCCAAACGTTTACTTCACTTAAAACTTTCTCTCGCTTTGAACGTCGAATGTGCAAAATTTTTTCGCCATCAGATGACGGTATTGATATTTCATAGAAAAATCTCTTTCAATTTTTTCTGTATTTTTCAATTTTCCGGGAAACTTTTCCGAATTTTTATTTCATCAGAACGTTACTCTTGCTTTGAACGTCAAATATGCAAAATTTTATTGCAGCAAATTTTCCGGGTAACTGTCAAATGTTCAAATGTGTGTATAGTCTATGGGACTTAACTATGGGGTCATCAGTCCCTAAACTTACAAACTACTTATGAACTACTTACGAACTAGGACGGCACAAATATCCATGCCCGAGGGGGGATTCGAACCCCCGACCGTAGTGGCCGTGCTGACCGTGACTGGAGCGCCTCAGTCACCTCGGCCACCGCGGCCGGCTCGGGTAACTTTCCCAAATTTTTAGTTCATAAGAACGTTCATCTTTCGTTGAATGTCAAATGATCAAAATTTTATCGCAAGCGGATGAATGGTTCTCAACTTATAGTATTGAGTACATTTAGAAACACATTGAAAAAGAAACTTGGTTCGAATTTTGTACCTTCCCTTTTTAACTATTTCTATTTCAATTTTGTTAGTGAAAATTTTTCCAAGACCATAATGAACAAACCACAAAAGAATTACCCCTCTCCGTCTTACGACTAGTCAGTTATAGTGCTGAATTCAATCAAAAACACTTTGAAAAAAGCACTTTCAGTTTATCTCAAATTTTCCAATTTTCCTGTAGATTTTCCAAAAAAAAAAAAAAAAAAGAAAAACAAACATATTTCATACAAACCTCGTCCTGACGTGCTCAAGTGATGCTCTTACAACCATGTGGCAATTTATTTTTATTCGTAGAAAAAAAAAATCGCTTTTGGTTTTCCCATATTTTCCTACTTTCCGGACGACTTTTCCAAATTTCGCAACTGGACGAAAGATATTAATAGCTCAGTGAAAAGCTGTTTCAGTTTTTCCCGATTTTCCTCTTTTCCGGACAACTTTTCCATATTTTATCACCATTTAAACCCTGCCTGTACTTACACGAATATTCAAAAAATGTTTGTTAAGCTTAAGGGACTTAACTACGGGGTCATCAGTCCCTAAACTTACAAACTACTTATGAACTACCTACAACTAAGACGGCACAAATATCCATGCCCGAGGGGGGATTCGAACACCCGACCGTAGTGGCCGTGCAGACCGTGACTGAAGCGCCTCAATCCCCTCGGCCACTGCGGCCGGCTACACGAATATTTCAAGACTAAAATTAGTCAAATCAGTTTAGCCGTTCTCGAGTTTTACCGAGACTAATGAACAGCAATTCATTTGCCTTTCAAAGCCGAGCGATGGCCGTGCGCTCTGAGGCGTCTTGTTGCGATGTGCATGACTGATAACCGTTGGAGGTTCGAGTCCTCCCTTGGGCATGGTTGTCTGTATGTTTGTCGTTACCATAAGTTAGTTTAAGTAGTTTGTAAGTCATGTGACTGATGAGCACTGCAATTTGTTCCCATAGCTTTACAAACGAATTTTTTGCTTTCAAAATAGCCGCTACCCACTACAAAACACTTCGGAGAATGTACAACGAGAACTGAGGGTATACAAGAACAGTTACCATCTTCTGAGTCAGGAAGTGGCGGACGTGACTCGCGCAATGTGCAGGGGCACTGTCCAAGAGCAAAAGGAACTTCATTACCTACGTTCTAAAACACTAATACAACACATTGTTCAAGCTGATACGTTTGTGTACATCGTGCAGCATTCATTCCTAGTTTAACGTTCTGCTGATCGCAACAGATTGTTACCGATGACTATGGATGACTGGTGTTGTTACCTGGATGATGGTGAACTTTTTGCGCTCTGTGTCGTTGATTCTCACATCTTGATTAGACGGGATCCGCTGAAGACGAGCACGGAGCGCCCTCTCGTAAGCTGCCAAAAGCAGAAATTAAAAATTATAACTTAGTTATGTAGCGTAACATATCACTAGCAGGGACAAACTTTAACATATACAGTACATTATTCTCTTCGCTCAAACATGATTCATCGCTATTATTATATATTCAGGGACTGCTTACTTCATGCGGAAATGCAATAGTAGAAAAATCTTTGGTATTGCAATTTGCGGGCTAGGTTATTGCTCTTTTCATACATTATTTTTATGTCCGTTGTATTTTACATTTCGATTGGGTAGCGAATTAATAATCAGCCAACCAACTGAAGAGTAGTGGTTTAATAAACTTTGACTAAGGTTTCGACGGATATAAATCCGTCTTCTTCAGAAATATAGGTGTGACTCTAATTGCATATCACAGTAGCTATAATCGACGGAATGCCAATTAAATGATTTCATGGATCTTCAGCGCATTTGAAGTCATTCACATCTTTGATTGTGTTTTTGCTGTGACTGTCCACCTACCACAGACTTATGACAAATACAGCATGCCAGCTATAACTGTCTCTTAAAGGGAAATTAAGCATTCAAACCAACATCTGAAGAACCTCTAGTGAGTGCAGAAAACTTACATATCTTAACTTCGACATGTATTGTTGAAATGTGTTTTGGCAATGTGTGGCTTACTGCAAAAAAGTTTCTGCACTGCACTTAATATTATCACTAAGAAAGGAAGGAAGAAAGAAAGGAAGACCGACAACAGCGAGGTCGTTAGAGACGGAGCTCGCGCTCAAAGGGGAATGAAGTAGGCCGTGCCCTTTCAAATAAACCATCCTGGCATTTGCCTGGAAGTGTTTTACGGAGCCACGGCGGAGTGGCCGAGCGCATTGAGGCGCTATGCTCCGATGCGCGAGGCCGTTCCCCGTCGGGAGTTCGAATCCACCCTCAGGCATGGCTGTTTGTACTGTTTAGGTTAATGTAGTTTATAAGTAGTTTGTAAGTTTAGGGACTAATGACCCCGCATTGAAGTCCTCGGGCCCAGAATCCACACAAGTCTTAACAGACCAGAACTTTCGGTCCAACACAGATGTAGGGTACAACTGTCCCTTTCCCAAGTTGGAGCTGGATACTGCATTGTTTGCGGCTGGTGACACATCCGCCGATAACAACAGGATCCATTATATTACGGCACCTTTCAGGGTGCAAAAAGGAAATGCTTCTCAAACTTTTTAATGTCGTGTGGGTTTCAGGCCACTTTTTCGCAGTTGTGGCGAGAGGCAATTTTAGTGCATTCCAGTTATAACACCTCCGATTTTTTTCTCAGCGGTAGTACTCATCATCTTCACTTCAATGATTAGACAATTCGCCTGTTCCGTCTTCACGTCGTTAGCTCCATCTCTTTCTTGGTAGTTCAACCTCCCTTCTTCCCAAGGGTTTGCATTTGTTCACCACGACTGAAATTCTCTCCTTATTCATTCTTCCGAGGTGTTGCCTCCATTCTTCCCTGTATTCTTCAATCTTTTCGTTTAAGCTGTAATTTTACCCTAATTTCACCATTTTTTTATGTGGTCTCTCCTTGTGCAAACTTTGACTGTACTTGCAAACCTCATTTCGGCTGACTGTATCTTATTTTTATAACTTTTTCTCAATCCAGGATTCACTTGTAGCCGGCCGCGGTGGCCGAGGGGACTGAGGCGCTCCAGTCACGGTCTGCACGGCCACTACGGTCGGGGGTTCGAATCCCCCCTCGGGCATGGATATTTGTGCCGTCTTTAGGATTAGGTAGTTCATAAGTAGTTTGTAAGTTTAGGGACTGATGACCCCGTAGTTAAGTCCCATAAAATCACTTCTACATCTACATGGGATACTCTGCAAATCACATTTAAGTGACTGGCAGAAGGTTCATCGAACCACCGTTATACTATTTTATCTCCCATTCCATTCTCGAATAGCGCGCGGGAAGAAGGAACACCTGAATCTCTCCGTTCGAACTCTGATTTCTCCTATTGTATTCTGATGATCTTTTCCTCCGATGTAAGTGGGAGTCAACAATATATTTTCGCATTCGGAGGAGAATCTTGGCGATTGGAGTTTCGTAAGTAGCCCACGCCGCAGCGATAAGCGACATTGTTATAATAATTCCCATCCCAGATCTTGTATCATTTCCGTAACGCTGTCTCCCCTGTATCTTGACAATACGAAACGAGCTGCCCTTCTTTGTACTTTTTCGATGTCCTCCGTCAAACCCACCTAATAAGAAACCCACACTGGGCAGCACTACTCCAAAAAAAGGATGGACAAGCGTAGTGTATGCAGTTTCTTTAGTAGTTCTGTTGTATTTTTTAAGGGTTCTGCCAATAAAACGCAGTCTCTGGTTCGCCTTTCCTACGACACTATCTACGTGTTCTTTCCAATTTAAGTCTGAAGTAATAGTAATTCCTAGGTATTTAGTGGAGTTTACAGCCTTCACATTCGATTGATTTATCTTGTAAACAAAGTTTAACAGATTTCTTTTCGTAGTCATGTGGACAACTTCACACTTCTCATTGTTTAGAGTCAATTGCCAATTTTTACACCATAGTGATATCCTTATTCAGATCGTTCAGCAGTTGATTTTGATCTTCAGATTATTTACTTGACGGTAAATGAAGGCGTCATCTGCAAACAACCTATGAGAGCTAGTTAGATTTTCCCCTAAAACGTTTATGTAAATAAGGAACAGCAGAGGACCAATAACACTACCCTGTGGAACGCCCGATATCACTTCTGTTTTAGTTGATGCCTTACCATCGATTACTACGAACTGTGTCCTCTCTGTCAGGAAATCCCCTATCCAGTCGCAAATTAGACTGAAAGCCTTTTCTGCCCTAATGTCACCATTTTTATGTGGTTTCTCCTTGTGCAACCTTTGACTGTTCTTAAAAACCTCATTTCTGCTGACTGTATCTTATTTTTATAACTTTTCTTTTAGTCCAGGATTCACTTGCATAAAGGGGCCCCAACACCGCCATTGTTTTATATAATTTTAATTTTGTGTCTTTCCTAACTTTATTTCTATAAATTTTGTTGATAGTTCCACATATATATTGAAATTTGTTGGTTTTCTTTGCTATTTCCTTGTCTATGTCCACACTTATATCACTGCCTAAATAATTGAAACTGGAGACCTGCTCAAGTGTCTTATTTTCGATGACAGTCAAAAGATCGTACTGGGAATTTACTGTAGTGGGCTATAGTCTTTGTTTTAATGGCTGATATTTTTAAATTTTTAAATGTGATTTATTTTAAAATAAGCTCGCACTCATTGTGAATGTGTGTCAGAGATGGCAGCACTGTATGGCACATAGCACTCGGGCGACAGCGGAAAGAGTCAGGAATGTTATTAATACCTAAAATGGCGACGTTCTCAGTACAAGAACACAGTGTAATCATGTCTTTCCTCAATTTTCGTGGTGTGCCACCGATTGAAATTCGTCGCCAGATGAGTGAGACATATGGTGATTATGTCATGGTTCTACCCAATATACGTTAGTGAGTGCAAAAGTTCAGAAAAGGAAGAAGGTCGTGTGACAACACACCAAGACAATCTCGGCCTCACACCAAACGTTCTGACAACACGATCGAGTGGAGAAAACTGTTTTGGAGGATCGTCCAGTGACTGTGGAACACAGGTGGGTGCCGCGAATGATGACGGATGGCCACAAGGCTGTGCGCGTGGCGTGTTGTCAGGCAATGTTGATGCATGATGACGGCTTCAATGGGACTTTCATTACATCATTGTGACATCCACAAACTGTTCGTTAGTAATGGTCAAATAAATTACAAGCACTGGATTATGCGTCATATTAGTTCGAAGAATCCAAAGTAATAGCAGTTGATAAGGCTGCTTAATTTATCTTTTCGTTACGCCTGTCGTCGTAGGACAAAATCCGATTCGACTTAAACCGACTGCCACCTGCTGGGAATGTTAACTCTGCGTTACTAACATCTGGTTTTAAGGCTCGGCCCGTCTTGCAGGGGGTTTTGAACTTTTGTTAGTAACACCCGTCTATTCGGCGAGTGTGATTCTAATCCGACACTCTACCCGTGTACACTTGTTCGTCAATTGTCCCTCAAAACGTCACAGCTCACTGACAGTTTGAACGTAGCCATCATTTTGACGGATGTTACTAAGCTAGGGTTAAGAATATGAAACAAGTGACAGACGGCAATGCATCAACTATAGCTTACACCAGTGGCCAAATTCGTCAGCGTCAACACACGACGACATAAACCACATGAACAAGCGGTATCATATGTGATACCAAAGGACGCAGGATAGCATAAAGCGTTTCTTGAAGTATGAAAATATTACAGCGCCTTAAATCTGTATTGCCAAATATGGCTGTTTTATTGTAATAGTTCCATGTGAGCATATGTAGCTGCATTTTGGAGTTTTCTAATTTTCTTCGCTGGCCTTTAAGTTAATTCCTGGTGGATGTGTTAATTTATCCTGAATATATGAAATGTGAGATTTTTATTATGTCCCCATGGGTTACTACTATGGGAGAATGCCTTGTGGCCATCTTTTAACAATATTGCGTTTATCGCATGAAGTTTGTGGACGAGTTTACTATGAAGATTATTAGTATTCCAACACATTTATAGATTTCACCGTTTCTTTCCTCAGATTAATTAAAACGGGGGCGAATGAACGAAAGTTAAAACTGTTGTGAGTGTGATTGTAGCAGTGGTGAATACATTAATTAACGTTTCGCTGGTAGGTATTCTCAAAGGGTAATGAGTTTCCGCTAGAACGCTTTAGCAAATTGATGCTACATCTGCAGGCGCAGATTGTTTTCACGCGCCTGTCGATTGTTAGTCTATTTTCGTTTATTCTGGCCTGTGTTAACCCGCGCAAACAAGTCTCACTCAACTACCGCGCTTAATCGAAGGAAATTAAAACCGCTGTAAGCACTGCGTTTACAGAGCGAAAAGCGATTGCTGTGGTGCAGTGTGTGTTGTGGCCAACATTTGAGCGCCAAGAAACCTACATAATGTTCAACAGAACAGTTGATTCGCTGTGTGTAAACCAGCAGAGGCTTCAACGATGTTAGAAAAGAAAAGTAAACTGTAGCATTTTATGACAATCTGCTAAGAATTTCAAAACCGGACATAGTAAATAAATAAATAAATAACGAAGAAAACATTAAAATACGACGACTGCAGTTTTTCATGGAATCCTATATTCATCACAGTCACCAGTTCCACATCTAGAATGGATGAAAGCTTTAGATATCTCTCTGGAGCGACAAGTGGCAGTTGACTACGAATAATGAGAAGTGTGAGGTAGTCCATTTGAGTATTAAAATCAACCCGTTGAATCAAATCCGAAAGCAGTAAATTCAACTAAATACCTAGGAATTACTATTACGACAAGTACATGTAGAAAATGCTGTGGGGAAAGCGAATCAAGGACAGTTTTATATTGGAATAATACTTAGAAAATGCAACGTATCTATCATTCTACATTCCTCTTAAAGAGGTGTGGGATTCGTATCAGTAAACATTGGCGGAGAAAATTGAATAATACAAAGAAGGGCACCTCGTTTTGTACTGTCGCGATACAGGAAAGAGAGTGTGACGGAAATGGTGTAGGAATGGGAATCATTACACCAACGTTTTTCATTGCGGCGAGATCTTACGAAATTTCGATCGTCGACTTTCGCCTACGAATGCGAAAATATGTAGGACGTGCCAAAATGATTATCGAATTTAAAGCTTTGTAAAATTTATTACGGTGACCTTACTACTACAAACTGTACATCAAATGAACGAGCAATTCAAACAATTTGTCTAGAGTAATGATATAACTGCAGTTTCAATCTCAGGTCCTAAGTCGTTTAGGTCAGCTGGTAGCGGAGACCCAGACACTCGATCCTTTACAAACCCCGAAAATTAAAAACATCTAGGCGTCAGTTATGGTGAGTGTGGAGGCTATACGAGTTAAGCTCTGTCATCCGGCCCCTTGCAGCCAATATACATCTACATCTACATTGGATACTCTGCAAATCACATTTAAGTGCCTGGCAGAGGATTCATCGAACCACAATTATACTATTTATCTCCCATTCCATTCTCGAATAGCGCGCGGGAAGGAAGAACACCTGAATCTTCCTGTTCGAGCTCTGATTTCTCTTATTTTATTCTGATGATCATTTCTACCTATGTAAGTGGGAGTCAACAATATATTTTCGCATTCGGAGGAGAATGTTGGAGATTGGAGTTTCGCAAGTAACCCACGCCTCAGCGATAAGCGCCGTTGTTGTAATGATTCCCATCCCAGATCCTGTATCATTTCCGTAACGCTGTCTCCCCTGTATCGCGACAGTACGAAACGAGCTGCCCTTCTTTGGACTCTTTCGATGTCCTCCGTCAAACCCACCTGATAAGGATCCCACACTGTGCTGAAATACTCCAAAAATGGACAGACAAGCGCAGTGTATGCAGTTTCTTTAGTAGTTCTGTTGCATCTTTTAAGGGTTCTGCCAATAAAACGCAGTCTCTGGTTCGCCTTTCCCACGATATTATCTACGTGTTCTTTCCAGTTTAAGTCTGAAGTAATAGTGATTCCTAGGTATTTTGTGGAGTTTACGGCCTTCACATTTGATTGATTTATGTTGTAAACAAAGTTTAACGGATTTCTTTTCGTACTCATGTGGACGACTTCACACTTCTCATTATTTAGAGTCAATTGCCAATTTTTACACCATACTGATATCTTATTCAGATCGTTCTGCAGTTGGTTTTGATCTTCAGATGATTTTACTAGACGGTAAATGACGGCGTCATCTGCAAACAACCTAAGAGAGCTACTTAGATTTTCCCCTAAATCGTTTATGTAAATAAGGAATAGCAGAGGACCAATAACACTACCCTGTGGAACGCCCGATATCACCTCTGTTAGTCGATGCCTTACCATCGATTACTACGAACTGTGTCCTCTCTGACAAGAAATCCCCTATCCAATTGCAAATTTGGGGCGATATACCATAACCACGCAATTTGATTAAAAGCCGTTTGTGAGGTACGGTGTCAAAAGCTTTCTGGAAATCAAGAAATACGGAATCGATTTGCGAACCTTTGTCGATAGCACCCATCACTTCGTGTGAATATAGAGCTAGTTGTGTTTCGCATGAACGATATTTACTAAATCCGTGTTGACCTTGGGTCAATAGATCGTTCTGTTCGAGATAATTCATAATATTTGAATACAGGATATGTTCCAAAACCCTGCTGCAAATTGACGTCAATGAAATAGGCCTGTAGTTTAGTGGGTTACTCCTACTGCCTTTCTTGAATATAGGTGTGACCTGTGCAACTTTCCAATCTTTTGGTACAGATCCTTCTATGAGAGAGCGGTTGTATATCACTGTTAAGTAAGGAGCTATCGCTTCAGCATAATCAGATAGAAATCTAATGGGTATACAATCCGGACCAGAAGACTTGTTCTTATTAAGTGATTTTAGTTGCTGCACTACTCCGATGATATCTACTTCTATGTTACTCATTACGGCATCTGTTCGTAATTCGAAATCTGGAATATTGGTTTCGTCTTCTTTGGTGAATGAGTTTCTAAAAGCTAAGTTTAGTAACTCTGCTTTAGTAGCGCTGTCATCGGCAGGATCGCCATTACTATCACGTAGTGAAGGTATTGTTTGTGACTTTCCCCGAATATATTTAACATATGACCAAAATCTCTTTGGGTTTTCAGTCAAATTACGAGAAAGAGTTTCGTTGTGATAAATGTTGTAGGCATCTCGCATTGAAATCCTCGCTAAATTTCGAGCTTCTGAGTACAATCGCAAATCCTGGGGATTTCGTGTTCGTTTAAATTTAGTATGCCTTTCCAGCGGTCGTGAACAACGTTGTTTAGCCAATCAGCGTCAAAGCATGTCACATATGGCACAAATTACATTTAATTCAGAGAAGTCTCGTTGCAATTGTGCCATCTCGTGGTGATTTTCTGACGCCCATATACGCACATTATGAGTGTTCGCAAGTCCACTTATGTGAAATGTCGATTCATCACTGAAGACGATCCTATCGAGAAAATTATCATTGGAATGCAGCATGGACACTTTTAGGACGAACTATCTGAGTTTCTCGTTCATTTTATGTATAATTTGTAATGGGAAGGTCAGCGTTGTAAATTCTACCAAGCTTTTAAACCGCGATATTCATTTTGGTACAGCCTGTATTGGTGATTCCAACCTACATAGGGAGAAATGATCATAAAAATAAAATACGAGATATCAGAGCTCAATTGTTCTTTCTTTCCGCGTGTTTTTGAAAATGGAATAGGAGACAAATACTATGAAAATGGTTCACTCAACCCTCTGCTAGGCACTTCAGTCTGATTCGCTATGTACCCATATAGATGTATATGATCCTTTCCAGAAACAACCCCTAGTCCATACGGTATTTTGTCATCCAGGAAGGCTTTGCTACTGAAGTATGGTGGAGGTTTTTGAGGAACTAGAAAAGAGGAACAGTTGAATAAAAAATTGTGATGTTATAAACTCTGTGGTTCGACTGTATGCCGAACAGTAATTCGACACACGATTAAAACTGAGGAATTGCTGCTATCATAAACAAAACTGTATTAATTACAGAAAAGAAAGAGAAAACAAAACCAATAAGAGATAATTCGCCTCAGTGCCACACCATATACGCGTCCAGGTGATGTACCGTAAAACGGGGTGATTTGGGACAGTGGGGTGACTCGGGACATTTTGACAGTGTTTCGTTTTTTATTATGTTGGAAGCAGTGGGAGGCCAGAACTGTGTTTTGCTGCTTCTTATTATTTATGTGATGATGTCCTCAGGTTGAAGGGAACAACTTGTTATCAATTTAAGTACTACTTTTAATTGTTTGAAAAGTGTCACAATATTAACAAAAAAGTAATAGTGAAATAGGAAGGCCTGCTGGTTGTTATGGATTAATCGTGGAAGTACGATTAATGTTTAAATGTGATTCCCACTTCCATCTTTAATAATAACCACATAAAGATAAAAATTTAGACCCATATTTTGGACTGAAAATATCGATTTTCAAAACCATAGCAAACATGGGGTGACTTGAGACATGTTGTTGATTGTCAGAAACCTCTCATTACACTTAACTAAAGAGAGGTATATGCACAAAAACGCATTAAAATAAATTTTTGGTGTTTATTATATGTTTTATGGCTAGGTAAAGAGGTTCTGAAAACATTCATAGGGAAAATATGGGCCATAAAATATTACAAAATGAGGACTTATTTTATGAGAAAGTCTCAGAAGCAATCAAACATATATGTTTTACCAAATGAAGAAGACATTGAAGAAGTTCCTATTCTAAGTGATGTGCAAACTTGTGCCTCTCTTTGTTTGCCGTGGTCGTTACAAGATCCCATATGAAAATGCAGAGTAACGTGAAAAAAAACTAATTACTGTAATTAAAAACAACATGAAACAATTAATTTTTCTACTTTTACATGTGAAACACTATTTAAAACAGTAAATATTATAAAAATTGATTTTCCTTCTTTTTTAACTTTTCAACATGTCTTTTAATTTTAATATATCGTACTTTTGATTATTTCACTTTAAAAAACACTTAAATTGGTTAACACGTATTTAAAATGAAAAAAGGAACACGTTTTCAGTGTCTCCAGTCACTTCTTTGGTGACGTGAATGCAGTTTTATGGAGAAAATTTGTATGTGTCCCAAGTCATCCCACACTGCGGGGTGACTTGGGACACCAACAAAAAATTAAATTAAAAATAAATGACCAGATTTAAGATTATATTTGATACATAAATGGAATCTACTGACCCAGAAGTAAATTTTGATATACATATTGTTTTCGTAAGTTTCATGGGCTCTGAGAAAAAGCTAAGGAAACACAAAAACAGTCCCAAGTCACCCCGTTTTACGGTATTCCACGTACAGGTGAGAATTTAATGTATTGCGAAGTTTCTTAATACTGCACACAACATGTGCAGTACGAAAGATTCATTACAAACTATTTTATATACTTTCGTTGTATGACAAACAGGACATTTATCGACAACATTAACAAACGGTGTCTAATGTCTGACCCAATGTAATAGAGTTGGGCAACACGATTCTTTTTCTGGAATCGATTCTTGCGATTCAATCCCATATTGAAAATTGATTCCTATGATTCGTTCACGGTTCTTTCACGATTCTTTGTAGTCTGCATTGGCATAATTCTTACAGAATGTCAAACTTTCTACATCCTGCTCATAGATGGTAATACATGTCTATGCCATGGATATTGGAATCCAACCTTCTGAATATTTCCCTATGATTCGTTCACGATTCTTTTTGGTCTGAAATGGCGCGATTCTTACAGGATACCAAAAGAAGACAATATGGTTATCGGATTTACTATATATATATGGTGCGTAAAGTTCAGACTTAAAATAACAATCAGCCAAAGCCATTCGATTCAACTCTCAAAAATTCTCGTGAAAATAGTCTTTGAAGTTTTGCAAGCGGATATACATACATATTACGGTAGCATTGTAGGTTGTTAAAGTGGTGAACGTAGGTCATGTTGTTCGAATCCTGTTGTAACCTTATAAATTTTTTTTCGTTCTGTTTGAATATTTCAGCCATTAAAATATAAATTTCATTACATGTATGGTAATTAACACATATCTAATCGTTATAAAATAATTATTATGTAAAATCACTTAGTTTCAGAAACACGTCCATATAGATAAACTTTAAAAATCAAAATCCGTCTCTAAATACCAAATTTATTTCGAGATGCAAGAAATTCTCGTTTTTATATTAAAATGTTTCTTTTTTGTAAAATCGGTTACTTTCAAGAAAGATAAACATAAAAACCTAAATAGTAAAACTGATTAACATTTTAAACCGCGTTTTTATATAAAAAGAACATATTTGTAAAATTGAGTTTTTACAGAAAATACAACTACGGTATGTAGATGAACTCAAAGAGGATAAACCTCACTAAATAAAAAATGTAATTCAATTCGCTAGATCCGTTTCCGGGATACGCAAAATATAAATGTGCAAAAACTGCTCGTTTAAATATATTACATGTAAACTGTATAAACGACGTATGTGGGTTGCACTATACCTACTACACTGCGTAAGAATCGCGTAATTTTTCATTATTCTTTGATTTCTTGATATTAATCATTTATATTATCAGCCTTGTATTTCGCTGCATTTCGTTTCTGTCATATGTAATTCGTGAATAATAATTAATGGCTCACGATCTTCGTTTTGTGCTTCCTTTGCTCACACGCGTCCTCCCCTTGTCAGCTTTCTGACTTTCGTTATCATTCGACACGATTCGGCAGTCGCCTTTGAACCATAAATCGTGAATCGTCGTCACGAGACAGACGACTCTCTTGAACGACGATTCGTCCGGCTTCGTAATCATTCGTTACGATTCGGCATGATTCGGCAATCGCCTTCGAATCATGAATCGTTGGAACTTGGATTCGTCACGAGATAGACGATTCTTTTGAACAATGATTCGTCCGAATCATGATTCGATTCTTACGATTCTTTATTTGTATTCGTTCAAATGAACGACTCATTCACGAATCGCCACAACTCTACAATGTAATGTATCTGTGATTGAAACAAAAAATGTTGTTTTCAGTTGCAACTACATACCGATTGGCACTGGCAGTAATCTTTATTTTTTTTTTATTTTTGTCTTGCTAAGGACAGGGCAGGAAATCCATAATACAGGGACAAATAAGCCTGAACTGTTCCTACAAAATATTGCCATTCTGAGATCTCAGGTAAAGTAACAATAGCGAAAAGCACAATTTCACTGGTAATCAACGTTTATACTGTGAAGTAACGAAGGTAATATAATACCTCAATTATTTCTACAGTACTATAAAGTATTAGCAATGATTATAGCTGAACAACTAAGGTCAGAATTAGCAACGTTGATGTCAGACCACCAACACCAGTTTCAGAAAGTTAGATCATGCCCTAACTGCACATTGATTGTTACACAGCTGAAAGTGAAACATATAGCATTTTATCGTGTCTCACCTCCGACTCGTCAGGTATTTCGGAAGCTATTTGCAATATTATTTTAGTTTATGTAGCAGAAGTCAGGTCATATAAACATATTTCTCACGCCCAGTGTTGAGGCAAGCGCCAATTTGCCTCCCTTTACTTGTAAAACAGCTTTTAACGCGGAACTGTACGTGTGTATTCGGCAGAGCAGTCGCAAATATAGTGAGAGGGTTAAATTTTACGACTTGGCTCGTTGGTCCCGGGAGATAATGTTGGCACCAATGGTCAATGGCGAGAACTCAGATGACCAATCGGGAAGCAGTTGTAGGCTGCCAATGAGGTACATTGTATTTTTCAGTCGAAACTTTAATCTTTGTTTTACGAGGACAAGGTTACATATAAGAACCTGTCAATCATAGAGCAGGTACAGTATTAATTAATTTCCGCAAATTTGTCGCGAAGTTGGAGGGCAGAGTTTCACGAGGTTAGCTGATTTATTGCCGGACGAATGTGTGACGATTTTACAAAACTGTAATCTTTAATTTCCGAGGATAAATCATAGTTCATTTATTTCTTACATGAAATGAGTGTTAGGATATAATCTCGTATGTTTTTAATCTATGACGCTCTTGATAGAGTTTTCATTTTCTAGTTGCCATAGCTATGTAGCAACATTGACCATTGGTGCCATTTGTGAGGCTTAAGGGACTTAAATGCGGGGTCATTAGTCCCTAAACTTACAAACTACTTATGAACTACCTTATACTGAAGACGACACAAACATCCATGCCCGAGGGGGGATTCGAACCCCCGACGGGAACGGCCTCGCGCATCGGAGCATATCGCCTCAATGCGCTTGGTCACTCAGCCGCGGCCCAACATTATCTCCCGGAACCGACGAGTCAAGTGGTAAAATTTTACCTAGTGCGATATTCGTTTTTTCGATCTTCACTTACAGGGGCAGTAAAACATGATGAATGGTAAAATTGTACTTACGACAGAGACGAGGTAGTGTACTAATGTTGTTAACGAAATCTTTGCTTTAAGAGGATAATTAATATACTGACCAGATAAGGATACATACAAGAACCTGTCGACGTTAGAGCAGGAGTAGCATTAATCGTTTCATGGGCAACACTAAATATTAGTTCGCTCATGCTAGGTGATTGTGGTGCCCAAGAGCATTAAAATGTCGTTGCCAACACCAGCATATTACGTCGCCGCTGCCGAAAGTAAAATTTTAGCTGATAAATAATCAGCGACCGGTTGCGACTGACAGGGCTGATGTGTGGCGGTAGCAGGCAGTGCCGGTCAGGCCTGCAGTACTGATTATATTCTTCGCGCGTTCATAGTTTCATTGCAACTCCACATTTTTACTTTGATGACGAAGAAGGCAACAAAATCTGGCAACACATCACTTTTTATTTTGGAAATGTGACTCCGTCAGCCGCGCGGGAATGACTGAGTGGTTCTAGGCTCCATGCCATGGATTGCGAGGCCGCTCCCGCCGGAGGTTTGAGTCCTCCATACTTAACGGGTGTGTGTTCTGTCCTTAGGTTATTTTAAGTAGCTTGTAAGCCTAGGTACTGATGGCCACAGTAGTTTGGTCCCATAGATTTACAAACATTTTTTTTACTCCGTCAGTACTGTTGTGTCAATTCTAAAAGCTGAATGAAGGTTTCGGTAGTTTTTACGACACACGTAAGATGGCATTGTCGCCATAAAACATAATTACTGAAGACAGGCAGTGAGGAGCGAGATGCAGATATTTTACTTCCTCATTTCTTTGGCGTAGTAAACAAGTCTGAAATCTACTCGTGCCTTAGCGCGAATTGTCGAAAGTAAAGCAGTAAGGACGGACCGTGAGGCGCTCAGACCTAGCTCGGTTGATGGAGCTCTTGCCCGAGAAAGGCAAATGTTGTGGCTTCTAATCCCGGTGCGGCACCAGAGTTTCAATCTGCCAGGAAGTTTCATATCAGTACATATCCTGCGCATACTTGCCCGAGTTTGGTGGGGAGCCGATCCGACGATACTCCTGACTCTATATAAGGTCTTGATCCGCTCCGATTTAGATTATGGCAGTATCGTCTACACCACTGCGGCGCAATCGACCCTGCGCAAACTTGATGTCCTCCAGTACAGAATGCTTCATCTTGTTCTCGGAGCTATGAAGTCAACACCCACCAACGCCTTGCTAGTCGAAGCATCTGAAATGCCGTTAACTATACGTCGACAGATGCTGTCCGATATTTTCCTCCTCAGCCAAGCGTCAATATTTGATTGTACCTCTCTCAAGTATTACAGAAATGTAAGAGTCTTTAGAGTCTTACAGAAATGCATCATAGAAGAAGCATGATCCGAGTTCCTTTACTGATTCGCAGTTATGAGAAATGGACACACCTCTTCCCACTCATGATACAGGGCACCAAACTTCCTTGCTTCCGTTAATTCGTAACATCTGTTTTTCAACCCAGTCCCGGTGACATACTTGCCGTCCGACTACACAACGGGGACCAACATCACTCTCAACGTGGAACAGTTTCTTCTCCGCAACTGGCCACAGCATGCTCACATCTATACTGATGGCTCTAAAACTGAAGCAGACAGTGGGCATCGACATCCACTTACTTTGGATTAAAGGACATCAAGGTATACCATAACGAAACAGTAGACCGCCTCGCCAGGATAAGTACTACGGAAGAACAACACTGCCCCACGCCGATTCCATACACAGACTTCCGATCGACGATTCGGAAAGCTGCCTATCGCACTTGGGATCACGAATGGGACCTCTCTCAAGCGTTTAAGGGAGGATACCTGGCAGCTATACAACCAAATGTCTCCTCTCGACCATGGTTTTCGTCGATGACGCTTAGTAAACGTCATGAAATGTCTATCATTCGGATGAGACTGGGACATGGATGTTACCCTGCCCACCTACACCGTTTGAAAATCATCGCTTCTCGGCATTGCGACAAAGATCCAATGGCAGTGGCGGATCTCAACCACATCATACTGGCATGCACCAAGTACACGGTCGCACAAAGTGTCTTCTACAGAAAGCTGGATGCGAGAGGTTACCTCCTCCCCACAAGTGTCAAAGTACAGTTTACTGAAGGACTACCTCAAAGTCACCGGCATACAACTCTAATTTAAGAGCTGGTGTGTTTAACTTGAACATGCACAGTTTGAAACTGTATAAGTAATTTTATATTATATTTGGACTTTTATACGTCTTTGCATCTCTCATTTGGTCTTATGCTGTTTGCAGTTTCGTTGTATTACATCTGTCACTCGTACTGTTAAATATGTATTGTTTTATATCTTATACCTATAATTATTCTACTTTTATTCTAAGGCTATATGATGTGAGATACCTATTAATATTGGATATACATTGTAAGAATTTCAATTCTATTGTAATGCTGCCACTCTAATAACCGCTGGCTGTATGGTCACTGTTACCAAAAGCCATAATAAAGAAGAATAAAAAAAATAAAAAAATTTCAATATACATTCCGTTGCAGCGTTAAAATTTTATTGCGGCAACATCCTCGATGCTGTGGCTAAGCCATGCCTCCACAACATTCTTTCTTCCAGGAGTGCTAGTCCTGCAAGTTATGCAGGAAAACTTTTATGAAGTTTGGAAGGTAGGAGGTGAGATACTGGCGGAAGTAAAGCTAAGGAGGGGCCGTGTACCTCATTCAACAGTGCTTGCTCTCGAAAGACGAATGTCTATCACACAGTTTTAATCTGTTGTGAAGTTTCAGCGATTGTGTATTATACGATATAAATGCATTTTGACGTAAATTTAAACTTTTGTATTAGGTATGTTAATTTCTAAGGATGCTTGCAATCGAGGTAGCTCGGCGCGATACGGTATATATCGAAAGATTAACTGTATATCGATTGCGCTGCTATTGACTTATGAAGCGTGTTTCGTTCGTAGTCACGGAAACGTAATTTATTGGTTTCTGTTGTCAGTGCTGGAGTAGTTTTTTTGTTAACAAATCAATATTACTGACGAATGAATTGTACTGTTTCCACTAATTAAAAATTGTCACACACATTTAGTGACGGTTCTCGTTGTACTTTTCTGAAGATATTCTGAAACGAAATTCTTGGAAATGACCAATAACATTAATAATTTGCCATCTTCCGCTTATGAATCACTTGATAATTTCTAAGAACAACTGCGTATCGAGTGCATGGGTGTCAAACGATATATATCGAAAGTGCAAATTTATATCGACCACGCGATACTGGTGGCGTGAGTTTCGGTTAATTGTTTAAAGATTCACTAGATCAACGATAAAAGATGAACTTTTACTAAGTTACTGATAATTAAAGTTGTTAGTTCACATACTTTCCTCATCAGCCAGTCTTCTTCATGCACTACTCCTCGTGTTATGTAATTCGCCGACAACATTCCTTTATCCCCATAACCTAAGCACACTATTTTAGAGCTATTGGTTTATTATTCCCGTGAAACGAGCGGTAATTCATTTTATTATTGCCTGTAAAAATTAGCACTTTTCTATGATATATGTCATGATTTTAGATTATGTGATCAGGCAGGAAGCTAGTGTAACAGCTTTAATTGCTGCGAGTGAATCACATTCGCTCTCTTGCTTGTAAAAATGTTTCGGTAAAACTTTAGGACGGTTCTCGCCGGGCTCCAGTGCTTATGTTGGCAACAGATAAAAACGCACGAAACGAAATGACCAATGGCAGAACAAATTCACTCAGCCAATCAAAGTGTATGATGATTTGTACACTGTGAGGTTTCAAAACATGGTTTCAAACCATGAAACAGTGTGTATTTTGTAATAGTGTGGGGCAGTTTATTGTAATATCGTCAATGTGTACTGTACAAGCATTGCTATGGAACCATACAGTTCGAGGCCAGTACATGTACAAGAAAAAATTAAACGTTTATTCAGATGCCTTGGCATTTATGTATTTGTACACCGACAAATTTTACCAATCACCTCGGCGACCTCACGTGGTTATGTTGGCAACATCATGGACACGATAGAAAACTTTGCCAAGGAGTTTCTATTCTTAGAAATTCACATAGAATAACTTGACTGCTGTTTCGTACAGACTATGACGTAAATAAATAATGTTCCTTCTTTGTAGTTGACAGTTTCTTGTATGTACTCTTGTCCGTTCAATAAAAGTAATTGTCCTCGTACAACGAAGATTTCATGACAAAACAATTGCACTACCACGCGATTGGCTAATGCCAACGTCACATGACTGCGAGGCCGCCACGACGATGAGGAAAATGTAAACCCTATACCAAATGCACTGCTTTCGCAATAAGTGACGTTCCTGCTTCCCCATTACCTGAGGACTGACTTTTTTATGTCTAATATATTGTTTTGTATCAAAGTAGATATAAGTAATGCTATATCGATAGCTGCGATATAGCGCCCGTCACATGGATGGGTTGGCAACATCACCTTCGCGGGCCGCCACAGAGAGCGCCCCGCGAAGCCACGGCCGATGGGGGCGCCGCCAGCGCCTTCCTACGGAGCGACAGAAGCTACCACGCCAGATGACCTGACGGCGACCTGCACTCATCTAAATACCTTGCTTGTATCTAAATAGAATAGCTACTGTTTCCTGGTTTCTATTTAAGTTATGTATCGTAATTATTCTGGAATATACTTATGACTAATGGTTCGATGTCTGTAGCAATTCCTCAGAGTTGCCGTCTGCGGCGTACAACCTGGAACCCACCTTCCTTCTGTGTGATCGCTAAGGACACAACAATTAATACATTTTGCTTTCCTCTGTTCTAGTGCCTAATATTGATAGGTGTTGTGTAAGCTAACATACACGTGATTATGAGTGGCAGTGTTTGTCCGTCTATGCAACTACAAATAAAAAGCTATTTTTTTCACCAGACGCATATTATTTTAATGTCAGTAAATCATATTCATTGGTTTGTAATAATAGAAATCTACAGTTTGTTTTGTTTTTAGATCGCAAACAATTCGTTAACGAAAAATAGGCCTATTGCCTTGTTTTCGCCTCACATCATGGAATGCCAGTCTGTTTCATGCAGAACCGCCGATTCTTCATGCTGTATCAATGTCTTTCCCACTACTTTCACTTTCACTTTTGCACTGTCCATAATTGTTTTTCACAGATCAGACGGCACAGTGTGTTATTGGAGTGTTGGCAACATCACGAATGCAGTTCTTTTTGTGTGTTTTTTTATAATAAATCATGTTTTAGTGCATTTAGTTTTGATATAATCGAAATGGAATAGTGGCAAAATTATAATTTTTTTGATGGCAATGTTTTTATTTATTTATTTAAATTTTTTATTAATATCATTCTTATTATTGCGGAGGGGTTGAGTAGTAGAGAAAAGATGACTGAATGGTGGTTGGATGTGGTAAAGTGGGATGTGAAGTGAGATGGAAGACAGAAGTGATGGGCAGGAGGTGAGGTGGTGATTGGTAGAGGGGAGAAATTTGTCAGTTGGCTTTTATTAAGTAACTAGCTGAGAAACCCATCGTTGCTTGGGTTAGAATATATGGCATGAGAGACAACTTGAGTATTATTCTAAATATTCATTTGTTAGTCTATCTGCATTTTCATCTTTATCTCTGTTGATCGTCGGTAAAGTGTGATTGAGGAAAACGCGCCGAGAAGTTAAAAACTTATGTATTTGATATTATGCGTCGTTATTCTCAATTTTGTTACACATTGCAACAGCAGCGCCGAAAGCGGCTGGCAAATTACATTTCTAAAAACGATATTGGATAAGTGCGAATATTGATTTGTAACAGTTTTCACAAATATCTTCTTGAATAGGAATTTGGAATGAATTGTAAGACAGTGTGAATCATGAGACTCTATACAAAAGAGTTTCGCGTGAAAGTGCTGGTCATAATGAGATGTAACAACAACGGATGTATCTGATTCGGTAAAATTTTACTCTCTATCCTGGCGGTCTCGTGTTTTTATGTTGACAACATCAATAACACGATATAAAATCGTTCCAAAGATGACCGAACCACATAGAGTGTAGATAAATACTGCTGTTCCTGCTGTATGCTTGATTTCACGACAAAATATTTGCGTGTGTCACGCGATTGGCTTATGACGATGTCACATGATTCTCGTTATTCAACATCTGTTGCCAACATTATAACTGAAGGCCGCCGGGATATGAGTAGGAGTACGTCGCATTGTTCTTCTTGACCCAGCTGTCAAAAGATAACACCTTTCACAGCAGAGAGTGTCGCGGCTATATGTATCAGAGATCACTGATTAGCACAGACCAGTGAGCCTACTGGCACAGGCATATCAATATCTATGGCCTAAGAGACATTCATTAATGAATGTCTGTGTTTCCACCACGCTTCCACGACAGTCATCAATGTTCTATGAGTATTTTTATCTTTGAGTCTATCTGGATTTTTATCTTTGTTTTGTGTCTCTGTTCATAGTCGGTAATGTGTGGTTGACGGAAACATGTGATCTACTTAAAAATTGCGTATTTGATATTCCTCGTCGTTATTAAAGTCTGAAAGGAACGCATTGTCTGACGATTGAAAGAATAAACAGATTTTGACTCGTACTGTAAAGTTCGTAAGTCACAGAGTATATAGCTTTTCCTAAGAGTATTTATTGCATATTTTGCGAATTTTTGCTTGTCACACTCACCCACTGCCACGCACCGCGACCAAACTCCCTTACTAACATCATTAGACCAAGGGCTATCTACCACCACAACCACGAGTGGGTGGCAGTATGTAGTCATGGAGAAAAGTCTGTCAGCACGTACACACACAAGCCTGTTATATATAGATATAGATTATGGTACGGTATATTCATTGTGAAGAAGTAACAGTAATATTGAAACTTCTGGGTGGTGGTAATACAAGTAGTGTGTATGTGTGTGTGTGTGTGTGTGTGTGTGTGTGTGTGGTTCGGGGGGGGGGGGGGAGAATTGGGACTTGTGTGTTTTTGTTGAATTTAGTATGTGATGTGTGGTAACAGTGATGAGAACGAGGTTGAGTGGTTGTTAGCAGAGAGCGAGAAAGTTTGGGAGTTTTATTTCAATATGTGTGACATGTACAGAGAGTCTTATGTTTAGCGGAGAGGTGGGTATGTGACTTTATTTGACATTAGCTGTGGAGTATTGATAGTGGGATGTGGAATGAGATGTGGAAGTAGACTGAGATAGTTAGGGGCCTGAAGGGGAGGGTTTTACGTGATTTTTTGTATTGTTTTATAAAATGTTTGGTTTCCAATTTTTATTTGGTCATTGAGTAATTGTTTATTGTGCGCTAGTGCTTTGTGTCGGTGGAAGTTTTCTTGAAAGGAGAAATGTGTCTCTACTAGTCTGTATAATTTTCATATCTTTTTCTATGGTGCTGGGCCTATGGTGTTCTTGTTTCAGGTGGTCGGTAAACGTTGAATGGTTTGTGCATACTACCATGCACGTGAATATTCAAAAGACATATTGTCACGTAACATTTATTGAGCTAACATTTTTGGCAGAATTTAGTTTTTATACATCGTAATCGCACAGCTGGGTACTTTAGTAAAATAAAAATTATCTTAAAATCCATGTTTTGGAGACATCTTTAATGCACGGTTTCATTTACCGTCTAAACATTCGTAATATGGAAGTATAAATACGAAATTCGTCAAATACGGCACATTATGTTAGATTTTCAAGTACCGTATTTATATCTTTTAAAAATTTCTTTCCTTTTACATGAGAGTCCGGTCAACATTGCTCACAAGAAACTGATGGTATGGGGAAAAAGATCTAACCCTTTAAAACAAGATTAAATTTGCTATCTCTCCTTGTTAGTATAAAGTCTGTCGTTTTAGACTTCATGTTGTTTTTTATTCTAAAAGAAAGGAAGTATTAGGTGTATGCTTTATTACCGTATATGAACAGATAAACCTAGACTTTACTGGGTATTTCAATGAAAACAGTGAGATATCTTTTATTGTTCAGTTACATTTCTAAAGTAGACATTATGTCATTTCGAAATGACTGTCACTTTAGAAACAAATCCTGATTTCAATAATTTTAAGCTCATACTCAAGTCTATCGATTAGTGTTTGACACTCTTTAAGTCTTATTATAGTAAGTTAAATGTGTGTCTGCGCCGAGCTTCTATAAAATTAAACCAGTTTAGATTCAATCCGTCTGTTCGGCCTTCCTGCATTATAGTGATCTAAACACAGCAGCCGGCCGCGGTGGCCGAGGGGACTGAGGCGCTCCACTCACGGTCTGCACGGCCACTACGGTCGGGGGTTCGAATCCCCCCTCGGACATGGATATTTGTGCCGTCCTTAGTATTAGTTAGTTCATAAGTAATTTGTAAGTTTAGGGACTGATGACCCCGTAGTTAAGTCCCATAAGCTATACAAACATTTGAACATTTTAAACACAGCTGTTTTAAAACAGCGAAACCGACAGGACGAGACGTTTCAATATCGACCACGAATGTGATCTGAAACAGAGCAGAATGAAACACGGCAGTTTCGAAATCGTGAAACGTGGAGGTTTTGAAACACTGAAACATTTCCGCGAATCGGAACATTGTTTCGAAACAGTGAACAGTGCCCATCTCTAGTGTCCAGTTTCGAAAAGTTTTCTTCGTTTCTGAGCGCAGGCCCACGTCATAGTACAAATACTGGCCGGTTATTCAAATTCATCGCCTGTTTCGACCGTAAGTTAAAATAGCTGTGTCTCTGCCGTAGATGATAACGAGCTTCTGAAACTTTTATACCATCTTTCGAATCTCTCATAAACTGAGACATTGAAATTCGCATTAATGTTGTGCAAATCGAACCACACGGCAGCTGGTGTTACTTTGTCTCAGTAACAAAAAGCACATAAAGTAATAGTGTCCGGAACATAAAAATTGCTGTTCAGTACGATACTTATAATGGGGTTGGGTTGTTTGGTTGGGATAGGGAGACTAAACTACTGAGGTTATCAGTCCCTCGGAGGGGAGGGGAAGGAGTGAGGATAGGAAAAGAGGGGATGGGGAAAGGAAATGCTGTCCGGGATATAAAGAAGGAAGGAAGACTGCATTAGTTCGGGGCCCGTGCTCGCCACGCACGTTCTCACGAGAGAACCGTGAACCCCGTGGGGGTATTTATAATGTATCGTGGCCATGTAGTTTCTCCATGCGGGAAAAGTTTCTGAATACTTTCCCAGGCACATTGTCCGGAATCGTGTGTCCGTTGCATACTGTAAGTAGGCAACTAATACTTGTAACTAGAACAATATCACAAGGGAAGACATGTCTCTCAAGGAACATTATAATTCAAGAGTCGTACGAAGCTTTTTGAAACATGTTGACATTCTTAGAACGCTGAGTCACATACCACGACATGAAAGATATTTCGTGTTGACTATCAAGTAAATAATTAATACTGTACCTGCTCTATGGTTGACAGGTTCTTGTATGTACCCTTGTCCGTTCAGTAAACTGACTATACTCGTAAATTAAAGATTATAGTTTTCGCGTAAATACTTTTTTCACGAGGAACATATTGTAGAATTGTGACACTCGTAGAAAATGCGTTAATATTTTTCAAGAGCTACAGAATTCATGTGATTGTTGCTCGTTTCACTCGCAGCAAAATTAATACTGTACCTCCTCTATGGTTGACGGGTTCTTGTATGTACCCCCTCTATGGTTGACGGGTTCTTGTATGTACCCTTGTCAGTTCAGAAAAAATAATTTTCGATTTAGCTGAAGTTTTCATGACAAAACAACGAAATGCGTTCGTACTTTCTGCGGGAAATAAAGCGAATCTTATTGGGTGCCTACATCTGCCCCGCGATTGGTCACTTGAGTTGCCGCCATTATCCATTGGTGCCAACATAACCATTGGAGCCCGGCGAGAAGCTTCGTACAATTTAACCAATATTTTTCTGTTTTCTATGAATACGCGATGCGTTTATATGATTAGTCGTAACCCAATACCACAGAGCAAGCACGACCACAACGCAAATTTGTTTATTAAGAAAAACAAATTAAGAACAACATTCTCATTGTCTGTCTGCCCTTCACTAATGATAGGCCGTTTTTACGTCCCATCGCGCCGTTATCAACTTATAGCCGCCAAACAAAAACTCTTAGAAAACATCAGGGCTAGCGTGCAAGCGAGATTTTTGACACCGTAACAAAACAGTTTTTGTCACTGTCACGTAATCAAATCGGAATGCGCTCACGATAAATGAAAGTCACTGAACATGTTTGCAAATACAAGCGTCATTTGTCGATATGGATTTGGAAGAAACGGTCATAAATTCATAAGACTTCAAATATAGTAAAAAATAAAAAATAAAACGCTCTACATCCTCTTATAGGAAAAGTATCCGTTTATTAGCCTGTCACTGCAATGATTCACAGTCTTCGACAAAACATAACCTTTTCTTTTCAATATTTTCAAATGAGTATTGACAGTTGTCGATGGGAGCTGACTATTTTCAGTGAATTAATGGTATTGTGGTGCTCAGTTGCGACTCCTATACTAGAAATACGCATAAATTGTTTGTTTCAGTACCGTATTGTTTACTTCACTCACTAATTTATCAGCAACAGATTCTTGATAGAAATTTAAATTGTTTGCAATTTCCTGAGATTAATTATTTTATCCATCCTTTGATATCACATAATTTTTATGAGTTGCCTTCTTTCCTTTATGAACCTGTACAGCTTTCCATGTGGACTTCCATTGGACGAGAGAGAGAGAGAGAGAGAGAGAAAGAGAGAGAGAGAGGGTGGTTCATTGATAATGACCGGGCCAAATATATCACGAAATAAACATCAAACGAAAAAAACTACAAAGAATAAAACCTTTCTAGCTTGAAGGGGGAAAACAGATGGCGCTATGGTTGGCCCGCTAGATGGCGCTACCATAGGTCCAACGGATATCAACTACATTTTTTCAAATAGGTACTCCCATTTTTATTACATATTCGTCTAGTTCGTAAATAAATATGAACGTTTTATTTGGAACACTTTTTCCGCTTTGTGATAGATGGCGCTGTAATAGTCACAAACGTATAAGTACGTGGCATCGCGTTAACATTTCGCCAGTGCGAACGGTATTCACTTTGTGATACATTACTCGTTACATTGACCGTTTACGGCCTGCAACAAATGATGATGCCCAAGTAAGTGTTTTAGCTGCAGTTGTGGATAATCCGCTTATTAGTGGCAGACAAATTGATAGAGAATGTCAAAAACGTCGGTAATGAGAATTCTGCATAAACATAAATTTCACACCTACCTTATTTCTATGCACCAGGATTTGCGTGGCGAAGACTTTGAACGTTTTGCCACTGGGCACAAAATAAATTATGGGACGATAACAGATTTTTCACGCGTTCTGTTTGGTGACGAAGCGTCATTCACGAACAGCGGTGACGTAAACCGGCATAATATGCACTAGTGAGCAACAAAAAATACACGATGGCTGCGACAAGTGGAACACAGCGACCTTTTCCGGTTAATGTATGGTGCGGCATTATGGGAGAAAGGATAACTGGCCCCTATTTTATAGATGGTAATCTAAATGGTGCAATGTATGCTGATTTTTTACATAATGTTCTACCGATTTTACTACAATTTATTTCAGTGCATGACAGAATGGCGATGTACTTTCAACATGATGGATGTCCGGCACATGGCTCGCATGCAGTTGAAGCGGTCTTAAGAGGAATATTTAATGACAGGTGGATGGGTTGTAGAAGCACCATAACAAGGCCCGCAAGTTCACTGCACCTTACATCCCCGGATTTCGTTCCATAGGGAAAATTGAAGGATGTTTGCTATCGTGATTCACCGACAACGTTTGAATATTAGATTAGATTAAATGTACTTTTCGTTCCAGTAGATCCGAATTGAGGAAATACTCTTGGCTGTAGAACATCTCAGAACAAAATATACAATATATAATTACAAAAGAGAGCATATGTGTTAATGTACCTTCCACAGATTCCAAATGTAATTTGCCCTTGTGGATGTGGAATTGGTCAGGAGAAACAATTATCTTAAGAATATTTACATTTTATAGGACATAAAACTTATTACTACATTGCCTATTGCAATTCTTAGCACACACACACACACACACACACACACACGCACACAACACTGATTTACAATGATCATATTACTGTACAAAACTTGTACTGAAGTCAAACTGAACACAGTATTCATATTTGTGATATTATGTACAATAACTTACATCAATAACTTCTGGTAAGAAATTCATCAATGGAGTAGGAGGAGTTAGCCACCAAAAAATCCTTTAGACTCTTTTCAAACTGGCAGCGTCAGCGCATTGTAAATGCATGTGGCGACATTACTGAAGGCGAACTACTCACTGTTGAGAGGAATTTAGTTACGCGTGTTGTCAAATGCATTGAAGTTGAACGTTATCATTTTGAGCATTTATTGAAGTTATGTGGTAATTATATGTAATCACGCAGTAACACCATGCGTTCTCATAATGTATATAATTTCACAAAAGTACATGTATCACACTGGAACAACCGAAATAAAGTTCAAACGTACCTACGTTCTGTTTTTTAATATTAGAAACCTACCTGTTACCCACTGTTCGTCTAAAATTATGAACAATATGTGAATATTACAGCGCCATCTATCACAAAGCGAAGGAAGTATTCCAAATAAAATTTTCATATTTATCTACGTACTAGACTGACGTATAATAAAAATGGGGGTACCTATTTTAAAAAATGCAGTTGTTATCCGTTTGACGTATGGCAGCGCCATCTAGCGGGCCAACCATAGCGCCGTCTGTTTCCCCCCTTCAAGCTAGAAAAGTTTTGTTCTTTGTAGTTTTTTCGTTTGATGCTAAATTTCGTGAGGTATTTGGCCCGGTCACTATCAATGGACCACCCTGTATATATATTTTTAGTAAGGTTGAGATTCTGTAATGCTGTTTTAGCAAACACAATAGTTTCCGCTTCTTTTTGCATGAGACCCTAATGGCTGTGTAGCCTAACCCAAGTTAATGAATCAGTATGTCCTGGAAATTAAATGCTTTTTGTGGAAGCTGTGTTAATGTTACACGAAAACATTCAAGAAATTTCCATCGTTTGATACACTTTTGTCAAATATTGTTCACTGATTAGCTATTGGATGTGTTTGATATTGTTCTGAGTAACTCCTTTCATAGGTAAATGTCCTGCACCACGTAGAAATGACAATTACAAGAATGGTGAAAATTGGTTACCGTAACCAGTATTAAAGTATATTTCAGCTTCATCAATAATAATACTACTATTAATGTCACCGCCACAGTCGTGTTATGCTAAAACGTTGATGCCATGTTTGAATGTGTCTGTGTTGACAATCAGCAAGAAAATGTGGAGCGGAGAATGCATGGAGACTGTCAATTTTGTCACCCGTGTGGGCGTAGCTATCAAAATCTAGCGACGCAGTCACAGTTTTGCCACGCGCTTGTCCACGGGTCGGCAGACAAAAAAGTCACCGGGTTGTCACGTCGCAAAGTACGCTCACCTCCATATGTACCCATAGACTAGAGAACAGTGACAAAAGTGACGGTGACAAAAGTCACCCGTGCGCGCTAGCATTTATATCGTTAGACACCTTTACCCCTAGGCTTAAGGAGGTTAACTCGATCACTCAAAACTTTGGCCCATTTCTAAGATATCACACTCACGGGCGTTACTAGCGAAGTGTTGCATATCTGCGTAGTAAGTTGACGTAAACAGGTCGCTACTGAAATGTTTACAAATTGCACGTGGTACGGAATACTGTAGAAAATAAACCTTCAAAGTGAGTAACAGCTGTCTTGCTTACCTCTGACAAGCTTCCATTTTTCGTTGTTTATCCAGTAACCCAAAGAGAAGGTACCCACGATGACCACACAGTTCCCTAACATTTTGAACGCTTGTTTTGTTTATCCACGGCAACGATTTCAGCGATATACAACTTCATTGTTGTTCAAAGATTAAAGGCAATACAAACGGTTTCCTTAGTGTGAAATAGGAGAAGATAAAGATTTGGTGCGTTATGGGTATGTTTAACATTGCTATTTAGCAAATTTAGTGCTGGAAAAAAAGATTATAAGCTACGAACTGTTCAGTAATCAACTAAAATTCATAGAGGTAGCGCAAACAAGGAAGAAAATGCAGGAAATAGCACAAGCATATTATTTATGTCAATAATTTACTTGTATATTTTAAATTAATCATAGACGGTTTACTTCTTTCCGTAATTTTATTGTACTTCGTACTCGGTCATATATCTCGGTTAATGAATTCACCTGAATCTAACGATAGCGTATCTCTAACGCAAGTGATTCGAAGTTTCGAAAACACGCACTATTTACCTAAAGGTAAAAATATTATTTTCACCTCTTGATAAAAAGTATTTTTTTTAATTATAAGCGTTACTGCTTATAATACAGAGTAGACGTATCTGCGGTGTGAGTGTTCAGATACGGAGTACTGAATTTTGGTAGTGGGCTCACATTACCATCAAAGTACTCGTTTGAAATGGTGTAAGGTTTGACCGTGCCTCTTGCAAATTTTATACGTCATTAGAACACAAGTAGAATGAGACCAAGGAAAAAAAACTATCACATATTTTTCAGCTCGATTCTTAGGTACCTTAACAATCTGTGTTCGACATCTTGAGTGAAGTTGGCCTAAAATTTTCAAGAATGACTTCTCATTTGTTTCCAAGAAAAGTCACAATTTCAGTGGGATAAGAATAGAAGTCCAACGGTCATTTTAGGTTTGCTACCTTTGAGCGGGTCTCATTGGAATATATAATTTTCAGGAGGCATTGTACGATAGAAATTTTAGTTTCATTGTGGATTCGCTGATAATGATTAGATGTAAAACAATTTATACCAAAATTAAAAATGTAAAAATTGCGACCCCAAAATATATCAAAGTGAGATAAGTCACAATCACTACGTTTACATGCAATACATCTTCCGGAAGACGAAAACCGATTTTCGTAAACAGTGTTTCACTGTCGTCTTTACTTGTCACAGCCTGAATCGGATTTTCTAGCCCATTTAATATGGCGGCTGGAACAGCCGATTCAGTTTCTGATTCAGTCAGCACAATCGCTATTTTTCTTTACTCAAATACACAGAATGATTCTCATTCTAACATTTCTACTTTTATTTCACGGTAGAAAATATCATTCTGTCCGTACAGTATGTGCCGGAAAGTCGTAGCAAGAAAACACAGTCTGACAAGCCAACAACGCTTCACAAACGTTTACGTTTACATGGGAAGGAAAATCGATTGTGGAACTGGAAAACCGCTCTACAGAAGTGGATTTCCAAAATCGATTTTGGTGTGTTTACATGGCCAACAAAAAGCGGATTTGGGAAATCGGTTAACTTAATCGGATTTTGGGAGCCCATGTGAACGGGATGAATGTGTGGTGTCTTTCATGACTCCTGATGAGCTAAAGGGAAACGTAGAATTATTAATAATGAAATATGTCACTTACCACCTTCAGAAATATTTTAGGAACGCAATTCTTTCGTTTTTTACTTTGTAGTAAAAACTCTTTGATACTCATTTATTCTCAGCAGTGATTCTCAGCGAAACCACAATGAAACTAAAACGTTTATTGTGCAGTATTATCTGTGATAATTCCCCATTTCACAAGTCCAAGAAATACAGTTTCCTACTGTGACTGGTTAGAATATGCGTAACGGTTTGTATATCTGTATGATCCGAAGAAAATGGTTGAAAATGTCATTCACCTACTTTATCTTCAATTGAATATATTGTTGAAAATGTAACAGCGTATATATTCAACGAAATGTATCTGTTCTTATAAGTGTACTAGCTGTAAACCCGGCGTTGCCCGGGTGTTTATTTATCCTACACTATCGTATTTCACATCCCCTACCTCCATCTCTCTGCATCCTCCTCTTTTTCTCCCATTTCTCTGTTCGTTTCTGATGTGTCCTCGTCGCCTTTTGTGGTTTCTCATCCCGGTCTGGTCGTCAGTAAAGGTACTGGTTCAGTAATTGAAGTCACTGTAACAACTTTTCAGATTAATAATACAAGTTTTATTGACTGAAAGTTCTAATACTCAACTGTAGAACATAACTGTTTCTTCTCTCTTCTTGCTTCTCGCGGCGTCGTCCATATGATGCTAGCTGCGGTCTGACCTAGTTACTGCTTAGTTCGTAGCCGCGTTCTGACTTAGTGCTGTCCTATTTCTGACTTCGTGGCTACCTCGTAACTGCCTGAGACCTGAATAGTAACTGCCGAGTGCTCACTGGTAACTGTCGTGTTCCTGAATAATAACTGACCGGCCTAGATATAGCCGCTTGTAGAGGGCGCGCATCTTCGGTTACTCCCTCCGCCTGCTTGCTATTGGCTTTCGGTCGATCGCTGCCTTCTCCACAATCGATCTCTTACGTCTGGTGTGTGGCGCTGACTTTCGACACAACAGTTTCCACCTTTCCCTCTCTCGGCAAAGTTTTCTGCAAGCTACCCTCTCTCATGTACCATACAACCATTTATGTAACCTGTGATCTTCCTCTTGATTTAAAGGCCATGTGTGCAAAAATTCATAAAGATTGGAGGAAAACTATGCATTTTGTAAAATTCCGTGAGTTAAGTACCCTCCACCAAGCACCGAACGAAATTTTATACAGTGATATTACTCTTGTTTTTAATGTCAAAAGTGCAAAATTTCATCAATATTGAACAAAACTATAGATTTATATGCAGTAGAAACAAAGGATCACATTAAAAACGCACTTTATTCTCAAATTTTCCATTTCTATTTCCTACAACCCTTGTTCTGAGAATAATGGAAGAAAAAGGATTTGTGAAATCGGTCGGACCGTTCTCAAGTTATGGCGCGGCCAAGGTATTTAGGGATCCATTTTTATGTTGCAAAGTACTGTCTCCATGCACCGTATGAAACTTAAGTTAGGCGGTTACTTCCTCTTGTTTTGAAAGTCAAGCGTGCGAAATTTCGTGAAGATCGGATCGAAACTGTAGATTTCGTGTGTCTGTAGGAGAAGTATCTTCCGCCATGCACCTATCACAAAATACTTTCTTAGCTGACGTTTTCTACCTATAAACTACATTCCTGCCAAATTTCAGCTTCATAAGTGAGGTAATTTTCGAGATTTTTTTTTTTTTTTTTTTTTTTTTTTTTTTTTTTTTTTTTTTTTTTTGAACAAGGTATATGAAGTCCCATCGTCATCTGGCGACTTACACTTCCTGGGATTACAGAGGTAGCGATAACTTTATTTACAATAAACTTTGGGTGTTGTCTTCTAAGGACCAGTATGTCGGTCCGTAAGGTACCCCACTTGATTTTAGTACGTAGTTCTATTGTCGAGTAATTAAGGTTACAATGTAAATTACGTTACCACATCTTCTTACTAATACGTTTTATTCAGGTAACTAACGATCGTGGCACCTTGTACCTATGCCACGGGCACCGAGCTGTCATTCCTAAGGTTTGCATGTTATGTATTGTTGCCATAAGTTGATCTATTTTATTGTGTATCTTTTTGGTTCTCTTCTTAATTGCCTCCATGATAGTGTCCATATGGTGTTCCTGGTGGATGTCCACGTTCCTCGTGTAACGGCCAGCTCTTAGAATCCATCGTAACGTCTTATTTTGGGTAACTTGCAGTCTTGAGATTAGGGTCGCACTAGCTAGGCCCCAGACTGAGATGCCATATAACATTTTGCATATCTCTGTTGCTTTGTATAGATTGGTATTAATATTCAACTCTGCGATGAGACCTTAGGTCGCAGGTTATCAATATGTTTGTGGAGAAAAAAGTGCTTATCGAGGGTAACAGCCAGTTAAGTGACCACCGCTCCCCATGGGATGTCCTGCCCGTGAAGTCGTAACTTAGTTGGCATCTGTGGTCGTTTCCTGTAGAAATAGATCGCCGTGGTTTTTGCTGCATTCAGTTTTACCTTTTTCAGCCTACGCCATTCAGCAGTTCTGTCTAGTTGTCGTTGGCGCCGTATTATGTTAGCTTGAACAAGCCTTCCGCTGGTTATAAAAGTCGTGTCATCGGCGCATTGTGCAATTTGCACACCTCCCACCGTTGGAATGTCGTTGGCGTATATATTAAACAGTACCGGCGATAACACCGAACCTTGGGGTGGCCCAGCTGCTGCGGGTCTAGTTGATGATGTCTTCCGCTCCACCGTCACCATCATAGTTCTGTCTTGAAAATAACGAGTGAGTGGGTGACTGTCCTTTTCCTTTTATATAGATAGAGATTAAGAAAACAGATTGCTTAATTTTGGATGCAAGAGAATTAAGGGAGACTTGCAGACTTCTTTTCGTTTCATTGTTTTGTGTGGGGAAAGAAAGGGGTCAGTTACAAAACGCTTCATAAACGTCCGAAATTACATGCAAACTTTGTTGCAGGTCCCTAACTACTCCCATTTTCCAACAATTGACGCATAAATCTGGGTCTTCTGACACGGTGGCCTCTCATTATTTATGACGTCATATTTCCTGAGCTATGTGTCCTGCTCTTTTGTTTTTGGACCAGGAACCTTCGTGGGCATGCGCTGAACAGTTCACCAAAGTTTCATTGCAATCGAATGAATCATTTATGAATACATAAAGGACATACGAACATTCATTTCTATATATATATATATATATATATATATATATATATATATATATATATATATATATATATAGACTGACTCTGTATGAGTCTTTGTCTCAATGTTTTTGTACAAATACTAGTACTAAACTAAAACTAGACGCTTCTGATGCTATGAAAAGTAAAGAGTACGTATGAAAAATAATTTTTTCTCATTCGCCAATGTTTCGCTTTATATACGTAACCTCCATAGGCCTCTTCCACTACTGTTATCCAAAATCAAATGTAGGAATGGACACACGATACCTGGGTTTGAACAGGCTTGAGATTTTTCGATCTGCCGCAGCGCTCGATACGATATAGATCGTGGTTCAGAGATGACGTGTAACTTCAGGGCTGCGAGTGCAAGGATACGCGAGAAATCACGAGTAGCTACGAGAATGAGTTGTGTCTACAGCATTTAAAACTTGCTGTGTCCTGAAATAGCATTAAATCATACGACAATAAAAGTGCTGATGAGCTGGAACGAATCCATCTATATTACAACAGAACTGAAAAATCGCTATGCCTGTTGTTAATCAATCAAAAGTCTGATGTCCCAAACTGCCGAACGAATTTCCATGGGGTTCTCACAAGTAACTTGCCCGTAGGTTGAGCCAAAATACTGGGGATATTACATCAAAATCTGGTGACTGAAGCAAAAAATATTTTTATTTCTTATTTTATTTTTATTTATTTATTTTTTTAACTTAACGTTGGTGTCCGTCTCTTTGTTTCATCACGCTAATCTGCATTACTAGTGAATTTTCAGGGGACTTTCACAGGTAAAGTGACATCAAGGCTTTGTTTCATGGCAATTGGACTGGGAGAAAAAAATACCTCAGTTTAAAATTTTATCCTTAATCGTCGTATCGTGTCGTGTCTATCTAAACACGCTAATCTCCGATACTACTAGACGAATTTGCATAGGTTTTTCACAGATAACTGACAACTGTAACATAGGTGTGATTAACACATACGCTTTATTTCATGAATGGATCAGGTAAAGAAAAGGTACAGTAATTAAAAGTTTTAGGTGACTGTTTCACTTATATAGTAGTACAGCTCAGTACCCAAAAAAACTGTTGATGGTGCTGTTCCGTTCATTTTGTAGTACATAAAAGAAACAATGTTCAAATGTTGGTAAGTCTAAGGGACTTAACTACATTAGTCATCAGTCCCTGAGCTAACAAACTACTTACACTAATTTAAAGTAACTTATGCTAAGGATAACACAAACACCCATGCCCGAGGGAGGACTCAAACCCTCAACGGCGAACGTACGCGCCCACCGCAGCTAGGCGCCTTACTGCGCACGGCTATTCTGTCGCCGCAAGAAATAATGCATGATCATCATATAAATACGCTAACACGAAAATTGTGGTACAGATTACTAATTTATTCGTACAAGAAGGCCAATGAAAGTTGCATAAATTCGAAAAATTGTTTATCGTAGAATTCACGAATATAAATATTATGTGTGCATTTAGCCATTAAAAGTGATAAAAGGAAGTAGAAATTTTCCTATCTACAGCTTGGATCAAGTTCTACATTCTCGAACAATCAGCTCACTGATTGGCTATTACCTCGACCAAAGACGGTTTAATGCAGCGAATCTGCAGTATTAAAATAACGTATTAAAATAAGTGAATATCGGAACGTGGAGTGCTCGCAACTAACTTTCTTGTGCCGTTCAAATGCTTCATTTTCGCAGTGATTAAGAGTGGTTAAAGGAAATGGATGTTTTCATATGAATGCCGTTATAAAGCATGAATCGCCGGGAGAGGCATCTAGCGGTGCTCGGGTGGAAATACGAAGTCGAGAATGCCGATATACCTGATGATGCGCCGGGAGAGGCATGTAGCGGTGCACGGGTGGAACTATGAAGTCGACATGTTGTCAGTTCTGGAATTCTGAATATCGTAGTATCGAAATAACATTATTTCTTGGCTTTGTATAAATATACGAACACTGAAATTGTAGTTCTATTTCAAATATTAGGCTAATGAAAGTTATATAATTAGAAAATGGCATGAGAAGTAGATACTTCCGTTTTTATATGTTGTTATTGTGTCAGGCATTTTCTTTAACACGTAAAAGATACCGGTTCATACCTCCCAGAGCCGGTTAAATTTTACCAAATATCCCAGCGGCCTCCTATGATAATGTTGGCTACAGATGCTGAATAGCGAGAATCCTGCGAGTCTTCATTTTAGCCAATCGCTTGACTACGCTGATGTTTTCTCATGGAATTTCGCTTTACGAGGGCAATTATTTTTACTGAGCGGACGAGGGTACATACAAGAACTTGTCAACCATAAAGCAGGAACAGCATTATTTTTTTACTTCATGGTCTGTACGATACACTGATCGAGTCATTCTACGTGGTTCGAACAAATGGGCAAAGATTTTCTATCGTGTTGTTGATGTTGCCAACATAATCATGCGAGGCCGCCGACATGATACGTAAAATTTTACCCCCAGTGACCATTGTAAACACAATTGGTCGATTTTCGACCATAGCCAATACTAGTACTCTTAGGTAGGTCACAATCAGAGACATTACTATTATTCTGAAAAAAAAAATTAACAATAATCATATTTAATTTTTTTTAAATATTTTATATGACTAGTTTGGAAGCTCTGAGTCGTCATTCTCAAATGTATAAATGATGAATTAAATATTAGACTGTCACGAAATCGGATTATTGCTATGAATATTGGCTAATATAATCCTTCTAACTTACTATGAAGAACACAGCTGAACAGGAAAGGGAAGCTAAAGCAGCTTAAAGGATCAACCGGACCCTAAACTTGTTGCCAGATTCAACGGTGTACAATACCAGACAATTTTTCCGAATCAGTCAGTTCACATCAAAAATTGTCTGACAACGTAAACCTTCGAATCCAGCCGCAAGTTTGTGTTGACTAGCCATTGCTAGCCGATAAGCACTACTGCACGAAATAACCGTATGTTCAGTGCTGCACGTACGACGGCTGTATCCATTAGGACGGTGCGGTGCAGTGTGGCGTTAGTGGACTGTGGCGGCAGACAACCGACTGGAGTGCTTTTGCTAACAGCACGACATCGCCCGTAGCATCACACCAGGACTCATCGCCATATTTGTTGGGACTCAGACGACTGGTAAACGTGGCTTTGTCATACGAGCCCTGATTTAGAATGATGAGAGCTCATGGCAGGGTTGAAGTGTGGCACTGTGCAAGCTGGTGGCTAAAATGGCGTGAACTGTCTCCAAATGGAATGGCAATCATTGACTAGACATTGTTATATTCAGTTACTTGGAGACCGCTTCAGCCACTCATGCACTTCATGTTTGTAAACATCTGCAACTACATGGATACTCTGCAAGTCACTTTGAAGTACGTGGCAGAGGGTTCATCGAACCTCTTTTATGATATTCCTATATAGTTCCATTCTCTAATAGCTCGGGGGAAAAAGGAACATCTAAATCTTTCTGTTTTCGTTCAAATTTCTCTTCTTTTATTATGATGATCATGTCTCACTATGTAAGTGGGTGCTAAAATATATGTTCGCATTCTGAAGAGAAAGGTCGTGAAAGGAATTTCGCAAACAGAAATCCCTGCAACAAATAACGCCTTTCTTTTAATGATTTCCACCCCAACTCGTGCATCATTTCCGTGACACTCTCTCCCCTATTTGCGATAATACAAAAAGAGCTGCCCATCTCTGTACTTTCCTCTAAATCTTCCATCAGTCCCACCTGGTGCGGATACCACAATGCGGAGCAACACTCCAAAATAGGACGCACAAGTGTAATGTAGGCAGTTTCTTTAGTAGAACTGTTGCATCTTCTAAAGAATTCTGCCAATAAAACGAAGTCTTTGGTTCGCCTTCTCTACGATATTTTCTATGTGCTTATTTTCCAACTGAAATTGTTCGTAATTGTTATTCCTAGGTATTTAGTTGAATTGATGGCCTGTATATTTGACTGATTTATCACGTAAATGAAGTGATATATTCATATGGATGACGACACACTTCTTATTATTAAGGATCAATTATTAAGGATCAAGGATCTGCACTATTCAGATATCTATCTAAATAACTTTTCAGTAGCTTTTGATCTTCTGGTGACTTTACTAACCGATAAATGACAGCATCATTCGCGAAGTCTAAGTGAGCTAAGCAGATTGTCTCCTAAATCGTTTATAAAAATAAGGAAGAGTAGGGGTCCTATAAAGCTTTCCTGGGGAACGCCAGATATCACTTCTGTTCTACTCGATGACTTCCCGTCAATTATAACGAACCGTGTCCCTTCTGACAGGAAATGACGAATCCAATCGCACAACTGTGGCGATATTCCATAAGCATGCAATTCAATTAGAAGACGCTTGTGAGGTACACTGTCAAAAGCCTTCCGGAAATCTAGAAATATGGCATGTATTTGGCATCCCTTATCGATAACACTCATCACATCATATAAGTAAAGAGCTAGCTGTGTTTCACAAGAACGATACTTTCTTAATACGTCTTGACTATGGGACAATAGGTCGTTCTCTTCGAAGTAGTTCATAATATTTGTGGAAAGTATATGTTCTAAAATCCTACTACAAACCGACGTCAGTGATATAGGTCTGAAATTTTGCAGATCACTCCTATTGCCTTTCTTGAATATTGCAGAGACTTGTGCAACTTTCCAGTCTTTGGGTGCGGAAAGCTCGCTATGCGAACGGTTGTGTATGATAGGTACGGGGCTATTGCATCAGCATACTCTGAAAGGAACCTAATTGATATGCAGTCGGTACCGGAAGACTTACTTTTGTTAAGTGGTTTAAGTTGTTTTAATACTCCGAGGATATTTTCTTCTAAATTACGCTTGGTGGAAGCTGTTCTTGATAGGAATTCTGGAGTATTTGTTTTGTCTTCTCTAGTGAAGGAATTTCGGAAAGCTATTCAAGCAAATCTGCTTTGGCAGAACTGTCATCAGTAGCATCACCATTTCTATCGTGTAATGAAGGTAGTGATTTTATTTTACCGATTGTATACTTTACACACGATCAGAATTTCTTAGGATTCTCTACGAAATTACGTGACAGGGTTTCGTTGTGGTAACTAAAGAACAACGATACAATTGTTATGGATGTTAATTGCCTGTCTTAGTGGCCCACATCTGTTCAGGTTTGGTTCAGGCGAGTGATTTGGTGCCGCAGATTACCTGACATCAATTACATAGAAAATTTATGATACATAAGTAAATAAAGTCTGCAATAGGCTGCATAGGTCGCAGTATTGATTAAAGTCATGAAATGGTTATAATATGACTTTGTTTGACGCGTTTCGGCCTGGGCCATCATGAGAATCCTGCATACATTGATTGCAAGTACGTCAGTACAGATGTTCTTGTCGTAACATCAAGGAGCATGACTTTAGTCCATACAGCGACCTATGCAGCGTATTGCAGACTTTATTTACTTTTAATCATGGTCGCCTGCCTCCTCCCTGACTTTATGTCAGAACTATGTGTTATGATACATAAGCGCGATGTCAGTTCGTATACTCTCGTTGAGGGAGGCCGCTTGGCTCAGTATTCCAGGAAATGATTTATAACGATTTCTTGGGTCCACACCATGTCGGATTAGTGAACTTCGGCGGGTAGGAGGCGGTCCGCCACGGTATTATGAGGTGTCCAATGCTGAACTCGGGTGGGTGGTGGTGGTGGTGGTTGGGGGGGGGGGGGAATGGACTGTGGATATGTAGCCATGCCCCCAACTCATCTCAATGCTGCAGTCCACAAGAACCTATTTCAATCCCACTCCTTCCACCCCAGGAACAAAATCCTGCCACTGGAGGAATCCCATTACTTCAATTATGACAGGGTGTATCATATCCGGAAGAGTAGCTCCGAGACCGCTTCGCGTTCTGCTATCGCAGTTGCTAACGTAAACGTGGAGTGTCACGACAGCGTGGTATTGGAGAAGGTGCATAATTTCAGATTGTTTTGTTGAGGGTGGGGGGAGGAACTCGGCCATGCGCTTTGAAAGGAATCATCCCTACGTTTGCCCGGAGTGATTCAGGGAAATCACACCATATGCAGAATAACAAGTGACATTTTAATATAGAGAAATAAATTAATAAGATATCAATTCTGTAGGAGGGAAATTACACCTTAGTCAATGACGACACTGAATCGGTACATTTTAGATAAACAATGCCAACAACCGTCCACTTAAAGTGTTTATAATAACGCAAAACACATATCCTACAAACATGATAGAGTTTACATTTAATCCTCAAAGTTCAGATGCAAGATTTCGACGAAGGTTTAAAACAAAGTAGAAAAGAACAAGTGAACACCTCATTATATTTACAACTAGCTGAAAACCCGGCATTGCCCGGGTATTTATTTATTTATTTATTCCTGCCATTTTAAGGGTATATATTTATTTGTATAACGGCTGTATGTTTCTAAAATCTCTTGGGAAAACAATTAGTAGTAAATAAATAATAGATTAAGACTTGGAACGTGATGGGGCGGCTTTCCATGAACGTTACTGTTTACGTGCTCATATCTCATGAACTACGTGTCGGAATGTGATACAATTTAGAAGCTACATTCAACTATATATGTATATACTGTCTGTGAAATTTCCTGTCGCTACAATTTGTAGTTTTCAAACTATAAATTGTAACGTCATACCGAGAGCCGTAGTTTTACTCCATAAACAGGGGAAAAGTAGTTAGCGATAAACATTTTTACTTTCATCATTTTACTGTGGTTGCCAACGATAAAAAGTTTAATAAAGGTTTGAAATTATGTTTAAACTTTGTTGCAAGTCGCTAAGTACTGTCATTCTCATACAGTGTACTTCGAAAGTCTCGCCGCATTATATGACATTTTTTGCGATTTCTATTGGTTATGACGTAATATCTTTTGAACCATGAGCCGTATGTCATGCTTAACCATGCAGCAATTGTTACCTCACGGTAAGGAATGTGTGTACCAAATTTGGTTGAAATCGGTCCAATGGTTTAGGAGGAAATGAGCAGCATTGTCGCAAAATGCAGCAGTTTTTCGCGCATCTCATTGTTTATGACGTTATATTTCGTTAACTATATATCGTATGTGATTCTTACACCGTAGCGTCTATGCTTACATGTACGGCAACCGTCCTCATGGATTGAAGCTTACGTGTACAAAATTTCATAAATATTAGAACAAAACTGTAGATTTGTATGCAACACGTACAAACATACGGACACTCTGCTTTATATATTAGATCTTTTTTTTTTCATTCACGCAGTCAGATACCAAGATCATCTACATCTACATAGATACTCTGCAAATCACATTCAGCTGCCTGGCAGAGGGATCATTAACAACTTTCATAACTTTTCTCTACCATTCCATTCTCTAATAGCGCGCGGGAAGAAAGAACACCTAAATCGTTCCGTTTTCGATCTGATTTCTCATATTTTATTGGGATGGCCATGTCTTCCTAAGTAGGTGGGTGCTAGCAAAATATTTTCACATTCAGAAATAAAAGTCGGTGATTGAAACTTCGCAAACAGATCACGCCGCAATGAATAACGTCTTTCTTTTAATGATTTCCACCCCAATTCGTGCAACATTTCCGTGACGCCCCCCCCCCCCGTAACGTGATAAAACAAAACGAGCTGCCCTTCTCTAAACATTCTCAATGTCTTCCGTCAGTCCCACCTGGTGAGGATCCCACAAGGGGCAACAGAACTCCAGGAGAGGACGCACAAGTGTGATGTAGGCCAGTCTCTTTGGTGGAGCTGGTGCATCTTCGAAGCGTTCTGCCGATGAAACGTAACCTTTGGTTCGCCTTCCCCACAATATTTTCTATGTGTTCTCTCCAGTCAAAGTTGTTCGTAATTGTAACTCCTAGGTATTTGATAGAATCTACGACCTTAAGGTTTGACTGATTTATCGCGTAATTAAAGTTCAGCGGATTTCTTTTAGTGGCCATGTGTATTACTTCACACTTTTCTTTATTTAGTGTCAATTGCCAATTTTCGCACCATGCAGAAATTTTGTCTAAATCGCTTTGCAGTTGCTTTTGATCCTCTGTTGACTTCACTAAACGATAAACAACAGCATCATCCGCGAACAGTCTAAGGGAGCTATTCAGATTGTCTCCTAAATCGTTTATAAACACGAGGAAGATTAGGGGACCTATAACGCTTCCCTGTGGAACGCCAGATATCACTTCTGTTTTACTCGATGACTTATCGTCTATTACAACGAACTGTGTCCTTTCTCATAGGAAATCGTGAATCCAATCGCACAATTGGGGAGATATTCCATAAGCACGCAATTTCATAAGAAGCCGCTTGTGGGGTACAGTGTCAAAAGCCTTCCTGAAATCCAGAAATACGGAATCGAGATCCCTTGTCGATGGCACTTAACACTTCATGTGGATAAAGGGCAACCTGTGTTTCGCAAGAGTGATACTTTCTGAATCCGTGGTGACTACTGGTTAATAGGTCGTTCTCTTCCAGGTAGTTCATAATATTCGAACAAAGTATATGTTTCAAAATCCTACTGTGAATCGACGTCAATACTGGAACAAAAAAGAAAAATGAATTTATGAGTAGATCAATTTTTAAATCTTTTGCCAAGTATACATAAAGCTGATGCGGGAAATTGATTGCAAATTTCATGATTAAAATAAATAAATAAAATAAATAAATAAATTATAATAAAAAAATCGAAATCCGCCATCTACACTTTGAGGGCAAATATATCTAATAACTATCAGATATGTAGAATATGTTTTTTTTGCTCTATTATATGTTATGATGCGCTTAATATGTCGACTGAATATGTAATGATAGGCTGACGTTATTGAATTGCGTATAATTTCCCTCCTCTGGTATTAATATCTTAATAGTTGTCTATAAGAATTTCTATTGAGATATCCCGTGTCTAACGACCATGATGTCAAGAAGACGTTAAACTCTAATCTTCCTCCTTTCCTTATTAAAATTCCTCTCGTGGAAAAATGCAGCGTTATTTTAAGAACGAGTATTACTCTAGGCATTGTTTAGTGCGTTTTCGAGCGTTCTGAGACAACGTTGTCTCTCGTTAGTGACTTCCAAGAAACTTGCAGCATAAATTTCAAAGTTTATCACTTGCGTAATTAAAACGAATATTTAACAAAGTAGCTCATTTATCGGGTAATCTAACGTTTGATACTCGTCAGATGGTTTCTTAAGTAGTCGGGGATCTACATCTATAACTGCGTCCATACTGCACAAGCGACCCCGCGGTGTGTGGCGGAGGGTATTTTGTATACCATTGTCACCTATTTCAGTGGTGAATGGTTCGCGAAGAAAACGATTGCCGGATGCCTTCGTGTGAGCTCCCATCTCTCTAAATTAATCCTCGTGGTCAGTTTGCGAGATACACGTATGAGGAAGCAATGTATTGGCTGACTTCTCGAGTAACGCGTGGTCTCCGAACGTTCACAGAAGCCCCATACACCGATATAGAACGTCTCTCTTGCGGTGTCTGTTACCTAGAGCGTACAACTCTCCCGTATTATACGGGTTCTCCCGTATGTTAGCACTTATTTTTTAATTCTCCTGTCTCCATTATTCTCTGGCTGTTTCTCCCGTATATTTCGTCAGTGATCACTGTTATACCTGAAACCCGTGAAGTAATATCTATACTTGAAATTCTCTCAGGGAAATATCCAAAATAACTTTTCTTATAGCACGATACTATTCCCGATTACTATTGGTGCTTCTACGGCATTTGGAATGCATAGGCCTGTGAGGAAATGCTCGTTGTTTTCTTGGTCGTTACTGGCAACGCAAGGATGCGATCGCGTCGTACCTACCAGCAGTTAACGTTTATATACCATAACAACACGCGGAAGAAATGACTCACGAAAGCGGATGACAGAAATTAAACAGAAGCGTATCTTTAGTTATTTCTCAGTTGACTCACACAACATTTCTCAAACCTTCGGAAAGAAAAAGTACTAATCGTTCGCTTGTCAGCTATCGAACTCAGAAAAAAAGTTAGCACCAAATATTTAGATTTGGGCAATTTTCTTTGTTTTCGCGTGAAGTGTTCGCGTGTATTTTCATTTGGTTTAAAATGAATCGGTTTTCATATTGTGCTCTTACAATGAAAATGAAGATTAAACACAGTTCTTTGTACCACTGAAAAATTATTGAACAGCTTCAATATATCTGTAGAAAAATGCGTTGGAGCTGATTTTATAAACTTCTAACATTGTTTAAATAGTTGTATAACAAAAAAATGATAAGTTAAACGCAAGTTCAATAGCCTTTGGCACACTGTTTTTGAATTTTCTGCACAAATGAGTCTTATTAATGCCATTGCTCTCTTGACATCCAGGTTGTAGAATTACCCCAAAATACGATAAATGAGTAAAAATAAGCAAAGTATGCTTGATTTTTGTAATGTTTACATCTCCATTGCTATCCTTCCGAAGATATATGTATAGTTATGCTGATGAAATTTACTGTAACTAAATCTCCCTTATTCTCCCTTAAACCTGTGATCAAAAGTTGGTCGCCCTACTGCTACCTGAATCTTCTCTGTGACATTTTCGCGCTTACGAAGCGTGCTGCTCTCCGCTGTATCTTCTCTAAGTTTTCTCTCAACCCTACCTGGTACGGATCCCACACTGATGAGCAATGATCAACCGTTGGCTAAACGAGACTTTTGTCACCCACTTCCTTTGCTGACGGTCAACACTTCCTGAGGATTCTTCCAATAAATCTCAGTCTGGCAACTGCCTTACCACGATTAATTTTATACGTTCGTTCCATTTCAAATCGCTCCTTATGCCTACACAGAGGTTTTATGGAAGCAACTTCTTCCACTGTTTGTCTTGCTACTGGCTAATTATGAAATAAAGAATCTCTCCATGTAAACACAGCACTTTACATTTGTCTGTGTTGAGGTTGAACTGCCATTCCCTGCGTCGATACACTGTAGATTATTATGCATTTCGCTTTTTTTTTCTTTTTTTTTTTTTCAATGTTGTGACTTCTCGATAGAGTACAGCAGTGTTTTTCAACATATCCGTCGAGAGCCCCTGGGGGGTCGAGAAGACTTGGTCGGGGGGTCACCGTCACAGGACCAAGTACAGTTGTTGCACCTTACCCTAGGACTCCGTCTGCTAAAAATTGCCCTAGTACTTTATCTGGGGTCATAAATGACCCCCAAACGATATATAATTGACTGTGTGTACTAATCATTCAGATAACAACTTAACTATGGTTTAATACTATTTGTTTACATTTTATTTATTATTTAGACACATTTACAGCCTTTTTAACAGGTAGTCGGGCCTGGAGGTCTTGGTGTAACGTGCTCGACTAGAAACCGAATGGTCATGGGTTCGAAACCCGGTCGGACCTTAGACTTTTCAGTCTGCACTTTAACCCTTCCTTCACCTCTTAACGATGTGAGAAATCGCCAGAAACGTCACGTGGTTCGGATTCCGCGTTAAACTGTAGGTCCCCTTTCACCGGTTGGGTAACTAGGGTAGGCAAGGGACACACAAGTCGCCTAAGTGGCGTCCAATTTGAAAGACTTGCACCAGTACAATGAGCCACACGAAATTATTATTATTATATTTAACAGGTATAGACATAGTAGAATCAAATTAAGTGTGACAGAGTAATTACATATCACAACTTACAATGCTTTGTTTCACTCATAAATTTTTCACAATGGCTTTAAATTTACAGAAAATGTGATGAACAACTCAACAGGAAACATATTTCAAAAACTATAACTGGAAACTATACCATAGCCGTCTGCACAAATTTTACACGTACTAAATATTTCAGAATGTTCCTTGCAAACAAATTTGTTACACTTTTTGCTGGTTGAACTGTATTCTGTGCAAATGGAGCATCTGCCTTGCCTTCTCTTCTGACTGTCAGGTATTTCGTCTGGATATCCATTGTCTGATAGATCATCAAATCCACATTGGTTGATACTACTGATAATTTCCTTGCTTGTGCTGAACTCAGACGACGTTCCACTTGGGCCTTTGGCGGTTCTTTAACCAATTTCATTAGAAAAAGACGTCTCTCTGTTTTCTCAACAGCAACACAAAGACGTCTGTAGCTTAAATGTGGTGAACACAAACGACGTTCCACTTGAGGCTTTCGCGTTTCTTTAGCCAACTTCATTAGAAAAAGAAGTCTCTCTATTTTCCCAACAGCAACACAGAGACGTCTGTAGGTTTGAACGGAGCTAAATCGAGAAGATCATAAAATACTGCTAATGGCCAACGTTTTGTACCCTTTTTCACAGTGTAATAAGAGCTCATTTGATCCAGCATTCAACACCTGATTTTGTTGAATTGTAATACAACACTACTTCTGGTTTACGCTGAAACAACAAACGTACGAGGTTAGCTATCAATGAACTTCCAGTTTGAGTTTAGTTTTGAATAACACCTGAATTCAGTGTTACCAAGTCAAAATACCTAAGAAAGAGACAGATTGTTGATAATCTATAAATCATATCACTGTTAAATACAATCTATCTGGGGCCATAATTGACCCCAACAGCATTTTTTGTTAATTATTGGTATAAATATCGCATCAAGGGCTCTAAAATTTTTTTTGAAAAACTGCAATCCTGTGCGGTAAAAGTAATAAAATTCTAGATTTTTTACAAGAAACGGGAATATTGTTTTATCCATAGTAAAGATGCTTGGGATCACCTGTGTCCTCAGATAGATTCCAAGGGTTAAACAACCAGACCAGTGCTTGGCTGAATACTACGGGTTCGGTAATATAGAAACATGGGCCTAAGTGAATTTTTATTTTATGTTAAAAGTATGTAATTCGTTGTTTAATATTAATTCTGAAATGAATATAACGAAGATTGCTTTATAGTAAATACAACATGTTTACGATATATAAGCTCAATGCCTGAAAACTTTTCATGAACTATTTGATAGGTAAATGAACAAGATGAAATAATTAAATCTAAGAAAATCGGAAAAGAATCTACTTCCTCAAAGAGTCTATAAAGTGGAACCTTCGTTCACGAGCATAATTCGCTACTGACTCATGCCCGAAATACGAAACATTCGGTGTGAAAAATTTACATTTCTGGCGGTAATAAAGTGAAATTAGGAATAATACTATTCTGAAAAAAAAAGCAACGTTTAAGAATTTAAAGAAATCTGTACTAAGACGAAGAAAATTAAATTAGCAGCCTTTGAACTCCAAAATAGATTTTTTAATATTATTTATTTATTTTTTTGGGTTACGCAATAATGACGGGAGTAAGGTTGTCCAGAATATTTATCCTTCGACTAGCTGAAAACCCGGCGTTGCCCGGGTATTTATTTATTTATTCAAGCCATGAGTTAGTACTCATCCTATCCCTTCTCACTCTGTCCATCTCCTTTCCTCTAAAAACTTGTTATATTTATCAGACAATATATAAGAAATAAGGCTGTCTTGCATAATTACAAAATTTCAAGTACAATATCCAAACAAAGAAAGATAGTGATCGAAATACAAATGATACGCAGATTTCCAAAAAATTTATTTCAAATAAACCTTGTCGTGTCGAGCCGTATTCAAGTGATGCTCTTACAACCAAGTGGCAATTGATTTTTAATCAGAGAAAAAATCGCTTTCGGTTTTTCCAGAGTATCCTCTTTTGCGGACAACGTTTCCATATTTTATCACCGTTTAAACCTTCCCTGAACTTGCACAAGACTAAAATTAGCCAAATCGCTTCAGTCGTTCTCGAGTTTTAGCGAGACAACAGCAATTCATTTATATTTATATAAATATGTTGTTGTTGTTGTTGTGGTCATCAGTCCGGAGACTGGTTTGATGCAGCTCTCCACAATACCCTATCCTGAGCAAGCCTCTTCATCTCCACATAAGAGCGACAACCTACATCTGTCTGAATTTGCTTACTGTATCCATCCCTTGGTCTTCCCCTGCGATATTTTCCCCATACAGTTCCCTCCAACGCTAAATTCATAATTCCTTGATGTCTAAGAATGTGTCCTACCAATCTATCGCTTCTTTTAGTCAAGGTATGCCAGAAATTCCTCTTCTCCCCAATTCTGTTCAGTACCTCCTCATTAGTTACGCGATCCACCCACCTAATCTTCAGCATTCTTCTGTAGCACCATATTTCAAAAGCCTCAATCCTCTTCCTGTCCGCACTGTTTATTGTCCATGTCTCACTCCCATACAAGGCAACACTCCATACAAATGCCTTCAGAAAGGACTTCCTTAGGTTTAAATCAATATTCGATGTTAACAAATTTCTCCTTTTCAAGAACGCTTTTCTACCCATTGCCATTCTGCATTTTATATCCTCTGTACTGCGACCATCATTTGTTATTTTACTGCCCAAGTAACAAAACTCTTCTACCTCCTTTATTGCTTCGTTTCCCAATCTAATTCCTTCAGCATCCCCTGATTTTCTTACACTGCACTCCATTACCCTAGTTTTGCTCTTGTTAATGTTCATCTTATATGCACCTTTCAGCACACTGTCCATTCCGTTCAATTGCTCTTCCAGGTCCTTTGCTGTATCTGACAGAATTACTATGTCGTCGGCAAAACGCAATGTTTTTAATTCTTCACCCTGAACTTTAATTCCTTCTCCAAATTTCTCCTTGCTTTCCTTTATAGCTTGCTCAATGTACAAATTGAACAACATTGGGGAAAGGCTACAACCCTGTCTTACTCCCTTTCCAACCACTGCATCCCTTTCATGCCCTTCAACTCTGACAACCGCTGTCTGGTTTTTGTACAAGTTGTAAATAACCTTACGCTCCCTATATTTTACTCCTGCTTGCTTCAGAACTTAAAAGAGTTTATTCCAATCAACATTGTCAAAAGCCTTCTCCAAATCTACAAAAGCTAGAAATGTTGGTTTGCCTTTTCTTAATCTATCTTCTAGGATAAGCCGTAAAGTGAGTATTGCCTCCCGTGTTCCTACATTTCTCCTGAACCCAAACTGATCTTCCCCGAGGTCGGCTTCTACCAGCTTTTCCATCCTTCTGTATATAATTCGCGTTAATATTTTGCAACCATGACTTATTAAACTGATGGTTCTGTAGTTTTCACACCTGTCTGCACCTGCTTTCTCTGGAATGGGGATTATAAAATTTTTCTTAAAATCTGAGGGTATTTCACCTGTGTCATACATCTTACACATCAGGTGAAACAATTTTGTCATGGCTGGATCTCCCAGAGACATCAGTAACTCTGAGGGAATATCATCTACTCCAGGGACCTTGTTTCGACTTAGGTCTTTCAGGGCTCTGTCAAATTCTTCTCTCAGTACAGTGTCTCCTATTTCATCTACATCTACATCGTCTTCCCTTCCTACAATATTGTCTCGAAGTTCATTTCCTTTGTAGAGCCCCTCTATATACTCGTTCCACCTTTCAGCTTTCCCTTCTTTGCTGAGAACTGGTTTTCCATCAGTGTCCTTGATATTCATAGAGCTGTTTTTCTTATCTCCAAATGTTTCTTTTATTTTCCTGTAGGCTGTATCTATTTTTCCCCTATTTATACATTCTTCTACATCCTTGCATTTGCCTTCTAGCCACTCCTGCTTAGCCATTTTGCACTTCCTGTCAATCTCATTTCTTAGTCGTCTGTACTCCATTTTGCCTGTTTCATTTACTGCAATTTTATATTTTCTCCTTTCATCGATTAAATTTAGTATCTCCTGTGATATCCAAGGATTTTTTGTAGGTCTTGCCTTCCTACCTATTTTGTCCTCTGCTACCTTCATTATTTCATCTCTCAATTTTACCCATTCCTCCTCTACTGTTTTATTTTCCCCTGTTTCTGTCAATTGTTGCCTAAAGCTCCCTCTGAAATTCTTAAGAACCTCAGGTTCCTTCAATTTATCCAGGTCCCATCTCCTTGTTTTCCTACCTTTTTGTAGTTTCTTTAGTTTCAGCCTACAATTCATAACCAACAAGTTATGGTCAGAGTCTATATCTGCCCCTGGGTATGTCTTACACTGTTGAACCTGGTTCCGAAATCTATGTCTTACCGTTATAAAATCTATCTGGTATCTTCCGGTGTCTCCTGGTCTCTTCCACGTATACAACCTTCTTTTGTGATTCTTGAACCAGGTGTTTGTTATAACTAAATTATGTTCTGTGCAAAATTCTACCAGGCAGCTTCCTCTTTCATTCCTTTTGCCCAGACCATATTCACCTACTATCCTCCCTTCCCTTCCCTGTCCTACTACCGAATTCCAGTCTCCCATAACAATTAAGTTTTCCTCTCCCTTAATTGTCTGAATAATTTCCTTTAGCTCCTCATATATTTCTTCGATTTCCTCATCATCGGCAGAGCTAGTTGGCATATAAACCTGTACTACTGTTGTCGGTGTTGGCTTCGTATCTATCTTGACAATGATAATACGGTCACTGTGCTGGTCATAGTAGTTTACCCGCATTCCTATTTTCTTATTCATTATCAATCCTACTCCTGTGATACCCCCAATTGATTTTGTGTTTATAATCCTGTACTCACCTGACCAGAAATCCTGTTCATCCTGCCACCGAACTTCACTAATCCCCACTATATCTAACTTCAACCTATCCATTTCCCTTTTTAAATTTTCTAATTTTCCTACTCGGTTAAGGGATCTAACATTCCACGCTCCGACCCGTAGAATGCCAGTATTGTCTTTCCTGATGATCACATCCTCCTGAGTAGTCCCCGCCCGGAGATCCGAATGGGGGACTATTTTACCTCCGGAATATTTTACCCGAGAGGATGCCATCATCATATGTTCATACAGTAGAGCTGCATGTCCTCGGGAAAGGTAACGGCTGTAGTTTCCCCTTGCTTTCAGCCGTTCGCAGTAGCTGTGTGGCAAAGCCCATTAGCTGATGTTACAAGGCCAGCTCAGTCAATCATCCAGACTGTTGCCCCTGTAACTACTGAAAAGGCTGCTGCCCCTCTTCAGGAACCACACGTTTGTCTGGCCTCTCCACAGATACCCCTCCGCTGTGGTTGCACCTACGGTACGGCTATCTGTATCGTTGAGGCACGCAAGCCACCCCACCTCGGCAATGTCTATGGTTCATGGGAGTGGAGATATGTTGTACAATGGTATAATTTTGCTGTTATATATTCATTTGTATAAGTGCTGTAGTCGGTAAAATCCGTTGCGAACAGAGTTAATTGTCAAGAAGTAATAGATTAAAACCTGATACCTGTTGAGCGGTTTTCCATGAACGTTACTGTTACTGTCCTCATATCTTATGAACTACGTGTCGTACTGTGATACAATTTCTAAAGTACATTCATCTGTATGTGTGTATACTCTCTGTAAGACTTCCTGCGACTACAATTTGTAGTGTATAAATTATAAACAGCAACGTCGTACCGAATGGCGTAGTTTTGCTCCATGGACAGAAGTCCTAACGCCGACTGCCGACAGTGGCGCGCAGCCGAGACCTATAAATTTCGTACTTCTTCGTAAGTGCTCGGAAATGTTCGTTAAAGGCGTTGAAATTTATATATTTATTTATTTGATCTTTATTAAAGATTATGAAATACTCAGCACCAACTTCTGTTGCCCCTAGACTGCTACTAAGGCTGTATGCCATCAAAACATTGCTAAATGGCGGAGCGGCCGAGTGCATTGAGGCGCTATGCTACGATGCGCGAGCCCGTTCCCCTTCAAGGGTTTGAATACCCCTTCGGGCATGGATGTTTGTGCGTCTTTAGTATAAACTAGTTCATAAGTATCCAGAATGAAACTTCACTCTGTAGCGGAGTGTGCGCTGATATGAAACTTCCTGGCAGATTAAAATTGTGTGCCGGAACCGGGACTCGAACCTGGGACCAAGTAGTTTGTAAGTTTAGGGACTGATGACACCACAGTTAAGTCCCATAATCGTTACTAACATTTGAACATTGAGCTTTTGTTAACCCACCTCCTTTGTCGAAGCTATATGGTGCGTCTCGGCCTTGGGAACTATAAGGCTTGTTTCACACATTATAATTACAATGCACTTTTTTGTATTCAACTTGTGTGTACCTAAGTGAGCAGAGTCCACGCACGAGCACTGTTCTCATACAGGTGTCAAAAACTTGTAAGTTAATAATATTATGGTAAATAAATAAAATTAATTATTATAGTAACAATATATGCGTAAATAACTGTTGTTTTGACTAATATTTTAACTGTATTTTTCGGACAATAAGGCGGAGCGCCTTAAAAGACTACAAAAAGATGTACCCTTAATTTTGTTATGAAAATTTTAAAATAAAATCTTTTATTTTATTTTATTTTCATTCGCCTTGTAGGGGTGAGTTCATGGTTTCTATGCTCATTCATTTAGTCCATTCTTGTCGCAATGAGACTGCATAACAGAACACTTGCGGTTGGGAATGCAAAAGAAAAAGGGGTGAGGGATAGCGTTCTCCATGTAGGTTATTAACCTCCTAGCCTCCTACAGGGGTATAAAATATATATCGCAACTCTTGTGGTGCTAATAATACGGTATTAAAGTGAAAAAATAATATAGAACTTACCAATTGTGTTTCTTTCATCTATGCTCTTCTCATTGAAATCAGGCACAAACTTCGTTATAATTTCTTGCCACGCATTCATTTTCATCACTTTGTTACTGTAGTCATCGCTTTTCATATCAAATGTTCAAATGTTAGTTAAGCTTAAGGGACTTAACTGCGTGGTCATCAGTCCCTATACTTACAAACTACTTATCAACTACCTTATACTAAAGGCGGCACAAACATCCATGCCCAAGGGGGGATTCGAACCCCCGACAGGGAACGTCCTCGCGCATCGGAGCATAGCGACTCAATGTGCTTGGCCACTCCGCCGCGGCGCTTTTCATATCCCAAATAACAGTACGACTTTCGATTTCACTTATATAATCTTCTGTGTTAATGAAATCCAAACTCATGGCTGCACTGTGTAGTGAATCACTGGGCTCGGCAATGGTTTCCTTTCTGTTGGATACTCTGCACTGCTGTGTCTGTGATCGGTGTCCCAGTTTGAACACTCCAATACAAGCTAATGCATGTCCGGCGGTGACCGCAGCGAACACAGTGTCCTCCGTCACATGTGGCGAGAGTGAGTCACTGCTGGGTCACCGTGACTCGGTGTGAATGCTCCAATTCAAACAAATGTATCTCAGTCAGTGACCGACACTAGTGTCCCAGTGTAAAAGGAGCCTAACGGCTCCTATTGTCGGCAACTGCCAAGCCGTTCTTAAGTGAAAATGTGTCTGCCGCCACTCGCGCACAAGAATCTGTTAATAACTTATTAAATAAAATAAAATTTTACCTGCTTGAACCCTGACAAGCGCGAACTTCGTTTCACATGATCGTTGCTTTTGGAACTATTTTGATTACTGCAGAGGAGATATCCGGACGCGAGAAATGTCATAAAACTTGAATATAAAAAGTGTTCCAAACTTCTACACCAGTCGGACGTCAGTGATGTAGGTGTGTAGTTCTGCGCATCCGTTCGACGATCCTTTTCGATAATGGTGTCGACCTTGCTATCGTTTCTCACCAATAAGATTTGGGCAGTACATAACTCTGGGTAGTAAACGTTTATGGCTTGTTGTCTCTGTTCATAGGGGTGAGTTATATGTCAGCTTCTATGTCCTAAACAGCTACCCAATCTATTTACACAAGATCAATAATTAATCTGTAGTTTAGCCAGTCTATCAATCTGCATATGATGACGTAAAATATATTTAACAAACATAAATTAAACCTCTGAATGACCAACAAAATGGATTCTAAGGTAAAGAAGTGATTCACTCACGAAGTAATTCTTTATAAATGGCGTTTATTACTCTTATTAAACATGAAACGCGGAGGTGGTCCTCTTTATACATCGGTAAGTAACTGAATATTTCATGACAGAAAAACAATAAGTATCACACGCACTCGAGAATAAATGTTCCAAATTATCACTCGTAAATTAGTGAAGTGCATCGAACATTGTAGTTCGTAATTCATCCGCGATAAAAGTATTTGTTATAAAACACAGTTTGTCATCACATGTGTACACGATTGCTGAATTATGACAGTTTCACAGTCCAACTACTGTCCATAGTTCATCAGTTTTCAAGCAGAGACTAAGTTCTGCAGTCAAAGTCCCGTAAATTTTCGAAGTCCACACATGCCTATCTCTTCAAATCATGAGTTCGTAACACGGCTTCAGACCGCCCAGTGTCACAACGTTTCACCACCACGTCCAAGTTACGAGTCCTTCCCCAAGCGTTCGAAAAGCGTGCTCTCCCTGCCCCTAAAATTGTATCATCTTTAAAATACAATTTCCCTTCCAAAATATTATACATTTGAATATCACAGAATTAAATCTTTTGACCACCTCCCTACAAATATTGTTTACATTTAATAAACAAATATATATTTAACTATACTAAAAAACGGTTGAGACTGAAGCATTTTGCTCAGATAACCATTAAGCATAGCATCTCACTGTTCAAATATGCTGCCGCCGTCGAAATATAGTTACACAATTAATATTTAATTTATCGTGGCTTTTTATACCAACATATTCAGTTATTGTCCACAAATACTTATATTTCTTTATATATAAATTATCTGCTGCATATTACTATTTTTAGTCGACCTTGGAATATTTAATTGGCAGTTTACAACATAAGAAACCGAACGTTACTAAGAATAATATTAAATATAATAAAGTACGTATATAAATGTAATACCCTTTGCTGGGTCCATGCTTTGTGTTTCTGTGGTGGAATCTATGTTCTAACACAAGAGTATTACTACCTCAACGAAAAGCAGAACAATAGAGTAAAACAGATTTTATTGAAAGAATATGCAAATAACGTGGTACGTCTTTTAAGATAGGTAGCGTGGTACAATGCTGCCCACTTGCTTCTTAAATTGTTACTGATAAACCTTACATATCAATAATTGTAAATATAAGTCTTATAATATTATTGTTATAGTACTGAAATTTATTCGCTTTTTATCTGTAAGGGATATTGAAATTGTAATTACGGCGTTTGATTCTCTCAAGTCTTCTGAATCCATTCATATAATTATATTTGCCGTATGATCATTTCCTGATTTTATATGGATTTTTAGAGTAATGTGTGTGGCTTTTGTATTTCAGTAGCATTCTGGGTTAGGCGCCCTCGCTCATTCAAGACCATTGCTTCTGGTTTCCGACCACATTAGGTAAACCCTGACTACCTGCTGTATCCCATTCACTATAGTTTATTCACTGAGAGCTGGGACGAAACATAAACAGTGTCACGTGAGCGACTACGCTCGTTTCCAGCGAAAGCATTCGTTGTTGACATGATACGCAGGGGTGTGCAAAATCCTTGGCGCACGCTTTGCAGCTGGCGGCGTTGGCTGGCTGCTGCGCTGACGTCGCAGCAGACCCTGAGAAACCTGGAAAAGAATGTAGTAACTTAATAAAGCGTAAAAAAAAAAAAAAAAAAAAAAAAAAAACCACAGACAGCATTGAGGATTCAAAGCCAGTTACAATAATGTTAAAAGTACGATGAAACTGAGTTCTTTCTGTTGAAATAGATTTATTTTCATTCAGGTTGCTAACAAAACGCTCCATTCAAACAAAATCAATTTTAATAACGATGTCAGTAATAATAATGTTAATGGACAACGAAACAAGGTTCACTCTGTTGAACTTGAACTGTTTTCATTGAGGTATAACAAACCGCTCCCTTCTCTCCTCTATAATGCGGTCTAATTTCCACATTCGAATTTCAACTTCTTCTACTACATGGAGGACGCACTTGTTCCAATCTTCTGCAGTATCTGTTCTTATTGCTCCTCTAACAGTACTTTAACTTCCGGCATTTTGTATGTTTTGTTTTTCGCTGTAACATAACCTTTGATTCTGGCCCACACTAACTCGATGGCGTTTAATTCACAGTGGTATGGAGTATGGGGAAATTCTAAGAGCAATTTTCCCTGCATTCTTCGCAATTTCATCTATCATGTATTCTTTGTGCGCTGTTCTGTGATTTTTAACTACATCTAAAAGTTCTTTCTTCAACATACTGTGTTCAAAATAGATATTTTTAGATTTTAGCCATTCTCATATTTCGTGCTTACTGGAATTAGCATTGACTTTTCTTGGATTTGAAAGTCCACAAACATCCTTCAACAAATGCTGTTTTGCTGTCAATGTGACAGACGTTTCCCTTTACCTGGTGCGCCCTTGCTTCTGGTGGATAATCCGGGCAGAAACTCTTGTTTTGGGGACTTTGTGGTGTCATCTTCCCAGACGTTACTTCGGGTATGAACTTAAGAGATCCCGCTGTGCATCGCGCACTAACGAGTTCATTACCTGCAACAGAGACGGCCGCCGCGGTGGAGTAGCCGAGCGGTCTAAAGCGTCTGTGGAGCGCGTGATTGCTCGCCGTGGAGGTTCGAGTCCTCCCTGGGGCATGGTTGTGTGTGTTCGTCCTTAGGTTAGTTTACCTAGGTTTAAGTAGTTTGTAAGCTACGGACTGATGACCACGCAGTTTGGTCCGATAGATTTACAAACATTTGAATTGAACAGAGAAGGCCACACTGACTGAGCGCCCCTGTCTTGTACACCCCTCGAGGGCAGCGCTATGGTCACGCGCCTTGCCGTGTTTACAGTACGTCTCTCGTTTCGGTGAACGGAGTATAGGTTCAAACTGTTAGCTGGCCGGCTGGGGAACCCATCAGGCCGTCAAAATCCGCCTTTGTAAATGTTTGTATAGTTCAAATGTTCAAATGTTTGTCAAGCTTATGGGACTTAACTACGGGGTCATCAGTCCCTAAACTTACAAACTACTTATGAACTACTTACGAACTAGGACGGCACAAATATCCATGCCCGAGGGGGGATTCGAACCCCCGACCGTAGTGGCCGTGCAGACCGTAACTGATGCGCCTCAGTCTCCTCGGCCACCGCGGCCGGCAGGCGTGATTGAAGCGAAGACGAATAATAGTAGCAATCGCGGATCGGTCCAGATGAGCCCTCAAAAACCACGCCTGCGTAGAAATCCGAGGTTGCAGCACAGCGTATGAAGCGCCTTTCATTTTTGGGAAACGTTCCACATCTGTTGCCACTGTTGTTTGGCGTATTCCTTGACCGCAGATAAGAAGTCTGTGTATGGTAGTTGTAGGTCCAAGACAGTGCCTCAGGATGCCGCTTGTTTAGCCAATGAATCAACTTCCTCATTATAGGAGATATCAGCGTGAGAAGGCACCCACAGTAAATTAACTGTCCGTCCCGTATTTGTACAGCGAATATATGCCGAAATCACATCCAGAATATAGCTGTTGGTTTTTTTGTTCCATCTCCGGTGTTGTAGGGTTTGAAGGACACTTTGAGAGTCAGACACAATTAGCGGCACACTTCGGCTTGAAGGAGGGAAAGTTCCATTGCATACTCCGTGTAAAATCGAAAACTAGCTACAATCGACGTTGATGAGAGACAGCAGCGGAAGGAAGTGTGGCGGGCTAGGTAATTGGATGTCAGAGACTGGCGGTGAGGTAGAGACAGGCTGCGTGTTCGGCGGCTGACAGGACACGTGCGGTGTTGCCGGATATGAAGGCTGCGCAAACTTGGTGGTGCAGGTGGGAGGCACAGGCAGGTGCCAGCAAACTTCTTATCTCGCCTGCGGCGCTAATGGCGCAACTTGGCCGCCGCCGATGGCACCACTGCCGCACACTCTCAAGCACGGCACTTCGGCGGCAATTAAAACTTCAGTACACCTGTGGTGCCTGTGCTTCGGGACATGTCTCAACGAACACACACCAGTGGCCTCCTTCAGTATTTTTCAACCTAAGTCTTGCTTTGGGGGGGGGGGGGGGGTCACCATCACAGGAGCAAGTACCAAGTGATCAAAAAGTCAGTGTAAATTTGAAAAATTAATAAATCACGGAGTAATGTGGATAGGGAGGTAAACATTGACACACATGCTTGGATTGACATGGGGTTTTATTTGAAGAAAAAAAAAAGTTCATAGAAATCTCTTGCACGCGTCGTTTAGTTATGACCGTGTGCTCAGCCGCCACTTTCGACATGCCTGGCCTCCCAGGTCCCCAGACCCCAGCTAGGGATGCTGAAAGATAACATCCGACGCCAATGCCTCACCATAACTCCGGACATGCTTTACAATGCTATTCACAACATTATTCCTCGACTACAGCTATTGTTGAGGAATGATGGTGAACATTTGAGCATTTCCTGTACAGAACATCATCTTTACTTTGTCTTAATTTGTAATGCAAATTATTGCTTTTCTGATCAGATGAAGCGTCATCTGTCGCACTTTTTAGAACCTGTTTTTTCTCTTTGGTTCTAATAAAACCCCATGTCAATCCAAGCATTTGTGTCAATTTTTACCTCTCTATCTAAATTATTCCGTGATTTATTAAGTTTTCAAATTTATACTGACTTTTTGATCACCCAGTACTTGCACTGTACAATAACTAGGGGTTGAGTAAATTTATTTAATCTTAAAATTACCGAGTTCTTTGTCTGATATTCATTATGAACTGAATAGATCATAGATTGTGCTTATTTTTCATTATCGCATTGTAAAATAAAGTCGGAAAAGGGTTTTCAGGAAAAAAAATTTTAAACAACAAGTAATTCTGAAAAATTCGAAAAAACTATTTACTTATTTACAGTGGGACATTTCATAATGAGCGTAATTCGTTTCAGAGTCTTGTCTGAAATGAGAAATACACGTTACAAAATTTATATATGTTTCTGACGAAAATCACGTAAAAATAAGATGTGTACCATACCGAGAAATGTACCAGGTGATCAAAAAGTCAGTATAAATTTGAAAACTTAATAAATCACGGAATAATGTAGATAGAGAGAACCGGCCGCGGTGGCCGAGGAGTCTGAGGCGCTCCAGTCACGGTCTGCACGGCCACTACGGTCGGGGGTTCGAATCCCCCCCTCGGGCATGGATATTTGTGCCGTCCTAGTTCGTAAGTAGTTTGTAAGTTTAGGGACTGATGACCCCGTAGTTAAGTCCCATAGACTATACAAACATTTGAACATTTGAAGGCAACGGCATACCACCTCCAAACAGGACCATGCCTAGTGTTCAAACCAATCTTCGGATTGTTGACTGCTTTACTTTACTTTTACTTTATGATCTATTCAGTTCATAATGAGTATTAGACAAAGAACTCCGTAATTTTAATATTAAATAAATTTACTGGGCCCCTGGTTATTTTATGGTGCAAGTACCAGGTGATCAAAAAGTCAGTATAAATTTGAAAATTTAATAAATCACGGAATAATGTAGATAAAGAGGTAAAAATTGACACAAATGCTTGGATTGACATGGGGTTTTATTAGAACCAAAGAGAAATAAAAAATTAAAAAAATAAAAATAAAATAAAAAAAATACTAAAAGACAGATGGCGCTTCATCAGATCAGAAAAGCAATAATTTTCATTACAAATTAAGACAAAGCAAATATGATGTTCTTTACAGGAAATGCTCAATATGTTGACCATCATTCCTCAACAATAGCTGTAGTCGAGGAATAATGTTGTGAACAGCACTGTAAAGCATGTCCGGAGTCATGGTGAGGCATTGGCGTCGGATGTTATCTTTCAGCATCCCTAGAGTTGTCGGTCGATTACGATACACTTGCTACTTGAGGTAACCCCAAAGCCAATAATCGCACGGACTGAGGTCTGGGGACCGGGGAGGCCAAGCATGTCGAAAGTGGCGGCTGAGCACACGGTCATAACTAAACGACGCGTGCAAGAGATCTTTCACGCGTCTAGCTATACTTTTTTTCTCATAAAAACCCATGTCATTCCAACCATGCGTGTCAATTTTTAACTCTCTGTCTAAAAATGTTCAAATGTTTGTATAGTTTATGGGACTTAACTACTGGGTCATCAGTCCCTAAACTTACAAACTACTTACGAACTACTTACGAACTAGGACGGCACAAATATCCATGCCCGAGGGGGGATTCGAAACCCCGACCGTAGTGGCCGTGCAGACCGTGACTGGAGCGCCTCAGACTCCTCGGCCACCGCGGCCGGCTCTCTCTATCTACATTATTCCGTGATTTATTAAGTTTTCAAATTTATACTGACTTTTTGATCACCTGGTACATTTCTCGGTATGGTACACATCTTATTTTTACGTGATGTTCAAATGTTCAAATGTTTGTATAGTCTATGGGACTTAACTACGGGGTCATCAGTCCCTAAACTTACAAACTACTTACGAACTAGGACGGCACAAATATCCATGCCCGAGGGGGGATTCGAACCCCCGACCGTAGTGGCCGTGCAGACCGTGACTGGAGCGCCTTAGTCCCCTCGGCCACCGCGGCCGGCCCGTTGCCTTCCTCCGACCTTCGAACTGACTTACCCAGCCAGTTATAGGGGGACTTACAGTTTAACGTGGGTTACGAACCACGGTCCTACTCGGTATTTTTCACATGAGCAATACTGCCAGAGGTGAAAGAAAGATAATGCTTATTTTTCATTTTCACTTTGTATTGTAAGACAAATTCGGAAAAGTGTTTTCAGGAAAAGAATTTGATACAAGTAATTCTGAAAAATTCGAAAAAAAATCTACTTGTTTACAGTGGGACATTTCATAATGAGCGTAATTCGCTTCAGAGTCTTGTCTGAAATGAGAAATACATGATAACAAAATTTATATATGTTTCTGACGAAAATCACGTAAAAATACGATATGTGTACCATACCGAGAAATGTATATAGAACTTCGTCCAACAGTTTAAAAGAAAGCTGAAGCAAAACATAACATTGTCTCGTTACGGTTAGATAGGGATTGGGGGGGGGGGGGGTCGCCACATTATTTTTGTTTCAAAGGGGGTCACCAGAACATTTTAACTTGGAAGGGGTTCGCATATTCGAAAATGTTGAAAAACACTGGTCTGTTTCATCAGATATTAAAGGGAAAAGCACATTAGCAAGTTCAAAATGCAATCCACATAAGCTATCACTGATCACTTGTTTTTCCACATATAGGGTCCTAATTTCGTCTTGCTTGATGATTTTTTTTCACATTTTTTTAACTCTTGTTTTCCTGTTGCTCATGTTCCAGTTGTTGAAGTGTGACTGTACATACCTTGGTGTGAGGTTATTTGTAATGCACATGTTATATGCTGGATGGTGATCGCCAGACGTATCTTCAGCTTCTTGTATTTGTCTGTTTAACAGACATTCGCGGCGGCGCATTGTATGTCTCCACTAGTTTAGTGAACACCCGGAAAACAACTGAGCGTCCAAAAAAAGTATTGTATGCACTCATAAAGAAAGTGTTGCAGCACCTCGGTTACAAGGTCTCCTGAACACTAACACTCAATGTGTTCAAATGTTTGTAAATCTATTGGACAAAAATACGTAAACTAATTAAAACTAACGTAACTACATAACACACACACGCACACACACACATGACTAAGGAGGACTCGAACCTCCGACGGCTAGCAATCGCAATCGCCTTAGAATGCTCGGCCACTCCACCGCTGCGCTCAGTGTGTACATTGCAACAAGAACACAGCTCCTTAGATTGTCTATAGATGTCACTCAACAAAACTATAAACAACAACGCATGAGCAGTGCCATTGCGACATAGTGGGTAAGGCAGCCGGTCAGATTGAGTCATAACACCAGGAAGGCAATACGCTGCTAATGATGACTGTAGTTTTGCCACGCCTTAGGTCAACTGCGAAGTTTGATCGAATCCACATTGTTACTTTGTGTCAGGAAGATCAAGGGAAGTTTCCAAACTGGAGGAGGTACAGACAGAGGTGGAACTTCATCATTGAAATTTCTGGGGGAGGGGTGGAAAGAGGAACAGGATTTCTGGTCAGGTGAGTACAGGATTATAAATACAAAATCAGTTGGGGGTATTACAGCAGTAGGTCCGATAATGAACACGACAATAGGAATGCGGGTAAACTACTATGAGCAACATAGTGATCGCATTATCGTAGTCATACGATGCCAACACCGATCACAATAGTTCAGGTTTATATGCCAACTAACTCAGCCAATGATGAGAAGATCGAAGAAATATATGAGGAGGTAAAGGAAATTATTCAGAAAATTAAGGGGACAGAAAACTTAATTGTGATGGGAGAAGGAAGGGAAGGAAAAAAGTAGGTAAAGAGGGAGTGGGTAAAAGGAATGAAAGAGGAAGCCGTCTGGTAGAATTTTGCACGGAACATAATTCAATCATAACAAACACTTGATTTAAGAATCACGAAAGAACGTTATATACGTGGAAGAGACCAGGAGACACCGGGAGGTACCAGATAGATTTTATAATGGTAAGACATAGATTCCGAAACCACTTTATAAACTGTAAGACATACCCGGGGCAGATATATACTGTGGCCATAACTTATTGGTCATGAACTGTAGGTAGAAACTGAAAAAACTGCAGAAAGGTAGGAAAATAAGGAGATGGGACTTTGATAAATTGAGGGAACCTGAAGTTCTTAAGAATTTCAGAGGTAGGTTTAGGCAACAATTGATAGAAACGGGGGGAAATACAATAGAAATGGAATTTAGAGATGAAATAGTGAAGGCAGCAGAGGACAAAATAGGTAGAAAGGCAAGACTTACAAAAAATCCTTGGATATCATAGGAAATACTAAATTTAATTGATGAAAGGAGAGAATACAAAAATGCAGTAAATGAAAAAGGAAAAAATGGCATACAGATGACTAAGAAATGAGATTGACAGGAAATGGAAAATGGCTAAGCAGAAAGAAAGAAAATGGAAGTCTGTTGAAGAATGTATAAATAGGGGGAAAACAGATACCGCCTACTGGAAAATAAAAGAGACACTTGGAGACAAGAACTGCAGCTGTATGAATATAAAGAACTCAGATGGAAAACCAGTTCTCACTAAAGAAGGGAAAGCTGAAAGGTGGAAAGAGTATATAGAGGAGCTCTACAAAGAAATTGAACTTACAGACAATATTGTAGTAAGGGAAGAGGAAATAGATGAAGATGAAATAGGATATACTATACTGAGGGAAGAATTTGGCAGAGCATTTAAAGAGCTGACTCGAAACATAGCCCCTGGAGTAGATGACATTCCCTCAGAACTACTGAAGTCTCTGGGAGAACCAGCCGTGACAAAACTATTTCATCTGGTGCGTAAGATGTACAAGACAGGCGATATACCCTTGTACTTAAAGAAAAATGTTATAATCCCCATTCCAAAGAAAGCAGGTGCGGACAGGCGTGAAAATGACAGAACCACCAGTTTAATAAGTCATGGCTGCAAAATTCTAACACGAATTATTTATAGAAGGATGAAGAAGCTGGTAGAAGCTGACCTCGGGAAAGATCAGTTTGGATTCAGGAGAAATGTAGGAACACGGGAGGCAATACTCATTTCACGGCTTATTCTAGAAGATAGATTTTGTAGATTTGGAGAAGGCTTTTGATAATTTTGATTGGAATAAACTTTTAGAAGTTCTGAAGCAAGCAGGAGTAAAATATAGGGAGCGTAAAGTTATTTACAACTTGTACAGAAACCAGACAGCGGTTGTCAGAGTTGAAGGGCATGAAAGGGATGCAGTGGTTGGAAAGGGAGTAAGACAGGGTTGTAGCCTTTATCCAATGCTATTCAATTTGTACACTGAGCAAGCTATAAAGGAAAACAAGAAGAAATTTGGAGAAAGTTCAGAGTGAAGAAATAAAAACCTTGCGTTTTTCCGATGTCATAGTAATTCTGTCAGAGACAGGAAAAGACCTGGAAGAGCAGTTGAACGGAATGGACAGTGTGTTGAAAAGTGCGAATAAAATGAACATTAACAAGAGCAAAACAAGGATAATGGAGTGCAGTCAAAAAAATTAGGCGGTTCTGAAGGAGTTAGATCAGGTAACGAAACAATAAAGGTGGTAGATGAGTTTTGTTACTTGGGCAGTAAAATAACACACGATGGTCGCAGTACAGAGGATATAAAATGCAGAATGGCAATGGGAAGACAAGCGTTTTTAAAAAATAGTAATTTGTTAACATCGAATATTAATTTAAGTGCAAGGAAGTCCTTTCTGAAGGCATTTGTGTGGAATATTGCCTTGCATGGGAGTGAAACATGGACGATAAACAATGTGGACAGGAAGAGGATAGAGGCTTTTGCAATGTGGTGCTACAGAAGAATGCTGAAGGTTAAGTGCGTGGATCGCGTAACTAATGAGGAGGTACTGAATAGAATCGTGGAGAAAAGGAATTTCTGGCATACCTTGACTAAAAGAAGGGATCGATTGGTAGGACACATTCTTAGACATCAAGGAATCGTGAATTTAGCGCTAGAGGGAAGTGTGTGGGGTAAAACTTGTAGAGGGAGACCAAGAGATGAATACAGTAAGCCGATTCAAATGGATGTAGGTTGCAGGTCTTTTGAGGAGATGAAGAGGCTTGCTCAGGATAGAGTAGGGTGGAGAGCTGCATCAAACGAGTCTCCGGACTGAAGATCACGTCAAAAAGAACAACAACAACACTAACTACGAAATCCGCGGAGGTGCCATGCGATTTCACTATCATACAAATATAGTAATAATAATAACAATAATCAAATGTTTGTAAATGTATGGGACTCAACAGCTTAGTTACTACACCCTAGCTTACAAAATTAACGTAAACTAAACTAAGGACAACACAAACACCCATGCTCATAGGGGGAATCGAACCCCGACGGCGGCAGGCCGCGCGCACTGCAACACGGCGCTCCAGTACGCGCGGCTAATCCGTCGCGGCAAATATAGTCCATATATGAAGTCAGTTTGAAGTATAATCCTTGATCTAACTGAAATGCATAATCACATAAAGCAAACATAAGTTTGACAATACCTTACAATTATGTCAGCTAATTTCTTACAAGTCTAGCCATTATATCTTTTCATTAAAACAATAACTGTAAAACAAAACCATCCTTACTTTCTGGGCTTTCAAGGGGGATATTCAATTCCCTGCATTACACTCTTGCTGAATTTAACGACAAACACGGATCACAGCTAGGCAACACGTACGATAATTAAATTATAACCCTCCTTACCTCTAATCTTCATCATGTTCCAAAAACAGATCAATTCAGTTATTTTCTTTACATCGTTACATAAAACGAAAAGACAGAAGGCAAAGAGCTAAGCTCGTCCAAGGAATTTTAACTTCATTCCATTACTTCTTGCGTATCACTCTCGCTGCTCACTCGTCTTAGTCCAGGCCACAACTACTACTTCTCCATCGTGGGACAGCGAGAACCAGACTGCCCTCGCGGAGCCACTGATACGAGTCAGAGATATTCAATCTAACACGTCTACGTTTCAGAGCTTCCAACCAATGAGAGAAATGAACGTCGATTAGCTGTTGAGGATTGTGACAATGTGCACCTACACAGTCCCCTGATTATCTACTGGACAGTATACCATGACTAGTACAGGCACGCATCAGTGCAAGAATACGTGTTCCCGAGTATTAGGGATGTATGCTGCAAAAACGGAACACAAATTCGGAATGTCCAGGTTATAGTCGTACAAACTGTAATTTCTGTTTTCATGAGCAATAAAGAGAACTAAAATGCAGTTTTTGTATATTTTTACTAATTTTTATGTAAAGGATCATGAACTCCTAAAATCGTGGTGAGACAACGCTCTTTTTGACGTGATTATTTAAACTATCAGTCTTCGTTTCCTTCTCGTATCAGATCAGATCGTATCAGATCAGTTTATCTGCAGTTTCAAAGTATTTTCAGCGCATGAGAAACGTTTAAGTCGTGCAGATGGAAGGCGTACGTGGCGTAACGTTGCTCAGGTCATATGTATACAGCGTGCTCACAATGAAAGTCCCACTTTCAAAATGCTTTACGAAATTAATTATAGGCCAGAATGACTGCAGATTGGAACTGAACATACTTGACGGAGGAGGAAACGCAATGTCATAAAAAAAGGAAGGAAGGAAGCTTAGGGTTTAACGTCCCGTCGACGGCGCGGTCATTAGAGACGGGGCTTACGCTGGGATTTTAAGGGAAGAATGTGGGAGGAAATCGGGCGTGCCCTTTGAAAGGAACCATCCCGGTATTTGCCAGAAGTGATTTAAGGAAATCACGGAAAACCTACATCTGGATGACCGGAGGTGGATTTGAACCACCATCCTCCTGAATGCGAGTCGAGTGTCTTACCATTGCGCCACCTCAACCGGTAAAAAAAAAAAAAAAAAAAAAAAAAAAAAAAAAAAAAAAAAAAAAAAAAGAATTACAACTGAAAGTAGAAAGTAGCCGTTAACTTTATCAATAGATGGCACTGTAAGCAGCATAAGGAAAGTGGATGAAGACAAATAAAGTCCACGCAATGCACAACGTATGGTGCTGTTAGTGAAAAGTCCATCCACCACAGAAAGGTCGTACCACATCGGACGAAGAAAAATAGGTTTTAATTGTCCTTGACCAAAAACCACAAAAAAAAACACGTAATGTTAAACCTGTTAGTTATCATTGGACTTATGCAATTCATGTTCAATTTGTGGGCCACCATTTTCCGCTATAAGCTGAAAGAAGTACAGTATTTTCCACAACGGAACGTAATGTGTCAGGGGTAATAATGTGAATATGTTGCGTAATACTTGCCTTCAGTTCAGATAATTTCATAGTGTGGTCACTGAACTCAACACTTTTTAAATAACCCCACAGCCAGACGTCACACGGATTGATGTCCGGTGCCCTTGACGGCCAGACAATAGGAAAATGATGGATGATAATTCTGTCATTTGGGATATGGCTCTTGGCTGCGGTGGAGTGGCCGAGTGCTCTAACGCGCCTTGCTGCGGAGCGTGCGGTTGCTCGCCATCCGGGATTCCATCTTCCCTCGGGCATGGGTGTGTGTATTGTCCTTAGCACAAGTTAGTTTAAGTAGGTTCTAAGCCTAGGGACTGATAACCGCAGCAGTTAAGTGCCTTAGATTTCCAAACATTTGAACATTTATGGCTCTTAAGGAGTTTCTTCGCTGGCTTTGCAATGTGAGGAAGTGCGCTATCGTGCATGAAAACAGTACTATCCAGAAAACGACGCTGTTGAGGGTTTGGAATGACGTGGTTGCAAGATTTTTATACCGGTTACCGGTGACGGTGCAGATAACGGAACCTGTGGGAGTTATCTCCTATGGGCCGTCTCATAATGGATGTCAACGGCCGTGCCGCAGTGGATAGACCGGTTACCGTTAGATCACCTAAGATAAGCACCTTCGGACTTGGCTAGCAGTTGGGTGGATAACCGTCCGCGTCTGCCGAGCACTGTTGGCAAGCGGGGTGCACTCAGCCTTGTGAGGCCAACTGATTCTAAAACCTTCAGATGTCAATCAAATGTTCAAATGTTTGTAGAACTTTATGGGACTTAACTACGGGGTTATCAGTCCCTAAGCTTACAAACTACTTACGAACTAGCTAACACTAAAGACGGCACAAATATCCATGCCCGAGGGGGGATTCGAACCCCCGACCGTTGTGACCGTGCAGACCGTGACTGGAGCGCCTCAGTCCCCTCGGCCACCGCGGCCGGCCTTCAGATGTCAGACATTCAGATCGGTACAAAAGTTGTATATCGATAGAGTATCAAACTAAACTTCTATAAAATTCATGCTATGTGCTGTCGTCCAGGATAACATGTGTAAATTACATTAATAAGTAACACCTAACCTACGGAGTTGAGGAAAAGCATAACTGTGAGAGCTTATCACTTTGTGCTACCGTGGGCTAGTTGGTAGAGCGTAAGTTCATCGAACAGAGGGTCGTGGGTTCAAGCCCCGCCTAGAGCCCTTTATTTTTAACTGCAGTACACTGAAAATTGTTAAAAGAGAATGTCTATAACGTTCCACGGCTTCATTTCGCAAAACAGCAGTGTCAGCTGCAGCAGTTGCAGTAGCGCTCGGACTGGACAGCAACATCCGACCCACTTGATGGTGTTGCCAAACACAAGGCACTCTAGCCACAACACGCACATCCCCTGAACAGTAGTGCTTTGATTTATTATTTATTATTATTACTTTAATACTTCCGCACGAATGGTGCAATTGTTTCTTTCTTCTATCAATACACTCTACAGGTTTGCTACTTTGAAATAAAACGAAGCAGAAGCAAACTACCGATAACACAGTGCTATAAAATCCCAACAGTCCTTTTACATTTCAGGAACATATCCCATGTAACACTCGGTGTACGTTTGTCGACGAAGAACAATTTGCTATGTCAAACAGAAATTAATAAATAAAATAAAAAAATTGCACCACCACGGCTTGAACCACGGACGCTCGTAACGACAAACATTCGCTCTATCAACTACCGCACGGGAGTTCAAAAATGTTCATATGTTTGTAAATCTATCGGACCAAACTGCATGGTCATCAGTCCGTGGCTTACAAACTACTTAAACCTAGGTAAACTAACCTACGGACAAACACACACACCCATGCCCCAGGGAGGACTCGAACCTCCACGGCGAGCAACCGCGCGCTCCACAGCGAGACGCTTTAGACCGCTCGGCTACTCCACCGCGGCAACGGGAGTTCAGCATGGCAGACCCCTACAGATACGCTTTTCCTGTGCTCCGTAGGACAGGCGTTACACATTATTTGCCGGCCGCGGTGGCCAAGGAGACTGAGGCGCTCCAGTCACGGTCTGCACGGCCACTACGGTCGGGGGTTCGAATCCCCCTCGGGCATGGATATTTGTGCCGTCCTTAGTTGTAAGTAGTTCATAAGTAGTTTGCTAGTTTAGGGACTGATGACCCCGTAGTTACGTCCCATAGACTCTACAAACATTTTAACATTTTTTGAACACATTATTTCCCGTTTACGCATGTTCTCATGGTCGGTGCACATAACACTAATTATAAAGAAGGTTCTGTTGATATTCTATCGATATACAACGTTTGGTACCGATCGCAGTGTCTGACATCTGAAGGTTTGGGTGTGAGGAACTGCTTGAGGGAGAAGTAGCGGCTTCGGTCACGAAAACCTACACAACGGCAGGGAGTGCGGGGCGCTGACCACGTCCCCTCCATACCGCATCCGGTGACGCCCTCGGTCTGAGGATGACACGGCGGCAGGTCAGTACCCAGTGGGCCTCTCGAGGCCTGTAGGACCGAGTTGGTTTATCGTAAAGAATGCTGTGAGCCTGCATCACACAGTTACCTTTGCAGAATGAAGCGGCAAATTGTAGAAATCCGGCCACCAAATCCCGTGCATGGGAACAACAATACTGGCGGAAACCGAAATTGATGGTCTACACATGCGGAAACAGCGCGCCAAACACCTGCAGAAATAACCGGAGAAAGCGCGATGTTCTTATTGTTTGTGTAGAATAGTATGTGTCGTCTCATTATAAGTTTGTAATAATTGTTAGTTCGTAAATTGCAATGCTGATCTTTTGTTTGTGTCTATTACAATGATTTTGCATGTAAATTATGTGTGTAAACGTTTGTACTGTGTTGATGTGTTCTGTGGCTCTTTGGCTTTTGCTACATTTGTGTTATCCTCTGCTAGGAACAGGAAATCATGCCGAATTGGCGGATATCGAATTTGAATGCCCGCGTTGGAAGATAGCTTCTGTCGCATTTTGGTTCAGTTTTGCTCATTCCTAGGTCGAATATTTCCTTTTTTGTCCACCTGATCGCTTCAAGTAGAGACAATATTTTATTTTCCAATTAGTAGCTACCCTGTTTCTTTCCTCCTGAGATAATCAGTCAGATACGGTGTTATTCTGAGCATTCAGATGTTTGCTTCTGAGTGTAGTAGATATCCGTGTCAAAAGAGATCTCAGACACAAGGTTCCTTACAAATCGTTTTGGAGCAGCATCATAGACCATGGTCGAGAAATGTCTTTTGTTTCGGTCGAATATCTACCACACTACGTACAATTGTGATCACTTCCTGGAGCAATTTTGATCACTTGTATCTTCCACAAGAAAGAACTTTTTCTCTTGGGCACCAACGCATACTTCGTGTTACCAAACATTGTCTTTTTCAGCGAATCCAGTCGCCCTTAGCTACTGATTTTATAAGAACGCGTTAGACTAAGTACCTTAACTTACCTCTTAACAGGAAAAAAATTATATATCCGTAGCACAAAGTGGTGTATTCTTGGAAAAGACAGGAGGAGCTGTAGAAACCTGCTACACTTCAACGGTACACAAAGGCAAGTGCTACCAACACTACGAGACTGACAAATGGCGTGAAATCTTATGTTCATTGGAATTGTAACTATATCGAATCTGTACCACCTTATCCTACTCGACCTGACAACACAAACTGTCACGCAGAACTAGTAATTTGCATGTGGTGATTTTGGAAAAGATCGTACTTACTAACAGGTTATGCCAGTAGCAGCACCATCAATAGCCATAAGGCAACAGTAATATTAAACAAAACATATACAGTAATATGCTTAAATTACATCAGATGGAGCTATTTATTTTCCCTATTGCCACACTGGATTTAGTTTAGTTTTCGAATACACTCTGGGGTTTGCACAGTTTCGTCTGATTAAGATGCCAAAGCAGTTGCAACTATGACAGAATTGTGAAAGTCTACTATTAATCAAATAACTGAGGACACTTACTGTCAATAGCTTATGGTAAGGTGGGGCTCAGTATAAATATAAAATTGTGATTCATTCACTTATGTCGTTACAAACCAATACTAATCTCATTTTAGCAGCTATCAGATGTTGATGTTCAGATGTTTGTTAAGCTTATGGGACTTAACTACGGGGTCATCAGTCCCTAAACTTACAAACTACTTATGAACTACTTACGAACTAGGACGGCACAAATATCCATGCCCGAGGGGGGATTCGAACCCCCGACCGTAGTGGCCGTGCTGACCGTGACTGGAGCGCCTCAGTCACCTCGGCCACCGCGGCCGGCTTAGCAGCTATCAATGACCACTAAAATCATTATATTATATCACTTAAAAGCTGTATGTGTGTAGTTTGATGTTGAACCTATCGTTAAATCAGACAACAAATTGTTCATTAACACAGCAATTTGGTTTAATTATGGCCCTGATATTGATGTACATACTGTTAAATAAAAAACAGTGCATTAAACTGATTATGTGCGCAACAGATCTTTTGAACACAACAGCTGTGCCAAGTCACCATATAAAACAGACACTGACTATACTCAAAATATTTGACTGCGAGAAAGATAATAAAAAACCACAAACCACTTTCTTAATGTTTGATTGCGGGACTTTTATGCAGATCAATACCTGATTATTGAAATTTAGTATCCTAATCAATTGACTGAAATGTTGCATAACAATCATTTACTATGGCACAAATAACGAAATCTGTTCAACAAGAATACCAAAATAATACTGCACTTTAAATCTACAAATAATTAATTATCAAATAAAGGAAGTAGGTTAATCTTCTAACTACGTAAATGGAACACAAAAGAAAGGTAAACTTTGTTACGTATTATTAATAATCACCATTACATTACCTACATAATACAACTTTTTCCTAATGACATTAAATGCAATTACCTTCATGCCAGCGGTGTTACAATACAATAAAATATATATTCCAAATACAATCAAATCGACTTGCTGGCACAGCAGCCTCTGCTCTACATCGGAGCCATACACACAACTCAACCGCTCTCGAAGCGAGCTAAACCACAAGTGCTACTCTCTCTCTGCGCAAGTTACAATGCTATGCAATACATGATCTTTGCCAAAGATGAAACTTCACAGAGTTAAGTACAAATATCGACACACACAGTAGAAGCGATATATTATACATTTTCTTGCATGCAAGTTACTCGACACAAAACAGCAGGCACAATATTAGCCATTTTCTTACAATTTTTTTATAGACACGTTTCACACTGACTGCACATATCTTTAGTTAAGTACCATGGAAATATAACGGTCCGTTACAGAGAAAAAGAGATCGAGAGAGAAGGCCGAATGAAACGGAAGCATCGTCGGGAAGGGGGTGAAGGAGTGTGTGTGGCAGTTGGAGGGTAGGGTGGGAGCGGAGTGGGGGGGAGGGCGGTGGAGGGGATGGCCCGAGCGGCCCCTGGGAGCTGACGTAGTTACGTACTTGCCGGACATGCCGGCCACTCGCGCAGTTGGCAGCAATGGCTGGCGGAAATATCGGCTCTAAAGTTCCGACTCAATTCAATTCCGACTAACTTTCGCATGTACGATCGGAAACCGAAACCTGATTCCGCTCTTTCCGATGAACCGGCTGAATGTAAAGCTATCACGAGCGCGGGGCTCCGGTAAGAAGCGGATAAAACGTCCGACGAGAGAGCTCTCTGCCACAGGTGAATTTTATCTGCATTGCTGTGCACAAATTAAGGGGAGATTGCATCCATGGGCGCGCATACTGGAGCGCAACGGGGACGCGCGGCCTCTTCGTACCTCTCAGGGAAAGGAAAAAGTGTAGTTCAGAAAGGTGGTTCTCTTACTCTAAAAGATTTAAAACTCATCACTTCAGTAAAATGAATAAGCTTTTAGCAGGGTCGGAATTGAAACTTTTTATAGCTACATAAAGGTGTGTGTGTGTGGGGGGGGGGGGGGGTGACGACCCAGTAGTTTAGTCCCCTTTAAACATCTCAGCAGCAACAATAACAATATAAAAGTGGACATTCCTGCTCTAAAATATTACAAATTCTCGATACGCCTACGCCTAGTACTCCAACCCCTCCCCCTCCGCTATTAATCCCACGAAGAAACAGACGAATGGCCGCAATTAATTGTAGAAATGACATTTTTTCCTGCAATTTATTTATCGAATGACAAATCAAACCTTCTGAAAACACAACACAGAATCGACACAATGAACAAATATGAACAGAAGCTCAATGAAGAATGTGTGCATAGTTTCAAAAGTCGCAAGAAACATCAAATGTGAAGGTACAATGAATTTACTTAGACCTGCCAGATATTTACGACTTCCGACATAGTTGAACTTACAACTGAAACACCTCACCTTGAAAAACTACCGATAGGAAGTTAATATTTACATTACTTTTACATTATTATGTGAACCTTGTCATTGTCAACATCGAAATCACTGCGCAGCACCACCTACCGGTGAAATGTGCCTGCAGTTCTCGTTGCCGCTTAAATTGAAGGTAAGGCCGTCCTCTCGTGGGACGTGGAAACGCAAGTGGAGGAGAACGTGGTGCCGTTGCAGCGTGGAATACCACGCTCCACTGCCCTGCGAATCGTGGATTGAAGGATCCAGCACGTTAGATTTTTGCATTGTGCAGTGTAATGTGGCCAATGAAAAGCGACCTGGTTTTCACGTGACAATCAGAACTTTTGATCCGCCATATTGCAAACGTAACTCCGTATTTCATGCCTTCTTTCGTTTTAGCGTACGATATATAAATACAATTCTTTTACAGCACCAGAAAATAGAAGAACTTGTGAAAACGCATCATTCTAGGTATGATTTGTTACCGGAAACTATATATTCATAGCTTTAAAGGACATCGTATTTAACGTTAGTCAGTGTTATATCCTGTATATCGTGAAAGAATATCGTTCCTATGCTATGGTTCAATGCCATTCTATCGAAGGAGCGTCTTTATGATACTTTGTCAGAAATAAATTTTACAACATGTTTCAGGTGTATAGTATATCACAAACACACCACACTCTCTTTCCAGGAGAAATAGCGCAGTTGGTAGTGCGCTGAGGTGCGGAACAGCAGTTGGGAGTAATTTGGGTTCGCGACCCCGTACTTCTAAAAAAAACTTTATTTTTTCCTTTTGTTTCTTAACGTTTTTGGTTATTTCTTATTAATTTATGTGTAATATCCGATATTCGTTATGTAATTTACTTGTTTATTTAATACAATTATAATAGCCATAATTTGATGTTATTTACTATAAACATGAACGAACTCTGCCCACGAGATAACTTGTTGAGTATTTCGTGCAACGGCACATGTATCAATAAATTTGGAGACAGTACCCCACGTCATTCGATATTCGTCACGGTGTTTTAATTCTGTTGCATTTCAGTACAGTGCTGGAATAGTTCAGTTTCACAGTGCAGAGAGAGTGTGGTTACGGAAGCAGATAAAGGAAAGGATCAAAAGTGTTTACGTACAATACTAAAAGCAAAAATTATCACTACCAACATTGTCGAACTGAGGCGTTGTTCCGCGTATATGAACAAGTACACTGTATCAGGCAGAACTTATTATCTTCGAAGGAATGCCAAAGTAAACATTTGGATATGCAGAATATGTACATCGTGAAAAACAGCAACATAAGAGAGCAAGACAAGTGGACCTGGCGCAGGCGAAGGATTTCACCGTTTACATTTTTTATGATATTTTGCCAAAAGTGATTTAGTCGTACATTTTGTTATCATTATCAAACAACTTCATTTAATGTACCGTCTTTATGTTTCTTGAAGAAAAAAAAAAATTACAATTTCTGGAAGAGTATTGCATGCAACGTGCAAGCATAAGAAAGCTACAGTATTCAGTTTTTTTTTCCGGCGTTCGCTAACAGATATCGTGTAATTTTACGCACATCCATCTTTGTAAAGACAATGATCTACGCGCCAGCCCGCAACGGGCCATGGAGAGCACTGCTGTCGCAAATCACGATGAGTAGCACGTTCCGTGAGATGTAGCGGGTCGTTTCAGAGCGTGCTGTAGCTAGGTAGACAGCATGTTTGACCTACGCCACGTTGGGACAACACGTCCCGTGTGAGGACGACTAAGGGATCAGTGTGACTTGAGCAGGCATGCAGAGTGTCTCGCAGAGGTATGCGCGAACCATACCGTCAAATCAAAGAGTCTGGAAGAGGGCGCATTATTGACATGACAGCATGTGATGCGTCCACCCGGAGCTGCTTACGACGGGATAAAAGAGAAAATAGATGGCGGTAATGTCTTTAAAATTCAATAAAGTTGGTTATTTGAAAGTGAATACGAAAGTTCCCAACTTGTTCCCTTCTTTCACCGTTTGTCCTGTTACCTAGACACTTCGTGCCAATGTTTCTATTTGTGATAGAAAAAGCACTGCACAGGAGGAGCCGTATTGCTACCTACCTTTTCAGGGTATGAAGACGAGAGTTTCTCTTCACTAACCTGATACCTTCTTTCGCTGCTGTTGTCCCCTGCGCAGAAGCAGCACCTCAGGTCGTAGGTACGTTGTTTCTTGATGTGAGGCTGGCCATTAAAATTGCTACACCAAGAAGAAATGCAGATGATAAACGGGTATTTATTGGACAAATATATTATACTAGAACTGACGTGATTGCATTTTCACGCAATTTGAGTGTATAGACCCTGAGAAATCAGTACCCAGAATAACCACCTCTGGCCGTAATAACGACCTTGAGTCAAATAGAGCTTGCCGGCCGCGGTGGCCGAGGGCTATGAGGCGCTCCAGTTACGGTCTGCACGGCCACTACGGTCGGGGGTTCGAATCCCCCCTCGGGCATGGATGTTTGTGCCGTCCTTAGGATTAGCTAGTTCGTAAGTAGTGTGTAAGTTTAGGGACTGATGACCCCGTAGTTAAGTCCCATAAGCTATACGAATATCAAACAGAGCTTGGATGGCATGTACAGGTACAGATGTCCCTGCAACTTCAACACGATACCACAGTTCATCAAGAGTAGTAACTGGCGTATTGTGACGAGCCAGTTGCTCGGCCACCATTGAGCAGACGTTTTCAATTGGTGAGATATCAGGAGAATGTGCTGTCCAGGGCAGCAGTCGAACATTTTCCATATAGAGAAAGGCCCGTACACGACCTGCAAAATGCGGTCGTGCATTATCCTGCTGAAATGTAGGGTTTCGCAGGGATCGAATGAAGGTTAGAGCCACGGGTCGTGACATATCTTAAATATAACGGCCACTGTTAAAAGTGCCGTTGAAGCGAACAAGAGGTGACCGAGACGTGTAACCAATGGCACCCCTTACCATCATGCTGGGTGATATACTAGTATGGCGATGACCAATACACGCTTCCAATGTGCGTTCACCGCAATGTCACCAAACACAAATGTGACCATTATGATGCTGTGAACAGAACCTAGATTCATCCGAAAAATGACGTTTATGGTTGCGTACACCATCTCAGGGATTGGAGGGTAATTAACCAAAAGGATGTTCCGGAAGGACGAACCCTGGTGGTGGAGGTCGGAGAGAAGTCCCTGAAGGCATTGCGAGAGCAAGGCCTGAAACTGTTTTTAGGGTTCTCGCAGGTCTGCGTCAGGGTAATCAAAGACCTTAAAGGCAATAATGGCTGCAAGACGGGGACTGGAAGTGCTGCAGATAAATCTGCAGCATAGTAAAGGGGCCGTCGCCTGGGGAGACTGGAGGTGGACGTGGCCCTGATACAAGAACCCTATTTATACAAAGGCGGTGTATCGGGCCTCGGTGGTACTGGAGGTAAGCTGATTTTAACAGAAATCTAAAAAACTCCAGAAAATGCATTTATGTTAGAAATGGAATACTTTTCATACCAATGATGGATTTTTGATCCAAGGACCTGGTGACCATCAGGATGCAACAATGTGAGGAAGGTATCACGAGGGAAATTGTTTTGGCCTCAGTATACCTTCCTTACGAAGACAGCTCTCCTCCTCCTTTGGAAGTGAGGAGACTGACGGAAGCCTGCCATCGGCAAGGTGACGAACTGTTGGTGGGATGTGATGCCAATGCCCACAATCTATCGTGGGGCAGCAAGGACACAAACAGTAGAGGTGAGCACCTTCTTGAATTTCTCCTATCTAACAACTTGGAGATCCTGAATAGGGGTGATGAACCTACCTTCAGGAATAGTAGAAGGGAAGAAGTAATTGACATAACTTTTGGTTCCATGATGATGGGAAGCTACGTCAAACAGTGGCATGTGGTCCTGGAGCCATCCTCATAAGATCACATGTATATTAAATTCAAGGTTGAAATGGGAACCAGACAGACCATGGCCTATAGGAACCCCAGGCAAACGGACTGGGAGACATATAGGAAAGACCTTGACTTCAGCCTATCGGAAATTAAAACTTCGATAAGGAATCCAGCAGAGTTTGAGGAAGTAGCAGAGGCCGTAACCTCTTCTATAGTGACCTCATACCAGGACAACTGCTCAATCACCAAGAAGTACACAAATAGGAGTGTGCCTTGGTGAAATAATAACCTGGAAATGCAAAGGAAACAGGTACGAAGACTGTTTAACCTTGCGAGGCGCAAAGGACAATGGGCAAAGTATCGTGAGGCCCTTGTCAATTACAACCTTGCCATCAGACTGGCAAAGGAGGCATCCTGGAAGGTATTCTGTGAGGAAGTGGAGAGCACAGCTGCTCAAGCGAGACTTCATAAAATCCTCACTAGGGTACCAACTAATCCAGGAGGAACATTGAGGAAGGAGGATGGGGAGTATACAAAGACAGCACATGAAACGCTGGAACTGCTCCTCAAGACTCACTTTCCTCAGTATACTCTGGGGGATAACTCAGACCAGAATGCGATTCCTGATAGACAACGGTTCTCAGGTATTCGCAAAGGAGTGTGTCGATCTCAGTAAGGTCCGATGGGCAGTGGGAACATTTCAACCGTTCAAGTCACCTGGCCCCGATGGAATCTTTCCAGCTCTCCTCCAACAAGCGGGAGAAAATCTTATTAGATTCCTATGCAGGTTATTCAGGGTTAGCCTAGCAGCAGGAATCATTCCCAATGCCTGGAGGGCAGTGAAGGTTGTCTTCATTCCTAAACCAGGGAGAATTGATCATACCAAGGCCAAGGATATGAGGCCAATCAGCCTGTCCTCCTTCATTCTTAAGACATTGGAAAAGCTGGTTAATGTGCATGTTGGAGAAAGGAGGTTAAGTAGGACTCCTCTACATCCAAACCAACATGCATATCGGCCAGGTAAATCATGTGAGACAGCTCTCCACCAACTCGTTGGGAAGGTGGAGAAAGCACTACACTTTCAGGAAATAGCCCTCTGTATCTTCCTGGACATCGAGGGGGCTTTTAGCAACACGACCTTCGATTCCATGGTTAGGGCAGCAGAGGTGCATGACCTAGAGACCACAATATGTAGGTGGACTAGGGCCATGCTCAGTGGAAGAAAGATAGAAGCTACCATGATGAATGAAAAAATGGTAATCAACACTACTAGGGGTTGCCCGCAAGGAGGAGTTCTTTCCCCTTTAATGTGGAATCTAGTGGTGAATGATCTCATTGGAGAATTAAACTCTAGGCAGTACTTTCGCCAAGGATACGCAGACGATCTTGTCATAGTAATACTTGGCAAATTTGCTGACACAGTAAAGAATATGGCACAAGGTGCTTTGGATATTGTGCAAGACTGGTGCAGAAAACAGGATCTGGGGGTTAGTCCTAAGAAGACTGTTGTTGTACCATTCACAAAGAAGCATATACAACATTCTAGTTGGAATCTAAAGCATTTCAATGAAGCGCTACCTGTGAAGGGGACAGTGAAATATCTAGGGGTTACCCTAGATGAGAAACTGACATGGACCCCTCACATCAGGAATATTTGCTCCAAGGCAAAAGGTACTCTTGTGAGTACCAGGGGAGCTTGTGGCAAAAATTGGGGCCTGAGCCCCAAGGGTATGTTCAAATGTTCAAATGTTTGTAATTCTATCGGACCAAACTGCGTGGTCATTAGTCCGTAGCTTACAAACTACTTAAACCTAGGTAAACTAACCTAAGGACAAACACACACACACCCATGCCCCAGGGAGGACTCGAACCTCCACGGCGAGCAACCGCGCGCTCCGCAGCGAGACGCTTTAGACCGCTCGGCTACTCCTCCGCGGCCCCAAGGGTATGCACTGGATATACACCACAGTGATTAGACCCAGGATCACCTATGGGGTGGTCGTGTGGTGGAAGAAGGTAGAACAGCAGGTTGCTGCTGAGGAGCTTGATAAGGTGCAGAGATTAGCCTGCTTAGCCATAACAGGCGGAATTAGCAGCACACCAACTGATGGGATGGAAACCATGCTGGATATGCCCCCATTACACCTTTGGGTCAAGATGGAGGCAGCGGCTGGTGCATACAGACTCAAATCTGGTAACAACTGGAACTTTTTGGGACATCCAGAATCACACGCTAAAATAGTGAGTGAGGTAAATATAGGAAAGGTTGGGGAAATGCCAACCGACTATATTATAACCCCATACTGCTTCAACAAGCCTTTCAGTATAACAATTGGAAGTAGGGAGCAGTGGGAGAAAATAGTTCGACACCATATGGGGGATATTGTCTGGTTCACTGACGGGTCGAAATCAGACCAATGCGTTGGGGCCGCGGTATACGGGGTGCAGCCAAGGCTGGAGGGCGTCATCTCTCTAGGGAAACTGGCCTCAGTATTCCAGGCCGAAATCACTGCCATCAGGGCGTGTCTGGAGGAGAATTTGCGTAGGTGCTACGAAGATCGTAGCATCTACATCTATTCAGACAGCCAGGCAGCTCTGAGATCACTGGCAGCTCCTGCAACAAGGTCTAAAATTGTTGCAGAATGTCACAGGGTTCTGGTGGAGCTAGGGGAAAGCAATAGAGTAAACCTATTGTGGGTCCCTGGCCACTCAGGGATCAGTGGCAACGAACATGCCGACAGATTAGCCAGGATGGGGGCAGAGACTCCATTTATTGGACCGGAACCTGTCCTGACAATCACAAAGGCAATGATCAAATTGGAGCTACGTAACTGGCTCAGAAGACAGCACGTAGTATTTTGGACCAAAGTCCATCAACAAAAACATGGCAAGGTAATGATGCCAAAGCCATGTTTTAAAAGAAGCTCTGAAATCCTGGGTCTGAACAGGAGAGAGATTAGACTCATGGTTGGATTGCTGACAGGCCATGGGAATTTCAAAAAACACCTACGTACAATGGGAATAACAGAAGAGGACCCTAAATGTAGGATCTGTGATGATGGTGATGAAACTGCATCACATCTAATTTTCGAATGCATTGCATTGGAGAATAAAAGGCACAGAATATTTGGGACAACCAGACCCAAAGAAATTGTGTCTAATAAAGAACTGGTAAAGGGACTCCTTGCACTGTTCAAGGGCATTGGTTGGCTTTACTAGATATACAGGGAGCGATACTGCACAATAAACTTAGTTTCGGTGCGGGCAGTGGCGGGTTGGTCCAAGACTGTTTTCGCTTCCCTGCAAAAATCAATCAATCAATCAATCAATCAATCAAGTGTATCCAAAGTGGCACACAACAATTAACATGAGGCATGGGCTTAATCAAAACACAATTTATTTTCAACAAGTGTGGTAACACAATGTGTTAGACAGAAGGTTTGCCGGTGGCTGGCAGCAGAGTGAAGTCCATAACAGAGTCCTAATCGAGTCAGTGGAAGCGTAACGTGGCGTCCTTATAGCGTGGAAGGCGATGATCAGCACGAGACTGCCGGATGCAGTCGAGCGTGGGCTTATAAAAGCCGGGTGGCGTAGGAATACGCCCGCCATAACTGAGTCAGCTGTGGCATGTCAGCTTGCGATTGGTGCGGCCCCTGTGGAGAGCTACGTTGTGAGGCGACGCCGGCCGTGTTTGCCATGGAGTCGCGGAAGCACTCCGTGTGCCGGCTCTGTCTGGCTGTACGGGCCTACGCATGTGCCGGCAGGAGCGGCGCCCTCTGCAGGCCACGGCGCGAGATACCTGCGGCCAGCGCCACGGTGCGGGCATTCAAAAATGCCGCACCGTGGTGGTGTACTGCGCCGGGCCATGGCGGAGACGGGGGTGTCTGGGCCGGGCGAAGGACGATGCAGCCAGACCAGAAGCCGGGTCTGGGCACGGTTGTGCTGCATCGAGCTCCATGGCGTGGGTGCCCCCGTTGAAACGAGAAGAAGCGCTGGAAGCAGGAAGTGCATCCTGCCCAACGAGGGGGGCGTGATGCCCGGGAGATGGTGGGGGGTTCAGGTCCATAGGCGTCATGGGAGCGGAAGACAAGGAGAACCACGGCTGCACTTGAGTTGTTTGCGAAGTCGGCTGAGGTGAGGGAGGTGACGTCCCAGAGAAGGACGACCGACGTTGCAGCTCAAGCAGTGGCGATGAATGGAGCCGTGGTCGGGCAGGGTGAGACAGCCGCAGCGCCAGTGGTGTCGGCTGCGACAGCGGACGTGCGGACGGCGACATGGCGGGGGGCCCGCCCGAGCTGCCTGGTGACTGGGACGAAACCCTCCGGAGGGTGGTCCTAAGCGCGGAATTGTTGACTGGAACTTGGCCTGGAACAGAAAGGTCTGTGGCAGGAGTGGGGATTGTGCGGGAGAGCAACTGATTCTGGTGTCTGTGGCCTGAACTGTCCCGAATGACAAAGGTTGACCTGCCCAAAGGTCTGACAACAATACCCGGTACCCACCAATGACTTCTGTTAAATACCCGGAAGTAGACTTTGCTGGTAGCCTGGAATTTCGTGTAAACAATTGAAGGAGTTGTAGGAGACTGTGGAGGATGGAGGAGGTGCAGCGTAGTACGATGTGCCCTGCCATGCAGAAGTTCAGCTGCTAACTTATCCCCCTGAGAAGTCGTGCGGTATGTTGATAACAACAAGAGCAGCTAGATTTCATCCGTCCCGTCTTATACACCGGCTTCCTAAGTCACTCCCTACCCACATTCCCTTAGTTAGTCTGTACAAGTCGGCGGAGTAGCACACCACACCCGTCCACGGCCCGTGAGCGCAATTGTAAACATGGGCTTATCTTGTATCAGAGACCAGCGCACCGATTAAGGTAATCTTAAACATCGAGTTTATGCTTCTCACATCTTTACCGAGTATGTTCAACTGTAATTCGTTGTAGGGCTACAAGGAAATCTAAAACTCAAAAACATAGAAACACCGCAAAACAACTTACGGCGTCCCACCACGGAGAGCGCATTGTAAGCTTTGTTTACCATTTTGCTGTCTTCTAAACACAAAATAAGCCCATTTCCCGTTATCCCCGTTTTGTAATTACGCCTTGTAATTTTGTGTAAATTCTGTCACGCAGATATTCGGAAGATGCCCTGCTAAAGGGCGAGACGCGTCATTAAATAAGGAATAAAACAATTTGCAATCAAGACGGTTTTTTACTAAAGGAATATTTATTCTCACTGATTGCTGTACACCATGGACTGGAAGTATATTGATTGTTCAGTTTGTGAAGAGCTACGATAATGTGTTTGGAAAGTCATCTTCATAGCTATTAATGCCTTTGCAAGCAGCTAACCTACTCAATCATCGTTTTACGTGACAACAAGGTTTTCAGCTCGTCTATACACATAAACAATAACTGACAAATTAGAGATATAGAGACCCCAAAATGTTTATATAACTGAATTAGAAAAAGAAAAATAATTTTTGTCACAGCAGGATTTGAACTAGCGACTCTATGGTTACGAGGCCACAACACTACCACCTGTGCTACGCCGCTAGGTGTATTATTAGTGCTTCCGTGTACTTACAGAACTTCAAAGTCGATTTTCTCGAGAATGTTTTAGAGTTGCTTCGAATGGCTATGGCTGATTGTTATTTAAGTTCTGAACTTCACGTACCACAAAAATAAAGAAATTCTATAATCCGATACCATATGGTCTCCTTGTGAGACAGGTGATCACTCGGCCGTCTTCACTGCGATACAGAAATAAAATAAAATAAACTTAAACCTTCAGACCTGCCGAACCGGGTATTCAATTCTCACGTTGTTCTTACCACTGGGAAAATGAAAATGTAGGTGAAGCTCTTTCCGAAATGAGGCTCACCTACAAGACTGTGAAACGGTAAACTAACACACTTGGAATGTTATAAAATGACAAAGAAAGTGCATACATTCAGCAGTTGAGCAACTTCAACCTGTTACCTGAGAGCCCAAGGGGGTCACTCTGAACTAATTTCACTTTTAAGTGGTATTTTACCAGGCTGGTTTCAGAGCATAAAAGATTGATGACGTAAAAAAAGAAGGCTGGCCATCCCATGCTGTATTTTGTGAGAACCAACGGGGACCTCTTCATGCCAAACGTCGACCAATAACCAAATCGAAGAAAAAACACATGGGTGCTTTACTGTCGTTCATACTGCTGTGTATCACCATTTTTTCCCAAAAACTTATCTATGACAACGCTTTGCAAGAGGAAGCGGAGGAAAGTAATCGCATTTTTCTTTGAGAATGACTTAATATCCTGTTTAAAAAATTGATATAGGCAGACATGCAGGATAAAATTATAGTCATATATTAAAGAAATTTACTTCACAAATTCTGGATTAGAGTAAAAAGGAAGATACAATTCCAAAACCTTACATTTCAAAGCAATGGAGCATGGAATAAAACTAAAATTCCCCGTCTTCGATATTAGAATACATTATACAAAATATCTTTTATCATTTAAACATTTTAAAATAGTGTGTACTTATACCTGCAATATATTGATGCCTTTTTCCTCAGAACTTCGTTATTGGGACTTGATTCTTTTCTGCTCTGAACGCTCCATATGTAACACACCACAGCATCCTTATTGCCATTTATGTGTCATTTTTAAGGAACTAATTTAGTTATTACACTTACAGCCAGTAGCGGATATAGTATTTACATTTGGGATGGGTTTCATCCAGTACAGGACATGACTCATTTGAGGATGGACTTCATCGAGGTAAACACCAAAACACAGGTACGTCTTTCAAAGACGGGGCGAGGTCCTGAGCCCAATAGAACCCACTCTCATCTGCATCCACTACTGCTTCAGCGACATTAAACGGAAATTGATAATACTGTGTTCAAATTTGATGTCATTAGGAGCAGTGATTATGTTTTTAGCAGTGGTTATTTTTCTTTATAGCGGTTTTAAACTGTAACTTTAATTGAAATAATCCTCTATTGTAATGCGAAGACTTTCACTGCAATCACAATACAGGAAACAAATGACTAAGAACAATACCGTCATTTATGTAGGAGTTGCCATATCGAACGACCTGAAGTAGAATGACCACACAAAGCAAACAGTAGAAACAGCGAAAGTCAGACTGACACATTCACAGCAGAAAATTTAAGAAAAGTAACTCATCCAAGCGTAAAGTGATATTTGTTGTGCTGCGATGTGAGCGTTTGTAAATTCTCGTATGTAGTTATTTTGTATGTGACTTACCGCTGGAGTCCTTATCATTGTGGTTCAGTTGAGCATAAACTATAAATTATGTATTCATTTGAATAAAATATGGAGTAGTAAAATTTATTATGGTTTAGCGACAATATAACATTTTACCCCTTTAGTATTAAGTTAAGAGATTGTTTTTAAATTTCTTTTGGTACTTTCGTCGGTCACTTACTGCGAGAAAGATATTTCTTACATTGTTGTAAGACCATTTTCACAAGATGGAATAATGGATGCCAATAATAATGGATTCCAGTCAGTATTTTGTACCCACCAGACAGTAGGCGCAGCTCCACACAACTATGGAAGACTGCGATATTCGTTGTTGTGACAGAACTATTTCCTTACCGTTTGATAGTTATAAGAAGAAATATTCTCTCACTATTTAGTAACTGTTCTATATCCAAAATCTGGCCTCTCTCAATGCTCGCTTGATCTACTAAATGGTACCCAAAAGTTGTATTTCATACATACTTCTAGAATCAGTAAGGCACGTGTCTGTTAGTTAAAATGGTGTTCGTTACTTGTAGGTAAACAAATTTCCCTTGTCGTGTTTCCACGGGTGTTACTATGAGTTTACTATTTTATGATGGCTCATTTCACAGTGCAGCGCGTGTGAAAAGTTATGTTTTAAACTACAGAGAACTGCATCAACTACTGAATTAAGTTTTTTGGGGACAAAGATGTACAAATGGTATAAATGTTTAAAAAACGTGAAGACTGATTGATGACGGAGACCGTTCACAATAACTGCACTTACTCTTTTGGAAGAATGAGCACGGACGGTTTACACTAACATGATTTTTTAAAGTTTTTTTAAAATATTTTTTTATTTTATTTTTTTTACTTAAACGAGACGGCAGTTCTTCCCTACGCTCCGTGATAAGTACGCTTTGCCCTTCCCTGTAATATGACACAAGCGCTGAAAGAGCGAGTAGTTTGATACAGTGGACGAAATTCAACTGCGGTTGCAGAGAATATCAAACTTCCGAAGAAAATTCAACTCTAATATTTTGTATTGATAATCAATGTAATAATAAATACATATAAGATAATGGATTCTATCAGTGCTGTAAACGTGTTAACGGCATGCCCGTCAGTTAGTTAGTGAGAATATCAACACAGAATACATTTCAGTGCAAGATTATACAGCAAACGTTTTGTAACAACGTAGGTGTATCGACTGTATGAGTCATAAGACAGGCTCATTTCGAGTCAGAATACGCAGTAATAGAGATCCTCTATTAAGTAAATGCCTAGTTTTCGAGGAACAGTTTTACACCAAACAGCAGAGTTATTCCATGTAGAGGTTGTTTCAGGAGGAATAGTAAATTCTTTATTGAAGAATTCCAGAATTCCAATAAATATACCATTCAACACGTATCCAATACAGAGGTACAACTCAGTTCTATGCAGTTTCGTTTCGTGTGTCGCTACACAGGCTCTCATAGGTTGCTATGAACGTATTTATTGTTGGCAGTAGAGATCGAAGGGCAAGAAAGGGACGTAGAGGATGGGAAGGGAGTAAGACAGGGTTGTAGCCTTTCCCCAATGTTGTGCAATCTGTACATTGAGCAGGCAGTGAAGGAATGGAAGGAGAAATTTGCAGAGAGCATTAAAGTGCAGGGAGAAGAAATAAAAACATTGCGGTTTGCTGATGAAATAGTAATTCTGTCAAAGACCGCAAAAGATCTGGAAGAGCAATTGAATGGGATGGGCAGTGTCTTGAAAGCAGGATATAAGATGAACATAAACAACAGTAAAACGAATGCAATGCAATGCAATGTCAGAAAATCAGGCGATGCTGAAGGAATTAGATTAGGTAATGAGACAATAAAAGTAGTATATGAATTTTGTTATTTGGGTAGCAAGATAACTTCTGATGGCCGAAGTAAAGAAGATATAAAATGCAGAATGGCTATGGGAGAAAAGCGTTTGTAAAGAAGCGAAACTTGTTAACATCCAATATTAATTTAAATGTTAGGAAGTCCTGTCTCAAAGCATTTGTCTGGAGTGTATCATTGTATGGCAATGAAACGTGGACGATAAGGAGTTCAGTTAAAAAGATGATATAAGCTTTTGAAATGTCGTACTACAGATGAATGATGAAAATTAGATGGGTAGATCACGTAACTAATGAGGAGGTACTTAACAGAATCGGGGAGAAAAGGAGTTTCTGGCATATCCTGAATAAGAGAAGGGATAGATTGGTGGGACACATTCTGAGACATCAAGGAATTGTCAACTTAGCATTAGAAGGAAGCGTGTGGGGTAAAAATCGTAGAGGGAGACCAAGGGACGAATATAGTAAGCAGATTCAAAAGAATGTAGGTTGCCGAACGTATTCTCAAATAAAGAGACAGGGTAGCATGGAGAGTGCATGAAACCAGTCTGCGGACTGAAGACCACAACAACAACAACAGCAGTAGAGTGTTAATATTCAAGTTGAGAAGTCATGCTTTAGTTTGTATTGAAGTTTTCATTCTGATTTCTTGGCTACTGAAATGTAGCGTGTAAACATGCCGTACGTACATTATGTGGCCAAAGGTATCCGGACACGTGGCTGAAAATGACTTACAAGTTCGTGGTGCCCTCCATCGGTAATGCTGGAATTCAGTGCCGTGCTGGCCCACCCTTAGCCTTCATGATTGCTTACACTCCCGCAGACATTCTTTCAATCAGGTGCTAGAAGGTTTCTTATGGGAATGGCAGCCCATTCTTCATAGCGTACTGCACTGAGGAGAGGTATTGACGTACCTAACATCACAAAGGCGTTCTATACAATTCAAGTCAGGACTCTTGCAGGCCATTCCATTACAGAGATATTACTCTCGTCTAACCACTCCGCCACAGGCCGTGCATTATGAACAGATGCAGGGCCGGATTTAGATTTGAAAAGACCCTAAGCTATTTGACATATGGAGCCCTTTAGATGTTCAGATATTATATGTTTGTGCCAAATATGATTTTCCTATACCTAAAGGATTTAATTGATATACGATTATAGGTAGGGAAATAACGAATGTTTAACTTAAAATCATTTTTACTCGTCACAAACTTAAAAAACAAACACTGGTAAAAATAAACAAAAATTCTTTTAAAAGGCACAATTTACAAAGGCTTGTAATCTAATCTCTTGAAACAAGTTTTAAGGAATCCGAAATTGTATTAGCAACAAAATATTTTATTTCTTGCCTTTGCCAGAGAAAAGTTACAGATGACATCATCTAATGATAAACTGCGTAATTTGTCCCTTTCTGGGCACATGAGATTGAGGGAAAATATCAGTCTCGAGTCATTGTTGTTCTAAATTAATTTTTTATCCTCTTCAGTTGAGAAAGACCTTTCTCCAGAGCAAAATGTAAACATCATAATAAGAAACAATATCAAAACTGCTTCTACATTAGCGCATGCTGTATGGACACAATCATCAAATGTAACCCTACACAGATCCTGAGGTGTCAGATTATCTTGCTCCGCTGAAGCATAGACGTGACAATGTATAATATATTGGTGAAAATGCTTAACTTCTCCTACAAGATTTATGTCCAAATCTGCAGGATATGTTTAGGATAAAGCAGTAACTTCTTCGCGAATATCTTTATCTGTAACTTCTAATTCTGTTAAGAATGAAAACTTTTTTGTAGCATCATTGTATACTGAGGTCTTCTGTGCCAGACTTTTGACTGTAATGCATCCATCACAGGTATAAATGTTTTGATTCTGAACTTGCCTCTTGGCTCAAGCTTCTCTAAACTTCTTGATCATCATTGATATGCCTTCTTCTATATCTCTTTTTTTGCAAAAGTCTACTAGGCGACTTCCTCTTTCAGTCCTTTTCCCCAGTCCATATTCACCTACTATTCACTACCGATGCGAAGACAAAAATAGCATATCCTCTCGAGTTTTCACATTAGTTTAAATATACGATAATTGTATATATCGCAATTGCTCGCTCGGACAATTTTTTGGGGCCTCCGCTCTGTTCAAATGTTTGTAGAACTTATGGGACTTAACTACGGGGTCATCAGTCCCTAAGCTTACAAACTACTTATGAACTAGCTAAGACTAAGGACGGCACAAATATCCATGCCCGAGGGGGGATTCGAACCCCCGACCGCAGTGGCCGTGCAGACCGTGACTGAAGCGCTTCAGTCCCCTCGGCCACCGCGGCCGGCCTTCCTTGAACAGCCGGTAGGCTGCAACATGCTGCAGGATTGCTCTTTGAACACGAATTTCCGTACTGCGCATGCGCGGTAGCAGCCCTGAAGCTCTTTGAACGAACTCAGTAGTGACAAAGATAATATTTATAATCTCTTAGATGTGACAGTACATAGTGTTCATATTAATGTTAATATTTTATGGTATGAGGTCTTTGGTGATGGGTGTTATCTTGTTCTAAAAACGAAATATAACCAGCATTGAAGTTATCTGGCGTTTAATTTATGTAAAAAATAATTATAATCCCAAATAATTGTTTCTTTAGTGAGTTTGGTTATAACAATTATGATGCATATATAAAAGGAGGACAATCGTCATTACTTGAATACGAACATCGATTTTCAAGATGGTCAATGGTTTAATAATTGTTTGAACAAGTTGAAGACGTTTCTTGTTTTACTGTTCTTTTTTGGAGTATAAAGTATAAAAAAAAAAAACAATATTAACTTTGTGGATTGAATGAAGACTGCAATTACGAACGCACATATACACTCATGAACAGGACACCACAAAGGCGACCACACCATAATATTAACGCCTCCGAATTTCACTGTCGGCACTACACACGCTGGCAGATGACGTTCACCGGGCATTCGCCATACCCACACCCTGCCATCGCATCGCCACTTTGTCTACCGTGATTCGTCACTCCACGCAACGTTATTCCACTGTTCAGTCGTCAATTGTTTACGCTCCTAACACCAAGAGAGGCGTCGCTTGAAGTACGGCTTGTGGGCAACCCCTCGACCATGAAATCCAAGTTTTCTCACCTCCCGCCTAATTGACATAGTACTTCTCCATCTACATCTACACGGGATACTCTGCAAATCACATTTAAGTGCCTGGCAGAGGGTTCATCGAACCACCATTGCCGCGGTGGAGTAGCCGAGCGGTCTAAAGCGTCTCGCTGCGGAGCGCGCGGTTGCTCGTCGTGGAGGTTCGAGTCCTCCCTGGGGCATGGGTGTGTGTGTTTGTCCTTAGGTTAGTTTACCTAGGTTTAAGTAGTTTGTAAGCTACGGACTGATGACCACGCAGTTTCGTCCCATAGACCTACAAACATTTGAACAAACATTTGAACCACCATTATACTATTTATCTCCCATTCCATTCTCGAATAGCGCGCGGGAAGAAAGAACACCCGAATCTCTCCATTCAAGCTCTGATTTCTCGTATTTTATTCTGATGATCATTGCTACCTATGTAAGTGGGAGTCAACAATATATTTTTGCACTCGGAGGAGAATGTTGGCGATTGATGTGGATCTTGATGCAGTTTGGAATTCCTGTGTGATGATCTGGATAGATGGTTGGCTATTTCATTGTATGAATATCTTCAACTGTCGGCTGTCTGTCAGTCGACATACGAGATCAGCCTGTATACTTTCGTGGTGTACGTGTCCCTTCCCGTTTCCACTTCATTGTCACATCAAAAACAGTGGGCTTATGGATGTTTGGAAATGTCGCGTACAGACTTATGAAACAAGTTACACCCAATCACCTGGCAACTTTCGAAGTCCGTGCGTTCCACGAAGCGCCTCATTCTGCTCTCTCACGATGTCTAATGGCTAATAAGGTCGCGGATACGGAGTACCTGGAAGTAAGAGAGAACGCAATGCACCTAAGATAAAAAACGTATGTTTTTGGTGGTCTTCGGATATGTTTGACCACATAGTGTATCTTTGATGCGATAATATAATATGCACATTACAGAGAAATATTGAAGATTACGTAATTTAGAATTTCATACAAGACGGATTACTAGGAAGCATTTCGAAGGGGCGGGAACGTTTGGATCGGTGTCTTCATTTCAAGGGCAGGACTACGAAGGATGTGGCTCAGAATAAGTTCTACGAAGGATATAATGGCATGAATTAATATATTTCAGGATCTCTCGCATAGCAACTTGTGTTTTAATCAAATTCACAAGACTAGTTTTGTAGTTCCCCGTTCGCATTGTGTCGACTGTGTGGGCTCCGTCCTATCCCCGACGTCATCGGCGCCTGAAACTTTGTAACCGGCTGTACCGTGTTACAGATACCGCTTCGCCCCCCCCCCCCCCCCTTATCCTCTCAACATGACACGGCCATGTTTGCTCCTGTCGGAGTCTGTTCTGCGCTTCTGCCCCAACTTACTAGAAGGCAAGTCTGTTTCTCCTCCGGTTTCCTTAATTAATGTACGAGGAACTTCGAGCGCGGAGAACAATACCTGAAAACCCGAGAACAGCACGATGCGCTACTAAAACATCTTTTCTTCGACGCACTATTCATGGAATTGGCGAAACGCAATACGAAAGACTTATTAATGCAGGTAACAAAATTCCCTTAGGTTGTGCGTTTAAGAATTTAAGTTCTTTTTTTATGAAGCAGTTTTCATCATAAGGTGGGCTTCATTTATGTCAAGTAAATACTGTTCATCAACACGAGGTTACTAGAAAGGGTGTTTACTTTGTGTCTGAGCAAGTGGATGCAGCTTACATGAATAGGGAATCACATGTTTATCCAGTGCTATCATTTCTACACTTAAAAAAGTGTGAAAAAATATTCGGTAATGGACTGGACCTCTCTTTCTGCTATTTCTTGCATCATTAGCTTACTCTTATTTTAAATGTGGGAAATATCATTACAAAAATAAAGCAAAGCAGAAGCATATATAATATTGACGACTTGAGTTTGTAATATCTGTGTGTTACCGGCTATATTACAATTTCTTCTAGACATTTCTGAAATTGTACGCCGCAGTCCAATGAAGTGTTTACACAAGCGTCGTCAATATCTCTTTCTCACTAGAGGTATAATACTACTCTTCATAAGCTTCGCAGCCGGCCGCGGTGGCCGAGGCGACTGAGGCGTTCCAATCACGGTCTGCATGGCCACTACGGTCGGGGTTTCGAATCCCCCCTCGGGCATGGATATTTGTGCCGTCCTTAGAATTAGTTAGTTCATAAGTAGTTTGTAAGTTTAGGGACTGATGACCCCGTAGTTAAGTCCCATAAGCTATACAAACATTTGATTTTTTGAACATAAGCTTCGCAGCATTAAATCTGTGATGTAATTGTATTTTTTGTATTTTACTAACACGGTGGTCTAGCGAGGACAAAACTGCAAGTACCATAACTGGATTTTCCAGAAATTTAGATCAGTGGGAGAGGTCTCCAAATAAGCCGACACTTTTCCTACTTTAACGTGTTGATACTGGATTCTTTCTGCGGAAACGACAGACAAATTTTCTGACATACTTCAGGTATCCACTTCTTACGTGGTCTCCCTCACCTGTTTCTTTGTCAAAATGAAACACCTTTGCTAGGAACAGGGGACTGATTACCCTGTAGCTTAGTCCCCTATAAAACAACAACCTGTTTCTTTGTGGTGTAATCCGTACTTCTAATGGTATTTTTCCCCGTTCTACACGTCGCAAATATCCGCACCATTTGCGTCCGTGGGGCACCTGGCAGTGCTTGCTTAAAAACTGTGTCCGAATCTATTTTCTTGTGAATCATTATTTCAGATCACACAACGTAAGTTACATTAGCGAGGGAGGGAATATTCCTATTTTATGCGGTATACGTTTGTTTATATGTCTTTCATTTACGCACTTTTTCGTGCGGCTCGCGGCACCTGTGTTTATACCTCTCAAGAGACACCAGAGGAGCAGAACGTTGGATTTATGTTTTCTTTTATTTATGGAATTCGAGCGGAGTATATTCACGAACAGCATTATTCTGTTTTCACTATTTTGTTTAAAAGCTGCATATTAGCCGCATTATATAGTTAATGTTATATTCACTAGTAATTTGATTTGGGCATGAAAGACGCAATGTTATTGTGTATCGCGACGTCACTCCTGATTGGCTGCCTTCAACTCACGTCTTTCATCGTGCCAGCTACTAACATCTACACGTTAAGCAGCAACCATGTACCCAGAAACTGCGTTATAACACTTTATTTTAGGTACACTCAAAAGTATTCGTATTTTGTAGAAGCGCAGCCAAGTAGTGGCTGTAATGTTTTACAGATATTTTAACGTAGGTAAAACGTTCTGCTGTAATTTTATAATAATATTAGAGGAGTACATTCTATATATTACATTATTATATGTATTTCTGGAAGGAGAGGGCGCCAGTGAATGAAGTATAGTGTTGTACCACGGGAACCTTGGAGGGAGCAGGGGGGGCCGCAAATAAATTAAAAAAATCGGTACTTCAGTTTCTGCCCCTCGTACAACTAATTTTATTTTTAATTTTAAACAAAATTTTGAACTTCTGTTATAGCCAAAGTAATAAGAATTTTATTGAACGTAGCATTTTTCAAAAGGTTAATAGTTCATATTCAATCCACACAATGAATCATTAAATCCTTTCTGTTAATTAAGAAACACATCTTTAAAACTGTACCATAGTACCTTCCTGCTGTACAGTACGGTCTTTAATATAAGAATACCAACTGAACCAAGAAGGCAACCACTTTCATTAAACAAAATAATTTCATTTTTCAACAACTGTACAAGAGGCAGTGTCTATTTTAATTTCTTTTATTTATTTTTTTTTATTTTATTTTTTTTTAAATAAATAAGAGCATAAAAGTAGGAAACGACCACAACCCTGTAATAAGATTATCCGTCCATACTCTAGCACTTAGATGCCTAAAGATAAAGTTACCAGATTCTGCAAAATTATCAGTTCAATATAAAATTTTGAATGCACGTAACTTATGGTATGCGGACCAATTTCAAATAATATCCAGAAACAATATCAGCCACGAGTATTTATTGTAAACACCAAAGAAAGACACTCAATTAGTTGTGGACTCGCAATTTGAAGACAGCTACAGAGCGAAGTACCCATTTAAAGGACGCAACGTATGCAGTGCCAGTTAAATTAACTCCAATACCACTGCATAACCACAACAGAGTAGCGTCGCACCTAGCGATGCTAAGCTAGTACTTTTTGCTGATGATGCAAGTATAGATATCACACCTGACAAACAGAAATTAACTGATGACATTGTAAATGATATCTTCCAGAAAGTTATTAAGTGGTTCTCTACAAATGGACTCTCATTAAACTATGATAAAACTAGACTTTGAACATAAATCTGTTGCTAAGGTAGAATATTCAAAATTTTTAGGTGTTTGCATTGATGAGGGACTGAATTGGAAGAAACATATTGCAGATCTCCTGAAACGTTTGAGTTCAGCTACTTATGCTATCAGAGCCATTGCAAAATTTGGTGATATACATCTCAGTAAATTAGCTTACTACGCCTATTTTCATTCACTGCTTTCATATGGGATTATACTCTGGTGCAATGCAACATTGAGTAAAAAAGTATTCATTGCACAAAAGCGTGTAATCAGAATAATTGCAGGAGCCCACCCAAGAGCATCCTGCAGACATTTATTTAGGGATCTAGGGATACTCACTGTAGCTTCACAATATATATATTCACTCATGAAATTTGTTATTAACAATCCGACCCAATTCAAAAGTAATAGCAGTGTGCATAGCTACAACACTAGGAGAAAGGATGATATTCACTATTCAAATCTAACTTTGGCTCCGAAAGAGATGAATTATGCTGCCACAAAAGTCTTTGGTCACTTACCAAGTAGCATCAAAAGTCTGACAGATAGCCAAGGAGTATTTAAAAAGAAATTAAAGGAATTTCTGAATGGCAACTCCTTGTACAATGTAGATGAATTTTTAGATAAAAAATGAAAAAATGAAAATAATCCTCAAAATATTGTCAAGTATAGACAACATTTACTAAACTGACACGTTCCACATCATTACGAAATGTCGTATATATGATCTATGGAACAAGTATTAATCTAATCTAATCTTTGACCAGTGAGCCTCTTTCAGGTTGCTCATAATAGCACTGTAACAACTACAACCAACTAAACTCATGTGTAAGACTCGAACTACAGTACACTCACACCGGCGAACTTCGCTGTCTACAAAATTCCTTTAATAGAAAAGCCACGGTAAAACAGACTTGTGGCACACTGCGTCCGGCGATATAGACCTCGGGTAATGTCTTCTTCCGGGCAACTCGTCCCGATGTAATCCGTCACGGCGTGCATCTGGATCTGCACCGGCCGTTCCCCCTCGGTAGCTCCAAACGGCTGCCACTCTGCTTCCTCGGGCCAACACAGCCTAGAAGACAAGGCCTGACAACTGCCCGTGCCTACGTCACACCGAGATGCGGCGGACGCAAGCTGACTGGCCAGCCGCTACGACGAGGCGGTGGGCGTGCCCCAGCGGGCATCGCGAGTTGTGAGGCCTTCTCTTCTATACCCGGGCCGCTGAAACATCGCACTTGACGTTTCGCATTACGGCGAGTTAAGTTGGCTACACTGCTTTAGCGACGTTGCAACACTAGCCTCTATACACACAGCAGACGAAACGGTTTTCAGTTGCATCTCGTAAATTTAAGCTAAAAAAAAAAAAAAAAAAAAAAAAAAGAAAAAAGAAAAAAAAAAAGGTAAAGCAGTCAACAATCCGAAGATTGGTTTAAACACCACAGTGCTTTACTAGGCATGGTTCTATTTGGAGGTGGTATGCCGTTGCCTTCCTCCGACCTTCGAACTGACTTACCCAGACAGTTATAGGGGGCCTTCAGTTTAACGTGGGTTCCGAACCACGGTGCTACTCGATATTTTTCACATCAGCAACACTGCCAGAGGTGAAAGAAGTGGAAAGTGACAGATAAACTGTGCAACAGAGGCGCATATATATATATATATATATATATATATATATATATATATATATATATATATATATATTAAAAAGAAATGGGTAAGCTATTGAGCAATAAAAGTGGAAAGTGGATATATAATAATTAGTTCTTGTGCAGCAGTTAATTAACGGCATATTAATGAAGACCAGAGCACAACAATGCACAAAGCAATATAGAAAATTAGCATTGGATCACGACAGATACGAAATAAACAATAATCAAGATAGTAACTTCTCTCTCAACGTTTTATAATCAGAATGCTTTTCACTCACCAATTTACGGCGACAGTGGTACAATTACATCCAGCTAGCCATCTTCACTGTTGTCGTCACTGCCAAAATCGTCCTCATCACCAATACTAATCATTATCTATTCATGATCCCTTTCATTGTTTGCGCTGCCCGAATCAGTTTTTCAACGTGCTCGACTTTTTTTTTCTTCGAGATGCAGCATCCACATTGGCAACAGCTTCGTGCAACAGCTTTTCCACCTCTATTATTGTGAAAGACTTATTGTTCCTCAAGTAATTCTTCACGTCACTCCTTGCCAATTTTATAGGGTTAAAACGACAGTGAAATGGGGGCAGATTTATTTCAAAAAATGTTCAAATGTTTGTATAGTCTATGGGACTTAACTACGGGGTTATCAGTCCCTAAACTTACAAACTACTTATGAACTACTTACGAACTAGGACGGCACAAATATCCATGCCCGAGGGGGGATTCGAACCCCCGACCGTAGTGGGATTTATTTCATTGTGACGCTGCTCTTTTGCGATTTCGTCTACTGCATATGTGGGTGTAATAGGCTTATTTTGTTTCACGAGCAAATATAAAAGAAGTCTTGACATTGACATATCTGCAGCAATATTTCTTTCTTGTAACCACTGCACCATAACTTCTTTCCGATTGTTTGAAGCGAGAATGAACTTCCTGCTCAGAGCATAAGCTTCGAAGTTTTTATTCATACGAAATTGAGAACTTACTCAGAAAACGTCACTAGACAAACGTCTTTTCGGTGAGATCATCCAATTACTTTAACTCGCTAAGTCTAGTTAAACCACTCGTAGTAAAACAAATCGCAGCGAAAAAGCACACACTGCCAGGCACTTGAATGTGATTCGCAGAGTATCTATGTAGATATAGATGTAGATGTAGACAACATAAACACGCGATAAACACGATACCCAACTTTGTTTACGGTAGAACTGAAAAAAGCCGGCAACGCGGGAACTAAAGCACTAGATATACAGAGCTGAACAATCCGCCATTTTGAATCCCAATCCGACGTCTGTGTTGTACGCTTCGTGTGGAGCAGCGAAGTGAATCAGCGAATATTTTGCTATATTATTGTTTCACAGATTGAAATGGTTGGTTTTGCAGCTCCAAACTGCTCAAATAATAGAAGGAATGGTCGCTGTAAGTTTTATCGGTTTCCTTCAAATATATATCGGCGTAAAAGGCGGCTTGTAAATTCTTTGCCAAGTATAGATACCGAAATCGAGCAACTATCTGTGTAACGTTAAGAACAAAACCTTTTATTTTATTTGTATTAGAAATAGTTATTCTCACAGAGAGGTAGTACTGTAAGTATAGGCCTAACCATGTAAGCGTTGGTTTGTTTTAATTGTGCTACAGATTGTTAATACAACACGACATACAGGGTGTTTAAAGTAAACTACTTTTCTTGATTTTATTGAGATCAACTAAGGAGTTACTCTAAGGGCTATTAATTGTATCTTAAATGATACATAAGTGCAGATGGCTTTACACGGCTAGTGGTTTTCAAAATATATTATTTCGCATTATTTCAGTGTTTAAAAGTGACTCTCAAAACGGAAATATGTAGGCCTAAGCCAAGCTGTGAACAGAAAGTCTGATATAAATAAATAAATAACCTGAACTTTGCAAATAATGGGTACAGTAAAGAAGTCGAACATGAAGGGCATTAAATTGAGAGCTTAGCATACAACATTCACTTTATTTCAAAGTGCGTGCTACCAGAAAAACCAAACGTTCAAAGTTATGAAACACATTTTTGACCTAAAATCTTCTCCGAAATATGTTGTTTGTAAAATATGCGTCACATTAGAGGGTGGAATACGGCAAGTACAGCATCGCAATTTAACATTCTTCCGTAACTGTTTACGAATGTAACTCTTGGTTACCGTAAACGTAAATGGATGTACGATGTTTAAACCAAAAAATACGATAACTGTAAACCATCTTAACTGTATTTGGTAAATATTTTAGAATGGCAACATACGCCTTAATATGGAATGTGCGTTAATGCGTTATACCTCTAAATATCCTCCTAATTTTATGTTTATGTCTTCCTTTATGTTGCTTACCTCTTACAATGACATGTAAGCGAATAAATTTACTACGCTGTAATATTTCCTGCGTTAGGAAACTATATTTAATGGCCTTAGGAGCACATTAAAAAGCGTAAATGTGCTCAATAATCTTTAAAAGCGCGCCTTCGACGTGGGATTCAAAATGGCAGATTGTTCTGCTTGTACTATAGTGCTCTAGCGGGAACGTTGACGTCACGGCACGTGATCACTGGAAGTGTTTATCGCGCTGTAATTGGATCGTTCCTAGCGACTAGCGCGTTGTGCTTCTTGCTCTTCACTTATTATTTGTAAACGTCAAGTGCAAAGATTCAGCGGACCGGGTGTAGACGGTGTCGCTCGGGCTTGGTCTCCTCACTTGCACGTCTCGTGGTGGCGCCACCTTCGCAGTGCTTCACTGCAGCGCCCCCAACCCGTGGCGCCGGTTTCAATCACAGTCTAACATAAACAGTCGCGACACTCACTGCTGTGAAAGTTGTACCAACTGACAGTTGCAACGACACTAGCGCTCCTAGCAGCAGGCAAGCCGCCGTAGGAGTGATGTTTGTTTACAATTAATTGTGTGCGTAATTAACGAAATAGTTGGTATAGTTTCTGCGTTACAAGCATTAGTAAAATATCAAGAGATATACTTAATATTAAGAGATATACGTAACACGGACATTAATGTAAAAACAGCCGAATTTAATTGATTCAGAGGTGTAATGAACATCTTCGTCATGAACAAATACTTACGAATGTGGGTTATTTTGCAGCTTATTCCGCTGAAAGTAAGTAGGATATAAACATAAGAGAATCATAAATTTCTATTATGGTGTGTTCTTAATATGACAAGAGTTTTTTGACGCGTATTAATACGGTGTGTAGTCTAATGATTCGAACATTTTTAGGCGTCAGTCGTCTTTCTGATGTGCTCATATTCGTTTGGGTGTCATTACATTAGCTTAAGAAGACAATGTCTTGAAGATTCTTGCCGTTTGTGGTTCACATGTAGCAACAATTATGGAAATGGGTTCTTCTTTGTTGAAAACAGTTTTATTGCTTTTTCCGTTTTCTTGCCAGGTCTGTGACGTTTTTCCTTCAGATACAGCTGTGGTGGCTGCTTTGGTACGTTAAATACGTTTCTACGTTCCATTCTCATCGATTTTCCTGGAATTGTAGTGAAGAAACTGTGGTGTCGCACAAGTATGAAGTGCGCGCCACGTACTTACGCCGCGCGCCGCCATGCACGCACGGCGCGGCGTTCTTACGACGTCAGCCACGAGCTCCCTCTGCTGCAACTCCGCTCGTGGCCACGACTGCTGCATCGTTCACTTGGGAATCAGATAGGCACCAGTTAAGACTTGGCAGTCGGATAGGCACTAGGAATCATCCGTAGGCAGGCCTCTACATAACTATGTATCAGCATTCTGCAGTCAAGAACTATGTAAAAGTTAAGTATTACTAAGTCTCTAAGAAAGATAGATCTCGTTCTAATTTACTCTAGTGTTTCTAGTTTCTGCTGTCCCACTGGCTGGTCACCTCCGTACCTTCACACGCTACATCCTTTATTCCTGTGTCGGTCTCTCTTTACTCGGCCACCGACACCCAGGACAACCGGCGGAAACGAGACACAAAAGTGGCGACGAGGCTGGGATACAAAAGTGGCGACGAGGATGGGATACAAAAGAAACCATAACGTTCCTAAGTCGAAAAGCAACGACTTTTTGCCAAAGGCAGGTCTTCCGGGGTTTTTTAGCCACTTCTTATTTTTAATAGAAAATGATATTATTCAGCAAAAGCCTGTACTTTACAAGATAGTTGTAAATAAAGTGTCCTGCAATGTACCGTTTGGTAACTCATCAGGAATCTCAGTGAACCTCATAAAGAAAAAAGGTGGAGCTAATTTTAAATTAATACCTGTTTTTATGGCACTTCATACGTTTCCTAGACTGAAAAGTCTGAACAAATCAATATAAACGATACGATTCGCACTCATCAAATACTGCATTCAGAAACGTAGCTTGTCGGCCGCTTGGAGCGCTGCGGTCGTGGTGTATAACAAAAATGTGCGGGAGTGTCGTGACTGTGTGTGTTAGACTGTGGTTTCAACCGTCCGCGGCACCGTGGCGTCCCATGACGGCACATATGATTATGTATGTAACGACGCTGTTAATAATAACATTTGAATAGTTGTGCATGGACAGAAGCTCTTCAGTGGAATTTATTATATTCTAACTGAAAATGTTCCACAATTGTGAACTTAATGATATATTGTTGTGTAATTTTGCGAGCCCGTTCCTTTAGCTTTGGCATCCGGGCCGTCACAGGTAGGGATGCAACATCGTTGATAAAAAACATCGATGTTCAGACATCCATGTTTCTGCGGAAAAATATCGATGTTAAAAAAACATCGCTCTGAAAAACGATACATCGATGTTTTTCCGATGTTTCCATACGTTTAAGAAATATTAGGAAAAACACACTGAAATGAAGCTGTGTTGCCAGAAAGTATCTGCCTTATTTATGTTCTTCAAAAAATGTTCAAATGTTTGTAGAGCTTATGGGACTTAACTACGGGGTCATCAGTCCCTAAACTTACAAACTACTTATGAACAAGATACAACTAAGGACGGCACAAATATCCATGCCCGAGGGGGGGGGGATTCGAAACCCCGACCGTAGTGGCCGTGCAGACCGTGACTGAAGCGCCTCAGTCCCCTCAGACACCGCGGCCGGCTATTTATGTTCTTTCACTAGGCTACGAATACACAGCGAAATGGCGGATTAGAATGAAAAATAAGTTGAGAATAAGATTTAGCTACTTATTGCGCTTATTTTACTTGGAATTGACATCGATTTCTTCATTACATCCGAAATAACTTGTGTTTTGTTGACGTATTGCATTTTTCTTAGCTGTCGACGTGGAGAAAAGTAAAGATTATGCATCTTTCAGTTATTACTTAATAATGTATTTTTAAAAAGAATATTCATCAATGACGTTTATCAAATCATGTACTTTGCTGAAATGAAAATCTATGTTATACTTAGCTTGTTGCCTTTTGTCTCGGATTTTTCGTCGACTTTTGTTTGATGTTTTAACTGACTTTTGACAGTATAATATCAGTCTGACTGGGTAACAATGTCAAAGATTCAATTTCAGTGATGTTGGAGGATGAAATTTCAGCAATGCCAGCAGCTCGTGCTGGACAAACATCAGATTGTTTCATATTTCGCTTGCCTACTATTTCAAATGTATGAAAACAGCGACGACAGTAGGAGCAACGCACTTGAGCTGACGCTGGCTGAGCAACTAATAAAGTAATAATGGAGTTGAGAATCAATTGTTGAACGATGTCGATAGTTTTGGACTTCTGTCGTCGATGCATCGGCGATATATCGCTGTTCAAAACATGTTAACATCGATGTTTATGGACGAAACATCGATGTTTTCACAACATCGATGTATCGTTTGCTTCCCTAGTCACAGGGGTTGGCCCCATTTTTGGGTATGAGCAAACATTTATTTTTAGGCTATATGGAGTGAGCCAGCAGCGGCCGGCAGTTCAGGGAGGCGCCACCAGAGCGCGCCACCTGCCGCAGCGCGCGGCGCCCGCCTTTTTCGCCGCAGTCCGCGCCGTAAGGCTTTATGGCGGGGAAAATTGCCGCCTACCGTTAAAGTATAGAGACGTGGCCCTCACGTGGCTCCTTCCGGACCGTCTCGGAGGCGTGCCCCAGCGGTCGGCTGCCGCCGCCTGGCCCACAAATGCCCATCCCGGCACGTTCTCCCAGCGCCTACAGGCGGACCAAGTACTTCAGAGTTCAGATGATAACTAGGGAAGTTGCTCAGTGTTCTGTGTCTTACTGTGTGTTTTTTAACGTCACCGTGGCACAAACTGTATATCCTTTCCTTTGACGTCACTACAATCACAAGCAACACATAGTTCAGCATTATGTATTAATTAAAGTAATCAATAGTTCATAACTTGTTTTCAGAGGACACAAGGGTCGGAACAACAGCACGACCTATACATATGCAGCTGGCAATATAACTGTAAAGGGTATTTTACACGACGACACTAAGTTTCACGAAAACTGCGCTACTGGCCAGTGCGCATGCGCGGCATGCGTTCGCGCAACTCGTTGCCGAAACTCAGGGCCGAATCTAGGGGGGACAAAGGGGGCAGTTGCCCCGGGCGGCAGAATTTAGAGGGCGGCAAATTTCGACCGCCTCTTTTTTATTATTATTTTTTTTAATTTTTTTACAGAATGTATCTTTCTGTTATAATTTCATAAAACTGACACACAATTATTAAAAGTAAAATGACTGCAAGAAATACCGAAATCATTTAATGAAACTAAAATTCCTGGTTGCTGACTTGAGTGTTGCCCTGTCACAGGTACTTCAGCTAATCTACTAGATATTAGCCAGAATGAGGGAGATGTTTGCGTTATTGCATAAGTAAATGCACAATGTTTATTAATTTGCATAGATTTCCTTTTTCAGATAAATGAAGAACTTTAAGTTGAAAGTTTCAGACAACATGTGCTGGCAGTAGACAGAGCCTTGCAAGATTCCACTGCATCATCAACATTAAGTTTAATTTATAAAAATAAATTGGTAGAGGGGTATCCCAACCTTACTACACCGTTAAAATATATCTTACCATTCTAGTTTCTGTTTCGTCTGGAGAAAGAAGTTTCAGCAAGCTGAAACTAATTAAATACATTTGAGGAGCACGACTGCTTAACAAATCTGAGTATAATATCCATAGAGCACAAACGAGCTGCTTCTCTAAACTATGATGATATCAAAAACAGTTTTGCAGCAAAAAAAAGCACGAAAAGCGAAATTTTGAATTGATTTTTGTACGATGAGTTGTCTTATAATATTTTTGTATGTATTAAAATTGTTCTGTTTTCCTTTGATCTTAATTCAGTCAATAAAATAAGTTCATGTTGTGAGATTGTGACATTTATTTAGAAATATGTAACTCAATTAGCGCCAAAAAGTCGATTCTTACAGGGGCGGTGAAAGAAGGGGCGGCAAATTTAAGCTTGGCCCCCTTGGCAAATGTCCTAGATCCGGCCCTGGCGAAACTAAACAGTTTCGGCATCTTCCAACTTTTGTGAAACTGATTACGCTTGTTTTTAGGTTAGGTTATATCCAATACAGAACAAAATACAACATAAAGGGGGCAACGGAAGAAATAATTTGGTTTTTGAACATATATGCGATGCATAGATGTTTGTGTGATTTTAACAATGAAAATTTCAGGAATAATCAGCTACGTGTTAGTGCTCTTAAAGAATTATTCGTCAATTAAATATTGATGGGTTGACGATTAGTGAATTGCAGACTAAAATACATTCAACAAACGAACTATGGGAATTGTGGGTTTGGGAACACGGTACAAGTACTGTAGAGACGAATATCTACTTGACAAGAAATGTAATACAATTGTAATTTCAGTTCTGGTAATAATGCTTCACGCATAACAATATCTTGTTTCCTTATTGCATTACTAACTCTGTTTAAAAGGAACGTAAACTGTTCTGGTGACATTCTAAGTTGATTAAAATAGCTACTAGGGACTTCAATTACAATTTCTTTCAGCAAGGACGCTAAGCAACCGAGCTGACGTCTTTTTTTAATCCAGTCACAAACCCAAACACGTTCTTTATTCTTTTTATGTTTAGTCTTATGCAGTGACTTCACACAGAGAAGCAATAGCTCCACCCCACTCTTACAGCTACCAAAACTTTCATTCTATGGCGACTACGGCACTCACAAAACGACGAAACTGAATTGTGTAGTATTGGCGCCGTGTCTACAGACACACACGAAAAGAGTTGCGCGTAATTCATTTCATGAAACGAGTGTCGCAATCTAGTGTCGTCGTGTAGACTAGCCTTAATAAACCGTTACGACTTCACAGATCCTAACCACTACAGTTTTGTATCCAGTGTTAATAACTGAGATCACCGTACGCACCTTAATGATTTATACACCTAAATCTCCCTCATGAATCACACCGTCCATTCATAAAAATAGTATGGAAATCCGTCCAGTAGTTTTTGAGTTTATCGACGGCAGACAGACGTGAGGGGGGGGGGGGGACTTTGTTTTATAATATGTACTAGATGAAAACCCGGCGTTGCCAGGGTATTTATTTATTTATTGTTGCGATTTTTCAGGTATATATTCATTTGTATAAGTACTGTATGAAAATCCATTGCGAACAAACTGTAAAGAAGTAATACATTAAAACCTGATGCGTGATGGGGCAGTTTTTCACGAACATTACTTACTGTTTATGTGCTCATATCTCATGAACTGCATGTCGTACTGTGATACAAATTAGAAGGTACGCACAACTATATGCATGTATACTCTCTGTAAAATTTCCTGTAGCTACAATTTGTAGTGTTCAAATTATAAATTGTAACGTCATACCGAGAGCCGTAGTTTTACTCCATAAACAGCGGAAAAGTAGTAAGCGAGAAACTTTTTTCCTTTCATCATTTTACTATGGTTGCCAGCGAGAAAGAGTTTAATAAACGTTTGAAATTATGTTTAAAGTTTGTTGCAAGTCGCTAAGTACTGTCATTCTCATGCAATGTATTTCGAAAGTCTCACCGCATTAAATGGCATGTTTTGCGATTTCTATTGGTTATGACGTAATATCTTTTGAACCATGTGCCGTATGTGATTCTTAACCATGCAGCAATTGTTACCTCACGGTAAGGAATGTGTGTACCAAATTTGATTGAAATCGGTTCAATGGTTTAGGAGAAAATGAGCAGCATTGTCGCAAAATGCAGCAGTTTTTCGCGCATCTCATTGTGTATGACGTCATATCTCGTGAACTATATATCGTATGTGATTCTTACATTTACGGCGACCGTCCTCATGGATTGAAGCTAACGTGTACAAAATTTCATAAAGATTGGAACAACACGTACAAACATACGGACACTCTTCTTTATATATTATATTTGCGACAATATTACACGTCGTTCTGCCTTGATCTTTAATAAAGTCTGAAAGGTGAAACAGCGTAAGCATCGTATTATGAAACAATAAACTTATTTCCATATGTATGGTGAAGTTTGTAAGTCACAGAATATACATCCTAAGTGTATTTTACGCTCCATATTTCGTGAATTTTTGTCGTCACACTTACTCCTTACTACGCACCTCAATGAGCTATACACTTAAACCTTCGTCATGAATTACACCATCCTTTAGTGAAAACGTCAGCAGTTTTTCAGTTTATCACGGAAAGGCAAACTAGCGCAGCGGGAGGACTTCGTTTCACATCATGCATAGATTAGCTTCACTTTTTTCTCAGATATTCGTGTGGATTTGTAGACTGAATGCAATATTCACTATACGACAAGTATGTACATATATTGCCAGTGGGACATAATTTCCGTTGGAAGTGTAATACCAACACTGACGTACAACCCAACGAAGGGAATGATTAATCGAGGTTCTAATCTTTGGTTCTGACCGAGTGTCGATAATCGTTCCTTGATCAATTTACTTAACGAGGAAATATGTCGTAAAAGCAGAAGTTCGTTGCTGAAAGAGGGAAGACGAGAATGAGGCTTTTCATAACTAATGATGTGGCTGCCCCCATAATGAGAAACTATTTATTATTTGAGGATGGTGATCTGTTTCCATTATCGGCTTACGTCAGCAGTATAGCACGAATAAAAATGTTGGCAGTGTATTAGTTTCTTATACAAGTAGCGTCTGTTGATTCAGACTTGTTCGAAAGAAGAAACACCATCGATCGACAGAAACAGCCATATATTTTAGTGCAATGAAACGTACCCACTTCATTACATGTTAAAGGGGCAGAATTAAATTCATCTACATCTACATCTACATAGATACTCTGCAAATCACATTCAAGTGTCTGGCAGAGGGTTCATTAACCACTTTCATAACTTTTCTCTACCGTTCCATTCTCTAATAGCGCGCGAGAAGAAAGAACACCCAAATCGTTCCGTTTTCGATCTGATTTCTCTTACTTTATTGGGATGGTCATGTCTCCCTAAGTAGGTGGCTGCTAGCAAAATATTTTCACATTCAGAACTAAAAGTCGGTGATTGAAACTTCGCAAACAGACCACGCCGCAATGAATAACGTCTTTCTTTTAATGATTTCCACCCCAATTCGTGCAACATTTCCGCGACGCTTTCCCCCCCGTAACGCGATAAAACAAAACGAGCTGCCCTTCTCTGAACCTTCTCAATGTCTTCCGTCAGTCCCACCTGGCGAGGGTCCCACAAGGGGCAACAGTACTCCAGGAGAGGACGCACAAGTGTGATGTAGGCAGTCTCTTTGGTGGAGCTGGTGCATCTTCGAAGCGTTCTGCCGATGAAACGTAACCTTTGGTTCGCCTTCCCCACAATATTTTCTGTGTGTTCTCTCCAGTCAAAGTTGTTCATAATTGTAACTCCTAGGTATTTGGTAGAATCTACGACCTTAAGTTTTGACTGATTTATCGCGTAATTGTAGTTCAGCGGATTTCTTTTAGTGGTCATGTGTATTACTTCACACTTTTCTTTATTTAGTGTCAATTGCCAATTTTCGCACCATGTAGAAATTTTGTCTAAATCGCTTTGAAGTCGCTTTTGATCCTCTGTTGACTTCACTAACCGATAAACGACAGCATCATTCGCGAACAGTCTAAGGGAGCTATTCAGATTGTCTCCTAAATCGTTTATAAACACGAGGAAGAGTAGGGGATCTATAACGCTTCCCTGTGGAACGCCAGATATCACTTCTGTTTTATTCGATGACTTACCGTCAATTACAACGAACTGTGTTCTTTCTGATAGGAAATAGTGAATCCAACAGCACAATTGGGGAGATATTCCAAAAGCACTCAATTTCATAAGAAGCCGCTTGTGGAGTACAGTGTCAGAAGCCTTCTTGAAATTCAAAAACATGGAATCGATTTGAGATCCCTTATCGATGGCACTTAACACTTCATGTGAAAAAAGGGCAAGCTGTGTTTCGCAAGAGCGATACTTTCTGAATCCGTGTTGACTACTGGTTAATAGGTCGCTCTCTTCGAGGTAGTTCATAATATTCGAACAAAGTATATATTCCAAAATCCTACTGCAAATCGACGTCAATGAGACAGGCCTGTAATTTAGGGGATCACTCCTATTGCCTTTCTTGAATATTGGAGTAACTTGGGCAACTTTCCAGTCTTTGGGTACGGATCTTTCGCTGAGTGCTCGGTTGTAAATGATAGCTATGTACGGAGCTATTGCATCAGCATACTCTGAGAGGAATCTAGTAGGTATACAATCTGGTTTTTGTTTTTGTTTAGTGACTTAAGTTGTTTTACTACTCCAGGAACATTTACTTCTAAGTTTCGCATGCTGGCAGCTGTTCTTGGATTGAATACTGGAGTGTTCACTTCGTCTTCTTTGGTGAACGAATTTCGGAAAGCTGTGTTTAGTAATTCTGCCGTAGCAGTACTGTCATCGGTAGTATTACCATTGCTATCGCGTAGTGAAGGTATTGTTTGTGTTTTGCCGCTAGTGTACTTCACATATGACCAGAATTTCTTTGGATTTTCTGCAAGATTACGAGACAGGATTTCGTTGTGGTAACTACTATAGGCTTCTCACATTGAAGTCCGCGCTAGGTTGCGAGTTTCAGTAAAAGATTAACAGTCTTGTGGATTCTGTGTCTTTTTGAATTTTGCATGCGTTTTTCTTTGTTTCTGCAACAGTGATCTGACCTGTTTTGTGTACCACGGGGGGGCAGCCCCCTCTTTTATTAATTTATTTGGTATAAATCTCTCGATTGCTACTTATATTATGTCTTTGAAAGTAAGCCACAACTGATCTACACTCTGCATTCAGCAGAGAGGTGGAAATTTTACATTATACCGGGACTCGAACGCGGTTTCTCGGCATCATAACATTTGCTAGTTGCCAGCTGCTCACAAAATTGCGTATTTATGAAATATCGTATTAGATATGTAATTGAAATGGAGATTTCCTCTTGGGGAGGACACAATTCGTAATAACAAACGTAACAGCATCGGCTAAAACATAGGCGCTACCTGGCGTTCCTCAAGGCATTGTTATTGAACCTCTGCTCTTCCTTGTCTATATAAACGATTTGGGAGAAAATCTAAAAAGTACTCTTATGTTTTCAGCAGATGATACTGTCCCTTATCGTCTAATACAGCAGATCAAAACCAACTGCAGAAGGACTTATATAATATATCTATATGGTGCGAAAATTGGCAGTACTTTCATTGTAAGTAATCTTAAGTGCGAAGTCCTCTACATGAATACTTAAAGGAATCAGCTAAACTTAGTTTACAAGATAAATCACTCAAATCTGAAGGCCGTAAGTACAATTAAATGTCTAGGAATTACAATTATTATTGCCTACTGAAACTGAAAAGATCCCATAGAATATATTGTGGAGGAAGGCGAACCAAAGACTGCGTTTTATTGGCAAAACACTTTAATAACAGAAATACTGAAGAGACTGCATACTTCATGTAATTTTCGCCCTGTTTTGGAGTATTCCTGGATAGTAAGGCATCCTTGTCAGATAGGATTGACAGAGGACTTCGAAGTATAAAAAAAGAGCAGGTCGTTTTGTATTATCATGATACAGAGAAGAGAGAGCCACAGAAATTATACAGGAGATAGAGTGGGAATCACTATAAAAAGTATTTTTCTTTGGGACGAGATCTACTTACAAAATTTCGATTATCGACTTTCTCGTCAGTATGGGAAAATAGATTGGTGCCTCATATCTACGTGAAGGGGCTGATCTGTAGCTGTTTACTTGCTCTATCACACTTTTATTTTGTAAGATACTTTTTACTATGTTGGGAAAAGTATAATATAACATGAGGTGTGAGTGAAACATAGAGCATATGGTCCGGTGAACAAATATCCCGTGGGAAAACTCCGCTCAAATTTCGGTATAAAATCTGACCGGCTCTTACAAGTAGTCTCAGTCCACCAAAATCCTTCAGCACTTTCATTAATATTTCATATACCGCAATTTATTTAAATATGTCTGTGTTTATTATGTAATTATTTTAGCCGCGGCTGATTAGCCGTGCGCAATGGGGCGCCGTACTGCGGTGCGCGCGGCCGTTCGTCGTCGGGGATTCGAGTCCCCCATCGGGAATGGGTGTTTGTGTTGTCATTAGGTTAGTTTACCTTCAAATGTTAAAATATTTATAAAGCTTATGGGACTTAACTGCGGAGTCATCAGTCCGTAAAGTTATAAACTACTTATGAACTAGCTTATACTAAAGACGGCACAAACATCCATGCCCGAGTGGGGATTCGAATCGCCGACGGGGAACCTGCTTCACACATCGTAGCATAACGCTTCAATGCGCTCGGCTGCTCCGACGCGGCTAGTTTACCTTAGTGTAAGTAGTTTGAAAGCTACGGACTAATAACCAAGCAGTTGAATCTGATAGATTTACGAATATTTGAACATTTTTTAAAATTATCTTTTGTTAAGCTATGTTTCTGTTATTTACAAAAGTTATTAAAAACTAGTTTAATCTACATCTACATAGATACTCTGCAAATCACATTTAAGTGCCTGGCAGAGGGTTCATTAACCACTTTCATAACTTTTCTCTACCGTTCCATTCTCTAATAGCGCGCGAGAAGAAAGAACACCCAAATCGTTCCGTTTTCGATCTGATTTCTCTTACTTTATTGGGATGGTCATGTCTCCCTAAGTAGGTGGCTGCTAGCAAAATATTTTCACATTCAGAACTAAAAGTCGGTGATTGAAACTTCGCAAACAGACCACGCCGCAATGAATAACGTCTTTCTTTTAATGATTTCCACCCCAATTCGTGCAACATTTCCGCGACGCTTTCCCCCCCGTAACGCGATAAAACAAAACGAGCTGCCCTTCTCTGAACCTTCTCAATGTCTTCCGTCAGTCCCACCTGGTGAGGGTCCCACAAGGGGCAACAGTACTCCAGGAGAGGACGCACAAGTGTGATGTAGGCAGTCTCTTTGGTGGAGCTGGTGCATCTTCGAAGCGTTCTGCCGATGAAACGTAACCTTTGGTTCGCCTTCCCCACAATATTTTCTGTGTGTTCTCTCCAGTCAAAGTTGTTCATAATTGTAACTCCTAGGTATTTGGTAGAATCTACGACCTTAAGTTTTGACTGATTTATCGCGTAATTGTAGTTCAGCGGATTTCTTTTAGTGGTCATGTGTATTACTTTACACTTTTCTTTATTTAGTGTCAATTGCCAATTTTCGCACCATGTAGAAATTTTGTCTAAATCGCTTTGAAGTCGCTTTTGATCCTCTGTTGACTTCACTAACCGATAAACGACAGCATCATCCGCGAACAGTCTAAGGGAGCTATTCAGATTGTCTCCTAAATCGTTTATAAACACGAGGAAGAGTAGGGGACCTATAACACTTCCCTGTGGAACGCAGGTATCACTTCTGTTTTATTCGATGACTTACCGTCAATTACAACGAACTGAGTTCTTTCTGATAGGAAATCGTGAATCCAACCGCACAATTGGGGAGGTATTCCGTAATCACGCAATTTCATAAGAAGCCGCTTGTGGGGTAGTGTCAAAACCTTTCCTGAAATTCAAAATATGGAATCGATTTGAGATCCCTTGTCGATGGCACTTAACACTTCATGTGAATAAAGGGCAACCTGTGTTTCGCAAGAGTGATACTTTCTGAATCCGTGTTGACTACTGGTTAATAGGTCGCTCTCTTCGAGATAGTTCATGATATTCGAACAAAGTATATGTTCCAAAATCCTACTGCAAATCGACGTCAATGAGATAGGCCTGTAATTTTGGGGATCACTCCTATTGCCTTTCTTGAATATTGGAGTAACTTGGGCAACTTTCCAGTCGTTGGGTACGGATCTTTCGCTGAGTGCTCGGTTGTAAATTATAGCTAAGTACGGAGCTATTGCATCAGCATACTCTGAGAGGAACCTAGTTGGTATACAATCAGGCCCGGAAGATTTGTTTTTGTTTAGTGACTTAAGTTGTTTTACTACTCCAGGAACATCTACTTCTAAGTTTCGCATGCCGGCAGCTGTTCTTGGATTGAATACTGGAGTGTTCACTTCGTCTTCTTTGGTGAAGGCGTCACAGTTTAGAATGTTCCCTTGCAGCCAAAATACAGCCACTGGCGAGGGGTGTTAGTCCTGCCGGAGTATGTCGAGCTAAGGGCTTCAGGCGGTTAACACCTTTGTCAATCGAGCTTAGCGCCTCACTCCACCACCACCTAGAGAGAGAGCCGCGGCGCTGTCGTGTGACGTCGTGCAGAATAGGTTGCGCGCGCATAGCTGGGGCACGGCCCACTATGGCGAAGCAGCGATCCAGTCAGCTATGCGCGTGCAACCTACTCTGCCTGACGTCACACGACAGCGCCGCGGCCTTCTCTCCAGGTGGTGTTGCTCAGACGGATAACATCTATGCCGATCGAGTGCGTGTATCGCGTATAATGTAATACGTTAAATACCTCTGAATTTCTATTATACAGTTGTGGCTTTACGTATAGGAACAGTGATTTATAAATAAAAGAAGAAAAGTTAATGGCATTCCGAAATTTCGAGTGACAAAATCATTGTAGAATCTTAAAGCCTAGCCACATTATACTACTATTTCAGCCTCACATCAAGAAACAACGCATCTACGACCTGAGTGCTGCTTCTACGCAGGGGAAAACCGCAGCGTAAGAAGATACCAGGTTAGTGAAGGGAAACTCGCGTGTAAACCCTTTACACGCATTGTATGTTTCTATCACAAACAGAAGGAATGGCACGCAGTGTCTTGGTAACAGGACCGAGAGTAGAAAGAAGATAAAAATTTAGAAACTTACTCACTCATTTTCAAATAATTTACTTTTTCGAACTTTAAAGACATTACCCCATATTTTTCTCTTTTATCCCGCCGTATCTACATAGGGTGAAATGCAAAACAAAAGAAAATAAGACAAATAAGACATATCAGAGCTCGAACGGAGACATTAAGCTGTTCATTCTTCCGACGTGCTATTCGAGAATGGAATGTTTCATAAATATACGATCAAGAGAAGTGTTACGTCACCATGATTCTAGGCGTTCGTAACCCTTTACATAAAAATGGAATACAAATATACAAAAACAACATTTCAGTTCTCTTATTTCTCAACAAAACAGAGATTGACAACTTGTAAGAATGTAACATACACATTTCGAATTTCTGTTCCAGATTGCACCGAACACCAGTATCCATAATACCTGTAACAAGTCCTTTCGCGCTGATGCACGCCTGTATTGATCATGGAATACTGTGCACTAGATCATCATGAGACTGTTGGTCCAATTGTCCCCCTCCTCAATGGTGAATCGGCATAGATCTCTGAAATTGCATGATGAGTCATCTCGTCCAAATACAGAGTTTTTCAGTGTAATCCAGGCATGTTCGATATGCTTCATGTCTGGAGAATATGTTGGCCTTTGAAATCTTGCGATGTCGTTATCATGAAGGAACGCATTCAAAGTTGTGCACGATGAGCACGAGAATTGTGGTTATTTAAGACGAAGCCCTCGTTCAAATGCTGCCGATATGTTTAAACGATACGTCTGAGAATGACATGCGTGTAACATACAGTCATTTGATTGCCTTCTACAACCACCAGAGGCCTACGATGACTCCACATATTGCCAGCCCAAAACATCAGGAAATTACCAGCTTGATGCCTAAGACGTTCAGGCTGACCAGGTTGCCTCCAAAAACATGTCCAGCGATTTTGTGGTTGAAGGCAGACGCGAGTCTCATTTGTGAATAGCAGTTGACTTGCCGAGTCTGACGAGTCCATTCTGTGTGTTGTTGGGAATATATGTACCGCGCTGTATGATGTCTATGTTTCAAAGCCAGACCTCGCCATTGACGTTGCGAATGAAGTTACACGAGCAGGTTGAGTCGAAACAAGTCGTCATGTGGCTGCACGAAATTCATGGTTCAGTATTGTAGCATTCCTCTCGGGGTCCTCTGAACTGAAATAAGTAAGTAGCAGTAGTCAGCTGCTGTTGTGGCCTTCGGGCGTCCAGAGCGGGGAAAGATCTCGACAATCCCTATATCTCTGTACCTCCTTCGCGTCAGAACAAACATGGCGTTACTTCATTCCCAGACGTCTGAGAAATTCCATTGATCAGAGTCGATCCTGACAGAGAGTTACAATGCAGATACGATCAAACTCCGAAATTGACCTTATAAGGGAAGGGAGAACTGAAGACAACACAAGCAGTGTACTTCCTTCCTGGCTGAAACTAATCGGCTGTGGTTGTTTACATCTTTGCGCAGGTTGACTGACATCTATGGACAGTCTAGGGAACCGTGTTCTTGATATAATACTGAATGGTTGATATGTAATTTTCTATTTTGTTGGCTTTTTTGAAATGATTGTACTTTTTATATGTAAATTAGTCGCTCTATATTTTATATGCAAATCATTTGAAATTGAATGTATGTAGTTTATAGTTCCAAAACGGTATGGAAATAGCAATTGAGAAGAGTGAAGTCTCTCTAACATTTATTTAAAATTACATCATTTAAAATTCTTTTGTTTGTTGATACAATCATTTTGTTGATAAGCTAATTCTGTAAATCAAATATAAGGGTCACCAATACGTTTTCATTTTTTTTAAATATAAAAAAGTAGAAAAAATATAAAGTAAATTTACTATTGACTGTCCCTAACTGAATGCAGTAGCGACAAGCAAGTCTATTTTTCTTTTCAGTAATGATAATGATATCAGTATTTCTCACTCTTTGAGATTGAAATCATGTCCCTGGCCTAACTATCTTTGACAAGAAATTTCCCAACGAGAATAAGTGAAAGGGGGAAGGCACTCTTCTGATTAATCTTCGTATTCATTCAATCTTTTACAACCTAATTAATACAAGCCAAAAGTGACCATGTGTCATAAAAGGAACAAAAATCGATTATAAAAAATTTGTTTAAAAGACAGTAAAATAGGGATATCAAAATGGATAACTTTATATAGAAAATTAAGGTTGATACAAAAGTATTAAAATTTTTAATGGCTATAGTCAGTTTCACGAAGTATTAATAATCAAGAGAAAATTTAATCTCAACTCCAATCCCGGTATACATGAACCACTAATTCGTCCTCTAACACACAGTAACACCCCACCTATCAATCACAATTGTATTCTCCTCGCACAGCAGATGCGTTGGCTTTACCTTACCGTTTCCTGTAGAACAGCGTTGGATTGGGTGAAGGACAGCTAACGGCAGTGCAGTGTTGATGGATAATGATACGGATATTACGTGTTATATAGAAAAAAGGCGAAATAACGGGTGACATCACAGCTATAAACCAAAAGAAAAATAATAATAATAATTATTATTATTTTTTTTTTTTGCTGACAGCGAACACTCACTTTAGAATATTTACTAGTTTCTATTACACTAGCTCAAAATATTATGAAGTACACAGTGTAGTGAGACAAGATAGTCATACTACATTTTCCTATGTCAACCCTGTTTTGAAGCTGTAAATAGAAAAAAAACCGAAACTTTTTATTTAAAATTTATACATATTTGATGTTCATGTAAATATTGTTATTTTATAATATGAGTTTTAAAATGTTTTATTTTCTGCATGTACGATCGAGGCGCCGCAATCAACAAAGGCAGCGTCGTCGCCACCGCAGCCAACCTTGAAGTATGTGACGGCTAGCAGAATTTAACTGACGGTCTACGGTGTAACGAATGCAGCTGCCCCTTCTTTATTGCCACGCGTCAATCGTTTCAGAGAAGAAAATGATTAATTATTGTTGTTTGAGATTCAGTCCAAGCTGGTTGTACAGATTCAGGTCTCTTGCTAAACTGACTTTTGTATTAGTATGAAGAAGAATAAATATTCGTTAATATTGAAAGTATCTTGCATTTATGAAGAGTATCAAGAATATATCATAGGAAGAGTAATTTGATTTTTGTGAAGAACTTCGACTTATTTCCGAAAACAATTTAAATTCTGATTGAAATTATTACTGACTATCTTCGAATCTGATATTATATCGGCATCGAGTGTGCATATGGAAGAAACAGTATTTAGCAGGCGGTGGAATGTTAATTTTTTCAGTACACGCTAGCGACAGCAAACAGTAGTGCCTGTATTCGACTCAGATAAAATTTTAGTAACGGCCGCAGACTCGTTTTCTTGCTCCGCTCGTACAAGAACCTTATTTATTCTTTGTGAACTATTTAAAGGAGTTAATCCTATATTTTCTGATTTATATTGTGGTGCGGGACACTTCGGACGCAGTCTTGAAATTTTGCACGGTTAGATTGTGACAGTTGGTGTTGCTAGGGGACTGTAAATAATTAATCAACAACGTCCTTAGCAACTGATAACACCCTTCTAGTATCAAAATACTCTCATGATTTGCGACTAAAGATGAACATGACTAACTGTATTAACCATCGCAGTTATCCGTCCCTGTTCTATCACAACAGTATTACTCCCAGTGGACAAAAATCATACAACCCATACTCCTATCCTCTGACATTTACAAAATGAAAGAGTTTAAAGAGAAACAACCTAATACCGTTGATATCCCACAGCAGGGGTTCCCAAACTTTTTTGTCTCCTGGACCCCTTGCCAACTTTTTCTGCCCTGTGTGGACCACCTACTTTCCGTGTACATAATTTTTTACGAATTTCTAGCTTCAAATGTGTTTTCGCTCTAGATATGGAGATACTAACTTTAATAACTTACCTGTAAAAGGATGGAGTGAAAAAAAATGCTTTACAAGTTAAAATATATACATCATAATTGTCTGATCTCATTCCTCCCCCTCCCAAATAAATAAATAAATAAAAATCTTACTACAGCACACCGAAAGTACAGAATTCCTCCACTCCCTCGCTTAGCCAATGAAGCGAACAGGATCAAGCTTCAGTATTGTGAGACTAATTCTGAATTTTAGTTGGGACCCTCCTAAATGTGAACCACTATTGTGGACCCCCATAGAGCCCCAAATTATTTTTCCGCTGACGTGGACACCTTGCGGGTTGGAATAGACCCCTGGGGTTCTATATAGACCACTTTGGGAACCACAGTCCCACAGGAAGTAATCCAACAAATAATGTCCAAGAAAATGGAGAAAATAATTTAGAAATAGCACTGCTATCTCTCAATATACACATCCAGCGTCACTGTTCAGAAACCTTGGAACCAAGGTGATGCAACACTTGTTTTGATGTGTGTACAATGGTATGACTGGTGTCTTTGAAGCTGAAGGGCTTGAACAGCACTATCAGTTGCTTCATACTACGTTCAAAGTCCGTAGAATGGTTTTGAACACTCCTTAGTAATTCCACCCTATCTATATAGAGCAAACAAATACGCGCGCTCTACAGTGCAACAGAATCAGATCCCATTAGTTGTGGTTGCAAGCCCATAATGTCCTTAGAGGAATGTTGTTTTGTCCGTTGATTGCCTGCAGTATCAAATGTTCTCACTTATGTCGTCCTGTTGCTCTCCGCAATGTGAAATGTCGTTTTCGACAGCGAAACGTCTGTGAACGAAAAGGGGAGAGTGGCCCTTCGATGCCTTTTATGTCACCCCCTACGATTATCTCCAGTCGATTCGGAGCATCGCTGTGTTTCAAATGTTTCCCGTGGACAGCGATAAGGAGAATTTGTGGTTTTAAGGTTGTGTGTGGAAATTCTGATATCCACTGCAGTAAGGCGTAAAGAATAGGTGAAATGTAGGTAAGCAAGAGTGTGGCGGTCTTCCTATCGTGTGATACGTTCACACTAACGTTGGGCAGAGTTGTGGTGAAATTTGGTGTCAATGTGACATCATTAATTATTATTATTGTATTATCAATCATCAGTCTGGAGACTGATTTGATACAGCTATCCTCTCTACTCGATACTGTGCTAGCCTCTTAATACCTGCTTAAGAACGGCAACCCTCATCCATTCGAATCAGCTTACTGTATTTGTCTCTTTGTCTCCCTTTGTGGTTTTTATCCACACACACTTCCCTCCAATTATAAACTGACGATTTCTTGATATCTAAGAATTTGTCCTACCAATCGATCCCTTCTTTTAGTCAAGGCATGCCAGAGATTTCTTCCTTTCCAATTCTGTTCAGTACTTCTTATGAGATCTACCCACCTAATATACAACATTCGTTCTGTAGCAGCACATTTCAAAAGCTTGTATCCTCTTCCTACCTGATTTATCATCCATGTCTCGCTCCCATACAAGGCAGCACTCCATAACAAATGCCTTCAGAAGGGACTTCCTAAAACTTAAATTGATATCCAATGTCAACAAATTTCTCATTTTCAGAAATGATTTTCTCCTCGTTACATCGTCTATACTGCGGCCATCGTAAGTCATTTCACTGTTCAATAACATACTCATCTACCACCTTTAGTGTCTCGTTACCTAATGTAAATTCCCCAGTATTGCCAGATTTTCTGAGACAACAATCCGTTCCCTTTGCTTTGCTCTTGTTAATGCCCATCTTATACGCTCCTTTCAAAACACTGTCAATTCCGTTCAAATGCTCTTCCAGGTCCTCGCTGCCTTTGACAGAATTACAATGTCACAAGAAAAGTGCAGTGTTTTATTTCTTCAACCTGAACTTTAATTTCAGTTCCGTGCTATTCTTTCACAGACTGCAGAGGTTGAAAAACATCGAGGAAAGGCTACAATACTGTCTTAATCCCTTCTCAACTAATGCTTCACTTTCATGCCCTTCGATTCTTACAACTGTTGTTTGGTTTCTGTACAAGTTTTAAATACCTTCCGATCTCTATAATTTACCCGTGCTGACTTCAGAATTTGAAAGAGCACATTCCATTCAGTATTATCAAAAGCTCTTTCCAAACGTACAAACGCTAGAAATGTACGTTTGCCTTTTCCTAATCTATATTCTAAAACTGGTTGTTACCCGTGACTTCGTATGTTTGACCTAATTAAAATCCAAGTCGACTCATTTTTTAACAATCACATTATTGATACACTGAAAATAAACTTTCTATATTTTTTAACAAAAAATTACTAACAAAATAAAAACGAACATTTTTCGTCCTTGACAACTTCTGTAACAATAAAATCTTTGAGTTACTGTAGAAATTCTTAATTTTGAATTTTTTACTATGAAATTATTGACATTTTAAAAGTAAACATGAATCACTTTGAAAAATTTTCTTAACAATAAAAGTATTCACATACTATGAAGAGATACGTTTGGTTTTGAAACTTTTTTCCTTAACAATAAAGAGGAAAAATGAAGAACTCTACAAGCACACTGAAAAGATTATGCACACAACGAGGAAGCGGAGATTAAAGTTCTATGGACATCTATTAATGATGGATGAATGCAGACTGTCCAAAAGGATCTTCAGTTACATCGCGGCGTTAAAGGCTACATCTAAATGGTAGTTAAAGTGAAGAAGGATGCAGCAGAAGCTGGAATTACAGCACAGATGGTCCACAAAAGAGGAGAGTTCAGAAGCAGAGTTGACAGCATCAAAACATTTCCAGAGGAACCACCAAACACAAGACCCAAACAGATCATTTGAGAGGAGGAGAGAAAAAATATACGCCACTGACTCCTTTGTGAACTACAAGCTGAAACACTCAACAGTAAGACGAAAACAATATTTCGCTTAAAATCTGCGGTTCTATTGCTTGTAAAAAGAAGTGTCAACCTGTTTCACGTACGCACATCTAAAAGCTGTAGCCATCGCATTAATATTTGCAGTTGCCGAGAACTAACGTCAAATCTACTACTTAAAGGTCAATGAGAATACCATAAAACGTTTTATTGTTGGAACCTATAATTCATTACCGCTGCACCTCTCAGCCGCAATTCACATTCCTCCTAATGATGAAAACGGTTTCCTGTTACTAAGATGCTGGTTTTAGTCAGGGCCGGATCTAAGGGGGGGGGGGGTGTCAAAGGGGGCAGTTGCCCCGGGCGGCAGGGTTTAGAGGGCGGCAAATTTTGACCGACTCTTTATTTTTTTTATTTTTTTTTACATAATGTATCTTTCTGGTATAATTTAATAAAATCAACTGACACAGAATTATTAAAAGTAAAATGACTGCAAGAAATACCGAAATCATTTAATAAAACTAAAATTCCCGGTTGCTGACTTAGTGTTGCCCTGTCTAAGGTACTTCAGTTAATCAAACTTTAAAAATCTACTAGATATTAGCCAGAATGAGGGAGACGTTTGCGTTATTGCATAAGTAAATCCACAATGTTTATTAATTTGCATAGATTTCCTTTTTCAGATAAGTGAATATTCATATTTCATATCAAGGTAATATTTGTAGAACAGGTGAATTTGAATAACGTTCCATAGCGCGCGGGAAGAAAGAACATCTGAATCTCTCTGTTCGAGCTCTGATTTCACGTATTTATTCAGATGATCTTTTCTACTTATGTGTAAGTGGGAAGCAACAATATATTTTTGCATTCGGAGGAGAATGTTGTTGATTGTAGTTTCGTAAGTAGCCCACGTCGCTGCGATAAACGCCTTTGTTCTAATGATTCCCATGCCAGATCCAGTATTATTTCCATGACGCTGTCTCCCCTGTATCACGACAATACAAAACAAACTATACTTCTTTCGACTCTTTCGATGTCCTCCGACAAACCCACCTGATAAATATCGCACACTGGGCAGCAAGACCAGATAAAACAGGAGGAATCTCACTGTATTATTGATGCTGTCCTTTTTCTAGCTAAGCAAGGAAGTTCTTTTAGAGGATCAAAAGAAGATGGTGATTTTGGTGATCCACATAGCGGCAAATTTCTAAATACAATTGATCTCATATCATACTATAGTGTCCCCCTTTGTTTGCGTATTGAACGCCACAAGAAAGGCCAGATTAGCAATTTTTACAAAAATATACAAGATGAGTTCCGTGACTTGATTGCTGACAAAAATAAAACAAGATATAATTAAAGATATTTTAGCTGCTAAATACTTTTCACTGATGTTTGACTGCACTCCAGATATCAGCCATAATGCGCAGATGACACAAGTAATTAGATATGTCAAGTCGAATGACTCAGAGGTTGTGGAAAGTTTTACTGACTTTTTTACAGTTCTAGACAAAACAGGAGAAGGCCTTACTTAGTCAAGAAATACTGCAAAAATTGGAACAAGATGGGTTGAACATTAAGAACTGGAGGGGGCAAACAGGACTGGAAAGTAAAAAGGGGTCCTGTCAAGAATACTTCAGAAGAATGAATTGGTCTATTTCGTACTATGTGCTGCTCACTCTTTAAATTTAGTAGGAGCAACTTCAGCAAGCCTAGGTGATCTGCAAGAGTAGATGCGGTTGAAGCTGTTTACGAGCATTTTCATAAAGTTTTGAAGGCCCTGGAAGAAACTGAAACTTACAACTAGTCAACACTAGAACAACTTTGTCAACACTAGAACAACTTTGTCAACACTAGAAACAAAATCAGAGACAAGATCTATTTTAAAAAAATATGAGAAAACTCAAATTCATTACTTTAGCTAGTTTCTGGTATGCAATATTAAAATAAATTGCTCATGTTTATCAGTCTGCGAAGTTAATACTTAACAATTGATAAAACTATTCGAAACATTCAAGGACTTTTGGGCTTTCTCAAAACTTCCCGGGATTCTTGTACCTCTGAAGCTATTTCTGAGGCCAAAGTGCTAGGAGAAGATAATGAGGTATCAACGATATTCTCCGAAAAATGGATGCGAAGAAAGAAGAAAATGGCCGATGAGCTTTGTGAAGATGAAGTATCCAACATTCACAGAAAAAATAAGGAATGATTGACCAGGTTTACCGCACTCGAGAAAATTGGTGCAAAAATTAGTTTTCAGTGTGGTGTGCAAATTCGAGAAATGGAAGTGGAGGACTTGAAGGCCAAATCAGCGGAACTGGCAGAAGATCTTAGCGAGGAAGAACTTGAAGTTGAAAATTTCAGACAACATGCGCTGGCAATAGACAGAGCCTTGTAAGATTCCACTGCATCATCAACGTTAAGTTTAATTTATAAAAATAAATTGGTAGAGGGGTATCCCAACAGAGTTAAAATATATCCTACCATTCTAGTTTCTGTTTCATCTGGAGAAAGAAGTTTCAGCAAGCTGAAACTAATTAAATACACTTGAGAAGCACGACTGCTTAAAAAATCTGAGTATAATAGCCATAGAGCACAAACGAGCTGCTTCTCTAAATTATGATGATATCAAAAACAGTTTTTCAGCAGAAAAAGCTCGAAAAGCGAAATTTTGAATTGATTTTTGTACGATGAGTAATCTTGTAATATTTTTGTACGTATTAAAATTGTTCTGTTTTCCTTTGATCTTAATTCAGTCAATAAAATAAGTTCTTATTGTGAGATTGTGACATTTATTTTGAAATATGTAACCCAATTAGCGTCAAAAAGTCGATTCTTACAGGGGGGGGGGGGTGAAAGAAGGGGAGGCAAATTTAAGCTTGCCCCCCTTGGCAAATGTCCTAGATCCGTCCCTGGTTTTAGTCAACGAGCTTAAATTTCATAGAGTTGCTGACACACGAGTTACAGCGCTCTTTGCGGCAACCTCTGTAAACTCGGCCTTCATATTTTTGGTGGTCAGTACACTTGAGAGGAGTCTGTCTATCGTATTTTGTTGAGCTTGCAGTGTTGTATTCAGTTTATATTGTATTTAATGTGTACTCTCTACAAATTTTGCCGCTGAAATATGCCTAAAGTGTGTCTAGGATTTAAATGCACAAATTGAAGTGATAAAATAACAGGTACTTCGCACAAGAACTCCGAATGTTTTGCCTTGCCTATCTACACTCAAACAAAATTCCTGAGTAATGGCTCTTACCTGCCCCAAGAGTGAAGCTTCAGAAGACCTATCCTGCAATTTACTTGAAGTACACACCACTAAAAAAAATGCTAAGTTTTCTACCTAGTGCTGATGTGTTTTTGAGATGTTTCTTCGACTGCTGCTCCCGTGGTTGATGAAACTACACTTTTTGTGTGTACACCTTCTTTAAAAATATTTTTTCTTCTTGTTGACAATACTTGATCGAACATGGTTGACATGTAACCAGTGCAAAGTGTGGAAGCAGTAATGATTCCAGAATTGTTTGAGTTGCATATGTGCGTGTTCTTTGGAACAAATATGTACTTATTTAAGCGCGGCAACAGCGAAAGTTATTAATGAAACATTATTTCGGTGTGGAATGGTTTTTTGTCAGCTGACTCAGGCGCATTTTTATTGCAGAATGCTGTTGTCACTTTCGTCTTTGTACTCAAATTTCACGTACTGACCGGTACTTGTTTGAGCATGGCAACAAGGAGAGTTATTAACTACATCTTATTTCGAAGTGAAATGCTTTTGAGCCAGACGACCTAGGCGCAGTTTTAACTGCCGTATTTTGTCGTCACTTTCGTCTTTGTACTCCAATTTGTTAACAGTCAAGCCCTTTGACAGCAATTTTACAAGTTTGTAGACTTAATACGTTTAGTAAACACAAGATTAATGCACACTAGACTTTATGAAAGTAGTTGTTACCACACATAACAACAAATGCAAATCCATGATCATGATTGTTCGTCATAATAGTTACTGTTCACTGTAAGTTTCGCATTTAGTTTAGACAACATACTTGCATTAATATTAACACAAATATTTTTATAGCGGCGCTTTCGTTCGTATTGCAGACCTCAGCTAACTATTATACTTCGAACCGGAATTTTCTTATGGACAGGTTCGTGATATTTCATTATCGCATTTTTAGGAAATGTACTACCACTCTCATTAATTCGCAACTTCGATAAAGTCTGACGGAACTTGAAGCACTTCCTTATTCAATAATCAATGTTTATTTAAAACGTGTAACTGTAAATAGGTAAAATTCTCGAGTGTTTGTGGCATACCAGCTGTCAGCCGATACCCCAAATAACATGGCGGACGCCAGTTCAATTTGCCTCAAACATGGCGGACCTATCGCCACCAATGATCTATATAAACTACATAGAGAGGCTATTTCTGGGTTAACAGCGCTCCTTGTTCCAGGAACCAGGAACTGTGGCAGCCATTTTTTTCAACGTCTAGTGCGACGGATACGAAAGTTAGACCAATGCTATTTACATGTTTTGGTTTCACAGTTTATGTATCGTAGTAAGCTTCAAAGGTTGTTTATTAAGCTGAAATAATGTCGAGTGTATGCGCAGCATATAACTGTACGAATCGCGGCAATGAGACTGTTGGAATATCGTGTTTTTAGTAAGTAACAAATGGTACAAAGCGTCTTCTGGCTAAAGCGATTCCGACGCTATTTTCGTTCCCTGAACATCTTCAAACAACAAAAACGCCAGCAAGGAGATCTCCGAAACAACGTCGGATACTGAATCAGCTTCATTTGAAGATATGTCATGTAGCCAAGCAGGAGACATAGAAACTCCTTTGTTACCTATTGCAAATCATGATTAATTATGTCATTCAGAGAGCAGTAGGCCTATTTAGTTTGACCATGACTATGTGCTAGAATTCGAAATGCTGACATTATATTCCGAAAAAGTAGTTTAATATATTTCTGGAAGCATCATTAGGCAAGTAAAAAACTGAAGTGTTTAGATTGCTTGGAAGTTCTCCTTGCTCCCAAAACTGAGAGTAAAAAAGGATTAATCGGATTAAAATGTATAAAAGTCTGTTGAATCCCTCTAATTATCTTGTACAATTGTTCGAAGTGGCAAAAAGGGGTCTGAGGATTCTTGATAAGTTATTAGGGAAGAAAAATTTTTTTGTGAATGTATGTAGATGTATTTAGAATGTTGGCAAACAGACCTACTTTATTTACCAACTACGAGCACTTAAAGGTATCCTCGGAATTTTGGGAGGAAAATTCATTACTCCAACCTAATAAAGCTGTTATTAAAACATTACTTCAGTTGTAGACTACATCATTTATGTAAAGGCAAATCTGCAGAGGAAACATGTAATCAGATTAGGCAAATGTACACGAAATTAATATCTTGTTTAAAAGATAGTCAAAAGACATGTTTTTTGTATGAATGAGACGATGTTGAGCCGATCCAGTGTGTGTGACATTTGTAATTAAACTTTCCGATTTGTCTACCACACACTTGTTGTCTATCATTTATCCTTTATCCATATTAGCTTGGCTATAAAAACGGCAATAAGCAAGTAGAAAATGGTTCGTTAAGTCATTGTACAAAGTGAAATTGATATGATTTATTCCTATAGCAGACGACTGGTTACGCCTACGTGGCGTTGTAAAACATGGCGGCCGAGCTTACAATTTGCTTCAAGTATGGCAGCACCTTAGCCAGTCTATGTTGTTTATATAGGTCGTTGATTGCCACTCTAAGAAATTTAAGCTTGTTGGTTTCAGTATGATAATGTGACGCATAGTCTATGTTATCTTTGGTGCCAGCACTGAGGACTAGGGTTGCCAACTTTTGTTTGTCAAAATAAAGGAGACTTCGACTCGACAAAATGAATAGGTCTAACAGAATTTATTTACATCTTAAAACAGGTTTATTGCATGGACCAGTCACAAAACTTCTTCATAACAATTATAAACTGAGGTCCACAGAATTTTTTACTTAAAGCTGTATTTGTTTACATTTTTGGCAGCAGTCTGAAGTTTGCGATCGTTCTTTACAAATTTGACAAATTCATAACATGTCTAACAAAAATTGACACTTATTTGTAATTCAGCTTTATTAAATCTAGATTGCAACGGTTCCTATCATCAGACCATTTGCTATTCATTAAAGAAAAAATTCTTTCAGTGCGAGCATTAGATGCCAGAATACTGACAACAGAGCCAAGAATCTTATTTATCTCCTTGTCTTTAATTCCCTTGGCCTCTGCCTCAATCATCACGGATACCCACTTTTCAACTGTGATACCATTGGTGGCAATTTTTGTATTTATTATATTTCTCAAAGAACAAAATTCATCATACATATTATCCTCATTTATACCTGAATAGGAATATCATGTTCTGAAAATCATTAAAATCAACCGAATTCTTTAGGGACAAGGGGAGCAAGGAATTCTCTTACGATTAACAGGATCTAATCTATTTAAAATCTTGTATATAATGCTTCCAAAAAATGAGTCACCTTTTCTTTACAAAATTTTCTTTGACAAAGCTTCAAATGGCACTACAGGACTCCATTATAGTTAAATCTGAAATTAAGCGGAGTTTCCGATTCTTCCATTTCACGTAACTCGATGATGCAGAACAAAAAAAGAAACAAGATAATCAGCAACGTCAGTCGCGGCACCGTGTTTGTGTTTAGTTTCGTGTTTCCTACAAACGCTGAAGTAATCAAGACCAACTACAATATATCAAACCTGAAGGCAGAATCCAAGATGGCGGCAGTCTTAGGCCAAGCCAAGGCCTTACATTTCGTGTCAGTGGCCGTCTGTGAACAGCAGGGAAATTGAATAGCGACTTGTCGGCCTTTATGGTGTAAACTACTGTGCGAATTTTGAATGTATTTTCATCCCTTCGGTTACACAACCTTCCTTTGACTTAGACCATAAAGAGAAGTTCACATCTCGTTACATAACAGTACCAAAACATGTCCACCAATACCGTAAAAAAAAAAAAAAAAAAAAAAAAAAAAAAAAAAAAAAAAAAAAAAAAAAACAACAACTGCTGATTAAAAAAAATGTTAAATCAGTGATTAATCTTTCTTGTATACAGGGCAGTCGCGAGAGGAAGCCGCATGGTCACCGTTGCAATTTAGGCAGTGAGGGGACGGAGGTGGGCAATCCCCCTCATGGGCGTCCCTACCACAAGTGACACACTTTGCTGCATTTGGGCAATGGTCACGGGTATGGTTGTACCTGTGGCATTGAAAACAGCGCGTTGGGTTAGGCACATAAGGGCGGACGGAGATGACTTCATACCCTGCTTTGACTTTCGACGGGAGGTCAACTCTGTCGAACGTCAAAAACACAGTACGAGTCGGTGTCAGTTGGTTATCGACCTTTTTCATGACCCTATGGACGGCTGTCACACCCTGGTCGGACATATAGGATTGGATGTCTTCATCAGACAACCCGTCAAGGGATCTCGTGAAGACTACCCCCCGTGACGAGTTGAGTGTGCGATGTGCTTCCACCTTGACAGGAAACGTGTGTAACAGTGTAGTCCGGAGTAGTTTCTGAGCTTGGAAGGCACTTTCCACTTCCAGCAACAATGTGCCATTGCGCTGACGTGAACAGGTTTTAACAGGGCCAGCAATTGCATCTACACCTTTCTGTATAACGAAAGGATTGACAGAATTGAAATCCTTTCCGTCGGTGCGAGAGACAACAAGAAATTTAGGTACATTAGGCAGAGTCTTTTTTTGCTGAGGCGAATCTAACTTACGTTTCTGGGTCAACGTCACTAAAGAAAAGAAGGAAGTCATCGCGGAAGTGTCCCCCGTGATTACCGGCGTCTCCGATGGCGCGCTCCTTCCTAGTGGGGGCCCTCTCCGAGGGCTTACCCGCCTTAGGTGATTGTTCACACCTCAGGTCACACCTCCCGAGAACTGACGGAGGGACCAATCGGCACGTTCGGAAGGTACCAGCTCGGGTAATCACCCCTCCCTGGGCCTGGCCTTTACGAGGGGGTACGTACGTGCCCTACTTGTCTACCCGGGGCGGGGAATTACGCGTTACCCCGTCACCTGCTACGCATGATAATGCGTGGGTCGGCCTTCAGACACGCACAGGGAGGAAAGAAGAAGAATAGAGGAAGTGAAGAGAAAGAAGGAAAGAAGTGTCTCAAACGCTGAGGCGGAGACTAATGAGGAGGAGAAGAAGGCTAGGAGAGTACAAGGAGAGAAAGACAGAAACAAAGGGTAAGAAAGGAAGGAACGAAGGAAGAAAATCGACAACAAGAACCACCGTAGCTCACGAAATATGCCCGTCTCCGGGCGAAGGCATAAACCGGGAGGGAAAGTGAAGCAGCCTGGGGCAGAAGAAAGACTGCTTCGGCTCGGGGCCCCGTGCGCGCCACACACGTACCCACAAAAGAACTGTGGGCCCCCTGGGGGGGGGGGGGTTGTTCATCTTCATCGTTGTGAAACGCTATTAATGGCAGATCTGCACCAGATTTTACTTAGTTGCTGACATGTACACTCAGGCAAGATCCGCTGAAATAATCTTCCATTAAAAAATCACCTTGGTCAGTTGGGAAAAAAGTCAAAATTCATAGTGCAACACAAACATTGAGGATCTGTAATTCTTTTTCTTGTAAAAGCAATTGAAAATAATTTTCCCCTGGCCACATGTAAAAACGATACTCACCGCATTAATGTCAGTAATGCGGAGAAATCACGTAACTTGTATATATTAAATGTGTAATCGGAATACGAGAAGTCGTTTTATTGTTAAAATCAACGCTTGACTTCACCTATAAAATAGAAGCGCTGTTTTTCGTAATGACGAAGCCTCAGTCACGTGACTTGGGGCAATTAGATGCAGGGGGGGGGGGTGTAAATTTGACTGGCGTGCTTTGCGTATGTACGTCACTTGGCAGCAAGCACCGAGCAGTTGCCGTAGTACCCTAATGAAACGTGCGATCAGGAACTTGTGTTTTGCGCTCGCTCGTTTCGTGACCTGTTAAGTGTTGGGATAGAAAGTAGCTTTCTTCTATTAGGGAACAATTTTTCCATATATTCTTTCCGTAATTACGAGTGAGAATACTTCGTGTTGTGCTGTGGCGGAATGTAATAACAGTGGACTCAAGACGGAAGGCACTTCAGTTTTCAAAAGATGAGGGATTTCAGCGCATATGGATCTCTCGCTGTAAACGACAAGACGAGATAAATGTCAAAAATGCCACAATTTGTACCGAACATTTTTGTGAAGTCGATTGATAACATTCTATGTATGAAAGTGCTATTCAGTTCAATCTTCATAGTAATTAAATGAGTAAAACAAAAGCATTAATGCGAAAATCGGCTGCTAAGTTTGCGTTGTAACGAAAGCTTTCTTTATCTAATATATAAAAATGAAGGCCTGTGTTTGTCCTTATGCTATGCCTATCAATGTCATTCAGTCGATTGCGATAAACCTTCGTCAACTTATTGCATGAACTAGCGTCACCGTTATAGGCATAGTAAAATTTTGAAATTCGCCCTCAAGGGGGTGGAATCATGATATATAAAACAGAAGCACATTTTCTATCTGTCTGTCCCTTTAACCTTCTATAACTCGAGAACTACTGAACGTATCGTGATGAGGTTTCTTTTAAATCATAGAGCTCACAAATGTCTAAAAAAAAAAATTCCAGGCATATGTCTAACTTTTAGGAGTGAAGCATATGTGACATTTTTCTCTTCTAAGGCGCTAGCGCCGGATGTCTTCAGACTACATAAATAGTGATTGTAGGAAATCTATAAAAGTTAGACATGTGCTCTCCCGGACTTTATTTTACATCTTTATGAGCTATACAATTTATTAGAAACCTCATCACAATACGTTCAGTGGTTCTCGAGTTAAAGACGTTTAAATATTGCCTGTGCCAAGTCCCGAGGCGGGACGTGTTGGCAGGTTATTTAATACTGTTTGAAGCTTTTGGTTTTCAGTCCTTTGTATGTTGGTATACATATATATTAATCACAAGCGTGTTCCACCTCTTAAAAGCATTGTTTTTTGTCGAATGAGAAAAGAAAAGACGGAGAAAAAGTGTTCACGGCGGCCTTATAATACAGCGGCTTGCTGCCGAGTGACGTAATACACAGTGAAGAAGCCCACACTGGCATACCTTTCCAGTCTATGTACAGTGAATAACTTTAATATTCGGACACTGTAATATTTCAATCTTGGAACATCATAACTTTATTTATAACAAAACAAACAAAACAGATAACCAGTTATTACATTACGTGGTGTGTCTTGTAAGTAATAATATAAATTTTATTAAGATAACTTACGTAACTTCCTTAATAATACACTTTAAATACAACTCGGTCCTATATTCGCGTTACTTTAATATTCGGACACTTTGCAGAACTAAGTATTTCAATACAAAATTTTATGGAAAATAAATGTTTCAATATCTTTTTGGGTAGTCATTCTGTTTTATCACTTCTTTCAAACGCTGCGGCATACTGCTAATGATATTTTTTTAAATAGTCCGCACGTAGACCGTCCGATTCTTCTTTTAGTCGACGCTTCAGACGTTCTTTGGAAGATATTGGTGTACTTCTAATACGTCGCTTCAGTTCTCCACACACATTCTTAATCGGGTTGAGGTCTGGTGACAGAGGTGGTAGTTGTAGGACTATGGGGGAGTTGTACAACAAATATTGCTGCACATTGCGAGCCTAAGGTTTCGGGTCATTGACCTGGTAAAATTTGAAGGTGTTTGATATCCCATGGTTTCAGCACTTTTTCGTAAATTGTTCTTTAATATGTTCAAGTAGATATATTTGTCCATAGTATTGTCGATGAACACCAATCTGCCCGGTCCAAATGTCGATATACAGCCCCAGACAAGGACGCTGCCACCTCCATGATTTACAGTTGGTTTAATATTTGTGACTGTAAAGTCCTTATTCTTCTTCCGCCACACCATGCTTCGTCCTTCTGACCCACAAACGTTAAATTTACTTTCGTCGGAAAAAATGACGCCATTCCACCAAATTGCATCCTTCGTAATAAACTCCCTAGCAAAGTCCAATCTTTTCTGTCGATTCTGTTGATTCACATACGGTTTCTTCCTAGCCACTCTTCCATTGTATCCACTTTCTTTCGATGCTCTGCGAATCGTTTGAGGATGTACCTTCTGCCAGTCTCGTTTAGAAGCTCACGTGCTAATCTCTGTTTACTGAGCGTAGGATCCTTCTTTATTTTTCGTATTAGCTTCCTCTTGTCACGACCATTCAACTTCTGTGGCTGGCCCATTTGTGGTATGGAGTCCATACGGTCGTCGTTTTTGAAACGCCTGACAATATCTGCCACAGTACTCTTACTCAAGTTGAGCATGGCAGCAATTTGTCGATATGATTTTCCTTTCGCATTGTGAAAAATCACAAGTTGTATCTCAAAGCTGGTATTAGCTTTGCGTGGCATCGTACCTTCTGGACAGTCAACCGCGCTTGTAAACACTCACCTGCCCTCTGACGAAGCAGGCCTGCTCACCCCGGCGTGAACGGTGACAAGTGGGACACTGCCATCTGTCCGGATATTAAAGTAACGTGACCATCTAAGAGTGGTTTACATTAATCGCATTCTTTAACAACTGTTTTGCGTTATGTAAACAACGTTCATACTGTAATTTCCAAGACATGTACCTTCATTTAATACTTGGTTATATTATATTTTTGTTTGTTCAGAATACAGTTATAACACAGCAAACTAAAAATATCTTAGTGTCCGAATATTAAAGTTATTCACTGTATCTTGAATTAGATGTTGGTTTCCAACACAGACATACATTATTAGACTGGCAAACATACCTCTCTGACTGAAGCCTAATGCCGCCATCTTGCCTCACCTCACGTCAAAAAGTTTCTATACGGTACTGTTATGATCTTCTGACACGATATGACGTTGTAAGCTGTACTAGTTGGTTTGAACAAGAGCTGTGTTTGAGCTAACACTTCTGAAATATTTGAATTTAACATATAGGCCTATATTGTCGAATCGTGTTTTGAGAAGAACGTGTTACGTACGATAAATTTTACTTACTGTCCTGGCGGCCTCGTGTGATTATGTTGTCAGTCATGTGATGTTGGCATTAGCCGTTCGCTTGACGATGCAAATGTTTTCTCATGAAATTTTCGATTTACGAGGGCAGTTACTATTACTGAGTGAACCAAGCAAGGCACATACAAAAATCTGGCAATTATTGAGCATGAACAGCATTATTTATTTACTTTGTCATCTGTATGATATACTAATCAACTCAGTCTGTTTGGATTACTAAGAATATCATAATCATACAAGGCCACAGGAATGGTAAGTAAAATTTTACCATTACATACAGTTAAAGCAGATTGTAGTTAACGGAAAAACACTGAGAGGAATAAACATAACCTCTTATACACGACAAATAGCACATTTATAGCGGTCATACTATCGACAAAAAAGCCCGCAGTTTATCGAGACTGGTAACAGATGAACAAAAACCGCAAATTAATGGGGCTCATTACTGTATGTATCAAAGTAGACCGTAGTTGTCGTAAGAACACCCAAAAGAATAAAAGCGTGTTATCCACGACAAATGGCTCTTTTATATCGACCATACTACTGATAAAAGAAGGATGAAATTGGTAACAAATTGATAAAAACGCCAAATCAATGAACTCATAACTGTATCAGTATCTTCCATTTGTTGTACGAAAAATTACAGCTATATACAACACACGAATGTACCATTACCTCTCAACTCTAAAGAAATCGTAGTTATGTGAGTTCATCCGCATTTTTATGACTGTTTTCTGTAAATACACACACGACCGCTCGCACGTTTGTAGTATACAAATATGGCGGCGAACGACTTCAGTGAGACCAATGATACTGCATACGATATTGCCAGTCTAGTAATATATGTCTGTGGTTTCCAACTACAACACAGCAGAGATAGAAACATGCGCAGTCTATGTTATCTTTGGTCTGTGTATTGGCTGTAGCAGCGGCCTGCTGTCCGCAGCACAGCAGCGCAGCCCTGCGGCGACGGGCGGAGCCTGCGGTCCCTGGAGACGCGGCCGGCCGTTAGACAGTAGCGGCTAGCGGGCAGCAACCGCAGACTGGTGACGTCACCGCCCCGGGCTCCTCGCTGACGGAGCGGCCGCGGTGAGCCGCAGACGGCGCTGCAGACTGCAGAGGCAGGCGACCGACACCCCACTGCACCCGCCTCTGGAGCCACGGCTGCTTGCTGGCGGAGCAGGGCTTTAAATGTGCCTCCAGGCGTGCACTGCCGGCTGAAAAGCCTTCCCCATAAACTACAGCAGTGCTCCTCCAACATTCCTCCAGAATACGCGAAGCCGGCCGCGGTGGCCGAGGGGACTGACGCGCTCCAGTCACGGTCTGCACGGCCACTACGATCGGGGGTTCGAATCCCCCCTCGGGCATGGATATTTGTGCCGTCCTTAGTCTTAGCTCGTTCATAAGTAGTTTGTAACCTTAGGGACTGATGACCCCGTAGTTAAATCCCATAAGTTCTACAAACATTTGAACATTTTTTTTAGAATACGCGATCCCCTTCCAAGTAAAAATATTCTGACGATCCCTTACCCTAACCGTAAAACTACTGTGTGTGTGATGTTCGAATATACAGGGCAATTCAAAAAGAATACCACAACTTTAAAAATGTGTATTTAATGAAAGAAACATAATATAACCCTCTGTTATGCATCATTACAAAGAGTATTTAAAAAGTTTTTTTTTTTTTACTCAAAAACAAGTTCAGACACTCGAGCAATATCAACCCTATACTCCAACTCGGTGCGCCTCGGTTGCACAGTGGTAGAGTGCCAGACTACAAATCCAAAGGTCCCGGGTTCGATCCCCGCCAGGTCCTAGGATTTTTATCTGTCACTTTACACTTCTTTCACCTCTGGCAGTACTGCTCATGTGAAAAATACCGAGTAGCACCGTGGTTCGGAACCCACGTTAAACTGTAGGTCCCCCTATAACTGGCTGGGTAAGTCAGTTCGAAGGTCGGAGGAAGGCAACGGCATACCACCTCCAAACAGGACCATGCCTAGTAAAGCACTGTGGTGTTCAAACCAATCTACGGATTGTTGACTGCTTTACTTTTACTCCAACTCGTTCCACACTCTCTGTACCATATCAGGCATAACAGTTTGGATAGATGCAGTTATTTCTCGTTTCAAATCATCAGTGGTGGCTGGGAGAGGTGGCCGAAACACCATATCCTTAACATACCCCCATAAGAAAAAATCGAAGGGGTAAGATCAGGGCTTCTTGGAGGCCAGTGATGAAGTGCTCTGTCACGGGCTGCCTGGCGGCCGATCCATCGCCTCGGGTAGTTGACGTTCAGGTAGTTACGGACAGATACAGTTGATTGTGGAATTTGCAGCTCTCTGCTAGCTCTGCGAGTCGATTTTCCTGGGCTGCGAACAAATGCTCGCAGGATGCGTGCTACATTTTCATCACTCGTTCTCGGCTGTCCAGAACTTTTCCCTTTGCACAAACACCCATTCTCTGTAAACTGTTTATACCAACGTTTAATACACCACCTATCAGGAGGTTTAACACCATACTTCGTTCGAAATGCACACTGAACAACTGTCGTCGATTCACTTCTGCCGTTCTCAATAAAACAAAAAGCTTTCTGTTGAGCGGTCGCCATCTTAGCATCAACTGACGCTGACGCCTCGTCAACAGCGCCTCAAACGAACAAATGTACAACTAAATTAATCTTTATAGCTCCCTTAATTCGCCGACAGATAGTGCTTAGTTCTGCCTTTTGTCGTTGCAGAGTTTTAAATACCTAAAGTTGTGGTATTCTTTTTGAATCACCCTGTATTTTTCTCCTGTTGGTTTAACTTCATTGTAAAAAAGTACAGTATTACCGCTTTCAGTCGGGCACAGTGGTCTTGGAGTAAAGCGCTCGACCGCAAAACCGAAACGTCGTGGGTTCGAAACCCGGTCGGACCTCGGATTTTTTCAGTCTGCACTCCCATCCTTCATCTCTCAACGATGTGAGGAGTCGCCAGAAACGACATGTGGTTCGGATTCCACGTAAAGCTGTAGGTCCCCCTTCCCCAGTTGGGTAACTGGGTAGGCTAGGGACACGCAAGTCGCCGAATTGGCGTCCAATTGAAAAGACTTTCACCAGGCCAATCAGCCACACGAAATTATTATAATACCCCTTTCAGACTCAAGGTTGTATGTGATGCGACTTTAATATAGAGAGGTACGTTTAAGTTACAAAATACATACATCAATTCATTACAAGAAAATAAAATAAATAAAAAAAAATAAAAAAAAATTGTACCCACACAATTGTTATTTGGGCCTTCAGAACAAATTTTTACGATATAACCATCTTACAGTAACTTGCCTTTGAAAAAAAAAAGTTCAAATGTTTGTTAAGCTTAATGGACTTAACTACGGGGTCATCTTACAAACTACTTATGAACTACCTACAACTAAGGACGGCACAAATATCCATGCCCGAGGGGGGATTCGAACCCCCGACCGTAGTGGCCGTGCAGACCGCGACTGATGCGCCTCAGTCCCCTCGGCCACCGCGGCCGGCTGCCTTTGAAATAAATGACATAATAACATCACAGGATCATATAAAATCAACTGGCTGTCAGATATGATAGCTTCACATGTCGAAATAAGAATATCACCACCTTGTTAACAAGTCTTTCCTGTCGCCATTGTAAGTGTACTGGAAGTTTTCCTAAAATGTTCAAATGTTCGTTTTGGTTCTACGTGTTCTGTGGCTCAGCTTTTTTTTTTTACAGAGGGCGTTGAGCCCCCTGACCGGGCGCGCTGAGCCACGGCGCCCGGCTCCCGCCAACACCACCTAGAAGACAAGGCCTTGCAACAGGCCGTGCCTACGTCATACTTAGAGGCCACGGCCGCCATCTGACTGGCCGGCCGCTGCGCGGCGGTGGGCGTGCCCCAGCCAACAGCCAGTGAGGTGGCGGCCGCGGCCTCTAGGTGTGACGTAGGCACGGCCTGTTGTAAGGCCTTGTCTTCTAGGTGGTGTTGCTACGTAGCTACGGCTCCGCTACTCCACTGCGGCGAAGTTTTCCTATTGCTGGTGCACAGTATAGAAACATGGAACCAAAACACGTTGCGCACATTACCACAGTCCAGCCACGATTGTGTGGTACAGGCTCGAACTTTCTAGCGTGAATCACAAAGATATAAAGCGAGAAAAACTAGAAACGCAGAATTGTGCGTGCAGGTCCTGAAAGGGTTATATGTCACAGGTTCAGTTTTCTAGTGCATTCAACAGAATGGAACACAATATCGTGTTTTTAGGTGAATTTCGAAAGAAAAATATATATTTACGTTGCACTTCAAAAAAAATGTTCAAATGTTTGTTAAGCTTATGGGACTTAACTACGGGGTCATCAGTCCCTAAACTTACAAACTACTTATGAACTACTTACGAACTAGGACGGCACAAATATCCATGCCCGAGGGGGGATTCGAACCCCCGACCGTAGTGGCCGTGCTGACCGTGACTGGAGCGCCTCAGTCACCTCGGCCACTGCGGCCGGCCGTTGCACTTCACATCGCAGGTAAGACTCAGAAGCGAATTATGATCGCTACGCAAGGTCACACTGTATAGTCATTTCGTAAAGAAGTGAACCATTTTTTTTTTTTTTTTTTTTTTTTTTTTGGAATTTCTGAAAATTACTAATTGTATCTTGTTAATTTAGCTATCCAATGGATCCTATAAACAGTGGTCAGACATTCGTTTAATCCTCGTTAAGAGGGAATAATTATTATAGAACAATCAATGTTCCATTCTGCTCAAAATAGATAAAAAATAAGGAAGTACGTAATTTTAATATTAAATGTTTTTGAATAACGGACCCTTTGTATTCAGGAGTGCACTGCGATGTGCTTTTTTCTGTTTTTAATGGTGCAAATATTTCTTCTTATTACGGCGCTCCTACCCCCTCTACAAGACCTCCCGAAGCATAAGTTGAGCCGCTCGGGAAAGGCGTCATGCTACGGATCGGGATGCCCCACGCGTCGGAGGTTCGATTCCTCCCGCGGGCATGTGTGTGTCTGTGTGTTGTTTGTCTTTTTTTAAGCTTTTTGAAACAAGAGCAGTTGAAAGGCAGAGGGAACAAAGTACCAAGACAAGGAACCTCTTCGACAGTCAGGGACGAGTAGTAAAAGCAGTAGCGGATTTCTTGCTATCTGCGACAGATCATGCAAGGGTTAGATTTTGTTAGTTACTGCTTATCATGCAAGCTCGACACCATTTTCATTGCTTGTTTGTCATAAATTTGTCAGTCTGGTGTGATGATCCGCCCCTTTGCAGCTGGCTCTGGGATGTCAACTGGGCCAGCATCAGCGGCTGCTGACTGCAAAAAACAAGATTGACGGATGAGTGGTCGATGTCCTTATTATAAGTTAGTTTAAGTAGTTTGTAAGTCTTGCGACCGATGACCAGAGTCGTTTGGTTCCTTAAAATTACAAACATTTGATTTTGAGATCAGGTTGACAAACAGTGAACTAGGGTGACCAAACCTTCTTTAGAAAGCTTGGTTGTTATCTACACAGACGCAGAAGAGAAAGGGAGCTCCAGAAGTAACTGTAACTGATATACAATACAAGCTAATGATCAAAATATCCCTGCTCGCCAAGTTTAGGTTTCACACTAGAAATAACGTGTTAACTCGTCACAATGTTCACATAGATTATTTCGTTATTTAGGTCTAATATTAACACATAGTTTAGCACTAAAATGTATTTTTATTTTCACAGTTATGAAGAAACAGATAAAAACATACTGATGATGGCTCAGAGGGGATGAAACATGTTTGGGCAAAGAATGAAAAAAAATTTTCACTAACGAGACCTCATACCCAGAATTTTTAAGGGAAATCGAATCAAATGTTCAAATGTTTGTTAAGCTTATGGAACTTAACTACGGTATTATCAGTCCCTAAACTTACAAACTACTTATGAATTACTTACGATCTAGGACGGCACAAATATCCATGCCCGAGGGGGGATTCGAACCCCCGACCGTAGTGGTCGTGCAGACCGTGACTGAAGCGCCTCAGTCCTCTCGGCCACCGCGGTCGGCCAGGGAAATCATAGGAGGTGTATATAGAAACTGATGAATATTTACCCATAGTAGCTACAGTGGGGAAGAGCGACAATTTATGAGCTGTTCATTGAAAAGGTTATAACAGCGAACGAAAAGAATTATGGCTCAAATTTTCTTACAGGATCTTGCAAGTGATCTTTTTTCCTCCTTACAATCAGAGGAAAGGTTGATGATGTTTCGTTGTAACCGCAGACGCAGCTTTCATCGCTTGGAACAGTTTTGCTACTACTGCTGCTACATGGACTGCTGCTCTGTTGAATCATGACATCTAACAAGGAGATCGACTTTCTTTCATTTCTTTTACTAAGAGAACAGGAAAAAGGAAATTGAAAGACAAGCAGTTACGGATTTGAGGAACCCTGTCTCCTTGGCTGCACCTATTCTACAGGGGAAAAGGACAAATTCATTTCAGTGAATGATAAACTCGCTCCTACATTAATGGAAGAGTCCAAATGTTCAAATGTTGGTAAAGCTTAGAGGACTTACTACGAGGTCATCAGTCCCTAAACTTACAAACTACTTGTGGACTAGCTTATAGTAAAGACGGCACAAACGTCCATGCCCGTGGGGGGATTCGGACTCCCGATGGGGGACGGCCGCCACGGCAATGGAAGAGTTTGTATGGGGTCGCGACCCAGGCAATATGCCTACATACTTTTTTACTCTTCTTACACGGTTTTGTGAAGAATGAAATGGAGTCAACAGGAATCTCCAGGAATTCTAGAATGGTTTTTCGCTTCTGATGGATAATCTCAGAGAGTTTCACATGCAAGATGTTGGGGAAACCCGCGCCGGCTGCTATTTTCATTTGGTATCCTAAGAAAGCTGCGCGACAAGGCAACACCACCTAGAAGACAAGGGCTCACAACTGGCCAAGCTACGTCACACTGACCAGGCCGAGGCCGCCAGCTGAATGGCTGGCCGCTGGGGCACGCCCCCTGCCTCGTAGCGGGCAGCCAGTAAGCTGGCGGCCACGGCCTGGTCAGTGTGACGTAGCTTGGCCAGTTGTGAGCCTTTGTCTTCTAGGTGGTGTTGCCTTGTCGCGCGGCTTTCTTAGGATACCAAATGTTTCCTCTTTGATGGCTATACAAGCATCAATAATGCGTTGTTTCATGTCCTCTGGTGTTGTTGGTTCATGTTGGTAAACAGCATCCTGCTCCCCAAAGAAACAAATCCAGCGGTGTAAGGTCCGGAGATCGGGTAGGACACCTAACTGGACCACTACGTCTAATCCACCTACCAGGGAACTTACGGTTCAGAAGTCGTCGTGCTCTTAAGTCGTCATGTGCAGGGCATCCATCATGCTGATACCGCATAACCATTCTCGTGTTCAGAGGTACGGTGTCCAAGAGAACATGAAGATTGTGTCATATAAATCTGGAGTACTGTCTGCCATTTTGGAACGCCATTTACAAAGAAAGGTCCGATAATGGTATCTCCAATAATCCCACACCAAACATTCACTTTCCACGGACGTTGATGCTCTACCTGACATAGCCATTTTGGATTGTCTGCGGACCAATAATGAATATTCCTCATATTGACAATTCCTTTGTTGGAGAATGATGCCTCGTCGGTAAAGAGAACATCTGCGAAAATATTTGGATTAGTCAGAAGTTTTTGCTGAGCCCACCGACAAAATGTTACCCAGTTGCTGAAGTCATTTCCATGAAGATCCCGTTTCACGTAGACGAGATGTGAGACGACCAACATGCGGCGCGAAGGCGATAGCTTGTCAGGGAATCGTCTTCTGTACAGTCGTTCGGCCTGAACAGAATTTCGCCCACCTACAACAGGGTACAGTACAGGTATGTAGAGTAGGGTAGAAAACAGACATATTAACGTAATAATCATAATGTTCTCTAACTAAACAAACAAGCAATCTAATAACGTATTTCCCGTCAACGTAAATTCCCCATAGATCAGCAGCATTTCTACCATATCTTCATGTGTTTACATAATACAGTATAAGTTTCACAACACAACGTTTATTCACAATGTGTACTACCTCCGTGCCGTCACTAGATTACTCTGATACACGACTACACTGGGTGTGCCGGATAAATAAGACAACCTGACTGGTAGTGGTTCATATTGTGTACATATACACATAAAACGTGCAAGAGGGAAACCATTATGTTCTTATGAGACTTGATGGCAACAGACCGTATTATTCGTTTCGGACCTCTTGATAAGTATGGTAGTGCGATTACGCATGTCAATCACATCGCGATTACGGGCAGCATGGGGTTCACGCCTGAGCCTCAGGACGTGCGCTAGCAGCGCATTTCGGGTTTTTCAAGCGTCAACTTCGCGTATTTGAAATATTTCGATGCAGTCAAAGCCGTTGTTTATGTGATTTGTCATGCTATGGATTGCTGCAGAAAAAAAAAAAAAAAAATAGGGTGTCCATTTAAAAACGTAAGTTTGTGTTAAAAACACATTTGCTTTCGTTTTAGAATGTTTCCAAATATGTACATTCATGGGCCCCAGCCGTACATTGATACCGGTGAAAGTCGTTTTCCAATAGCTGTTATTGTTCCAGAGATATTTTGGGTGGACAAGATAGCTGGGACACCCTGTATAATGCACTGCCTCATGTTCAATAACAGTAAATTATCTGTGCAAAATTGGTCGAAATAATTCATTAATGTTCGTACATTGCAGCTGAGGGTTATAAGAAACGATGGATAAACATTATGGATACGTACGACAAAAGAATGAAAAAGGGACAAGCAACTGGATCTTCTACAAGTCGATGTAATAAATGCCCCTGGCTGATATGTTGAAGTTTCTTGGAAGAGTTGACCACAAGATATAGTAAGTTTTTGCTCACCGCTGCCTCTAACCATAATGTTCACTCTTAATCATGCAGTTGTAGTTAACATAATTATGAATTAAATCAGTACAAAGCCATACACTACGAAAAAATGTTCAAATGTTTGTTAAGCTTAAGAGACTAAATTGGGTGTCATCAGTCCCTAAACTTACAAACTACTCATGAACTGCCTTACACTAAAGACGACACTCCCGAAGGGGAACGGCGTCGCGCATCGCAGCATAATGCCTCAGTGCGCTCGACCGCTCCGCTGCGGCAAGCCACACACTCGTTGAAGTCTACCACTAAATAAATAAAGAAGTTTCTAGAAAGTGGTGATGACTATGAAAGAAATACGATGCAAAGAGAAGTACAATAATGTTTCTTTCATAACGAATGACCAATAATTCACAATGTGTTTGTTGTAGTAAACGTATATGGAGATTTGTGCAATTTTCAGAAGCCCACATTTTATAGATTATTTAAAAAAATTAATTATAAATATGTTCGGCTTCTAATGTCACTGCTACGTAACAAAATACACAGCTACCTTACATCTGCAACAGACGAGGCGACACTGAGCGAGCAACCCCTTTTTGTTCACCCCTGATCTTGCGCCTCGTTGTGTTTACAGTCCGTCTCTTGTTTCGGTGAATGGAGTATAGAGAGAAGGCCACGGCGCTCTCGTGTGACGTCATGCAGCGTAGGCTGTGCGTGCATATCTAACTGGCTGGCTGCTTCGGCATAGTGGGCCGTGCTCCAGCGGCTACCCAGTCAGCCATGCGCGCGCTTGTACTCTGCATGACGTCACACGAGAGCGCCGCGGCCTTCTCTCTATGTGGAGGTGGTCAGACGCGGCTGAATCCCGCGACCGGTCGCCGTGGCCGACGCCTGCACAGCGGGTGTGCGGCCAAACCGCCAGTGTGAAGAGCTGCGTCAAAGAGTAACATATACAGAGAAGCAGCCCACCCTAAACCACTGTCCTACGCTCCCCTCGTAGTTCCGTAAGATGCTAGCAGGTGTCAGGCGGTTCGCTGGCTTATGGTGCCTCTCGCACGTCAGAGGGTAGCGTGGAGGGGAGGCTGAGGGAAGAGCTCGTGCCGCCTGCCATGAGGCCACGGCTGTGTCCAGCTTGCTGGCGTTTGAGGGGAGGTGGTGGTGAGGGCAGCCGCTACCTACCGCATGCTCTGGCCAGTTTAAAGAGCTGTTTCTGACCGCAGCGCCATCATGGGACATCTTACGGAACTGCTGGAAACCCTCCCTCCCCGCACCCCGGAGCGTAGGACCGGGCCCTTACGGCGGTTTCCCGTCTGTATATATTTGTCTGTGGCTGCGTGTTACACGAAGGACGCGTCCCCGCCAAGAGGGCAAGTCGGGTGACCAAATAGTGGCCGAAGCACTTGGCGTTTGGCAGGAGGTCTGCTGCAGTAGGCCGTTCAGTGTGGTGACAACTGTGTTCGGGTGGCGTAGTGGGCTACGAAACTGCATAGTAAGCACGTCATCCGGGTTCAAATAGTAATCCAACACAAATGTTTAATTGTCCCCATTGGTTTAAGCAATTGGCTGCAAATGTAAAATCATTTGTGTTTAATCTGTAACTGGCTTCTGCAAGTTTCTCCTCCATCTCCATACCGATTACTGACGTTTGAATTAAATAATAATGCCGATAGTATGCAACCTTCTCTCGTACCCTTCTCAGCCACCGATTCTCTTTCCTTATCCATTCTACTTACACACTTTTAACGGACGTACGACAGCCAACATCTTCGAAGTCGTGTTCTGAATACAGAAATGCGCTAAACATAAACTGACCTCCTCTAAAATGTTCAAATGTTTATAGAGTTTAAGGGACTTAACTACGGGGTCATCAGTCCCAAAACTTACAAACTACTTAGTTCTACCTTATACTGAAGAGGGCACAAACAACCATGCCCGAGGGGGGATTCGAACCCCCGACAGCTGACCTCTCAGATTTCTGACAGAATTTATATTTCCTTTCGTGTATTTCGTGTTCCCACATTTTTTTGCTAAGTCAAACTGAACTTCACCGATGTTGACTTCTGTCAGTCTTCACATTCTTATGTAAATAATCCATACCAGTATCTTCCAACCGTACTTTGTTTAACTGACAATTCACACATCTCTGGATCATCCTTCTTTCAGATATAGAATAATGTTTGAGCCTGACATTCCTGCTCCTTTTCATCCACATCTTGATTAACCTTACGTAAACAATACACCAACTGCCTAGTTGGTTCATATATGTAAAAAAGGATGATATATTTGGATTAAAGGTTCTGCTATTTGTAAAACTGTCAAGTTTAATAGATGTTTTACAGATCAGATATAAAATGTGACTTTGGAGAAAAAAAAAAAAAAAAAAAACTAGACACTGATCTTGTCAAAAGCCGAGAAGCGATTCTTGGTGTTGTAGCTCTCAGGGGCACCCTGGGATGCTCTCTGTAAGCGACACTGTTGATGTTGGCAGCACTACTGTTTAAAGAAGATCTTTAGAGAACGTCATGGCTGCCATTAATATGGAGGTACCATTTATCCGACTGATACGCCCTTAGCCACATTTAAATTGAGTATCGGCCTTTTGCCGACTGAACATTTTCATTACATTTGAACAGAGAATGCCGGGTTGTCTGATTTTAACTTGGGATACCTTATGAGGTAATTATCTCTGAAGATATAGCTCTAACGCCTTGAAACTACTTGATTTGAAAATCAACAATTATCATATAGCTGAAGCGTTCTTCTTCATCGTCAAGTATAACTTGATTTGATACTTTCAACGTTACAAGCAAGAAAAAAGCTTTCTTTCTGTTAGATGAACAGATGCACAGCCATGTTACACTACCATAGTAGTAAAGTAGTAGAGAATATTAGCCTCTTGACCACATCTACTACCTTATTAATAGAAATCATTATGATGTAAATTTATTCGCCACAGCCACAGAAAATACTTAACTGCGTATCGTTTGTGAGGTACAGGAGGTCTCGAACACTGCCTATTTTACTCGCCACCATGTTGTCACTTCAAGAGGCAATGCTGACAGGTAAACTCACCCTTAAAACCATGTTACATAAAACTTCTGAAAGCTGTTGTGCGTTGACAATATGCAAAGCCGTAAGGAAAGAAAACACCATTACATATTCATGCAAAGCAGGGACTGCGCTAATCTGCTGAGGCAAATATAAGCAACGAAAAGAGCACGGGGATTTGGCGGGCGCTGCAGGAAGAAATTACTCTTTCATCCGCGTGCGTGAGGCTTTTGTCTGCGTAATGAGAGTGCCTGAGGCAAGGACCGGCCATGCTCACAGCCTGCAGGCCTTATCGCCCCGCTCTCTGAACCTCCCCCTACACCTACCTGTGTATTTAAAGCTGACTCCCCACTCTCTCTCACTTTTGCCCTCAATGAAGCAAGCGCTGCGGTCCTGCTGTCTAACGCAAAACTAGCCAAACCGTCAAGAGATTTTAAACCAGCTGGTAA